>CM051461.1:258869103-260194728 GCA_028095005.1 Rhynchospora pubera | reverse complement strand
AATCCGTCAGCCACCTTAACCCGCTCGCCTGTGCTATTGCGGAGGAAGAGGTTGCACCGTGGGAGTTCCTGAAAATTATAAATTGATTTATATCATAATTTATTTTGAATGTTATCAAAACTCATTACATGATAGGAATAAGAAAGATAACCTGATAATCACCAATCGGATAAGGAGGTATAAAGTTTTCGCCCATATCTGTTTGGAATACTGCATTCGGCATTGCTGAGTCCACCTCCACCGAATGAGGTTGGGATAGCGGGTTCTGAAATTGCGATGCAGTCGGGATTGGAATCTGCACTCCCATCGAGGCAAACCAATCTTGCATCTTCCTAAAACATGCCTCAGTGGTCTCCTTGACTACCTTATCATATTGTTCCTGGCTCATGCCAGTCTCTTTCATTTTTTTCCTGGGCTCTCTGTCATACTCATCTGTCAATTTGCTCCACACAGAAGTTCCTCTCATTCTCCCTGGGTGTTCTGGCCTCCCAATCGCCCTACTTAAAACCTCTTTAGGAGGGATTGCACCGGAACTGACATCTTGAGACATAGATCGTGCTCGTTTGAATGCTTCATGAGTCTCCTTATCCTCCTTTCGGATTTTGTAAGTACCTTCTTTATCAGTAGCCACAGCCCTTGCTCTGAAATATCTCTCGGCTCTCGGCTCGAATGAGCCTAAGGTGATGCCCGTTAAAGTGACATCTTCATCATCAGAATCACCTTCTGCGATAATTATGTCAGTAGGCTTCCAAGTCTCCTGTGCTCCTCTGTAACCGTGGGATCCCAATCTGTGAGGCATGCGAAACTTCTGTCTCAACTCTTTCCCTGCCTGACTCTTTTGCTGAAATTCTTCGGTCTGCCTCACAGAACAAAATTCCTCCCACTGCTTGGGTGTGATAGGATAATAGTCACATGGGTTTTGTGGGTTATTTGGATCAGCATTAAGGATAAAACACTCGTAGAGCATATGCCTGAATTGTCTATGCCGATCACCCAAATTTTTTAGAGTTTTCTTCTTTCCATCATCATTGTCGATGTTGAACATTTCCTGAAATAAATTACAAAAATATTCACAAGTTAGTGGCTCCAATTGACATTTCCTGAATGCAAAGTCCAGGGAACTACTAAGATTAGTGTATCAGTATTTGTGGCTCTGATGCTAGTATGAAATCATTGAGCAAAGGTTTGTTATGATGCTAGTCCATGGTCTCACGTATGATACACTCGAAAGCATAGAAAAACAATTGCGTTCTGATCCATTAACAATTAATTTTAAAAAAATTATTGAATGTATTACATACAGATATCATGTTATGACAAAGATAACAGTTTGTTGAATGTATAACGTTGGTCTGTTTGTTGCAATGTTGCTTCAAAATTTAGGCTCTATTATTTAATTTATAGAAGGAAAATTACCTTGATATCCATCCATAGGTCATTCTTCAAATCTTTTGGAACTTTTTTCCAATCCTTGATTGTAATTGGCACTCGATCCCTCACTAGGTACCCGCAGTATGTCGCGAAGTCATTGGCATCCTTACCGGTCGGAAGGCCTTTTTTGTCAAAGGTAATCTTGTAATTGTGTCCTTGTCTTTTTTGCTTCCTAAACTTCTCTAATGAGGTCCGAGATCTTTTCCTCCCTTCTGTCTCTTCTTGGCCTCTTTCTTCTACTTCTACTTCAGTTATTTGTTCTCCAGACATGTCTATCAAGAATTCAAACAATTATAATTAGTACAAGTGTAGTACTACTTCAGCTACATGACTAATTTTCATTCTACTTCAGCTACTTCAGCTATTTGTGCAAGTGATAAGGGCTATTTTGCTAATTTTCAGCTATTTCTTCATTACTTTGCTTAAATTAATGTCACACTCAAATTAACTAAAATAAAATTAAATAAAATAATCTAGTAGTCAGAGTCAAAGTTTTAACACAACTAGCAGAGATAAATCTTGAGCAGAAAAGGCCCAGGCAAGTTACTAGTTTCTTTTTTTCCCCAATAGAAATTGTATTCAACACAATTTGTTCTTCCTACAAAACGACGCATTTGTCTTGTACAATTTGGTTGATGTTAATAAGAAAAAGAAAAAAAAGGAAGAAAGGAGGTTGAAATCTCGGTACTGTTTATAATATTTCTTTTCAATTGGTTTGGTGGCAAACAAGTACATAACACATGTGAACGCTAGCTGCGTTTGGGAAAAAACAAAATGTATAAAAGACCAATGTATCTTTCTATGGATTACAAAATGCCCCAGCTTGCTTAATTTAATTTGGTGTTAATCTACTTGAAGTAACATTTATTTTCTTTCACAACAAGTTCAGTACACTTTTTATCTCGTGCTTAATGTGTGTTGAACGAAAATAAGAACCAGATCTAGAAGGGGGAATATTGAGAATGCAAATGTCGTGCTTAATGTGCTTAATGTGTGCTTAATTAAGAATGCAAATGTCGTATCTTCTTTCACAATCCTTCATCCAATGAGGGGGAATACCAGTCTGATTTCATGTGCCTAATTACTCCACTGAACTATGTATTTAACTATTTATATGATGATGGCTATCAAGGTCAGATATCTGCAGTCATCTAAATTAAATCATAGACACAGTCCGAAAATATTTCAATAGAGTTCACTCAGTATCTGAAACATAAAATTAATGTTTGTGTATATTTTGAAAGGACCTGTCATTTTCAATATTTTGAAAACACCTCTGAATTTCTCTTCTATTTTATTTATTTTTTTTTGTGAGTAGAAATATGCACTTCTGGTAAAAACCCTTACCAATCTGCCAAGTTAATCACTTAAGTACTAAATTAGTACCAAATTGGTAAAAACCCTTAAAGGAATATAAAAAAAACTGATGCCAATTTGAAAAACACTAATCTAATCACAGAAATTAAAAAAAAAATCGATGAAAGAAAGGAACAAACCAGCGGCAGTGCGACTGTCGGCAGAGAGAGAGAGAGAGGCTTGTTGAGACCGGCGAAGAGGAGGAGTGAGTCGGCAGAGAGAGCAGGGCTTAGGGTTTGTGCTGGCTGAGAGAGGGGGCGCTGACGGTTTGTGCTGAGAGAGGGGGTTTACGGCTGAGAGAGATAGAGATAGAGAGAGAGAGAGAGAGAGGCTGTGAGAGAGAGTGAGAGCGGCTGAATAAGGCTGAGAGAGAGAGAGATGAGAGGAGTGAGTCGAGGGTTTGTGCTGAGAGAGGGGTTTACGGTTGAGAGAGAGCTGAGAGAGATGGAGAGGTGTTGTGTGAGAGAGAGATAGGGTTTGTGCGAGAGAGAGAGAGAGATAAGCGGCGGAATGAGCGAAAATTTAGAGGTAACGGCGGATTGCTCGAAAATTCAGAGGTGTTTGAGCGCTAAATTTTGGAGGCGAAAATTCAGAAAAGATTTGAGCGCCTCTTCGAAAATTTGGGAGAGAGTTGAGCACCTGTATTTTGGAATAGAAAAAAATGTAAGAAATAAGTTAATAAAATTAATAAAATGTAAGTAATAATTATGTAAAATTAAAATTAATAAATAAGTAAAGAAATTATGTAGAAAAATTATAATTAATAAATTATGTAGAATAATTAACTCACACATTAATTATGTAGTTTTCTTTTTTTTCCATCGCGTTTCAACCAACACATCTTCGGTTTCTGGACGACGATGACTTGTGCAAACCGGCGTTGATGTATCGTCGATACCAGTAGAAAATGGAGGAATTTCCTCGAAGTGATCGTATACTTCTTCGTCCACGACATCTCCAACACCTACAATGCGTCTTTTACTTGAAAGGACAACATGTCTTTTCTTATCGGCCGGATCTTGAATGTAGAAAACTTGCAGTACTTGCTTGTTTGCAAGTATAAAAGGGTCTTCTTGATAAGCTCTTTGTTTGAAGTCAACTGTTGTGAATCCATTTTTGTCTTTTTTGACTCCACCGTGTCCGTTGTTGATCCACGCACACTTGAATAACGGTATGTTGAACTTCATGTAATTTAGTTCCCATATCTCCTCAATCCACCCGTAATAAGTATTAGCACTTCTGTTATTACCACTAATAGCTACAACTGTGACTCCACTATTTTGCACGGTGCTTTTACCATCTTGTTTTTTTGTGTAAAAGGTAAAGCCATTCAAGTCATATCCTTGGTAGGTTTCGACGACCGCTGAAGGACCTTTCGATAACCATTTTACGGTTTCATCGACCTCTTGCTTGTTTAACAGTTGGGATTCTACTTTTTCTCCAAACCATTGCACAAAATTCAAATTGTGCATTCTGTTAATCACATTTTCGTCCAAAGACGGATGTTGTTCATGCAATTCGACTATATGTTCACTTATGTAAGGCGCCACAATGGCAAGGTGTTGGAGGATTTTAAAATGCGCTTTTGTTCTCAATTCAATCCCCGGTCTAAAACTACTTGCTCCAATTGTACCTTTTCCTTCAAGTCTACCTTCGTGCCGAGACTTTGGAAGGCCGATAGGTTGGACATCTTCCAAATAATCGGTGTAGTATTCAATAACCTCCTCAGCCACATATCCTTCCACTATGCTTCCTTCGGGTTTAGATCGGCTACGGACTAGCCTCTTCAATTGACCCATTGCTCTTTCAAAAGGATACATGTACCGTAGAAATACTGGACCACACATTTTGATCTCTCTAACCAAATGTACGGTTAAATGCACCATGGAGTCAAAAAATGACGGCGGAAAGTACATCTCGAGCTCACAAAGGGTCAATATAACATCGTCTTGTAACTTGTTCATTTTTTTTGGATCGATCACCTTAGAGCAAATTTCATTGAAAAAATAGCACAACTTAGTGATAGTTTTCCTGACTTCTTCTTGGAGAACTCCTCGAATTGCGACCGGGAGTAACTGAGTCAACAAGACGTGATAATCATGTGACTTCATTCCAATTAATTTATTCTCCTTAATTGACACCTTTGTTGATATATTAGAGGAATAACCAGAAGGAACCCTGATCGACTTTAGACATTCCAACAAACTTTTTTTCTCTTCCTTTGATAAATTAAATTGTGCTGCAGGTAGCGAAACTCGTCCTGTACTCTCTTTATTTACTGCTAACTCCTTTCGAATTCCCATTGCAACCATGTCATTCCTCGCATTCACGCTATCTTTGGTTTTTCCTTGAATTTCTAATAAGCAACCAATTAAAGCCTCACATATATTCTTGATTATGTGCATTACATCTAGGCAATGCCTAACCTCCAAAATCTGCCAATTTTCAAGCTTCCAAAATATAGACTTTTTCTTCCATATCCCTTTCAGAATCTCCTTTACAAATTTCTTACCAAATTTAACATTTATATCCTTTACTTGTTCATATACTCCTTTCCCAGATAACGGAATTGGGGCCCTACCTGTCTCCACTGTACCATCAAATCTTTCCTTGTCTCGCCGATAAGGGTGATTGCGGTTCTTAAGAAACCTGCGGTGTCCCAAATAAATATTTTTTCTGCACTTTTTCAGGTAAATAGAATGGGTATTCTCCCCACAAATAGGACATGCTTTTGCTCCTTTATTCCTATACCCTGATAAGTTACCGTATGCAGGGAAATCATTAATCGTGCAAAATATCATGGCACGGAGTTTGAACTCAGTTCTAGAGTGTGCATCAAATATTTTCACTCCTTCACGCCATAATTTATCGAGGTCATCTATTAATGGAGCCAAGTACACATCTATATCATTACCTGGTTGTTTGGGACCAGAAATCAATAAAGGCATCATCATGTATCTCCTTTTCATACATAACCATGGAGGAAGGTTGTAAATACACAATAAGACTGGCCATGTAGTCTGACGACTACTCATGTTGCCGTAAGGATTCATCCCATCTGTGCATAATCCCAATCTCAAATTTCGAGGTTCACTGCCGAAATCTTCAAATTCTCTGTCTATGTTCCTCCAATCCGGAGAGTCTGCGGGGTGTCGAAGCATTCCATCGCCTTTTTTCCTACAGTCTTCATGCCATCTTAACAGTTTGGCATCTTTTGCATTAGAAAAAAGTCTCTGAAATCTTGGTATTATTGGCAGATAAAACACCACTTTCGCAGCTGGACCTTTTTTTCCTTTGTCAATCTGATCATCTCTCGGTTTGTATCGCGATGAATTACACTTTGGACATTTATCCAGATTTTCGTACTCATTACGAAATAATACACAATCATTTGGACATGCATGAATTCTTTCTACTTCTATTTTCAAAGGGCATAACAATTTTTTCGCCGTATAAATTGAATCCGGCAACTCATTATTTTTAGGAAGCAAGAGTTCACGCAAAAGTTTGAGCAAAGATGTGAAACTGGCATCGCTCCATCCATTTTTTGCTTTCAGATTAAACAATCTGAAAACAACATTAAGTTTTGACAATTCACAACCAGGATATAACTTTATCTTATCAGCTTCTCGCAACATACCAAAAATTTCAACATTATCAACAAAATCTTCATCCACATTATTCACTATTTCATTCAAATCATCATTACATTCTGTATTGTCTACATTTTCAAATACAATAGTGTTCAAATTTTCTACATTTTCACCATCCAATACATTCTCATCATCCGATAATACATTTTCTTCGTCACACTGTAAATTCAACACATTTGTACTAGTCCCAGCATGTAAAGATTCATCTTTAGTCTCTCCATGACGTGTCCAACGAGTATATCCGGGTTGAAACCCATACATAAGCAAATGACCTCTCACTTCTTCAAAATTAGCCCAACATCTCAAATTCTGACAATCACTGCAAGGACAACGCAGTTTATGATAGCCTATCAATTTCAAATTCTCTTTGGCAAAAGTCATAAATTCTTCAAGTCCATTTAGAAATTTAACCGAGAGTCGATTATTTGTGTACATCCACGTCCGATCCATCTGAACAATAAAATGTATGGAAATGGTCAGGATTTAGGGTTATTAGGCTATTTATCATATCAAGTTTTCAGGCCGGTTACCATCCTAGCCCGCTCTTTGGATACTCTGTCTCATTAGCGAGCGTACGTTAGATGCAATGTGTTGTGTGAAAAAAATTCGACAGCATTTCCCCTTATGTTCCCCGAATACGCCAACACACAATTGCTCATGCGTACGTATCCGTGGGAACATAAGGGAAAATACCGTCAAATTTTTCTCACACAACACATTGCATCTAACGTACAACTCGCTATCCTAAATGAGACAGATCGTATCCAAAGAGCAGTACTCCCGACCGGGAGTACTATCCGAAATTAATCCCTAATGGATTAATCTCAGACGGGCAATGACCTAAATTCGGTATTGTTCCGGTATTTTGGTCCTATATGACAATACATGTAATTAACATGCAAATGCAATTAATGCATAAATTGGATGTGATAAATGAAAATAAATAGATAAGATTATGGAAATATACCTTCAATCTATATTCTAGGTCTTGTCTTTTGAATTAGATCTGAAATTATGATAAAAATTACAAAAAAGTCACTAATCTCATCACAAATTAAGATAAAACCGAAATAAAAAAGAAAAATATGAAATATTGGCTTAAATTTAATTTTTTTTACCTTAGATCAGCTCTCCATCTCTTTCTCCTTTTACTTCTTATTTTTTCAGAATTTTTGGATATTTTTTGTTATTTTTTTCAAGTAGTATATGGGTATGGAAATTAATGACCAATTAATGAGATGAAGGATACTGTTGCGGCTGGCTCTGTGTCGAATGAGGAGAAGAGGGAGAGGCCATTGCGTTTTTTACCTAATTCGCACAAATAAAGACGGTTTATTTTAAAAAACCGTTGTTAAACAATAAAGACGGTTTTATATAAAACCCGTCGTTAAATAATTTTGAAATATAGACGGTTTATTTAAAAAACCGTCACTGTTTGGGAGAGAACTGTTTTTGAAAGTTTTTGTCTGGGAAATGGGCGACGGGTTTTATGTATGAACCGTTTCTATTTGTTGATCTGATTTAGTCTCTCTCCTATTATATTGTTTCAAACGGTTCTTTATAAAAACCGTCTTTAAATGTCCGTTGCAAAAGACTTGTTTTCTGGTTGTGTTAAAAAACAGGGGAAAAAAACATGTAATTAAGGGAAAGAACAAACTAGTTGATGATGATTACGGCTTAGACATGCACACACACATGCTAGTCGAGAGAATAGCAGCACATATTAAAAGTATCAAGGTTATCATTGAGCAACGGCACGAAGGCATCTATGCTTCCATCTCCCAAGTAAGAAGGGAGAATGAACAGCATTCCTTCGGTAGCATAATATGTTGGCATGAAATAATATGGACTGCCGCTGCCAAAATCCATATCAAAGTATCGAAATGTCAACCAACTGTCCACTTCCAAGTCAGGGCTTAATATCTTTTTGTTCATAACGGCAGTGCTAACCAATCCCTCCTTTTTGATGATATCAGAGCTCGCAAAATCTATGAATGACTTGAAGTACATGTCGTTAACCTTGGCTACCTCATCATGTATCAGTTCTGCAGCATAACGTAGTGGTCGGTTAATTAGGTCTTTTACTTTAGAGCGAGGAAAAGCCCATAAAACAAGGTTGCCAAAATACTCATTTGGAACCTGTGGATCCATTCGCTTGCGTCCATTCACCGAGATGCGTATTTGAGTTGTCTCATGGTTGTGAAGTCCCCGAGCCTTTGTTATGACCCTCCAGAGATGAGCCAATATGACCTCGAATCTTGTAAAATGTTTTGGAACCCCTGTTGAGGCTTTGGCCCGGAGCTTGTTGATGAACTCATTTGTAAAATGCACCTTTTGGATTACTATTTCTTCTTCATTTGATTCGTGATCGGAATTTATTGTATGTTTTGGATACATTTTGTTCATGTACTCAATTTTGTGATGATCATATTGTATGAGAGGTGGATCACGGGGCTGGAATAAGGTACTGCGTGTGCACAGAGGGGTTGAATCAATGGGAAGATCTCTAGTAGCAAGACCCCATGCTGCCAGAAAGTTACCTGTGGCTTGTCCATCAGCAATTTGGTGGTGGAACGTGATAGCCACAACCAAGGACCCACAAGCGAAACGTGTGAGTTGCACCTGCAACAACTCCTGTACACCATCGAGGCTTGGGTACAAGCTCTGAATCTCTTTGGTTGGTTTGGATGGAAGCACATTTCTGAGTTTAGAGTCAGAGGTGGCCTCAACAAAACGAACACCTTGATCATTTAGGAAAATGATAGAGTTGCCCTCTTCATCCTCACCGAGCCTCCCGGCCCACTCACGATACTCCAAAAGGACCTTGGACAGCCCCTTCTCAATGTCACTGTTAGAACGGGTTGGAGGGTTGAAGGCATGAATAGCTGCGCCATCGTGTATGTTGTATGTGACCTTGTCAAAAACACTCAAACGAACGTGATGGTTGGTGCTAGGTGCATTATTACCATTGTTGTAGGTTGGCTTGACAAGCTTAGAACTTTCTATGGTAATATTCATGGCGGTAAAATTTATTGTACAAATATGGAAGCTGCTATATTTTGTTGGTACCGGTGGTGTAATTACCTGTGATATATATGGATGTGCGACAGTGTGTCCTTTATATAGAGACGCTAGCTGTCTGATTGATAAGTGAAAGCTTAATTGATATCTAATTGATTGCATTCTAGTTAGTCAACAGGCTTGGAGCAAGGTTGCGCGCCAATCGAGCATTGCAAACAGGCTTGGAGTAAGGTTGCGTGCCAACAATTCATTAATTTCTAGAGCAAATCAAGCAATTGATGATCTGTTGATCTCGCACTCAGCACTCTCAGCGTGTATCATGCATGTTCAAGGGCCTTCCTCGATTTCTACACAAATGCAACATTTTTTTTTTCATTTTGTATACTCGACATGACATGTGGAAAGGGCTTGATTAACGAGTAAACAGCTTCTGACTCATTGACTTGCCTTGTTGTGGCTGCGAGGAAAACAATACGACCTTCAAAATTTCGGAATTGCTTAGTCACTTACACCATCTAAAGTCCAATGGCCAGTGCTTTATTACATTATGCCCCCCGCGATACATGGCCACACGTACATTATGCAATATTATATTAATTATATCATATAGAGAAGATTGCATTGAAAATTCTTGATGGTTCAATTAGTTGGTTTATTTAAACACTAAATCCACAAGAGGTCGACTAAATCTTCTCCGAACCTCTCAATTTATTTTCCATAATAAACTCTCATTACCGTCCAAATTTTATATTTTTATATATTTTTTTCAGATTTTCAAAGATTGATATTAATTGAGTAGATTACGGAATTTTTTAGATTAATAATTTTTAAAATATCAAAAAATATTAAAAAATATTAAAATTTTAATTTCCACTTAATGATATTTCAATAGCGATAATACATTGAAAGTTTCAAATGGGCTATTAATTAAAATCTCAAAAATTAAAATATAATCACGGCTGGATGCCCCAACAATTGGGGTTGTTGTTGTCACGTCCCGTACCAACGGATCGCGAAACGCGAGGTGAGAACAGTATCTTCTCCATCCATCCGACGGCCGTCAACCTACGTCGCAATAGAAAAACAAACAGAGTCAGGTACAAACTTCAGTAACCGGTTATTTAACGACATAGCTTCTCTACATTTAATTAATATAACAAAATTCAATCAGATCGGATTAATCCATAGCACAAATAATATATTTTATAGTGATAAGCGGATCCAGATAGTCAGTTAATCGGTAACAATGGTCCTTTTCCGATCTCAGAAGCATCAGGATCGGTCCCTTCCCGAACTCAAGAGGATCAAGGCTCAAAATTCAAATTCAATTCACATCCAATTCCAAATTCGATAACCCGTAAAGTATATCAATCACAATTCAGATAAACATATTTAATAAAAAATAAACGATAAATCAAATTAATCAATCAATACGAAATTAAATATAGAGAAGTCTGATTTACCTTATAGATCGTGGTCCAAAACAACAATCAAATCATAACTGACTATCCGATCGACTGCGACTTAGGATTCAGAATTCCAATCGGCGGATGAATCAAAACAATCAATTAAACCTTGATCGTATAAATACGATATAATTCATTTAGATGGGATTTACTCTCCATGAAATCTAAAGTGCATTCGGATTTGGGTTTGCAAACAAACATAAAAGCATATCGGATGGTAAATAAAAAGTGAAATTGATACATCAATATCAATGGTTAATAAATGGATGACACGTTACCTTAAGCATGAGGTGTCGAAGGGTGAATAACTATGATTGAGCCATGTACAAATTAAGAGGCGGGTGGCATAAATTTCAGTCGGCAAAAGGATTGTCTTACATTCCATTCGGTCAACAAAACATTTGAAAGCTTTGACCGGTCAATGTGTACAATTTTAGTCAACAAAAGTCAAATTCAGGTCAAACTTTGGTCAACGGTCAAATCTGGTCAACTATGGTCAACTGTAGTCAAATTGGTCAAATTTCGGTGGGTGTTACAGTTGCATAACTAAGACTAGGGGTGTCAACTGCAGTGCCACCAACGTGGTGCCGTTCCGTTTAACTGAAATGAAACAAATAACGGCACCAGTTTTCATTTCGTTTCAATAACAAAACAGCAAACGGAATAAGAAATTGTGCCGTTTTTAATCGTTTCGCCTCTTTTCAAACCGTTTCATGTGTATTTTCTTATGTGGAACGAATAACGGAATGGATTTCTGTACCGTTTCAAAAACGAAACGGTTAACGGAATGGTATATCGTACCGTTTTCTTATACGAAACGGTAAACGGTAAGGGGTGTTCCGTGGTATTTTTCCACGTTTGACACCCCTAACTAAGACGTTCTATTGAATGGTGTTATGATCCCAATGTGCGTGATTATTCTCATACCCATGCATAGTGAAGGATCCCTACACGAAATTTGAAGTTATGTAACGGTTAATAAATGGGTTGGTATACGTACCGTTACTGTAGGCTCCATTACAGAAGGTCTAAAAATCGTTACAAAAATTGTAACGTTTATATAGTAATAACCGTTACAGAAGCTCACCGTCTGTAACGATTGTTATGTAATAACCGTTACAGATAGATAACTAATATAACTGTAACGTATTGCTGATATTCTGTAATGGTTATTACATAATAACCGTTACAGAAGCTCACCTTCTGTAACGGTGATAGTGTTTTTAATAAAAAATAAATAAATTTTTGTTCTTCTGTAACGGTTATTACTTAATGACTTTGTTTACAATTAGCACAAGTTCATGCTAAACCCACATCCTTCTACAAATCAAAGCTAACACAAGTACATCTACTAGTGTAATTTGTTTACAATTAATGACTTTCAAGTATCTTTGCATATTATTTGCCATTCGCAATTTTCGTGTATAAATGCTCAACTTTAAACAACAAAATTTGTTTAAATTCATTTTGAAAAAATTTTCAACATCCAAAACTGAAAGAAGATCAAACAAAGAGTATTCTAATTACTTTTTCACCTAGTTTGAATAATTAGAAAATAATACTTTAACAAAAAAAGTATCTAACGGGACCCGACAAAATCCAAAATTTTCGGTCTCCAAAAATTATAAAATAAATCACATAAACTCCTTATCATGATTGTGACTACCAGTAAAAATTTCAAGAAGAGATCTTAAACCATCAGGGAGAATAAAAAAGGACAAACCCGCAACAAGTGCACAAAACACCGTTATGAGATTTTCTATTTTTCCTCTCAACCTTTTGGTCTGTTAGACCACCTTCCATCCAATTTTTATATATACAATATACATAGAAAAACTAGTATTGACTATTGGCTACCTGTTCATGAAATTCAAGTTACATGCTAAACAATTGACTAGACCTGTATTGGAACAGACTGTCGACCGAAATTTTTTGACCTGGTTGAGGTACCAAAACTCCACGAAAAATTATGAAATTAATTTTTCTGCAATCCTAACTTGAAAAGGAACAATTCTATTCAAACAATTTTCCAGAAAGAGTTCTTAGTTGGTATAGTTTATTAGAAAAATTGATTTGTTAATAAACTAGATCTGACGAGATCTTTCTTTTCATACTTGAAAACCCACATGAAAATCCGAACTATGAAACATGTTATATATGTACAGAAAGCGTTTCAAGTCTTCTTTAATTCTAGCCAAAGAACACATGTACCTATATTCAAAATATAAATCTTTCAAGCCATTCAAACAGAACTGGGCAAGCAGAAACTAGTTCTGCACGCCGTTACTGTTTAATTCACAATAAATCCATACAATCTCAGAAAAATGTAAATCCAACGCCAAAAAGACCATAATCCAAAGATCTACAACTTTCTAGTTGACAGAAAAAATTTCCAGAGAACATTTCAGAGCGAAAAATTTTCCAGAGAAATTGTTGTTTCCAAACATCAAACAATAACATCAACCTTACTAATCCATTAATTAACCAATTTCTCTTAATTAAGTGTCAAATTAATTTAATCACGACCTTGTGCTCTGATACCACTGTAAGGGAATGCACAATTTTTAATTTTAGACTAATTACTAATAATTAATCCTAATTAAACAAGTACAAAGGATCTAGTGCAAAAGTTCATCAATACACAAGAGAAGTTTAGGAGGTTTCACCTCTTCTAGTGTCGTAACTAGAAGGCTCGATCATTGGCTTTGGAGTCGGTGGCGTGCACGTCTCCACCACCTCGCCGGAGTCGCCTCGAGTCCACCTAGGTATTAATCAATCCCTTCGTAAACTCTTGTGCTAGCAAGAGGAATGTGAAAATCTAGACTTCGCATCCAGTGGATGGTTTCGATCTCAGCCGTCTAATTTAATCTCAATGGCTATAAATGCCCCGTGCATGATACTAAGATTGATAGGCCCGAAAAAATCTAACCTTTTAGATTAAATCAGACGGCTCGGATCGAAAGACGTCCACTGGATGGTTGAATACAACCATCCAGAGGATACGCTCCCAAAAGTCTAATCCCTAAGCTTTCTCTCTTCTTGCAATTAATTCACCAATTAATTTAGTTGAGAGAGAGAGCTCAACACATGAGCAAGAGAATAAGAGAGAGAAAAAGAGAGAGAGAGAGAGAGAGAGAGGCCGACGCCTATAGAGGAGGGAGAGAGGTGGCTAGGGTTGAAGGAAAGAGACATGTGCAAGGAGCCCACCAAGTTCCATTTAATTACATGGTATGCCATCCCACCTACCACCTCCTTGAGGCCGGCCTATCTATGGGCCTAGATGGGCCACTAGCTCATCTCATTTGGTCATCAATTCAATTAATTAAAGGCCTCTTCAATTGCTACTTAATTGGATATTTAATTTACAAATAAATAAAAGCTCAATTAACTTAAATAAATTAAGTGTGTTGTTTATAAATAATTATTAACTTAATAATAATTATTAAGAGATTAGATAATGCATTAATTTGTTTCAATATGATCCATTTGACTTAATTAATTATTACAGTTCTGAATATCATTTGAGCATTCCAATCATTTCATGATTCATTATTAGTTATTTGGTCACAATAATCTATATTTAAACTCCTTATATTGTCTAGAATACGATTAATATGTTATTTATTCAGAAATATTAGATTATACATGGTAAATACGCATATTAATTGAAAAAATTGCAATTCTGAGAATCATTTAGCATTTCAATCGTTTTTTTCTAAGTCATTTCATCCCAATAATACTCATTGAAACTCATTGTACTATCAATATGATTCATATGTTATGTACTCTAAAAGATTGTATAATAAACGATAATTGTGCTTATAAAGTGCAAATAATTCAATTCTGGTTATTGTTTGATCATTTCAATTGTTTCTGGATTCATTCTAAGTAATTTTATCACAATAAGTTATATTTAAACTTCATACTATCTAGAATATGATTCATATGTTATGTATTCAAAAAGATGAGGAGACTTCCGGTGCCCACATTTTGGATGCCCCCAAATGTCTCAAAACACACTTTTTTACTACTTTTACAAAATATAAAATTCAAACTTCGAATCCAAACCGTTGATCTTATTCAATATAGGTAGCGATGCATTTTCATATAAGTTTTATAAATTTTGAAGTTTATTTGATACTTGATCAAGAGGCTAAAATATGAACAGATTAGAATTAATCTATCATATTTAACTACATTCGTTCAATTTTCAATCTCTTGATCAAGTATCAAATAAACTTAAAAAACTATAAAACTTATATGAAAATGCATCGCTAGTTATATCGAATAAGATCAACGGTTTGGATTCGAAGTTTGAATTTTATATTTTTGTAAAAGTAGTAAAAAGTGTGTTTTGGGGCATTTGGGGGCATCCAAAGTGTGAAAAATAATGCAATTCAGAGAATCATATGAGCATTTCAATCGTTTCTGGATTCATTCTAAGTCATTTAATCACAATAATCTACATTTAAACTGTTTATATAGTCAATAATATGATGAATAGCTTATTTACTCAAATATATTGGATTATACAATGTAATTTCGCATGTAAAGTGCAAATAATGCAATTCTGAGTATCATTTGAGCATTTCAATAAATTCTAGACTCCTAATAAGTCGTTTCATCACAATAATACACATTTAAACTCTTTAAATTACGCATATAAATTGCAAATAAAGCATTTCTGAACAAGATTGGACTATACATGTAAATTACGCATATAAATTGTAAATAAAGCATTTCTGAACATCATTTGAGCATTCCAATCATTTAATGATTCATAATTAGTTATTGCATCATAATATCAATTTTTAAACTCCTTATAATGTTTAGAATACATCCATATGTTATGTATTCGAAAAGATTGGATTATACCTTGTAATTACGCATATAAATTGCAAATATTGCAATTCTGAGAATAATTTCAGCATTTTAATCGTTTCTGTATTCTTTCTAAGTCATTTAATCACAATAATCTACATTTGAACTCAATGTACTGTCAAGAATATGATTCATATGTCATAGATTGTATTATAAATGGTAATTATGCGTATAATGTGCAAAGAATGCAATTCACAGTATCATTTGAGCATTTCAATCGTTTCTGGATTGATTCGAAGTCATTTCAACACTATAATCTATATTTAAACTCGTTATAGTGTCTTGCATACGATTCATATGTTATGTATGCAAATAAATTGGATTATACATGGTAATTACGCAAATAAAATGCAAACAATGTAATTCAGAAAACCATATGAGCATTTCAATCCTTTATGGATTCATTTAAGTCATTTTATAACAATAATCAACATTTAAACTATTTATACAGTCAATAATATGACTCATAGGTTATTTACTTAAAAAGATTGGATTATAGAATGTAATTTCGGATGTGAATTGCAAATAATGCAATTCTAAGTATCATTTGGAGCATTTCAATCGTTTCTCGATTCATAATAAGTAATTTCATCAAAATAATCTACATTTAAACTCTTTATACTGTCATGAATGTGATTAATATGTTATTTACTCGACAAGATTGGATTATACATCGAAATTATTTATATAAATTTCAAATAATGCATTTCTGAATATCATTTGAGAATTTCATTCATGTCATGATTTATTTTTAGTCATTTCATCACAATAATCTATATTTGAACTCCTTGTAATGTCTAGAATACAATTGATATGTTATGTATTCAGAATGATTGGATTGTACATGGTAAATACGCATACTAATGACAAATATTTCATTTCTGAGAATCATTTGAGAAATTTCAATCATTTCTGTTTTCTTTATAAGTCATTTTATCACAGTAATCAGCATTGAAACTCATTGTACTATCAAGAATATGATTCATAAGTTATTTACACTAAAAGATTATATTATACATGGTACTTACGCATATTAATTTCAAATATTGCAATTCTGTGAATCATTTGAGCTTTTAAATCGTTTCTGCATTCTTCCTAAGTCATTTCATCACAATAATCTACATTTAAACTCATCGTACTGTCAAGAATATGGTTCATAAGTTATTTAGTCTAAAAGATTGGATTATAAATGGAAATTACGCTTATAAAGTGCTGGGTATTGTTTGATCATGTCAATTGTTTCTGGATTCATTCTCAGTAATTTCATCACAATAATTTATATTTAAACTCTTTTTACGGTATAGAATATGATTCATATGTTATGTATTCGAGAACATTGGATTATACATGTTAATTACGTATATAAAATGCAAATAATGTAATTCAGAGAAACATATGACCATTTCAATCGTTTCTGGATTCGTTCTAAGTCATTTTATCACAATAATCAACATTTAGACTCTTTATACGTTCAATAATATGGTTCTTTGGTTATTGACTCAAAGATTGGATTGTACAATGTTATTTCGCATGTACAGTGCAAGTAATGTAATTCTGAGTATCATTTGAACATTTAAACCATTTCTCGTCTCCGAATAAGTCATTTAATCACAATAATCTACATTTAAACTCTTTATACTGCCATAAATATGATTAATATGTAATTTACTCGACAAGATTGGATTTTACATGGAAATTACGCATAGAAATTGCAAATAATGCATTTCTGATTATCATTAGAGCATTTCATTCATTTCATGACTCATTTTTAGTCTTTTCATCACAATAATCTATATTTAAGCTCCTTATAAAGTCTAGAATACGATTCATATGTTATGTATTCAAAAGGATTGGATGATATGAGAATCATATGAGCATTTTAATCGTTTCTGGATTCATTCTAAGTTTTTCATTACAATAATGTACATTTAAACTCATTGTACTGTCAAGAAAATTATTGATATGTTATATATTCAAGAAAATTGGATTATATGTTATATATTCTGAGAATCATATGAGCATTTTAACCGTTTCTGGATTCACTCTAAGTCTTTCATTACAATAATCTACATTTAAACTCATTGCACTGTCAAGAATATTATTGATATGTTATATATTCAAGAAAATTGGATTATATGTTATATATTCTGAGAATCATATGAGCATTTTAACCGTTTCTGGATTCATTCTAAGTCTTTCATTACAATAATCTACATTTAAACTTGTACTGTCAAGAATATTATTGATATGTCTTATATTAAAAAAAATTGGATTATACAGGGTAATTACGAATATAAATTGCAAATAATAGAATTCTGAGAACCATTTGAGCATTTCAATCGTTTTTGGAATCATCCCAAGTCATTTTATCACAATAATACACATTTAAACTCTTTACAGTCAATAATATGATTCATTGGTAATGAACTCAAGAAGATTGGATTATACAATGTAATTTCGCATGTAAAGTGCAAATAATGCAATTCTGAGTATCATTTGGGCATTTCAATCGTTTCTCGACTCATAATAAGTCATTTCATCAAAATAATCCACATTTAAACTCTTTATACTGCCATGAATATTATTAATATGTGATTTACTCGACAAGATTGAAATATACATGAAAATTATGCATATAAATTGCAAATAAAACATTTCTGAATATCATTTGAGCATTCCAATTATTTCATGATTAATTATTTGTTACTTGATCACAATAATATACATATAAACTCCTCATAATGTCGAGAATCCTATTCATATATTATGTATTAAAAAAGACTGGATTATTCATTGTAATTACGCATATAAATTGCAAATATTGCAATTCTGAGAATCATTTGAGTATTTCAATCGTTTCGGTATCCTTTCTAAGTCATTTCATCACAATAATCTACATTTAAACTGTTTATATAGTCAATAATATGATGAATAGCTTATTTACTCAAATATATTGGATTATACAATGTAATTTCGCATGTAAAGTGCAAATAATGCAATTCTGAGTATCATTTGAGCATTTCAATAAATTCTAGACTCCTAATAAGTCGTTTCATCACAATAATACACATTTAAACTCTTTAAATTACGCATATAAATTGCAAATAAAGCATTTCTGAACATCATTTGAGCATTCCAATCATTTAATGATTCATAAATTAGTTATTGCATCACAATATCAATTTTTAAACTCCTTATAATGTTTAGAATACATCCATATGTTATGTATTCGAAAAGATTGGATTATACCTTGTAATTACGCATATAAATTGCAAATATTGCAATTCTGAGAATAATTTCAGCATTTTAATCATTTCTGTATTCTTTCTAAGTCATTTAATCACAATAATCTACATTTGAACTCAATGTACTGTCAAGAATATGATTCATATGTCATAGATTGTATTATAAATGGTAATTATGCGTATAATGTGCAAAGAATGCAATTCACAGTATCATTTGAGCATTTCAATCGTTTCTGGATTGATTCGAAGTCATTTCAACACTATAATCTATATTTAAACTCGTTATAGTGTCTTGCATACGATTCATATGTTATGTATGCAAATAGATTGGATTATACATGGTAATTACGCAAATAAAATGCAAACAATGTAATTCAGAAAACCATATGAGCATTTCAATCCTTTATGGATTCATTTAAGTCATTTTATAACAATAATCAACATTTAAACTATTTATACAGTCAATAATATGACTCATAGGTTATTTACTTAAAAAGATTGGATTATAGAATGTAATTTCGGATGTGAATTGCAAATAATGCAATTCTAAGTATCATTTGGAGCATTTCAATCCTTTCTCGATTCATAATAAGTAATTTCATCAAAATAATCTACATTTAAACTCTTTATACTGTCATGAATGTGATTAATATGTTATTTACTCGACAAGATTGGATTATACATCGAAATTATTTATATAAATTTCAAATAATGCATTTCTGAATATCATTTGAGAATTTCATTCATGTCATGATTTATTTTTAGTCATTTCATCACAATAATCTATATTTGAACTCCTTGTAATGTCTAGAATACAATTGATATGTTATGTATTCAGAATGATTGGATTGTACATGGTAAATACGCATACTAATGACAAATATTTCATTTCTGAGAATCATTTGAGAAATTTCAATCATTTCTGTTTTCTTTATAAGTCATTTTATCACAGTAATCAGCATTGAAACTCATTGTACTATCAAGAATATGATTCATAAGTTATTTACACTAAAAGATTATATTATACATGGTACTTACGCATATTAATTTCAAATATTGCAATTCTGTGAATCATTTGAGCTTTTAAATCGTTTCTGCATTCTTCCTAAGTCATTTCATCACAATAATCTACATTTAAACTCATCGTACTGTCAAGAATATGGTTCATAAGTTATTTAGTCTAAAAGATTGGATTATAAATGGAAATTACGCTTATAAAGTGCTGGGTATTGTTTGATCATGTCAATTGTTTCTGGATTCATTCTCAGTAATTTCATCACAATAATTTATATTTAAACTCTTTTTACGGTATAGAATATGATTCATATGTTATGTATTCGAGAACATTGGATTATACATGTTAATTACGTATATAAAATGCAAATAATGTAATTCAGAGAAACATATGACCATTTCAATCGTTTCTGGATTCGTTCTAAGTCATTTTATCACAATAATCAACATTTAGACTCTTTATACGTTCAATAATATGGTTCTTTGGTTATTGACTCAAAGATTGGATTGTACAATGTTATTTCGCATGTACAGTGCAAGTAATGTAATTCTGAGTATCATTTGAACATTTAAACCATTTCTCGTCTCCGAATAAGTCATTTAATCACAATAATCTACATTTAAACTCTTTATACTGCCATAAATATGATTAATATGTAATTTACTCGACAAGATTGGATTTTACATGGAAATTACGCATAGAAATTGCAAATAATGCATTTCTGATTATCATTAGAGCATTTCATTCATTTCATGACTCATTTTTAGTCTTTTCATCACAATAATCTATATTTAAGCTCCTTATAAAGTCTAGAATACGATTCATATGTTATGTATTCAAAAGGATTGGATGATATGAGAATCATATGAGCATTTTAATCGTTTCTGGATTCATTCTAAGTTTTTCATTACAATAATGTACATTTAAACTCATTGTACTGTCAAGAAAATTATTGATATGTTATATATTCAAGAAAATTGGATTATATGTTATATATTCTGAGAATCATATGAGCATTTTAACCGTTTCTGGATTCACTCTAAGTCTTTCATTACAATAATCTACATTTAAACTCATTGCACTGTCAAGAATATTATTGATATGTTATATATTCAAGAAAATTGGATTATATGTTATATATTCTGAGAATCATATGAGCATTTTAACCGTTTCTGGATTCATTCTAAGTCTTTCATTACAATAATCTACATTTAAACTTGTACTGTCAAGAATATTATTGATATGTCTTATATTAAAAAAAATTGGATTATACAGGGTAATTACGAATATAAATTGCAAATAATAGAATTCTGAGAACCATTTGAGCATTTCAATCGTTTTTGGAATCATCCCAAGTCATTTTATCACAATAATACACATTTAAACTCTTTACAGTCAATAATATGATTCATTGGTAATGAACTCAAGAAGATTGGATTATACAATGTAATTTCGCATGTAAAGTGCAAATAATGCAATTCTGAGTATCATTTGGGCATTTCAATCGTTTCTCGACTCATAATAAGTCATTTCATCAAAATAATCCACATTTAAACTCTTTATACTGCCATGAATATTATTAATATGTGATTTACTCGACAAGATTGAAATATACATGAAAATTATGCATATAAATTGCAAATAAAACATTTCTGAATATCATTTGAGCATTCCAATTATTTCATGATTAATTATTTGTTACTTGATCACAATAATATACATATAAACTCCTCATAATGTCGAGAATCCTATTCATATATTATGTATTAAAAAAGACTGGATTATTCATTGTAATTACGCATATAAATTGCAAATATTGCAATTCTGAGAATCATTTGAGTATTTCAATCGTTTCGGTATCCTTTCTAAGTCATTTCATCACAATAATCTACATTTAAACTGTTTATATAGTCAATAATATGATGAATAGCTTATTTACTCAAATATATTGGATTATACAATGTAATTTCGCATGTAAAGTGCAAATAATGCAATTCTGAGTATCATTTGAGCATTTCAATAAATTCTAGACTCCTAATAAGTCGTTTCATCACAATAATACACATTTAAACTCTTTAAATTACGCATATAAATTGCAAATAAAGCATTTCTGAACATCATTTGAGCATTCCAATCATTTAATGATTCATAAATTAGTTATTGCATCACAATATCAATTTTTAAACTCCTTATAATGTTTAGAATACATCCATATGTTATGTATTCGAAAAGATTGGATTATACCTTGTAATTACGCATATAAATTGCAAATATTGCAATTCTGAGAATAATTTCAGCATTTTAATCATTTCTGTATTCTTTCTAAGTCATTTAATCACAATAATCTACATTTGAACTCAATGTACTGTCAAGAATATGATTCATATGTCATAGATTGTATTATAAATGGTAATTATGCGTATAATGTGCAAAGAATGCAATTCACAGTATCATTTGAGCATTTCAATCGTTTCTGGATTGATTCGAAGTCATTTCAACACTATAATCTATATTTAAACTCGTTATAGTGTCTTGCATACGATTCATATGTTATGTATGCAAATAGATTGGATTATACATGGTAATTACGCAAATAAAATGCAAACAATGTAATTCAGAAAACCATATGAGCATTTCAATCCTTTATGGATTCATTTAAGTCATTTTATAACAATAATCAACATTTAAACTATTTATACAGTCAATAATATGACTCATAGGTTATTTACTTAAAAAGATTGGATTATAGAATGTAATTTCGGATGTGAATTGCAAATAATGCAATTCTAAGTATCATTTGGAGCATTTCAATCGTTTCTCGATTCATAATAAGTAATTTCATCAAAATAATCTACATTTAAACTCTTTATACTGTCATGAATGTGATTAATATGTTATTTACTCGACAAGATTGGATTATACATCGAAATTATTTATATAAATTTCAAATAATGCATTTCTGAATATCATTTGAGAATTTCATTCATGTCATGATTTATTTTTAGTCATTTCATCACAATAATCTATATTTGAACTCCTTGTAATGTCTAGAATACAATTGATATGTTATGTATTCAGAATGATTGGATTGTACATGGTAAATACGCATACTAATGACAAATATTTCATTTCTGAGAATCATTTGAGAAATTTCAATCATTTCTGTTTTCTTTATAAGTCATTTTATCACAGTAATCAGCATTGAAACTCATTGTACTATCAAGAATATGATTCATAAGTTATTTACACTAAAAGATTATATTATACATGGTACTTACGCATATTAATTTCAAATATTGCAATTCTGTGAATCATTTGAGCTTTTAAATCGTTTCTGCATTCTTCCTAAGTCATTTCATCACAATAATCTACATTTAAACTCATCGTACTGTCAAGAATATGGTTCATAAGTTATTTAGTCTAAAAGATTGGATTATAAATGGAAATTACGCTTATAAAGTGCTGGGTATTGTTTGATCATGTCAATTGTTTCTGGATTCATTCTCAGTAATTTCATCACAATAATTTATATTTAAACTCTTTTTACGGTATAGAATATGATTCATATGTTATGTATTCGAGAACATTGGATTATACATGTTAATTACGTATATAAAATGCAAATAATGTAATTCAGAGAAACATATGACCATTTCAATCGTTTCTGGATTCGTTCTAAGTCATTTTATCACAATAATCAACATTTAGACTCTTTATACGTTCAATAATATGGTTCTTTGGTTATTGACTCAAAGATTGGATTGTACAATGTTATTTCGCATGTACAGTGCAAGTAATGTAATTCTGAGTATCATTTGAACATTTAAACCATTTCTCGTCTCCGAATAAGTCATTTAATCACAATAATCTACATTTAAACTCTTTATACTGCCATAAATATGATTAATATGTAATTTACTCGACAAGATTGGATTTTACATGGAAATTACGCATAGAAATTGCAAATAATGCATTTCTGATTATCATTAGAGCATTTCATTCATTTCATGACTCATTTTTAGTCTTTTCATCACAATAATCTATATTTAAGCTCCTTATAAAGTCTAGAATACGATTCATATGTTATGTATTCAAAAGGATTGGATGATATGAGAATCATATGAGCATTTTAATCGTTTCTGGATTCATTCTAAGTTTTTCATTACAATAATGTACATTTAAACTCATTGTACTGTCAAGAAAATTATTGATATGTTATATATTCAAGAAAATTGGATTATATGTTATATATTCTGAGAATCATATGAGCATTTTAACCGTTTCTGGATTCACTCTAAGTCTTTCATTACAATAATCTACATTTAAACTCATTGCACTGTCAAGAATATTATTGATATGTTATATATTCAAGAAAATTGGATTATATGTTATATATTCTGAGAATCATATGAGCATTTTAACCGTTTCTGGATTCATTCTAAGTCTTTCATTACAATAATCTACATTTAAACTTGTACTGTCAAGAATATTATTGATATGTCTTATATTAAAAAAAATTGGATTATACAGGGTAATTACGAATATAAATTGCAAATAATAGAATTCTGAGAACCATTTGAGCATTTCAATCGTTTTTGGAATCATCCCAAGTCATTTTATCACAATAATACACATTTAAACTCTTTACAGTCAATAATATGATTCATTGGTAATGAACTCAAGAAGATTGGATTATACAATGTAATTTCGCATGTAAAGTGCAAATAATGCAATTCTGAGTATCATTTGGGCATTTCAATCGTTTCTCGACTCATAATAAGTCATTTCATCAAAATAATCCACATTTAAACTCTTTATACTGCCATGAATATTATTAATATGTGATTTACTCGACAAGATTGAAATATACATGAAAATTATGCATATAAATTGCAAATAAAACATTTCTGAATATCATTTGAGCATTCCAATTATTTCATGATTAATTATTTGTTACTTGATCACAATAATATACATATAAACTCCTCATAATGTCGAGAATCCTATTCATATATTATGTATTAAAAAAGACTGGATTATTCATTGTAATTACGCATATAAATTGCAAATATTGCAATTCTGAGAATCATTTGAGTATTTCAATCGTTTCGGTATCCTTTCTAAGTCATTTCATCACAATAATCTACATTTAAACTGTTTATATAGTCAATAATATGATGAATAGCTTATTTACTCAAATATATTGGATTATACAATGTAATTTCGCATGTAAAGTGCAAATAATGCAATTCTGAGTATCATTTGAGCATTTCAATAAATTCTAGACTCCTAATAAGTCGTTTCATCACAATAATACACATTTAAACTCTTTAAATTACGCATATAAATTGCAAATAAAGCATTTCTGAACAAGATTGGACTATACATGTAAATTACGCATATAAATTGCAAATAAAGCATTTCTGAACATCATTTGAGCATTCCAATCATTTAATGATTCATAATTAGTTATTGCATCACAATATCAATTTTTAAACTCCTTATAATGTTTAGAATACATCCATATGTTATGTATTCGAAAAGATTGGATTATACCTTGTAATTACGCATATAAATTGCAAATATTGCAATTCTGAGAATAATTTCAGCATTTTAATCGTTTCTGTATTCTTTCTAAGTCATTTAATCACAATAATCTACATTTGAACTCAATGTACTGTCAAGAATATGATTCATATGTCATAGATTGTATTATAAATGGTAATTATGCGTATAATGTGCAAAGAATGCAATTCACAGTATCATTTGAGCATTTCAATCGTTTCTGGATTGATTCGAAGTCATTTCAACACTATAATCTATATTTAAACTCGTTATAGTGTCTTGCATACGATTCATATGTTATGTATGCAAATAGATTGGATTATACATGGTAATTACGCAAATAAAATGCAAACAATGTAATTCAGAAAACCATATGAGCATTTCAATCCTTTATGGATTCATTTAAGTCATTTTATAACAATAATCAACATTTAAACTATTTATACAGTCAATAATATGACTCATAGGTTATTTACTTAAAAAGATTGGATTATAGAATGTAATTTCGGATGTGAATTGCAAATAATGCAATTCTAAGTATCATTTGGAGCATTTCAATCGTTTCTCGATTCATAATAAGTAATTTCATCAAAATAATCTACATTTAAACTCTTTATACTGTCATGAATGTGATTAATATGTTATTTACTCGACAAGATTGGATTATACATCGAAATTATTTATATAAATTTCAAATAATGCATTTCTGAATATCATTTGAGAATTTCATTCATGTCATGATTTATTTTTAGTCATTTCATCACAATAATCTATATTTGAACTCCTTGTAATGTCTAGAATACAATTGATATGTTATGTATTCAGAATGATTGGATTGTACATGGTAAATACGCATACTAATGACAAATATTTCATTTCTGAGAATCATTTGAGAAATTTCAATCATTTCTGTTTTCTTTATAAGTCATTTTATCACAGTAATCAGCATTGAAACTCATTGTACTATCAAGAATATGATTCATAAGTTATTTACACTAAAAGATTATATTATACATGGTACTTACGCATATTAATTTCAAATATTGCAATTCTGTGAATCATTTGAGCTTTTAAATCGTTTCTGCATTCTTCCTAAGTCATTTCATCACAATAATCTACATTTAAACTCATCGTACTGTCAAGAATATGGTTCATAAGTTATTTAGTCTAAAAGATTGGATTATAAATGGAAATTACGCTTATAAAGTGCTGGGTATTGTTTGATCATGTCAATTGTTTCTGGATTCATTCTCAGTAATTTCATCACAATAATTTATATTTAAACTCTTTTTACGGTATAGAATATGATTCATATGTTATGTATTCGAGAACATTGGATTATACATGTTAATTACGTATATAAAATGCAAATAATGTAATTCAGAGAAACATATGACCATTTCAATCGTTTCTGGATTCGTTCTAAGTCATTTTATCACAATAATCAACATTTAGACTCTTTATACGTTCAATAATATGGTTCTTTGGTTATTGACTCAAAGATTGGATTGTACAATGTTATTTCGCATGTACAGTGCAAGTAATGTAATTCTGAGTATCATTTGAACATTTAAACCATTTCTCGTCTCCGAATAAGTCATTTAATCACAATAATCTACATTTAAACTCTTTATACTGCCATAAATATGATTAATATGTAATTTACTCGACAAGATTGGATTTTACATGGAAATTACGCATAGAAATTGCAAATAATGCATTTCTGATTATCATTAGAGCATTTCATTCATTTCATGACTCATTTTTAGTCTTTTCATCACAATAATCTATATTTAAGCTCCTTATAAAGTCTAGAATACGATTCATATGTTATGTATTCAAAAGGATTGGATGATATGAGAATCATATGAGCATTTTAATCGTTTCTGGATTCATTCTAAGTTTTTCATTACAATAATGTACATTTAAACTCATTGTACTGTCAAGAAAATTATTGATATGTTATATATTCAAGAAAATTGGATTATATGTTATATATTCTGAGAATCATATGAGCATTTTAACCGTTTCTGGATTCACTCTAAGTCTTTCATTACAATAATCTACATTTAAACTCATTGCACTGTCAAGAATATTATTGATATGTTATATATTCAAGAAAATTGGATTATATGTTATATATTCTGAGAATCATATGAGCATTTTAACCATTTCTGGATTCATTCTAGGTCTTTCATTACAATAATCTACATTTAAACTTGTACTGTCAAGAATATTATTGATATGTCTTATATTAAAAAAAATTGGATTATACAGGGTAATTACGAATATAAATTGCAAATAATAGAATTCTGAGAACTATTTGAGCATTTCAATCGTTTTTGGAATCATCCCAAGTCATTTTATCACAATAATACACATTTAAACTCTTTACAGTCAATAATATGATTCATTGGTAATGAACTCAAGAAGATTGGATTATACAATGTAATTTCGCATGTAAAGTGCAAATAATGCAATTCTGAGTATCATTTGGGCATTTCAATCGTTTCTCGACTCATAATAAGTCATTTCATCAAAATAATCCACATTTAAACTCTTTATACTGCCATGAATATTATTAATATGTGATTTACTCGACAAGATTGAAATATACATGAAAATTATGCATATAAATTGCAAATAAAACATTTCTGAATATCATTTGAGCATTCCAATTATTTCATGATTAATTATTTGTTACTTGATCACAATAATATACATATAAACTCCTCATAATGTCGAGAATCCTATTCATATATTATGTATTAAAAAAGACTGGATTATTCATTGTAATTACGCATATAAATTGCAAATATTGCAATTCTGAGAATCATTTGAGTATTTCAATCGTTTCGGTATCCTTTCTAAGTCATTTCATCACAATAATCTACATTTAAACTGTTTATATAGTCAATAATATGATGAATAGCTTATTTACTCAAATAGATTTGATTATACAATGTAATTTCGCATGTAAAGTGCAAATAATGCAATTCTGAGTATCATTTGAGCATTTAATGGTTTCTAGACTCGTAATAAGTCGTTTCATCACAATAATCCATATTTAAACTCTATATACTGCCATGAATAAGATTAATATGTTATTTACTCGACAAGATTGGACTATACATGTAAATTACGCATATAAATTATAAATAAAGAATGTCTGAACATCATTTGAGCTTTCCAATCATTTAATGATTCGTTATTAGTTATTGAATCACAATAATCAATATTTAAACTCCTTATAATGCCTAGAATACATTCATATGTTATGTATTCGAAAAGATTGGATTATACCTTGTAATTACGCATATAAATTACGCATATAAATTGCAAATATTGCCATTCTGAGAATAATTTGAGTATTTCAATAGTTTCTGTATTCTTTCTAAGTTACTTCAACACAATAATCTACATTTAAACTTTTTATATAGTAAATAATATGATGAATAGATTATTTACTAAACTAGATTAGACTAGACAATGTAATGTCGCATTGAAAGTGCAAATAATGCAATTCTTAGTATCACTTGAGCATTTCAATGGTTTCTAGACTCGTAATAAGCCGTTTCATCACATTAATCCACATTTAAACACTTTATACTGCCATGAATATGATTAATATGTTATTTACTCGACAAGATTGAACTATACATGTAAATTACGCATATAAATTGCAAATAAAGCATTTCTGAAAATCATTTGAGCATTCCAATCATTTAATGATTCATTATTATTTATTGAATCACAATAATCAATATTTAAACTCTTTATAATGTCTAGAATACATTCATATGTTATGTATTCGAAAATATTGGATTATACCTTGTAATTACGCATATAAATTGCAAATATTGCAATTCTGAGAATCATTTCAGCATTTCAATCGTTTCTGTATTTTTCTAAGTCATTTAATCACAATAATCTACATTTGAACTCATTGTACTGTCAAGAATATGATTCATATGTCATAGATTGTATTATCAATTGTAATTATCCGTATAATGTGCAAAGAATGCAATTCATAGTATCATTTGAGCATTTTAATCGTTTCTGGATTCAGTCGAAGTCATTTCAACAATATAATCTATATTTAAACTCGTTATCGTGTCTTGTATACGATTCATATGTTATGTTTGCAAATAGATTGGATTATACATGGTAATTACGCATATGAAGTGCAAACAATGTAATTCAGAAAACCATATGAGCATTTCAATCATTTTGTAACAATAATCAACATTTAAACTCCTTATACAGTCAATAATATGACTCATAGGTTATCAACAAAAAAAGGTTGGATTATACAATGTAATTTCGCATGTGAATTGTAAATAATGCAATTCTAAGTATCATTTGGGCATTTCAATCGTTTCTCGATTCATAATAAGTCATTTCATCAAAATAAACTACATTTAAACTCTTTATACTGCCATGAATATGATTAATATGTTATTTACTTGACAAGATTGGATTATACTTGGAAATTATTTATATAAATTGCAAATAATGCATTTCTGAATATCATTTGAGAATTTCATGATTCATTTTTAGTCATTTCATCACAATAATCTATATTTAAACTCCTTATTATATCTATAATACAATTCATATGTTATGTATTCAAAACGATTGGATTATACAAGGTAAATACGCATATAAATTGCAATTATTTCAATTCAGAGAATCATTTGAGAATTTCAATCATTTCTGTTTTCTTTATAAGTTATTTCATCACAATAATCAGCATTTAAACTCATTGTACTGTCAAGAATATGATTCATAAGTTATTTACACTAAAGATTGTATTATACATGATACTTACGCATATAAATTTCAAATATTGCAATTCTGTGAATCATTTGAGCATTTCAATCGTTTCTGCGATCTTCCTAAGTCATTTCATCACAATAATCTACATTTAAACTCATTGTACTGTCAAGAATATGGTTCATAAGTTATTTACTCTAAAAGATTGGATTATAAATGGAAATTATGCTCATAAAGTGCTGGGTATTGTTTCTGGATTCATTCTAAGTAATTTCATCACAATAATTTATATTTATACTGTTTATACTGTCTAGAATATGATTCATATGTTATGTATTCGAAAAAATGGGATTATACATGTTAATTACGCATATAAAGTGCAAATAATGTAATTCAGTGAGCATTTCAATCGTTTCTGGATTCATGCTAAGCCATTTTATCACAGTAATCAACATTTAAACTCTTTATACATTCAATAAAATGATTCCTAGGTTATTGACTCAAAAAAATTTGATTGTACAATGTAATTTCGCATGTAAAGTGCAAATAATACAATTTTTAGTATCATTTGAGCATTTCAACCGTTTCTCGACTCATAATAAGTCATTTTATAACAATAGTCTACATTTAAACTCTTTATACTGCCAAAATATGATTAATACATTATTTACTCGACAGGATTGGATTATACATGGAAATTACGTGTAGAAATTGCAAATAATGCATATCTGAATATCATTTGAGTATTTCATTCATTTCATGATTCATTTTTGGATATTTCATCACGATAATCTATATTTGAGCTCCTTATAAATTTTAGAATACGATTCACTTGTTACGTATTCAAAAGGATTGGATTATATGAAAATCATATGAGCATTTTAATCGTTTCTGAATTCATTCTAAGTCTTTCATTGCAATAACCAACATTTAAACACATTGTATTGTCAAGAATATTATTGATATGTTATATATTCAAGAAAAATTGATTATATGTTATATATTCTGAGAATCATATGAGCATTTTAACCATTTCTGGATTCACTCTAAGTCTTTCATTACAATAATCTACATTTAAATTCATTGTACGGTCAAGAATATTATTGATATGTTATATATTCAAGAAAATTGGATTATATATGGTAATTACGACTATAAATTGCAACTAAAGCAATTCTGAGAATCATTTGACCATTTCAATCGTTTTTGGAATCATTCGAAGTCATTTTATCACAATAATCTACATTGAAACTCTTTATACAGTCAATAATATGATTCAATGAACTCAAGAAGATTGGATTATAAAATGTAATTCCGCATGTAAAGTGCAAATAATGCAATTCTGAGTATCATTTGAGCATTGCAATCGTTTCTCGACTCATAATAAGTCATTTCATCATAATAATCCACATTGAAACTCTTATACTGCCATGAATATGATTAATATGTTATTTACTCGACAAGATTGGACTATACATGGAAATTACGCATATAAATTGCAAATAATGCATTTTTGAATATCATTTCGTCATTCCAATCATTTCATGATTAATTATTAGTTACTTGATCACAATAATATATATTTAAACTCCTCATAATGTCGAGAATCCGATTCATATGTTATGTATTCAAAAAGACTGAATTATACATTGTAATTACGCATATAAATTGCAAATATTGCAATTCTGAGAATCATTTGAGTATTTCAATCGTTTCGGTATTCTTTCTAAGTCATTTCATCACAATAATCTACATTTAAACTGTTTATATAGTAAATAATATGAGGAATAGCTTATTTACTCAAATAGATTGGATTATACAATGTAATTTCGCATGTAAAGTGCAAATAATGCAATTCTGAGTATCATTTTAGCATTTCAATGGATTCTAGACTTGTAATAACTCGTTTCATCGCATAATCCACATTTAAACTCTTTATACTGCCATGAATATGATTGATATGTTATTTACTCGACAATCTTGGACTATACATGTAAATCGTTTCATCACAATTATTTACATTTAAATTGTTTATATAGTCAATAATATGATGAATAGCTTATTTACTCAAATAGATTTGATTATAAAATGTAATTTCGCATGTAAAATGCAAATAATGCAATTCTTAGTATCATTTGAGTATTTCAATGGTTTCTCGACTCCTCATAAGTTGTTTCATCACAATAATCCACATTTCAACTCTTTATACTGCCATGAATATGATTAATATGTTATTTACTCGATAATATTGGATTATACATGAAAATTACGGATATAAATTGCAAATAAAGCATTTCTGAACATCATTTGAGCATTCCAATCATTTAATGATTCATTATTAGTAATTGCATCACAATAATCACTATTTAAACTTCTTATAATGTCTATAATACATTCATATGTTATGTATTCGAAAAGATTGGATTATACCTTGTAATTACGCATATAAATTCCAAATATTGCAATTCTGAGAATCATTTCAGCATTTTAATCGTTTCTGTATTCTTTCTAAGTCATTTAATCACAATAATCTACATTTGAACTCAATGTACTGTCAAGAATATGATTCATATGTCATAGATTGTATTATAAATGGTAATTATGCGTATAATGTGCAAAGAATGCAATTCACAGTATCATTTGAGCATTTCAATCGTTTCTGGATTGATTCGAAGTTCTGAAAAGATAGAAGTGAAAAATAATATTTTTTCTTGAAATTCAATAATTTGGTGGAGAAGTTTTTATTTGTAATTTAATTTAAATTAAATTTTCATAATAAACCTCCGACCATGTTTTGAATCTAGAAATAAAAACAATGTTAAAGAAAATATATACGGTTTAACAATTTGATCTGATATTATCATCTTTTGTTCCGTGTTAATTAGAAATTTTGATAAGTTTGTTTGAATATTAAATTTGGGTAATCAAAAGCTGTAGGGTTTACTCACCAAATCAAATACAAATATCTATTAATGTACATGATTATTTATTTTTGTTGTTTCCTTTTAGTTCAATTATAGATTTGAGATCATAATCTCATCTCAATGTCTCATAGCGGGAACCGAGCGCATCGATTTAACTGGTAACAACATCTCCCCACGTTTGGATGGTGTGAGAAAGAGGAATAAGAAAAGAAGTAAATTGAGAAGTGTGTAACTTTGTGAAAAGTTTGGATTGTTTATAATAAATTTGGGAGTAGGAATAAGCTATTCACTTATTCCTGCACCCACCCATAAGAATTGAAAGAGTTCGTTGAAATTATGAAATCTGTTTATGTTTTTTTTCAGATCAATTATGAAATAGTGATGTATCCTCTTATTATTTAGAGCAATTACCATCTCCAATCTCAGCTGTTCATTAGAATTAAGATACACTAGCTATTGCATCACGCTACGCGCGATGTAAGATCTTCTGAAGTGATTATATTGTTTGGTTATATTCGTTGTTTGTTAATAGTATATTCAACATCAATCTTAGTTGATTTTGATTGTTTGGCAAGCAGGTAAACTGAGAGATGGAAAAAGTGGACTTGAGGACTTTACTATTATGTGAATTCTGATAAATTGAGTTTGAACTATTTTTTACTTGAAGGACATCACATACATGATCATTTCTATTTTAATAGGATGTTTCTTACAATGTAAAGTAGTTTATCAATCGCAGGTGATTTGATACAAAGAGTATAAAAAATATCTATATGAAATGGATTTGTTAATTAGTTGTTTCAAAACATATTGGACAGTAATGGATTGCATAAAGTCAATAGGCAATAGGGAGATAGATAAGCTTTTAAGCATATGAAACTAAATAAGCTAACTATGAAAAAGTAAGTCAACAACATTACAATTTTATGAAACTAAGAAATTATTATTTTAATTAAATTAAACTTAATTCAGCAAATGAAAATCTCAATCCATTGATCCATGAAAGAGGGATTTTAACCATGAATGACCAGCATACATACAAGAGCTTACATATAGCCATTATACCTTCTTTTACTAAACCATTATACCTTGTCTTGGGTCATACTTTAAAATCTGGCGCATGCCTGCTTGTCACATAGCCCATCCAAACCTGCCAAACTGGCAAGAAGTATGAATTAAAAATTTTATTGAAAAGAATAATATATATGATATATTTATAATGTTCTATGAAGAGAGGCAACACTCACTACTGCTAAACCTTATTTATTTCTTACTCTATATACCAAGTATATCATGATTTCAATAATTCCAATCATGACCCTGTTAGTATTATAATCAGAATACTAAAGTCATTGATAGGTAAAGCAATAATGTTGTTTCATGAAAAAAAAAATATTACTCTATTATAAAAATCAAGTCATGACTGATTGACATACTTAGATAATTTTAATCGTCATTGGCTACTCCCTTCTGTGCTTGCACATGCATCAGCATCAACACAATTTGTACAATAGAAAACAAAATTCAATATGCCAAGTTTACGTCAAACTTTCATCAGACTCGTTAATCAATCAACCTAATCGGTAGGCTCAGGTCAGAGATTTTATCATTCTATTTAGTATAGTCATAGCATAAACAAATAATTATTCTAATAAGAGATCTTCCAATGTTCACAATTTATTTTATCTGACTACATTATGTTGAATATACTATATCATATATAAGCAAGACATAACAACAATACGCAAAAAATGCAATTTTTGCATGTGGAAATAAAATATCAGTAATTTAATATTAAGAAACTAAATACTGTAATTTACTGAGGACTTTAAAATCAAGAATCTGACTTACTCCATACATTTCTCTCTTAAATTGGGTTCGGGCTATCTTGTCGCATATTGCTGGCATCGCTTATCATTTCACACACAATATTGTCCTTATCAGCATCAAAGAAAATCACATTCTATTAGCTGAAAGTTAGAAAATAAAATGAGATAGAGAAAAAGCATTACAAATAAGGAAATTTTGTATTAATTGTTCATGCCATCTCATTGAAGTAGCTATTTGAATCAAATAAATGCAGTATTAACAAATGAATTTTACATTTAGAAATTTAAACTATCTGAATTGCATTATATCAATCTATCATACTGCTACCACTTTATCATTGCTCTTTATAAAGAAGGAAGCCAATTAAGTAGTATAAAACTAAATGGATATAAACATGGAATTGCATAGAAATTCTTTTTATAAATAAAATAAAACAGGACAATATTGCCAACATCTTTATTTAATATAAGGCTAAAGCATAGGCCTGAAATCATCAATTGTATCCTACTGCAATAGTTACAGATTATTTGTAGCATAATTTGGATATGCCCTCAGCAAAATCTGGAGCAGAAACAACTTATTCAAATCAAGTGAACTCTATATTGGACATTAGAAGATATGTATTTATTATATCAATTAGTTATATACCCATCAGTACAAAGGCACATTTTGTGCAACGAAAAGATAAATGGTCTATTGGCAAAAGAGCTTAGATTAGGTTCTATATAATCTGCAAATAAATTATTAAATTTGCAAACATTGACATAATTTAAAAAAAGCTACAGATATAAATATACCTCCCACACCTCATAAGCATTCCATTTGAGCTAGTTGTCTGGAAACTAATCCCTGAAGTATATTAAAAAAAAACATTTTCTATCATATTGTCCCAAAAAAAAATTATCAGCAAAATTAGGATTAAGCACAAACGTTTCTTCACCTGAACCTTGTATATAACCAGGCTGTTGTGGCTAATTTCTATAATCTCTATTCACTACAAAGAAAAAGTCTAAACTACTGGCAAGCATTAAGGTGCGTATTTGGCATGATAATTCATCCATAGATACTTTCAATCTATTTACTGCAAAGATTAAATGTTTAAATTCAGATTCTTAACCTGGTCTTATTGGAAGATGGTGCAGCAGTTGGCGTTATTGGTTGTGGTATAGAGAGATGATTCCAGCACAGGCAGTTCTAGATGATCTTCTTGACAGTACATAGACTGATCTGTAGTCCCTTTGCTATGGCAGGAATGTAAAATTTGTTAAGGAAAATAAGAAGCAGAGTTAGGAAGAGATATTCTATAATGACAAATATAGCAAACAACAGATTTTTTTTGTTGCTTGTAGTATATATATGGGTGTGTACCTCTCAACTTGTTGAGTTCCTTGGCTGGTCAGCATGTCCATTCGCTATTTTTATTCCCAGCAGGGGCCTAGCGGTTGGAGGAACTACATCAACATGCACAACGGTGTTCCTCCTGCGTCCTGAATATCTTGGTGCTACCTTTGGAAGAACGATAAACTGGTATGTTTTTCCAATGATCGCTAGCAATTCTCTTGGAACATCATCTTTTCCTGTTTCCTATAGATTGATCATGTCAATGATACGCATGTCAGTAATTATCTTCACAACTGTGCCAAATGCTGTGAATTCTGCTGTGCCGGTTTGGTCCTTGACCTCAAGTAATAGCTTGTACTTGGACAGATAAAAGACAGGAAGTTAATTTCAATATTTGTGTGTTATTTATTTATTTATTTTGGCAGGGCTGATATTCTTATCATCATCGCATATGTTTTTTACTGGGTTTGTTGGAGAAGATCAAACAATACACACCAATTCATAAAGTCATTCCTCGGCATGTTACATTTCCAGCAATAGTGGTCCTTTAGCTTGCTCAAACATTTCCGAAGTTCTTGATGGTGCCATTCATATCTATTCTTGAGATCAATAATGGATGCTGTGCAATTATAGAGAGCGTCCTGAAAATCAAGCAACATGTTTTATTATATTCTGTACCTGACAGGCAAGCGAAAATTAGCAAAACAGGTTGGATGTAATTTATGTAAGTTATGCATTCTTACAGAGAAAATTCTGAGACCGTTACTGTATGTGGTTCAGGCTGGTCAGATTCCTTTGCTAGGTCGACAATTGCCGCTCCATCATATGGAAAACCTTCTTTGTCAAGGATAATTGACGATAGATCTGCTGGTAAACTAAAAAGAGCCACCGTGTTATAACCAAATTCAATGGGCATTCTTGCTTATGAGTTGCATTATGTGAAAGAGTACTCCATACGGTACCTAGCAGTGAACCGTACAATTTCTGGAACTGTTTCGGCAAAGTAGAACTTGGTCCCACTAAATAGTTTTACACCGTACACGCCTATGCAAAGAAGAAAGGCATATAATTAAAGCATTATATAGAGTGATAGAGGGCAGCCTAAATCTCTGAAAATCGATTACTACTTACAAATAGATTCTGATCCACACCTAAATCGATTATAATTCGTAAATCGAACTCATTCGCACAAAATATTCAATTATAATAAACAAAAACTAAATCCTAACATATTTTCCAATAACCAACCAATATAAGCACGGATTTGAACTTTGCAATTTAAGCATGTGCCTAGAACAATAAAAACATCTTTCACATGTGAATAATTTTTTATCTATAGGTGAAATCTAGATGGCACAAACATGAGGAAAAAAAATAGAAGGGGCAAAACAAAAACACACCATCAGGCCTTTCATAGCCTAACCAAGGATCAAGTTTTTTATCTATAGCAAATTGACCGGCACACTCTACTTCTTTTTTTTTTCTTGGATGGCCGGGGGTGTGTTTTTTCCTCAATTATGTCCATCTGATCCCAACAACCCAAGAAAAGACAGAATATCCCTGCAGATTGTACTGGCAAGGAAGGATGGAAAAAAAGGACAAAAAAAAAGTCCAAGCCATACCTGGAAAAGTAAAAGATTCCCACCAGCAGCAACCACAACCAATCTGAAAAAGCAAACAACAATAACATCAAGAAGAAAGGCAAGAGAACCTGCATAAACTACCATGATCACTACTATCCCAAATGAAGGCAAGATCATCCAGAAAAACAAAAGGAAGGATAGCAACCTAACAAAACAAAAGACCCCCTGTTGGTTCAATGAGGCACAACAAAAGGTCAAAATAGCTCCAAAATAACCAAACAACAGCAGACCAACCCAATATGACCAAGAGAGAGCACAATAAGAAAAGGATAGGCAACAATTTTTTTTAAAAAATAGCACAGACAACAATTTTTTTCCCTCCCAAAACGAAAGCATGGAAATGGAAGAACAGATTATGCTTTGTTGCGTAAAATTAGACAGACAAAAAAATCAATTTGCGAATACCTTCTTGTAAGCATGCAACGAACCACAGGAGGAGCAGGCGAACCGCAACACACAAACCCTGCAACACAGAAAAGAAAAGATAAGAACAGTATGAGCAGGCGAAAAAGAACAAACTAAGAAGGTACTAAAATGCAAACGGCGAGAAGGAAGCAGAAAAAAATAGACAGTAAATTGACAAAAAACCTCAACGGGGAAGACGAAGGCCATATTTACAATCTGTCAGAGCGAAGTGAGAAAGGAAGTTGCAAAGAGGAGAAAGGAGACTGCAATTCTCCGAAAGCAAACAGTGAGTTACAGGCTCTTCCATAGCTCGCACAAAGGCAGCACTCCCAGCCGTACGCATCGGAATGAAGAAAAAGTACAGGAAGCCCAACGCCTCCGTCCGGAAAAGGGATAGGTTAGATCGGATACGGCAGCAAAAGGAGAAGAACAGGCACGCACGAAGAAGAAAAGGAAGGAACGCACAGAAAAAATGAAGAAAGGGCAACAGAAGAGCAGAAGAAGCAGACGGAGGATGGAGAAAGTGGAGTGCAACGGACCAGATTAAATCCATCGGAAGCGAAACAGTAACTCAAACCGTTGCGATTGGAGATTCACCTACAGTAATTTCAGGGTTTGAAATTGAGTTACTTATAATTGCAAGCCGACCTTGAAGAAAAAGTGCATGCAAGTCTTTCGTTCATTCTGATGTATATCAGCGGTTCGGATCAATATACAACCATTAAACTAAAACTTTTAAGGATACATATTCCTGTATGAAAACAGCAGCAGTATGGTCTGAAAACATGCAATTATTTTTATTTTTTTTAACAGACAGCTTGTACAAACTATGAACGGAAGAGCGAGTCACAAAAATTAAATTTAGTAAAAATACTTTATTGAAATTGTATCATAAATTTATTAACATTAAATAAGGATATAAATCATTCGAATAAAAAATTATTTCGAATAATCATCGAAAAATAAAATTATAGTTGTAATCATATTATATATGGTCTTATTTCATGACTATCAAATTGATGAAATATACGATGCACGTTTTATACAACTAAAGTGATTTATATGCTTCAATAATTTAAAATTAATAACTCCCGATGCATCAACAAACTAAAACCCAAACTGTATCGAATTTCAAACTTTTAATACATTGTACAACAATTTTAAAAGAACCTTGTTTTTTTTCTTTTTCACAAAGCAGAATTTTCGTTCAAATTAGTTGCTTTTCATACTAATGTCGACAACAACATAAATTTATAGTTAGTTTTTTTTATATATATATAATTAATATTGTCGATTGCGATTTCGATGATAATATTCTTTTTCTGATGTGGGCGATTGAGGAGTACGTACAACGATGACATAAGTATTTACATTTTTCCATGATTAAATAAGATAACCAAAATTAATCATATTGAAAATAAATGCATATTAAATTCCAGCTTTAATAAGTTTTATGTTTTGTAAGAGCCAACGGCAGAAAAATTGTTAAAAATATTTTTTCTTCAAACGGTGGAAAAACAACCTCGGCGAGGTTCCTATATAAGAAATAAAATAAGAAACCGAGCCCCCGCTCCTCTCGTAGTTGCTAGGGCTGTCTAGGGGTGCATAACGTCTAAAACGACCACAAAAATGGATCGTTGCGTTAACCGTTTCGTTTTGATCCGAAGCTGACTATATATTTGCGTTAACCGTTTCGTTTTAAACTAAACGATCGAAACTACGAAAATACACATAGACGAAACTGACTACATGTTGCGTTAACCGTTTCGTTTTTAAAACACAACCAAAATTTTTAATTAAAAGAGTTGCCGTTTTCACCCCTAGGGCTGTCAATGGCAATGGCAGCCGTTTCAATGTTATGCCGTTCCGTATAAACGAAATGGAATGGTTAATGGCACAAATTTTTATTTTGTTTAAACAGCAAACGAAATATCAAATTCTACCATTTCGACTGTTTTAGTCTCATTTTAAACCGTTTTATGTGTTATTTTTGAAGTGGAACAATTAACGAAATGAAATTTCGTGCCGTTTCGTTGGTTAACAAAATAGTTGGTGTTCCATTTTCTTATACGAAACACAAACGGTTTCAGCCCATTCCGTTTTATTGGACCACGTTTGACAGTCCTAACAGTTGCCTTATCTGACAGGCAATGTTTTTAATACCCTACCGGCCATCATACCGGCCTTGACAGCGGTATCCGATTTTACCGGTATTACCGGTTTGTGAACCGGTATAATATATTTAACATGCCATAGTGGAGGGCCTCTCAGCCTAGTGAATACGTTTAAAGAAACCTATAGGCTATACCTACCCAAACTCCATTCTTGCACGACACCTATACCTACCCGAAATTCAAGAGAAGAAACCTAGCTACTTTAAATCTCCATCCTTTTTTATTTTATTTCTTTTATGAAACCCCATCCTATTTCAAAACCCAACAGTCGAGTATTTTGAGAATTATCCAGAACACAAAACCCACCGCTCCATCCCTTCCTACTACGCCCCCTCTTCACCAGAGTTCCTCTAGCTCGCCTCGCACTACGATGAAAGACAAAAAATGGAGATCTCATCCACAAGTTCTTTGACCTATTAATTAGCTACAAATGGTGCTTCTCACTCCTTAGCCATCTCAAATCAGGAGAACTCAAAAACAGATGAGATATCAGATTGTCTGATTTTTCTTGAGACAACGGAAAGGAAGAAACTATAGCAAATATAAATGAAGAAGACAAACCTGACCGGCCGATATTTCCGAATTTTCCGATTTTTGACCGGTTTTTCCCGGTTTTTGACTAACGGGTTTTGAGAGACTTTCCCTACCGGATGCAGACCCGAAACCCGGTTTTACCGGAAATTTCCGGCACCCGGTAGGGTTTTAAAAACACTGCTGACAGGGGAGGAATTGTTATTACTTGGTTCAAGTCTTCAAGAGCGAGATGGAGAAAGGGGGGCCACCTATACGCTGTACCACATGCGTTTAGGAAAGAACTAGCAGTCACGTAGCTAGCTAGTGATTGGTGAAGGATAAAAAAAATATATATATATACTTATTAGTTATCTTATAATTATTTTAGATTTCGTTCAAAATATTATTTATTTTTTTAAACGTGAAGGGTAAACTAAAGTATTTTAAAAAATTAATTTGTACTTTACCTAGAATAGTGAGACGAAGTTTGACGAAATTTTGTTGTGCACGAGGTAGTTTAAAAAAAAATCAAAAGAAAAAAAAACCGAAATGGTGCTTGATCCAACCAAAATGTTTCCCCATGAATGTTTTTTATTTAGTTGCTTTCTGGGAAAAACGAAGCCCTTTAATCAATCCCCATGGAATTGACGCGTGGAAATTGCAATCATACTTCGGAAGGAGAACACATGACATCGAAAATAATTCATCTTAACACAATTGGAAGAACTTCCATTTGGTCCACACTTATTAATTTCTCTTCCTTTTCCTTAGGAAGCTGCCAAGCCAGATAGTAAGGCCCAAGCCTAGATGACAAATTACAAAATTTGATTGTTCATATTAGGCCCAAATAATGACTTACGCAACTTACAAGTTACAAGTTACAAAAGTGCCGTTTGGATGATATGGGAATAAAGAAGTAATAGGGGTGCGAATGGTATACCGCGAATATGCAAAATCGTTCCGTTCCGTTCATGTGGAACGTATAATGGAACGAAGTTTCATTCCGTTTCGCAAACGAAGGGGAAAACAGAATGCAATTCGTGATTCATCTATGTGAAATACAGTTAAAATATTACCGTTCTGCTACGTTCCGTCCAAACGGAACAAATAACGAATAAGCCGGTACATACCGTTTATTGAAACGGAACGGAATACGGAACGTCCCATTCCGTTTCCGTTATCAACGTTACCCACCCTAGGAAGGAATAGGGATTTTAGGAAGAAAATATTGGAAAGTGTGTAACTTTGAGAAGAGTGAAAAGATGTTATTCTGGGAATAAAAAATGTTGTTTGGATGGTGAGTTAGGAATAAACAAATTGATATTAATTTAAATAAATTATTAAAAATTATTATTTTAATATTAAATAAAGTACTAATTAAACAACACATAAAATTTTATTTAGTTACTAGTATTTAGCTAATTTTGTTGAAATTATGTATATATAATTGTTGGAAGATGTTATTTCTGAAAGAAGCTATTCCTAAGAAGAAATTATTCTTTTACTTATTTCTAACTTGTTTGGATATCTAAAAAGAAGTTATTCCTAGAGAAAGAAACCATTTTTCCTATTCCTAAACAATCCAAACGACCAAGTTACAATGCTTTAATATCAGTCAAAAGAAATTTGAAAGGGAAAAAAGGTCGAACATTTCGTTCGAAATTAACTGTCAAACCAAATCATAAATTCTGGCTTAGCCCTAAGTAACAAAATTGGGGCTCAATTTATTGGATTTTGTTATCCAATAAATTAAGCACGCATTCTCTTCTTTCGCGAATTTCTGTGTGGTAACCTTTAGTGCAAAAGGTTACTCTCACTAGATTCAAAGGCACCTAACTTTAAACAAGGAATAAAACGGTCAAAAAAAAGTTTTATGCTTTCTACATCAAGCCATCCGAAGGAATCCAAATCAATGGCCACAATGCAGGTAGGAGCTAACTCAATTTAGGTTTTACGTCTACATAGGTCATTGGGGGATTCTCTCTCAAATCTACCTTAGCTTTTGAGCATATCTTGCATACTTTATTCTCTACCTTCAGTCCCTTCTTAAACCCCTTACCTTTGTTTGTTCTCTCGAGATGTTCACCACATCCAATGCTATTTCTTTGCTTCCACAATGCAAGCAAGAACCAAAGAGATTTTCATCTTAACTTATCTAAACTTGTCTCTTCTCTTTTCTGCTCAAAAGACATGCCCTAAATGTGGCAACCTGGAAATACCGTACCCGCTTAGTACCGACCCAAATTGTGGGGACCCCAACTATGCCTTAGTTTGTGACACTTCCCAAAACATTCTTTACTTTCCGGCTCTTAATAGTAGTTCCTATATTGTTCTCAACATTGAAGCTTCAATGCGATGCTTCATGGTGCGGCCGGCCCCATGGATTCCAGGTACATGTATGACTGAAGATATGCCGAAAAGTGAGGGTATATGGCTCAACCAATCCCTCCCTTTCAACATAACCTCATCAAATACCATTTTTCTCTTCAATTGCTCACCTCGCCTTCTAATTTCACCACTTAATTGTAGTGCCTCTAGTCTTTGCCACAAATATTTAAGCGATCCTGCCCATTTTGACCCAAAAGAACAAGCTGAATGCATAAGCGGGCCCGGTCCTTGCTGTACCTTTCTTGCTGGGGGTTTGCCTTCTGCGTATAAAATCAGATTGCATGCATCGGGTTGCCGTGCTTTTCGAAGTGTTCTCCATATTGACCCTGAAAAGCCACCAAGTGAGTGGACAGAAGGTTTGGAAATTCAGTGGGCTCCACCTCCTGAGCCAATTTGCCGGACCCAACTTGATTGTTCTCAATCCTCCACCTGTACAAGAGAACCAAATGGTAGATACGCACGATGCCATTGTAACATTGGCTACTATTGGGATGCATTTTCATTAACTTGCTTGCTTGTGGCTCATCACCGACATTCTTTGAATAGAGTCTTTGTCGTGTTAGTGGTACTAGGGGTTCTAGTCTGCTGTGCATTAGTGGTTATAGTAATTTTGAGAAAATCTGGTAACAGTAATGTGTTCTATTTCTGTTCAAAGAACCCACATAGAGAGCAACATGATCTTCTGAAGACCGGGGGAATGTCAGCAAGGACGTTTACATGGAAGGAGTTACAAAAGGCTACTAATGCTTTCTCGAAAGATAGGTTACTTGGAAGTGGTGGTTTTGGTGAGGTGTACAAGGGGATTTTAAAAGATGGAACGGTTGTCGCCGTCAAGTCTGCAAAAGTTGGCAATCTCAAGAGCACTCAACAAATACTTAACGAGGTGGGCATACTCTCCCTTGTAAACCACAAGAACCTTGTAAAGCTACTAGGTTGTTGTGTTGAAGCTCCACAACCCTTAATGGTGTACGAATACATACCCAACGGCACATTGTTTGAGCACCTCCACGTAAGAGGTGATTGCAAAACTCTTACTTGGAAAACGAGAGTAAAAATTGCTCTACAAACTGCAGAGGCATTATCCTATTTGCATTGCTCGACTCAAGCACCCATCTACCATAGAGATGTCAAGTCATCGAATATTTTACTTGACGAGGAGCTAAATGTGAAGGTGTCGGACTTTGGTCTCTCCCGACTGGTCCAACCTGGACTTAGTCATGTTTCAACTTGTGCCCAGGGTACTGTTGGTTACTTGGACCCTGAGTATTACAGGAATTATCAACTCACAGATAAGAGTGATGTTTATAGTTTTGGAGTCGTTCTATTGGAATTGCTAACAGGTAAGAAGGTCATTGATTTTTCTAGAAAGGACGATGATGTGAGCTTGGCGGAGTACGTAAAACGCCGGGCCAGGGACGGTGAACTAATGTCTACAATAGAGGAGACATTAGTTGTGGATGGTAAAACAGATTTGAAATGTGTGAAGCTTTTTGCGGAGCTTGCGCTCGATTGCTTGAGACTTAAAAAGGAGGAGAGGCGTGGCATAAGCGAAGTAGCTGAGGTTCTTCAGTTTATTTCAATGGCTGCCGAACAAGAATAGATTTTACGTACATTATTAGATAGTATTGTTTTCTTATTTCAAAAGTGTAAGTTCGTAACTCAAATATAATATAATAGGGTCATATGTTAAGTTACTATGCAAATGCTCGAAATTGACAACTTAAAAAGAAAGAGATAAGAACCAGATGCTTTCTTGAATAAAGGCACTTTAAAAGGACTTTTGGATTTGTCTTTTCCGAAAAATAATTGAAAGGATTGTTTCTAATATCACAGAAAAAAAAATGTACCTATTGTTGTCTAAATGTATAGCCTCATAAAGAACCATTACTTTTTGATATATAATATAGAATATATTTGAAGGGATGAGATGTCTTGGCAGTTGGCACAGAGGTACCTACCACTAGTCCACTACCAATAATTGTTTCGAATGAATCCAACACCTTAAACTGAAACGATGAAACGTGATCCCACTTTTGACGCCGTCTTTGCCATAAAGCCATTTTTGTTTTTTTTTTTGAAAGGATGTCATGAACATGTTAGTGGTTCCGTCATGAACATGTTAGTGGCATTTTTGTTTCAAGTTTTCTTTTTCTTTTTTTTTTACTTTATTTCGACAATTGATGTATCCTCTGACTGCTCGATGTGCTTTTCTTTCCCTATGAACATTTACCAACTACATATAACATTTGCGCAATTTCAAACTTTTTATTTTTAGATAGTATTACCGTTAGAATTAAATCTCAAATTTAAGCTATATTTAAGTTGTCCAACGGAGCAGAGGAATCATTGGATCACGTCATTTCAATTTCCAACAAATAGTACACGAAATAGGAATCAAATACCGAAAAAATTAATACTAACGTTACTGTTCATATTAATTTTGATAATAACAGAAAAAAAATCAAAATTTTAATACTAACGTTGCTGGATCGTCATCCCAGTTGACGAAAGCCCAATACCCTTGGATCGTCATCCCAGTTGACGATCCAAGCTTGGATCGTCATCCGAAATGACGATCCAACAATCCAAGGAAAAAACACATATTAAAAAAAGATTTTGAAATTTTTTTCGTTTGGATCGTCATCCCAAATGACAATCCAAACAAAAAAATTTCAAATTCTTTTTTTAATGCAAATTTTACATTTTAGTCCCCAAAGTTTTTATTATTACAAAATATATAATTTATAATTAAAAATTAAACATAATTAAAACATCTATTATATTTTATTTACACATCGTGCGTGCCGTGTCATGTCGTGTCAAACACGATCGTGTTAGAGTCTCGTGTCGTGTTGACACGAACTACTTTTTTAACCGTGTCGTGTCGTGCTTAGTGGTGAGAAGAGTCAACATAACACGCATTCTAACACGACACGACTGACACGATCGTGTCGTGTCGTGTTGAAACGTTGTGTTAGTCGTGTCAAATCGTGTCAGATTATTTTATTATTTTTTTAATTAAAAATAAAAATTAAGAAAAAAATTACTAAACGTTATAATTTATTATGTAATTAAGTTTAAAGTTGTTATTAATATTTTTTATAAAAAATAATAATTAAATTAGAACAATATTATGATTTAAATGATGGTAAATATTATGTATTAAATATATAATAATAAATTTTAATTATATATAATAATATGTGCGTGTTGGCACGACACGATGTGCGTGTTGACACGACACGACGCGACGCGACACGAATACAAAATTGGCACGACACGACATGTCATGTCATAATTGTGTCGTGTTGGAACATTAGAAAGTTTGACACGATTCAACACGACACGATTCGACACGCAACACGACACGAACACGAATTAACACGACACCTCAACACAAATCTAATTATTAATGTTGATTATTTAAGCAAAATTAATAATTTATTTTCAATTTATAATACCACATCATATTATTTACCATCATTTAAATCATAATATTGTTCTAATTTAATTATTATTTTTTATAAAAAATATTAAAAAAAACTTTAAACTTAATTACGTAATAAATTATAACGTTTAGTAATTTTTTTCTTAATTTTTATTTTTAATTAAAAAAATAATAAAATAATCTGACACGATTTGACACGACTAACACAACGTTTCAACACGACACGACACGATCGTGTCAGTCGTGTCGTGTTAGAATGCGTGTTATGTTGACTCTTCTCACCACTAAGCACGACACGACACGGTTAAAAAAGTAGTTCGTGTCAACACGACACGAGACTCTAACACGATCGTGTTTGACACGACATGACACGGCACGCACGATGTGTAAATAAAATATAATAGATGTTTTAATTATGTTTAATTTTTAATTATAAATTATATATTTTGTAATAATAAAACTTTGGGGACCAAAATGTAAAATTTGCATTAAAAAAAAGAATTTGAAATTTTTTTGTTTGGATCGTCATTTGGGATGACGATCCAAACGAAAAAAATTTCAAAATCTTTTTTTAATATGTGTTTTTTCCTTGGATCGTTGGATCGTCATTTCGGATGACGATCCAAGCTTGGATCGTCAACTGGGATGACGATCCAAGGGTATTGGGCTTTCGTCAACTGGGATGACGATCCAGCAACGTTAGTATTAAAATTTTGATTTTTTTTCTGTTATTATCAAAATTAATATGAACAGTAACGTTAGTATTAATTTTTTTCGAATCAAATATTTAGAAAACTATAGTTTCATCGGCCCAGAGTGAAGTTGGCTAATGGCCCAACAGGCTCAACTTCAGGTAAATTAATTTTACCGGCTCAAGGAGCTTCAGATCTCGCAATCAACATGGGCCGGGACTAGTTGATGTTTCACCTTCAATAATAGAAAACTAGAAATGATAACTGTCATGTGTAGTTTTGTCATCCCATTAGGAGTGCATAACGTCTAAAACGACCATGAAAATGGGTTGTTGCGTTAACCGTTTCATTTTGACATGAAACTGACTACATATTTGCGTTAACCGTTTCGTTTTGAACGAAACAATCGAAATCACGAAAATACCATGAAAATACACATGGACGAAATTGACTACGTGTTGAGTTAACCGTTTCGTTTTTAAGACGCAACCAAAATTTTTAACCGTTTCATTTCATTTTGGACGAAACGAAACGAAAGAACTGTTAAAACGGTCGCCGTTTTCATCCCTACATCCCTTATCATTGTAAATACAAAGTGAACATATAAAATAGACAAGACAAATATATAGATAATCAAAATGAATACTTACAAATAAATAAGTGTTGTCATCTTTTGTTCAGATTTTTAAATGCATATTGAATTTATTTTTATTAAACTTATTTGTATGTGTTTATTTTGATCATTATATATGATTATCTTATCTATTTTACGTCCTCATTTTCTGTTTAGCGATGACAACACTGTAAATAGCAGTAATCAATTTCCATGAAAACTATAGTTTTTAGAGCGCTGCTTTTCTTCAAATGTAATATGTTTACAATATGTTTATTGCCATTTAGTTGTACCAACCATATATTAAAATGGGTATAGTCATAGAGGTCTAAAAGAGAGAGAGGGAGCGAGATAAATATTATTTAGTAAGTGATGATATGTTTCGCGTATATTTGAGTTCAGACTTCAGAATCGGGACAGTTCTATACAGGACGTGCGAGCCAGGGGCGGAGGCAACCTGGGGGCCCGGTGGGTTTGGTCTCCCCTATTTTATTTATTTATTTATTTATTTTCAATTGTATTAATAATAAAAAGAAAAATTTAGTGAAAATGTCAACAATTAAATGTAGAATGCCCCCTTAAAAACTCAAATTTCATTTTGGCTCACCTTGAAATGTTTTTTCTAGCTTCGCCCCTGGTGCGAGCAAAACTAAAGTAGTATTGTTTATACTTCGTTCAAATTCACATGCTGTTGTGACTTGCGACGGCATTTCAATATACCTCAATCATGCATTAATTCTGTGAATTCTCTTTTGATATGCCTATTTTTCTCTTCTTATTTCAAGAAGCTGCTGGATATATTTGAGTATTTGACATGTTAAAATGTAGGATATATAGGATCTCGGTAACCAAAGAAACAAGTTGCGAATTTCAATTTTGAGAACTGCCGACACACAAGAATAGTGTCATTTGTACATAAATTTGCACAAATTATTTCCAAAAATGGCTCCTGGATATCACGAAAGTTTTGATGAACCTAGATATGTTTCTTAATCATGATCAAGATCCATCTTCCATGACCATTAGTACTAATTAATATAAATATAAACACTAGCTAATGAAACACGTTGATGTTTTATTAGACAAAACCAGAGTACGAACGGATTAAATTACCAAAGAAGTTCAAATGTCTCTTTTAACATGAAAGAAAAATGAGCAACCCCGAAAGAAAAATGTAAACATCATGCCACTTACGATTAAAAAGTTCCCTTGATTACCACTTTATTACCTTAATCCTCCCAGCATTTATTGCTTAGTATCTGTTTTATTTATTGTTAGTCTTAGAAAGAAAAATAATAGAGGCGGAATATTTTATTAAAAAATATAATTAAGAAAGGAAGAAACCAGCATTACAACCCAAAAAAAAAGCAAGAAAGTGGAAAGGTGAAAATAAACTAGTCAAGGGAATTGCAGCACATTTTAAAAGTTTCAAGGTTGTCATGGAACATTTGCACAATTGCATCTATGCTTCCATCGCCCATGTAAGAAGGGAGAAGGAACAGCAATCCATGGTTTAAAAACTCGGCGATTCAACTCGGAATCGGCCCGAGTTGACTCGGACTCGGCGGCCAACGATCCGATTTTTGGCGAGTTGGATCGGATTTGGGTTGAAAGACTTGAGATCACCTATAATGGTGGTGTTCTTCCATGGAGAGAGGTGAAGGAGCACGGGAAACACTTGAGGAGGTTGCTATAGTGGAGAAATCGTGTCAGGAGGCCGGAAAAAGCACCATGGCAGCTCCTCATGAGGGAATTTAAGCCCTCACTTGTGCTCTATTGGAAAGGAAGAAGGGAATCGAGTGGGATCGGGAAAGGAAAGAAGAAGGGGAAGGGTTCAGTACTGGACACCTCCATTTTTTCATTTTTTCAATTTTTCCTTTTAAATCAGATCAATCGGTCCAGATAAGTCAATAAGTGAAATAATTTTCAAACAAGATGATTCTTGACCAAAAAATAATCCAAAAACATAGAAAAATTGAAAATTTTATTTTCTACAATTCTAACTGATATATTAATATGTTTTATTGAAGTATCATTATTAAAAAATATTTTCTTATTATTCAATATTTTTTTCTGATTTTTAAGACATTTAAAATGATTATTTATGAAACTCCGAGTTTCCGATCCGAGTCACCAGATTTTTTCCGAGTCATCCGATTCAACTCCTTAATCCCACACTCCGAGTCCGAGTCCGAATCCGAGTTTCAGAACCATGCAGCAATCCTTCCGCAGCAAAGTAGGTAGGCATGAAATAGTACGGACTACCACTGCCGAAATTCAAATCATAAAATGGAAATGTTAACCAACTCTCCACCTCCAAATGAGGGCTTAATATCATCTCATTGGCAATGGCTGTGCGAACCAATCCCTCCTCATTGACAATGTTAGAGCTTACCAGCAATATGGAAACTGACTTCCAATGGAATTTTCTCTTCGACCAGTGTCTATCAATTCATTTCTAACATTGGCATCCTCTCAAAATTCCATCATTTCCTTTGGAAAATGAAATCACCTCCGAGAGTAAAAGTCTTTCTTTGGTTGTTGCTCCAAGATCGTCTTCTCACTCAGCAGAATCTTATTCTGAGAGGATGGCCCTGCTCAACCTCTTGCACAAATTGTAATGGCGGTCCACTTGAGACGACTAGTCACCTATTCTTAGAATGTCAGTTTGCAATATCTGTTTGGTCATTAATACAGATACGCTTCAATCTCCCACTTCTCGACTTTACACTTAGCATTGGTGATTTCTGGCTCACTCACAAAATCTCGGCTATTAAAGATTGGGATATCATCTGGGCTGCAACATCTTTGAATATTTTGAAGGTGCGAAATAAGCGAATCTTCTCGAATGTTGACACTACTCCAGTCTTTTTACTCAAGGATATTTGCGCTTGTTTTCGCTCTTGGAAATACCTTGCTTAATTCTTATTTTTTTCTTTTTTTTCTTTCTTAATTTTACCTGTATAGTTGCTAGACTTTAGTTTTCTTTTTTACTTTTATTACTCTTTGTAAATTTTTTCTTATTAATAAAATCTGTCGGTATGGTGCTTACTATCTGACCCTCAAAAAAAAAAAAAAAAAAGACAATGTTAGAGCTTGCAAAATCTATGAATGACCTGAAGTAAGAGTCATTTACCTTTGCCACCGCAGTACGAATCAGTTCTGCTGCATAACGAATTGGTTGATTAATGAGGTCTTTTACTTTGGAGCGAGGGAAAGCCCATAAAACAAGGTTGCCAAAGGTGCCAAACGAGTGCGTCCATTTACGGAGATGCGTATTTGGGTTGTTTCATGGCCATGAAGTCCACGAGCCTTGGTTATGACCCTCCATAGATGAGCTAATAAGGTTTCGAATCTACTATAAGGTCTTGAGACCCCAATTGAGGCTTTACTCCGGAGCTTATTGATGAATTCATTGGTGAAATGTACTTTGTGGATTACTATTTCTTCTTCATTTGATTCGTTATAATATATTTCCGTATGATTTGTAAATTTTTTGTTCATGTACTCAATTTTGTGATGATCGTATTGTATGAGAGGTAAATCATGAGGTTTGAATAAGGTATCTCGTGTGTGCAAAGGAATTGGATGAACAAGATCTCTAGTTGCAAGACCCCATGCAACCAGAAAGTTGCTCATGGCTTGTCCATCAGCAACATGGTGGTGGGCTGTGAAACGTGTGAGTTGCTCATGGCTTGTCCATCAGCACCTGTAGCAGCTCCTCAACATCGTAGAGGCTCGGGTGCAGGCTCTGAATTTCTTTGGTTGGTTTGGAAGGAAGCACATTCCTGAGTTTACAGTCGACAGTGGCCTCAGTCAAACCATATTAACTCTGTATTAAATTCATATAATTATGTCATCCAGGTACTACTCTGAATAAAAAAGGGTACTCCAATAAACGTTTGCAAACAAATAATGGTATTAATTTTATTCAAATAATTTCACAAATTAAGAATTGATCTCAGTCAAAATGACATAAGTAGCATTTATAAAAGCTATGTATCTAACATAGGCAAAAGATTTGATAAGGAGACCCTAGTCCACACTTGATTTATAATTCTTTACACATTATCTATTTTTTTGCTATCTTTTTAAATAAAAAAAATGAGTTTAATAATAATGATAATGTACAGATAAGTTTTAACTTTAAAAAAATTATATTAATGATTTTAATAAATCGTGTAATCACAATAAACTTATTCGTGAAAAAGGAAAATGTGTATATATCATATGACGCTTATTTGTGATGATGTTAATAATGTCAAATGTTAAATACATTTAACACCGAAACAGTAATTAAATTTGTAATTGTAAAAAATTAAAATTTGGAAAAATAATATTTAATAGTAATATAATAGAATAATCATAATCATAATGAATATAATGGACCGTCATGAAAAATAATACGAAGGAAATGATAAGCGTCTTGTGTTTCTAAAAAAAATAATAATAATATGCGCCTCTTTGCTGTTAACCCTAGAAGAGCAAAATATAAATAAAAAAATACATCATGCGGCATGCCTCTTGCATTTGTCTGGCGGCTCTGGCCGATTGTCACCCCACAACTCTGCCTTTTTTCTGATCAATACAAGCAAACCCTAGCACCGTCCTCTCTCAAACAATGGCACTAAGTTTTGAAAGGGTCAACGGCTGAGCGACACCTAACCCCTCTCTCGTTCCCCACTGCTTTGTCTCTGATAATGCCATTTTCATTCATACAAACGAAAAAGATTTGTCTCTGCTTAGTAGTGCTTTTCTCTTGAAAATAATAAACTTCTACTTATTTCGTCATTGTTGTTCCTCTTCATTAATGGATGATCTTTGTGATTTTGGTTGCTTATACAAAATCAATATTTAATTTTTTCTAGATCTAACAAGCCTAATGAGGAGATCCTCGAGTTTCTGTTAGGGATCGGATGAGGTGACGGAGGACACAAGACGAATGTAGATGCTGGGGGCCGATCTCAAAATACTTGAAATCCGTGGCGATCGGGATCAGAAATAGGCTCGTGGCGGCAGCGTCGGTTACTCGATCGTGACCCGTGTCTTCGTATTAACCTAGGCAACTGATCTACCCCAATCTTTGTTTAGCTGGTTAATTGAGCATATCAGGTATTCTTCATATATAACTTTTTTTGTTAGTGCATTCACATATACAAATCTTTTACGTTTTGTTTCCTATAAGCAAATTGTTCAACCAAAAAATCAAAATTAGAATGATTAATTAATTAGTTACATGCTTGAAGGTTTATCTTAACATAAGAGATATGATTGTGTTAATCTCTGGCTCCATTGATGTCAATTAACATCCTTCACTTGTGAAAGTCCAGGAATTTTGATTTCTACTTTTTGAACAATTCATAATTCATATAGTCAGAAAGTTTTGATGTTTGTATATAGAAAATATTTGGGATCCTTATAAAAATTTTGTGATTTGAGCATTAAAATCTTTCAAACACCAGTAAAGAAGATAGTTGGCTGAAATTTACACATTAAAACAGATTTATTTCCTTTTAGTTTTCATTTTTTTTTCTTTTCTCTGGCTTATATTGATAGTTATGTTGATAAATTTCTGTCAGACTGATATGTTCTGTTGCTGGTTGTTAGTAATTAAAATCTTTTTTTTAATTTATTTCATGCCTCAGGTGTCTGATCTCCAAATGGAGTTTATTTCATGCACCAACAAAGAAGGATAATCACGATGTTAGTTCTAAAATTGAGTCAGTTGATGAGGTGTTTAGGTAACTACTTTAACAAGCATCTAACATCCTACATTTAAGTTTGATTGTCTTGAGTATTGTGCTTCAGGTTTAAAAAAATATAGTAATTTGTTGCACTTTTTGCGCTTCCAGTCCAATGATAAGTAGTTTAGGTAATCTTCAAAATCAAATTTTAATTTCTTAATTTTTTTCTTATCCCCATAAGTCAGATGTAAGACTTCATTTTTTACATGATTCTATGTGTAGCTACATGTGATGCTGTGAAAGTCTTAGCAAGGATACAGTCGGTAAGTGCCATTGATTTGGTTGTATTAATTAAAATTAATACATCAAATGAAGACAGATTCGTAGGTTTTATAAGATATGTAGTTTTATAGATAAATATATTTTTTTTGCTGAATTACTTGCAGAGATAATTGCTTCATTGCTGTAAGGATTTAGGCTTGGGTTTAGGATTTAATTACTTAGATGCAAACATAATTGCAAACATGTCACATCTAGTAATTTAGTTTGTTTAATTACAGTGGTATCATCATCTGTTAGGAGCTGGGAGATGATTGTGGAGCCTCACTGATAGCAAGATGGCAAGAACTGTTGCTTGCATTGGAAGGGATTGAACATGCCAGCCTTCAACATGCCAATCTTCGACATGCCAACAAACATTATGGTAAATACATAACCTTTAACTTGCATTGAATATGTTAAAATTTAATATTGATTTTGGTGTCAACTTTTTTGTTAAATTAATAGTAAATGATTAGAAAATAACAAGGTTAAGCACCCAGTTGAGCTTGTTTAATTTTTTGTTTGGTTAATTTTTTAATGTGCTTGCTTGGTTATTAGTTTTGTTTAATTATTAATGTGATTGCTTGCTTTCATGTTTTAGGTCTATTTTTCAGCAACACAGAAGTTTGACAATACCACCAATGGATAACAACACTTCACAGGGGACCACACATGAAGAAGGCTTTAAGTGCAGCATCTACAAGCATGTCAAATGCTATGGGGAATAGACAGCGCTTCTTACTAATACTTCACGCATGCAAGTTGAATATGATTATGTGCCTTGATATGATAATTTAAGCTAGATAGACTATTCAACTTTACTATTCTGGTTTGTATCTAAACATATGAATAATTTTTATTATTTTTATTGGATGATGATTTGCAATTCAATGCACAAATAGATATTTGTGTGATTTTGTATGATTCAATGTGAATTATGTGTATGGCTGAGAATTCCAAAATAGTTGTCACTAATTAAAATCGTATGAATTAAATAGTGTGGTACCAAATTGGTACCGGAAAGAATTAAATGGCTGTATAAATGTAATTGATGTGGCTATCAACAATGACGTCGTTATATCGATGTTTTTTTTCAATATACAATAATGTAGAAAAACATGAATACAGTGTGCCCGTTAAATCCTGACAATATTTTTTTTGCGTCGGTAAGCAAAGGCATCGCTATATCGACTCTAATAGGTTGTGGGCCCCGATAAATTTTGACAATATATTATATGGGTCCCTTACTTAAGGCGTTGGTATACTGACATAGTAACCTCTAAATAGTGACACGCTTACTGTTTGAATAAGCGATCAGAAAACATGGTATGCGTCGTTATCCCGACACAGATATAGGGACGCGTTAAGAAATCTGCGTGCTTGCAACACGGATGTTTATTATTAGCGGCTAGAGTATCAGGGTCGCTTAGGTAGCGTCTTTAGGTGGACGCGAATAGCTTTTCGTGTCGGAATAGGGACGTCTTTTTGCGAAGCAAATAATTGACATTCTAGTAGTGGTACGTGTCCAGTGAATCTTGATTCTTCTTTGATATATATGCTGCTTGCTTATGTTTTACTGCTGCGATTTGAATGTCCACCAATAATTAATAACAATAGAAGAAGAAAAAAAAGATTAGCAGTAGCAGTAGCAGTAGCAGTACTAGTCGTCGTTGTCGTAGTCAATAGTACTAGGAGGAGGAGCAGCGCAGCAGTTGTAGCTAGTAAGGAGTAATCGGGGATCACATACGTGGTTATCATTACTAGCAGGAGCGCTAATTCTGGCAACTAAAAGAAATAAAACCCAACCAAATGGGATCTCAAGTAGTTCATTTTATCATTACTAAGGCTGTGTTTGAATGAGTGAGGGAATAAAATAGTTTCTTCCTATTCTCAAATTTATTATAAACAATCCAAATTCTTCATAAAGTTACACACTTCCCAATAATTTTTCCTTTATTACTCTTATTCCCACACCATCTAAAACGGAGCTTTAATTATTTGCTTCTCGCAATCAATATATACGAGCTAATTAACATGAGAATAAGGATCAGTATATATATGCTACGATCATGCACGTTGGCATATATGATATTTTCCTCTGATGAAACCGAATCAAAAGGTTCAGGCTGAAAAAATTTGTTCGGTTTATAACCGTAGTATTGGATTTATCATTGATTATACCACTGGAAATATTGAATTTTCCAACATATATATTTTTATGCTCCTCAGAGGAAAATACCATATACGGGGACATCGTTAATAAAGTATTAATAGCGCCTATGGGCGGCCTTAATTCAAAAAAAAAATGAAAAAAAAATGGTTACAAAGAGAAATCGTCTATTTATTTTCGTAGCTAAACCCGTATGATCTTGAAAACCGCATAGAAAAATATTTATTATCGAAGTTGGAAGCTTCTTTCACCTATATATTTTGGTGTTTATTAAATATTTAAATGGCATTGTGAAAATTACGTAAAGGTGTTTTTTCATGATTGATTACCAAAACAAACTGACTAGCTAATCAGAAAAATTACAAATTAAGTCAAGCCATACCTTCCCATCGACTTTTTAGTACTTCAAGTTTAAAAAATTGATTAGAATTTTTGATGATTATAATCATGGCCATCCGATTTTGAATAAGAGGTCACTAAAGTTTTTTTTTTCTTTTTGATACGGTCTTATTTAATATTTTTTGCACCAAAATAAATAATTTTCTAATTATAAACCTATTTTGAATCAGTTCTTCTACTTTCTGACCATCTTAATTTATTTGAAAAGAAAGTATAATCTTTGTTAATTTTGTGCTGATGATGTATTCTGAAACAATTGATTTTCTCGAATCATTTTACAAACTGATGAATCTAATTATTTATATTTTCTTAATCATGAATATCTTCCATTACAATTACTAATGTAAACACTAAGGTTGTCATGAATTTGTTAGACGAAAAACAAAAGATTAGGAACTGAAAAAAGTAGCTTCTTACATGAACCGTCCCTTACTGCTTGGAAACAAAATTTTATAGCAATAAATGAGAAACACTCGAAAACATTTAAATCTAAACTCATGCAATGCAAATTATTATAAAATAGTTCCATTGATTACACACTTTAATTCCACCTTCCCCACAGCACTTATTACTTAATTAACATCTGTTTTTTTATTAATTATTAATACAAAGAAATATAACTGCACCCGAGGATTGTTTAAATATGGAAAACAAAATAATACAGCAAATATTATAAAATCAGAGGAAGGAAGGAAAAAATGATCAGGGGAAAGAATAATTAAGTTCAAAGCTTTAACTAGACATGCACATATATATATAGCTAGTCGAGATTATAGCAGCACATTTTAAAAGTATCAAGATTATCATTGAACAATGGCACGATTGCATCTATGCTTCCATCTCCCAGGTAAGAAGGGAGAAGGAATAACATTCCTTCGGTAGCAAAGTATGTAGGCATGAAATAGTAGGGACTACCGCTGCCGAAATCCAAATCATAGAATGGAAATGTTAACCAACTATCCACCTCCAAGTCAGGGCTTAATATCAACTTATTCATAACAGCAGTGCTCACCAACCCCTCCTTTTTTATGATGTCAGAGTTTGAGAAGTCAATGAATGACTTGAAGTAAGTGTCATTTACCTTTGCCACCTCAGCACGTATCAGTTCTGCTGCATAACGAAGTGGTCTATTAATAAGGTCTCTTACCTTAGACCGAGGGAAAGCCCATAAAACAAGGTTGCCAAAATACTCATTTGGCACCTTTGGATTCAATCGCACGCGTCCATTCACCGAGATGCGTATTTGGGTCATCTCATGGCCATGCAGTCCACGTGCCTTGGTTATAACCCTCCAGAGATGGGCTAATGTGATCTCGAATCTACTATAGGGTTTTACAAGCCCAGTTGAGGCTTTAACTCGTAGCTTGTTGATGAACTCATTGGTGAAATGCACCTTGTGTATTACTATCCCTTCTTCGTTTGAATTGTCATCAGAAATTGTTATATGTTTTGTATATTTTTTGTTTGTGTACTCAATTTTCTGATGATCGTATTGTATGAGAGGTAGATCACGGGGTTTGAACAATGTATCACGTGTGTGCAAAGGAGTTGGATCGACAGCAAGATCTCTAGTAGCAAGACCCCATGCAACCAGAAAGTTACTGGTGGCATGTCCGTCAGCAACTTGGTGGTGGGCCGTGAAACCTACCACCAAGGACCCACATGTGAAACGTGTGAGTTGCACTTGCACCAGCTCCTCTATACCATAGAGGCATTGATGAAGGCACTGAATCTCTTTGGTTGGTTTGGAAGGAAGCACATTTCTGAGTTTAGAGCTGACGGTGGCCTCAACAAAACGAACACCTTGATCATTTAGAAGAATGACCGGGTTGCCTTCTTTGTCCTCGCCAAGCCTGCCGGCCCACTCACGGTAGTCAGAAAGGACCTTAGAGAGCCCCTTCTCAATGGCAAGGTTAGAAGGTGTTGGAGGGTTGAAGGCATAGATAACTGCAATGTGTGTGCTGTAGGTAACCTTATCAAAAACACTCAAACGTACATGATTGTTGGTGCTAGGTGCATTGCCATTTTGGTAGGTTGGCTTCACAACCCTAGAACTTTCTATGGTGATCTTCATGTATAATTTTGGTGGTGAATGGTAAATATGCGACAGCTTTTGATTATGTTTGAGCTGCTAGAGTGGGGTTTTTCTGGCCTGCTTGCAATGGATCTGGTTCCTTATATATAGGGACTGGACAAGGATCGAGTAGCTTTGATACCAATTAAATTAATTAGTGTGTAAACATTATTTTTAACTAGGTTGAATCATATTTTTAATTACATGTATCTAGTCAACAAGGTTTAATTTCGAGCAGCTACGTTGTTCAACTTTGGAGTAGATTGTTTCATTTTTCTGGATGCATACGTTATACTACTGAGCTGCTGCTTTTTGGTACTAGGTTGGAGTACCAAACTACAAGTAAAGCCAACAACAAATTAAACTTCCACCATCTCAATTTTGGGGTAATCTATATAAACTTTTTCTATAAGTTAAAGCCAATTGGAAAAGAAATAACGACGCAATAATGGAGGTCAAAACTGGATTTAGCACTATTTAAATATTTATTGAAAAGACTTAAGTAGTTGTTATTTTTGTTGTTCATCAACGACCATCGTACATCCAAATAAGAGAACATCTCTGTTACATTGTTTTCTTTATCTCTCTTGTATATGTTAATTAGAGATCATATAAAGGATTACGACAAACTGCAAAGTATGGTTCACTTTATTCGATTGTGATGACAATTAATTTTATACTCTACGAATTAATATACTTATCTGAATTAAATATTCATTAATAAGATGTATTGTAGTCATTAAGTATGAAGACAAGGAACAAAAGAATGTTACAAGCCCATTTTAAAAATATAGGTTCAATCATATAGTCTATTGCTGAATTAAAAAGTACAAGGTTACTAAATGCTTTTGACTTACAAGATGCAAGCTCAGAGAAACTGCATTCTACAAGGATCCTACCTAAGTTAACCTACCAAAATGAGCAATTAAGCCAAGGAAGCTCAAAACATGGAAAATCTTTTTCTTTGCATCATTTCTGATCTGTATACATACTGATTTATAAGCATTTAGTGATAATTTGAGTATTAAAATTGGGTGGTATAATTAGGGGGAAAAAATAGCGATGTTTTGGCAAGACAATGATGATTTATGATGCATTAATTAATTAGAGTGACCATATTTTTAAGGAATTTAATGCTTTATTAATGTGAATAAAATTGCTATATATCTATATAGCCGAATTTATAATTTATCAAAGGTAATTGCTTCCTCTAATCAAGTGAAAAAAAAAATAGTAACTTAGAACAGAAATTGCTATCTATCTAACATTTCAACAACCTATTTGTGCGTATGTTGAATTTTATGTACATATTCATTTCGGGTGTGTTTGGATGCGCAAGAATAAGGATCCGGATAAAAATAAGCCTCAAATTCCTTATTCTTGTGCAACCCAAACAACACAAGAATAAGGAATTTGGGCTTATCCGGCTCCTTATTCTTATACTAACAAAATTATGGAATTTGGATAAGAATAAGAAATTCTAGAATCTCGTGCCAATTCTTATTCTTATGCTTATCCGACCTCTATCCAAACACACCCTTCATATATATTGACATTTATTATGCATATACAAAATCAGATATATATACATATACATAGACATAAATTTGTATGTTCATCGACATATATGCAAAACAACACAAACATAAATAACATTTATTTGCATGTTAGTTGTGAATTGGAATTAGTTCATGCATTGTACAAAAACGTTAATTTATCCTAGCAAGTATTAGCATATAATCTTTTTCTAAAAAAAAAGTATTAACACAAAATTGATATCGTATACTATCGCAAACGATATACTATTTTTTCTGGACAGGAAGAAGTTAAACCATAATTTTTTTCTATTAAACGGCGTAGAATATATAAGTTCTAAAATTACCAGGTTTCTCTTATTCGAGAAAATAATGAAGTATCTATAATATATATATATATATATATATATATATATAGTTTTGCTATGGTGAGTCGCGACTCACGTGAGTCACGCTCAAAAACTCCTAGATCTAGTTCAAAATGATTGATCCAAACCGTCCAATACGATCTCCCTACTGAAATCTCCATGTCGATCAAATTTTATATTTTTTTTAAAATTTTAAGTTTGTTTTTCGAATTTTTATAAACTGTTATATTTGAACGGTTCAGAACTAATTAGATTAACGATTTTCTAAATTTCAAAAAAATACTTAAAATTTTTTTGAAAAAAAATATAAAATTTGGTCTGCATGGAGATGATAATAGGGAGATTGTATTATATATATATATATATATATATATATATATATATATATATATACAGAGAGAGAGAGAGAGAGAGAGAGAGAGTTTTGGTATCGTGAGTTGCGACTCACCAACGGTCAGTGAGTTGTGCTCAAAACTTCTAGATATGGTCCAAAATGATTGATTCAAACCGTCTAATACGATCACCCTATTGAAATCTTCACAAAGACCAAATTTTACATTTTTTCGAAATTTCTAAGTTTTTTTATTTTAGAAAATTATTAATTTAATTAGTTATGAACCGTTTAAAAATAGCAGTTTTTAAAAATCCGAAAAAAATACTTGCAAATTTAAAAAAATTATAAAATTTGGTCTGTACAGAGATTTCAATAGGGAGATTGTATTAGACGGTTTGGATCTGTCATTTTAAACTAGATATAGCAGTTTTGATCGCAACTCACGGACCCTTTGGTGAGTTGCACCTCACCATAGCAAAACTATATATATATATAGAGGATTGCTAAAATGCTACGCATAGCATGGATGGTCTTCGTGCTACGGATTCGTTCTTGAATTTCATACTTCAAACAACCGATCCAAACCGTTTATTATTTTCTACATGTTGAAATCTTATTAGAAATCAAATTTTTACATTTTTTTTAAATTTTTTTACTATTTTTTTTAGAATTTTAAAATCACTATTATTGAAGGGTCCATAATTTATTAGATTAAGGATTTTCAAAAATCTAACAAAAATAGTAAAAAAAATATAAAATTTGGTTTCTAATGAGATTTCAATATGAAGAAGATAATGAACGGTTTGGATCTATAGTTTGAAATATAAAATTCAAGAACGAATCCGTATCACAAAGACCATCCGTACTATACATAGCATTTTAGCTATGGTAAGTCACGACTCACCAAAGGGCCTGTGAGTCATGCTCAAAACTTCTAGATCTGGTTCAAAATGACTGATCCAAACCATCCAATATGATCTCACTATTGAAATCTCCATGCAGACCAAATTTTGTATTTTTTTCAAAATTTTTAAGTATTTTTTAGTTTTAAAGAATTGCTAATCTAATTAGTTCTGAACCGTTCAAAAACAGTAGTTTTTAAAAATCTAAAAAAAATATTTAAAAATTTCAGAAAAATATAAAGTTTGGTCTGCATGGAGATTTCAATAGGAATATCTTATTGGATAGTTTGGATCGGTCATTTTGAACCAGATATAGGAGTTTAATTTTAGTGCGACTCACAAACCCTCTGGTGAGTCGCGACTCACCATAGCAAAACTCTATATATATATTGAGAGAGAGAGTTAGAGAGAGGGACATAGAGTTTACCTACGGTGAGATGCATCACAAAAAGTACTTTGTGATTCGTGATCAAAACTCCTAGATCTGGTTCAAAATGACCGATTCAAATAATCCAATATGATCTTCCTACTAAAATCTCTATATAGATCAAATTTTATATTTTTTTCAAAATTTTTAAGTATTTTTTTCGGATTTTTAAAAACTGCTATTTTTGAACGGTTTAGAACTAATTAGATTAACGATTTTCTAAAATCCAAAAAAAATAAGTTAAAATTTCAAAAAATATATAAAATTTGTTTTCCATGAAGAATTCATTAGGGAGATCATATTTACGGTTTAGATCGATCATTTTGAATCAGATCTAGGAGTGATCGCGACTTACGGTCACGGAGGACTTTTTGTGATGCATCTCACCGTAGCTAAAAATGGAAAGTTTTAAAAAATTCGAAAAAAAATTTTAAAAATTAAAAAATTTTATTTTCTACGAGATTTCAATATATAGATTGGGGTGGCTAATTTAGATTTGTCAATTTGCAAAATTATCGACCAAAATAGTCATTGTGCATGGAATTAATATAAAAGTTGATTTTCAGCAATTTCTCGACGTATATAATTTTATTTTTAACAAAGTTTTATTGTGTAAGTCAAATTTAGTCGGATTGACCAATTCAAATGTTGAAAATTGAGAATAGGAGCCATATATAATTACAAGATATTTGGTGTGTACAATTTTACTTGTAAATGGGAGAATGCACTACCTGAAAAAAAAGACTTTTGTAACGGTTAATAAAACACATTTATAACGGTTATGATACCGTTACAGTAGGCCCCGTTACAAAAGGGTAAATAACCGTTACAGATTCTTTAACGGTTTTTTTAAAATAACCGTTACAAAAGGCAATAATCTATAACCGTTTTTATCTAAAAACCGTTACAGTTTAATACCATCTGTAACGGTTATTAGACATAAACCGTTACAGAACTCTTGTTTTTTTTAAAAAAAATAAATTTTATTTTGTAACGGTTTTTAAATAATAACCGTTACAAAATTCTTTTTAAAAAAAAAAAACAATTTCAGCTACAATCACCCATCATAACGTGCAACCATAAAACTAATATATATAACATGATATTTTTATTGCTAGAAACAATCATAATAATTCATATAAATAATATAAAACTAATATAAATAACAATCCGTCGGCCACGGCTTTCGATCGCTCGGACACGGCTTTCGTTCGTTTGGCCACGACTTTCATCCATCGGACACGGTTTTCGTTCGCTCGGACACGGCTTTCGTTCGCTCGGCCACGGCTTTTGCTTCTCTTTTTGTCATCTTTTTCCATTTCCTTATCAAATGATTGAGAATCGAGACATAGCTCCATCTGTTTTAAGTTCACAAAGTGTTTGAGATGAATCAAATTAGCAAAGAGTTCACAAACTAGTTAAACTAAAATATTCAATATCTCTACAGTAGCGATAAAGATAAATCAATGAGCTAACTCAAACTAACCAGTCAAAGTGGAAATCCATGGCTATTTAATGTCACAAGTTGTGGAGCTGACCTAGTAGCTTGCTTTCGGTGATGATATTTACATGCAGAGCCAACTCAGGAGCTTGAGCAATGAAAATACATAACTGTAATTAGTCAACAAGACTTCAAAACTAAATATATATAATCTTCCCCAACCATCAAAAAAAATAATTTTGTATATTCCCATGAAGCTACCCTTATGCCCATCAGTATCATATTGTAAACATTAATCTGATCAATTTTGCGAATAATTAGCCACAAAATCCATTTCGAAGAAAATAGATACAATCAACTAGGTCTCTTTAATAATCCCAATCCGCTATCTCCTATGGTTGTACCTACTTATACCAGAGGCCAAGGTAGCAAGAAAATCATCATTTAAATTTAATTAACCAAATAACATCGAATGAATAATAGCAATAATTAATCCAGTTCAACACAACATAAAGAACAAAATTTCAGGGAGACCGGATTGTATGCTTGCCTGAGCCTCGTACTTTTCACCAGATTGTGCCACCTTCACTTGAACAGCATACAATCCGGTCTCCCTGAAAGAACAAAATTATACTTTCTATTAGTAATTCATACGTTTCAAAAATATACGAATATCAATTGAAAAAAGTCAAGTAATTTTAACTCAGTGTGAAAAAAAAACTCAGTACCTTCTCTTTGCTCCCCAGAACTTGGTTTCTCATTTTCTCCTTCCTCATTCAAATTTGCTGCTACATGCCTTCTCATTGTGAGCCTCTGTATCAGTTTTTACTATTTCTCCATTGATGGGTTCAAATTAGCTGCTGCACGGTCATCAGACACAACCGCAGTCGGTTTCACAGTGTTTGATATCCAGGCTCAGTGGTGTCGGTCGAGCTCGGGTTCGAACAAGCTAAAGCTCCCTTTCCCTAACTTTGCCTTGTTTGATTTCCCAGCCATCTATCTACACAATCATCAAATTCAACAACAAACATTAGTAATTAACACGATCAGAGAACCTCTTGTTAACGATTAACGAAGTAGAGAAGAGAGAAGAGTGTACGGACCGGAAAAAGAAATAACTAGAAATTAATAACGAATCTGGAGAAAAAAAAAAGCTAGGGTTACCTGCGATGAAGAGGAGAAGCAGCGCTAGGGTTACCCTCGATCTTAATCGAGAGGAGAAGCAACGTCGTTGAGCAAAGCTGATGGAAGCCGACTTAATCGAGAGGAGAGGAAGAGGTGGTTGTCGCCTAGCTGAGAAGAGAATGAGGGGAAGAGGTGGCTGTCGCTTGCTAGGGTTTGGAAAATAGAGAGGTTGGTGGCGATCTCTCGTCCTGCTAGCGAGAGTGGGGCGATGGAGCAAGGCAAAGAGGCGGAGATCCCGTGAAGAGGAGGCGGCGGAGAGATCGAGGGGAAAAAATACGAAATGAAGAAGATGGGAGATGACTGGGTCGATCGGAGAAATAAAAGGGTCCATAGCTTATTTCGACCCGAACCTATAACGGTTTTTAAAAAGAACCGTTACAGAAGAAAAAATTACGTTCTATAACGGTTTTTAAATAAAAAGAACCGTTACAGAAGGGTTTACAGATTTTTTTCTTTCTCTGTGACGGAAAAATTGTAACGGTTTTTTTTTAAAAAACCGTTACAGATTGGATTGTTCTTTTTCTCGCGCTGTCTCCTAAAGTTCTGTAACGGTTTTTATAAAAACCGTTATAGATGACCCGTTACAAAAGGCTCTTTTTGTGGTAGTGATGCATATATATCAACCAACTTTTCACGTTTAATTCTTTATCAATAAAATCAAAATTATAAATTTGCGTATACTACTGCAGTTTTATTCCAAGTATAGAGTACGAAAAATGGGAGAATGCATTCTAGATAGTGAGTAGTGCCGTAGTGGCAATTCATTATTTTTCGATACGTCATGAACAGTTAGTACGTCAATTCATGAATGCAAATAGTATATGATTTGGGGTTGGTAACTTGGTATGAGCGTTTTTTGCAAATGGGATAGTTCGTGACATGGACAATTAATAGCAATGGTTATAGCGATAAACATTTTAAATGTAGATTTTAATATTACGGCTTTGACTAAGTTAATTAAGCCTAGGTTGTTGCATATTTGCATCCGGATATTGTTTTTTCTAGAGATGCTAGACATCCGGATATTTGTTACAGCTTAATTACGAGTTTAACAGTCTCCTATTTGCGTTAAAATTTTATGTCAAGTTCTTCAAATGATGGGTAAAATTTTATAGCTTATATAAGTGAGTAATGCTAGAATCAAACATATAGGACGTCAAACACGATCCAAACGTAGCATATTAAAATTTCAAACGGTCGATCCAAACCGCTCAATATGATCTCTATATTAAAATATCTTTGATAATCAAATTTTATATTTTTTCATATTTTCTAACTATTTTTTTCGAATTTTCAAAATTGAAGGGTTCAGAACTTTTTAGATTGAGCATATTGAAAAATTCCAAAAAAATAGTAAAAAAATTTGAAAAAAATATAAAATTTGGTCTCCATGAAGATTTTATAACACAGAACAATTTGAGCGGTTTGGATCGGCCATTCCAATTTTAAAAATTAAAATTTCATCGCGTTGGACAAGTGTACGTGTCCTATATGTTTGACACTAGCAACTCCCTATATAAGTGGAGTGTCTAAATTATCAAGTTCAAATTCTTTTCAAGAAATCCTAACCTTTCTGAAAATCAAGATCTGTTCTTTTTTTCGATAACCTGATAGAATCTACAAATTAAAATTAATCAGGATATATATGTACGTTCATGAAGTGAACATTCCAGATCATTAATTGTACAGCATAATTAGTTGGTTTTCACCAAACTGAACCTTTTGAGGTAGTTACCAAAAGTTTGCTTACTTTTTTCTTTACTTTCTATCGTTAGCTGTTATTTTTTTTGACAAGTATTACACATTAGTCTTGATAGCGCAAGATCTGTATTATTTGTTTAACGCAACCATGATAACATTCAACTCTTTTTCTATGCTCGGTTCAAAATCAGAAAAAAAAATTTACTTCCTAACGTAAAATTGACAGCTGAATTAAATCCATTCCCGAAAAACTCTGTAGTTTGGTGAGCACGTAAGGTCCTAAAGTTGGTTGCCAACTCGTTTTCGCAAGGTTTGAAAAAGAAATTATTGCACTGAATTGAGACAAACTTTAGTCTCTGTTCGGACAACAATTTTATATTTCTATTCAACCAAACAGAGTTGGCAGGATATATAGTGCAAATCTTTCCTTTTTGTATCTTTGGTAAGCAGAAGCTCCTAAGTTCCCAGGTTTGGTATAAGCGTGGGAGGTAAAATTGACATAACTCTAAAAATCTGTAATTTAATAAAGTTAGGCATAAAACATGCATCAAGAATATGTACAAGCATAAAAAATTCTGCAAATATTATTTTATATGGATAGTATGATTTAGTCTGTGTTAAGGGCATATTTTGGACCTAATTGGTCATCGCATTCAAATTAAGCACGGAGAGCGAAGTCTTTTAGCTAAAATTTCTTTTGTTTGGTTTTCGATTATTTATGAGCAGGATCTAGTGCTAAAGATTTGGTATCAAATTATTATATCTCAAATAGTTATGTTTCCAACTTATGAACAATTTAATTTATTGAATCATTTGGATGCATGTAGCATATATTATTTAATTGTATCTGAGCTTAAAACAGGCGGCGCCATTCCTTACCGCTGGAACAAATTAAAAGAGCTTAAGAGAGAGCACCAGAAAAGAGCATAATTTTTTTTGCATTCAAACTTCACATTTTACCGACTCCAATTCGCTGCAAAATCAGATTAAAGGCCAACAAACATGCTGCTTATTCTCTTCTCTCCTAGGAATATATATGAGTTGAAAAAATTCGAGCTATCTCCTATTTTGAAATATTTTTTTTCAAATAAATTGGAGTCAAGCCTCCTAACTTATTTTTAAATTAAATGTCTATAAAAAATCCTCCAGTCGGATTTCAAACCTGCGACCTCTCACTTGAGATGCATTGCTCTTCCTATTTTGAAATATTATTCATTGTTTGGAAAATTTATGAACTAAAAACAATAACTAGAACAAATCTTGTTTTAGTCTTTGTTCCTAGTTCCATAAATTTCTGAAAACTATAAAACAAAGACCTGTTCCTTGTATTTTTCTTGTTTGGATTTGTAGGAACTATGAACAAAGACCTTGTTCCGTGTTCTTCAACGTGCCAAACACACATAGTTTACTGTTTTACTATTTCAATAAAAAATCGAATCACCCACTATTTCAGAAATCAGAAATTTATATATTTATGCTAACTTTGCTAATATCCAACTTAATTATCATCCAAAATATAGCTAGCCTCTGTTATTGTAAAATTAAGAGGAGCCTCTCTTCATTTATGACTTCCCGACATTCTCTCGTGTCTAGGATCTTATTTAAGGCTGTCAATGGATAGAGTAGGGTACGGTAGAGACATTTTCGTTACACGTATCTGTTAAAATTTTATTTATCCATATCCTATCCGTACCCGTTAAAAATTGACTTACCCGTACCCTACCCTTATCCGTTATGAATTAACGATAAGAGTAGGGTAACGGTAGAAAATGAATAATAGTTCAATAAAAAATATACAATATGAATAAATAAATAATATCAAATAAATATATAAATAAAGTGCAACATTGAATAATACTTTAAATATAATAAAATCATATAATATCTTCTGAGATGGGCTAAAATCAGCCACGACTGACGGATGCAACCGTCAGCTACAATCAAATCTCAATTTTCGAGATTCTAACAGTCGATCCGAACCGTTCAATGTGTTCTCCATATTGAAATCTCTTTAGAGACCAAATTTTACATTTTTCTGATTTTATTTACTATTTTTTTGAGATTTTTAAAAATCATAGTTATTGAAGGGTCCAGAATTGTTTAGATTAAGAATTTTGTAAAATATCAAACAAATACTAAAAAATTTCAGAAAATTATAAAATTTTGTCTCCAACAAGATTTCAATATGGAGAACACATTGAACGGTTCGGATCGATCGTTAGAATCACGAAAATTGAGATTTGATCATAGCTGACAGTTGCATCCGTCAGCCGTGACTGATTTTAGCCCATCTCATATCTTCTCATATTAATTATCACAAAAATATATATAACTAATTAATAATTGAAAGTTTTAAATTGAAGAATCAATACTTACTCATCAACATGAATTACAAATTATTAATGTAGTATATTGTCTCAGTTAAATCTACCAATTTAATTGCCTTATTAGCTATTAACATATTAATTAGATATTATAATCATACATTTTTTCATTAAAGAATATAATTTATAAATTATATATTATATATATAACGGTATGGGTAAATAACGGTTACGAAATAGCATTATCCTTATCCTTACCCGATAAATTAACGAAAATTTTTTTTTATCCATACCCATACCCGATAACTTAACAAAAATAAAACTTTACCTATACCCGTCTTATCGAATACAATACGGATAGGATAAACGGTTAAAAGGATAACGTTGACAGTACTATTCTTACTTGTATTCTAGCATCTAACAATAGTATGAGTCAACACATCGCACATAAATTTGTACCACTCATATCATCGTACCATATACTATATCTTATCCAGTACAAAAGGTCAATGTTTCACTAACTACTTATTATTGAAGCCATATGTATTCACACATTTTAGCGTGAACAATGAACTTATTCCGTCGATCTAGAATTGAAGCTCTGGAATCCGTCGATAGCAAGAAAATAATTAAAAAAAAAAATTAATATAAGACCTCCCTCTTTCTTTAAAAAAAAAAAAAAAAAAGTTTAATATGAGAAGATGTGCTAATACATTGCGTAAGATGACTTCAGTTGGACAGATGGTTAGGATAACTTATCTGAAATAGCTTCGTGGCTTACTTCACTTCATTGATGCTTGACAAGATTAAAGTGAAGCATGAATTTAATTCACATGTACTCCACTTCCTAAACAGGGATTTATATATATATTTACTTACCAGTCCGGAGATAAACTCCAATTGACCAATGGAATTAAATTAGAAAATGACAAAAAGTTGCCGCCTTTTGGACGCAAATTTAGAACGATCCCCTATCGAACCATATTATTTATTTATTCATATTATTATTATTATGCTATTTACCCTTTTTATTTTAGAGGGGGAGGGAGTGTACTTATTAGCAAATGTTTGACAACCATATTTACTAAACTTTTTGCTATCTTACTGTTTCTCAATTGTTTAAATCTTCCAATTGACTCAATAATATTCTTAGAGCTGATTTTCACTAATGCCTTCTCTTTTTTCTAGATTGAGATTTTGCGAAGGCTTAAGGGTCAATCAACTGGAGTCTGACCATGCCGATATGCAATAGATCAATTAACTAAACAATTGAGTCAATAATCATGTGCACAGTGCACTGTTGTAGGCCGAGCCCATTATATACGGCTCAACAATATGGGCCAGATCAGTTCTGCCTATTTTTAAATCACATCCAGGGTGAGGGTGTGCATCAGTGAATATATGTAACTTGGTTTGCTTCAATGATCTTGCACCAGGCCCGCCTTCATATGGCAAATGGCATTGACTGAAGTCTGAAGATTAAAAAGTGAAAAGTCAGGATTGGATTTTCATGCTTATTATCATGTAGAACTGACTCTGCCATATATAATTCTTTTTTATTTATTGTTTTCTAGTTCTTGTACGAGATTTTTTAAATTGTAGTTTTGTAACCCGCATGTGCGTCAGTTGTTTACCAGACTATTGAAAGGATAGACCACGCCACCTCTTATTATGGCTCAAGGCACTTTATAGGCACTAATGCACTATCTATTTTTAAAGCTAAAACCACTTTTATCTCATCCGTTTTCTCCTTTTATTTATTTATTTATTTTGGTGAAATAATCACCCCACCTCTATCTCTGTGGCCGCATTGGAGTGCTCCCGCCTCTATTAAAAGTTATGTCCGCTTTTTCTCTGACATATTTCTGTTACCAAATATGTAGTGTATCTCTGGAACAGTTTAACATTCAAGAACAACATGTCAAAGAATTGAACATCATACTCTAGTGTAAGCAAAGAAACCAGACTACCCGTAATCCAATTCACATCATCAACCCCTATAATCACAGTTCTCCACAATACAAAGTGGAACTTCCCTCATAACTCTTATTATCATCATTCCCTTGTCTCCCACCATATAAATGCCCCCACAACTTTTCTTCTACCACTTCTTCAACTATCATTATTGATCATTTTTAAAATGAAACCAATAAGCGTAATGCTGCTTTTGGCATTGCAAATCTGCTTTTGTATTGTGGGAATTGCTCGCGGGCAGAGCTTAGTGCCTGGTGTTATGATTTTTGGTGACTCGGTGGTCGACACCGGAAACAACAACCATCTGTTGACACTTGTGAAAGCGAACTTCCCGCCTTATGGGAGAGACTTCAGCTCCCGTTTGCCCACTGGAAGGTTCTGTAATGGCAAGCTAGCCACTGACTTCGCCGGTACTTAACTAATGCGTTCCTATGATACTTCTACTCTTATATCAATTTGACTGATTTATTACTAGCCACACTCAGTATCCGATCAACCAGTTTTGTTGGAAGCAAAACCTTCAAATACTGGCAAAGTCTTTAGCAGTCCTGCAAATGCGGTACCGATATGTAAGGGTCAACTATATTTCCAACCACCTGTATTTGTTACATTTTCTAATTGTATGATTGATTTCAGTGGAGACCTTGGGCTTCTCTTCATACCCGCCGCCTTACTTCAGCTCTGAAGCTCAAGGAGAAAACCTGTTGACTGGTGTTAATTTTGCCTCAGCTGCATCTGGTTACTGGGATAAAACTGCCCTATTATATGTGAGTGATTAGTACATCTATAATTTTTCTCTAATTATAGCAAATTACAATTTTTTTCCCTGTAATATTTCTATATATGCTTGCACGAGACGTATGGTTCTTCAATTGATTCTTTCTTTGTTCAGGGAGCAGTCTCATTGAATCAGCAATTGCGAAATTTCAAGGAATACCAGATCAAGGTAAAGGCAATTGCAGGAGAAGAAAATGCAACTGAACTTATACGAGGGTCCATATACCTGCTGAGTGCAGGAAGCAGTGATTATGTGCAGAACTACTACATCAACCCATTTATTAACAAACTCCAGACTCCTGATCAGTTTGGTGATTTGCTGCTGCACTCCTTCAACTCTTTTATCAAGGTTTCCTTTTGAATTTATATGCAGACTAAATAGATACATATAGTCTTAACACTTAATCATTCAACTCTTTTATTAAGTTTTCTGTGACAATTTACTGTTAACAGTTGATCTATTTTTTAAAAAATAATTCAGAAACTTTATGACCTTGGAGCAAGGAGGATTGGAGTGACATCACTACCACCTCTCGGCTGCTTGCCAGCATCAATTACTCTATTTGGCAAGGGCAAAAACAGCTGTGTCACTCGCCTCAACAGCGATGCAATTGGTTTTAATTACAAACTCAGAGCTGCAGCTGAGGCCCTGAAGAAGAACTACCCAGACTTGAAGCTTGTCATTTTCGACATTTTCAACCCACTCCTTGATATTGTACAAAATCCCACCAAATATGGTATTAGCACTAAACAATTTAGAGACACTTTGCTTAGTGGCATACTGTCATGTGATATAATTGATATAAATATCCAGCTAACAGCCAAGGTTGACTTGAACTGACCTTTAGTAAGAGTGGCCAATTATAGCAGGAACGTGTAAATAAAACAATTTGTTTATTGTATTTTTCGTTGTAGTTTCTATTGGATCCAACTAATTCATTCATTTTAATATCATACCATCTCACCTGATTTGATCAATGTAAGCTGCGATTTCTTGTAGAGTTTTTTGAGGCGAGAAAGGCTTGCTGTGGGACTGGGACAATTGAGACTTCCCTTCTTTGCAATGCAAACTCGATAGGTACATGTACTGATGCCTCAGGATATGTTTTCTGGGATAGTTTCCATCCTTCCGAGGCCGCTAACAAAGCTCTGGCTGAAGCTCTCCTACTACAAGGAATTGGACTAATATCCTAATCAACCAAGCACAATTTCTACCAATTCAAAATATGATGGTGCTAAAAGGCCTCATTTTTATCCAGCTTAAGTTCGTTATTTAAGAGTTAATGGAGATATGTTGAAATAAAATATGGGGCAAAGTTGTTAAGGTTGACGTATGAGCCAGAGAGCAAATACGAATATTTTTTTTATTCTTTTTCTTTGCTTCACTTACAAACCCATCGTTTAACACATTCGACAGGTTTTTACTAGAGTTACATTATGGAGCTTGTGCGAAATATAATCCTCGGTAACTCCACAATCATCTTCCCGATGAATTATGCAGCATTAGATCGTAGGTTGAATAGCTGAAAACCAGGTTAACTATCCTGTGCACTCCTATCACGAAGGTTTAGTTTCGAATGGCAATATTTCATACACTTGCAATTATTATACTGAGCTTCAACAATATATATCAACAGAATTTTTACCTATCAAAATGATTTTCACAAAAAATTTCATATACCGCACATATTCACATGACATTAACAATTTCTGCAAATAGAAACATAAATACAAATTCAAATTCTACGAAAGTTCAAATCCAGTGTTTGAGCTAATAGCATAGAGAAGCTTACTCCTCAGCGTACTTGCTCTCTTGTATGTTGGTAACTGGTAAATGAGAATGAGGCACACACATTTTAATCATACAAATTTGACAGATTATGTGCAGAAATAAATATTAAAAAAAAAAAAGAATTGAGACTACCTTTAGAGTGTTATAACATGTTGAGGCAGATGGCAATCGGTCAACATCCTGCCCCCCTATTGTTGCCCAAAGAGGCACATCACATGCCACCTATCGAAATAATTTAAGCAAACAAGACAGGATGACACAAAGGACACTAAACTTGCACATATGTCAAATTGGTCACTTAAATATGATTTGTCCTCGAGTAACTGAAACTCTAATTAGTTTCATTAATCGAAAGAACCTAACAGTATGATGGCACAAAAAACTAATTCTGCGATGTCAGTAAAATTTGACAAATTTGAATTCATTTTTTTTTCCTGACATGGACAGTGGTATCAGCATTAGTTCATATTTGGGCTGGCATTTGAGGACAATAGACTTTATTAAAACATAATAATGAAAATTTTCAAAGAATTGAGGGGAAAATAAGTGACCAATTTGTTTATAAAAATCCAAAGACATTTAACCTGTCAGAAAGACTAGTTTAACTGAAATCAGATCAACACCTTATGAATGGTGAAATAAGGCTGTAAATACTTGAAACCAAGTAATGGTGCCCGGGAACAGCTTGTGACAAACTTTAGAAGCAAGCATCTTTCCTTAGGGTTGAACCCTCTTATAACCTGAAAAAATAAATATTAAATTGATTCAAATTTCTGAGTTATCATCCAGATACAAGTACTGTATCGGTTTTTTATTCCTTAAACAAGACATGCCATAGTTGAATGCCATTAAACTGGTTCGAGTTTCTGAGTTATCATCCAGCAAGTACTGTATCAGTATTTTTACTCAATACTAGACATGCCATAGTCGAATGTCATTAGAGAAGTACATGTTCCTTATTTTATTTGGATTTGGTTCATGTAATGTTGGCCTTATTGATGGAAAGAACTTTATAGCTACATACATATTTCAAAAAACAAAATTTTTCTTAAAAAAATCATTTCTGTATAAATTACCTCCCAAAATAGTTTAACAGCACGACTCGACTCCGAAAAACCACCAGTGTACTTTGTGTTGGTTCGCAAATCATCAACATCAAAATCTTGCTTTCCTCCAGAAAGCAACTAGATATGATAATTGAGGTCTTAGTACAGCAAAGAGAAACTGGTTAACCATATTAGCTTCACGGAAACACAAACATGCAAAATTACCTGATTAAATTCATTAGCATTGAATAAACTCAACCAAGAAGGTGATATGAGATCACTCAACCCTCGGTAAAATGCATTTGAAAATGGAAGTATCTGCACGTTGATACAAAATATTTCAGTGTGATAGCTTCTCTTTTTTCAACCTTCTATGCTTTGTCAAGTTTTGAATAGAACTTTCACCTGACGGTTTAGCTTGAAGTCAGCCATATCATGAACATACTGCAACTTGTTCTCACTTGTCACAGGAACATTTTTACCACCAGGCCTAAGCTCATGAACAATCATCTTACCACATAGCTCTTCAGTTATTGTAAAATCTAGACAGAGTTCTGATGCATCGCCATCAAAATGCTGTTTCATACAAATATAATGACATCTCAGTTACTCGTGTCCAAGACAAATTGATCTACATTAAAATAATGATAATAATAATAATAATAATAAATAATAATAATAATAGTAGACACTAAAATTTTCAGATTCTTTTGGCAAAGTGGCACCAATGTTTTACTGTATAGGGGACATCTGATGTTTTATTTATTTATCTTTTTCTTTTTACAACAATAACAACCAATGATTTCAAGATATGTGCAAACAGCGTCTGAAGGAATTGGTCTATATTCAGTCAAAAGTATTGACAATCTTACCCCTAAAGCCATAAATAAAGCCAAACCACGTAGTTATTGATATTAGGTTGCAGCTCTGTTCAACTAATATTAAGTTAAAAAAAATCAATTGCTAATTTGGTCAACGTTGCTCAGTTTATACAAGTCTTAACTTTTTTTTTCTTTTTGCCTTTTTTACTTTATTTTTGTCTTTTTCCTTTTCCTGGCATATTGACAGGCAAAATATATATATTTTTTTCTTTCTTCTGAGCTTCTGTGTTGCACACATATGAGAAAATGTCAACTGCTAGGTAATAATACATAGATCATTTGGTTAAAAATTTTTATTAATTTACAGAAACTATAGTAGAAGTTTACCTTAAGATGCATGAGGTTTCTGTAGAGCTCAGAATCAAGAGTTGACAATTCATCCAAAAAACTGTAACGGCCAAGCAATTTTTGAACAAATACAAGTGAAAAGGAGTAGTCAAGTAAAATCCCTTCATACATTGCTTTACCAACAATTCGACCAAGAAATTCTAGCATCTCCATTCCATTCGGTAAAATCCTAGCTGACAAGCAGGGAATAAGGTTGCTATCTGATGTAGAAGTCTGTGTAAACAGCCCAAATCTATGAAGGAAAAATGGTATGTAAGTTTGAGTTTTACAAAGAACATGATAGTTTAACTTTGAAGTGCATCAACTCATTTTGTTGTTTAGCACACAAAAACATTGAGTATTTTCATGTTTGCAAGTTGTATAGAATGCACAAATTTATCAACGGGTAAATTGTTAATACATTCAATTGTTAAAACTAGAAATAAATGTTAGCCGGTTTTATACAACTGGCTAAATACAAAAAAAATATTATTATCTGTAAACATATAAAAGATTTAATGAGACTTTTCTGTGATTTTTGTTTATATGAGAATTTATCTTCTTAAATTTTAAAAAGTTTAGCAAACTTATGGTTACTCAGGGTTGAATGCAGCCTTCAGTACATCAGTCAAAAACTCCTTTGATAAGCCTCCATAATCCAAACCAGCCTCTGGAAGACCACATTCACTGACAAAAGACACATGAAGTGATGATTTCAACCTGGACCCAAGATGACTCAGTTGCCGGTATCCATCTTCGACAATTTGGTCTCTACGAACCACTATTTCAATTTGACCTGGTTCAGAGATCCTTCTTGTTGCTTTGTCTAGTTTGATGAATTCTCTAAAGATCTGAACTCTGGCGAATTTAAAAAAATAAATAAATAAAATAAAAATTGTGAGATCTCAAACTAGAATGCCAGCAGTTCACTTTTAAAAACCAACAAAATTTATCATAATTCCTATTTTGCAAATAATCCAAAGAAACTCAACAGACTTTTCAGTGTAAAAATTCAACAAACGGGTCCCTATGGGTTGCTTAACATTTGACAGATTAGTCACGTTCCTTAGAAGACTTAAGAATAAACAAAAAATAATTATAATTAGATTTGATATACTACTTTTACTAAATTTCATTCAATTTCTAATGTTACAGATAATGAAGCAATCGATCTATACATGAAACAAAGAGATTTGCAACAATCTAACAGATGCAAACTTAAATCTTTCATGTCCGACCAGTTAATTGTAGTCGCCCAATGTATGCTCCATATTTAATTTTTGTTGCAAATCCTATTTTAATATTTCGAATTTCTTTATTTTTTTTAGGAAATTTGATATGGCACTTTTCAACATGCTTTATTTTAAAGATAGTAAAATATCTAAAAAATTTGTAGAAGTTTGATTCCTAAAAGATTTTGATGGAGAACACATTGGGCACTTTGCATTGGTGGTTCGGACTTCGGACAAGAAATATCAACATTTAGACTGTTAAAATTTGCACATCCCTGAGGATTGAATGCAACTTGCAATTATTTGGTCAACTAGTTGCGACAAGGACCTGCAAATTTGTTGGATTCTCATCAGGCTCTAATTAAAGGTTGTAGAACTACATCCCAGCAACTTTTTTTAGGGTCACATCCCTGCAACTTTTTAATCTACAAAATATACTTGCAAAGAGTTTCTAGTCCCTGATTTATATGGATGTAGTTGATATGACACCAAAGATTTGAGCCGTCAGACTCTGATTAATGACAGGATCCTTTTTTATAACTTTCCAAAAATTAATGGTCTTATTTGCAAATTCTCGAAATGTGAACCTTCATTCTGTAGTATATTGATTACTAAGGAGCAAATTCTATAAAGTAAAGAAGGAACTGGAATTCTCAAAAACAGAAAGACAAAAGAAATCACTAAAAATGAAGCATAATATTATACCTTTCATCAAAAGGAAAGACATGTGGGGCAGTTGTCAGAACAGAACTTGCACATGATGAGTCAGCACCCTGCATGGAAGCAGCTTCATGCAATCTAGCTGCAGCAGCAATAGGTATGCGGTCATTTCTACCTGGTGCCAGCCACAGAGAATCAGGGCAGAACCGGTGCCGACAGTCCCTTTCATAGAGTAGATGAAGGCACCTTGTTGTCACATTTGTAAGCAACTTATTGGCCTGTGAACCAGTTTGAGTGAAGGAGTTGTATACAAAGGTGTTGAGTGTTGATGCGATTTTTCTCTGTTGATCCATAGTGAATGGCACCTGAAACAGAAATTTTTTATATTTAACCATGGTTAGATTGTGATAAATAAGAAATAGTTCAGCTAGCAAAAAAAGAAACACGACCATTGGTCGACAGTACTGTCCACTATGAAAAATTCACTGTTATGCCAGAACAAGCAGGACCTATATACAAAGAAAATGCCACAAAGCCCTAGTTCTTTAATATTTGAATAATTATAGGACTGGTTCAACAAATATCCTAATTGTAAAGTTGTTATTTCAAAATGAGATTAATAATGGGAAAAATTTTGAAATTGGAGTTCTTATATAAAGTTTTACTGATATGTCATAAATGTTAATTAAAATTTAACATGCCCTAAGTAATTAGTTAAACCAGAGGTCATCTTTACTAAACTACTATCAACTGCTAACTTTTAGTGCTACAGTCGAAAAACAAGGACCTGGTTATAATTCATTCAGCTATATAGGGTATGAATGTCTTGCAATTTTCTATGATAAAATTCCTGATATGTTGAGGTCAGTTCAATTTTAGCAGAAAAATATAAACCCAATTTCAGTTAGGATATTATACCTGTTTCTCATAGAACTCTATGTCATCCAAAACCAACAAGAGGTGTCCATAGACTGCACAAAACAAATGCAGAGAACACAACAGTTCCTTTGGTATCTCTTTTTTCACCGCTTCAACATCCCACATCTCAAATTCATCCTGACTTGATGCCAAATCAGCAACAGGAGAACAACTTGTCAGATTGGTCTCATCAGTCTCAAGTGATTTCCCTTTAATTTTTTGCAGCATGTTGCTCCATTTTGTATCCTTGAAGCTTTTATTTTGCCTGGTTTGAGAGATTACACCTCTACTGAAGTTCTTAATTCCGCCAGTATTTTGACCATTTGCACCAAAAATAGAGCACTCTAAGGAAATCCATAATTTTACAACAAATTCTGGATTGAATGATAAAACATTGAGGATAGGCATTGAACCAATTACCGGGTTTAACACACAGAAAAATTGCAGCATGTAATAATAAAATTGTATAACATCTATTAGACTATTACCCCCCTTCGACAAAGACAAAAGCTTGGTTAAGTGCCACTGCTGATGCACAGGCTTCAAAAGGTCGACATATGATATTTTAACGTCATTGTTAATTTCGTCAACACTTTCTTTGTTAGTCTCAAGATGCTTCAGTAAGTTACTGGAAGTACAATTGACTGCCTGAATATATAGCTGGCAATCGAAGTCAGCAGTCATATGACTGGAATCAGTTGGTAGGCTAATGATATTTGCAAGAAGCCACGCAGGATAAGGGATTTTATGAGCAAATAATGCTTCTTTCTCAGATGATTGTAATCTTGCTATTTCTTCAAAAATCTCTCCTTCTGATGTCTGCCGTCACCTGCCATAGTTTGATCAGTAATATGAAAAGGTAGAGTGAAGAACAAAAATCGAGGTAGCAACAAAAGTAGTAGTGGCAGTAAGAGATAATGTGTAGTTAAATTTGCAAACAAAAATCGAGGTAGCAACATGAGCAGTTTGGAATATTTGCAAATAACACCTAGATTTTAGAATGAGGCAATAGAAAAAGTAGGACCATGGAAACAAATAAATACTGGCAACTAGCCCCAAACTAAGAGCTCTTTTTCATGCCTAATCCCAATACCGGGAAAAGGAAAAATGTTAAGTTACTAACCACTATCTGAGTTTGTATGGATCAAATAAACTTTGGCCTACAGTTGGGTATTATTTGCAAACAGCATCTACTGATTGCACAATGAAACCTGTCATTATTACTTGAAAACAGTAAAGTAGCAATGATATACTGGTATAAACCAATAGAAATCTACCACTATATATAGCACATCAACTACCCAGTATGAAGTGTGAACCATACCCTCAGAATACCAAGGCATGGTTGAAGAACAGAAGGATGGCGAACAGCTGGTAATAGCAGAGAAGGTAAGCATCTGAATAGATATGGTATCGTAAGTATATACACAACATACTCAACATAGGCCCTCTTCATATCATAACCAGCTCCTTCTATATCCTTCAAATTGAAAGGTCGCAATGCAAGAGTGACAGCACTTGCAGTAATCAAGAGACGATCATCAGTTGGTGCAATAGGTTTCTCTGTTTGTTTGTTAGTATTGAGGTTTGTCATATATCTCCTGATACAGCTGTATGTAGAGCTCCTTTCTGAAGCCAAAAATGTGATCAACTTCCTCACTGGAACATCAGCTTCTCTCAAATTCTCACTATCAAGTGCTTTCCATGTTTTAGAATCGGTCAAGGAGATTGACAGGCGCATTGTAAGAGCAGTGAGTTGAACTGTTTTATCAGTAGCACCTCCAAGTTTAGAGAAATTGCACTCAGCTAGAATTGCAAAGCACAGAGTAATTAGGCTTTTAGCTTGGTACTGCCAGGTAGATCTCTCCTCTTGTGCACCAACAGATAATAGACAGAAATTCTTTTCTGGGTCTGCAATTGAAAAAGCACAGAATGAAAAGACTGTAGCACAGAAAGCTTGTGGAGAAATATATATAAAGAAGAGAATATTGAAAGAATCTTAACAGTAAATTTCATTGTTATAAGTTGTAAAAAGAGCCCCATCTTTTTCGGATTTTACAAAGTTCCATGTTGGAAGAAACTAAAAATGGTCCCCACTACTTGTTAACATTTAAAACTATTAGCCTAATAGCCTAATGCTTAGATAAAATGGTTAAGAGTAATGAGTAATGACAATTGCAGAATTAATCATTTCTATGTCTAAGTACCTCAAAATTGCATTAATGGAACTTCAAATAATACTAAATCTGTTAAAAGTAGAGACTATCTGATAGAATAAAGGAGTACCTGATGAATTAATGCTGCTCAAGAGAATGGTGAAGCAACACGATGCGGAATTGACCATCTGCAAATCGTCTTTCTGATAAAACCACGGCCGTCGGGTAATGAAAAACAGAAATGGCCTCAGAACTCTATCTGAAATCCATTTTGCTGTCATAGAACTCTTGTGCCTATCAATCAACTCCTCCCATTCCTCGCGAAGATGTACCGAGACCTTTTTCAACTCAGAGTATCGCCTCCAAACACGCTAATTTTTAACAGAAAAAAAAGGTAAATAAAATCAGAATCAATCAATACAAAAATCGAATGCGAGAGAGAGAAGTGAAGTACCTGGATGAAGAGCGCGGCGGCGGCGGCACGCCTGAGGTAGCTTCGAAGCTCGCGCTGGTGGGAAACCCTCTCGAGGAGAGCATCTCGAGTGATTTCGCGCGCGCTCGCGCCTCTGAGAGAAACCTGAAGGAGACAAAGCGTCGAGTGAGAGAGAGAGAGAGAGATTTGAGAGAAAAAGAGGGAAGATGAGACGAACCTGGCGCTGGTGCGGAGGTACGGACATGTGATGCTTGCGACCTTGACTTCAAACGGAGGAAGAGAGAGAGAGAGAGAGAGAGAGAGGTTTGTTTCTTTCTTTTCGGAAGGGAAATATAGAATGTTTCGAGTGGGAGAGAGACAAGGGTAAAACCGTAAAAGTAATTGATCTGTACATAGTACACTGAACTGTACAAATGGATCACAAATGACACGGATGCGACGACTGCATCATTTTCTGATCAGACCCAAATCCCTTACCCCGTTTTCAGTCACTGACAAGTGGACCCAACCAACAGCTTTAGTGGGATAATAAGATTATTCGGAGTTCGTCAATTGTTAAAATTTGTAAGTTTATATTATATGCAGTGCTGAATATTCATTTCAGTGAAAAATTGACTGTGTTTGGTTCCTCAAAGAGTAGATATCGCACAAAATATATGAGGAGGGTTCCGCTGCCATCCAAATTAGTTGCCCCAAGTTGTCACAAATCGGCAGCCTTTGGATTAGTTTTGATCAAACGGTTCTGATTAATTGTGTCAATTTAAATGCTGCATGCAAGATCCTTTCGCATTAATGACTAGCGAAACTTAAAAAAATTAATAAAGTATTATCATCTCTTCCAAACACATCAGGCATATGAAACGACTCTCTTGCTCTCTCTCTCTTCTCTTTAGCACGCACTCTGTCTTTCTCTTGTCTCGTGCTGTCCATTGTCTTTGTCAATTTTAATGTTGAAATTACCTCTGTTGAGGTTGAATAAAACTCAAGAATCTAATGATAATTTCTCAATTGATATTTATGCGCGCTGTGAGGAACTCAAGTTATTCAAGCGTAAAGTAATTTAATTGCTCTGGTAAATTTAAGAACAAATTCCAACTATTCAAGCATTACCAAGCAATAACATCTCCTCCTTTTAAAACTTATTTCTCAACCAGTATAAGCTAAATTAGATTTTAACAAGAGAGAAAAAGAAGAATAATGTAACTCGTGAACTGAAAGGAGCAGATCCCAAATTCAATTTTTTTCCCTACTAAATCTAACAAAAGTGACTCAATTTTACACTGAAAATAGATAGGTGCGAGAAAGATGAACGGAGAGCACTAGATTGCGTCGAGGGTTTGAGAGAAGCGACATGTCATGTCTGACTGGTGGAGAGAAACAAGAGAGCCGACGAAGCAACGGTTTAAGGATTATTGCAAGCAAGAGATGAAGTGTGAGAGCTATCTTAGAGTGAAAAGAAAACAGAGCTTTTCACAAGTCGGACCCAACTGAGTTGGGATTTGGTGAAGATGGTATCAAATTAAATTATTAATTTATGTGAGTTTCTGATCCATTCAATAAAGACATAGAGTCTGGAGCATTGAAGTTGATATAATTAATCAGAACCGTTTGATCAAAATTAATCCAAAGGCTGCTGAAAGGCAAATCAGAATGACTGTCGCTGCCTGACTAAATCCTACAAACATGTATGTTAACAATTTTTTTATGGAATTTGTTGTTGCCTTTTTCCTTCCTACTCATTTCAATTTGTCTAGTGCGGTGCTATTTAAAAAAATGACATGGCACGAGCATGTTAGTACCACACGCATGTATGACACGATACGTTTATGGAATTATCACAACACGTGTGTGTTGGCATGTTGTGTGGTGTTGAATACTTTCAAACATTGACATGTATTAACTCGACACGATTTGATACGAGAAAAAATAATATTATTTATAATTTATTAAATTATTTGAGTTTATATTATAAATTTAATAACTTTGATATATAATTTTTTTTATTCAAACATTAATTTGTTTTAATATATGAAGTTAACCTGAATTTCAACAATTTATTATATTTTCTCTATTTTAAAATTTTTAAAAATGCTTTTTAATGAATTTTTAGTGAAAAAATTAAAATAAAATACTTTCTTAACGCAACGTGTGTGTCATAATGAATGTCATGTTAACTAATATTTTCACTTAGCACAACACGAGCTCTAATATGTGCATGTTTGACACAACACAACATGTTTGCACTAACCTAGTCTGGTGGAATGCACTTTTGCTATCCACTTTCTTTATTTAGTCCGACTGACCAGATTGAACAACACCAAGCGGCAGGAATCAACGATGGAGACACAAACACAAGTAACGCATTTGAGGGTTGGGACTTGGGAATCTTAAATCTACTCATAGTTCGTTCATTGAAATAATGAAATGTAAAATCTCAGATCTGGCCGTTTAAGACGGACCTACGTAGAGAGAGTATATTGTACTCGTCAGAGTTAGTGAGATTTTATTGTGTATTCTTTATTAGTTCATTGAGTGATTCACACGTTTCAAAGAAAGAATGCGACATCTCATACTAATTGACAACTTCTAAAAGAAGATTGCATCTCATATAATATTGACAAGCAAAAACCAATAGAAGCAAAAAGGCACCAAACCAGTGCTGGAAATTAGATGAAACATTGAATCATTCACAATAAAGGATACATAGTTAGAATTTGCTTACAAAACATGCTTAGCAAGAAAGCATAAAAAATAATGATGTTATATCATATAATAAGCTTCTATGGGTGTGTTTGGATTGTTGGAAGAAAGAAGAAGAAGAAGGAAGAAGAAGAAAAAAAATTATAAACAATCCAAACTCTTCACAAAATTACACACTTCCCAATACTTCTTCCCACTTCTTCCCTTCTTTCCTTCTTCCCACACCTATCCAAACGCACCCATAACAAAAGCTACTCAAATAGGAGAATAGATGAATAATCTACGCAACTGACACGTTGCCTTCCAAAACCCCACAAACAAGCCTTTAGGATTAATACAGAGTTACCACGACCTAATCCGATAAAGAGACACAGTGCGTCTGAATCACCTATGCTTCAAATTTAGACAAAAATGAGTGCGACAGATTCAACCAGGTTCAAATCGACCATCCAAAGGAACTTGGATGCAGATAGAGTTACATTTACTGTTAAGTATTGACCAGTTTTAGATCTCATAATCAAAAGCATTTCAATTATTGTCATTACAATTATGCTGCAACAACAAAGATAATTGTCCAGTTAAAATGCTGCTCTTCCCCAATGTACATCAAAAGTCAGAGTGATGATCTTTACAATATATGTTGTTAGGCAAAGGCACACAGACCCAATCAAGTTCAATCACTCACTCCTAATCACAATTAACATGAGGATGATTCGTTCTTTAAAGATTCATCAATTTCTTGTTGCATAATAGAAGGTGGTGCCACGGCAGCCCTGAGAAACAAAAAGAAGAAGGTTTAAAAGATGTTTTTGTTGTGCCTGTATCCTTTATATCTCACATAAACAACACCAATCAGGTCTCATACTATATGAACGATTTTGGGGGCAGTGCAAATGTACTCACATCTCAATACTAACAGTGTTTTCTTTGCTTCCATTATCTGCCTCAGGATGCAAATTTCCAACCTAGAAATTCAAACAAAATAGGAGTGAGCTTCAATCGAGCTATCAAAAATCAAAGCAAATCAATGTTAACAAAAAACCTGAGAATTAGAGCATTATATTGACCTGTTCAAGTGGAGTTGAATGTTTCTTGCTCCTTCCCTTTTGGCCACTTCTAAACGTTCCCTGTTGGAAATGTTATAAGTCCTCTATTTATCAAATATTCCATAACAAATATCAAATAGATTAAGACATTCAAATTGCTCAGATAACTGACAAAAAATAAATAAATAAAAAAGAACGAGAAAAGTTCCAATGCCGCAACTGCTCTTTTCATTAATATTTCAAAATTTTAAATTTAATTTTCAAAATCCAAACCGTTGATCTTGTTCAATTTACTGAGTGATGCATTTCAATATAAATTTTGGAGTATATTTGATACTCGATCAAGTGGCCAAAAAATGAACGTATTAGAATTAGTCTGTTATAGTTAACAACATTCGTTTATTTTTAAACCTCTTGATCGAGTATCAAATAAACTCCAAAATTTATAAAAATTATATAGAAATGCATCACTCAGTAAATTGAACAAGATCAGTTCGAATTTAAAAATTTAATTTTAAATTTTGAAATATTAATAAAAAAGAGAAGTTGTGGCATCAAAAACTTGTGGCACTAGAATCCTCCTCAAAGAACAATATGTTATAGTTTGGAAGTTTTGTTGGTCATATGAGAAGCACCACTGTCCACTGATACCTTCTGAACAGTTTAGTAGACCAATTTTTACATGTCCTCCTACAGGACAAAGGCTGTATTCCCACAACACGAAATTTTGGACCCTCGTCTATCCGTAAGAAAAAAACAACACCAAATAAGTGCAACTACTACGTAATACGAAAAATGAGAAACGGGTGCTTAAAAAGAAGTAAAAAAATAAAATGAAAGAGATTGCAGACACCTTACCTTATTGGCCCACATAAGCCCACATGCATTGCACAATGATCTGGGCCCTCCTGGCCCACGACGCATTGTTGGTGTATCTTCTGGTCCAACCCCACAATTTTGGCATCTATGATGATAAAAAGATAACAGAAACAAATTCACCGAACCGACCTTCAACTCGTAAATAATTTTGCTGTCAGGTGGCAGACTATATTTCATGGGGAACAGGTGATAAAATTATATTTAAACTTACTTCCATTCTTTCAGTGCGGCTTCAGAAGTTTCACCACCAGGGGAGGCAGAATCTTGTTCAGGATTGGCCCTTCCAGCAAATTGACCTTTGTTTCGGTGCATCCTAGAAATAATATACAGAATAAGTACATAAGTAGAAGATCTGAAGTGTGAACTATAGTCAAAGCAAGTACATAAGCATAATACTTTGATTTCAGGCGTCAGTACTGGAATCTGACAAACCCTGAGTATTTCAGGTCAAGAGATCAGGGTTTCTCGAGATGCTCTGATCATGATTTAGCCAGCATGTCAAAGCCGCACAACTGGCATGTTAAGCATGCAATATATTTTTTGTTGAAATAAAGCACCTGAACTCCAATATCACAATGTTCATTGAAGTATACAAGATAAAGGAGCTATCCAATATGCAATCAAAAATTAAAAACCCTATCGAAGTATTATTTTCTGTAAAGTTGTAGTGGTATCCAACCTGAATGCGTAAAGGTGGGGTCAGTAACAGCATTTTTAACTAGCAGGTCAATCTCACAAGACATAACTTTGCCTCTATGTTACCACCAAACCCAAATCAAAGCAATCCAACCTGCCGCCCCCTAAGTAACAACTAGACAAAAAAAATAACATATCTTATAATTGCATCAGCAATTTGTACCTCTCAGCAACCTCCCTACGAACAGCATATCGAATCTTCTTATCGAAGTTTCTCTCCTTCCTCTTTTGTCTGAACCTAAGCAAAGCTTCAACCCGCTGAGCAGGAATATCTGTTCTACTGAGAATATCCTCAAAACCCTGCTCACAGGAACAAAACCTTAAGAAAAAGCTACGTAAAATGTCGTCATGTAACTATGTTTAGTACCTTGTTATGGTTATAAGGAATCGCTGCTCCAGAGGCGGTCATGCTGGCAGGGATTTCACAACCACCTAGCAACAATAATACTGCCTGAACCTGAAAATGGGTTTTATCTTTGTCAGTAACCAAGAATGATATTGTTCATATAAAAAGTATCTTATCTTAAAAATAAAAATAAATATTAGAGAAGAAGAAAACCTTCTCGGGTGTGACAGAATCGAAGACATAAACCTCGCCTTGGAAAAGAAGCGTGAGCTGGTTGGAGTTGGCGCTAGTGAGAGGAACAGGGGTGTCGACGTCATCAGACCCTTGATCCAACGGCGCTGCAGGAGGAGACTGCGTGGCGTCCATGCTGTCCTCCCCATCGGAGGTGGAGGTGGCGCCGTGTAACTGGGGATCGAGCTCCGACATGATGGAGTTGGCGCCGGCGTCGGAGAAGGAAAAGTGGAAAAGCAAATCGGAACCCTAGATCAGAGCGATTGTGGATTTGTGATTGATGGCATCAGAGCCGCTGGTTCCTTTCGGGTTTGATTAATCATTAATCGCATCAGACGGGGGCACGCGTTACCCGGGACGCTCCCAATCTTCGCTTAGGCTTGGTTTTCGTACACCGTATCATGGGTGTACAGAAAAAAAAGAGGCATATTTGCTTTTTTTACCTGAAATTTTGACAATTTTCAAGTTTTATAACGAACCCCCAATTGTAATTAAATTAGGAATGGCATGTTGGCAACCCGATTTGTTTTTTAAAGATAATACTGGATATCCCAATTATACATAACAGTCCTCACTATATATGACACATACATATATAACGCTATCCGCATTAAAATGTTGCATCTTTATTTCTCTCACTACTTAAGTATTTATAAAAACCCCATTAATACATGTATCGTATAACAATTCAATAGATATTGTCCTGACTAGTGTCTAGTGGTACTACGTACTAGAATTCTAATTATTATTGAATAAATAAACATTAAACAGCTAATTAAACGACATAGATATTAGTGCCGAATACATCCTAAAAGTATTTAATAATTTGCATTATTTGTTCTTATTTATTTAATTTTTAACTTAAGGATTATCAGAATTTAACATTAAAATTCTATTGATAAAAGAAGAAGCAATAAAGCAACCAATTATATTCTAACGTATAATTTGACAACGCTAATTTCATTTCCATTAAAAAAAAATGTAACATTTTTGGATATTTTCTTTTCACGTCAAGTTGGTTTTACAATACCAACTTACTTCATTAGAATGCAAGGAAACGTTTAATATAAGCTTTCATTTAAATTAGGAGTTCGGAGCAAGACAGCGAAGAAAATAACCCAACGGTCCCAACCCCTGAGTCCCTAAACCCTGACAGGACAGCACTGGATCAGATTGCGATTGCAATCTTTAGACAAGAAGCCGTTGCTCCAAAATGTTTCATAGATGTAAAAAGAAGAACAACTGTTTGCAAAACGCCATCAGGAATGACGTATGTTGTTCAGCAGACACTATTGGTGAGAAATAATATTCACTTCATCAAAAATAGTAAAAAATATAGAACACATGGGAAAATAAACTAAGCTATAGGACACCCGGTACTAAAAGAGAATAATATTGGAATGGCCATTATTTTGGTTGTTGAAGCTAATTTTTCTTCAAATCTAATTCAGTACAAACAATAAATAAGAGTGGATGAATAAAAAGATACATCTTGACATCAACAACGGATCAATTCATCCCATTAAGAATACAAGTATAACCAAAACAATAATAAATTAAGAACTAATTGATACAAACTAACTAAAAAGTGTACATACAATCCGTTCACTAATAAGTAAATCATAGGTACTTTGAACAGGTATTCAGTAACCTATGAGCCCTTTCAATTGCATCACTCTGTCGTGATAAAGATTCATCTCCCGACCATTTCTCAATTATCTGAACTATCATGGTTATCTGTTTAATTGGGTTAAGGAACACAATAAACTAATACATGAGCAGATACAGTGAATTATGCTTTTTTAGTATTTATCCCAGTTATTGTTTCATTCACTTAAATTCCACACCCCCATGAAAATTCTGTTCAACTTGTACCATTTGAACTTTAGCAGTTCATTTTCAGCCAAAAGTGAACATGAATCCTAGCTACAGGTAGCTTAAAGGTGACAAACCTGAATGATTAAAAACAAAATGGGAGATTCAAACTATAGGTGCAAGTAAGTGACAACAATTGATGAACTATTAATCTTTTTTATAACTATACGTTATTACTGTTTTAACTTATTATGCTCTTCAAGCTAGAACCTACTGCTTAATGCTCTATTAGACATCTAGAATGTAATTTGGATACAGATTTTTTTACTCCATGCAATCTCACATAATCATTAGTAGCTGACTCGTCCTGAGGTTCCTGGAGAAGTTGGACATTCATACTTTCTTCAATAAATACACTCTTCCTCAATATCAACTCAGCAAGCCGGTAAAGGGACTCCTTAGAAAATTTATCTACTGCTTCACCCAAGACCTTGGACATGATGAACCATATTGCATTTCGAGCTTCGATGTCATCAGCGACCACAGGTAAAGTGTCAAATAGCCCCTCAAGGAAAGAAATATCTTGCAAACAAGCAAAGTAACATAATAAAAAAAAAAAAAATCTTAGCCTCAATGATAGTCTTTGAAAGTAATCTAAAATCTATCAAAGTAGCCTGTACAACCAATTTCTTGGATAATGAGAGAACAATATTCAACTTTAAAAATAGGAATTTAATCCAAAATATAAAAAATATTAAGCACCAAGTTTTTTATCTTGTCGCAAAATAGCTTTAAACAACTAAATAAACAATAGAAAGCAAACAACTATTGTTTGATTGCAACTCAATTTCAGTTTAAATGAACAGTGGCTGTAGGGGCAAAAGTATCAAATATTAGCCTTTTGGGCCTGTAAGTTTGCAGCAATTGGAGGTTGGACTTGTGGAATATCAATAATAAGTCAGAAAAAAAACTTACCACCAATAAGAACAGATAGAATATTCTCATCAGCGAAAAGATTTGCCAAAACTAGAACAGCTGAAGTACAAGTTTCTAAAATCTGTATAAGAATATAAGAGTTTAAGATAGAGAGCATGTCTGTAAGATTGTTGACAATAAACTTCTTAATGAGGGTATTTGATTTTAAATATTAAGTCAACCTCAAATTTATCAGGCACTTTCAGTATCTTGCATAGGCATTGTACAAGCTTTTCTTTGGACGAAACAATTTCTAGAAAACCATCCACTGCAGAAAGTCCCTCCACTAGGCTAATAGTTTTATCAAGTACTTCAGTCCTGATATACACAAGATGTCAAAAAGATAAGGCTTTACAAATGAGCTTATCCTTCACAAGGATGGACAAATAAACAACTACCAACATAAGCTACCTAATTGGAAACAACTGAAATTTCTTATATAAAAATAAACTCGGTCACTTTTACTATCCAATAAAAAACAACAAAATGCCAAAAGCTAGAGGAAAAAAAAGAAGTAAAAGACACACTAAAATTATGAACTTTTATAAATAAAACATTACCTCGAAGGAGTATTAAGAACTTAAAAATCCTCCTTGAAAAAATATAGTAATAATAAATTAAAAAAATGAGACGACTTAAAGAATAGAATTTATTTGAACCTTGCCAACATGTCATCACCTGACTTTTCAACTTCACTTGAAAGTAGATTAATAGCTATGTCAGGCAAACACAATTTCATCAAATGTCCAAGAAGTATTTTTGCCACATCTTCATTATCAATCACAGCCAATATGAAGTCAATGCACTGTGCACCAAGTGTTTGTTAATAAACCAAGAACAAGCCTCAAATTCAAAATGCTCAGTGAGTTAAAATAACAAAATGTTGTTGCCATGAACATAAGCTTTGAAAATTGATTTTGTACAACATACACTTGACATCAGTTGTACCAAACCTGTGCAGCTGTGCTGGTCTGTCTGACTTCTAAAAATGTTTTGTTGCCTTTATTTAGGGAGATTGATGGAATTCATTTCTGCACCTAATGAGATTCCAGGCAATAATCAAAACCAAACTAGTTCTCAAATATTATGTAGTCATACTTACTGGTCATAAGTGTACCATTATCAGACAACAATCAAGCCATGTTTTCATTCAGTGTTTAAAAAGTGATTTGAAACTTGCAAGACTGAAAGGCCAGGGTACTTTAGTCTATTAGTTTGAAACTTTATTATTTTCATTGATAACTTTAGTCTATTAGTCATTGCAAATCAAACAATCTGATCATATTGGTGGGACACCAAAAAAAAAAATTCATGGGTTCTAATATACAAAATATGATATCAAAAGAGCATATAGGTACTAATTACATGCCTTTTCAAAAAGAGATGAGTTAAGAGTGTTCTCAAGAATCCAGAGCACACGTTGAAGAACCTCTTCAGATAAAAGAGCATCAGACCAAGAAGCATATACGCTCGTCTGTATAGCTGCTTCAAGTAACCTATTAAAGCAGAATTAGTATGATAAAAAAAAAAAAACTATTTTGTGCATGTTTTTGAAAGAACTATATTAGAGCAATATAGGTACATAGATAAGCTTTTCAGAGACAGTTAAGTTCCCTGCCAATGGTCTAAACTTACATGAACAGTAAAATAAGGTGAAACAGCAATTGATTCATCATTGATAAATTTCAGGCCAGCTAAATACAAGATCAAGGGAATGCATCACCTTAAAGCTTCTGTGAGGCAAGAGGAATCATCTAGAAACAACTGTTGCACAACTGTTTCAATTAGACCCTCCTGAGAACTCAATTTGCATGAAAGAGATTCATGACATGCAAGGTTTCCAACGATTCCCAGACAGATCTCCTGTTAATTTTTTTAAAAAAGAAATATGAAAAATCTGAATTACTCACAATAAAAGAGTTCAGTATACTAGTAGAGCAAGCACTGAACAGGAATATTTCTTTCAACTTGTATTGGTTTTCTTTGATTAGGGGTAGTTAGTTGAAAAGTTTAAAATAAATAGCACGATGGCCTATATGCTAAAAGTAAGTTTCAATAAAATCATGAGGAACTTATTTACCTTTATTCGGGGAGATTTGGAGGCATGCAGGTTTGCCAAAAGCACGTCAAGAATAAAATTATCCACCTGAAACCAAACAATAAAACACTAAATGAGTTTATTTTCTTTACAAAATCAAGTCATATGGGACTATCTGAACCAATAACACCTGAGTTGATTTATCAGATTGGAACAACTCAAATTAGATTTTATTTTCTTTACAAAATAAGTCATATAGGACTATCAGAAGTTCTGAAACAATAACACCTGCGTGGATTTATCAAATTTGAACAACTCAAAGTTCTTACCATAACTTCAGCCTGAATTTTGGCAGCAGCTAGGTCCCAAAGGATGCATCCACTTTCCTCCCATGGCTCTTCTTTTTCTGTTTTCTCTTCGCTTGCAGATGTTCTCTCTTTGTCTAAGTCAGAAGGTAGGAGCTGCCTAATGAGAGAGATGACATAGCTTGGATCAACAGTGGTTGAATCGTCAATCAACTGCATTGCCATTACAAGAGAATTAGATTCTCAAAAATGAAAAAAAGAAAAGAATTAAAGGTCAATTAAGTAAGCCATAGAGAATTAGAATCAAGATAAAATAACACAGTACATCCACCAAAGAAACCGAGATTGGCAATCAGTAATGAGACACAAATGAAGAAGATAATCTAGTGCAACTAGGAGCTTACAACAACAAAAGGAATGAAGGGTTTTTCTCTGAGGCAAAATAACAAACGCCTTATGTGCAGTCAACCAAAGCCCCTTTACATGAATTTGCTATGATATAGGCCACAAGAACTTCACACTCAAGTTATCAGTTACTTGACCAGAGGACTGGAGATAATTATAAGGGGGATTTCTTTCAATTTGAGCAACTGACTGCACTTTTGTAGACACTGATACAATATTTCACATTTTAAAAGATTTGGTTCAAAATTTTGAAACCGGCGAGCCTAAAAAAAATAAGGCTCTTTGTTTACTGTCTTAACTGTACATGCTAAATTCAGTCACACAAGTGAATATTGCTACTTAACTTAGCAATGCAAAAGGAAATATACACATGGCAAACTGATACACGTAATAGAAACAAAAATTAAAAGATAAAATAAAATACACTAAAATATACAACTTGGTACTCGGATGAAGTTGAAAATTCGCGTGTACCTCAGAAGTAGAAGCAGAAGGTGGAGCGAAAGGGAGGTGGGAAGGGGGCTCCGACTCTTCTTCCTCCGCCTTCGTTTCGGCCTCCTCCTCCTCCTCTGTATTCACTCCATTTTCTTCGTTTTCTTCTAATTCGGGTGTTTTCTTCTCCATTTTCCCTTCAACCGGGCTTGGCGTCATGTCATCAGAACTTCAGAACTTAATTTTGCTGTAAATTTGATCTTTTGTGAACTACTGTATAGACTTCGTATCCTCTGGATGGCCATCCAGTGGATGGTTCGATCTCAGCCGTCTGATTTAATCTCAATGGCTATAAATGCCCCGTGCATGATACTAAGATTGATAGGCCCGAAAAAATCTAACCGTTTAGATTAAATCAGACGGCTCGTATCGAAAGACGTCCACTGGATGGTTGAATAACAACCATCCAGAGGATACGCTCCCCTACTGTATAAGGTGCCGCATTGGGAATTAGTCTATTTTTTATAATTTGTATATTTGAAGGGGATCCTCTGTGAAAAGAGCAGCAGCACAATGCACAAGTGATATGTTGCAGTTGAACCCTATTCCTAGCAGGAGCAGGAATTGGAATTCATTTTTTTTCCCTTTTATTTTATATATGATCAAATCCATAAATTTATCTATATTGACATTCCTACCTAAACATTTGGAATTTGAGATATCCTATTTTAAAACAGTTAATTAATTTTATACTATTATGAAATAACAATAATTGATTTTATGTGGCTGGCCGAGTGAAATGTGGTATATTACAAGCTCAGTTGTTCAGGTTTGGTTTGGCTCTATTCTATCAATCAAGTGGTCCTCTGTTTAAATCGCAAAAAAAACAATTTACTTTCAAATTTCTTATAACATATAGTTGATTTCAAACTAATCTTCAAAAAAAAAAAATTGTTTTTGAAGAAAAATGTGGTATATTACCAAGCATGGAGATAAATCAGTCATTGAGTTGTCGTTGTTGTTGTGTCAAATGGCGACTGAGCACAGCGGAAGAGTCATAGAGGTGGGTTTTACATTATTTGATAATCTATTAATTATTTCATTTATTATATTATTTTTAATTTCTTCTATCTGAAATATTCTTTATTTGATAGTCCTATAGCATTTTTTTTCCCTTTTAAAACTGTATTAACGTACCACATTTCTTATGCGACAATTGCACCCCAATCATCATATATAGCAGATTCGACTTTTATTAAACTTTATGAACATTGTTTCGAGTCATAACATCAAAGTAATACCAGGTCTTACGTGACATCTCCAAATTTAGGGGTTATTGATCACGTGTAAAACTGCCGTGATAAGTCAAAATTTTCATTACCAAAAAAAAAAAAGGGAAAGAAAAGATAAGTCAAAATTTTAAAATAGAAGTATTGTACTTGGAACTTCAATGCTTGCTGTTTGGCTCCGAGAAGGATACACTTTTCCTGTCTGCAATAATGTATCTAGAGTAATGCATCGTAAATGTTTCATCTCATGTTGTGTCAAACACACGTGTAAGAGCTCGTGTTGTATCATGTTGACACGAGTTAATATTTTTAACGTGTCATGTTGTGTTAAGTGAAGAGATTGGTTAACACGACATGTCTAACACGACGTGTTAAACGTGTCAAGCCATATTATAATTTTTCTTTTTAAAAAACTATTAAAATTACTTAAATAATTTTTGAAATAGAAAAATGTAATAAATTGTTTAAATTTATTTTAACTTCATATATTAAAATTAAAATTAATGATTGAATAAAAAACATTATGAATAAAAGTTATTAAAAATTATAATATAAACTCGATATAATTTAATAAATTCTAAATAATATTACTTTTTATCGTGTTGTGCCATGTCATGTCGTGTCGTGTCGTGTCGTGTCGTGTCATGTCGTGTCGTGTCGTGTCGTGTCGTGTCGTGTTGTGCCAACTCGTATCCAGGGACGGATCTAAATACACCAAAGGGGGTGCAATGTCACCACTATTTTTTTTTATTCCAATATTTTTTGTATGTATTTTGTGGTTAAGTAGACCATATTCATAAAAAATTATGCATTTGAACCCCATAAAAATATAAATATATTTCAATCGTTGAACCCCATAATTAAAAATCCAGATTTTTCATGTTCAAATTATATTAATATTATTATGAAATTTATAATCAAATTTTAATGACACCCATTAAAATAATTTCTGACTCCGTCCCTGCTCGTATCGTGTTAAGACGTGTCAATGTATGAAAGTCTCCAACACAACACGACTTTGATACGACACGCCAACACTTACATATTGTGCTAATTCCATAAATATGTCGTGTCGTGTCATGTAGTGCCAACACGTATGCTTGTCGTACCAACACGCTTGTGTGGTGTCATTTTGAATAACATTAACTTAGAGTGGTGTAAATTATTATTATTATTATTTTATTTTATTGGCTTTTAGGTGATTTTAAATTTCAACGATAATAAAAAATATTACTATATAATGCACTAGTTTATTTTAATTCCAGTTTCATACAATAAGAAAAAAAAACGCTATATATTATTGTTTGCCTCCAAAATATGCTGCAAAAAAAAAGGGGAGAGATATTTTATTTCTCATACAACTACAGGCCCCCATAGAGGGATTATCGATCTTGAAGGACGGCAAAAAGAGCAAGACAATTATATATTACATATTCCTATTTTCTTTGCATAAAGAACATTTTGATACAATATATGTGCTATATATTGAGCCAGGCTTATAGAATAAAGACCGATTTTATATATATTAAAAAAGATATGTGCATATGAGACTCCTTGAGCTTTTAATTGAAAAAATAAATAGTTGCCTGCTGAAAAGACAAAAATCTTTTTCTGGAAACATTTTTTTAAAATTGAAAATAGGATATTGTTCGGTTCAAGACGAGGGCAACATTGTCATTTGAAAAAGAAATTGTTCGGATTTAATTTGATATCACCTCGCCCCATTATAAGTATTAAGTAATGCTAAGATCATTCTCTTTTAACTTCGCCAGCCAAACTAAAACTCTGTCGTTAACTTTTAAAATTGACATCTCACATTCGTGTTGTGTTGACACCATTCAACACGACACGATTCGACATGCAACACGACACGAACACGAATTAACACGACACCTCAACACAAATTTAATTATTAATGTGGATTATTTAAGCAAAATTAATAATTTAATTTCAATTTGTAATACTACATCATATTATTTGCCATCATTTAAATCACAATATTGTTCTAATCTAATTATTATTTTTTTATGAAAAATATTAATAAAAATTTAAACTTAATCAAATAATAAATTATGACGATAAGTAATTTTTCGCTTACTTTTAAATTTTTAACAATTTTTAATCTAAAAAATAATAAAATAATATGATACGATTTGACACGACTAACACGACAGGACACGATCGTGCGTGTTGTGTTGTCTCTTCTCACCACTAAGCAAGACACGACACGATTAAAAAAAAAGTTCGTGTCAACACGATCTTGTTTGACACGACACGACACGCACGATAGAAGAACATTAATGACACGGCAAATGATCCGAACATGACGTGTTGACACGACACGACATGACACGGCACGTATTTAGAACACTATATATTATATAATTTATTAAAATATAAAAATATTAAAAAATACAAAAAAAAAGTAAAAGAAAAAAACGAAAAAAGGAAAAAAATTTAGCCGGCAACAGACAAAAAAGAGAGGTCCTATAGCGGCACTATTATTGCCGCTATAGGCAATTTATTTTTTTGTTTTTAAGGCACTGCTATAGCGGCAATGTCAGTGCCGCTATAGTTATACTCTTTTTAAAATTTTAGAGAGTTCTTTGTCCTTTTTAAAATTATTAGGGATATTTTTGTCATTGATAAAAATTTTCCTTACTTTTCAGACTACACAGCCAGACCTGCGTGGTTTGACAAAGGGACAAGAAATTCTTTGCGGCTCGAGTGTACACCTTACTCCCACAGTGAAGTCAGCTCTAGGAGTACTATGCATAGACTGTGGCAAAGCATTCAGTGGTCCCAAAGATAAGGAGCATCATGTAGCGACTGAACACCCCACCAGTAATGATGATACTAATGGTAAGCCATGCCACATCTGCTGGTACAAGAAGAAGAACCACAAGGTGCACCGTCTCATAGTAGGAGCACCACTGCTACTGCCAACTGGCTATCCTGCTGTCAAGACGCACGTAAGCTGTTAATCCACTCTTTTCTGCATTTTATTTGTTGGCTGCTAAATTTGCTGCATATTAAGCGGCTTAAAAGCTGTTAATCCAAAATTTGTGGACCAGTCCACGTCAATAACATAATCAAATGGTTTCATAACACTTGTGTAAGTTCAAAATAGCCATGTTTTCTCGGAAAATAAAGGATTTACAATATCTGCAACAGGTAAATGCAAGTTCCCTGTCTTATTAGTTTTAATCAGATTTTTTTACTTCTTTGGATTGGTTTTCTGGTCTTTTCGGTCAAAGCTTACTTTGCATATTGATTACTTTCAGACTAACCAGCCAGACCTGAGGGGTTTGAAAAAGGGAGAACCAATTCTTTGCGGCTCGACCATAAACCTTACTCCCACAGTCAAGTCAGCTCTTGCAGTAGTATGCATTGACTGTGGCAAAAACTTCAGTGATCCCAAAGATAAGGAGCGCCACGTAGTGAATAAGCACCCCGCCAGTTATGATTATAATGCTAAGCCATGCCGCATCTGCTGGTACAAGAAAAAGAACCACAAGGTGCATCGTCTCATAGTAGGAGCACCACTGCAACTGCCAACTGAGTATCCCGCTGTAGAGGCACACGTCAATGATTCTGAAGAGGAAGCAAGCCCACCACCCATGGAAATGATGGATGCAAACGAAGATGAGGGTGGGCCAGAGATCGAGGGCGGGGAGGCCTGAAAACATAACAGTTAGAAGGAGAACCATATGCATTGGATTTGGAGGTCACTATAGTTTGATTGTGTTTGATCTTACTATCAGTGAGCAAAGCTCAGTTTAATGTTATGTAATAGGAGTTGCTACAGTTTGATTATGTTTTAATTCTGGTAAATACACAAGGTGTTTATTTGAGAAAAAAAGAGGTCTACTTTCTGTTCAGTAATCATAATTTGTCAGCTCAGTTTCATGTAATGTGACATTCCTATAGTTTGATTTTCTTTTTTTTTTTTTGGTTCATATCAATTATCTTCTTTTGTGCTCAATTTTAGGCACCGACCTTTAATTTTCCTAAGGAAAAAAGAGTGATGGGGGAAAAATTGTTAAAAGAGTAAAAAAATTTGAGCTGTACCAGGGCAACTTTCAATAAAAGAATTCAGTATCAAGGAGGGCCCTCACTGTATCAGCCACTAAAATAAGAATTATCCTCTTTGTTTTGCTTTTAATGAGTTGCAGACAGATTCTGACAGCTGAGGTTGTTACAGTTGGGGAACTTTTGTTCCTTAAAAAATTCTCAAATCCGTTCACAGAAAAATTGGTTCAATGTTTGGAAAAAAAACAACTTGAAAAAAATATTGCAATGTGGTTCCCTTAAATTGACATTTCATAGCCATATTCAACCCTTTTGCATTTAGTATCTATATTGAAAATTTAGGGAAATTATATGGAAAAAAACTATTCCCTGAATTTGACCAAGTACATTCCTTTGGGGATCATTTCTATCCACATCTGGTATCAGACCACACTCCAATATTCCAATCCTTCAAAAGCTAAGATTGCAAATCATAAAGTATAAAAGAAATTATATAGGTTTATAAAAATTCAGTTTACATTATTTTTTATTTTCATCAATAGCAAAAACAATTGTCTGTTTTTTTTCCAGAACATTGCATTCAGTTATCACAAGTTCCTGCACCAAACAGCAAACCTTTAGCCACCTACTTATTTTTTAAAATTGCAAAAAGAAGTGTTCTATATATTGGGGAGATGTCGTCAACTCCATATTTTCTTTCAATCCAACATGTAGGCATTGAATTAAACAAATTGACACTGAGAACAACTTAAATCTCAAATAAAATTGCTCATGGAGTCGTAACATTCCAGAAACTTGGATCAAATGAAAACTTTTGAAGACATACAAATTCAAGAAAAGTATTTTTGGATCATAGAAAATAGTTCTGCTCTCCATCATGATGTTGTCATCATGAATTAGGGGTAAACCAGATCGGAGCAGCAAGTGTATGGTGGAAGACATCACGGGGATAGTATGGTACGATGCTGTTCCCAATCATGTCAAAGATCCCATGATCTTCAGCACCGTACAACTCTGAATGACCATATGCTAAGTCAGTGAAATAAATAGCATCTTTCATGCAATTAGGAAATTGGCTAGGATCAATTATCACTGGTGACGAGCTGCCTCCCAAAAAAATTGCATGTCCGTTGATGTGTCGACATGTGGAATAGTTATTCCCTTCCAAATCAAGCAGATGGACAACAAATTCTGTTGTAAGCCTGTGCTCAGACGTCTCTACAAACCTCTCCACAAGGTGAAGTTTTCCAAAAAGAAGTACCAGATAGTTTGTTGAGAAGTTACGAGTCCTATCCTCTATGATATAATTAGGGTCACCTTTCCATGGCACTTGAAGCTTGACTTTTGTAGCCTTAGGATCAGTTCCAACCTCAAAGGTGTAGATTGGTGAGTAATTATCTGCAATTGGGGATCGAACAGTATAGAATTTCCCCTCAAAAAATGTAATATCTTCAAGGCACCTAGGCAAGCCAGTTATAGCTGTCCATGCGTCATGACCCGGCCTCCAAAAGGCTGGTGTATTATCTTCACCATACAATATTACAGCTGTGAAGTCCGATCTTGTACTCGGATCATAATCTAAGATGGCCTTGACCACTAAACATCGCTGCAATTCTTCAAAAATTTCCCTCAAGTCCCCGTGTGCTTCTTCATCGTCACTTTCTGCTTCCAAATACCGAAGAAGATCATGCTCAAACAAATCAAGGTGGCCCTCGTAAAAAGGAGGAGGAGGGGGGAGGTCATAGCATTCTCTAGACAATGGATTGACCAAATGAAAATTCAACTTCCGGTCCAAAGTGAACAACCAGCCGTATGACGAGCCGCAAAGAACTTTGCCATGCAGCTGAGGGACATCGAGATAATAATGTCGTTTTTCCACGATGTTGTAGAATTTTCGTTTCTTAATATCCTCCGTCTCCCCCAATGCCAGCCATGGGATTTGTTGAGCTGAGCAGTAACGTTTTTGTTTGGCCACAATGCACCAATTTCTACATACGGCACTGAATCTGTGGTAGTCTTGAATGGGCAGAAAACTTGTCAAGTGCTCAAGCATGTCATCAGGGAGCTCCAACCAATTAGCCATCAATGCACAAGAATCACACACTTTTCTTTGGTTTTCACCTGCAAGCAAGAATTTATATGCCGATTATATTTGTTGTAAAGTGAAAATTAAGAAGTCAACAAGTTTGGAACTGCAACTAGTCTAGAATGTTTTATTGTTATTATTTATATATTTTACTTAAACAAATCCTCTTTAATATTCGATTTTTATAATTTATATATTTATTCAACAATTATCATTGACATCATTACTGGTTGTTGTTGACAGAAAGTGTATTGAGAGGGTAGAGGGTTGCAATTCCAAAAATAAAAAAAAGGTATCAACTCCAGAATTAATTTGTTCTATCTTATCTTATGCCCCTGACCTTCCCTAACCCCCTTTTCTCAGTTCTCACACATACTCTGTTACTTGCCTCTAAAAGTGGCAAAGTAGCTTATTCATAAATGTAGGCATGGGCATACACATACAATTTGGATCACAAATAAGGGTTTTATATGTACATAGCACCACTATATATATGTTGCTGGCTGGTGTTAAGGTTAGCCTGACAAGCATTGTTTGTGCCAGCTTCTCTTTTTTTTAAAAAAAAAAAAATTGGCACACAAACACTTCCCAAAAAGGGATACTTGCATGAATGTTCTTTAGTAATCAGTAATTTGGAAATCAATAATTCGGTCTATATTTTCATTGATAGAACTTGTTTGAAAACTTCTAAAAAAGGATATTTGCATGAATCTTCTTCAGTAATCAGTAATCCGGAAATCAATTATATGGTCTAACTTTTCATTGATAGAAATTATTTTAAAGACAGGAGGTAGGTTACGTAGTTAGGTTCGATATTATAAGATAGAACAAGGAGGGCTTATACGATGCTAGTAATACTGGTATTAGTGTTACAACTCGTTCTTTTACCTGTACCACTTTTGAGAATTAATAAATTAAGAGAGCAAACAAGAGACTTTAATTTCCAATAGAGAAAAGAGATATACCTTCGACGCAATCGTTGTGCACCCGGGATGGAGATTTTGAAGAAAAAAATAGATCCGGCAAATTTTGTGGAGATATTGAAGAATTCTAGCAAGTGATACTGGATCCAAAGAACTCTCCAATTTTTTTAAAGAAGAGCACGTAGAATATCAAAGAGAATTGCCACCAGAGCACCTCTCTCCCTCTCTCTATCGGACTATATATCCCCACTTCCGCTTTCTTTATTTATCTCCAGTCGGTCGTCTCTACTCTGCGGTCCTAAGTCCTAACCCTGCCTTTGTTTATATATCATATTAAATTTTCCTTTTTTAGTGCAATTTCTTAATAGGAAATAGGGACCATCACCCATATAAATGTGCTCCTATGCCAAAATGAAGCTATTTATGATGATAATTTCAGTTGAAGCCTTGAAGGCCAACCGTGCGTGTCAAAAATAAAGACTCTAATTATGGAAATTTCAGTTTTTGTTCAACCCAACATCAAAATGTCATTTTTTAATACAATTCTTTTTAACACCGTACTCATGACAGGTCAAAATGAGGATGTTAATTTCGAAGTGTTCAGTTAAAGTGAAGTACAAATTAAATAATTAAACTACTCAATATTTTGCATTGTTTTTGTCCCTGTCATTTTATAATAGAATTGCTTCTTCAACTGAGATTTAAAAAGATATAATTAAAATGAAATACTATTTACAAAAGAATTTTCGGAAAATAATGTTGAATGAAAAAATTAATTCAATATTTTTTATTAAAATCATGCATGTATCAAATTTTATTGCTCTTTATAGACACCGAACGCATCTCTTTAAAACGAGACATGGATGATGCGGTTTCCTTAAAAAGCTTGAAAACTTGTCGTTGTCGAGAGAACGCATGAAACTCAAAAAATTGTTCAATCAAAATCTATTGAATAAAGTGATGAATGATATGACATTGTTAGCTTCAAATTTTAATATTCTTTTTCTATTTTTAATTTATAACTTTTCTCGTTTCATTAGGATCTAAATGTGTGTTACAAATTTCGTGCAAAAAATCTAATTCGAATATCATGCACATTTTTGAGAATCTCTCTAATTTTAGCGAGTGAAGATTACTAGGTCATTAACTTCAACAATATTTGTTGACTCGTTCGTTAATTATAAAAAAATGAGGTCACGGATTTTAATCAATAGTATAGATTAGAAATTAACTACTTTAAATTTCTAAATATATTTAATTCTTAAATTAAACAATGATTTGGTACGACTATTTTTAATTGGGTGTGTTTGGATACCACCACGAACAGACTGTTCGTGAACAGCCCTAGTTCGCACGAACCAAACACATCACGAATTAGGCTGTTCACGAACATCTTCCCTTGTTCCTAATCCCCCAATTTTCATGAACTAGACATGAACTAGGCGTGAACTAGATGTTGTTCGTGGCTCCCTTGTTCGTTCCTAGTTCATGCGCAAACCAAACACACCTATATTTAACAAAAAGAGAATTATTTTAACTCTAGAAAATGCAAATTATAATAGTATCGATTTTTCAAAAACCGATATTGGGATACTATATATATAATTCTGATTATTTTAGTAATATTTTCAAAATTTGTAAATATTTTAATATTATTTTAATTTTTGTCGGCCTTTTTTAAACAAGATTGTATGGGCTTTTCCTCACTCGAGATTGTATTCTCTCATAAACACTTGCTTCGGTAAGGTAATTACTACTTACCATCCACCTTAAAGCCACCCCTGTCATCCACGAGCGCGCGCACATCTCATCTAGCGCATCGATCTGATTCGACAGATTTGAGCGCTCGCACCTTCTCTCACCCAGCGTTACCTTCTCTCCTTCCGCTCTCAGGCGCCCCTCTTCTCTCTTCCTTCGTGAGTTCCCCTCCCTTTCTTCGTTCTTTCTTTCCTTCTCCCTTCTCCATTCTTTCACTGGCCCTTTTGCTTTTCTTTTTTTCCTCTCCCTTCTGTCTCATGTTACATATGTTCAATTAATTTTTTAATTTATTTGTTGCATATATGCAATTTATGTTCACTTTTTGTTATTAGTTTTACGTTGTTTGTTATATTTGTTCTATGTATTGTTATATTTGTGCAATTTATTGTTATATCTGTTCATTTTATTTGTTACTTCTTTTTTATATATGTTCACTTTTATTTATTAAATATGTTCAATTTATTTGTAACATTTGTTCATTTTATTTGTTATATTTGTTCAATTTATGTTCGATTTTTATTTTGTTTTGTATGAATCCAAATTGTTTGTTACATCTGTTCAATTTGTTTATTGTATATGTTCAATTTATATGTTATTTCTATTCAGTTTATGTTCACTGTTTATTTTTTATACGAGTCACAATGTTTGTTATATCTATTCAATTTATTTGTCATTTTTTGTTCAGTTTATTTGCTCACTTTTACCTTTTTGTATGAGTCCACATTGTTTGTTACATCGGTTCAGTTTATTTGTCATTTATGTTCAATTAGTTATTATATCTGTTCAGTTTAAGAAGGGAGAATAAAGTGTGAGGGAGAGGAAGAAAAAATAGATCGCCTAGAAGGAGGGAGGGACAGAAGGGAAGGCACGTTAGGGAGGAAGGGGCGCGGGGGAGGAAAGATACGTAAAGGAGAGAGGGCGCGTGAGGGAGGGAGAGGCGCTCACCCAGATGCGTAGAAAAAACACAGAAGATAGAGGGGAGGAGAGGATTGGATGACGCAGATGGTTTTTTGATGGATGACGGTTATCAGCTCTGAAAGTCAAATATCATTAAATGCTCTAATATATTAAAAAAAAGGTTTTGTACCACTATAAAGTTGAGAAAAATGCCACTTTAAATTGAGGCTTAAAAAAATAAATTTAATTAGAAAATTATACTTTTATCGTACAAATAATCGCTCTCCAGATCCAATTTTTGGTAGTGACTAAAATACCCCTCTCCCTCTAAAAATTTGTAAGGTAATTAATTTCTTTTTTTATTGAAGCATGATCCATTCTCGGTTTCGTTGGTAAAATAATTTCTTTTTATTGAAGTTGAAACTAAAATAATGATTTGTAGCGCTAAATTTTGAAAACGAATTTCGATATAGAAATGAAGATGAACGAAGATGAACATCTAATAGTAGTTAATAAAAGTTTTGGTAAATAGGTAGCCCGATTGCTCAATTATCCATTTCTAAAAGACGAACATAAACTAAATTTATTATTTCGAAGCTATTTGACACTGAATGGTTCTTTTATTTATTTATTTATTTTTTACTTTTGTGCTTAACCACAACATAGATGCACAACTGACAACACATATCCGATTCTGTTTTTACTTCAATTAGGTTTTGGTCCTTTTGCTTCTTTCAGGCTCCGTTTGGATAAATGTGGGAAGAAATAAAAAAGGAAAGAAGTGGAAAGAAATATTGAAAAGTGTGTAACTTTATGAAGAGTTTGATTGTTTATAATAAATTTGAGCCTTCTTCTTATATCCAAACGGTGCCTCAGTGTCAAAAGAGCGGTTCACTAGTGAATGTTTTCTCCGTAACTAAGAACTGAGAATCAAGAAGCCGCATAAAGTAGAATGTGAATTATGCACGAAGAGAGAACGTCAATTAGGTTTTGGTCTTTTCTATTGGATATTTGAGTGTATATATATATTTTTCTCTTCTGACTGGAGAGAGAACGAAGAGGAGACGGAGAAAGAGAAAGAGAGGAAGAAGGACAATTTGGTTAGTATGAAAAAAAATACGGGGCTGTTTGGATTTTTTTTGGAGAATTTGGAGAATTTTATATTCCTAGCATAAATTTATTACAAACAATCTAAATTTTTCATAAAGTTACACACTTTTCAATAAGTTTTTGCCTAAGAATAGAAAATTTTCCAAATTCCTAAGTGATCCATATGAAGAGTGATGTCCTATACAGTAAAAATGACAAATTTTCTAATTAAATTGGATTTAGGGTGGCAATTTTTAAAGTCTCAATTTTGAGATGGCATTTTCCAAATTTCAAAATTTGAAGTGGCACAAAACTATTTTTGTCAAAGATAATCCTTTCTGTAATTTATTTGGATCTTAAGATAGTTGAGGTTCATTTTGGCTCCGTTTGAATAGGTATAGAAAGAAGGGAAGAAGGGAATAAGTGGGAAGAAGTATTGGGAGGTGTGTAACTTTGTAAAGAGTTTGGATTGTTTATAATTTATTTCTTCACTTCTTCCTTCTTCTCAACGCATCCAAACGGTGTCTTTAATAACTTATGACTTAGTAGTTTAGCTCTATTTTGTCAACCAAGTGATCTTTGATTTGAATCACGAACAAAATATTTATTTTCAATTTTTTTAATAAAAAAATTGTTGGTTTAAAAAACTAACCTTAAAAAAACAATAACTTATGACTCACTTAAATTGAATTATTTTCACCTCTAAAACGATTTATACTAGCCCGAAACAAGTCATTATTTTGGAGCCTAAAGCACTGGGGATTACATGAAAAAAAAAGGTCACAAATTAGAAATGATGAAATACTTTATTGGAATATTTAAATGTGAATAACTTCTTAAACTCTGATCAATGTAATTATTTATAATTAACAAAACAGAAGAGTCTAAGCCTATAAGAATACAATGTGTTCACAAAAATAATTAAATGTAAGCCTCTACAAAAACAACATATCCATTTTTTTTTTTTTTTTTGCCCCGTTCAATTAGTTGTCGCCTTCTCGGACACTAGAAATAATAAAAAAAAAAAACATCCATTTAATTAATATAATTAATTAATGAATTGAGAGCGGCGTTCCCGTCCCCGCCGAATCCCGCCGCGGAGGCGTAAAAAGGAAAAGCGAGGAATGGCGAAGGCATCGATGGATTACGAACTGGCAGCGCTGAAACTGTTCAGCGCGCAACTAAGAGGCGCCAAGCAGGAACCCCACGTCAATGCCCTCTGTCTCTTCGGCATCCGTTTCCAGCGCGCCTGGCTCCAGGTTCCCACTCCACTCCAATTTCTTTCACCTAACCTTCTATCTCTTTATTGATAAACTTATTGTAATCTTTAAGCAGGGCGTTCTGGTTTCTGGCTCTGATCAAGGTCGCTTTCTATTGGACGACGGCTCTGATGTTGTCGAGCTCACCGTGCCCCCATTGCTTGCTCAGTCTCAGTGGAAAGCAGGCCTGTAACCAATCACCCCTTTCTTTTCTTTGGCTATAGAAACACTAATGTAGGATGGATGCATTTGTTGTCACTTGATGTTTGATTGAACGGCAAAGTATGGTCTTTTCAACAATGCAATGCAGATTTTCTTTCTTTGTCAGAAATTTTGTCTATGATTATGCCATATGACCAAATCTTCTGATTCAGTAATTTTGCAACTGATTATAGGGCAGTATGTGATGGTAGTTGGCCCTTACACTCCGTCTAAATCTGGTGATGAGTTTCCTTCTGTTCAGGTAATCTTGCCTCTAATTGCTGGATTTAAAACATAATTGCAAATCAAGTGTATATAAGTTGACAAATAGGTGCAAAAAAGTTGCACTTCTCATCTGTATTATGTTACCTGTTGGTACCCATTGAAGCCACACAGTTCAACTTAACATACTTTTTTATACAGTTCCTGTCTAATACTGGTTGGTTTAATCAATTTTGAACTCTTTTTAATATCTTCCATGTGAAGTATTTACTTAAGAACCCATTGGAAAGTCTTCACAGAAAACCCAGTTGCCTTATGATATTTTGTACCGGTATACAGTTATCACTGGTACAGCATTTGTGTGTTTTGTTTATTTTTTGTCTTTTATGTTCCTTTAATCTAACTACTAATGAGCAATGTACGCGCTCTATAATTGTAGGCTCAGAAGATGGTTGATCTTTCGTCACATCCTGACCGTGAATCAATGTGGTACTTGGAAGTTGTTGAGGCTCACAAGTTGTTCTATCTCAACAATTTGACTTAGGCTGAAATTGCTAATGCAATTTTTAGTCTTTTCTCAGTCCAACTTTGATTAGAACTAGGTGTTAATCTTTCTCACTTGTTAGATATGCGTAAATTTGCATAAACAATGGAAATATTGATTTCAGCTGAGCTTTTGTTAGAAAATTTTTTCCCTATAGTATATGCTATTATTCTTCTATGTTTCATCGACCTCCTTTCCTATGCATGGTATTTGCATTTCTTAATCAATAACTTATTTTATAGTTGTACGGTTTTCAATTTTGATTGTATAATTACAGTCAAAATTATGACTCCTGTTAATGAGGAGAAAACATCATGGAAAACTACAAAACGGTCGAAACGGTGACGAAACTAGGGTGTTTCGTTTAACCGTTTTGTTTCGTTGATGAAACAGAATTTTAGTTTCGTTGATCGTTTTGTCCGGACGAAACGATCAAAATGGACAAAATTTTCGTGAATTTACACATAGACGAAATTGTTTTATTGTTTCGTTAACTGTTTCGTCTAATCAAACGAAACCGGTTTATTGTTTTGTTAACCATTCCGTTTGGACGAAACGAAACGAAAAACAGTTAAAACGGTTTCCGTTGTCAGCCCTACTGCAAAGTCTTTGATCTATGTCATAGTGAATTTGATAATAGACAAGCGCAAGCCCAAACCCAAGCCTAAGCCCATTTTAAATTTCCTTACGGATGCACCTGCGCAAAACATGGTTTTTTCTTTCCGGCCCAAAATCTAGTCATAATTTAAAATAAACCAATCTGGACCGTCAACTAGGATCCTAATAGATTCCAACGCTCCAGATAGAGACAAAATCTCTCCAGTCTCCAATAATGGAGAGAGTGATCACATTGAAAATTAACAGTCAACAACAGCCACAACTGTAGCGGGCCCACCATCGTGGCTATGGTTTCTTCCCCACTCAGAAATGGACTTCTCTTCTCTCCACTTTCCTCTCACCAAACTCACAAAACCAGAAAAAATAAAAATAAATAAATAAATAAACACAGTAAAAACATAACAAAATTTGGAAACAAAAATCCAGATTAGATTCTCTCTGGAAGTTGGAAGTTTGCTAGTTAAATCTACTTCCATTTGTTTCTTTCTCCGAGCGCCAACTCATGCTCTCATGGCTGCTGCTTCGCCTTCTCCTTCTCTCTCCTTTCTCCTCTTCCTTGACCTATCCCAATCAGCGCGCCACGTCAAACAGCTCAACTGGAAGCCTCCATTGACGACCTCAAGAGGAGGTTCCTTTAGAGGGGTAAAGAGAATTCTCTTTCCCTCCGTTGTTTCGAGGGGAAAGGCGAGATCTGTTGCTGATGGAAATGGAGGTGGTGATGGTAGAGCGATCGCTCAAGAGGCTTCGAGGGAGGTTGAGGAACAAGATTCTGATGCGTCGACGGATGGGATTGAGCGGGGCCGTGCTGTCAGATCCATGGATTCCATCTCTCTCAGTATCAAAGAGCCTGTTTATGAGGTATAATGTTTTCCCAAATAAGCTATTTTAGTGTGAAAGAGCCTGTTTTGAGTTTGAATTAGTTTCTAATTGGGATCATAATCACTAATTTTACTTGTATGGGATTGCTTTTTTAGGTGATAGAAGTCACATCTGATGGAACAATGTCTACTAAGAAGATCAGCAGGCGTCAGCTGTTGAAATCAAGTGGTTTGTAATGACAAAATCGTTTATCCTTTTCATATGTATGTATTCGACATATACACCTGACCTTTCATTATGTTATTAACTTCAATATGACAGGCCTTCGATTGAGAGATATAAGAAGTGTTGATCCATCGCTGTGGCTAATGAACTCCATGCCATCTTTGTTGGTGAGTTACTTGTTTACCTAATGGTTCACTGTCTAGTGTCTACCATAGAATTTGGATACATGCAATTTATGGTGCTATTATATTAATATTTTGATAATCATAAATTGCTTTCTAGATACGGGATCAAGCTATATTGATGAATCTTGGCACATTGCGGGCAATTGCTATGCAGGAAAGAGTTCTTATATTCAATTATAACAGGTAAAACTGAAATAACAAATTCAAAGCCATACTTCGATTGAGCTGTGCTTTAGAACCTAACTGTATTTTGGTTGGTTTCATTGAACTCTAGCAAAGGAGGGAGAGCATTTTTGAAGTCATTGCTTCCTCGATTAAACCCCAAGAATTTGAATGGAGTACCGGCTATGCCTTTTGAACTTGAGGTAAGCCATAGATTTTGATGACCTAGTTCTTTATTATGCAATCTATCTAATCAATGGTCTGTTAATTTTTTTTTTCTCTTATTTAGGTTGTTGAAGCTGCACTGGTTTCTAGAATTCAGCGGCTGGAACAAAGACTCATGGATGTTGAACCACGTGTGAGTATGGAAATATAGTGAGTATATTTGTTTTAATTATTACTTGAATATGGACTAAGGTTACTAAACCAGATTCAAATCCATGGCTTGTGGCATATATTATGGGCAGTACCAGATATGATACTTTCAGAACTTGATATAAACTGGAGACCTAAGTTTTTGCTTTCAAATGACCTGATTTGCGACAAATTAGAAACTTAGATCTGTCTCAATCTTGTAATGACAATTCAGAAATTTGAAATTTGACCAACTGCTAATATGTTTGTCTTATTTTCTTCAGGTAGTTGCATTACTAGAGGTTTTACCAAACAGACTGACAGCTGACGTGCTTGAGGAGCTTCGCCTTAGCAAACAAAAGCTGGTATGATCACTTTCCTTTTTATATTTTTATATTTTATGAATTAATTTATCCACGTTCTAAGTTTTGTTTGTATGTACACACTATTGAAGAGTCTATACCTTTATATTCAATTTTTTGATATAACAGATGTGATTTGGGGCCTGTAACTTTTAATTTATTCTGTTTTTTTTCTCTTTTTTGATCTTCTATGAAACTTTATTTTATTCAATGAATGATTTGTAGGCTGCATTTCGCTGCCCTACCCTAAAAAAATGTTTATATATCATGACAATTAATCTGTTCTTGTAAGGTGGAGCTGGGGTCTCGAGCTGGTGATCTGAAACAAATGCTACTTGATCTTCTAGAAGATTCTCACGAGATCCGTAAAATATGCATAATGGGTCGAAACTGTACCCTTCAAAGAGGGAGCAGTGACATGGAATGCTCTCTCCCTCTAGATAAACAAATTGCGGAAGGTATTAGTTATTTTTTTGACAATTCATTCTTCTTTTGTTTATATTGATTAAAACTAACAGTTTCATGGAACTTATTGGCTACCAATTTATTCTTGCTTCCTTATTTATGATCAGGTCCAATCACAACTTTTACAAATGTTGTATTTATCAGTAAGAAAATAAAAAGGTTATTTCCAGTGCAACTCATCTCCCACATACATAATGGTTTCCTCATGATTAAATCATAGATAAAAGCTGTCCAATAGCAAAAAACTATAGTTCATAAGCATCTAATTTGTTGTATGCAAAAATTGAATAGCTGAAAAGGTCGGTTCCCTATCTAGATGTTCTAGCTCCATCACTGTTATAGTTGGTGACTCCTCTCTTTCCTTAGAAAATGTTCCTTTTTATCACATTATAAGGGAACACTACTGAATATTGAACAAACTAGTTGCCATTAGTTGTACTAGAGTATATTACTAAATTTTACTTTTTGCTGCACTGAGTTAATTTACAAGTAGTGTATTCATTGTTTTAATAAGCAGAAGAAGAGGAAGAAATTGAAATGCTCTTGGAAAACTATCTCCAAAGGTACTATCAGTTTTTAAGCATATTTGGCTCTCCTAATTCTCTATTATTCTTGATCTTCCCCTTGGATTGATTTGCCAATTTTTCTGTCTCCAGATGTGATACGTGCCATAGTCAAGCTGAGAGACTTCTTGATTCAGCAAGAGAAATGGAGGATTCTATTGCTGTGAATTTAAGGTACCATTAACAGTGACTATTTTAAATTATTTTTATTAAGATATGGATACATATTAATCTATATATTAGGTATCTTTAGTTGATGCACTTAAATTCTCAGCTCGCGCCGTCTAGAAGTTAGTAAATTTGAATTGCTGCTCCAGGTGGGGACATTTTGTGTTGCAGTTGGAGCACTAGTAGCAGGTACAATTATTCAAACAACTTTACTGCTGGAAAGTATTTACCTACTTTTGAAAATTCTTTTTTGCTCATTACGACCTGTTACCTTCTTAATCTGTGTGATCAGTTGTTTGTATCTTATGTATAGTGTATATTTGTATGCAGGGATTTTTGGGATGAATCTAAAATCCTACCTAGAGGAGCATGTGGTATGCAACTTTTGCTTTCAAACTCTAGTATTCCCTTTTATCTGTTGAAAACCTATGTAACATGGACACAGACACAAATAACTATGCTACAAACTCTAGCATTCCCTTTTCTTCCTGCTTTTATTAAAACATGAGTATTGGTGTCTGTGTTAGACATGAGACTCGACATATCTGACACAGACATGCATAGGGCACCTCTACAAGTGTCCATGATACATTGGTTGATATGATATATGTTTTGTTTTGTTTATCTAATAACATGTGGGTTTTACCTAAATGTAGTGTGCATTTTGGCTGACAACTGCTGGTATATTTGTTGGAGCAGCGGCTGCTTTCTTCCTAATGTATACATATCTCAAAGCAAAACGAATTCTTTAGTAATCCAGTGGAAAATTGTTTGTATGAATGGGAAAGAAACCAAAAGCTGCTAATAATTGTAGGTTTTGTAGAATGTGAGTAGTCCATAGCTTATGTTAATAACACTAGGTTAGTATATTGCATTCTTATTAGTTTGCACTTTGTTGACAATGGTTTTTCGTTATTATATTGTGGACACCGGTAGATAACTTACTGCCTCGTAACATAACAGGCATCGAACTGCTCTCATATTAATTTTTTTTTTCACTCAAAAGAATTATGTCATGTAGCCAATTTCCATTTAATTTAATAATTCTTTTCCTAAATCATCTAATATCAGTGAGTCATAGGCACCCATATAAACAAACATTGTTGTCTAACACTTGAATTGACTCCAAAACAGATCATTAATTGATATGAACCGACATGTGGTGACTCTGTAGCTGCATTGCTTTTACGATAATAACTGGAAAACTAAAAATATATGTTACAAATTATTAAACACGTAATTAATAGCATAAATTGCTACAAGTTGCGAGATTATATTTGAAACTTTTATGTAGACGCCTATTTCAGAATCTATTTTATAACAATCTGTTTCACCTCAGAAGCTTAGCTTGTGCCGAATTCAACAGGTCGATAACTTTTTTAATCGGCATGCGTTCTCTAGGTGACTGCTTGGAGCACATGATCCCGCATTGAAGCACTAATACCAAGCAATCATAAACATTTTCTTGTTCAAACATGCTGTCATACCAAGCAATCATAAACATTTTCTTGTTCAAACATGCTGTCTCCTGCTTCATTAAGGTTCCGTTTGGATGGGAGCAAGAATAAGAAAATAGCTTCTTTCTATTTCCAAATTTATTATAAACAATCCAAACTCTTCACAAAGTTACACACTTTCCAATACTTCTTCCCTTATTCCTCTTATTCCGACACCATCCAAACGGAGCTAAGTAAAAAACATTATGGGATCAATGATGCTCATCACTTGGTCGGGGAAAGACATCACAACATGCATGCTTGTGAAGGCTCGATCCATCAGTGAATCTTTCATCAGTGGGGCGAACTCCAGTGAACATCGCGAGAATAAGAATGCCATAACTGTCTTCTCAGCAGTTGCCACAGACCATTCAAGCCTAGTGGCGGCGATTTCAGCCGCAGTGGAAGTCTGGAAGGAGATGTCTTAGCTATTGCCTCCACTTTTTTTCCTTTTTCTTTCACTTTTCTTTGCTTTCTTGTATAGTTAGCTTATTGTATAGCTTTACCTTTTACTTTACTTTTCTTTTCTTTTAGTTTGCTTCCTCATGTAAATACTTTTCTTATATAATATATTGCTGGCGTGGTTTTCGCCACCTAGCCTTCAAAAAAAGAATGCCATTACTGTAAACATCTCCTTGCACTGCTGCCTGACCCCCATTCCGTACTCTTGAGCAATGAAACAGAAACAAATTAATTAGCTTTCTGTGATACTACATGCCATAACTTGTAGCTTTTTTTGTAATGCTTTATTTTCACAAGTTTTTTCATTTCAGTATGTATGGAAAAATAATACTTGTATATCAATCACATAAACCAAACAACAGTAAATTAATGAAAAGGACAAAGAAGCTTTAATTCAGTAAAAAAAGAAGTTGCTTTCGTTTTAGCATAAATACAGTAATGAATTTGTTGTTTATTATCCTAAGAAATCTTTTTTATTGAAAAAATAATGGTTATTTATAAGTAACTTAGTAGTACTCAATTCAATTTGGCTCGAACACTACTAACACATAGAGCTTAGAAAGGGCACATTCCATGTTTATTTTGGCACAGTTACCTTTCTACTGTTCTAGGCAGGTTTAGGACCGGTATTTTAATTTTGTTGCCCAGTATTCCTCTTTTCGAAAAAAGTTATTATAAAATTTGATCAATTTGTGCATCTAAAAGAATATCATTCTTATTACTTTTTTTAGGACAGGTGCAATAGATGGAATCCACATACATGTTGTTCTAAACCCAAAAGATGAATTCAAGGAACGATTTCGGAACCGAACGCATGTGAATTCGCCAAATGTTATGGAAGCCGTTGACTTCGCAAAATTTTTCGGTAGAAGTTTTATAAACTGAGCATGTGCTGCTAGTAATTGATAGTGTAGTTATATTCATTTTTTAGACTCAAGCTACTTTTAGAATTGATTGGTAATTTCTATAATTAATACAGTGATTGTTTTAATATTCTGAATTTATGTATGCGACTGGTTTAATGTGCAGTGAATAAATTAATTGCTTTTGTTATGTTAATTGTTTCTTCTATTGGAGTCCTATTTGGATTTTCAAAAATGAAATGATAGTATGATTTATCATATTTTCAATGCTCTTGTTTTTTTTTTCTTTCAGTTATATGTATACTGATATAAACAATTTTATTAGTTACCGTACTTGGTAAAAAAAAAAGTCCAAAGTTGCAAGCAAATATTCGTATATATGCTAGGAGTCATCAGAAGTTCGTGGTTGGGTCAAAAATTTAAAATTAACGGTCAACAAAAATTTCGAACCTGAAGATCCCATATAAAAGTTAACAATCAAATAAAAAAAAACTCATTAATTATTCCTTTCATCATCCAAACAAAAAGTCTTATTCTAAGAATAAGCTTGTTCTTAACAATTTAGGATTAAAAATTTTAATCCTGAATAACTAATCCTATCATTAATCTCATACCATCCAAACAGAGCCAATGACTTTTCTGATATTACTTTTGAGTTTAAATCTTAGTTATACCATACAACATGCTAGCTTATAGATGAAATGTCTAAGTAGCATAATGGTCTTATTTTCTTTCCCAATAAATCATTGTTGAACAAACTATTTCACCTAAGCAGCTTAGCTCGAGCTGAATTTAACTGGTTGATAACTTCTTCAATTGCTATGCGTTCTCTAGGTGACTCCTTAGAGCACATGATCCCACATTGAATCACTAAAACCAAGCAATCGTAAACATTTTCGTGAGCAAACATGTTGCCTGCCTCATTTACTGAAAACATTTTGGGATCAATGATATCCATGACTTGGTCGGGGACGGACATTGCAACATGGTTGTGAATGCTCGACCCATCAATGAATCTTTCATCAGTGGGGCGTACTCCAGTGAACATCTCGAGAAGAAGAATGCCATAACTGTAGACATCTCCTTGCACTGATGCCTGACCCCCCATCCCGTACTCTAAGCAATGAAACAGAAACACAGTCATAGCCTTCTGTGAGAGATCAGTTTAGTTTTGGTAACTGATAATATGGTACACCAGCATAGCACTTCAAAGCTGTAGACTTCATTTTGGTGTAGTTATATCTTTCTTATGTTGTAATGGTATATATTTTCTTAATTCTTTATTATCCCAGTATGTTTGATCAAATAATATTTATATATAGTTTAACATTTGCAATCATATATATAAATAACAGTAAATGAAAAATAGGACAGGAAATTCCAAGTTGGTAAGGAAAAAATTACTAATGCCTTTTGACTTAATTGTAGTGACTAATTAATTTGCTTTCAGTTTTTTCCTTCCTTACGAGGCTGATAGGTATTATTAAAAAAAAATTACTTAAATAATATTGTTGTTGTATGAAAATATTACAACAAAGAAAACTTCTGGAGAGAATAAGCTCATACCAGGAGGAATGTATCCGATGGAACCCTTGACTCCATTGGTGCTCGTCATGGATTGTGAAAGCATGGTATCATGTCGGACCAAAAACCTCGCTAAGCCAAAATCACTCACATGTGCAGTCATGTTGTCATCCAACAGTACATTGCTAGGCTTAAGATCACGATGTACGATTGCAACAGTTGAATGGTTGTGGAGATAGTCTAATGCCATGGCTACATCAATTGCTATGCTTATTCTCTGTACGAGGCTAAGATATCTCATTGGTTGATTTGTAGATGTCGAGTTTGGATGTAACCTTGTTTCTAAGCTGCCATTCGGCATGAACTCAAAAATTAAGGCCTTAAAATCATTACCTAGGTGATCTATGCTAGAGCACACACTCAGAACCTTGACAAGATTTCTGTGTCGGATGCCTTTTAAAGCTTTGCATTCAGACAAAAAACTTCTAGAGGCACCAATCTGTTCAAGATTTAGCACCTTAACAGCAACAATTGTCACATTATCAAGCATCATAATTGCTTTGTACACGGCACCAAAAGCGCCGCTTCCAATTAGATTGTCCAAAGAAAAGTTATCAGTAGCTCTAAGGAGGTCATTGTAGGAAAGATCCTCGTACTGTGATTTCATGGCTATAACAGATTTTGAGTTCTTTTGAGTTTTTCTTCTCTGGTAATAGGTAAATAATAGACAGATGATTATGCTCAAGGCTAGAAGAGAACTAGCTATGGAAGAAACTATTATTATGGCTTTTTGCGAATGATGTCTTGGTGATGAGGGATTTAAAGTGCAATTTGGCAAATGCATTTGAGGTACTCCACCACAAAGTTTCAGATTTCCTCTTATGTCGATTTCACTTGCATTATGAAAAACACCTTCTTTTGGTACCTCTCCATTGAAATCATTAAAAGAAACATTCAAATATTGAAGATTCATCCTACTGAGAAACTCCGGTATTTGACCAGAGAAAAAATTGTTTGAAAGATCCAGCATTTGCAAACCCTTCAAATTGCTCATGGAGAGTGGGACGGTCCCCTGCAACAAGTTTCCACCAAGATAAAGGCTTTCTAGCACCTGACACCCATCAATGGTGCTAGGAATTTCACCGTATAATCTATTACCTGATAGGATTATTGTTCCTACGTTTTTTAACTTACCAATTTCTGGTGGTATTGTACTGTTTAGGTAATTATTGGACAAGTCTATGCCAATAGAGAGAGAAGTTAGTGTCATGATCTCTTTAGGAATTGCACCTGTAAGCATGTTGCTCGAAAGACTCAAAACCTCCAAATCTTTCATGTTGCATAATTTCATTGGTATTTCCCCTTCGAATGAATTACTGCCCAGAAGGAACCCATTTAATGAGGTGAGGTTACCTATAGTTGACGGAATTTCACCGGACATCATGTTTTCAGATAAATCAAACCATTGTAAATTCGAAAGTTTACCAATTTCTAATGGAATCGTTCCTTCAATAAGTGTTTCATAAATATTAAGTATCCTTAAATTTGTTAACCTCCCAATCGCTGCTGGGATACTTCCTGAAAATTGATTCATCCATAATCCAATTTCATAAAGAGTTGAAGAGAGGTTTACTATGGAATTAGGTAATATACCTTGAAGTTGATTGCTTCCGAGATTTAACACTTCTAGAAGTGTGCAATTTACCAAAGCATCAATGAAGCTCCAGTCGCTAGGTTTCTTTGCTTCCAGTTTATTTTCACTCATCTCTAGGAGAAAAAGATTCTTTAAGGATCCTATATTAGAAGGGATTATGCCTGTGAAACTATTATTAGCAAACACAATTTTACCCAAGACCGAACAGTTCGATATGCATGACGGGATCAAACCTTTCAGTTGATTATCGGACAAGTACAATGACCTTAGGTTGGAATAGGCATCACACATGTTAGAAGGAAGAGATCCTTCTAGTTGGTTATCGGGCAGTGACAAGAGGAGCATGGAGGATATGTTGAATATGGATTCTGGTATTTCACCAAATAAATTATTAAATCCAAATAAAAGAGTTTCAAGGAGTTGTAGCTGGCCAAGTGAAGCAGGAATCGTACCATTTAAGTTATTCAAACTAAATTTAAGAACTGACAGGTTTGTAAGGTTACCCAAACTAGGTGGAATGGTTCCTATAAGGGAATTTTCTCTTAGAGAAATGTACGTTAGTTTGCTACATTGCGCAAGTTGAGAAGGGATAGTTCCTTGAATGTGGTTGCTTTCGATATGAAGTACTTCCAATTTTGAGCAATTGCCAATAGTTGATGGAATATTACCACTCAAAGAATTCTCACTCAAATTGAGAAACTTCAATCTACCCAAAAGCCCGAGTTCTTCCGGGATGCTTCCGGTGAGGTTGTTATTTGATAGACTCAATCTTTGGAGAAAGGTCAGATTGGTCAAAGAGGAAGAGATGCATCCTGTCAATTGCAAAGAGTCCAGATTGAGAGCTGTGACTCGGTCTGGATGCCTACGGCCACACACGACCCCTTTCCAATGACAGTGGTGGAGAGAGTGGTTCCAAGAGAATAATGTCCCAGTTGGATCACCATATATAGAGGACTTGAAGGAGCGAAGTGCATACATATCGGTCACATTGTCAAAGGATTTAACTGGAAGGACAAAGGAAGAGATCAAGAGGAGGTACAGAGGAAGGAGAGAGACTATTTTAGCCATTGCAGAGATGCAAATTAGGGTGAAGCTCCAGTGCCATTTAAAAGAGGATAGGCATACTTGAGTGGCACTGTCAACTGAGGTAAGACAATAGTTGACTGACTTGGGATAGGAATCAGGAGTTTCGGAATTACTAAAGAGATTTTTTTAAGATCGAAATTGATGGGAAGAATTTTCCTTATTTTAGTCCGAAAACAGACAAAGTTTTGGCACTCACTAAACAATTGTGGCTCTCCCACAAAATGGATAAACGTGGATACTGGTCCAAGAAAAAAAGAAAGATCAACAGCTTTTACCCAAAATTAAGAAAGGGAAAACAAAAGTAAAGCAACAAAGTTGCTTCAAAAAAAAGTAAAGCAACACAGAAATACTCTGTTAGACTGTTACGTACTATGTACATTGAAGGTAAGTAAGTGTAGACTGACACCAGGTTCTGGTGGAGCTGGAGATCTGTAAGTCTGTAACAAACGCTGCTTAACTTTATTATAATTAGTGAACATTACAAATTGTATCTCAAACGAACAGCAGAGGTATAAATTAATATTTTTTTAAGGCCAGGTGGCGAGGTATTAATTAATATTATTTTCTTCAAAAAATTATGATTTATGTCTCTTAAAAATTGAACTTTATTACTTTTTCTTTTAATTATACCTCTTTTCTGGTTCAATGAATTTGTAGGAAGACAATCGTCTACCTACCTTCAAAAAAAAAAAAAAAAAAAAAAAAAAAAGAGATTGAACTTTAAGCTGAATACTCAGCATGCAACAACTGTTGTTTAATGCACTAAGAACTATATTACTTTATTAAATATATTTTTTCTTCCGAACTAAGTTATAATACTTATTGTCCAATTAATGTTCTAAAATGTTATTTTCAATCTGTCTGTGTGTTAGTAGGGCTGTCAATGGTATTCTTTTAACCGTTTACCCTATCCGTATCGTATTCGATAAGATAGATATGGGTAAGATTTTATTTTCGTTAAGTTATCGGGTATGGGTATGGATAAAAAAAAAATTCGTTAATTTATTGGGTAAGGATATGAGTAAGGCTATTTCGTATTCGTTAATTACCCGTACCGTTATATATATGTATATATAGTTTATAATCTTTATCATAATCGGAAAGATGTTATTGTAAGATTTTAATTAATAAGCTAATAACTAATTAGGCAATTAAATTATTAAATTTGATTACGATAATACTATTAAAATATTATTTATTTCTTTCCAATTTTAATTCACACGTTTAAGATAATACTATATTAAAATATTATTTATTTCTTTCCAATTTCAATTCACACGGCACGCTACATTGTGTCATTGAAGAAGAAAAACCTAAATTCTTTTACAGAAGAAAACTTTTCTCCGCCGTGTTGTTGTTTGAGAGCCTGCTAAATGTCTAATTCAAATCCAAATCTTGTTGACTCAGATGGCGAAAGTTACAACAGCATTGATCATGATGATGAGTAAGTGTCGATTCTTCCATTTGAAATATTCATTTGCTACTTTACACTATTCAGTAATTAATTAATTTAATCTGTTTATTTAGGATGCCTTTGGGATTAGATGGAGAGTCACGTGAGCAAGTAGAACAAATGCAAAACAATGTTAATGTTACTGAACCAAATCTAGCTCCTAATCCACCCAAAGCCAAATCATCTAGGAAATTAAGGTCTAAAGTGTGGAATGATTTTGATAAAATAGTTTTATCAGATGGATCTTATAATGCTAAGTGTAAGCATTGTATAAGTTCATTGTCACCTGGTGGCACCAGAGGTACTAGCCATTTGAAATATCATTTAGAGCATAGTTGTGTGGAGTACAAAAGAGCAATGCGCAGGAACATATTATTATCCATTTTCTACCGTTATCCTATCCTTACCGTTAATTCTTAATGGGTAAGGGTAGGGTACGGGTAAAGTCAATTTTTAATGGGTAAGAATAGGGTATGGGTAAAGAAAAATTTTAATGAGTACGGGTATGAAACATGTCTCTACCGTATCATACCCTACCCATTGACAGCCCTATGTGTTAGTGCATGAAGAAGGACAATTGGCATGCAGGGACTTCAGGCGGGATGTAAAAATCTATCTAGAGGAGCATTTGGGTTTGATTACTATGAAACCATTGAATGCCATTTATTAAGTAACAACAATTTAAAAAAAAAAAAAGAAGTAGGCTGCGTGCCGTACTAATCGATATTTTAATCTATTTAATTAGAAAATTTACTGTTCAGATTCATAACATAAATAATATTCTAATAACAATCATGCACAATTTGGTGATACATATTTTGTAGCGGGGCCTGTTTTACAATGCCATTTTCATTAACGCGCGTGAAGCATCTCTTTGTCCAATCTGTCGACTTTGAGGTGCTCCCTGAGTTCGGGACTTCGGGTGCGTATGCCACGTAAACATGGTACAAGGGACCAGCCAGCTGGGCCCCTAAAAATGTGAGCTCCTGCCGAGCTAGTATAACTAATCACTGAAATACGTACAGTTTTTTTTTTTTTAAAGGAAGTACCAATTTGGATATAACTTGTGCAAAAAAAGGATAATTAAAATTATTGAGCTCTTTTTTTTTAAGTATAAGTAAATACATTTTCAGTCATATATTTGCCACAATTTTGCTTTTATTCGCAATTTGTGTAACAACGAAATTATTACTATCATAAAATAAATTTCCGGCGCCAATGCTTTTTGTTGGACTAATTTGCCCTATAATTTCTGAAAAATTTGTTGTTCTAATCGAATCTACAGAAGTAAAACCTAATATTTTTTATTTTAGAAATTAAATTGCATATCCAATGACACTAGAAATTATTGTCAAATAAAGTTGCAAATTGTGCCCATAACTATTAGAAAAACATTTGTCATTTTTTTTTTTACCATCAGCGCATTCTGATATTTTTTATTCTATAAATTGACTGAAACTCTAATATTATTGACGCATTCTATTTAGTAGATGATAAAAACTTTGGCAAATATTTTCCCCAAGTATCAGCAATTGAAATAATTATAACAAAAACAATCGAATTTTAATATAAGTGACAGTTGAAACTATCCTGTAATTTTTGGTGATTCTGTGATCCAAATTTCGCAATAACAAAGGGAAAAAGAAATAGACTTGGCTTCAATTTGCATGCGTTGATCCAATTTATGACAATTTAATCCTAAGAATTTTTTTTTTAATTGCCAAATGATACTTCCAGCATTACAATGAATTTAACTTATAGTTTTAGATTGTTTTTCCGCAATCTGATATAGTACAACATTTAAAAAATTAACAAAACAATATATTAATTGCCATGAGATGGATTAAATCAAATTCCATACTAAATAAATAATTGCCATGGCGATGGCGTGAATAAACCCTGCCAAATTCAAGAATTCTTGCATATTAGAAAGTAATGTTTATTGGAGTCGGAATAAATATAACGGACAGTATAAATCTCATAATTAAAAAATGTAAAATTGTGCTTGAAATTAATTTCATGAATTACTTGGGAAAAATTTAGTAGTCGTGTAAATTCCATCAAGCTGGAAGCTCGGACCTACTTTACAACTTTTACATGGACCCACATGTCAGTGACAATGTTGGATCTGTAATCGGCGCAACTTTCCCTTCCCGGATTCCCCAAATTAGACCTCCTTCAGATTTCGTTTCCATGTATCTTGCGTGAGCCCTTTCCACATGTCTCTCGATCAATTCGCAACAATCGATCACCCAATCCAGACTAGAGACTTAATCTAAAGCACCATAAGGTACAACAGCGCTGCCTTCGTTTCGATTTTCAAGTAATTCATTTTTTCGGAACCCACATGTTGCTTCCTTTTCGAACTTGATAGCCTAATTTCAACTCTTTTTGGGCAAATATTATTTCCCACTTCTAAAGAGGGCATAATTTTTGCTGAAGGTATATGATTAAAACAATTATTTTTCAAAAAGAAACTTCAATTACTGCACATCGCCTAATGTCTAAACATGAAAAAAAAAATTATTATTACATGAACAAAGCGGTTAAACAATAAACAACTGAATTTCAGATTGAAAATGAGAAAAAAGAACTCTCAATTGCTACTCAAGTCAAGTGTTTGAAGCCCAAAGAAAGTTGTCACAAAAGTGTGGTTCAACCTTAATTAGGACCAAAACAAAACTGGAATCAGCTCCCAGGTGAATTGCAACTGGTACAACATATACCAGCAACAATCCTGAAATTGCTTCTACTTAAATTTAAGCTAGTTTCCTAATAATTGTAGGCTGCAGTTTCGACAATGATTTGGCTTTGGTTGGAAGGTCAACCGGAGTAGCACCTAGTGTAGCTAAATTGGATCCATCCGTACTGACGGGAGCTTGGAAGGGCATTCCAGTTGTGCTTGGTTCTTGTTGCTGCAAAACAGGTACCTGTACCAGAGGTATAGAAGGGCATTCCACTGCATTTGTTGCTATTTTGAGCATAAACCAGTACCTATTCATAAGAAAGGAAATAATGTCAAGTCGATACTTGTATTGATGAAAATTATGGGAGTGGTTCTGGCTCCAAAATTAACCCAACTAAAATGGTACAAAACATTGCCAACAATTTAAAATAAGTCATCCTAATTAGGATGAGCATCTACATGGTATTAAGTTCCAAGTCACCCTAGCTATTATAATCGTGTCTACTTCCTGGCAGGTCTGTGTGACTTGTTGAACTCTCCCGACCTGTATAACCCATTCAACCAAAGTAAGTATGCAATTTGATAAACCTGTATAACAGGTTGATAACCAACAAGGGACCAATATTTAAATTTGAGAAACAAAAGATATAACGAACCAGAAGTGCAGCCCATAGCTTATTTGAAGGTCACATACATTACAGTCAAAATCACAGATAAAGTGGACAATAGCTAAAAATATCGTCAACAAGCAATCATTAGGTGTATGCAAAAGGTGAACATCTCCAAAAGGTTAATATGACTGGTTTGGATCTGATTCCCACAATGTTGCCCCCTATCTGGATGTTCCTTCACTTGGAAAAGGTTCCTTTTATCACTTTACAAGTTAGCACTTTGCTAAATATTCAACGAACTGGTTGCTATTCAGTATATTATATACTTCAGTTTACTTGTTGCACTCCAGAGCTAATTTGAAAATGGTTTTGTTCATTGCTGCTATAAACAAAAGAAGAGGAAAAAATTGAAATGCTTTTGGGAAACTCTCCCCAAAGATACCATAATTTTCTTACCATATTTTGGTTCTCCTATTCTATAACTGATGTATTCTAAATCTTCCTCTTGGCTGGTTCCATCGATTTTATGGTCTCCATGTGTTTCTTAGCATAGTCGACCTCAGAGACTTCTTGATTTATTGACGGAAATGGAAGATTCTATTGCCGTCAATTTATACTTGTTGGAGCAATAGCTACTTTCTTCCTATGTATACATAAAGTAAAACGAATTCTGTAGCGACCTCCAGTTGAAAAATTGTTTGTATGTATCACAAAGAAGCTCAATGCTGCTAATAGTGGTAGGGTTTTGTAGAATTGAATTAAGTAATCCAGATCTCAATGCTGCTAATATTGTTATTTGTTTGCACATCGTTGACAATGGTTTTTGTCATTCTATTGTGGGGGGGCCAGCTCCGCAGCTGTGGATAACTGACCGCCTAATAACATAACAAGCATCAAGCTGTTCTTAGATCCAACCTTTTTTCACTCAAAAGAATTATGTCATGCTACCAATTTCCATATAATCAGATAACCTTTTTTTCCCAGATCAGCTAATATCTGCTAGTCATGCACATATTTAAAAAGATCTCAAAAGAATTATGTCATGCACATATTTAAAAGATCCTTGTTGATTAACACTTGAATTGACTCCAAAACAGATCATTATAGATACATTGCTTTTACAACAATAACTTGAAAAGTAAAAATATATGTTACAAATTATAAAACACGTTATTAATAGCATAAATTGCTACAACATGCGGCCTTATAGTTGAAATTTAAAGTAGCATACTGGTCTTCTTTTCTCCCCATTTTATCATTCTTTAACGATCTATTTCACCTCAGCAGCTTAGCTCGAACCGAATTCAACTGGTTAATAACTTCTTTAATCGCTATGCGTTCTCTAGGTGAGTTCTTCGAGCATAGGATCCCACATTGAAGCACTAAAACCAAGCAATCATAAACATTTTCTTGTGTCAACACGATGTCTCCTGGCTCATTTTTTACTGAGAATATTTTGGGATCAATGATGTCCATGACTTGGTGGGGGAAGGATGTTGCAACGTGGTTGTGAAGGCTTGATCCATCAGTGAACCTTTCATCAGTGGGGCATACTCCAGTGAACATCTGGAGAAGAAGAATGCCATAACTGTACACATCTCCTTGCACTGATGCCTGACCCCCCATCCCATACTCTAAACAATGACACAGGAACACAGTCATAGCCTTCTGTGAGAGAGTTTACTTTTGGTAACTGGTCAATAGTACACCAGTATCGTACTTCAAAGCTGTATACTTTCATTTTGATGTTATTATGTATTTCTTCTGTTGTCATAATTCTTGATTATTTCAGTATGTTTGGTCAAATAATGCTTATATGTAGTTTATTATTTGCAATCATATAATCTAATAACAGAAAATAAAAATAGGACAAGAAACTTCAAGTTGGTCAGAAAAAAAAATACAAATGTTTTAGTGTAATTGTAGTAACTAATTAATTTGCTTTCAGTTTTCTCTTCCAAAGAGGCTGGTAGGTATTATTGAAAATATTTTGGTAAATAATATTGTTGCCGTATGAAAATGATACGAACAAAGAAAACTTTTGCAAAGAAGAAACTCATACCAGGAGGAATGTATCCGGTAGAACCCTTGACTCCATTGGTGCTCGTCATGGATTGTGAAAGCATGGTATCATGTAGGTCCAAAAACCTTGCTAATCCAAAATCACCCACATGTGCAGTCATGTCATCATCCAACAGTACATTGCTAGGCTTAAGATCACGATGCACAATTGGATAAGTCGCATGGTCGTGGAGATAGTCCAATGCCATGGCTACATCAATTGCTATGCTTATTCTCTATGAGGCTAAGGAATCTCATGGGCTGATTTGTAGATACTGAATTTGGATGTAACCATGCTTCTAAGCTGCCATTTGGCATGAACTCAAAAATTAAGGCCTTAAAATCATTACCTTGGTGATCTATGCTAGAGCACACACTTAAAACCTTAATGAGGTTTCTGTGTCTGATGCTTTTTAAGGCCTTGCATTCAGACAAAAAGCTTCTAGAGGCACTATTTTGCTCAAGATTTAGCACCTTAACAGCAACAATTTTTGTCGCATTTTCAAGCAACATAATAGCTTTGTACACTGCACCAAAAGCCCCTCTTCCAATTAGATTGTCCAAAGAGAAATTATCGGTAGCTCTAAGAAGGTCATTGTAGGAAACATCATCGTATTGAGATTTCAGGGCTGTAACAGATCGTGGATGATTTTGAGATTTCCTTATCTGGTAATAGGTCAATAATAGACAGATGATTATGCTCAAAGATAGAAAGGCACTAGCTATCGAACAATAATAGATTGTTCGAGAATGATGCCTTTGTGCTGAGGAATTTAAAGCGCAATTTGGCAAATGCATTTGAGGTACTCCACCACAAAGTTTCGGATTTCCTCTTATGTCGATTTCACTTGCATTATTAAAAACACCTTCTTTTGGGACCTTTCCATTGAAATCATTATAAGAAATATTCAAATATGTTAGATTCATCTTGTCTATAAACTCTGGTATTTGACCAGATAGAGAGTTATTTGAAAGATCAAGCTCTTTCAAACCCTTCAAATTGCCCATGGAGGTAGGGATGGTCCCCTGCAACAAGTTTCTATCAAGATAAAGGCCTTCTAGCACCTGACACCCATCAATGGTGCTGGGAATTCCACCAGATAATCTGTTATTTGACAGGACAATTTTTCCTACGTTTATTAACTTACCAATTTCTGGTGGTATTGTACTATTTAGATAATTATTAGATAAGTCTATGGCAATAGCGAAAGAAGTACGAATCATTATTTCTTTGGGAATTGCACCTGAAAGTTTATTACTTGAAAAATTCAAATACTCTAAAGCTTGCATGTTGCTTAGTTCCAATGGTATTCTTCCTTCAAATGAATTACTGTCCAGAATGAGCACATTTAATGAGGTAAGATTACCTAAAGTTGATGGAATTTCACCAGACATCATGTTTTCAGATAAATCTACCCATCGTAAGTTCAAAAGTTTACCAATGTCTAATGGAATCGTGCCTCCCAAATTTGTTTGATAAAGCTCAAGGTCGCCTAAACTTGTTAGCCCCCCAATCTCTGCTGGAATACTTCCTGAGATTTCATTCATAAACAGTCCAAGATGGAAAAGAGTTGAAGAGTGGTTTACTACGGAACTTGGTAAAATGCCTTGGAGTTGGTTGCTTCCGAGATTTAACACTTCTAAAGATGTACAATTAACCAAAGCTTCAATGAAGCTCCAGTCACTAGGTTTCTTTGCCTCTAATTGATTTACACTCATCTCAAGCAAATGAAGATTCTTTAAGGATCCTATGGTAGAAGGAATTATGCCCGTAAAACTATTATAATGAAGCTCAATATATGCCAAGACTGAACAATTGGATATGGATGACGGGATTGACCCTTTGAGTTGATTATTGTACAAGTATAAATCCCATAGGTTGGAAAAGGCATCGCACATGTTAGATGGAAGAGTTCCTTCAAGCTGGTTACCAGGCAGTGACAAGAGCAGCAGGGATGATATGTTGTATATGGAGTTTGGTATTTCACCAGATAAGTTATTAAAATTGAGGAGAAGATTTACTAGGTGTTGTAGCTGGCCAAGTGAAGCTGGAATGGTACCAGTTAAGCTGTTATGTCGAATAGTAAGAACTGAAAGATTTGTAAGGTTACCCAAACTAGGTGGAATTGACCCTGTGAGATTGTTATTATCAAACGATAACTTTACGAGCTTGTTGAGGGAACCAATTTCAGGAGGTATTTCTCCTATAATGAAATTTGCTCCTAGATTAAGCAGTGATAGGTCTCTACATTGTGAAAGTTGAGAAGGGATAGTTCCTTGAATTCGGTTATTTCTGATAAAAAGTACTTCCAAGTTTGAACAATTACCAATTGTTGATGGAATTTCACCATTCAAAGAATTCACACTCAAATTGAGAAACTTCAATCTGCTCAAGCGCCCGAGTTCTTCCGGGATGCTGCCGGTAAGGTAATTATTTGACAGACTCAATCTTTGGAGAAAGGTCAAATTGGTCAAAGAGGGAGATATGTATCCTGATAACTGCAAGGAGTCTAGATCGAGAGCAGTGACTCTGTCGGGGTGTCGACGGCCGCACACGACCCCCTTCCATAGACAGTGGTGGAGAGAGTGATTCCATGAGAATAATTCCCCCTTTGGATCACCATGTATAGAGGACTTGAATGAGAGAAGCGCATACAAATCAGTCTCATTATTGGACGATTTAACTGGAAAAATAAAGGAAGAGATCAAAAGGAGGAGGTGAATAACGAGGAGAGAAAATATCTTCCTCATTGCAGTACTGGAAAGTATGGTCATGATGGATGCAAATTAGTGCGAAGCTCCTGTACACTATTTAAGCCAAGTGACTAAGTGAGTGAAGTACTGAAGTGGACTGCCGTAGTTGACTGGAACTGAACTTATTCTCCAAATTTTTTCCAACTGGAAATGACGCGGCGGGGAGATTTTTGTACGCAAACAAAAGGTTTCCGCACTTGGTCAAAAATTGTGGCTCTCCCATGAAATAGATATCCGCTAGTGTAATTATTTGCAGCGCTTGACTAGTGCAAAGACTAAGCTGATTTAGTCCAACAGGACCAGGCCTAATCACATGAAAATCCAACAGCATTTTTACTCAAAATTAAGAAATGGAAAAAAAAAACAACAAAAGAAGTACCTTCGCACAACTATTTTGTTTCACTATTAAAAAACACGCATGCGAATTCTAATTGTTAGTTGGGTATTTTAGTTTTGTTCTGGATAGGGACCACTGATTGTGGGTACAATATTTTAATAAGTTAAATGCTGGTATTTTGATTCATTTAGTTAAAAAATTTTTTATTTTCTAATTCATTCAATTGTTCTGTACTTGCATATAGTTCAGCATTAGTCACAATCATTGGCATCTAAATAAAAAATTTATGCAAGGGATTTTGCGGTGGATGTGAAATCCCAGGCTCCCAGCTCGATGAGCATTTGAGGTTGATTGGTTTTTAATGGTTTCTTTTTGGATGGTGTTAGGAATAAAAAAATAGCTTCTTTTTAGATATAAATTTATTTTTAACCATCTAAATTTTTCACTTCCCAATATTATTTTTCTTATTTCTCTTATTCCTAAGTAATCCAAACGGAGCCAATATGATTTGGTCAATAGAATGATTGCATGTACATTTGTTATGTAATATAAAGAAGGCTCTTAAATATTTATCTAAATTGATCGACGTAATGAGCAAAAATATTGTCATAAAGAATGTTCTAACCTATGGTTAACTCCACATATGTACCGAATATTTTAATTTTAATATGGTCAAACTTTGTGGTGAGGCTCCGACCACAGAAAATCAAACGCACACAATACAACTTCCCATGTGCTACTATTGGCATCGACAAGTTTAATCTTTTTTTAAGTTGTCGGACACCTTGGTGTATATAAGCACAATTGGCATCGACAAGTTTAATCTTTTTAAAGTTGTCGGACACCTTGGTGTATATAAACCTCTTAGTAGAGTATTTCAAAGTTATTGTAGGGCTGTTTGTATTCTTTTATTTTTAGATATAAATTTATTATAAACAATCTAATTTTTTTATAAAATTATACATTTTTTAATACTTTATGTCTAGGAATTGAAAATTTCTCCTATTCTTAAGCAATCCAAACGACCCCTGTGAGACTAAGGCAGCGAGCAAACCGAACATGCGGACAGCAATATCCATCCACTCATAACTTTGCTCTCCATTCCATATTCTATAGATGTCTCCATTTCATTAATTTCAGAAAACTATATATTACATTTTTAATTGTTTGAAGATTCATAAATAATCATTTGGCTGTGAAAACTTATATACTTACTCACAGATATATGAAAAATTCAGTAATATAAAATTTTCTAATTATAGACATGTAAAATATTTTAGACATGTTTTTGAATCTCATAAAATTTAATATGTATAATATTTTAGTTTATTTTAAACAAAATTATGTTATACACATTATATTTTATAATAGGGTTAATTAGATTTATGCCACTGTGAAAATTCAAAATTAGCAAAATGTCATCACTAAATGAAAAATTAGTTTTATGCCATTACAAAATAGTAAAAATTAGTTTTTTGCCACCGAAAAATTCGTTTGCCAATTTTACCCTTTTAAATATGCCACTACAAAAATTTAAAATTAGAAAAATACCATCGTTAAATGAAAAATTAGTTTGATGCCACTACAAAACTTTTAAATTAGAAAAATATCATGTATTTTGATATAAAATGATTTCTAAGAACATTTTGTGAATGTGTGTATTTCAATCCAAGGTCAAGCTACTATATTTATTTCAAAATAATTCAAACAAAAAATATTTATATGTTTGGATGGAGAATGTAATAATGAGAATAATGTTAGGTATATTATATTTTACAAGGATTAACAAAACAATGTGAATATTTTTTTTAACGTCAAACTAAAGGAGATTATTAATTTAAAAAATAGCAACCATTTTAATAATTGCCGTATAAATTATGCCAAGCTATATAGAGGTAGCATTTGGAAATTTTTAGTGTCTTTTTTTCACCGTATTTTTTTTGGATTTATTAAAAAGACAGTTTGGGAATTTTTAAAAATAATGAGAGATTTCAGGATGTCATTTTTAGTATTTAATCATTTTAGGAATAAGATAATGACATGTATTTAATTTACACAATTTGATGATGGCATAAATCTAATTAACAATCCAACAGTGACATATCTCTAATTAACTATTTTTCACAATGGCATAAAACCAATTAATAATATAATATAATTATAGATCAATAAAATATTCAATATATATATATATATATATATCGCCGTATGCGTACTGGAAATTTTTGAAAATTTTCGTACCGCCGTACCCGTACTCGTACCCATGCAACATAGGCTCTAACCATTATGTGCATACTGGTGTTTTGTATTCGGAGATGAATGTTGCAAAAAATGATAACTAAATATATCGAACTCTACTTTTTTTTTTTTTTTTGGAGACAAACTAAGCAGTGACTATTTAGCGAGAACTCTACTTTAATGTACATACATTTCGGAAGGTTGATAACAAAAGAATTCCTTATACGTACAATGCCAAATCGTATTTCTGGCACAAAAGCGAGTTTTTGCTATTGATGGATTTACTTTGTACTATAATTTTTTTTTTGGATACACTAGGTAGCGGCTACCAAGTACCTGTGTATCCAAAAAAAAAAATTCAAAAATTATAGTACAAAGTAAATTAAATTTTGAAAATTTTGTTGTTTGAATCGAATCTACCTAGTTATAACCTTTGTTGTACTAAACGTCTCTATGTTTGTCGATTACAAAACAATATCATTTGACATTTAACAATCATCTTTGAGTTTTATAGGAAGAAGATGCAAATTATGAAGACTTGGATAAAAACTTTAGGCAAGATCAAGATCAAGTCTTTGGAGATCTTGTAGGCTAGTTTAGACTAGGATAGAAGGTTTACTTAGTCCTTAATTATCCTTGAAATGGTCTAGATAGCAGAAAAGCTCAATAAACCAACAAAATCCTGTTTTCAGTGACCTAGCGTCGTACAACGCTAGATAGCGGCACACAACGCTGAGCAACTTCGTTGTCAGCAAAATCCTATTTTCTGTGACCCAGCGTCGTACAACGCTAGATAGTGGCACACAACGGTGAGCAACTTCGTTGTCAGCAAAATTTTGTTTTCTGTGACCCAGCGTCGTACAACGCTGAATATTGGCATACAACGCTGAGCAACTTTGTTGTACAACGCTGATTAGCGTCGTACAACGCTACAGTTAAAAACTTGGAACTTTTTCTAGTACCATTGTGCAACGCCATATTGTGCAACGCCATATAGCGTTGCACAACGCCACAAAAATCCCAAGTTAGCTGTGCTGTTCAGACAGCGCTGCATCGATGTTCAGACAGCGTTGTCCCATGTAAAACCCATGTAAACAGTTGTTTTTACATGCAAAGTTGCAGGTAATGTTAGCCAACGTCTTTCAGCGTTGGGTAACGTTAGCGTTGTGTGACGGTATACAGCGTTGTACAACGCTCTGTTGAATCTGTCAGATTTGTTCTCTTTGTCTCCCTTTAACGACGTGTAACGCTATTTAGTGGCAAGCAATGCTCTGACAATTTCCAACGGAATTGTCGGAGCTTTGCTTTGGTTATACACTCCTTCGTTGTGTAACGGCAAATAGCGTTGCACAAAGCTCTGACAGACCAACGGCTATATTAACTAGCCTTTAGAATTTACAACAGTCATATTCCAGCATTGTACAATGCTATTCAGTGGCAAGCAACGGTGAGTATTGTTTTTGCTAGTAAACTGCTCTTTTCGAGCCCTTTATATATCCACCCCTTGTCCTCTCTCTTAAGAGAGCTTAGCTTTGCAAAATTAGACCAGAATTAAGCCTTTGAGCACAGGGATACTCTCCCACTTGAGCTTTTCTTAGCTAGACCATCTTGAGAGATTTAGTAGCCTCAAACACTACCGCCCCGACATTGTCGTTAGGTGTAGGTTGGAATAGGTTGAGAGCTCTTCTCTTTTGAGGCCGTTGTGCCATTCGAGTTAGGCCGATCCGCCTCGAGTGTCCTTGTGACGAGGTGATTCGGTTCGAAGTTGTAGTCCCGTTCTTGTTGGAATTGAACGGAGCGCGCCCTTTCGTGGTAGCGGAACTCCCGGAGACGTACGGCTAAGGCTAGCTCTTCATAGCGGATCGGAACTCCGTAATCATACCGAGTGTTCAATTTCTCTCTCTCTTTTTCTCTTTATTATCTTGCTATACTTGAATTGCTTGTGTGCTTGCTTGTATTGGGTACCAATTGAATTGTGTTAGGGTAGTTCATATCAAACCGGTCCAAAACTTTAATCGCTTCCGCTAAACCTTGATTAAGCCGCCAATTTTAGGGACAACAACCTTGTTATTTTCTTTCATTCTACTAAATTAAATCACATATCTAACATATTGTATATTGTGGTGAAGTAGAGAGGCAAATTATGCCATTAAATATATCAGAGAAGCTCTTTTTTTTTTTTTGCATTTGTTGATCCAATTTATGTTAATTTCGACCCTCAAAAAATTTATGTCAATTTCAACCTTAAATTTTTGTACATGCCAAATGATACATCAGGCACTTCATTGAATATAAGTTCCCTTGACGTGTTTATTTTCACATTCGTATAAGTAAAATACCCAATTAAAACAAAGTTAACAAAGAAATAAAATGCACCTTCAGATATATTAAATCAAATTTCATACGTCACTAAATCGTATGGAACAATTATATATGCTTGAGAACATTATTATAACTGATCTCAAAATTTCGTACTGTAGAAGTAGTTTCCAACTTAGAATTTTAGAACAAAGTTGGGAATCTCGAAAATTGAGATTTGATTTGGGGAAAATGTGGGAAGGGAATCTCAATTTTGGAGTTTCCCAATCATGGCGCCTTCTTCACATTGTTCTTCCAGATCAATTCGCCACCTTACACGGTGCTTCAATTTTGCCATGGCACATCCGATTCTCAGGTATTTTTCCTTTCAGAATCCAAATGTTGCTTTAATTTTAATCTATTTTTAGTTCATTTTTCTTTTAGGAAAATATAAATTTTCAATTTATTGCTGAAGGGATATATATGATTAAAACAGAGTTTTTTAAACTTCAATTACTACACATTGCCAAATATTTAAAAATTAGAAAGCTTTTCTTTTGATCACTGCAGTAGATGAACAAAGCTGTTAAACACTAAGAAATAAAATGCAGTAAAATATCGAGTTGACACGATATTAATTGCAGCTACTTAATTTAAGCAATCCAGTTTCCTAATCTTCGCAGGCTGCAGCTTTGACCATGGCTTGACTTCAGTTGGAAGGTGGACTGGAGTAGCGGCTTCCAACTGTAGCTAAATTGGGATCCGTCTGAACTGGTTTTATTGGTATTTGCTGCTGCACAACAGATACCTGTGCCTAGACCTGTCAACGCCAGCCGTTTGCCGTTTTGCCACCACGTTTCGGCCGAAACGGAACGGTTTGTGGCATAGAAATATATACCGTTTTCTAAATGGAACGGTAAGTGGCACGGCTGATTATACCGTTTCGACTGTTGTGGACTAACATTCTACAACAAACTACCAGTATTAGCAGCATTTGCATATACTGTGCCTGATTATACCTGAGAACGACGCAATTCCATATACCCCTATATTTCGCGACTCATCGTAGCAAAACTCCTAATAAATCAGGCACGTGGCATTCTTTATTATTTTATAGGGGTATATGGAATTGCGTCGTGCTGACGTGGCACTTCTATTGGCCGAGGTCGTTCAAATTGAGGATCGAAACGAAATCAGGCACGAAGAAATTAAGCCACGTCATAAGTAATTTGTCTAGTTAGATCTAAAAATTTGAAAAATTGACTCTATGATAATAAATTCTTTCATTGTAAAATTTGAAATATTTTTCAAAATACACATTTGCACGCACTAATAAATCGCACATTTTTTCAGAAGTAAAAATACGTTGACTAAATGAATGTAGGTTTTAATATTCAGCTAAAAGTTCAAATTTAATATTCAGCTAAAAGACTGAGGTATAATAATGCAAGAATGTATCTACGAAGAATAATGAAATTGGTAATGATCTACTCTAGAAGAACCTTTATGGTTGAAATTTGAACACAGTTATTAGAATTTTTTTTTAAAAAAAAAGAAGATAAAAACAGTTTTTTTTTGTTTAATAAAAATAGTCAATTATACCTCTACTATTTGTTTAAAGTACTATTTGTAAGTTAACTAACAAGCTAGAAGTTATGCTGCACTTGTTACAGATCTCCTACTCGCAATCCCAGCTGCACCAGAACCTTATTTATTCTTCACTCACTTCTGCACCAGAACCTTATTTATTCTTCACTCACTTTCAGTTATACGCATGTTTTTTTTTATTTTATTGATAAGTAATTAGTTGTACGCATGTACTCCATTGATTTTGTTTCGTTTTCCGTGTCTTAAATTTGAGTTAAAATTGTTGAATTTTCTTGTTCTTAGGCCAGTCCCAGTTGAGCAAATGGTAGCACACTAAGTATCCACGTTTATCCAGCGAAGCCACTATTGTTGAGTGCACAAAACTCTGTTTCTGGTTCCTATCTCAAGTCAGTTTGCAGTGTTAGCTATATACGCCTATCCCTTTTTAAATGGTACAGGAGCTTCACAATAATTTTTCATTTTTGTAATGGCTAACATAAGTTCTCTTCTCCCTGTGTGCCTCCTCTTGAGCTTTTCCTTTCTCCTTCCAGTTAAATCCTCTGACAACATGACTGATATGTATGCACTTCTCTTATTCAAGTCTTCTATTCATGGTGATCCAAATGGAGAATTATTCTCATGGAATCAGTCTGTCCACCACTGTCGGTGGAAAGGTGTCGAGTGTGGCCGTCGGCATCCTGACAGAGTCACTGCTCTCAATTTGGACTCTTTGCAATTATCTGGGCACATATCTCCCACTTTGACCAATCTGACATTTCTCCAAAGATTGAGTCTCTCGAACAATCACCTTACCAGAAGCATCCCGAAAGAACTCGGGCGCTTGAGTAGGCTGAAGTTTCTCAATTTGAGTATGAATTTTCTGAATGGTAATATTCCATCAACCATTGGTAATTGTTCCAAATTGGAAGTACTTCATATTGAAATCACTGGAATTCAAGGAACCATCCCTTCTCAACTTGCACAGTGCAGAGAACTAACATATGTTAGTCTAAGTAGTAGTTTATTTGTAGGAGCCATACCTCCTGAATTTGGTTTTCTCAACAAGCTCACAGAGTTGTCCTTATATTCTAATTATCTGAAAGGACCCATCCCACCTAGTTTGGGCAACCTAACAAACCTATCAAATCTTATTTTGGACGGTAATAACTTAACTGGTGCCATTCCAGAATCCATATACAACATATCATCCCTGCTCATGTTGTCACTGGTGGGTAATCAACTTGAAGGAACTCTTTCTTCTAACATGTGTGATGCTCATTCCAACCTACAGGAGCTGTACTTGTCCATGAATCAACTCAAAGGGTCAATCCCGTCATCAATATCCAATTGTTCACTCTTGGCTGATATTGAACTTGCATCTAATAGCTTTACGGGCATAATCCCTTCTAGCATAGGATCCTTAAAGAATCTTTATTTCCTCCAAATAGAAGACAATCAATTACAGGCAAAGGCACCTAGCGATTGGAGCTTCATTGATTCTCTAGTAAATTGTACAGCTCTAGAATTGTTAGATCTTGGAAGCAACAGACTCCAAGGCATATTACCTAGCTCCATAGTAAACCTCTCTTCTACTCTTTCCTATCTTGATCTGGCAATGAATCAAATCTCAGGAAGTATCCCGGCAGATATTGGAAAGTTGACAAATTTACGCAGCCTTAAGATTTTTTATACCTATCTTAGAGGCACAATTCCATTAGAAATTGGTAAACTTTCGAATTTACAATTGTTAGATTTATCTGAAAACATGATGTCCGGTGAAATTCCATCAACTTTAGGTAACCTCACTGCATTAAACGTGATGCATTTGCACCGTAATTCATTTGATGGGAGAATACCAATGGAATTAAGCAATATACGAGTTTTAGAGGGTTTAACTCTTTGGAGTAATAAGCTTACAGGTGCAATTCCCAAAGAAATATTGACTCTTACTTCTCTCTCTATTGACTTAGATTTCTCAAAAAATTACCTAAATGGTACAATACCTCCAGAAATTGGTGAGTTAAAAAACATAGGAAAGATTGTCCTGTCAAATAACAGATTATCTGGTGTAATTCCTAGCACCATTGGTGGGTGTCAGGTTCTAGAAAGACTTTATCTTGATGGAAACTCGTTGCAGGGGACCATCCCTTCCTCCATGAGCAATTTGGAGGGTTTGCAATTCCTCGATCTTTCAAACAATTCTTTCTCTGGTAAAATACCAGTGTTTCTCAGTAGGATGAATCTTCAATTGTTGAATATTTCTTTTAATGATTTCAATGGAGAGGTTCCAAAAGGAGGTGTTTTTAATAATTCCAGTGGAATCGACATAAGTGGAAATCCAAAGCTATGTGGTGGAATACCTCAAATACATTTGCTAAATTGCACTTCAAATTCCTTATTACGAAGACATCGTCCTCAAAAAACCATTATAATTACTTTTTCCATAGCTGCTGCTTTTCTATCCTTGAGCATAATCATTTGCATTTTATTGACCTATTACCAGAGAAGAAAATCTCAAAATCACTATCAATCTGTTACAGCCCTTAAATCTCAGTACGAGGATGTATCCTACAATGAGCTTTTTAGAGCTACCAATAGTTTCTCTTTGGATAATCTAATTGGCAGAGGTGCTTTTGGTGCCGTATACAAAGCCAGTATGATGTTTGGTAATGCGACAACAGTTGCTGTTAAGGTGCTAAATCTTGAGCAAGATGGTGCCTCTAGAAGCTTTTTATCTGAATGCAAGGCCTTAAAAAGCGTCAGACACAGAAATCTCGTTAAGGTTCTAAGTGTGTGCTCAAGCATCGATCACCAAGGTAATGATTTCAAGGCCTTAATATTTGAGTTTATGCCAAATGGCAGCTTAGAAGCATGGTTACAGCCACACTTCGCATCAGCAAATCAGCCAATGAGTTGTCTTAGCCTCATACAGAGGATGAGCATAGCAGTTGATGTTGCCATGGCATTGGACTATCTCCATAACCATGGGAGCAACCCCATCGTACATCGTGATCTTAAACCTAGCAATGTACTCTTGGATGATGACATGACTGCGCGTGTGGGTGATTTTGGCTTATCGAGGTTTTTGGTCCAACATGATACCATACTTTCACAATCCATCACGAGCACCAATGGAGTCAAGGGTTCTATTGGATACATTCCTCCTGGTATGTGCTTATTCCACTGACAAATTTTTCTTTATTAACAAACTGTCATGAAAGTAAAAATATTATTAACTAACATTTTTTCAATAAAAAATTCTTAGAATAATAAACAAAAAGCAAATTATTTACTGTATTTATGCTAAAATGAAAGCAAATCTAATTTTACTGAATTAAAGCTTCTTTTGCCTTTTCATTAATTTACCGTGGTTTGGTTTAAGTGATTGATATACGTACAAGCATTATTTGTCCATAGTCCATACATACTGAAATGATAAAGATTCGTGATAATAAACCATTACAAAAGAAGGAAAGAAATAATTAGATCGAAATGTAGCCTACAAGTGTACAGCCATGCGGTAGGATGCTTGTGTACTGTATAACCAGTTACCAAAACTAAACTCTATTACAGAAGGCTATGACTGTGTTTCTATTTCTGTTTCATTGCTTAGAGTACGGGATGGGGGGTCAGGCATCAGTGCAAGGAGATGTGTACAGTTATGGCATTCTTATACTCGAGATGTTCACTGGAGTAAGCCCCACTGATGAAAGATTCACTGATGGGACAAGCCTTCACAGCCACGTTGCAGTGTCCTTCCCCGACCAAGTGATGGACATCATTGATCCAAGAATGTTTTCACTAAATGAGGCAGGAGACAACATGTTTGCACACAAAAATGTTTATGATTGCTTGGTTTTAGTGCTTCAATGTGGGATCATGTGCTCCAAGGAGTCACCAACAGAACGCATGGCGATTAAAGAAGTTATCAACCAGCTGAATTTGGCTCGAACTAAGCTGCTGAGGTCAAATAGATTGTGAACTATTGATGAATTGAGGAATAAAAGATGTCCGGTATAATACTTTGAAATTTTAACTATAAGCTCGCATGTTGTAGCAATTTATGCTATTAATAATTTGTAACATATATTTTTACTTTTACAGTTATTGTAGTAAAAACAGTATAGCTATAATGATCTGTTTTGGAGTCGATTCAAGTTTTAAAAAACACAAGGGTTGTTTTACATAAGGGCTGTTTCCAACAACGATATCAAGATGGTAACGAAACTTTTGAAAAAAAGATGCTTATGTGGCTTATATTGCGAATGAACATACGGGTGAAACTCCATTCCATGTGGCAGCAGTTTTGTGAAAGTTGCAGAAGAGATCATTAGAAAATGCCCTGATTGTGCGTATATTATCAACAAAAAAAATACTCAGCCAATGCACTTCATCAAGCTCTTTACGAGGATCGACAAGATTTTGTAGACTTCATTGTACAAACACCCCAGCTTCGTAGGCTTGTTAATGAAGCCGAAGGTGATGGTGATCTTCCCCTACATAACGCCGCAAGACTATGCAAACCAAATATTCTTCGTTCTCTGATATCCTACAAAAGACATGATTACACTGCTGTTAATAGCTATAACCACAATAATGCAGTTGACATAGTTTCTGAAAATAATGACTTACTAAAGTCTCTCAAATAGGGTAACTTTGTTTCCATCCTCTTACATATTTTTTAAAACATTTATTTAATAACTAATACAAAATACATACATTTCATTAATTCTCATCATGATCAAGAAATTAATATATTTTATGATGCTGCAGAACGAATCATACAAATTGGTGTCAGGTAAAATTCCCTCCCATGCGAAGAAACAGGCCCAAGATGAGGAGATTAAGAAAAAGGAAAATTCAGATTTAAAAAAATTGTCAGAGAGGCAGGCTGCTAACACCGCTCTGGTCGCTGCACTCCTTGCTACTATTACCTTTGCAGCTGCCATTACCGTGCCAGGAGGATTCAGCATTTCACATGATGATGAGGGCCAACCTGTTTTTCGAAGGATGGCTGTATTCCACGCTTTCTTGATCTCAAACACCATAGCCATGTGCTCTTCCCTTGCCGTAGCATTTTTCTGCATTTTGACGCCATGGTGGGACTTCGATTACTTATTAGACTATAAGAAAATAACGACCTTGTTCATGTGGTGTGCCTACTTATCTACTATGGTGGCATTTGGTACCGGTATGTATACAGTGATGTCACATGAAAAGAAGAACCAGGTTGCGATTCCCATACTGGTATTGTGCTGCTTCTTTCCGATCTTATGTGTGCTTTATTTGCCCAAGATAAGGCTTTTCTGTATGCCGTGGTTCTGGCCATTAAAAAAATTGATGCTCGGATTCTGGAGGGTTTTCTGTATGCCGTTGTTCGGGCAATTTAAAAAATTGATGCTCGAATGCTGGAGTCTTTTCTGTATGCTGTTGTCTTACTTGCCCAAGATAAGGGATTTCTGTATGCAGTTGTTCCGCCGGACGACGCAGGAGTCACAATTACAAACCATTACTCCACCCACCAGTGAGCCGCAAACCAATGTAATCGGCAATGAGCCACAACATAATATTACAGCCGAACACCGCAGGATGATTCAGTGTTTCGGTATGCAGTTGTTCGGCCGGACGACGCAGGAGTCACAACCCAGTAATCCACCCCCCAGTGAGCCGCAAACCAATGTAACTGGCGATGAGCCACAACGATCAGTCCCAGCCGTCAATGAGCCACAACGATCAGCCGACGATGAGGCACAACCAATTGCAGACAACAATGTCTGATAATCCCATAATTAAGTGTAGTAACGTTGATTTAGTAAAGATTTTATTGTATCTTTTCTGTAATAATCTTTTTTTTTCTTTTTTTGTCAATCTTTCCATTTTGTTGCGTCTTGTTACTTGTTTGTTAGTCTATTGAAGTTAAGATTTTGTGCGCATTTCTTATTCTTATTATTATTATTTATTATGAAAGGACCAATTTCAAACTGTAATAATTTCAAAACCAGATTATCCATATCTGAAATTTTAATTTAGATTGTTTATTTTTAAAAATTGATTTGACCTGCACCGAGAAATAAATCTCCAATTTAAAATGCATTATTTATTGGTACTCCATCTCAAATAGAAAGAGCCATGCATATGGATGGTAATAGTTATTGGTACTCCATCTCAAATAGAAAGAGCCATGCATATGGATGGTAATTAGTACAGAGTAATTAATTGTTAGATATATATATATATATATATATATATATATATATATATATATATATATATATAGAATTTATTGAAGTTTAGATTTTATTATGATTTTTTGAATTTTTAAAAATAAATATAATTGGAGGGCTAAAAACTAATTAGATCAATGAATTTTTAAAAATTTATGAAAATAATAAAAAGATTTAGAAAAAATATATAAATTTTTGTTTCCATCAGATTTTAATATGAAGATGAAATTGTGCGGTTTGAATCTGTCATTTGAGATATAAAATTTAAAAATGAATGATCTTATATTGAAATTTTAGAAATTTTCCGATCTAATTATTTTTTAGTGCTCCAATAATAACTGTCTTTAAAAAATATTTAAAAATTCAAATAAAATATAAAATTTGGTGTCCCATGAAATTTCAATATGAAGAATATATTGAGCATTTCAGGTATCATTTGAAGCATAAAATTTTAAATTTGAATACGTAGCACGAGTCCATCATAGGTCCCATGTTACTCATTTGTTTTCAAATTATATACTTGAAATGACCGATTCAAATCATTCAATTTCATCTTTATTTCTTGAATTTTATATTTTGAAAAAAAAGGACAAAAAAGTAAGTTTTCAGATATTCGGAGCACTCAAATTATGGGCATTAGAATTCTCCTATTAAGTTGAATATGTATACCTAGACCTATCAAACGTGAAATACGAAAGCGAAAATGGGCATTTTTGTTTCTGTTCTGTTTTGGTAACCGACCGAAATTGTTGTTTCGTTTATGTTCTGTTTTGTCGAACGAAACAAATTTCTGGTCGTTTTAACGTTCCATCCTACATTTCCTATTGATTTTAGTCTATTTTCTGTCCATTTTCGTGTTCCGTTTAACGTTCCGTTCAATTTCTTCGTTTTCGTTTCGTTTTCAAAAACGAAACTGGTTTTCTCTTTCGTTACGCGTTCCGTTTGGACGAAACGGAATGAAAACGTTGGAAACGTAATGAATTTGACATGTCTATGTATACCCTTTTGATTCAGTTAATATAATTTTGATGCAACTATAATAAATTTAAGAATATACCATAATATGTTCGTTATTTGGCTCATAATATCAGAGCTCACAATTTATTTATTTTTCTTATTCACTTAAATTTTTTTTTTCAAATTTTCAATAGGAACACATATTTATCTGGGCGAGACTGAAAGGTAAGAAGACAGAAGAAGATAGAAACAGAATTTGAAAAGAGCGCAATCTTGGAATTTGGAAAAGAATTCTTCTTCTTTTTCTTTTGGGAAAATTAGACGTATAGGTTTCAAATTATAACTAATCGGAAATATCTCTCTAATCTTTAAAAAATTAGAAATATCCTCCTCTAATCATCACTACTATAGATATATACCCTTCTCATTATTTCTAATGCTTTTTTAATTCTCAAAAATAGTTTTTAAATGTTTGGGACAAAAATGCCCTCAGGGACGATTGAGATTCCCGCTAATTACTACTCTGTAAATATAGAAATCAAATATACGATATCAACATGGTCGGAGCCAGTAGGGGCAAAGGGGGGCTTGGCCCACCTTAAAATTTTAAATTGCATGATGCTTTTCAATTATATACTAAATTTTTGTTAATATATATAACATAGTGCATTTCCTAATAAAAAGATTTCAAATACAATCTTAAGTTTATTGTTTGTTCAAACTAGTTTAATTATAATTATTCTTTTAGAGCAAATTTAGAGGACGAAAAATCACAAAGAAAATATTATTTAAATATTAAAATATTTGCTTATTATTTTTTGACGCAAAATTTTTTTTTTGTTTTATTTAATACAATTTATGTTCAGAAAATTACAACTATAGAATAATACAAATAATTGTCAAATTTTTTAGATTTTTAAACTTTTAAACTCAAGAATGCCTGTGGCAAAATTCCGGCTCTCTAAGGCTGTGCTCCAAAGCCTTTACTTTTTTGGGAAAATTGGATATAACCCCCTTTAATCTTCTCCATTTGGATATGAATTCGCATCCTCTGGATGGCCATCCAGTGGATGGTTCGATCTCAGCCGTCTGATTTAATCTCAATGGCTATAAATGCCCCGTGCATGATACTAAGATTGATAGGCCCGAACAAAACTAACCGTTTAGATTAAATCAGACGGCTCGTATCGAAAGACGTCCACTGGATGGTTGAATAACAACCATCCAGAGGATACGCTCCCTTTTGGATATAACCCCCTACAATCATTAAAATTGGAAATAACCCCCTCTAATCATCTTCTTCAAGGATATAACTCCTTTTCACTGATTTTTATTTTTTAAAATTAGAAAAAAATTAGTAGCATAATTTTATGACTAAATTGCCCTGCTTGCAACAAACGCTTCATCTTCCTTTTCAAAATCGCTGTTCTCTCTCTCCCCAAAGAAGAAAAGTGCAGACAAATTAATCAAATGAGGGCCTTCTACATTCTTAACTATTCAACAAGTAGTTTCCCAAAAAAATATTTCATCCAACCTTATTGATGAGAAGAAATGGGGAAAACAATTACGAAGGTCTTAGGCAAAAGAAGTTAAATCAGTGAGCCAAGAGGACTGCTTATTAATCTTAAATTAGCCACTCATTTTCGGATCTGAAAGAAAATAAAGAAGGTTAAGAATCAATAATAAGATCAAATTCAAAATTGTGCCTTCAATCCTAAACCAAACGGTACTTACTTAAACCTTCGTGATTTTTTTTCCCATTTTTTCTCATCTCCAAATTTTGATAAGATTCTTCACTTGCGAATGAAATTTATTTTTTAGAACTTAGCTTGTCAAATATTAGCCATCATTTGATTACTTTATCCACATTCTTTTTGGTGAAGAAAGACCAGCGACTTATAGAAGCACAAGGAAGATGAAATGATTTAGAGGGAGGACAATTTGGTCATCAAATTATACTGTTAACTTTTTTCTAATTAAAAAATATTAAAATTAGTGAAAAGGGGTTATATCTTTAATGGAGATGATTAGAGGGGTTTATTTCCAATTTTAATAATTACAGGGAGTTATATCTAATTGGAGAAGATTAGAGGGGGTTATATCCAATTTTCTCTACTTTTTTAGAGGAAAATAACTAAAAGAATGTCTACCCGATCTCTTACTAGCTCCATAACAAACGGAAAGGAAATAAGAGAAAAAGAGAGATGAGATGAGATATAGACATAATTTATATAGAATTTACTCTGTGTCTGTGTTTGTACCCCTCGATTTTGAGGGTAAACAATTTCGGACACCTTCTCCTCCCCACCGCTACCTTTCCTCTAATAAATAAAATGGTTCTGGAGCAGACCTAAGTCAAAAATCTTGGCTCCGCACTGGAGCTTTCTTCCTCCTTCCAAAATTTCCCTTCCGTAGCTTCTAGAACCTAGCCATTATTTTTCGGCAGTTACACGATCTATCTCCTATTGATATTATATGAAACCTCCAGTCACATCTATCTTGTGGCGGGTCGATTACTTTCAGCGGGACCCACTCGTAAGTGATCTGCTACATGCAAAACATTCGAAAGGCTTGGAAAGAGAACAAAACTGGACTGGAAGTCAGCGGCCGCCTCCCTCTGCCGTGTCTGCTCTTTCGAAAATCAAAATCTGATTCTTGCTTCATTCTTTGATTTCCCTCCATTTTTCCCACGATTCCATTCCATGCCCCGTTCAAACGACACCTCCACCAAATCCACTTGACCCCTTTTTTTTAATATTTTCTTTTCTCCTCCTACAAAAGATTAAAAAAAAAAAGAAACCAACTAATAGATAACAACAGCACCTTCTTCTCCACTACTAAGCTCTTTTCCAATTTCCATGGCGGCGTCGACCTGGAGACGGCTGCTTCGATCCACCTCATTTCTCTACCTCTTTTCTTCGATTATTCTTCTTGGGTCGGTTGCCTTTCTCTTCTCTTACGTCGCCTTCTCTCCTTTCTCTTCGGTCTATCCTTCTTCTTCTTCCTTGGATTCGTCGGTTCTAGGTTGTCAGCCTGATGGAGAAGGGTCGTGGTCGATTGGGGTTTTCTATGGTGACTCACCACTCTCTCTTAAACCCATTGAAGAGGTACATGTTTTATTCTTGAAGTTATCTCAATAAAGGTATATAGGAGGAAGCTTTTACATTAAAGCATGGTTATTTGGTACTTTTAAGTGTGTAACTATGTACTGAAAATTGGGTTATCAGTTTGTGAGCTCTACAAATTTCGTTATAACCATTTGTTATGCCAGTATTGTACTTCTCTGCAAGCATGCATTCTGTTCTTAGCTTGATAGAGTATCTCATAATTAACAAACTTTACTGTTTTAATTGGAATTGCAGTGGAATTTGTGGAGGAATGGGAGTGCTGCTTGGCCTGTGGCCAACCCGGTTGTCACATGCAGATCTCTATCAGATATCGGCGTGCCTAGCAACTTCGTCGCTGATCCTTTTTTATTTGTTCAGGTACTAATTGTCATCCTGTACTTCTTTCAGATTTCTGTTATTATCATTTATTGCTATCCAATTCTTTGATTCAAAATTTTCCAAGATAGAACTGCAAGATATTGGCTGCCCTTTTGTTAATTAACTTAATTTATAATGGGCATTGATAGAGACTAGGTCATTTATTTATCCTTAGTATAAATGTATCTTTCGAAACTAAGTGACATCTTGGCAATCTTATGTACAAGTGGTTGCAACCAAATGATGGGATGCTTCCTTTTGTTTTTTTCCCTTTTTATTATTTTATTGTGACTTATTGAGCTTATTGTGATGTGAGGTCTTTTGTTTTTTGAAGAAATTTTCTTTGATTTATTTCTTGTGAAAAAAAAATAATAAAAAACTATAAGCAGGCCAATACTTTGAAGGCGGTTGAATCTCTTATCTCAATTGAGCTGCCCCTAATTAATGCATTGTAGTTCCATTTTAGTAGACTTAAGGAAAAATTGTGCTAAGTTTCACAAAATGAAGGTGCTCAAATCCTATATTTTTATTTAAAAGGAGGCAGCATTCTCTCTCTCATGCATATGAAAGAATAATAAGGCAATCAACCATTGTATTTAACTCACAAATTGATCAAGTGATTGTAATTTGGGACAGTAAAAAGCTTTTGAAGTTTTATGTATATATCATATTAATAGGTACTCGCTTTTTAACTCATCATCTTTTCAAAATATATTTTTATTACAGGGTGAAACCTTCTATTTGTTTTTCGAGACAAAGAACTCAATAACATTACAAGGAGATATTGGTGCGGCCATGAGCAATGACCAGGGTGCCACATGGCAACAACTTGGCATTGTGTTGGATGAGGAGTGGCATCTTTCTTATCCCTATGTTTTCACTGAAAATAATCAAGTAACATTCCTTTCCCCTCATAGAAACTATTTACATTTTTTTTTTTTGAAAATTTCTCCAACCTATGCTCTTTAAATTTAATGCTCGAGTTTAATGCACAGATTTATATGATGCCTGAGGGGAGTAGAAAGGGAGACCTTCGACTCTACCGTGCGATTGAGTTTCCTCTCAAATGGAAGCTAGAAAAGATAATTATAAACAAGCCTCTTGTTGATTCCTTCATGATAAAACACCAAGGCAAGTACTGGATTTTTGGTTCAGACTTCAGCTCCTCTGGTGCCAGAAAAAATGGTGAGCTTGAAATTTGGTATGCTGATTCAGCTCTTGGCGCTTGGAAACCACACAAGAAAAACCCAATCCACAACACAGACAAAAGCTTTGGAGCAAGAAATGGAGGGGGCCCTTTTTTGTACCAAGGCCACCTGTACCGGCCTGGACAAGACTGTGGTGGAACATATGGTCGAAGTGTACGGTTGTTCAAAGTGAATACTCTAACAACTGAAGAGTATGAAGAAGTAGAGGTACCACTTGGAATTGAAAAACCAGTAAAGGGAATTAATGCTTGGAATGGTATGCGGTACCATCAGCTAGATGTACACCAGCTTCCATCTGACAAGTGGGTTGCAGTAATGGATGGAGATAGGGTTCCATCAGGTGAGGTGACACTCAGGAAGTTAAAAGGTTACATTGCTTATGCCGGTGCTGTTGTTCTGGTTATCTTGCTTGGGGTTATGTTAAGCATGATTAAGTGTGTTTTACCTCTGAGCCGTTGCCTTCCAATTGCGGGAAAAAGGAGTGATGTTTTCCAAGCGGAAAGAAGGCTTTTTTTCTATTATAAACTAGGATCAGTATTTACTCATCTGAGCAGGATAGGATCATTTTTCGAGGGAAGGATTAACCCAAAATCTTGGAGTGGGCGGTTTGTCACAGTTATGATAATCTTGGTGGCGGCTGTCCTGACTTGTTTTGGGACGAGTTTTACATATGGAGGCAATGGTGCTGCTGAGCCTTATATGCTGAAGGGACACTATTCACAATTCACAATTCTGACTATGACTTATGATGCCCGAATTTGGAACTTGAAAATGTTCCTAAAGCATTATTCAAGCTGCTCTTCAGTACGAGAAATTGTTGTGGTTTGGAACAAGGGATCACCACCAGAAATTTCTGAATTGGAATCTCACGTCCCTGTCAGGATTAGAGTTGAGAAGAAAAACTCTCTGAACAACAGATTCAACATAGATCCTTTAATAAAGACAAGGGCGGTTTTGGAATTGGATGATGACATCATGATGACATGTGATGATGTCGAGCGTGGGTTCAAAGTGTGGCGGGAGAACCCACAGCGGATTGTTGGATTTTACCCACGGCTTGCTGGGGGATACCCATTGAGATACCATGATGAAAAATATGCAAGAAGTGAAGGTGGTTATAATATGATACTCACTGGGGCTGCTTTTATTGATCATGAAATGGCATTCAGTAGTTACTGGAGCTCAAAGGCAAAGCCAGGTCGGGACATGGTTGAGAAACTATTCAACTGTGAGGATGTACTTCTGAATTTTCTTTATGTAAATTCAAGTGCATCAAGAGCCGTGCAGTATGTGAAACCAGCATGGGCTATTGATACCTCCAAGTTTTCTGGCGTGGCAATTAGTCAAAATACACAAGCACATTATAATGCAAGGAGTGAATGTATTCAAAGATTTACCGACTTATATGGTAATTTGGCAGGGAACAAGTGGAGCTTCAACAGCAGGATAGATGGTTGGGATGTATAAGCTGCATCATTTGGTGATTCAAATTGTACATATCGGTGTCATATATGTGTAGGCAAATTAGAAACCAATGTTCAAGATTTAGTAGGCCTCGTTCTGTATTTTCAAATACCCAAAAGGTTAGCATGTAAGGTGAAAATGTAAATTCTGTGAAAATTTTGGTGTTCAAGTAATGTTCTCTCTTTAAATGTATTATACTTCTTCCCTAGACGGGTACAATTCAGAGCGTTTACAATTTGATCTTATATTTGCACAATTGCATTTACATTTTTGGAAATTGTCCAAAATAGACTTGTAAAAAAAAAAGGAACAATTACATAAAGCTGCGTTTCAACCTTTCTTGAAAGCATATTCTGTTTGGATTGTGTGGGAATAAGAGGAATAAGGAAAGAAGTATTGTGAAGTGCGTAATTTTGTGAAGAGTTTGGATTGTTTATAATAAATTTGGAAATAGGAAGAAGTTATTCTCTTATTTCTGCACCCATCCAAACGGAGCTAATAATTGGTTATTGGCAATGAAGAACAAAAAGAACTAATGCCGCCGTTTACATCAAAATTTGAAGTTGTTCTTGGAGTAAATCACCACCTCTTGCTGCATGAATTGTAAGAATGAATTATTGTACATTATATGAATTTTTTTTTCATATGTGAGTATTAGGTTGATGCTAAGTACTTACAATTAAACAAAGGAGGAGACAACCAACAGCACCAGGAAATAATGCATACCAAAAATGCAACTTGTGGAGTTTTGCGCCATCAATGAACAATAATGGTAAACTTGCAGCTGCATAGGTCCATTAAAAATTACATTATTTTTTCATCAAAAAAGCGACCTGACGACGACTTGGCAGCGATACTTTTTCATGCTCTAGTAAAACCTTGGAATGTCTAATATACCCGGTAGTATGTGAGAATTAAATACTACTGATTAAAAAAAATAAGAATACTCAAATTCTCCTAAAAAGAGAAGGATAAAAACTCTTTTCCCACTTAATCAGGACAGCAACAACATTTCTTTTGTTGCAATTGAGAAAAGGTCTTACATTAAGAATTTCTCATGTTTTACCTGGAGGATGTGTGGTGCCTGTAGCAATCATAAATCCAATAGAAGCAGCTAGAGAAGCACCCCTTGCGAGCCAACCAGGCCCGAACAATGAAAATGCCAAAACACCAAAAGCCGCACAGGCAATCTGAGCTACAAACATGTTGGATTTCTGCAACAACATTCAAAATTTCAAATATTGCCAGTTAAATTAACAGTAAAATATAGATGAGGAAAAGACTTGATTGCATGATATTGCACTAAGCTACTTCCATCACATGTATCTTTTTTGGTCATTTATGACTATGATCAGGAATTTATTCTGTTTTATACTTTTCCTCTGCCTTAGGTTTTCTTTTTTTTTAAAAAAAAAAAGTACCTGGGTGTTTACTTGCACAGTTCAAATTGGTTTAATACCGGTACTGTACCAGAACCATTTTTTTTAAGAAAAGAAAACCTACTCGAGCAGCTGGCGAGGTTGGAGTAGCAAATAGCACTGCACAAACAGCGCCAAGCGGTGCAATGGTGAACGAAACCCCCTTTGAGGCCACAAATTGATCTAACCTTCCAAGCATAGCCATTGCCAAAAAAGCCCCTGAAAGAGAAGTAGGAGTTCAAATAAATGACAATGTAACTACTAACTAGCCAACTGAATATATAGTTCACTTCGGGTAAACATGTTCAATTTGGGTTTGTATAGAAGTTACCTTAATTATCACTTGCTAAAACTGTCAATTCAAAAGTTGAACTGAATATACACAATTTTATCAATTTGTTTAATATATTTCTAAATTTGTCCTTGCACTTGCCATAGGGAGTATAAGTGTATAACATGGGAACATGAACTCTAAATTTAGCTATCTAAATAAGAAAGCATCATTGAACTTAATTAATTAAGAATAGTACAAATACTTCCTCCTTAAATAATCAATTTTTCATTGCAACATCACACCCAACATTGAAAGGAAAAAAAAAAATAGAAAATGAAAAACAAAGAGAAAGAAAAAGATAGGCACCAGCTGAAGGCCAGAGTACATCACTGATGCTGACGTCAGAAGCCGGTAGCCATTTGCCAAGGCCGAAGCTGCTCTCACTGGTTGCCTGTACCAGAAGCCCCTTCTTTGCAATTTTTCTACATTCTCTTCGAATTCTGATAGAAGGAAATAGAGATGCATGTGTTACCCTTGCTTCGTTTCTGAAGAGAAACAATGAGTGAGTGGAAAGAGGAGAAAACGAGGCGCTGCTTCTTTGACCATGAAAGATTTTGTACGAGGAAGGCAATCTCTGCACAGACATTTCTTTTTTCCCTTCTCACTCACTGTCTTTGTGTGTTTGCCTCGGGAGTTGGAATGAAAATATGAAATGGAGTTGAAAAAAGAGAGAGCTAGGTGGATTCACGCCATATAATTTAATTCAATCAAGTTGATATTTGTTTGAGAAAAATAGCAGTTGGAGAAGAAAAGAGAATATAGCTCTTAGAGATGGAGAGAAGGTGCCAATGAGAGCACAGAGATGCCAAGTACAAGAGATGGGGTCGAGACTCGACGACGGAAGATCGAGATACCAGAAAAACTGAAGTACTACTTTGTATAACTAATCGTGTGGCGAGTTTCTGACGAGTGAATACAAACAATAGAACCTGGTTCTGGTGACTCGACACATTAAGTGGAGGTTGATACTCGACGCAGGGTTCGGCCGCCAATCAGGGTCAGGTGTTCTTTCATTGCTCGGAGAGCCACATGAACAGCTAGTTGGCAATTATTCAAAAAAGAATAATATCAAATAAAAATAAGGCTATTGAGGTGCTTACCAAAAAAAACAAAAAAAACAGCTAGTGAGAGAATTGATACTTGACGCCAGTATCTCCCCAGCTTTATGCTGGTCAAGTACTTGCAGTGGACGAAGCCTTTTTATTATTATTTTTTGGATAATTAATTAATTAAAAAAAATTAAATGACGGATCTCCACGACGGATTCAGATTTTTGTAAAACAAATATTAAGTCCTTTGTTTGCTAATCCTACCAAGCTTACCAAGCCACCGTTAGTAATATAACTGATATTTAGTACATTGACTATGGATAATTTCATAAAAGATTTGGTTTGGAGAACCAACTTGTGACAAGAGCAACACATCTTATGTGAAGGTCGTAAGTTCGAAATTCGATTAGAGGTCATTTGTGACATTTAATTTTAAAATTGAAGAATTTGACTTTCATCTTATTTTAGAAAATAAATAAAAAAATTGGTTTGGGATTAACATTGACTGAGCTAGTCATATATGCCTCTCCTTGATTTGTGCGTCTACTTCTATGAATATTTTCTTGCTACATTAGGCTTATTAGCCGCTGTTTTGCCAAAGATTCCAGCCACAATTCCCCATTTCTTTCTTTATTATACAAATTGTTGGATGGAACTTCAACAACAAAAATTTTCAACACAAAAATATTGTTAACATTTTTATAATCAATCAGAATTTATTTTTATTTAAATTATTTTAAATTCTGGATCCCCTCGAGTGTTTGATATATATGAAAAAAATTGTTTAGACATTTGTAATTAATTAGGAAGGACTATTTTCACGTTTCTCTACGAAAAAAGTACTAATCGAAAAATTGTATATTCTACGAAATAATAGACACTTTTTTATTATAAAAAAAAATCTTACATGCCACAAATCTTGTGCATAAATAATTATTTTTTAAACCCCAAAGATTAATGCAATAAAAAAATAACATAAAGAAAATTTATGCAGAGGAGCACAAAATGATTTGTCTTCAACGAAACTTGGAGCACATGAGCCATACGTCAGAATTATTCACGAGAGAGAAGCAAGATATCGGACGACAGGATGTAGATGATGGGGCATAGTCAAACAGCTTCAAAACATTACAATTTTTCTGTTTTTTGAAATGAGCACAGTTTATTATTTTTTCCTTTATGAAATGCTAGAGATCTACAACATTGAAAATAATAATAATAATAATAATAATAATAATAATAATAATAATAATAATAATAATAATAATAATAATAATAATAATAATAATAATAATAACATCATACTTGTAGAGGACTGCAAAAGGTTGTTTGTACTACTTTAAATATTTTGTTCAATTAAATACATCATAAATATCTTACTTGAATGAGAAGAGAATTATGAAATAAATGAGCAATATGTTTCAGAATTAATTAGGAGAGAGCAGTTATATCGGATGCTTGAGGATCTATTTATTATGACATGACTAGATAATTTAAGAACTTAAACCCCACTTTATGTATTTATATATTTATTTATTGTAGAATGTAATTGAATGCATGTAGTTAGAATAAAACTTGTAACGATTTACAGAAGTACTATGTTGGACAATTTTGGATACCGAGTTTGGGATTTTTATATTTCGATATATATATATATTTTATTTCCTGCGCCCTTTTTGTGTTTCTAAATGTATGCTACTCGAAATCGAGACTTTCATTTCAATGGGGGAAACCGAATCCAAGTATATACCAAGAGGATAACTCCTAATCTCTTATATAGTCTATCCCACTTGCCACTTGATAATCTGAATTAAAATATCAATTATTGTAAAGTTCTTCTACAATACCTTTTTCTCTACATAAGGGCTCCGTTTGGATGGTGTGAAAATAAGATAAATAAAAGAAGAAGTATTGAGAAGTATGTAACTTTGTGAAGAGTTTGAATTGTTTATAATAAATTTTGGAAGTAAGAAAAAATTATTTTTTTATTCTTGCATCCATCCAAACGGAGCCCCTGCGAAGTAAAAGAGTTAAGGTTATACAAATTATAAATGACATAAGACTGATAAGACTCACCACAAGTTTTTTTTGTCTTTGGAAATTAGCGGGGACCGCCCACCACTTTTCTTTTGGAAGAGCATCCAAGAAACAAACTAAAGAAGAGTTATTACAAAATGAGCATTCAATCTTAACACCCACAAAAGAGGAACTCCTCTGAAACACAGCTGATAATGATATCACTTAAAAACCTCACGTACCAATCTAAAGATGCATCCGTACCAATGCATATACCCCTACTACAATTTTCGTCTAAACACCAACCTCCACTAATTATTCAAACGTAGAAGCTCAAATCCAGAAGCAAAAAGAACTTTATTGGACCCCTTCACACTTCACAGGAACATGAGCAAAGAGGTCCTCTAAAAATTGCAAAAATGAAATAAAAAGTATGGTGTTTGATGAAAGTAAAGCAAACGAAAAACAATAAAGTTTAGAAGAAATTAACCTTATATGACCCTCAAATTCATATATTTTGTGCACAATATATGAATTTCTCGAAACAAAATATAGTAGGCACAGTTTTTAATTTCATCAACTGAGGTATGTATAAAATACAATGTAGTTTGTATATATAAAGTACTATAACACTGATTCCACAAAAAAAAAACAAATTTATATTTGATAAATATGATGGGAACTTTTTTATAAATAATAATTTTTGGTTTTTAGTGAATTACTTTAGGGGCTTCGACAAACTTTGAAATGTTTTAGTTAGGATATGACTGAAATTTTTATAGATAGAAATAATTGGATGGATCATATTGTGTTGAATTTATTTTGCAAAAAATTTGAAATTTGAAATTCATCTTTTATTTAAAAAAATCCAATGATTTTATTCAATGAAAATTCATTAACTTTCAAACACCACATTCTACACATATATAATTAATCCAATGATTTTTTTTAATACTAGTTGTAGTAACAGTTATGATCATTAAGAAAGATGAAACATAATTGAGCATCAAACATAGCCGTATATTGTGAAAAAATATGAACAATAAATATATTATCACTGTAGGACTGCAGCGATTAATACTGACATTTGTACATAAGCATCCATCAATTTTATTAAACATTAGTATAGAAATCCATATATATGTACCTGATCAGACCAAGTCAGGTTAAAGTCGTTCGATCCGTCTAATCGCACATTATTCTTTTTTTTTCCCTATGCGATTGTGGAAACAATTGTTTTTTTACACGGCTTAAATTAGCCGATACACGGTAATTCCTTTAATTCGACTAAAATACCCTTACCCATTACTCTAACCTTCCTATAATCAAATAAGCTTATCCCATCTTGGAAATGGATATACAAAATGGGTTCACAAAATAAAAATTCTACCAAAAGCATTTCTCATTTTCAAATCATGAACAGATATAGATACTGAAGGGCATAAGATGCCATATAGAAATATGATATCTAATTTTCGGTGGTCTGCTGTCATAATAAGAAACATATATACAAGTTAATTTTGAGTAGGTGGGGGTGCGATGTCATTTGTGCATGTATGGAGATTGTATCCTCGGTCGGTGAGGGTATTTCGATCATCAAATAAAAAAAAAAAAAAACTTGGCATGTATTGCTATTTGAAGCCGTGCAAAAAGCAGTTGCCGGAATGTTTGAATGCTTACATAATTTTTTTTTTGTTTTTGGAAATTAGTGGGGAGCGCCCACCACTTCCAAAGGAAGAGCTTAGCTAAAGCATCCAGTAAATGAACTAAAAACAAAAACAGGTTTGATACAAACTAAAGAAAGACTCATACAACAAATAAGTCCTCCCTCTATTGCTTACATAAATTTACAAATTAGCATGAAAGCAATAGTAAAACAATAACTGCACTCGACATGGGCTGGATTAAATCCGACCCAAATTGAGAAAACTATTGACTCAACTGAACCTAAACGCACTTAGAGATACATAGGGTTTGGACTCGACATGCAATCGCTCTCCCTTTAGCTCAGGAGGCATGCTCGTCGCCTCTGGGAGACACATAGTTCCGATATTGATATATACACCCAGAATCTTGCACTACAACAATTATGGTATATAGCTAGACACAATTATCTATGAAAATGTTTTGAAAAATCTAGCAATTTTTTTTTGCTACACTTGTTAATGTCAAGCTATATGTAGTGTAGCAAGCTCCTATACATAGATTTTCCAATATGTTGGTGAATGTCAAAAAAAGTCTAGCAAACACCAATTTCTTGCTACACTTTTGATCTAATTATTGCATGATAAAAAATCTAGCAAGCATCAATTTCTTGCTACACTTTTGATTTAATTATTGCATGATTTAAAAAATCTAGCAAACACCAATTCCTTGCTACACTTTTTATTTAACAATTGCATGACAAAAAAATCTAGCAAACATCAATTCATTGCTACACTTTTTATTTAACAATTGCATGACAAACAAAATCTAGCAAACACCAATTTCTCGACAGCTGCATTTTTTCAATGGCAACACCATTTTAATTATAGCTGAAATTTTGTATTTATTCTCATTTGCAAATAATAAATTTTTTTATATTTGAGTTTAAAATGCCTGTAGGCTTTCCATTAAAAGATAAAGTTTACATAATCCATGTTCCATTACATACACGAGACATGAAAGCAAACATTAACACCTAGAAGAGAAACATGACAGCAGCATATATATCCTAGATTCTGCTTTCATGCATACCGTAATAAAAACAAAAGCACCAGACCGATAATTTTGGCCATACACAAAACTTGTACACACAAAATCAGAAAGAGAGCATGTCATGCAAAGACAAACTTCTAGCAGAGACCCTGCTGCCAATGTCGCCCCTTGCCTCATTTGCCATTTCATGAGCCAGTTGAAGTGCTTCTCTTCTAGCATGCCTGACACTCACTTCAGGGAGCATCTGCAAACCATCTATGCACTGTCTAAACACACCCTCAGCTTTTCCAAAAAGAGATATCCTGCAAATTACGATCATTTAAGCAATCAACAATTGTATCCAACCATTGCTTTTTTGACTGGTACCATTGCCTTTTTGACTGGTACCATAAGTTCATAAAGCAAACATGGTATTGGCATTCAATATAACGAATATAAACAGAATGAATACAAGTGAACTACATTTCGGCAAAATAATGGAACCAAATGTTCAAAGTCAATAATGGCAAAAGCACTGCATGTTGAAAACAAAAAGCAACAGGCTGTAGTCAACTAATATCTTCACTAATGAGTTCGGGCTTCCCTTAACCATGAACCCTAGTAAGTGCTAGAATTTTTTTTTTCTAAACAAAAAAATTAACTGAAAACAATGACAATTTTGACCTTTCATTTCCAGATTTTGAAGATATTAGTTGTGAAATGATACATGGACAAGTGCCACCTCCTTTCGAGGAAGATCACGCATCAAAACAATCGTGCTATGCCACCTTTTGTAAGGAGACAATTTTTTTTGTGGTCTTAGTTTATATATTTGCAATGAATCATGCTTACCATTGTGAGTTTCTCCTTTTTTTCAGGTTCTATGGCTAAGCCCAGCTCAGATGTATGTCATAAATTAAAGATTTAGAAAAAATCATGCCATAATAGAAAATTATGGATAGTTTTCAATCGACATTTGGCAGCATCAAACTAGTCATGGTAAGTTACTGAACCCAGTAATTAATGGAAAGCTTAATATACTAGTACATACCTGTCTGATCAACAGGTACAGTATCAACTCCTTCTGTGTGGAGCATTTCCACAAACACCATGTGAAGTCTGAAAAAATGATATTTTGTAATAGCTAAAGTACACAGATCTGCCCTAAAGTGTAACCCAATTAGGATGGGCCATAGATGAGCCGTTAAACTTGAAGCAGACAGTGGTACAATTAATTCAATACTTAAATAGTTAAATGTTAATAATTTCTCTTTGTTTGTTTTTACAGATGTATGCAATAGTTGGGGCTATTAGTTGGCTATGTCCCCCTAGACTGATGGAAGAAATACACCTTAAATAAATTGGATTAGATTTTTGTGGTATTACTGTATTAGAGTAATTTAACAACAAAAGTTTAATAAATCTTAATATTAAGTATAGTAAACAAAGGGAATATGTACATACTACATTAAACCATGAAATATTACAAATTACTCCAAGGCATAATATCTGTTGCCAGCTAAGTCTAGACGATAATGAACTTATACAGCTCCTCCTAGTTAAAAATTTTAATAGATTCCATATCTTTCTGTTCAGATCACTACTAGTAATATTCACTGATCAACTTCCATTGGACAACGAAAATGAAAAAAAGAGGAGGAAATGAAGAAACCTTGTATCCGACAGGAATGTTAGCATCGCGATCGTTACAGTCCTGACATGATCCTGACAAGCACAAAACCGTTTAGTTAGTTTAACCAATAAAGCAGATTGGGGGTAAAGGAATAGTACCTATCAACTCTCTTGTGCTCTAGCTCTAGATCAATCTTCCTCCGATCCTTATTAATTTACCAAAAGAGAAAGTTGGAACACTCTATATGTGTAAATTTACTGGTACAGAGGCATTGATATGTTTATAGATCAAAGCCTACTTCTGCTGCAACTCCAACAACTCTGAATGTGTAAATTGAGTTCCTATTGATCGATTTGTTCCTACAGAATCCAAAATTTATTATTAGAAAAAAATTAATAAACCATACTTTTTTTTTTGCACCTAGCATGTAAACAGAAATTAATACATAAAAAACTTAAGGCCTTAGGCACTCCTGAAAAAGCTAACTAATAAGAGAAATGATATACACTACTACATTCCATGTACAAGACAAATAATGCTTGTTATGACCTTATAAGAACCCTGAAAAAAGAATAATAAAGCTAAATACAAAAAAAAATTAGATTCTTTAACTTGAGTTCAGTAAGGCTCAAATAATATTTTTCCAAACTAGTGGCAACACATAAGCACCTGACATATCACAGTTAACAATTTTTCCTTAGATTGCAAAAAGTAACAAGCAGAAAATCTAGGAAAGGTATAAACTAGAAAGTGCTTGCAACCAAGAATAAACTAGAAAGATAGCTATCATTGACCATAAGTCCCTACAATGGTTACAAAATTTTGAGAATATAAGAAATATATGGATTGGCATTGGTCAGGAATCTGATTTTGGCTAGTATCAGTATGGAATGAATCCCACAATCAATTTACAAGAATCTGACCATAAATCACTATTTAAAACTACAAGTTTTCTTCACCATCAAAAGGAAAAGAACAAAAATTCACGAGACAATTCTAACAAGCAAATAAAAGATCGTACCTTGCAGATTTCACAAAACTAAATCCATTTCAAAAGAATCTACAAAGCAGTTCAAAGAAAGACCCAATGACATAACCTCATAAACAACTTAAAATCATAACACACATAATGCATTGGAACCAGACAACTAGAATAGCAACCCCTAAATTACTGCATTGGAAGTACAATTCCTAATCAAATTTCTTGTATCGTCTTTGGTAACCAAGTAAGATTTGTAGTAATTTAAGATCTTGATAAATCAAGTATAAACCTATTTGAGCACCAGACAAATGAAATGTGCAAGCTATCTTTAATTTCAGTATTTACTGTGATTGTGAATAAAAATAATAATTATAGTTCGATTATAATCAGGAAATTAATTCATCCAGTACTCCAGTTACATAATCCAAATTATTCTTAAACACACCTACGGAAATTGATTTGTAGTTCCATAATCCAAATTATGTCTAAAAACACCTACAAAGTGTTTATTAATAAAAAAATCTATTTTCAATTTAGAAAATTGTACCTAACTTCTTTTAGCAAACCCTAACAATCAACATCCTCAGTCGCAATAATTCCGCAGAAATACATAAAATAACAAAATTCTAACCTTGATCGATCTCAAACTCCTCGAACTTATAATCATCCTCGAACAGATCGACCTTGGTTTCCTCAGTCGCCATAGGCTTCGCTTCTGTCCCCATTTTCTTTGTAAGAAAGCTCGATTGTTGATTAGACCTAGGTGAAAAATAATTTATAAAGATAAAAATCAAATCAAATGTAAAAACGGAGAAAAACCTAGAGATCACAATTCACAAGACCTAGTAGAACGAACTCGTACCTTCGTGCCTCCTAAAAAAGAGAGAAAAATCGAGAGAGAGAGAGGTATGTAATCAGGCAACGAGAGGTGACGGAGCACGGCTGCACCGGAGCCAGCGTCGGCAGCTTGTCGACAGGAGAGATGGGGTTGGTTCTAACGCTTATCGAGAGAAAAGAACAGAGGATGGTGGCATGTGTGGAGCTTGGGAGCACCAACGACTCTTGACATGGCGGCGATGTGGCGGTGGCGGAGATGGATCGGAACCCTAGGAGAGAGACAGTGAAGAGACGAAGAGGAAGGGAGAAAAAAGAAAATTCGTGAAAATATAGTGAAAGGGAGAGAGAAAATAAATAATGGGATAAAGTAATTTTTTTATTTCTTTCTTTTTTTAATTGTGGCTAAAAAATTGCTAGACCAATTTGATCTGGCGGTTGTGATCTAGTTGCGTTGCAAAGAAATGGTACTCTAAAGCATAAGTCTAGCAATCAAAATCTAGTTGTATTTTTTTTATGTTAACAAATTAAAAGTCTAGCAAGAGATTCTTGCAATATGCCTAATTACTAGACTAAGCAAAAAGTGTAGTAACAAAAATCTATGTAAAGACCCTTTATTTTGTAGTGTTGGTGAAGCAAATTTCATTCGCTCTTTCTTCTTTTGCCATCGTGCAAAACAGTCTTCTCTCTCGTGCTAGGGTTTGGTACTCAATTTTGATCGAGCCACAGATCCGTGGCTTTGAGGTTACTTTTCCTGACCATTCTCTTTGTGCTTTTTTGGTGTTATATAAATTAGTCAGGTCTGGCTAGGTACATGCTCTGATCTTTCTATTGGATATGATGATGCAAAAACGAATTCTATCAGCAAGCCTTCGCTCTATAAAACCACATTTTTGTTGATTTACTTTTTAGATATATGTTACCTTATCAGGACTTAATTGGGAGTTTCATTGGGTACAGGATCCAGTGCAAGCCACGTGTTTGAGTAAATTTTCTCCAGAAGAATATCACTACCAGAAAAAAGGGCTTCTGTAACGGACCATCTGTAACGGTTTCAATTAAACCCGTTACTAAAATGTCAGCAAAATATAGAAAAATCATCTGTAACGGTTTTATTCAACAAACCGTTATAATTTTTCCGTCATAAATAGCAAAAAAAATCCATCCAGCCTTCTATAACGGTTTTTATATAAAAACCGTTATAGAATCTATTACAATTTATAACGGTTCTAATATAAAAACCGTTACAGAATATAAATTTTCAAATCTGTAACGGTTTTTATATAAAAATTTAAAAACCGTTACAGGTTTGCTACGGGAAAGTACAGATGACCCTATTTTCTATTTCATTATCTCCGAACGTATCCGACCCTATCCTTCTCCATTTCATTATTTTGCCCCCTCAATTCTTTCTTCTCTTTACCCAGCCACCTAACTCTCTCTCGATCTCTCCGCCGCCTCCACCTCTGACCCCCGAACTCAGCCTCCTCCTCTTAAACCCAGCCACCTAACTCTTCCTCTTTGCTCTCTCCCTCCGCAGATCCGGCCGTCACTTTATTTCTTTCCTCGCTTTTCTACAAACCCTAGATCTGATTCTCAATCCTTCACCAGACCTCAAAATCGTTCCATCTCTCTGTCCTCGAAACCTTCCCTCTCTTGCTGGCATTGTGCTCGAAATCCTCTCTCTTTTTGTCGACGACCGAGGCGGTGACTCGTGGTTGAGACAATAGTTGAGGTGCTGGCCAGAGGTAGAGGAAGAGCCAAGGCGGCTGAGGAACTAGACCTTCCCTTTCTTAATTGCTTGTTGCTATTGAGGTATGCCTTGAAAAAGTTTAAAATTATTGATTTGGATGAGATGGTTAATTTTGTTGACGGTAAAGAGATCAGTAATGTTCTCTTGTTGACAAATTTTTTAGATTTCTACAAGTTCTTTTTCATTTATTTCATCTAAAGACAAAACCCTCCAATTCGATTTTCTCGACAACCCGTGCTTCTCTCTACCTCCTCTACAAGATTTTTGTCATCTTGCTTACCTGCTAGATGTTATTTTGTGTACAAGTATTACTTTTTGCGAAAGAATTTGATGATCTGTGTATTTTCTTTTATCGTTTTTTAAAATTTTCAGAAAATGCCAGAATTTCTACGCTTGAACGAAGTAAAATTTATGGTAATCTTGCACATGAACTAGTTGCTATTGATGATAGTGAGTTTGGTAAAATCAGATTGTGTTATATTTTTTTTCCTTTGTTGCTGTAGAGATAAGCCTGTTAGAGTTATGTCCTAGAAGTCAATAATTTAATGACTTAATTATTAGTTTATGTTTTGGATGAGATTTTATCATCTGTTCCTAGGTTTATTATTGACAGATCATTCAGGTTGAGGATCTGAATTGTAGATCTCTGTTGATCATTCTTTAGAATGACAATAATAAATCTAAACGGTCCATAATCTTGATAATTAACAAGGAACATTAATTATCATAAAAGATTAGTATGCAAGTTAAGTGATGATTAAGTTCTACTAATCATAGGTAAAGAGTTACCAACTTAGTTGCATATGTGTATGTTATGAAACATAGCACAGGACTTGACCCATCGAAATAAACATATGGATTGTGTTATGTGTCATTGTTTATTTCGTTGTGATTTTGGTTCTAAGTTTGAGATGTTTATCTTTTCCACATGAGGATAGGTTCAATAAATACTGTCTACCGCTGATTCCCGATAAGGGCTGCTATACGGACTTTATTTATGTTCTCTTGAATTGTGCGGGGAAAAGTTAATCATCAAGAAAACCGTATGTCCCTCATTAATTCACTTAGTGAGTGACGATATCTGTTTGGGCCCCTTGATGGAGATAGATTGTTTGCATGCAACTTTATACAATTATCTCTAGATCAAGAAACGTATAATCTGCAAGAATGACACATTCCTATCTTGGATTATACGATGATATCGTGTGACATAAGAATCAAAATAGAGAAACATATTTATTCTCTTATGCAGGATTGAAATATTGTAGCAGTACACTATTTATGCGAATTGGGAGTCATAACGTGTTGCTAGATACCGCTTATGATTATTGGAATTAAATAACGATTTAATTCCATGGCCAACATAGCATAAATCCTCAAAGGGTCACACAAATAGGACATTAATCACACAGTGCATTATTTATTTATTCACAGCAGTAGGTTCTGTGGAAATATGATAAGATTGATTAATTAATTATATACCGTTGCGAACCGTTATAATTAATTGAGTCAATGGATCATATAGAAATAAATTAATGCATTAACTAATCCTAAAATAATTATTAATGAGTTAATAATTAATTTAGTTCAACACTTATCAATATAAATGGTTATATTGATTAATTGGGCCGTTATTTAAATAGCAAATATATAGCCCAATTAAAGAGCAAAGTTGAGGGACCTTAATTATATGAATTAATGGTCCAAATGAAGGGGTTTAATGGCCCATAAAGGCCCATTTCGTGGCAGCCATTTATGGTGGTAGGTTGGATGGCATAGTTGTAATTATGCAAGAGGTCAATTAGGTTTTGTGCTCTATATAAAGACCACTTATGAGAGCCTCCACCTAGACTTTTCTCTCTCCTCTCTTCCTCCCATTCTAGGCCGCCACCTTCCTCTTCTCTCCCTCTCTTTTGCTCATGTGTTGAGCTATTTTCTCTCCACTAAATCAAGGTTGTTGATTGATGCAAGAGAGAAAACCATAGGGATTAGGCTTGTTCTTTGGGTATGCTAGCACGTACCTTGTAGAACGTGATTAATCCTCCTTGGTGGACTCGAGGGCGGTTACGAGACGTGGTGGAGACGGTGGAGAAGGCACGCCATCGATTCCCATGCCTTGGTCGAGCCCCGCGAATACGATTTCGCGGGAGGTATCGATTTCCCCTTTTTCTCGTGTGTTTGAATAGCTTGTGTACTAGATCTTGTGTGTGCTATGTTTGCTTGGTTAATTAATTGGTAATTAGCATAAAAATGAAAATTAGCACACTTTCTAACAGTGGTATCAGAGCACATGGTCGTACTTAAGCTATTTTAACACTTAATTAAGAGAAATTGGCTAATTAATGGATTAGTAGAGATGATGCGTTTGTTTGCTGTCTGGAAATGGTATTTTCTGTGTTATTTCGCGTTTTTGGATGTGATAAGTTCTCTGGAAGATCTTTCCATCTACATGAAAGTTGTAGATCTGTGGATTGTGATTCTTTTGTCGTTGGATTCACATTTTTCTGAATTAGTATGGATTTACTGTGAATAAAACGGCGACAGTGCGCAGAACCAGTTTTTGCTTGCACTGTCCTGTTTGAATGGCTTGAAAGATTTATATTTTGAATATAAGTACCAGTGTTCTATGGCTAGAAATAAAGAGGACTTGAAGCTCTTTCTGAGCATGTATAACTTGTTGCATGACTCGGATTAATTAGTGGGTTTTCAAGTATGAAAAGGAAGATCTTGTCAGATCCAGTTTGTTGAGCAAATCGATTGTTCTAATAAACTGTACCAACTGAGAACTCCTTTAAAAATTTTGTTTAAATGGAGTTGTTCTATTTTGAGTTAGGATTCCAGGAAAATTAATTTCGTAATTTTTCGTGGATGTTTGGACCTTCAACTAGGTTAAAATCTTTCGATTGACAGTCTGTCCCAGTACAGAATTTGTTGATTGTTTAGGCTGTAACTTAATATTATTGAACTAAACTTGGTTGTTTTCTTTTCATGAATGGATAGCCTGTAGTCTAAACAAGTTTTTCTATGTATATTGTATATATAAAAACTGGATAGAAGGTGGTCTAACAGACCAAATGGTTGAGAGGATAAGCTGAAAATCTCATAACGGTGTTTCGTGCACTTGTAAGAGATTTGTCTTTTTTGATTCTCCCAGATGGTTTAAGATCTCTTCTTGAATTTTTTACTGGTAGTCACAACTTTGATTAGGAGCTTAAGTAATTTATTTGAGAATTTTTGGAGACCGAAAACTGTTGTTTTTGTTGGATTCCATTAGTTACGTTTTTTGGTAAATTACTGTTTTTCTAAGTATTCAAACTAGTTGAATTTAATTAGAAAACTCCTTGTTTGATCTCCTTTCTGTTATGGGATGTTGAAAGAACTTTCTAAATGAATTTAAACAAGTTTGGTTGTTTAAAATTGAGGATTTGTACACGGAATTTACTTATAGCAAACGATACGCAAAGATGCTTGAAAATCGTTAATTGGAAACAAAGTTCTTGTATGTGCTAACTTTGTTTTGTAGGTGGATAGTGGGTTTAGTATGGCTCAAGACTCAATGCCTTGTGGTTGTAAATGAATGCATGTGTGAATGTTTGTAATGCGGCCTTTGGTGCCATTAATTAATTTTTGATTAATTTTTGATGTAACTTGTGAGGCTTGCATGCCCCTAAGGATAGGAAGGGAATAGGATGTTTTCACATGTATTTTGCACCTTTATTTTATATAGGAATCCTTATAGAATTTAGTGGGAGGGCAAGGATTAGATTAGTTTTGCTCCATGGACGATGTGGCGAAACTAATGCAAGCGGGAGCCATACAAACCCACAACTATGAGATGCTTATATGTGATTGCTTGTGATTGCTATGAATTGTCATAGGCTAGGTACGGGTGTATGCTTACATGACCACCATACAAGTGTCACTTAATTGATTGTCCCAAACAAAACATGATTAAGTTAAATCGCCCTCCTTCTCTCTATCCCCTTCTAACGTGTATGATCGTTCATTGATGCATTCTCGCCGACGCGGGACATCGTGCTCCATCATCCGTGTCGGGGTGTAAATCGGATTTACTAGGAGCAAATAGAGAAAGGTTACTTAACGATGTTTTCTAATCGGATTGGGCATCGGGGCAAAGTTTGTGGATATACATGTGATATTTCACAAACCAAGAATCATATGGAATGATTGGTTGGAGAACCTACCTTATCTAGTTGTTTTGGTGTCACGCCGACGCTAGCACCATCTCAACGAAAATAGGGATCTTGGAAAACCTACTATATTAGGGACATTAAATAAATATAGTGGGAGTTTTATTTGTTATAAATAAAACAATTGCATAAACTAAATGACCGTAAATTGATTTTGTTATAGATGTTAAAATTGTTAATTTTGTTGCGATCAATCTTTGAAAAATGAACAAACTCGTTTCTAAAAGGTAGTTACTTGAAAGAAGTAATACCGATTCCTAAGACATGATCTTAGTGAAGAGAAATTTGAGTATGTCAATTCCCAAAACTTTCCTCAAACTACCCGAACGTAGCAACGCGATGATTGATTGACTTTTGGCGAAAAGTTATTTAATAAAGCGTATGGCTAATATCCTCATTTAAATTTCTAGACCTTTGAATTAGAGAATTCATATGGACTAGATCTAACTCGTACGCTCTCATCCACTTACTCAAGAAAGTGTTCTTGGAGAAAGTAGATATTAACTCCATCATTTATGATCGAGTATAAAGAGTATGAGTTGACCAAGAGATTCTTCTTTTATAAAAGGATACATGAACGTTTTCATTGGCTTACAAATCGAAAGATTTAAGTAGCTAATTGATGACTAGAGATATTAATCTCCGATATCAAGGATTGTTGATATTGTCATACGATCTCTTTGGAATTATAAAGGATATAATGTTACCTTCTTCGCACAATTGTTGATGCAAAAAGGTAATTGGTTAAGTATTCAAGAAATACTTCACTAAGGTATGAGTTGAAATTTTCGAGACCCTCATTTATGACCATGTGTCACATGAGATGTTTCATTTGCCGTTTATGGGAGGCATTTGAAAGGTTGTCCGAAGTACCATGATTGTGACGATTAGAAATATTCTAATCCTAAAGTGTATTTGTCGTTCAAACTATCTCACTATCTCTAATTTACACTAGTAACTTGATACTAGTTCATATGCTCGCATTTAACGAAATGTGTTGGCAATGAAGAATAAGAGAATGTTCGAGAGATATAAAGTAAACTCCGTATAGGAGATGACTTATTCATTTAAGTCATTACCATTGAATACGTAGAGTTATCTTTATTAAGAGTTTATTTAGGAATTGAAGGTTGCATACCTTAATCCTAACCTCTCACAACGTCTCCATTTCATATTCGATGATGGATGACTATGTTTAATAAAAGACAAGTTCTTTTATTATGAATTTGTTTATATGATTTCATGCATCTTGATGGAATTTGCTTGAAATAGATAAACAAGTTATGAATGACAAATAGGATGCGTAAGACTTGACATAAAGTATTTGACTTTCATGTTATATATAACCGCTTAGTCACATATATAAACGAGAATCGCATTATGAGAGTCTACGTAACGTAGAGCTCGAAATTCAATTCGATTTCAAATCGATTGATATGCGAATCATGTTTGTTAAATGACAAAAGCGCCTTTAACCTACAAAGGTTTAAGGACAAGTGACTTGATTAGGACTTATACATATCGATGTATAAAGACCAATAAGTACTTGTGCAATGAAAGGTTGTTGATACTTTACTACTTAACCAACGATCATTGTAGATATTAACATATCTATTTGATAAGGTATAAGTATGAACCTTTTGACTAGTTCAAAGGAGTTCAAGTGTGAAGTTAAAAAGACCGTTCAAGGAAAAAGAAAAGTCTTACAATTAATCGTGGCAAATAAGTAGTTAAGTCATATGATTTGAAGTATTATCTAAAGAGTATGAAAATAGTTTCATAACTCACTCCATGAGGAACATTATGGAATAATGTGTCCAAGAATGGAGGTATCGAACAATATTTTGTATAGTTCGATCGATAATAAATCAAATTGACTTATTCGACTCGTATTAGGGAATTATGTTTGAGGATAATATTGTTTACACTGAATGGTGTTCCATCAAAGTCTATTGAGGAAGGTTTCTTACGAGATTTTGATCTCTAAGTATAATACTTCTCGAGATTTGGTGTTGAGAAGCTTATTTCAAGTATTGTGGACTTGTAAGCTTAAACCAAATAAGACACTATATATTTGTAGGATGCTTTATATTAAAAGGCACTACTTCCACGAATATGATAAGAACAAAGTAGTTGTTGCTAATCATAATGTAGTCTTGATGAATTGAAATTCTCAAGAAGAAGTAGTGGGAGTAAAGTGAGCATTAAAGGAGTTTATGCGTCACTACAAGAAGTACTCTTATGGGAAACTTGTCACTCCATACATGGTGCTTAGTGGGAGTTGAGCGGAACTTCATTCACAAGTTGTTTTGAAAAGAAGTTTAATAGTACGCTCCTTCCAATGAGGACTCAACCATATCACGAGTTGATGATGATTCGAGAAACTCATGGAATATATGAGGAGTCAAGAACTCGTTCAACAATTCATTGTGGAAGTAGTTCATGAACCTCAAGTACCAGTCCTACAAAAGATCAACGAGAGTTGATTACCTAAGCCGTTTGGTGCATTGGCTTCACGACATTCTCAAACTTAGCATATGAGAATCCGTTGATAAACAAGAAAAAAACGATGGAACGATCCGATTCCACATATATGGTTCGAATTCATATGATCTTTAAATAAAATCCATGTATAACAACAAGGTATAGACCTTGGTTGATGTTCATGAAGGAGCAATCCATCAAGAACGTTTAGATCTTCAAAAGGAAAGATCGACATGGATAACAAATCGACTATGTACAAAGCGCGGCTTCTCGCTTGTAGCTATGTCTAAGTCGATGACTAGTTGACTACGTACAAAGCACAACCTCTTGCTTGTGGCTATGTAAAAGTCAATAAAGATCATTCTAGCAATAGTTGTATTTCATATATATTGATATATGGAAAAACACATAAAACCGCCTTCTTCGTATGAATGAAGGATGATGTTGTGCATTTGACACAAATCGAGGTTTTATGTATTGCTAAAAACATACGCATGCTTCAAGGATCCATAAATGGATTAAAGCAAGTGTTGTGGAGATTGGAATAAAAGTTTTGACAAGGAAGTCAAGGAGTTGAACTTCGTCAAAAGTATCTTGTATAAACAAGATATTCAGTGGGAGCATAATTGTATTACTTGTATTGTTCAAGATAACAATTCATTAAATTGGGAATAACATTAACATTAAGAAAATGAATATTGTCGAGATCTCTTTGGAGAATGCTTTCTCAAATGAGAACTTGGGCGAAGTCACCTAATCCTAGGAAACAAAATCTATAAAGATAGATTATGATGGATGTTAGGTTTGAGCAAATATGCATATATTGACGAAGTGTTCTAGAAACACGAAAGTTACACTCCAAGAAAGGATGTCTAACTATACGTCACATGGCATGACTTGAGTGTTTTAACTCGGTCTATTGCAACTCGATTCGAGAAAGTGCATGAAATAGTTCAAGCATTCCTTCATTATGAGTTTCATTGTGTACGCCATATTTATGCATATGCCCCAATGTGTAGTATCCAAAAGATATGACAAACAGTTGTCGAATGGATACAAGAGAGACACATTAGGACGATAGTCAAGGATATCCTCGAGTACCTTATGAGAAAGAGTGATATAATGTTTCATCTCTTAAAAGGAGCTCGTGTAAGTTAATTACACTAATGCTAGTTTTTCGAAAGATTGATATAATCACAGTTGAACTACGTATTTTGCTAAAAGGTGGTGTTGTAAATTTAGAAGGTGTTCTAAATGGAATATTACAACCGTTTCCGTCACCAAAGCAAAATACATAGCAACTTGTGAAGCAATAAAAGAAGTTTATTTCGGATTGATTTCTTAGTTGAGTTATTATGGTTCTAAGCATCTCGAACCATAGCTTACTCCTAAGAGCCCAATGTTACATTGGAGATTCAAATATGATCTATAACGATATCACTTGATATCATATGATGGTGATCAAGAATATATATAGGAGTATATATATATATATAGTCAAACAATTTTTGGATAGGTTCGCGAACACAGCGAACACTCTAGCACGACCTCTACCTTGAGCAGTATACGAGATGCAGTTATGCATCCATACGTGGTGGACGTATGAGTAACTAGCTATAAGCGTATTATTTATTTTGAGGTCCGAGACATGTATATATGTAGATATATGACATTGTTCTCAATTCTTCGTTGGCTAGAAGTCACTACTGATTGACTCTAGGCCAAGTGGGAGATTGTTAGAGTTATGTCCTAGAAGTCAATAATTTAATGACTTAATTATTAGTTTATGTTTTGGATGAGATTTTATCATCTGTTCCTAGGTTTATTATTGACAGATCATTCAGGTTGAGGATCTGAATTGTAGATCTCTGTTGATCATTCTTTAGAATGACAATAATAAATCTAAACGGTCCATAATCTTGATAATTAACAAGGAACATTAATTATCATAAAAGATTAGTATGCAAGTTAAGTGATGATTAAGTTCTACTAATCATAGGTAAAGAGTTACCAACTTAGTTGCATATGTGTATGTTATGGAACATAGCACAGGACTTGACCCATCGAAATAAACATATGGATTGTGTTATGTGTCATTGTTTATTTCGTTGTGATTTTGGTTCTAAGTTTGAGATGTTTATCTTTTCCACATGAGGATAGGTTCAATAAATACTGTCTACCGCTGATTCCCGATAAGGGCTGCTATACGGACTTTATTTATGTTCTCTTGAATTGTGCGGGGAAAAGTTAATCATCAAGAAAACCGTATGTCCCTCATTAATTCACTTAGTGAGTGACGATATCTGTTTGGGCCCCTTGATGGAGATAGATTGTTTGCATGCAACTTTATACAATTATCTCTAGATCAAGAAACGTATAATCTGCAAGAATGACACATTCCTATCTTGGATTATACGATGATATCGTGTGACATAAGAATCAAAATAGAGAAACATATTTATTCTCTTATGCAGGATTGAAATATTGTAGCAGTACACTATTTATGCGAATTGGGAGTCATAACGTGTTGCTAGATACCGCTTATGATTATTGGAATTAAATAACGATTTAATTCCATGGCCAACATAGCATAAATCCTCAAAGGGTCACACAAATAGGACATTAATCACACAGTGCATTATTTATTTATTCACAGCAGTAGGTTCTGTGGAAATATGATAAGATTGATTAATTAATTATATACCGTTGCGAACCGTTATAATTAATTGAGTCAATGGATCATATAGAAATAAATTAATGCATTAACTAATCCTAAAATAATTATTAATGAGTTAATAATTAATTTAGTTCAACACTTATCAATATAAATGGTTATATTGATTAATTGGGCCGTTATTTAAATAGCAAATATATAGCCCAATTAAAGAGCAAAGTTGAGGGACCTTAATTATATGAATTAATGGTCCAAATGAAGGGGTTTAATGGCCCATAAAGGCCCATTTCGTGGCAGTCATTTATGGTGGTAGGTTGGATGGCATAGTTGTAATTATGCAAGAGGTCAATTAGGTTTTGTGCTCTATATAAGGACCACTTATGAGAGCCTCCACCTAGACTTTTCTCTCTCCTCTCTTCCTCCCATTCTAGGCCGCCACCTTCCTCTTCTCTCCCTCTCTTTTGCTCATGTGTTGAGCTATTTTCTCTCCACTAAATCAAGGTTGTTGATTGATGCAAGAGAGAAAACCATAGGGATTAGGCTTGTTCTTTGGGTATGCTAGCACGTACCTTGTAGAACGTGATTAATCCTCCTTGGTGGGCTCGAGGGCGGTTACGAGACGTGGTGGAGACGGTGGAGAAGGCACGCCATCGATTCCCATGCCTTGGTCGAGCCCCGCGAATACGATTTCGCGGGAGGTATCGATTTCCCCTTTTTCTCGTGTGTTTGAATAGCTTGTGTACTAGATCTTGTGTGTGCTATGTTTGCTTGGTTAATTAATTGGTAATTAGCATAAAAATGAAAATTAGCACACTTTCTAACAAAGCCAGAGCACCTACTTAAGGTTATTTGGTCAACAACTCCTGCAATGGTTATGTAAATTAGTTCTGTAAATTTTCAATTGCAATAGTTTTCTAATTTAAAATATTACGGTAATTGATATGTTTTATTGAATTGAAATTTTGTGACAGGATTGGCCAACCAGAGACAATTGGCATCAAGCCTGGAGGTTCAAAGAATGAGATGGCCAATCCATTCTACCTGTAAGACTGTCATGAAAGAGAACTTGATCAAGATGGCCAAGAGTGTGAAATCCCAGGTACTAGTCTTATAACTATTTCTGGTTTAGACCTTTATCAATTGTTGAAATGCATTGTTACTCCTAGAATGTATGGCCAATAAAGTTATAATTATTTCCCACTTCTGAATTCGAAGAACCTCATACTCATAGCACCTTTTGTCAGGAGTAACCAATTTTAATCAAAACAATCATGTCACAAGTCATTGTAATTGATTATTTTTTCTGCTGTTTGTTTTCAATTTTTGGCTCTTAAAGCAAAAATACCCAACATATTAACATATTACTTTACAAGGATTTTAATTGAAGCACTTGAAAGAGCAACTCTCTTATTTGTCGTTGCATGTTTCTTTGGTCCAATGCTTGTTTGTGGCTTACAGTAGCTTGGAGCAATTTGGCTATATGGACAGAGTAATTGATAGAAATGCACTAATTTTAACTTTACCTGAAATTACTGACAATGTTATGATCTTTACTAACAATCATCTGATTTATGCAGATCCTATTTGATATCTCAAAGCCCGGTGTTTTCAAGAGCCCGACATCTGACACTTGCGTGTGATTTTCGGTGAGGCGAAGATTGAGGATCTGAGCTCGCAACATCTAGCGAACGAAAGTCGTATCCGACGGATGAAAGCCATGGCCGAGCGACCGAAAGTCATCCCAAGAGGTGAAAGTCATGGCTCGACAGTCGTGCCCAAGGGATGAAAGCCGTGGCCGAGCGATCGAAAGTCGTGCCCAAGGGGTGAAAGTCGTGGCCGAGTGATAAAAAATCATGCCAAGGGGTGAAAGTCGTGGCCGGGCGATCAAAAGTCGTGCCAAGGGGTAAAAGCCGTGGCCGACTGACTGTTATTTATATTAGCTTTATATTATTTGTATGAATGTTTATGATTGTCATTAGCAAAAAAAAAATAACGTTTGTATATATTAGTTTTATGATTGCACGTTATGATAATGATGATGGTAGCAGAATTAATTTTTTTTTTAAAAAAAAATAAGAGTTTGTAACGGTTATTATATAAAAACGGTTACAGATGGTCTTAATCTGTAACGGTTTTTATATAATAACCATCACTGATTTGGCCCTTTTATGACGGTTTTTTATACATAACCGTTACAGATTTTTACAAAATCTGTAACGGTTATTTACCCTTCTGTAACGGGACTTACTGTAACGGTACCATAACCGTTACAGAAGTGTTTTATTAACCGTTACAGATAACCTTTTATTAACCGTTACAGATAACCGTTACAGAAGTGATTAATCAACCATGCATGAAGTAGCCGGAAAGTCAAGAAGGGGCGATATGGACATGATTAGTAGTTTGCCTGCAGATCATTGCTTACTTCATCTCATAGTGTCTAATATGCTCTCAAAGAGATGGAAAACTCTGCCCTTTCTATGATGGTAAAATAGATTAATAGAATCATAATGAATGGGATGATGATGCACTAATTAGCAAAAAAATTGGCAAGTTCAGAGATTTCGTGAGCACAACTCTACTACGTACATCCTGAGGCCTCTTATTTGCAAAAGTTTCATCTTTCTTGCACTGAGATGCCTGAATGTAAACGATGATTATTAATTGTTGAAATTTACTAGAATGGGCTGGGGTGCCGCTGGTGGCGACGGGTGACAGTGAACCATTCATCTCTAGTGGCTAGACCTCTCTTCGCCATGACCATCATTTAGTTTCTGTTGAAGGCCAGAAGGTAGTTTTTCTGAAAGGTCACTGTTTCCTGACACGTCCAAGTATGTAAGTGATCCACTGCAGGGATACTTATCTGTGACGTTTGCCGAAAGTGTATGGGACGGAAATTTGTCCACAATTGCGCAGACATCGATCCACCCTGTATAGTGTTTACTATGCTCAATTAGATCATTTCAAGATGATGAATATAAACGATGATTATTAATTGTTGAAATTTACTAGAATCTTAGATATGTTTATAACAACTTATATATAGCGGCAGGAACCAAAACTTGGCATCTCATGAGATGGCAATTTCCCTTGGTGCATATATTCATACCGGAGAATGAGAGAAAGTAAAGTCTGAGTTAATAGTAGAATATGAGAGAATATACCTAACCGAGCCCGTCGGTGTTTTTTTCTGCTCCGCAGCCAAAAATGATTGGTACAGATGTGCACCATTAGTAGGAATAGTAATCCTTTGGAAGACAGTCTCAGCTGATATGAGATACATGAGGAAATCACGACACTACCTTAATATATTACTAAGGACTTATAATTAAGGCAAGCTTGAGTTCTAATTCTTTGTTTGCTTTCTTCTCAATTAGTAAATTTTTTTGAGGTGGAGGTAGTCTCGAAGCCGGGGCTGTATGTATTCAATTTATAGACGGCCATAGGTTTTCCTTACGGGCAATTAATAATAATAATAAATAAAATATAGAAAGCACAAGTGGGACAGCCCCACCTAACCTCGTACCTTGTGATTTCATGATTTGCCTGCCCAATTGATATTTCTTATAGATTCTCTTTGGATGCGTGGAGAATAAAGTAGGAAGAAGGAAAGAAATTTATTGGAAAGGGATAAATTTATTGGGAAGTGTGTAACTTTTGTGAAGAGTTTAGATGATTAGAAATAAATTTATTGGTAAAAAATGGTTTTTTTTATTCTTTATTCCGGAAAAAAGCCATCCAAACGGAACCTTAAGTTGATAAGTAGTTAAGTACATTTTAGGAACTTGTGGTTTTTGTCAATGTACAACAGCGAGTAAACCAATAAATGCGTTATAAATGGTCGGCGCATAGGCCACCGGTGCCTGCGTAAGATTAGAGTTTACGGCAATAATCCAAGGCTTCAAAAAAAGAGAGAGAAAAAAAAAAGATAAGATCAAGTAACTAAAGTAAGCTACCTAGTACAATAGGATGGGATGATGAAAATGCATAAATGTACAATTATTTTCTTTTTAAAATTAATATCAACGTATCCTACTCTATGAACAATTAATATAACACTGAAAAGATGTACATGTGTACTGGCTCTGGCAACAAGTTACATTTTAATTTTACTGTCTTAAAATTTTTTAATAATTCAATAGGCTACACAAATTTTGTGTAACAACTTTTTTCTGGAAAAGCTTGATTATGCCCCAAAATTCTTATATTATATCTCAGAAGATATATACTGTACGCAACTGTGCAGAATTAGATGATATTAATTCATCGATTAGACAAATTCAAGGTATATATTTCTATCCAATCCTGTTTGTACATCTAACCTAAACACATAAGCACAACTTCAAACTACATCGTCAACAAATCAGACAAATTTTAATATTCCCACATTCTGAAAAGATCTTAATTATTTTTATTTTTTTTTCATTGCGTCGTATATAGCGCCAAGCTGGCAAATAGTGTGGTTGAAATTTCGCAAATGTGGCTCTTGAACCAACTGTTCACCGTAGAAAATTTTAATTGAAAATGACTAGCATGGTAGCAAAAAGAATTATAGGTCAACTTAAAGTCAAATTTTTTTATTTCATTGTCATCAGATAAAAATATCACGGAAAACTTTAGTGGGACAAGTTTAATAGACACTGATCTATTTTGCTTTTTGGGTTCAATTACCAATTACCAATTTACCATACTGTTGTAAAGGTTGGTTACTGGTTATGCACAATTAATGAATGGACTCTCAAGTCTTCAAAAAAAAAAAATTTACCACGGCTCCAAAAATCTAATTAGGGGTGCATAACATCTAAAACAGCCACGAAAATGAAGTGTTGTTTTAACCGTTTCGTTTTAGACACGAAACTGACGATGTGTTGCATTAACCGTTTCATTTTGGACGAAACGATCGAAATTACGAAAATACCACGAAAATACACATGGACGCAACTGAGTAAGTGTTGCGTTGACAGTTTCGTTTTTAAAACACAAATAAAATTTTTAACCATTTATTTTTATTTTGGTCGAAACGAAACGAAAAAACAATTAAAACAGTCGCCGTTATCATCCCTAAATCTAATAATCCGAAGGGAAAATGGCTACATACTCACCTCGTAAAATTTCCAGCCCAAATAGAAATGGAACCCATATTTTGAAAGCCCAAATAACAGAGGTAAATGCGAACCCATTACCATGTTGTGAGAATAAATCTAGGCCCAGACCGAATTTGCAGTCACAACATTCTTAAATCTTAATTAATAATTTCTCCTCTAGAAAGTTACATCGTTATTGGACTCGACATGGGCTTGAGCTGAATCCGACCCGAATTGAATAATAACTATATTTAGACAGTACCCAACCATTAAAAAAGAAAATTGATTTACCTAGACAAGCTCTGTGCAAATCTCTTTCTTTTGTTACCATCGTGCAACACCGTCTGCTCTCGCCTGTTAGGGTTTGCATGTTACTTGATTTTGATCACTCTACGGATCCATGGCTTAATTGGAGGTTAGATTTCCCAGGCATTCTCTATTTTCTCTTAATCTTATATTCTTATACCCGTTTCTCGGTGTTCTCTTAATTGGCAATTACCGTTTCTCAGTGTTACATTAGTCAGGTTTTGGTTAGGTGTCACTATTATTATTTTCCTCTTCCTTTTTTTTATTTTCGTTTTTATTAGAACAGCGCCGAAAATAATCTTAATTAAAATCCTAGTTATCCCCCAAGTCAGGATATATCACAGCGAGCCTTTGCTTATGAAATAACCTTTCTTTCTGATTTAATTTATTAGAGATATGTTACATTATCTTATCAGGACTAAGGCGGCTTAATTGGGAGTTCCTTTTTGTTCAGTTGATTTCCTCGAGAAGAATCAGGCAGCCATGGAATGAGCGTGCAAAGTCAAGAGGGGTGATATGGATATGATAAGTAGTTTGCCTGATTGTTTGCTTCATCTCATTATGTCCTTCTTGACTGCCCAAGATGCCGTTCGGACATGCATACTCTCAAAGAGATGGAAGAATCTCTGGACAACCCTGCCCTTTTTAGATTTTGACCTTTCTAAATTCGACTATGATGGTAAAATAGATGATTTTGAACAAAGAAGTAAAAAATTTGACAAGTTCAGAGATTTTGTGTGTATGACTCTAGAACATCGGGAGGCCTCTTATTTGCAAAGGTTTCACCTTTCTTGCACTGAGATGTCTAAATTCAACGACAGCTATGACATGTTCATACAATCGTGTATTTGTTATGCTCTTAAGCATAATCTTCAATGGCTTAAGATTGATTACGAGTTATTCAGCCCACCGCCCCTTGGTGTTTTCACTTGTGCATCTCTAGTAGATGTGTCACTCTTTTCCTTCTTTCCCTACTCCATAAGAGCTCAAGGAAATAGCATTGATGTAATAAATCTTCCGTGTCTCAGACGATTATATCTTAGAGGGTTCATTTTATATCAGGATTTTGTCAACAAGCTTTTCTCTGGTTGCCCCGTGCTGGAATTTTTGCATTTGGAGAACTGCGAAATGAACTTTTCTACTGTGAACACTCAGAGCCTAAAATACCTGAAAGTGGTGTGTTCCCGTAAATGTCGTAAAGCACTAGAAAAGAGAACTGATCAGTTGATCAACGCACCTAATCTTTTGTCTTTTTACTTGCGCATTTGTCCACGCATAATTGGAGACAAAATGCTCCTAAAGATGCCATCTCTGACCAGTGCAGTCTTTGATGTTCATATGCCTAAGTATTCGTCTTATGCGGGCAAGAGTAATATGATCTTCGGCCTTTCAAATGTCCAAAGTCTCATATTATGTGGGACCGGGATAATAATGGTATGTATAAGTTTGGCTCATGTTTTTATTTTTTTTTTTATTTTTAATCCATTTTGTAGTATCATTTCGACTCCCAATATTACACACTAAGTTCTTGTTTTGTTCTGATTTTATCCCGAAATGGATATAATAAATGGAATATAAAATTTGACCACCACAACAAGTCTTGACGTATATTAGAGCATCATTATATCCTTTCTTATTTTATTTTGTTTCTCTCTTATTGCTGAAATGTACGTTAATTGGTCATTTTTTTTAGGATTTACTGGAAAATGGACTGTTGAATTGCCCAGAGTTTTCAAATCTGAAGGACTTATCTGTGAAGGGCCTTTGTTTGTATCATCATTTCAGTTCACTTGTTTCTTTCTTGAATCTTTGTCCCAACTTGGAGAAGCTTTCATTATCTCATCATGATAACTGTTGTTGGGTACTTGATTACTTTTATGGCTTTGGTTTCCTTTTTATACTAAATACCTAGAAACAGAATTTTCATGGGAGAAGCCTCGAAAGTTTTGTCACATTTAAGTTAAATTTTACATTCTTAAGATACCCAAAATAAGTTTTGCATGCATTACTTGCCTAAGTCTTCATTCTTAATGGTCTATCCGTCTATGGAACTACACATATACAATTGTTAGACAAGTGAAGAGAGGGAATTACAAAACAATCTCAATTGAATTGAACAATAAATGCTACTGACTGGAAGAAACCTGTAATGCAATGCTACAATTGATAGAGATGGAATGGACCAAAGATAAATGAACTCCAAATTAAGTTTGTAAAAGTTAACCCTTTTATTTTCTGTGTTTTCCTAATGATCTCTTTTTTTGAAAATGTTACTAATTAGGTTCATGCGTGTGGAAATCAAGAACCATTGCATATGGCATCGTTTAAGTGCAAGCTACTTAAAACAGTTGATGTCAAATTCTTCAAATCTGATTCAAAATCTCTTCAGATAGTGAAGTATCTACAAGGTATTACCTTTAATTCAATGGTTGAGATCAACATGTCTAGTCATTCTGATTCCTGCTTGACATCTCTTCATTGGTAGAATCTTTTAACTTTTCTTTTTGCTATTGGTATCAGTTGAAGTTGTTCTACTACCTGACACTAGTCTGTGTCTAATATGCTAATGTATTGGTTCTTAATTTTGCTGGAGAGGCATGTACGGCAGATTTGCTTTTTTGTTGTTTTGATCTGATATGTAATCAAATAATTTGACTTTAATCAAATAAACGTATTAGCAATAGGCAGGCTTTTAGGTGAATCGAACTTCATGAGCCTCTTGGGATGTAAGACGTACCAATATAGAAATTTTTGCATGAATTATTTAATTCTTTGATCCAAAGCACTAGTTCAGTCTGGCACCATTAAAGGTACCAAAAATGGCAGGTTTCCTGAAGATAATCACATCATTGATGATTCCTGTAATGGAGGTAATTTAATTAATACATAATATTTGCATATGTTTCTACAATATGTCTACATTTTAACTGGAATAATTAATTATACAATCTTCAAACCAACATGGGTCTGTAAAACTTTGGATAGTAGCATAACAATGTTTGTAATCTCCTTATAACATTTTAAGACCAGATCAGATCATATTACATGAATTACCTAAAGGGTAACTACTAATTAGCTTTGAAATTATTTAAAACTCATATTGAGTGAGCAACTGCTTTTTTTTTCCCTATTTTTGCTATTTGCTGTTGCGTATAACGGTATAAGGTGTGAAGCCAAACCGTTTTTGGAAGAAAATCTTATTTGTTTGTTGTGCTTGATTGTGTGATTCTTGTTTGGTTCTCAAGTGGTACCATCATAGTTTTGTTATAATGAGTATTGGTTTACGTTCGACACGGGTTCAATGAAATTATTTCTTGTTTATTTGCTTCTGTTGTACTAGGCTCATTGTCCAACATTTGCCCCTAAATACTAAACCTTAAACCCTAAACCGGGTCAACTTAAGGGGGTAAACAGCTTTGAAATTTGTTGCAAATAATATGCGTGATAACTTGAGCATGTAGAACGCAGCTAAACAATAAAATTGAGAATTTTTGGAGGCAAACAGGCCGGATTTATGCTTGAAGTTTGGGGCTCCAGATTCGTAGGAAACAAAACCCAGCTGTCTAAACACATATTTTTCCGAAATTAATTAATATAAAAATTTCGACCCAAAAAATTTTAATATACAGAATTATTTTATTTTTTTTTTTTAATAAGAAGAAAGTTCGAACGCGTTTCAGAAGCGAGTATTTGAATTCCCCTCCGTACGCGTTTATAAAACGCGCTCCAACCCTCCCAACGCGTTTTATAAACGCGTACGAAGGGGAGATGCTGTCCACTTTCCTCTCGTTTGTCAGAGCTTCGTACGCGTTTATAAAACGCGTTGGGTGGGTTGGAGCGCGTTTATAAAACGCGTTCGAAGGTATATTATTTAATTTTTAGGAAAAAAAGTACAAGCATGCTCTGATAAAGACTGCAAAAGACATGACAAGATTTGATTTTACAATGTCATTTTTGAACTGCTGAAATTATTTATAAAAGCAGTCATTGTTGAATTAGAATGCACAAACACCCACTACCTCCTTCTTGTTAAAACCTTCAGTACAATGGACAAAGGAAATAGCTCTAACTCAAATAATGATGTTCCAGACTATCGAAGAGCAACCCGCATTGAGTATTGGCCAACTTTCTACCATTACCCTGCCAATAGAAATCAACCAGAAAACGGAGAATACGAGGCAATTTGTCGCTCTTGTTATCGCATTTTGAAATACAACATCCATGAAGACACGACTGAAGAGGGAGACGTGCTCGAGTTAAAAATACACTACCAATGGCACATTAATGGTGGGCCGGAAAGAGAACAGAAGGAGTACCAGGAGCGGCGATGGCGGGAACACGAAAAGAATCTGAACCGACAAAGGCGATATGACTGGTACAAAAAATATTACACAGAACCTCAACCCATCCCCCAACAACAACCGAAACCCTACCTCTCGTCTGAACCAACTCACTGGACTGTTTACGAGAAAATATACAATTTTAATGGAGACCACACAGTGACCTGTACAAGGTGTGCTCAAGTTTTCAATTACAAAGAAAACATATTGCGTGACCACTACCATGAGCACAAACGTCACGACGAGAATGAACAAAGAGCTCGGGACATAGAGACGCAGAGGATTATTAAAGAAAGAAATGAAGAAATGGATCGTAAACAAAAAATTAGGGAAGAAGAGGCAAGGAAAAAAAGGCTCAAAAAATCAGAGCAAAAATTGAGAGAAATGAATAAGAGGAATGAACTTCGACAAATTGCGGCAAGCCGAATGGCAGAGATGGAAAAAGAAGAAACCGAAGCGGCTTTTTGGAACGAAGCCGCTCAATTCGTTGACAACAGTGTTCCGAGTAATCAACAAGAAGATGATGCTGCTTTTTGGAACGAAGTCGCTCAGTTCGCTGACAACACTGGTGCGAGTAATCAACAACAACCGAATGATGAAGATGAGCAACCATGGTGGGATGAAATTCTACAACATGTTGATAGTCAAAATCTCTAAATATTTATATCATTGTAATATTTATGTGTTTTATTATTATGGTTGTTAATGTAATTTAGTTGGAATTGTTAATGCAATGTTTTATTTTTATGGTTGTCTTTTATTTCCTCTATTTTTTGTAGTGCTTTGCACTAAAAGTTGTGGTTTTAATGTGTTGACGTTTAATGGATAAAAGTTGTTGTTTGGAGTATTTCATTTATTGGCGTTTCAATACATAAACGTTTATGTTTCAAGTAGTGCTTTGCACTCCGAATTTTCAAGTCATAATAATACACAAGTCAATCATCACAAGTCATAATAAACAATCCAATAAATACACAAGTCAATCACAAGTCATAAACGAAAAATAGTCAATCAACATCAGTAATACACAAGTCAATCACAAGTCCATAAACGAAAAATAAAATCAACATCAGTAATACACAAGTCCATAAAAAAAACTGTCATCATAAGCAATAAAATCAGTCCATCATCATAACTAATGCCGCCGCCTCCTCCTAGGTCCCGAAGGTGAAAATCTGTCAATCACCTTCACCGCACGCCTATCTCGTCCAGCCGGGGCAGTAACGTCTCCTGAGTCAGTGGACTCTGTATCCCCATCGTCCTCCTCCTGGAGGTCCTCCTGCTGGTCCTGCTGAGCCTCCTGCTGTATGGGCCCAAACTCAACAGGCTGCCCAGCCTCCTGAGGAGTCGCTATAGGGACATAATCACCCTCCTCATCTCCGGCCGTCCGTAGCAATGTGCTGAACGAGTCTGTCCCTCCCATACTACCAGACGGAGTGCCAAATGATGGAATAGAAGAAGGCGTAGGCACTGACGGTACAGTAAATGGGGGAACAGTAAATGCAGGAAAAGAGGGAGGCATACCAAATGGTGCAAAGGAGTACGGTGGAGGATCATGAGGCTGGAAAATGCCAATGGGATCCTGAGAAATGCCAGCAAACTGCGAGGTCGATGCTGATGCACTATGCATGGATGGAGTAGGACCTGAGGATGGAAACTGAGTAGGAAAGAACGTGCGTGGTCCTAAAATATCATCTAATCGCCCGGTATTCAGTCGACCATCCTATAATATTAAAAAAAACAATGTGAATATAAATAAATTAGTATCTAAAATTGAAACTTGCATATAAACGAATACTAACCGCATGCATCAGATCCTCCGCCTGAAGGTCTGTGGGTACAGTCGGACGTGCAGAAGAAGACTCGTCCCCAGAATCTGGTATGTCCTCAATATTTGTTGGAAGTCCTCGCTGCTCCAACAAATCCTCCAACCTGTAATTTTTAAATTATTGAATTGAAAATGCAAAAAACGCAATCAAAAAATTAAATTATTTAAAATTACCTCAGAGGGATGGAAGCATCATGCAACTGCGAACGACAGTTGGCGAGAATTGCCTTTCCCACCCTTCTGCACCCCTTCTTCACAACCAGTCCCAATGCATGAAGTGCATTCTTCAGCGCAGAGTTGCCCTGCAATTTACGAGAATAATGACATATTGCACAATTCCATTTACCAATCATACATTCCATATTTAAAAAATTAAGATGTACCGTATTGCGAAGTCTGGACCCCATGTTTGTGTACTGCCTCTGAGCAAGAGGCAGCTGCTGAGTGCGCTGGAGACGTGCCTCGGCATCCTCTCGTGGCGTGGGTCTCTCGGAGGCACCGTATCGCCAAAACCATCGGAAGTACCGAAGCGTATCAGTATCAGTCCAGGATCGAGTCTCCAGCTGGCGTGTCTGTAATGCCTCGTCAGTCCACTCAGCATATGCACTCGCAAAAATGGTAGCAAAATCTGGACGATCTCGATAGGTACCGTGCTGGAAACCCAGCAGGTTGTGTGTCACGTCCCAACTCTGTTAAAATAAACACGTTAGTTCTTTACTCTAATTAAATTGAAGTTGATCGTATGATAAATCAGAAAAATATAGCAAACGTACCACAGGTAGTGGAGGAGGAGTAAACTGGTACAGCCCAAACTGATGCCTACAACGGTCGGGGTAGTAGTAGGCAACAATGTGGTAGAAAATGAGCGGCAACCGAACATGCTCCGCTATGGAACCCTGCTGTGCTACCCGTGGCATAAGAGCTCTGTCGAGTACGTACGGAAACCAGTTGACGTCTTCAACGTTCAACACGGCTAGGTAGTCCCGTGCGTTCTCCACTGCCCCGCGGTGCTGGCTCCGTGAGAAAGACCGAGCTTCGCCCCATTTCCTGAAAATTTTGAAGGTTAGGATTGATGTGTTGTAATTTGCATAATATTATTGAAAAATTATTATAAGTTATTACCTGCCATACGGCACACATGAATCTAGGTCAGGCTGTCCTAATCCACCGATAGGAGCAACCTCTGGGCGACAAACAGGGAGGTATGACCATGCCCAAAACAATAGTAGCATCCAAGGTCCCGTCACAACCTTGAAACGCATGGAGGCACGGTCCAAAGCACGATATAGACAAGCAAGCGTGGCACCTCCCCAATTGAAGTCCGGAACTTCATTCAAATTGCCCTGCATTTAAATTAAACAACGCATTGAAAAAAAAATAATTTCAACATTGAAAATAACAAAATTAAATTGCAACATTCAAAATAATTTCAACATTTCAGTGTATTAACAAAAGTATTATGTGTTAACAAATACTAATTGAATTCTACTATTTTCGTAAAGAAAAAAAAAATTATTTAAGTTAAGAAAATTATACCGATACGAGCTCTAAAAAGTATGCTGGGACGGAATTTTGAGAAATATCGGGAAACATCAACGTCCCAAATAGCTCTAGAGCCACTGCACGCGTATATCGGTCTAACTCCTCACCAGGAGCATCTGCCGGTGGCGCCACCCCGCAATTTTGCCGCAACCATTTCAACTTGATGTTGTTGCCCACAACAACATTGCCCCTGCATTGTACAAATTTAGAATAATCAATACAAGTAAGCAATGCATATATTGAATATGCAAAATCAATATTGCATTCGTATTTTTTTCACTTACTCCCTGCTACTCCTTTCTCGGTGCCACTCTCCCAAATCTTCATGAGGATAAAGATTTGCACGAATCTTTTCCTCCCAGGGCCCTCTCGTATTCGATCTAACTGGAATGCCAGTCGAGCGCAAACCATATAAGAAGGCAACATCCTGGTAACAATTACAAAATACGTTAATATTACGAAAATATAACATTTAATATTACGAAAATTAATATTCAAATTTGAATTTTAAATATAAAGTTTAAATTAATGTTAGAATTAATTGTGAAAATTAATACGAAAATTATATGTTAGAATTAATTGTGATAATTAATACGAAAATTATATTAAAAAAAAATAATATCAAGTTTAAATAAATTACCTGTAGAGTAACGGTCATCTCTCCAACGGGAAAATGGAAAGTATGCGTCTCTGGACGCCAAAACTCGACCATTGCCTTCAGTAATGGCATGTCGATGTTGACATGCTTCACCTTCATAATGTGACTGAGCCCCAGTTTGATCAGCCTTCCCTCAATCCGTTCGTCCACCTTAATTGTTCGCTTGTGCGATCTCAACTCCAAATGTTTTTCACGCTGCAATTTTTAATACAATTTTTAAGTATTTACAAGCATTTAAAATAAATACAATTTATAATACAATTTATAATAAGCATTTTCGATTAATTTTTTACTACAAATTATAATAAACATTTAATATACAATTTATAAGTCTATTAAGAAATCTAAATTATTAAATAAAAAAAATATAAATTAACATAAAAAAATCTATTACCTCCTCAAAAGACAAACCAACGAGATGGTCGTTATCCGTAACGAACAAAACCTGTTGGTTTTCTGCGTTGGCCGGTTGCACAGGTGGAATGACATTTTGCGCGCTCGGACGGGCTGCGCGACGCCTACGTCTTTTTGGCCGCTGGGTGGAGGCTGCTTCGGTGGGGGGTGCTTCGGTGGGAGGTGGTGAAGCACCAGAAGGACCAGCCTCATCTTCTGCTGAACTCATCTGATTCAAATAATATAAGAACAACAATTTAAAACAAAAATTAATGTAATAATTTTTTAGCTAATTGGACAAAAAACGAACAAAACCAAAATTTTTTTTCTATATAATTGACATTTTTACAATAATTACTTTTGCATACAATTTCCACTAATTCCATACAATTTACTAAAATTTCGACTAATTTCCATTCAATTTGCATACGAATTACAGTAATTTGATAATAAATTCCTACACAATTTCCATACAAATTCCACTAAATTCCGTAAAAATTCCATGAACATTTTACTAAAATGTCCAATAATATTTCCAATAATTCCATACAATTTATGTTACTAAAATTGTGTCCAATTTCCATACAAATTCCATACAAATTTCCACAATTTCCACAATTTCCATAATAATCCATACAAATAGGTAAATGCACAATTTCCATAATCATCCATACAATTTCAATAATTTCCATAACAATTTTCCACAATTTCCAAAATTTCCATAATCATCCATACAATTTCCACAATTTTCATACAAATTTCAATAATAATCCACAATAATAATCCACTAATTTCCACAATTTCAATAATATCCATAATTTTCAGTAAATGCAAAATCAAAACCTCGATATCGGCGTACGTTGTCTTTCGAACTCCTCTTCTCTTCGCACGGTAACCACCTCCGGCCTCCTCTTCTCTTTCGACGGCCGCAACCTCTTTTCTCCGGCGAACTCTACTCTTTCTCCGGCCGCAACTTTCTTTCTCTTCGCCCTTCTCTTCTTCTCTTCTCCCTTCTCTTCTCTCTTCTTCCTTCTCTTCTCCCTTCTCTTCTCTTCTCCCTTCTCTTCTCTTCTCTCTTTTTTTCTTTTTCTCTTTCTCTGGACTGACTGAAGCGACGAAGAAAGGAAAAAAAACTGTCAGAACTGGTTTTCGAAAAATTACCACCTTCCTACGCGTTTATAAAACGCGCTCCAGGGCTCCGAACGCGTTTTATAAACGCGTACGAAGGTGTCAGCTCCTCAAAAGGCGTAACTGAAGGGGCGAACTTATCTCTCCCTCGTACGCGTTTATAAAACGCGTTCGGAGGGCTGGAGCGCGTTTTATAAACGCGTACGGAGGGGAATTCGAATGCTCGCTTCTGAAACGCGTTGGAACTTTCTTCTTATTAAAAAAAAATAAATAATTCTGTATATTAAAATTTTTTGTGTATTAATTTTTATATTAATTAATTTCTGCATATTTTTAGGTTAATCAATACGTGAAAAATCATATCATATGATTCCAATTTAAATATTATATTTGATGGCTTCTGTTCTTATACGTTTTGAGGGGCTATTGCCTGAGATAACAATGTTAGAGAATATCAGCTGCTAACAGGTCGAATTTGGGGCTGTCAACGGTATGTCGCTTACCATTATGTCGTTTCGTTTAACCTAAGTGGAACGGTAAGTGGCATAAAAAATTGTACCGTTTTCTAAATGAAACGGTAAGTGACACGTTTGGTTATATCGTTTTCAGAAAATAGAGCACCGAAATTGGTTATTACAATAGAAATGATAAGTGGAATGGTAAGTGGCACAGAAATCTATTTCGTTTAATAAACAGAACGGTAAACGGCATACCAATTTTTACCGTTTCACTAATGAAATGGCAAACAGCACCAAGCGTTCCGTGCCATTTAACCACGTTAGACAGGCCTAGTCTGAAGTTAAAAGGGTCGAGCTTTGGGCTTGGGGAGACGAGACATGCTATTTGTCTGATTGGACGCAAAATTTGTGGTGAACTCACAACGAGAAAGATCCGATCACATGAATTCAATTATTTGGTTTTGTACCCGAGAGTTTTAAAATCCGTTATTCGTTCTTTTGTTGGATTTGGCAATAATAGTTTTCAATTGTGATGCATTTGTTTGATTAAACTATATATAATTGAAACTAAAAAAAAAGAGGTAAAAATCCAATGATAACTCATTAGCCTGATCACTATCTTGACAACCACTAAAAATAATTTACCTCCGAAATTCAATACTTAAAATATAGTCTATACAATATTGACCATCGTTTCTATACAACGTAATATCTATTTTGCTACAATGAAGTCCGATAAATACACAGCTGAGAGCCTGAGACACGATTGAGATCATACATTAAAGAATACAGCACAGAACAAATACTACATAATTGGTACAGCCGCACACCTTAGCGCCAGATCATGAACTTGCTTGATCATAGATAATTAAATCTCACATGCCAAGACAGTTGACGGACTCGAATTGGAGCACTGAAATTGCCTGTGGTCAGACACATTGATTTGCATGTCTGTCTGCATGATGTTTCCCAGCATGGTTGTGCCATTGAATGTGGAGTGTTAAATTGGGAAGGACAGGCACACCATCTTCTTCCGGGAGATGTAGAAGCAGAGGTCCAGGTTGTATATATGCGGAGGCGTCGGCATGGGGCAACTGCATTTGCTTCGTCAACTCTTTCTTCATCGCTTGATATGCTGATTCCTCCAGCAGTGTCAAGCTTGATGCAAAGTTGCTGATTATTCCGTCACAGCCGCATGTGGCCTAGGCTGGTGTATCCAGCAGAATTGCCAAAGTAAACAGTATTTTTCTGTTCCGCAACCAAAAATGAAGGTCACCGGTGCATCATTAGCCCAGGAATGGTTCTCTGAGGTCAAATTAGGGATCATATTCAATGTCCAAGGCTGCTCAACTGAAAAGGGGTGAGAGAATTATCAACATTTCAACACTACTAAAGGCTGGGTCATTGTTTTTCTGGCGTATTTTTTTCTTTTCTTTCTTCACAATATATGCTTACTTTTGCGGCTGAGATGGCGGGAAGTTGAGTTAGTCTGGACTTTGGACTCTTGAGACGGGGTGTATTTAATTTATAGACGGCCAAAGCAGAATTGGTCAGACGTACCACTTTGGAATTCTTGTTGCATCTCCAGGTTTTTACCATTTATTTAGTCGATTGCCATTGAACCGAGTTATGGACTTATATCGTTTAATTTGTTCAGTAGCAAAAACAAAGTATCTGCAACATTCTAAAATTTAAATTCATGAAAGAAAGTCAATAGATATATATGAGATATATATACACGTCTACAATTGATGAGACTTTTTGTTTCATAATTGTCATCAAGAGCATTAACTAATATGCTAAGTACATATATATATTATAATAGAGTGATCAAATGATAAAGTGAAGGATAAATTTTGTTTATTAATATGTCAAGTGTCATGTCAATATGTATTTGTATATGCCAGCATGCATGGTAGTTGTGCCTAACAGCCATAATATTTTCAATACAGTATTTTTGAGAGAAGATTCAATATATTTCAAACAAAATTCTATTTTTTTTTATTCACAGGACCTTAAATTTATTTCTAATTGAAAGACGGAAAAATCAATAAACAACCACTTGCTGTTTCAAAATTTTCAAAAGTCTAATTAGGCAATTTTCGCATTATATGAATTGTTATTAAGATTGACTATAATAATATGATTGTTAGTTTAATATTGTTACGAACCGGAGATATATATGTAGAATATTGATTAGGGACAGTTATATTTAGTGGTCTACTTGCAAGGTAGACTAGCCAGTAGACAGTAGACAATAATGCGTTATGGACTCATGGGTGGTCGGTGCATAGGCCATCGGTGCCTAGTTAAAAGATTATGGTGGTACTGTTCTGTGCCTATAACGGTAGGTGGTACTCATGCACAATTGCTGGCTTACAATAATGATAGAGATTATTTCCCCCGCAATTATTACATTCAAGAAAAGATTATTATTTTGTTTTCATTTTTTTTTTGCATTATTAAAATTGCAGCACGAACCTCTTTTATGTTCGTTCAAATACGAGGAATTTATTAAAAGAAAAAAATGAGGAATTAATCCTGCCAGAATGGACGGTCCAAAAAACCGTTTCTCATGCATATTCTCACATTATTACAATAATACTAAGAGTTATTTATAATTTGGGAAACAAAGGGAGCGGTACCCACTTGATGGCATCACCTCACCAGAGAGATTCTTGCTAAGGGGTGCGTTTGGATATAGGAAGAAAGAAGGGTTCCGTTTGGATAGGTGTGGGAAGAAGGGAAGAAGGGAAGAAGTGGGAAAAAATATTGGGAAGTGTGTAACTTTGTGAAGAGTTTGGATTGTTTATAATAAATTTATTCCCTTATTCCTTCTTCCCTTCTTCCCAAATGGAATCCAAACGGAGCTAAGAAGAAGAAGGAAGAAGGAAGAAAAAAATTATAAACAATTCAAACTCTTCACAAAGTTACACACTTTCCAATACTTCTTCCCACTTCTTACCTTCTTCCCTTCTTCTCACACCTATCCAAACAGAGCCATAGAGATGATATACTGATCCTAACATTAGCAAACACATTCAAACAAACCAAAAATAAATAAATATTGGCATTATATTGGATATATTACTTTACTACAATTTTTTTTAACAAAATATCTAAAATTATTACAATCGTACTTATCAGAGTTTCAAAATTATTATGAAATTTATGGATCCAATATATGGGGGTCAGGCCTAGGCCTGGCATATCTCATGGTCTAGTCATGATTAAGAATTTTAATTTGGATTATGATAAAATAGAATGTTAATCAAGTATTTTGAAGTGTTAATATCTAATTATTTAAATTTGATTAGTATTTATTAGGCATATCTCATATCTCAATCCTGGTTATGGACCACAATGCAACAGGATTCCGTCTGACCAAAATTAAAGTAGGGGCCGTTTGGATCGCTTAGAAATTTAGAAAATTTAGAAAATTTTTTATTCCTAGGTATAAATTTATTGGGAAGTGTGTAATTTTGTGAAGAATTTGAATTGTATATAATACATTTATGTCTAGAAATATGAAATTTCTCAAATTCCAGTGGAATTCAAACAGCCCCGTAAAGTTTACGTCGCTTACACATTCAACGTGGCAAGAAAAATATTCGTTATTTTTAAAATCAATGGTATCATAATGAATTTTACAAACAAATCAGAAGAGTCCAAAATATATTCCAATTTATTGGAAGTTTCACAATGCATATTGCGTCTATTTAAGCATCAGAGGGGTGTAGATGAGCTGAGCCTGAGCGAGCCGAGGCTAATTCGAACTCAAGCTCATCTCAAGTCGAGCTGGCTCAGCTCAGCACACAAGGCAATTCCGAGTTTTTTTAGCAGCTCAAACTCAACTCATTAGAACTCGAGTTGGCTCATGGCTTGAAAACTAGCTCGTTATTAAATATCAAACTTTGAGAATTCGTAATGGACTAAACTCAAAAGCAAACAACATAAATATTAAATAATGTTTAAAATGCACATAGAAGGCACACAAAGAGATCAGGAGGAAGATACGGCTATTTTCTCCTAAAAATGAAAAGAACTTAGGGTTATAGAATAGTGATTAAAAACTAGACTGGGTTATAGACTAAACAAACAAATTGGACTAAGTCTCATGAGTTGGACTGAGCGAGCTGAATGCAACTCAAACTCAGCTCGTGGGCCTTCCGAGCCAGTGTAGCTCGAGTTATTCTAGCTCGAGCTGAAACAGCTCGAGTTACTATCGAGTATTATCCGATTCGAGTTCGAGCTAGCTCACGAGGGCCGAGTTTTTTGCTCAGTCCTAGCATCAGTGCATCTTACCTGGTAGCCGCTACCCGGTTTATCCAAAAAAAAAAAAAAAAGCATCAGTGCATATTCCAATTTATTGATGAAAAAATTTTAAATGTACACTATTTACAAATAACTACACTGATAGTAGAAAATCACTTGGATATATACATATAAATAATCTTCTTATACCACAAATTTCCTTAAGAAAAACTGGGAGGACAGAAAACCATTATTTTTTAAAAACCAAAAGTGTATAACAAAAAAAATCGCCGTTGCCGGGGATCGAACCCGGGTCTCCCGCGTGACAGGCGGGGATACTCACCACTATACTACAACGACTTGCTTGTTACACAAAAACCGAGAACTTAATAGTATTCATATACTCTCAATTGTCGATTGTATCGAAATAGAAATGTGCTTTTTGTAAGCAACTCGATATATAGGTAACAAATATTGTGTTCGATCGTGGTCACCGTGTGATTTTATTTGCTCTAATTAATTATTTCTTTGTTCCCTGGTAAATTGGTAAGTTTCGAGTGCGGAGGCAGATAGGGCCGCAGCAATGACTTCGCATCCTCTGGATTGCCGTCCACTAGATGGTTTCGATCTCAGCCGTCTGATTAAATCCCAATGGTCATAGATGTCCCGTGCATGATACTAAGATTGATAGGCCCGAAAAAATCTAACCGTTTAGATTAAATCAGACGGCTCGGATTGAAAGACGTCCACTGGATGGTTGAATACAACCATCCAGAGGATACGGTCCCCGCAGCAATTAGCTAGTCAGCTATTTGTGTATGGATAGAGGGATTTTTTTTTTTTTTTTTTTTTGCTACTGCCATTATATCGACACACACACTACATGCAGTCTAATTTCGATGGTTTTGGTAGACTGGTGATTGCCAGCAAGACATAGCTGTATAAAGTACAGTAGAACACAAATGCAGTATAACAACTAACTCATAAGATAAAATTTTAAGCACGCATCAAATACACAAGAAAAAGTTTATGATATTTTAATTATAGAATATAGAACATAGCATCAACTTAGTAATTCTAAGTAAGAAGACAACCAAGACAACCTCCTTACAAGATGATTGTTACAATTTTAAAAAAAAAAAACACTAATTGCAGGGTGCTACAAGCCTACTATTCTCTCTATACTGCAATTATCTCCTAGAGCAGGTTATTATTAGTCACCCAAACATAATTTAACCGAAATCTTGTGATGACAGAGAAGACGCAGTTTGTGATGACCAAATCAAGGACCGAGTAAAGTGGTACTAAGTTCATGATTTTTCCTTCCAAGACAAAGAAAGAAGAACAGAACCATTTTCATGGGGAAAAAAAACTTCTAATTTTTATGTTTAGCCTTGATGACAACAAAGATGAAGGCATTGCTTTGCATTGGGATACTCTTTATCTGTTTGGCATGCTTTGTTCTGAAAGATGAAAGCCAAGTGAAAATAAACATTAATTACCTTAATTTGTTTCTCGTATGTCAAGCATTATCCCCATGAACCAATGTTAAGAACTTTAATTAATTAATCATATTGCTAAATTCTTTGATGTGTAGTTCTTTTTATTTTACGTTAGGATTGAGCTGCAAAGAAAGAATTCATTGATGTTTCTTAGGGACGTAAATAAGCTCGCAACACATATAATATAGGGTTGCAAAGTGATTCAAAGTATAAACCTTCATGGCTTCATGAACTTATTATGTGAAAAAGGAAATTGTATATTTGGCTGAAACATTTTCTTCTTTTAGACAGTCTTAACAGTGGATGTCAAGCTATGGGTAACAAAAGTAAAACAAACTAACTAGTAACTAATAATAAGAAATGTCCTAACTATAGTCTATAGGAGGCAGGCAAGACTCCAAACATAAGTAAACTAATCCCTAGGCATTCTAATTAAAAAGAACAGTGTCTCGCACTATTAAGCCAACAACTGAGAGGCTTTGAAGCATTTGAGAAAATAAATGTGTTCTTCTCATGCCACATTAAATGAAGTGTAGTAATTAGAGCAAATCCTGTATACCAGCAACATCAGATAAGTTGAACCAAAAAATTGCACATCTGGAAAGGAGAGGAAGATATGGCGTGGCATCTCCAGATTCAATTAAAGCATTGCAAAAAGATATTACGATAAACATCTTTTCCTGTGGAGGTTGTCTCGAGTCTGCAGAATTTGGTTTGAACAAGAGAACGGGAAATAGTTTCAACAGATAGTATGATTTTAAGACATCACACATATAATGACAGGCCAGAAGAAATATTTTATGGATGACATGAGGATATTGTAGGTGCATACTGCTGAGAAGTCCGGCATCAGAACTTTGAGAAAACAGGATCAGAATGTATGCTAAAGGCTGCCTGGCTGTAAGCAGATAAATCTGTTCATTCTAGAGATAGAATAACCCAAACAGGGCATCTCCCCAAATTATCAAATCAACATTAAAATAAAGAACCATCTCTGGCCGACCATCATGAGCAGAACAGAAAAAAGGTAACGTGATGAATGCAACTGTTTCCAAAATAGGGATCCTACGTGTCTCCAAATCAAAGGACCAACAGAGGAGTCACGCAGAGAAGAGCAAGTTGTAGTTTTTGCTTCCACATAGAATCATGCCTGGCATATAGACGAGACCACCTGCATGAGAGCAGGCAAGAGTTCTACATATTATAAGGTCCAACAAACTGAAACAGCCAAACTTTTTTTACAAATAAATAGAGTGCCATTCAAAAGATGGATGTTTTGTTGAAGCTCTTCTTGTTGATCTCCAAATAAAACTTTGCATTATTAGATGCATTGAGTTAGCTATCCAACTGCCCACTTCTTCAGACCATTGAAGAAACACCTTAGTTAGCTGAACCTGACTGCGGGAGATCGTTATAAAAGAGCAGTGCCCACTCACATGAGTTAGGATGATAATCATACGGGCCTAAGATTTGAACCTTAAGATGCCTTGCAGCACGGTTCTCAAGGCATAGGTTACGGCGCAATGTTGTCGACCAGGATTCTGTCACATGTTGCCCACAAATGAGAGTTATCCTCTCAAGGACTTTCCCATGCTGAACAAAATATTTCGCAAACTCCATATCAGCTCCCGGCCCAATGAACTCAATCATGGTTATGGATTTTAGATGGCATTCAAAGAAACCAAATGGGGCTTGCTGCTCCCAAAACCCTACGTCTGGGGCCGGATAAAAAGATCCCTGTGAGCAAAGGTAAACAGATAATTAACACAGATCAAAAGAAAAACACAGAAGCAGTGATTAATAGGTACTAAGCTAACAAGATAAATTCTCAAAATTTTGAATTGAATTTTTTGATTATTTGGTCCATGATTTGGGTTACAATTTGGCCCCTCAATCTTACTCTTTTTAATTTTAACTTTGGTTCTTGTTGGGGGCTCCAATTTGGCTCCCAACTGGATTCTTATTTTTTTTCCTTTTGAGGGAACTTGGCTTCAAACATTCAGTTGTAACCAAAATAATTGAGTAAACCATCCTCAATTTACTATAATGGCACTGAAACTAACCAAACTGCAAACAAGATTAAATGACTAATCAATAGCAACAGCTGGTAAAGAAGTCTGAAAAGGAGATTATGATTAAGATAGAAATATGCATCTCGCACATTTGAATATGATATCACAGAGTTTAAACTTTAAAGCATGTACCTTTATATCTAAGGTTTCAAGGCAAGGGAAGCATCTTAACACAGCTGAAAGCAAGGAGAATGTGGTATCAAAGCCAACAAGAATTGCTAGTTTTTTAACTGTGAGCAGCCCCATACTTGCATTTACAGATATTTGAGGCTGGAAAAAAAAAAAGATAAATAGGAGATGTTACCAAAGAAATTGAGAAATGAAAAATTATGGACATACGTGACAGCAATTTCATAAAGAAACGTTATTATAATAACTGATCATTCGGAAAAAAAAATGCTACGGCGTAAAGGCAGTAGCAATAAGAACATGTAATCACCTGATTATGGGGCTTGGAGAAAGTGTTACCAATCTGCATAGAACCATTCATGGAGAAAAAACCTAGCACCTCAAGCTTTTGCACATGTTGCACCGAAATCCTTGTGTGGTGTACCGTTTTTTCACCCAATCTCAATGACCGCAGCTCAGGTGCGTCTTCAATTATCACCTCCTTGGGGTGACTGCCACTGGCTCTACTCCCCAAATTATGAATTGTAAAGTTTTGCAACTTGGCACAGTTGAGCCGAACATACTGGAAACCCGAACAGTTTATCAGCTGCAACACCTCAAGCTGTGCGCAAGATTTTAGAAGGCAATTCAGAAGATGGTCCCAGAGAAAAACAAACTCAAGAGTGAGCTCTCTGAGGTTTGGGAAGCTCGAGTTCACAATAGGGGACAGTGGAAAGTAGCAATCAGACAATGACACCTTGCACAACGTCTGGCATTGAAGAATCGAGGAAGGGAGTTGATACCGTAACTCGCCTCGGTACCCAAAACGGAGATCAAGCTCTCTTATGCCTTTTCTGGTCAGGATTTTCATCAGGTTATCTACATCACGGTGGAAAGTTCTCATTTCTTTTCTGGTAAGGAAGGCAAGCTCCTTCAACTGAGAGATGTGAAAGCAGTGGATCGAACCTGGGTGTATGAAGGCAATATGGCTGACTGCTTGGTGTATCTTCATCCAGTTCTGGTAGGAGTCTTGCTTTTCGAATTTTACAATGGAATCGTCAAGGTGGAGAGGGTTTAGCTTCCAGAGGTCACGCCAGCGGGAGGAGAGAACGCTGGTGCGAACTGCATCTCTGATCAGTAGGAGGGAGAGGATGGAGGAGAGGAGGCAATCAGGGAGGTTGCTGATCAGGTCCATTTGCGGTTGCGGATCGGATGAAGCTTCTACCCGCCGCTGGCGGGATGAAGGGTGCATTTGGGAGGGAGGAGATGGTTGTTTTGGAAGCTCAAGAGGGGCAAGAGAGAAGGCGGGGTGGTGGCAATTTGTAAAATCTAACACTAATGTAAGGACGTTATGAATTACCGTGGGGTTTTTATATTGCCCCGATCAAATAATAAATTTTTTCTTCTGTTTATAATTTTTTCCCTACCATATTCATCCTCGTATTATTGGAGATGCTTACTTTCATTAGAAAATTGAATCCGGCAATAAACTCCTTTCAAAAATAAACTCTAAAACCTCTCAATGATTTAGACCTAAATACTAAATTTGAGGGAAAGTTCAATTAGTTATGTACCAGAAAATTATATGGGTGCTAAAATTGGTGTCTTGTATTTTTAGGACGCCATCATCCAATTTAAAAATTTTAAATTGGCTGTTATCCTGAAATATAACAAATTATAATAATACAGTGCCATCTCTCAGTTAAAAAATTTTAAAGGGGTTTTTTATTTTTATTGCAAAATGAGAAGTCGCCGCTGCGTAAGGAGACGAAAGGTTGAATTTATGCAGTTTGTACCTATAAAATTGTAGGGTTATAACTTAAAAAGTTAAAATTAAAAATATATATAAAAAGTTCGTTGTTGTCTTTTTCTGGAAGTTTAAAGGAAAAAAAAATGTCCCAGTGAATTATTTTAGAATGTCCCAACTCGAATCATAAACTATAAATTGAATTTTATCGTTATCTCTAATTTTATCATTAATCAGCTGCGACAAAAACGATGAAATAATGCAAAAAGGAGAGCGATTTTGAACTTGAAACATGTGAATTAGAAATCGATACAACTGAAAAAGAAACCGATGAAAATAAGACGTAGGTTTTGAGTAAAAAACTCGAAGCATGAAACAAAGAGAGATACAACTCACAGATTACATAGACTTTCAAAGTAGAGCCGACATTTAAGTTGCTTTTGGGCCAGTATGTCATCAACTCCTCTTTACGCCTAAGAATAGACTATTCCTCTTATTCCTAAGCGATCCAAACGGCCCCAAATTTATTTCAATTGTTGGACCCCCATAATTAAAAATCCAGATTTTTCATGTTCAAATTATATTAATATTATTATGAAATGTATAATCAAATTTTAATGACACCCATTAAAAAAAATTATGGCTCCGTCTTTACCTAGAGAAAGACTTTAAAACTCCAACAACTCAAGTAAACAGAGGCACCAGCATCGATGAGAAGGATTACCAAAATTACCATGATTTGTGGAGTTTCTCAAAAATAAAATTTTACATTATAGACTTTCATTATTTCAAATTTACTGTTATTACTTTTTATTTGGAACAACTAGTAGTCCACAATATATTTCAGATAGAGGCGGAGCGAGAAAATTATGATAGGAGGAGCAAAATTTTAAAGATTGAACAATTAAATAAAAATTTATTCATGAAGAAGAATATTTTTTTCCTAAATCAATAATTCATGATTAATAATAAAGGGGGACAAATTATAAAAAAAAATTATACATAAAATTTTAATTTTTCTTTTAGCACAAGGGGCTCAACTGCCCCAAGCAGCCCCTATTGGCTCCGCGCCTGATTTCAGATAATGTTGGGAATGCCTTTTTAATTTTTTTTATAATTTCTAAGAATTTAAGATGTGAAACTCAGATCAAATTGACATCATCAAAATTCAAAAGCCTATATACTTTGATTTCGTCAAACTAGCTCTGATCTTGCTATAGGATTTACCTAATATTTGGTTGATAACATACAGCGTCCTTTCTTAAAAAAAAAGAATTTTTTTTATTAATTATTATTATTATTATTATTATTATTATTTCAGGAATGAGAAATCACTGGTCTTAAAAGAGTATTAATTGGAAGGCTTGTCTTTGAGAAATTGTAGTAATTCTGAAATTGAGCGAGGTAGAAACGATGAGCTAACAATATCATTGGAATTTAATTTTTCTTTTGTTTTCTTTTTCCTGTATGTATTTTTATTTCCTTAATTAAAATTACTGTGACTGACAACTCAAGACCTTGTTTAAATTTCTTATTGTTAGGCCCAATTGTGGCTGTTTTCGGCTAGAGCTATTACTACCAAGCATATCCGTCAGATAAGGTTTGGTGACATTCTTTAGTTATGAAAGTATGTTTCTAATATGCTAGCGAAAGTATAGTTTTGTTGTCATGTAAAATAAATAGCCTTCTTTTATGAATCTTATTGTGTTTGAAACTTAGATTTGTATTTTATCACAAGCTTTAACTAACTAATGCACAATATATAAAATGCTAAAGAGCACACCAAAGATTAGTATTTTATTCACAAGCTTTAACTAGCAAAACGCACAAAATAAAAAATGCTAAAGTGCACACCAAATACACGTACAGAAATTAACCATATTCCAGCTAATGATTTGTAAATTGTAATGCTATAACCTCCTTGCAAGGTGCTCCTACCTTAAAAAAAAACAAAGAAAGAAAGAAAATCAGATAAATATACCCCTTAAATCATAGCCAATTGGTGGTAATATCCACTTCTAATTCTTAATTCCTATTATACAAGCCAACAATTCCAAATTCCTATTCTGCAATTATCTCCTGAGGCTGAGGCAGGGAATTATTAGTCAAACAGAATTCAAACCAAGGCCTCACACTACATTTATTAACAAATCAGAGATGGCCACATTAAATACTTATAAGTAGCTTTCTAATCCAGTATATTTCTTCCCAATAAATTTCTTCCCTTCTTCCTTCTTCCTACCTTATTCTCAACGCATCCAAACGGAGCCTATAAGTAGCTTTCTAATCCAGTATATTGGCACCCGAAATCCTCAAGCACCTCAGAGAGAGTCGTAAAACAGCGATGCCCACTCACGTGAATCAAGAGCAAAATCAAACTCGTTTAAGATCTCAACTTCGAGATGCATTGAAGCACGATTCTCAAGGCACAAATCACGGCGCAATGTTGTCCTGCTGTCAGCTGTCAGCTTGTCCTCACAAACCAGAGTTATTCTCTCAAGGACCTGCCCGTGCTCAACAAAAAATTTCACAAACTCCACCTCAGCTCCCTGCCCACAGAACTCAATCATGGTTAACGATTTCAGATGGTTCTCACAGAAAACAAATGGAGCTTGCCGCTCCCAGAAGCCAATGTGCTGGTCCTGCTCGATATATCCCTGCGGCACAAGGTGAACTGATAATTAACACATATCCAATGGAAAATACAGAAGCAGCATTTCATAGGCACTGAAAAATATCTTGTACTCAATCAGCAGAAATAGCAGTTACAACAGTGTGGATAAGATCATGAATGTGTTACCTTGATATACAAGGTTTCAAGGCAAGGGAAGCATCTCAACACGTCTGAAAGCAAGGAGCAATTAAAAGGACCAATTACAAGAACAGCTAGTTCCTTAACTGTGGGCAACCCCATACTTCGATTCACGGACATTTCACGCTGCAAAAATAAAAGGTAAACATCAAATGATAGCAAGAGACTGAGATATAAAAAAAAGGGGAAATTAGATCAATGACACTTCAAAGTTGTAAAATTAGAAAAATGCCACCACAAACTCAACTCTTTGAAAAATGCCACCCTAAACTCAAAATATTCACATATTGCCACATTTATACCATTGTTGTACCTTTTTAATATACAAATACTGAATTTAGAGATATCTTTTTGTATTTCCAAAAATATCCTTCTACATCCCTCTTCGTCCCCTTGAATCAAAAACCTTTCAGTGCTCCTTCCCCTGGTATGGTAACAAATCACCATTCCATTCTTTTCATCCCAATCCCGATTCTGACCTGTTGAAGTGTCAATACACCCCTCTAGCATCTTCTCACCCTTCCTATCATTCTCTCTCCACCAAAGCCAAACTCAAGCCGCCCCCTCTCTCTTTCCACCTCTTTGGTTCGCTGTCCTTGGGCCCACCAAGCTTCTCCCTCTCTCTCTCCACCGACTTAATTACCAATGGACTATCTAGCTTATTATGCTTTGTTTGACTCACTTAGTCACTTGACAAATTCAAAAGTAATCTTCGTAAAGGGTTTCAACCTCTGGTCAGCCCGAATTTCCAAAGTACATCATCTCTTCCCATGTAATTATTGCTGCAATGAAAATTTTTCAAGAGGCGTTGAAAGAACGAGACTAACTTTTTATCCGGATAAGGAGACAAAGAGGAAAGTAGAAGGATATATTTGGAAATACAAAAAAATATCTCTTAATCCAGTATTTGTATATTAAAAAGGTATAACAATGGTATAAATGTGGCAAATATGTGAATATTTTGAGTTTAGGGTGGTATTTTTCAAAGAGTTTAGTTTATGGTGGCATTTTTCTAATTTTACAACTTTAGAGTGGCATTGCTCCAATTCCCCCTAAAAAGTAATGTTCATAATACATGAAAGCAATTTCATAAAGAACAGTTATGACCTGATTATAAGACTTGGAAAAAGTTTTACCGATCCGCATAGTTGCATTCATGGAGAAAAAACCAAGCACCTCAAGCTTCTGCACATTTCGCACAGAAATCCTTGTATGGTTTACCGTGCTTTCACCGAACCTCAACGACCGTAGCTCAGGTGCATCCTCAATTACCACTTCCTTGGCATGTACAGACTCACTCACATGATTCTGGTGATGAATAGTAAACTTTTGCAACTTGGCGCAGTTAAGGCGAACATACTGGAGACCGGAACAGTTTATCAGTTGCAACACCTCAATCTGTTTACAAGATTCCAAAAGGCATTGGAGAAGATGGTCCCAGAGAAAAACAAACTCAAGAGTGAGCTCTCTGAAGTTGGGGAAGCAAGAGTTGACGACAGGGGAGGGCGGGAAGAAGCAAGCGGACAGCGATGCCTTGCGCAAGGACTGGCACTGGAGAAGCGAGGAAGGGAGACGGTAGCGTAACCTTCCTGCGTAGCCGAAACTGAGAGAAAGGTCTCTTATTCCTTTTGTAGCAAGGGTTTCCATGAGAGTGTCTACCTTGCAGAGAAACAGAGGTTTGGTGAAGTGAAAGATGCGAAAGCTGTGAATGGGACCGGGATGTGCGGACGCGATACAGACGAGTGCTTCCAAGGTCTTGAGATGGGTCTGGGAGTTGTTTGGGTGATCGAATCCGAAAATGGAGTCGTGCAAATGGAGAGGGTTGAGCTTCCAGAGATGGCGCCAGCGGGAGGAGAGAGCGCTGGTGCGGATGGCGTCTCTGATGGGGAGCAGGGACAGGATGGAGCAGAGGAGGCAGTCCGGGAGCTTGCTGATTAGGTCCGTTCGATTTTCATCCGATGCTTCATAGGGAACGGAGCTGCGCTCGGCTCGGGGTAAATGGAGGTGCTGCGATTGCGATTGCGATTGCGATTGCGATTGCGATTGCGATTGCGGGTCTGACGGAGCTTCGACCCGCCTCCGACTGGAAGAAGGGCGCTGCATTTGGGAGGCTAGAGAGGGCCTCGAGCTGCTTCGGACTTCGGAGGGTTTGGTTTCTTAGTTAAAGAGGAAAGGCGGAGATTTTGCTGTAAAAAGTGAAAAAGTGAAGTAATCCTTGCTGTGGGTTTTTACATTGACGCACTTAATAAGTTATAAATATCTCCTCGCTGGAAATTTCCTTGTATACAACGGAATTGATTAGAATCATTCCTCATTCCATCGTCTTCTATTCAATATAATTAATTAAACTTCTCATCCTTGATTCCTTCATCCCAAAAGTAGGTCATTAATAGCATCATTGATGCAATTAATCTAGTACTCATCACATCCGGCATTTACACAATCCGACGCTCATCCTATCTCATCCGGTGCTCATCCTTATTAATGCAATTAACTGTTTTATTTAATATATCTAATTGTTCTAGTTTCAAAACTTAATTGTTCTAATTTCATAACATTATTGTTCTGTAAACATAATTGTTCTAGTTTCAGAATTTAATTATTCTAGTTAATATATTTTGGAAAGCTAATTATTCTATTTTTTTAGAATCTAATTGTCCTAGTTAATATGTTCTCAAAAACTAATTGTTCTACTTACTATAAGTAACTATTCGATTTAATATATCTAATTGTTTCAGTTCCGAATATTAATTATTCTAGTTAATATAAGTAATTGTTTTATTTAATATATCTAATTGTTCTAGTTTCAGAACTTATTGTTCTAGTTAATATGTTCTGGAAAACTAATTGCTCTAGGTGCTGGATTAATTACATTAAAGAGGCAATTAATGAAGCACTGTTCCGATGAGGGATGAAAAACTTAATTAATCACATTTCAAAAATAAAAATGCATTTTCGAGGAGATGATGAATTGATGGGTATGAAGAATATTAGAGATATCAGATATACTTACCAACCCCGCAAATACAATCACCAAAAAAATAATTGAGTAAATTGCGCAAGAGCAATGTAAGATTTCCGAGCTAGTATTAGTATATATAAAAAAAAATGAATATAACATTGTTGACAGCTAACAAGAGGCAGCTGGTTCCTATAAAAATAAATAAATAAGAGTTCTATAGAACGTTTTAGACTTGTTACTTGCAAGTTAAATGCACGCTAGAATTGGGATTTTTTTTTTAAAAAATAATAATAAGTGATAGGGAGCAAAAATTGGATTAGTTCTATTTTTTATAGACGCTACCTTCCAATTTAACAATTGAAAATTTCGTCAAACTGGCTCTGGCTCTGATCTGAAATAGGACTTTTACAATGTTTAGGTTAATAGAATACAGCGTCATCTCTCAGCTAAAGGGTAAAATTGATTGCGCAAATACAATCAGCTTAAAGTAATGATATAGTTTAATTTCTGCCTTTCTGGATGTCCTTTTGGTAAAAGTGCAGGAAGAAAAACCATTTATCACTTTTCAATTTCTTATTTCGTAGCTGTATTTATGACTAGGTCACCACTTTTTAAAGTTCAAACTTGAGCTTATATTTATGCGTAGGCTTTTCTGCGCTGGCAAAGACGATGAAAGAGAAAATGACCCTAAAAATAAAATAAAACGAAAGATTAAAAGTGTTTTTTTTACCGAAATTATTTTATATAGAATTTTTGACACAAAAAATTTTAATACACAGAATTATTTATTTTTTTTAATAAGAAAAAAGTTCGAACGCGTTTTATAAAAGCGTACAGTCTCTCTCCTTCGTACGTGTTTATAAAACGCGCTCGAAGGCTTCGAACGCGTTTTATAAACGGGTAAGAGGAGAGAGCTTCAGTTACGCCTGAAAAGGCTGGTCAGACTTTCGTACGCGTTTATAAAACGCGTTCGGAGCCTTCGAGCGCGTTTTATAAACGGGTAGGAAGGCGTAAATTTTTCGAAATTGAGTTATTACCATTTTTTTCAAAATTAATAGAAAAATTAATGTGAAAATTTAAGTTAAAGTTATTTTTAAGATTAAGATTAAATTTACAATTTTTAAAATATCACATTTAATTTCATATTAATCTTATTTAAAAATGACATTAGAATATTAATTTTGGCATTAATATCATTTTGTTTGAATAACTATCAAGAAAGTCACTTGATTTACTGCATTTCTCTTTTTAATGATTAATTTATGATTTAAAAAACTTTTTTAGTAGTTTAGAGTGGTTTTTAGGTTTGCAAACTTTCAAAGTGGATTTTGGAGGTCTAGAGAGCGTTTTTTGGCTCCGAAAATGGTCGCTACGGGGTTCCACCCCGATAACATGTGTAGATCTCGTCGCAAGCTTTCCGGATTGTACTCGATCACCCCAAACGGACCTTCCTATCAAAAGTTAAGCCTGTTTAAAGTTTTAATGTTCAAAATTATTTTAAAAATTTATATTTTAATTATTTCCATATTATATATTATTTGATTATATATGGATAACATAAAATAAAAAAAAATAGGAGAGACTACAATGCAAAAGATAAGTTTGGAAAATTAAATAGTAAAAATACAGGGTCGTCGGCGAATAATCATTCAAACAAAATGATATTATACACATGTTCAAAAAAAAAATATGTGCTTTATACGGGAATATTTGCTTGAATGAAAAATATGAAAAACTAATATCACGTTTATAAAACGCGCTCGAAGGCTCCGAACGCGTTTTATAAACGCGTACGAAGGTCTGACCAGCCTTTTCAGGCGTAACTGAAGCTCTCTCCTCTTACCCGTTTATAAAACGCGTTCGAAGCCTTCGAGCGCGTTTTATAAACGCGTATGAAGGAGAGAGACTGTACGCTTTTATAAAACGCGTTCGAACTTTCTTCTTATTAAAAAAAATAAATAATTCTTTCTATTAAAATTTTTTGCGTCTGAATTCCTGTATAAAATAATTTCGGTTTTTTTTATGAAGTACGGACTCCAATCACCTTTTGGCACTATATGTCAAAACATAATTCCATTATAGTATGTTTACAGTAGATGCACGAGAGTTTAGGTCCAAAACAATACTAAGATGCTCAAGCAACTCTATATCCCCTGGCTCAAGTGATAGAACAATGCATCCATCTCTCTTCTTTTAAATAAACCCTGGGTTCCCACGGTAACCCTCTTTTTACTAATGTAGCAAATACTTCTATGATCGTTTTTCAAAGATTATATACTTTTGTATCTTGCAAACGTCAACTTTTAATTAAAAAATGACGGCCTGTGTGAAATTTCGAAATTTTCTTCCATGAAGATTGTAACAAAATTTATATTTCTAATTTCCATACGGTTTTTAATTTATCATTACATGCTCTTTTAATTATGTATTCGCGGTTATGAGAGAGAGACAAAAAAAAACAAAACGGACCAAGAATATGTACAGACTATAGGTGTGGGAAGAAAGAAATAAGTGGGAAGAAGTATTGGAAAGTGTGTAACTTTGTGAAGAGTTTGAATTGTTTATAATTTTTTTTCTTCCTTCTTCCTTCTTCTTCTTCCTTCTTCCTATATCCAAACGCACCCATAGATACAAACTATTACCTTCCATTAGGTTTAGGCTCCGTTTGGATGCGTTGAGAATAAGGTAGGAAGAATGAAGAAGGGAAGAAATTTATTGGGAAGAGATAAATTTATTGGGAAGTGTGTAACTTTTGTGAAGAGTTTGGATGGTTAGAAATAAATTTATTGGTAAAAAGTAGTTATTCCTTATTTCTTATTCCGAGAAGAAGCCATCTAAACGGAGCCTTAGTTAACTGTTATCTTCTTCTTCCTTCTTGGTTTCAATTCTCACACGGGATGGATTCATTCATGTATAAGAGAGGTGTCCAAATTGAATTGTGAAGGCCAGAAAGGATCAATTTCATTTTATTCCATGGTAAATAGAGATTAATAGAGAAAGATGAGAAAATATTTGGAGAGAAAAATGAGAGCGTGTTTAGTACATTAAATAGGAAGTAAGAGGAAGGCGAAAGGACATATACATATCAGATAGGAGAAGGACGATTTCTAGGGTATTTTTGTCTTTTTAGGTTAATTCAGAATTAATATTTAATTGTCTTATAAGATAACCATAGTTAATTATGCATATTTAAGTTGAAGGACAAATAAGAAATTATTTAGAAAAGTCTAGTGGCAAATAAGAAATAAAGATGAGTACAGGGAGAAATAAACAATTAGGAAAGAGTTGGAGGACATATAAAAAATTAAGTCTATTATAAACAATTCAAACTCTTCACAAAGTTACACACTTCCCAATACTTCTTTCCTGATTCCTCTTGGATCCGTTTGGATGAGGTGTGGGAATAAGAAAATAAGAGAATAAATTTATTATAAACAATCAAAATTATTCACAAAGTTACAAATTTCTCATTATTTCTTTCCACTTTTTCTCTTATTCTTCTTATTCTCACCCCATCCAAACGGAACCCTCATTACCACACCATCCAAACGGAGCCCAAATAAAATAATAGTTCCGGTACAAATGAGATAAGAAGATGCACCTCGCGATGCCCAATCAAGGACGATATCAAGACAAAAAGATAAAAGATTTCTGGTACTAGACGAAGAATGTAAAAGTTTCAATTGAAGGATGTATCTAATTCCTTATATATGATTTAAATCATTGATTCTTATACTTTGAATGAATTTGTGGTACAGATAACTTCAAATAAAAGTCCAACACTCTGGTTTCGAATGGAAATATTTAATTGTGCATTTATTTTTTTAAAAAAAGGAAAGAAATAATGGATAATATTTATCAAGTAGAAAAAAATCTATTTTAATTTGCATCATATCCAAATGCGAATAAAAAAAAAGAATAGAACCATAACCTTTGGGAAGACGGATCCCCATCCGCTCCCGCGCGGGACCGTCCAGCGCAACCTACGAACCGTCCGATCTGATTTGGACGGTTCGGGCCTATCAATCTAGTTACATGCACGGGGCTCCCTTTGCCATTGAGATTAAATCAGACGGCTCTGATTCCTGCGCTGCACGGTCCCGCGCGGGACTGGATTTCATTTCTGGGGAAGACTGCAATGTCGTGGCATTAATTGGATGTAGAGGTGGAGGGATGTGATCCGGTGCTGCCGTGCTGACAGCAGTCTTTGCTATAGGATTTTGCAGGTTATTGCTAATCCAAGAGCAATTTGATTAGAATTTTGGGGTAATTTTGTTTGTGCCACTCGAAATCTGTAAAATTGTGTTTTTGCCACTCTGGAGGGAATATTCCTTGGTATTTATACTAGAGTCACTCCAATTGTGCACCCAGGTTAATAATTAACAGTCTTAGATTTTAATTTTGGTTGTCAGGTTCTATTAATTTCAAGTTCCTCTCACATCACAGTGTTTTTCCGCGATCTTCATTTATCTAAAAATTACTGTACGGCAGTGTGATTCTTTTGATTCTTCCAAAATTTTTAGAATTTTCGAACTTTAAATTAATGCTCTCAGACTTAATTAATTATTGATTATAAGTTTCAAGTTTTGAACCTTCTAAGGATTAGTATAATCTCCCCCTTAAGTGCCTACCTAGAACACACAGAAATTTAGAAAGCCATAAATAGTATTAAGAAACAAACCTTGCTCTGATACCAAATAGGAAGCGAACTAACCGACTTTGAAACTTCGGATTATAAGTAATGCTGGCTTCAAAGATTTTTATGGAATTGCAAGAGAAAGTTTTTATTGATAAAATAAGATTACAAGAGAAAAAGTAAGACTTCAGAGTTTTTCTGTGTGTCTTGCAACTTCTGAATGACACTCTTTTATAGAGACTTGAGTCTGGTATCTCAATAATGCATCGGGTGCTCATTGGGCCCCATCGTCATGCAATTAATTGGATTACCACATACTTTTGTCTCCCACTCAAATAAAAAGATGCGCACTGACACACTTAGTGCTATCTGAAAATAGAATAAAGGAAAGCACTACCTTAGTGCTGTCCAAAAGCAAAATAAAGAAAAGCGCACTACTTCAATAATGCGCCTAAAAATGCACCAAGTGGCGCACTAAAATACACCAGTACAATTATTACATACTAACACCATTATAAAGATGCCTTTTAGAAAAGAAAAGATGCCTACTAACAGACCAAATAGGTTGGCACCGAAAGTAAGCATATTATGCACACTACCTAATAATAGATGCTCTGCTGGATTATTAGAAGCTTACTGTGAGCTTCAATCAACTTTTCGATATTATCATTAACAGGTTCGAGGGCATTCCTTGCCCAATTATCCTTACTAACATGTTGTTCAAGTCTGACCTTTTGCAAATTGCTCATGACTAGCAATTTTTCAAGCTCCGTAAGGGATTTTTGAATTTGGGCTTGGTGTAATTCCACGAGCCTTGCTCTCATTCCTCCTTCCATATTTAAAGTTGGCCTTGAAAATAATAAATCACAAGTGATTGTCTCATAGTCTTCTATTTCTTTCGTTTGGCCACATGATGCTCCCCAGCGAATAGCGTTATTGAGCGCTATCCTGGAATCTGGCCTAAGACTATAACGTGGGGATCCTTCATAGCTTCTAAAATATGGGTTAAATATTCCAGCACCATTTTTCTGCAAAAATATAAACAAACTGGAACTATTAAACAAAAGACAGTTTTCCGTAGATTACTGCCAAAGATCAATGGTTTTCCGTAGATTACCATCAGACCTGAAAAAGAAACAAAAATAATTAAACATTTATTTGGATTTTAAAGGAAAATCAGAGTAAAGAGCTAATTTTTAAGATTAGCTCATTCATCTGCTTGTTCAGGCTATCACTAAATCGGTCTGCTTCTTCGAATGCTCCTTCAAGATGTGCTAAGAATAGCTCTTGTTGTTCTTGTATCTCGCTGGTGACAGCCAATTTTGTTGTTAATCGGGAGAGTGCATCTGCTAAGCTGTTTAGCTTACCATCTATGTGTTCAAAGTTAATTTGCACTCCTGTCCCTGTTACATAATCAACAAAGTTTATCCATCTAACCCTTGATGGTTTATTTTGGGCTGACTTATTGAAAAAGGATATTATTGCTTGACAATCAGTCCTCAGCGTTATCTCCTGCTGATCAAGGTAGTGGATTTTTAGTGCCTTCAATGTTTCCATGCAAGCGTGTATTTCTGCATCAATGGTTGACTTGATCACCGGAAATTTGCCGCTAGCATAGGCACAAATCTTTTCTATGGATCTAGGGTCATGTTTCTTTGGTTTCCATTTGCATATGCCACCCCATCCTTCCATACATCCGTCTGTTTCAAGGATGATATAGCTCCCTGTTGGTGGAAGCTCTAGATCTGGCAAGTTTTGCACTTTTTCCTTGATTTTTCTGATTAGTTCATAATCAGACGGTTTAAGGCGCTTATCTCCATGAGGGCTGGTTTTTGTGTACAAGGGACCTAGAAGAGTCCCAAGTTTTGGAATGTAACTCCTGGCGTAATTGAGTATGCCTAACCATGCTCGGAGTCCGGCCTTTTCTTTCAGTTTCTCCTCATCAAAGGAGACGATCTTCTTTATGACATGGGGTTGGAGTTTCACCTTACTCCTTCCAATGATTGCTCCAAGGAATTCAATTTCTCTAACTGCTATCTTCATCTTTGTTGGAGAGAGTACGAGGCCCCATTTTTCACAGATTTCTAGCATTTTTCTAAGATGCTCGGCATGTTGTTGTTCATTCTTAGAAAATATTAGAATATCATCAATATACACCACTATAAAATCTTCAGTACCAGCAAAACACTGATCCATCTTTCTTTGGAAGATAGCCGGTGCGTTCTTTAGTCCAAATGGCATAACGAGCCATTCATATAGTCCACCAGGCACCACAAAAGCAGTCCATTCAATTGACTCAGGTGCCATTGCCACCTGATGAAATCCACTCTTGAGGTCGAATTTCGAGTATATCTTGCTGTGACCGACCTTTTTAAGGATAGTATTGATGCCAGGGAGGCTATACTGGTCCTTATGAGTATTATCATTGAGGGACCTGTAGTTGAATACCATGCGCTCTTTGCCTTTAATTTCTTTGCCAGTGACTGGATCAATGGTAGTTCCAGAATTAACCATTATAGCCATGGTTCTGTGCCTGATCTTACTAGGCCTGATTACTCCCAGTTGTAATAACGCCTTTGTATGTTTTTCAAATTGTTCCTTCATTTGAGGCGTCACATGCTTCAGAGGTTTATCCTGAATCTGGAGATCAGTATTTATGATGTCAAGAGAGCACGTCACCTGATTTTTCGACCAGTGTTTCAGGGGGTTTTCTCCAATGAATCCCTGTTCTTTTAGTCTGTTGAGTAGTGGTCTGAACTTCTCTTTAAACTGTTGTGACTCTTGCTCTTGGTGGTATGCTACGGCCTCTCTTACTTCAATGTATTCTAAACCCGTCAAGTCGAGCTCAGGAATTGCTGCTTGTACCACCTCAGCATCCGTTGTGGTTGCAATTGTCGTGATATTTTTATAAAAAGTCACGTTCTGGCCTTCGATTCGCAATCCACCTTGCATGGATCGGATAAAATTGCACCCGATCAGCATTTGAACTCCCTCCTTCTTCCCCATCGAGAAAGAATAGGTGAAGGGAATTCTGAACCTATTCGACTCAATCAGCATACTACCATTTTTGAGTTTTAGACTGGCTATCTGAGTCGAGTTTACCCCATTTATTTGTATGGGATAGGCACTTGGTTCCAATGCCTCTTGTGGGACAATTTCTTGGTTGACACAACAGACAGTTGCTCCTGTGTCAAGAATTGCTTGAACCTCGAATGAGTTGACTCCTGGAATTTCAAAGGTTATCTCCATGTTGTAGAGTCTGTTTAGAACTCTTTTGCCCCTTACAGGGTCTTGGACCACCGTATTGAATTGCTCAATTTCCTTAGTAGAGATAGTATTGGCAAAAGCTATTCGAAGAACTCCTGCTGGATTTTTGGGTTCCATCTCTATTTCTTCATCTACCTCTTCGTCTTCAAACCATAGTTTGGTTTTTCCTTTGTCTTTCTTCATTAATTCATCAAACTCGGCTTCGAGATCCTCTGTTCTTGCCTCAAACAGTTGTTGTTTGAGTTTCCCATTTTCTGCCAAGAGGTATTGAACATAAGACATCAGCTCATTGATTAGCTGATCCTTACTATCATAAGGTGCTATTGGCTGCACCTTGGCTCGTATTCGTCTGCCCAGCCTGAATCTTGAACACATAGGACATACTGTTAGGCGGCAGTTTTTACAGTATGCCCTTGTTGATTCAGTTGTCATTTCCTTACACATGGAACATTTTTCATGTCCTGTTGGAACTGAATCATTGTCCTGCCAGTCATGGGGACAATCTCTTTGATCTTCAGGCAGTTGTATGTAACTCCGCCAGCTCAATTGCTCTGCCTGCATCATAAGTGAGTGCTCGCCAAATGGTAAATCATTGATTACGGCTGAAGCAACATTTCCAACTTCTCCTTCAGATAATGAGCAAATTGCGTCACTATCAGGTTCATCTAGATCAACTGAGAGGACATCCCAGCTATCTGACAGCTCCATATTTTCAATAATGGCTGCCCTGGCAATGTTTCCTGTTTTACGGTTACAATCTCGCTCGAAATGTCCTTCTTCTCCACAAATGAAACACTTGCATTTGCGGACCTTGTCAGCATGTTTTCTCTTGAACACATGCACATGAGATTCGTGGGGTTTGCCTTTGTAAGTTTTGGACTTACGAATTCCATACTTCTTTCTTTCTCCATAGTAGCCTGGTAATGGGATTTTGCGGCAAAAGGAGAGATCTTTCAAGCTCCTTTGGAGTGCAGCTTGTTTGCACCTTTCAGCCAGGTACTGGTATGAGAAATTTATTCTTGGCATAACGCCTATCGCTGCTCCAGGGTATTTGTCCAAAAATGTCTTTTCTAGTTCTTGCCCAATTAGAGGTGGCATTTTTCTGAAGAATTTTTCCGAGAGTTCTGAGGAAATGTACATCCTCCCGGATTTTGCTGCAAGGATCTTGTAATCATTCATATAATTGAACAGATCCTTAACGTGGTTGCATGACAAGCGTTCAAGGTCTTGGTAAGCGCGTGTCTGTTCTTCAGTGGACTCTTGGTATGGATCCTCTAGCAGTATCATCCTTCGAATGCAGGAGATTACGTTTTGGGGATCATCTGCAACTGCTATTAATTCTTCATATTCATGGGGATACGCCATTCTCCATTGGATGAACATCTTTTTCTCTACATCCCCTAGGAGATTTTCAATGAAAATCACCTTACTCTTGTTATCCGTCCAGTTGCGGTCATTAACCACATTGAGAGTAATTGATTCCCATCGAGAAATTACATCACCGTATTGCCCGATATCTTCTGGTAATACCAGAATTGCACCTTTATCACTTTGAGCATCTGGAAGGTTGAATCTTCCACTATGTTGTTGTGCATATCCTCCTTTGAGTCTGCCAACATGATCTCTGATTTTATGTATTGTTGGCATCGGTGTTTGCCTTGATGTGCTTGCTGGTGGATAGTTAACAGGACCCATTACTGGTTCTGTTGGCCTTCTCTGGGTGAGTGAACTCTCAGCTGTTGAAAAAGCTGATTCCATCATTTTTGTGAAAGCCTTCATCTTAGGATATTCTAGTTCTGTTTCTTCTGCCGCGTATGCAAAATGCGACAATTTGTATTTATCACCTTCGGAGGCGAAAGGATTGAGCCATTCTTCCTCTGATTCATCATCTTTATCCCAGATTGGGCAATAATCTAGCATCGGTCCTTCTCTAGACAGGGATGCCAATAGTTGGATTGCTTTCAATTCTTCTTCAAATGAGGTTTCTGGTTCCTCAATTGTAATCATCAAGGCCATTTCTCCATCTAGTTCTTCTTCATCATTAGGCCCGACAACTGCTGGTTCTGTTGGTGCAGTTGCTGTATATCCACCAAATCTAATGGCTAGAGAGCCATCAGTTCTTGATCTGACTCGGATTGTTTGTGGGTGTTGCACTTCTGGAATTGCTGGTGGTCTGATTATCCATCGTTGGCCTCTCAATTCTTCGGTTGATCTCGGTTGTCCCGGTATAGCCCTTATGCCTCTGCTTGCTAGGTGCTCTGTTACACCTTGGACATTGTACCGGAAGTTTGTGTGGCTGGTGTTCGATAACCTCCCTATTAAAGATCGAGAGATTAAGAGGTTGCTTTCTCCACCTCGCCATGATTCATACCCATGAGTTTGTACAACCAATTGGATGTGATTGTAGAAATCATGAATACTAACCATCATGCCAGGAACTGCGTACGCCAGCTGTGTGTTGTCTGTTAAGTCCATTTTCATGGAACTTATCAGTGAGGTATCATTCCCCCATCTTGTGTCTCTTAAAACAACTAGAGCATTTACCCCTGCATTTCTTCTGTGCAGAGCGTATAACCTGACCATTACAACACCTATGTGTAAGTGCTGTAATCCTTCTTCAACGAGCCTGTTGTAACTTTCTTGAGAGATAAAGGGAATTTCTCTTTGATCTCCAACTACCAAAATTCTTTTATCGGAATAATGTTGGTATACCCGATGATTTCTTTCGCTCAATCCGGCTTGGTATAGTGTTTCTGCGGGGACTTGTTGTGCTCTGCGGAACTGTGAGACGTTTAGCTCCGCATCAGGACTTAGTTGAGATTCTAATGTCCTTCTATATCGCCTACGCCTTGGCAATCTTCTTTGTGCCTCATACCGTAACCGACTTCCGAGTCTGTAATCTCGAATTTGATCTTCAACGGTTGGTATTTGGTTTTCGTGGCCTGATACAGATGGTCTACCCACTGTTTCTGTTTCAGTGCGACTCATTGTATCTTTTTCTTTTCTTCTTCGTATATCTTCTTTGGGTCACGGTATACGAAAAATTTGCCCATTATGGTTGGCCGTTTTGAGGTTGTTGGCGGACCAAGACTCAAATTTTTGAGTTGATTTTGGATTTGCTCTAGGGCCTCGGATGTGTCAGACCCCTCAGGTGTTAGAGTTATGTCCTAGAAGTCAATAATTTAATGACTTAATTATTAGTTTATGTTTTGGATGATATTTTATCATCTGTTCCTAGGTTTATTATTGACAGATCATTCAGGTTGAGGATCTGAATTGTAGATCTCTGTTGATCATTCTTTAGAATGACAATAATAAATCTAAACGGTCCATAATCTTGATAATTAACAAGGAACATTAATTATCATAAAAGATTAGTATGCAAGTTAAGTGATGATTAAGTTCTACTAATCATAGGTAAAGAGTTACCAACTTAGTTGCATATGTGTATGTTATGGAACATAGCACAGGACTTGACCCATCGAAATAAACATATGGATTGTGTTATGTGTCATTGTTTATTTCGTTATGATTTTGGTTCTAAGTTTGAGATGTTTATCTTTTCCACATGAGGATAGGTTCAATAAATATTGTCTACCGCTGATTCCCGATAAGGGCTGCTATACGGACTTTATTTATGTTCTCTTGAATTGTGCGGGGAAAAGTTAATCATCAAGAAAACCGTATGTCCCTCATTAATTCACTTAGTGAGTGACGATATCTGTTTGGGCCCCTTGATGAAGATAGATTGTTTGCATGCAACTTTATACAATTATCTCTAGATCAAGAAACGTATAATCTGCAAGAATGACACATTCCTAACTTGGATTATACGATGATATCGTGTGACATAAGAATCAAAATAGGGAAATACATATATTCTCTTATGCAGGATTTAAATACTGTAGCAGTACACTATTTATGCGAATTGGGAGTCATAACGTGTTGCTAGATACCGCTTATGATTATTGGAATTAAATAACGATTTAATTCCATGTCCAACATAGCATAAATCCTCAAAGGGTCACACAAAATTGGTATTTAATCATACGTGCATTATTTATTTATTTGCAATATTGAGTATTGCAAAATATGATAGATTGATTAATTAATTAAGTAGCGTTATAGACCGTTATAATTAATTAAGTCAAATGGATCATATAGAAATAAATTAATGCATTGTCTAATCTCTAAATAATTATTATTAAGTTAATAATTATTTATAAACAACACACTTAATTTATTTAAGTCATTTGGGCTTTAATTTATTGGTAAATTAAATGTCCAAATTGAATAGCTTTGAGTGGGCCTTTAATTAATAGAATTAAGGGACCAAATAAGAGATGGACTAGTGGGCCAAGGAAGCCCACTAGTAGGCCGGCCTAGCATGGTGGTAGGTGGGAGTGGCACACTTGTAAATAGTGTGAACTTCTATCTAGGGTTAAGAGGCTATATAAGGCACCATATGGTGGCTCCTTGGGCTCTCTTCTCTCTCCCCTCTCTCTAGCCGCCACCATGGCCCCCCCTTTGTGGTGCGCCGCCCCCCCTCTCTCCTCTCCACTCTAGCTCATGTGTTGAGCATCCCATTCTCCCACAAATCGATTGGTTCGTTGGTTGAAGAAAGGGAACGCTTGGGATTAGACTCGTTCTTCTCTTCGCTAGCACGAATTGAGAAGAACTTGATTAATACCATAGTGGACTCGAGGCGCCGCGAATAGGAGGCGAAGGAGAGCACGCCATCGATTCCCATGCCGTAGGATCGAGCCCCGCGAATACGATTTCGCGGGAGGTACAAACTTCCACCCCTTTCTCTCTTTGTGTCGAATAGCTAGGTACTAGATCTTGTGTGTGCTTTGTTTGCTTGGTTAATTAATTGGTAATTAGCATAAAAATGAAAATTAGCACACTTTCTAACAGTGGTATCAGAGCACATGGTCGTACTTAAGCTATTTTAACACTTAATTAAGAGAAATTGGCTAATTAATGGATTAGTAGAGATGATGCGTTTGTTTGCTGTCTGGAAATGGTATTTTCTGTGTTGTTTCGCATTTTTCTCTGTGATATGTCCTCTGGAAGATTTTTCCATCTACATGAAAGTTGTAGATCTCTGGATTGTGATTCTTTTGGCGTTGGATTCACATTTTTCTGAATTAGTATAGATTAACTGTGAATAAAACGGCGACAGTGCGCAGAACCAGTTTTTGCTTGCACTGTCCTGTTTGAATGGCTTGAAAGATTTATATTTTGAATATAAGTACCAGTGTTCTATGGCTAGAAATAAAGAGGACTTGAAGCTCTTTCTGAGCATGTATAAATTGTTGCATGACTCGGATTAATTTGTGGGTTTTCAAGTATGAAAAGGAAGATCTTGTCAGATCCAGTTTATTGAGCAAATCGATTGTTCTAATAAACTGTACCAACTGAGAACTCCTTTAAAAATTCTGTTTAAATGGAGTTGTTCTATTTTGAGTTAGGATTCCAGGAAAATTAATTTCGTAATTTTTCGTGGATGTTTGGACCTTCAACTAAGTTAAAACCTTTCGATTGACAGTCTGTTCCAGTACAGAATTTGTTGATTGTTTAGGCTGTAACTTAATATTATTGAACTGAACTTGGTTGTTTTCTTTTCATGAATGGATAGCCTGTAGTCTAAACAAGTTTTTCTATGTATATTGTATATATAAAAACTGGATAGAAGGTGGTCTAACAGACCGAATGGTTGAGAGGATAAACTGAAAATCTCATAACGGTGTTTCGTGCACTTGTAAGAGATTTGTCATTTTTGATTCTCCCAGATGGTTTAAGATCTCTTCTTGAATTTTTTACTGGTAATCACAATTATGATAAGGAGCTTAAGTAATTTATTTGAGAATTTTTGGAGACCGAAAACTGTTGTTTTTGTTGGATTCCATTAGTTACGTTTTTTGGTAAATTACTGTTTTTCTAAGTATTCAAATTAGTTGAAATTAATTAGAAAACTCCTTGTTTGATCTCCTTTCTGTTATGGGATGTTGAAAGAACTTTCTAAATGAATTTAAACAAGTTTGGTTGTTTAAAATTGAGGATTTGTACACGGAATTTACTTATAGCAAACGATACGCAAAGATGCTTGAAAATCGTTAATTGGAAACAAAGTTCTTGTATGTGCTAACTTTGTTTTGTAGGTGGATAGTGGGTTTAGTATGGCTCAAGACTCAATGCCTTGTGGTTGTAAATGAATGCATGTGTGAATGTTTGTAATGCGGCCTTTGGTGCCATTAATTAATTTTTGATTAATTTTTTATGTAACTTGTGAGGCTTGCATGCCCCTAAGGATAGGAAGGGAATAGGATGTTTTCACATGTATTTTGCACCTTTATTTTATATAGGATTTAGATCCTTATAGAATTTAGTGGGAGGGCAAGGATTAGATTAGTTTTGCTCCATGGACGATGTGGCGAAACTAATGCAAGCGGGAGCCATACAAACCCACAACTATGAGATGCTTATATGTGATTGCTTGTGATTGCTATGAATTGTCATAGGCTAGGTATGGGTGTATGCTTACATGACCACCAAACAAGTGTCACTTAATTGATTGTCCCAAACAAAACATGATTAAGTTAAATCGCCCTCCTTCTCTCTATCCCCTTCTAACGTGTATGATCGTTCATTGATGCATTCTCGCCGACGCGGGACATCGTGTTCCATCATCCGTATCGGGGTGTAAATCGGATTTACTAGGAGCAAATAGAGAAAGGTTACTTAACGATGTTTTCTAATCGGATTGGACATCGGGGCAAAGTTTGTGGATGTACATGTGATATTTCACAAACCAAGAATCATATGGAATGATTGGTTGGAGAACCTACCTTATCTAGTTGTTTTGGTGTCACGCCGACGCTAGCACCATCTCAACGAAAATAGGGATCTTGGAAAACCTACTACGTTAGGGACATTAAATAAATGTAGTGGGAGTTTTATTTGTTATAAATAAAACAATTGCATAAACTAAATGACCGTAAATTGATTTTGTTATAGATGTTTAAATTGTTAATTTTGTTGCGATCAATCTTTGAAAATTAACAAACTCGTTTCTAAAAGTATTCACTTAAAGAAGTAATACCGATTCCTAAGACACGATCTTAGTGAAGAGAAATTTGAGTATGTCAATTCCCAAAATTTTTCTCAAACTACCCGAACGTAGCAACGCGATGATTGATTGACTTTTGGCGAAAAGTTATTCAATAAAACGTATGCTTAATATCCTCATTTGAAATTTCTAGACCTTTGAATTAGCGAATTCATATGGACTAAAATTAACTCGTACGTTCTCATCCGCTTACTCAAGAAAGTGTTCTTGGAGAAAGTAGATATTAACTCCATCATTTATGATTGAGTATAAAGAATATGAGTTGACCAAGAGATTCTTCTTTTATAAAAGGATACATGAACGTTTTCATTGGCTTACAAATCGAAAGATTTAAGTAGCTAATTGATGACTAGAGATATTAATCTCCGATATCAAGGATTGTTGATATTGTCATACGATCTCTTTGGAATCATGAAGGATATAATGTTACTTTTTTCGCTCGCTTGTTAATGCAAAAAGATGATTGGTTAAGTATTCGAGAAATACTTCACCAATATATGAGTTGAAATTTCGAGACTCTCATTGATGACCATGTGTCACATGAGATGTTTCATTTGCCGTTTATGGGAGGCATTTGAAAGGTTGTCCGAAGTACCATGATTGTGATCCTAAGAAGTATTTGTCGTTCAAAATATCTCACTATCTCTAATTCACACTAGTAACTTGATACTAGTTCATATGCTCGCATTTAACGAAATGTGTTGGCAATGAAGAATAAGAGAATGTTCGAGAGATATAAAGTGAACTCCGTATAGGAGATGACTTATTCATTTAAGTCATTACCATTGAATACGTAGAGTTATCTTTATTAAAAGTTTGTTTAGGAATTGAAGGTTGCATACCTTAATTCTAAAACCTCTCATAGCGTCTCCATTTCATATTTGATGATGGATAACTATGTTTAATAAAAGACAAGTTCTTTTATTATGAATTTGTTTATATGATTTCATGCATCTTGATGGAATTTGCTTGAAATAGATAAACAAGTTATGAATGACAAATAGGATGCGTAAGACTTGACATAAAGTATTTGACTTTCATGTTATATATAACCGCTTAGTCACATATATAAACGAGAATCGCATTATGAGAGTCTACGTAACGTAGAACTCGAAATTCAATTCGATTTCAAATCGATTGATATGCGAATCATGTTTGTTAAATGACAAAAGCGCCTTTAACCTACAAAGGTTTAAGGACAAGTGACTTGATTAGGACTTATACATATCGATGTATAAAGACCAATAAGTACTTGTGCAATGAAAGGTTGTTGATACTTTACTACTTAACCAACGATCATTGTAGATATTAACATATCTATTTGATAAGGTATAAGTATGAACCTTTTTGACTAGTTCAAAGGAGTTCAAGTGTGAAGTTAAAAAGACCGTTCAAGGAAAAAGAAAAGTCTTACAATTAATCGTGGCAAATAAGTAATTAAGTCATATGATTTGAAGTATTATCTAAATAGTATGAAAGTAGTTTCATAACTCGCTCCATGAGGAATAATATGTCCAAGAATGGAGGTATCGAACAATATTTTGTATAGTTCGATCGGTAATAAATCAAATTGACTTATTCGACTCGTATTAGGGAATTATGTTTGAGGACAATATTGTTTACACTGAATGGTGTTCCATCGAAGTCTATTGAAGAAGATATCTTACGAGATTTTGATCTCTAAGTATAATGCTTCTTAAGATTTGGTGTTGAGAAGCTTATTTCAAGTATTGTTGACTTGTAAGCTTAAACCAAATAAGACACTATATATTTGTAGGATGCTTTATATTAAAAGGCACTACTTCCACGAATATGATAAGAACAAAGTAGTTGTTGCTAATCATAATATAGTCTTGATGAATTGAAATTCTCAAGAAGAAGTAGTGGGAGTAAAGTGAGCATTAAAATAGTTTATGCGTCACTACAAGAAGTACTCTTATGGGAAACTTGTCACTCCATACATGGTACTTAGTGGGAGTTGAGCGAAACTTCATTCACAAGTTATTTTGAAAGAAGTTTAATAGTACGCTCCTTCCAATGAGGACTCAACCATCTCACGAGTTGATGTTTGAGAAACTCATGGAATATATGAGGAGTCAAGAACTCGTTCAACAAATCGTTGTGGAAGTAGTTCATGAACCTCAAGTACCAATCCTACAAAAAGATCAACGAGAGTTGATTGCCTAAGCCGTTTGGAGCATTGGCTTCACGACATTCTCAAACTTAACATTTGAGAATCCGTTGATGAACAAGGAAATGATGGAACGATCCGATTCCACATATATGGTTTGAATTCATATGATCTTTAAATAAAATTCATGTATAACAACAAGGTATAGACCTTGGTTGACGTTCATGAAGGAGCAATCCATCAAGAACGTTTTAGATCTTCAAAAGGAAAGATCGACATGGATAACAAATCGACTATGTACAAAGCGCGGCTTCTCGCTTGTAGCTATGTCTAAGTCGATGACTAGTTGACTACGTACAAAGCACAACCTCTTGCTTGTGGCTATGTAAAAGTCAATAAAGATCATTCTAGCAATAGTTGTATTTCATATATATTGATATATGGAAAAACACATAAAACCGCCTTCTTCGTATGAATGAAGGAAGATGTTGTGCATTTGACACAAATCGAGGTTTTATTTAATGTATTGCTAAAAACATACGCATGCTTCAAGGATCCATTAATGGATTAAAGCAAGTGTTGTGGAGATTGGAATAAAAGTTTTGACAAGGAAGTCAAGGAGTTGAACTTCGTCAAAAAGTATCTTGTATAAACAAGATATTCAGTGAGAGCATAATTGTATTACTTGTATTGTTCAAGTTAACAATTCATTAAATTGGGAATAACATTAAGAAAATGAATATTGTCGAGATCTCTTTGGAGAATGCTTTCTCAAATGAGAACTTGGGCGAAATCACCTAATCCTAGGAAACAAAATCTATAAAGATAGATTATGATGGATGTTAGGTTTGAGCAAATATGCATATATTGACGAAGTGTTCTAGAAACACGAAAGTTACACTCCAAGAAAGGATGTCTAACTATACGTCATATGGCATGACTTGAGTGTTTTAACTCGGTCTATTGCAACTCGATTCAAGAAAGTGCATGAAATAGTTCAAGCATTCCTTCATTATGAGTTTCATTGTGTACGCCATATTTATGCATATGCCCCAATGTGTAGTATCCAAAAGATATGACAAACAGTTGTCGAATGGATACAAGAGAGACACATTAGGACGATAGTCAAGGATATCCTCGAGTACCTTATGAGAAAGAGTGATATAATGTTTCATCTCTTAAAAGGAGCTCGTGTAAGTTAATTACACTAATGCTAATTTTTCGAAAGATTGATATAATCACAGTTGAACTACGTATTTTGCTAAAAGGTGGTGTTGTAAATTTAGAAGGTGTTCTAAATGGAATATTACAACCGTTTCCGTCACCAAAGCAAAATACATAGCAACTTGTGAAGCAATAAAAGAAGTTTATTTCGGATCGATTTCTTAGTTGAGTTATTATGGTTCTAAGCATCTCGAACCATAACTTACTCCTAAGAGCCCAATGTTACATTGGAGATTCAAATATGATCTATAACGATATCACTTGATATCATATGATGGTGATCGAGAATATATATAGGAGTATATATATATATATAGTCAAACAATTTTTGGATAGGTTCGCGAACACAGCGAACACTCTAGCACGACCTCTACCTTGAGCAGTATACGAGATGCAGTTATGCATCCATACGTGGTGGACGTATGAGTAACTAGCTATAAGCGTATTATTTATTTTGAGGTCCGAGACATGTATATATGTAGATATATGACATTGTTCTCAATTCTTCGTTGGCTAGAAGTCACTACTGATTGACTCTAGGCCAAGTGGGAGATTGTTAGAGTTATGTCCTAGAAGTCAATAATTTAATGACTTAATTATTAGTTTATGTTTTGGATGATATTTTATCATCTGTTCCTAGGTTTATTATTGACAGATCATTCAGGTTGAGGATCTGAATTGTAGATCTCTGTTGATCATTCTTTAGAATGACAATAATAAATCTAAACGGTCCATAATCTTGATAATTAACAAGGAACATTAATTATCATAAAAGATTAGTATGCAAGTTAAGTGATGATTAAGTTCTACTAATCATAGGTAAAGAGTTACCAACTTAGTTGCATATGTGTATGTTATGGAACATAGCACAGGACTTGACCCATCGAAATAAACATATGGATTGTGTTATGTGTCATTGTTTATTTCGTTATGATTTTGGTTCTAAGTTTGAGATGTTTATCTTTTCCACATGAGGATAGGTTCAATAAATACTGTCTACCGCTGATTCCCGATAAGGGCTGCTATACGGACTTTATTTATGTTCTCTTGAATTGTGCGGGGAAAAGTTAATCATCAAGAAAACCGTATGTCCCTCATTAATTCACTTAGTGAGTGACGATATCTGTTTGGGCCCCTTGATGAAGATAGATTGTTTGCATGCAACTTTATACAATTATCTCTAGATCAAGAAACGTATAATCTGCAAGAATGACACATTCCTATCTTGGATTATACGATGATATCGTGTGACATAAGAATCAAAATAGGGAAATACATATATTCTCTTATGCAGGATTTAAATACTGTAGCAGTACACTATTTATGTGAATTGGGAGTCATAACGTGTTGCTAGATACCGCTTATGATTATTGGAATTAAATAACGATTTAATTCCATGTCCAACATAGCATAAATCCTCAAAGGGTCACACAAAATTGGTATTTAATCATACGTGCATTATTTATTTATTTGCAATATTGAGTATTGCAAAATATGATAGATTGATTAATTAATTAAGTAGCGTTATAGACCGTTATAATTAATTAAGTCAAATGGATCATATAGAAATAAATTAATGCATTGTCTAATCTCTAAATAATTATTATTAAGTTAATAATTATTTATAAACAACACACTTAATTTATTTAAGTCATTTGGGCTTTAATTTATTGGTAAATTAAATGTCCAAATTGAATAGCTTTGAGTGGGCCTTTAATTAATAGAATTAAGGGACCAAATAAGAGATGGACTAGTGGGCCAAGGAAGCCCACTAGTAGGCCGGCCTAGCATGGTGGTAGGTGGGAGTGGCACACTTGTAAATAGTGTGAACTTCTATCTAGGGTTAAGAGGCTATATAAGGCACCATATGGTGGCTCCTTGGGCTCTCTTCTCTCTCCCCTCTCTCTAGCCGCCACCATGGCCCCCCCTTTGTGGTGCGCCGCCCCCCCTCTCTCCTCTCCACTCTAGCTCATGTGTTGAGCATCCCATTCTCCCACAAATCGATTGGTTCGTTGGTTGAAGAAAGGGAACGCTTGGGATTAGACTCGTTCTTCTCTTCGCTAGCACGAATTGAGAAGAACTTGATTAATACCATAGTGGACTCGAGGCGCCGCGAATAGGAGGCGAAGGAGAGCACGCCATCGATTCCCATGCCGTAGGATCGAGCCCCGCGAATACGATTTCGCGGGAGGTACAAACTTCCACCCCTTTCTCTCTTTGTGTCGAATAGCTAGGTACTAGATCTTGTGTGTGCTTTGTTTGCTTGGTTAATTAATTGGTAATTAGCATAAAAATGAAAATTAGCACACTTTCTAACATCAGGTGCTTTTGTCCTTCTGAGTTCTCTTATTTGGTCCTTGCAATCTTAAAGTTCTTCCTTGATTTTAACAAGCAGTTGAATGATTGTGTTGTTCTGCTTGATAATTGTTGAGGTGCCCTTTTGTGTTGCTTCTGATGGTTTAACAAAACCAAGGGCTGGCTCTTCTAATGATTCTGTTGCTCGTAAGGCTTCTCTGTTGATGAGAGGATTTTATACTTATATTTTGGTAGAATTTTGTCTCAAAACTAAACCAATTTGACTTGAGTTAGGTTTATTAGGGTTATTTTAATTAGGATTTGTGTCAAGAATGAGTTACTACCATAATTCCTACTTTAATGCAGATTTTGGACAAAAACATGACTTGGATGAATCAATAATAATGTAGAGCTTGTTGTAAGCTTTCCAACTGTTCTTGAATCACCTCAATCGGAGTCCGGATGAAGGAGATATGGGCAAAATACTGACAGGACGCAGTGCTGAAATTTCTGGAACGGACCGTTCCAAATTAGAACGGTCCGCCCCAGCCGAAACTGCCAGAAACAGCAGGATTGCCCGTTCTAGATGATTGGGACGACCCGTCCCATATTAGAACGGTCCGCCCCAACAGAAACCGCCAGAACTTCCAGAAATAGTCCAGAGTTGCCAAATTTAGAGTTCTATTATGTCATGACGGTTCTAATCTATCTCTGGCACTTCCAGAACGTGTCTTCTGCTATTTCCATCATCTCTACACATTTCTAATGCCTATTTAAACATAGTTTGAGGGGATTTTTGAGATATACAAGAGAGAAATTCAATTCCAGATCCAAGTTAGGGTTAGATATAGTTCTATTTGAGAGAAAAGTCTCAGGTCAAGATCGTGGCAACGCCGAATCGACTGGTTTGTGGCAGAAACAAGACGTTTCGATAGAAGACTTCAACCTACAAGAGAAAGCAAGGACATATTGGGTTTTGTTCTTCCTTTATTTCCTATTTCTCTTCGTTTTGAATGATGTCTTTTAGTTGTTGAGTTGATTGTTCTAGGGCTATGGTTGTAAACCTTTCTACTTAGTTGCTTGTTTTGTTTGAATACTTCTTTGTTAGTTGAGTTAAGTTACGTTTTATTTTCTGTGATTTGATTTGCCATCTATTTGTTGAAATTAGTTATTGTTTGATCTGATTGTCGCGTTAAACAAAGGCCTAGTTTAATTGTCAAGTCAAAATCGAATTGCAATAACAAATTAACACTTAGAATAATTAGGTAGGCGATATCCGAAAGGATTAAACCAGACTTTGATGTAAATTAGAGTTTTACTCAATAAGCCGAAAGGTTGAGAGTTTACCAAGACCCAGAAATCAATTAGAAACACCTAAACCAAGAAACGAGAGTTGAAATTTAGGAGTTTTTAGGATATATCAAACAGAACCCCACAACTTGACCTGAACGAGAGTTAGAGCGCAAGTCTGTAGGTTAGGTTTGGTCCAATTCACGTAAAAACACTCAGCAAATAACTAAGTAGGATGACAAAACAAGTATCAACCATTGGAACGGACCGTTCCAAGGTCAGGACGGACCGCCCGAGAGGGGGCGTCTGACCTAGAACGGCCAGTTCCAATCGTTGACAGAGGCTGAAACGGACCGTTCCAACCATTAGAACGGACCGTTCCAACTTTGACAGAGGTAGAATCGTTTGGAACCAGAAATCCTAGAATTATTTGACCTGCTGATTTTCTCTTGTTTAGTTCTTGCTTTAGTCTTAATATTAGATCTAGGATTTGTATTCACCTTCAACCTTTAATCCACAAAAGAAAGTTGAACTCGTCTAGCTAGTTTAGTAAAGTAAAAGACCGATATTCCAACACCGTCCCTGTGGATTCGACCCTCGAGCTGTTCTGCAAACGATTAGATCGGTAAACGAGGTTTATTTATTTTGAGACTTGGTTCTACACCCGATCAAAATTGACGCCGTTGCCGGGGACGGTTTGCTAGAATATTGGTATTTTGTTTTAATAGATTAGTCTTGACACCCTTGTATCATTGTATCTTACTTATTTTATCTTATCTTTAATAAAATCCAAAAATATTCTCTATCACCATGTTTTATTCTTTTCAGGAATTCAAACAACGTGATGCAAAGAAGATCGTCGCATCCGACAATATAAATGATGAGTTCACCAAAGAATTGAGCAACCCATCAAGAAGATGCTTGGAAAAAACTAATGTGATGGAAGACAACAAATTGCAAATCAAGTATCACATCATCATCGAGCCAACAAAGATGACATCCAAAGAAGAACACGCCAAGCATGTTTCAAGGCAGTCGCTCAATCACTTTTGGGAGAATTATGATGCGCTGAGAGAGAGAAAAGTGAAGATAAGATGAGCAAATACAAGGTGGTCAAGCTTGTGACCTAAAACAAGCGCTTCTTGGGAGGCAACCCAAGTCCAAAAATTTCAGTTTCTTTCATTAGTTTAGTTTAGTTTAGATTTAGTTAGTTATAACTCATTAATCTTTGTTGATTGGTTTCAGATTTTAGATGATAATACAAGCTTTTAGAAGCACAATGTTCGAGTCGTGCAAGTGTCAAAAGGTCAAATAAATTTCAACGCAACATCACAACACATGGAAGAAGAATGTTGGTTGATGAAAAGCCGTACCATATGCAAGAGCTCAAGCTTAGGGGAATACACCATGAAGGAGCATATGAATTCGTCACATCCCAACAAGTCTTAACACAGTGGAGAAACCATCTCGTTCCATACCCAAACCAAACCATTCACTTCAACCTAACCCCAAACGGTCTGTTCCAACACTCAAACGAACCGTTTGACATTCAGCTGAGACCTAACCAAATCCACTCCAATGGCTAGATTTTGAGTTTTCATTGGTTAGTCGACGAACCAAAATTTTTTTTGCTCAACTTAGTCATTACCAAAACTTCACCTAAACCCAAATCCAAGGGTAACATCACACCAACCCCTATGTGATTTGTACCCTCAAACCAAACCACCCATCTCCACTACTTGCAAGACACACCTTCTCCAACGAGACGAACCTAAAGGCACCTTGAAGGGCATTAACATATCAAAGCAAGCAAGGCTTATGTTGCTCGACTCAACCCTTCACAACCTCGACATTGATTTGATGAGTTTTTCTTTTCCTTTCTCTCTTTTAAGTTTTGTTTTCATTGCATTGAGGACAATGCAAAGTTTTATGCTTGGGGGAGAGAATAGAAATTTGTATCTATGATTTGCATCATGGCATTTAGGCTTATTAATTTGCATTCATATAGAATTTGCATTATAACTTCATATAGTTTGCATTTAGGTAAGTTAGGAAGATGCTTAACAAGTTCTAATATCGTGAATTGAATGAAATATTTGGGGAGTTTCAGAAATTTTTTTTATTTGAATTGTGGGTCATCTAATTGATCGACTAGCCCCTGTGACCTTAGGAAAGGAGTAGGTATTGTATCATAATCTATCTTGATTGAGACTTAAATTTGATGATTAGATAAGTAGTATAAATGACTTGACCAATTAGAAATCGGTAAACCAAGACAACCACCAATTGAATTAATTTCCAAACTTTGTCAAGATCGATTCTACCGATCCAAATGCATGTCAACTAAGGAAATAAACACTAAGTCTAGAGTCAACCAACCGCTGTTTTTAAAATAAATAAAATTCGAAGATGTAAATACACATCCTTTGTAAATAAGGAGAAACACATGCAAAAATTCAAAAGGGGAACTAAAAAGCGGTGCTTTGCCATGGACATTGCGGGAAGCTATAGGTTATTGTGGATAGAAGAACCTCCATAAATCATGGGTAAGAAACAGAAAAGCTCATGATTAAAAAAAAAAAAGAAAAAAAAAATGAGGAAAACCTCATAGAAAAAAAATCCACACTAATCTGGCTGACCTCTCCGCCGCGGGAAAAACGTTCTAAGCCCTGGGACAAACTTTAAAAGTGTCAACCCAAAAACTCTGGAATAGAATGGGTGAGGAGTTGTACCTTTTTTCGCCTCACTTTAGTTCGACTTCCAATGCGCTTTCGAAAATCAATAAAGCGGTTAAAGTATTCAAAGACTTGGTTGTGAAATAAATTGTTATGACATGTTATTTGTGTTGGTAGGATGTGATTCCGAATCTCTTTGCCAAGTCAATTGTCAAACTTTGAAAAACAACAAATTTAGGAATTGAATAAGATAAGTTATGGGCAATAGTTACAAGCATCCTAAGTATTTCACCCGTGGGGTAAGCGTGGGTCACTTGAGACAACTCAATTCAGTTAGGAAAAATTTTAAATTGTCTAAATAATTCAATCAAATCACGATATTGTTGCATGTTAAAATTCTTCACAACTTGTAAGCCTCAAGACATTGTTTTAGTTTAGAGCCAAACCATTCTTCTAAGATAAATATTTGCTTGGGGACAAGCAATGTTTAAGCTTGGGGGTATTTGATGAGAGGATTTTATACTTATATTTTGGTAGAATTTTGTCTCAAAACTAAAGCAATTTGACTTGAGTTAGGTTTATTAGGGTTATTTTAATTAGGATTTGTGTCAAGAATGAGTTACTACCATAATTCCTACTTTAATGCAGATTTTGGACAAAAACATGACTTGGATGAATCAATAATGATGTAGAGCTTGTTGTAAGCTTTCCAACTGTTCTTGAATCACCTCAATCGGAGTCCGGATGAAGGAGATATGGGCAAAATACTGACAGGACGCAGTGCTGAAATTTCTGGAACGGACCGTTCCAAATTAGAACGGTCCGCCCCAGCCGAAACTGCCAGAAACAGCAGGATTGCCCGTTCTAGATGATTGGGACGACCCGTCCCATATTAGAACGGTCCGCCCCAACAGAAACCGCCAGAACTTCCAGAAATAGTCCAGAGTTGCCAAATTTAGAGTTCTATTATGTCATGACGGTTCTAATCTATCTCTGGCACTTCCAGAACGTGTCTTCTGCTATTTCCATCATCTCTACACATTTCTAATGCCTATTTAAACATAGTTTGAGGGGATTTTTGAGATATACAAGAGAGAAATTCAATTCCAGATCCAAGTTAGGGTTAGATATAGTTCTATTTGAGAGAAAAGTCTCAGGTCAAGATCGTGGCAACGCCGAATCGACTGGTTTGTGGCAGAAACAAGACGTTTCGATAGAAGACTTCAACCTACAAGAGAAAGCAAGGACATATTGGGTTTTGTTCTTCCTTTATTTCCTATTTCTCTTCGTTTTGAATGATGTCTTTTAGTTGTTGAGTTGATTGTTCTAGGGCTATGGTTGTAAACCTTTCTACTTAGTTGCTTGTTTTGTTTGAATACTTTTTTGTTAGTTGAGTTAAGTTACGTTTTATTTTCTGTGATTTGATTTGTCATCTATTTGTTGAAATTAGTTATTGTTTGATCTGATTGTCGCGTTAAACAAAGGCCTAGTTTAATTGTCAAGTCAAAATCGAATTGCAATAACAAATTAACACTTAGAATAATTAGGTAGGCGATATCCGAAAGGATTAAACCAGACTTTGATGTAAATTAGAGTTTTACTCAATAAGCCGAAAGGTTGAGAGTTTACCAAGACCCAGAAATCAATTAGAAACACCTAAACCAAGAAACGAGAGTTGAAATTTAGGAGTTTTTAGGATATATCAAACAGAACCCCACAACTTGACCTGAACGAGAGTTAGAGCGCAAGTCTGTAGGTTAGGTTTGGTCCAATTCACGTAAAAACACTCAGCAAATAACTAAGTAGGATGACAAAACAAGTATCAACCATTGGAACGGACCGTTCCAAGGTCAGGACGGACCGCCCGAGAGGGGGCGTCTGACCTAGAACGGCCAGTTCCAATCGTTGACAGAGGCTGAAACGGACCGTTCCAACCATTAGAACGGACCGTTCCAACTTTGACAGAGGTAGAATCGTTTGGAACCAGAAATCCTAGAATTATTTGACCTGCTGATTTTCTCTTGTTTAGTTCTTGCTTTAGTCTTAATATTAGATCTAGGATTTGTATTCACCTTCAACCTTTAATCCACAAAAGAAAGTTGAACTCGTCTAGCTAGTTTAGTAAAGTAAAAGACCGATATTCCAACACCGTCCCTGTGGATTCGACCCTCGAGCTGTTCTGCAAACGATTAGATCGGTAAACGAGGTTTATTTATTTTGAGACTTGGTTCTACACCCGATCATCTGTATACTGAACTTTCAGCAGTGTGACGCCAGTCGCTCATAAATAGAAAATAATTTTATAAGTATTTTAATTCATTCAAGATTTATTCTTAATTTCTAAATGACCTTTAATTTCAAAATATTCTAGGCTGGCATTTCGGGTTCAATTATACCATTTTATTTAGTGTTCAATTCAAAATCCTGAATTTTCTTTATTACAACATCTGGTTTCTCTTGGGGACAGTTTTTGGGGTTCCTAAAGCATTTAAAGGTGGGTAAAGTGGCAAAATCCCAATTTCCTTGTTTTTGGGTGGCAAATAACTAATTTTCCCTAGAATTTTATACATACAGTAGTTTTATTATTTTTTTTCTTTCAATTAAATTTGATCTCATACAATATATTTTTTTTTGACATACTAGATAGCGGCTATCTAGTTGGAAACAAAAGAAAGAAAAAAAAAACAGGAAAAAGAAACCTAAGAAACGGAAAAGGAAACCTAAAGAACAGAAAACAGAAAAAAAAAAACCAAGCGAACTTGAGGAAGAAGGTAGCCTCATGAACAATCCACTCATGTATCGCCTGTGCCTGGCAGGAAGCATTCCTAAAAACTCTATTATTTCTCTCCAACCAACCCCCCCAGAGGGTAGCCACCAGTAACGTAGCAGTAGAATGCTGATTATCCCTGTACTTATTTCCAATTGTCCGAAAAACCGAATCAATGCTTTGAAGTTGCATCCCATTAAACCCAATTAAATTCCAGACCGCTATTGTGTAAATACATTCACAAAAAAGGTGGTTAATTGTTTCCAAAACACGTTGCTGGCACAGAGAACACCTCTGTTGAACCTGTATGTTGCGTCTGAGCAGTTGATCTTGAGTCAGGATCTTCCCTAAAGCCAAAAAGTACAGGAACAACCTTACTGTTGGAGGGGCCTTTACTTTCCAAATAAAGGTACAAGGGAACTTAGTTTTTCCTGCAAGAATGAGGGTCTTATAGATGGAGGCAGCCGAGTAGGAGTCATCAGAGCGCCACCTCCAGGAACATGACATGAGTCGAGTTGGTTACCATATATATTCAGACTAAACAACACTGAACGTAGTTTTGCTTACAATGTTATGTAATACTAAATTTCAGATCTTGATCTAATTATTATTATTTTCGGACAATTTGCTTCTTTCAAGCAACAATTTACCGATCCAGCGCTGCATCTTTATCTAATTGTGAATCGTGGATTTATGATTGCAAATCACTCTAATAATTAAAATTGGCGAAATCATTCAAATCACTCAGGTAATGTTAAATAGCATATGAACAAAATTAAAATATTTGATGAATGAGAAGTATCTGAATATTAAAAAAAAAAAAAAGAGGAAAGGAAATAAAAATGGAAAAATCGCCGTTGCCGGGGATCGAACCCGGGTCTCCCGCGTGACAGGCGGGGATACTCACCACTATACTACAACGACTTGATTGATACTAAATTGGCACTAATAATACTTATGTGGACTCATAAAGCAATGTAATTTCCCATCGCCACTCTCCAGGGATGCCACACTAGTTTCGAAATGGCAACTGTACCTTGCCACTGTCGTTTCTTCTTTCCTCCTATCTCCTCCTCCTCTTCCTCTCCAAGCGGCGACATAGAAGTAATAACCAGGAGATGGTCTCCAGTTCATCCCCTGGCCTTCTCTCCAGTTGCTTCCGCTTATACTTCTTCGCCTAATGAGTGGAAAAGAGAGAAGGAGAACAAGACCCACAATGGAAAGTTGATATCCAGCGTCTCAAACCCACTTGTGAAGCACTGCGTGAAGCTCCGCCTCTGCTCCTCCTACCGCCGCTCCAACGGCTCTGTACTAATCGTTGGCCTCACACCAATTTTGTATGTTCGTTCTCTCCTTCTCTACCAATTCTTTCTCAGAAAATGCAATACCTGCTTCCAGTACAGTACCAACATTGGTTTGGCGAATTGTTAGTCCTTGTAATGTTTATCAACAGAGCTTCCTGATTCAATTAATTTGACATGTGTGGGTTTAACTTGTAATTCATTCATTAACAATTACAGGGAAATATGCAAGTTTCAGAGAGAAGAGAATGAACCCTTTCCTATAATACCAGCATATCAGATGAATTAAGTAGCATATGTGTTTTAATTGTTCATGTAAATGCTAATGTCTTGATGAAATCTCCGGCATGCAATCCATTGATTGTACTGCTGTGGTTGCTAACATAATTGGTTTGGTGAGATGCTAGTCCTTGTAGTGTTTATCAGCATAGCTTCAGGGTCATTTCAGATTGATTCAATTAATTTGACAAGCATATATTAATTTAAAACTCATTCTTTACCAATTATAGGGAAATATGCACGTTCCACAGAGATGAGACTGAACCCTCTTCTATTATAGACCAACTAATTGTGTTAGATGGCATCAGCATACCAGATGAATTAAATAGAATTTGTAGTACTGTCATTTATGTGAGTGCTAATGTCTTGAAGAAAATTTCCGGCATGCAATCCATTGATTCTACCGAAGTGATTGCTATAATGAGAATGCCGAGAAGTTTCTGTGACCTAGAAATGAATGGCTCTGAGGCTATGTTTCATAGTTTGCTTCCTTCTCCTTACCGGCTGTTAGTCCTGGATGGAATCCAGGTACTGTTTAATTTTTCTCTGCCTGATATAAAATGACTTTGGTTTTATTATCTAAAGAACCTTTTTGTTATCTAACTGTAGGATCCTGGTAATTTGGGAACATTGATTAGATCTGCTCGTGCTTTCAAATGGGTAAGTGCCTAACCATATAAAGTTATGATTATTCTCGGTACATGTCATATAACATAACTGTGTCTTCCACTTGGCTGGTTCAAATTGAACTAGTTTGATTATTTTCTTCAATTAGGATTAGTTAATTACTAGTTTATTGTACCATTTACAGGATGGAGTCTTTCTTCTACCAGGTTGCTGTGACCCTTTTAATGAAAAGGCTCTTAGAGCTGCTCGCGGGGCATCCTTTCAAGTCCCTATCGTATCTGGCAATTGGTCCCAGCTAAATATGTTTGCCTCCAAACAAAGGATGAAGATTTTAGCGGGTCATCCTGCAAATAATGTCAACCGTCCAAATAGAACTTCATTCCTGACTGGAGAAGTAGTAAATAGACTAGCAAGTGAGGCTTTGTGCTTAGTGTTAGGTAGTGAAGGTAATGGTCTCTCTTTCGAGGCATTAGAGAGGGCTGAGTTGATAAGCATTCCTATGGAAGGCTTGTTTGAGTCTTTAAATGTTTCAGTTGCTGGAGGTATCTTTTTGTTCATGTTGCAACCTCAAAATCAAAGAGATTGATTATTATTACATTGGTATTTAATTTTTCAAGGCTTGAGTCTATCGTGGTTGGATTTTCATTTGAGAATACCATCAGCCTTAAAGAGCTGATTGTCCTATTATTTCGGTCTATATTTCCTGCCTGTAACCAAAAGAAAGATTTCAATGTGCTTGGGATAAAAGATACTTTATCTTTCCAGTCCTTTTTTTTCCTTGATTCTTCCATAGAAAGTCTTGAATGTAAACTAATTTTGGCAAAAGAAGTACAAAATATCAAGCAAACTCAATGTTCAAGTAAAGATCCATTTAATTTTTTTGGTAAAGTAATTGTGGTTCTTGCGAGTGTTGAGAAAAATTGGGAATAATTAATTTTCAGTGATTTTGTGCAAGTTCAGGGCTTTTCAACATCTTGCATAAGATATGACTCTCTACTTTGTAAAGTTGAGATATTTAATGCATTATTTTAGTTCTGTGAATTGAAACGTGAATACATTATTTCGTTTGCTAGCTAGGTAGCTTCGTCTTTTCTTTTTTTTTTCATAGAAGCAGAAAATAAAACAAAATTAGTCTCGTGCTTGCAGCTTTTTATAGGGGCTAGTTGTACAAGAATTGATAGGAAATACATATGATCCTAAATATACGGATATGACTGAGAGACAACAATATCAAATTTAAAATCGAAAAGAAAAGCAATAACAAATCAACACACGAAAACAAAACAAATGAACACAGGGTATCCTTAACTGTTCTACTGTCGCAGTTTCCCAGCACAAGCATCAATGTAGGTGTAGGGTTGGTGAAGCCCAGAAAGGCAGAAATAGCAAAATCATATGGCAAAACAAGCTCTTGAGTGCAGAAGTTATCAGTATCAGACGAGGTTTCAGGTAATAAGCCGCTTTTCCAAGCTGTATGCCTGTATGCGAGGAGAGCTGGAAACTGAACGACATGCAACTTATCACAAGCAGCCTTAAACAGAAACTCCAATTTACAACCAATAGGGAATTTACTGATCATAAGAGTTATGTTCATCCCGCGAAAGCCCGAGAATTTTCAAGTAATGCAGCCTTGCACCGACTGCAGGAGAAGTCATCCTGCTATCAATGCTACAGTGGTCCAATGCTGTATAATTAGGGCATTTACATACCAACAACTTCAGTCCTTGCTGTATGTACCTTGATTCTTTTTTCCCAGGCACATTGAACATAGGTTTAACTGTTTAAGGACCCTTTTGAGATGAATTGAGAACGTTTTCAGTTGAATTCGATACCTTTTCTTTTCTAATAATTATTGTTGGAGATTCATGCGACTGAAATTCCCAAAAAATAATAGAAATATACAAATATACTCATTCCTTTTCCTTTTTCACTTTAAATTTGCAGAGTGACAAACACTAAATCATCAATAATGTGTTTCATTATCAGGTTTTATTGGGTCGGGTCACACTGGACCAATAAACACAACAGGTTTGACTAGACAATTCATATCTGGAAAAACATTTCAGAATTACTAGAATAGACAGATTGTTCCATGAAGAACGATTGATTGCTTTACAATGCTCAATGTGCAGACATGACTGACAGATCACAGTAGAATTTAAACCAAGAAAATTGAGATAGATTAACACCCAACAAGAAAATTAAGATAGATTAATACCCAACAAGAAAATTAAGACAGATCACAGTAGAATTCAAATATTGCAATCGACTGAACTAGTAGTTTCCAACCATATTTCACATATCAATACAATGAGATGGTAACTTAAAAAAAATAAATAAAAAAAACAAAGATAGAGAGAGAAGAAAAACAAGTGAGTCAACTCATGTTATCCTTAAAAATTGCCACAGTTGTCCCAGCACAAGCATCGGTGTAGGCTTTGTGAAGGCCAGGAATAACATGTTCGTACGGCAACACAAATCTCTTCAGAAACATCTCTTCAGTTAGCACCACAAAGCTATAAAAAGCTTTATTTGCCACAGGAAGTCCTTTTGAGAGCAGAAGCTTCCTGACAATATTTCGGGGGATAAGCCGCTTTTCTAAGCTGAGTGCAAGCAGAGATGGATATTGCACAATATACAACTTATCACAAGCCGCCTCCTTCAACAGAAACTCCATTTTACGACCTATGTTCTTCTCCCTAAGAGTCAACACATTAGGGAATTTACAGATCATGAGGTTTACCTCATGCTGTGAAAGCCCCAGACTTTTCAAGTAAAGCAGCCTTGTATCTATTGTGCTTTGGCTAAGGCAGCTCGCAACAATCAATGCATGCACAAACATTCGGGAAGAACGTGAAATTCCCAACTCTTCAGCTCTTTTGGCTATAATTTTTAATGTTTCGGGCCTAGCCAAAATCAACCTAGGAGCAGACATCATCATTGGGGCAATTTGACGAACATTTAGGCTGCATTGATCTTGAAGGAAAGAGATATTGTGCACGGCTGCAGATTCAGGATTGGCTGTGAGTAGGAACATGTTCCTCTTTAAAAGGAGGAGCAGTTTATCTACAGAACCCAGAAATTGAAACCAGAACTGGATCTTGTGCTTCAATTTGGTTTGTTTGAACGTATTTGGGTTAATGGAAAGGAGAAGGGAGATGTGAGATGGAGAGAAGCCCATCTCCAGTAGCTCATGAAACCTGGGTTTGAAGCACTTGTCGACACTGAAGCAAAGGAATGATGGGTTGCGCAACGCAGCGGCTCTGATATAGGATTCAGAGATACCGGCCTGCCTCAAGAAGTGCAACACGGCATCAGGTTTGTCTGGGGACTTGAGACGGCGTAAGTACCTGCTGGACAGCCAGGTTGCCTTGTCGGAAGGGAGGCCGCATGATTGGATGAGGTAATTAACAGCAAATTGGGAAGCGGGAGGTGGGCCCTCACCGTCAGCGACAGCGGCTGCAGTAGAGAAAGAGAAAGAGAAAGAGAAGAGGCGATGAATGCAGCAGGGGCTGACAGGGGAAAGACTAAGAGAGGCGAGGAGGCCTCCTTGTTGCTTTTGCTTGCGAAATAAAAGAAGCATCGCTTCGCCTCGCTCTCGTCTTCTCTAGTTCTCTTTTCTCTTCTCTTCTCTGCGCTCAGACGCTCAGTTCACTCGCTACTCGCTAGTAGTAGTAGAGCCGAGAAGGACAGCAGCAGGCCAGGAGTTCTTTGGATTTAGGCCCAGAAACCAGATTTGTCCGCATTGTTTAGTCGTTAGTGGATCGGATTGGATCGGATCCATTTATTTTGTCAAACAAACTCCACTCCACTGATAGGGCTGAAAACGGTAGCCGTTTCAACCGTTCTTTCGTTTCGTTTCGTCCGGAACGGCACGGTAACGGATAAGGATTTCAGTTTCGTTTAAGGAACGGAACAACTAATGCAAATAGAAATATTATTTCGTCTCAAAACGGAACAATTAGTGAAACTGGTACGTTTCGTGGTCGTTTATTTCGTGCATTTCGTCAAAAAAAATTTTCATGGTTTTATTATTAGATTGCAGAGGATCTCAGCGGAGAAACGAGTAAAATTAGATTTTTGCAGCTCGCTCCGTCATTTCTCTGCCGAACACAGTCACATCTATCTTTCTCGCCTCTGCACCACCCAGTACAATCACCGTTGAGAGCGAGAGGTGATGATGGTGCCTCCTCCCCCTTTCCCGCGTGACCTAACCTATCATTTCTTTATCTCCGTTTCATACAAAATGCAGAATAGTTTATTTTCTTGCATCTTAATAAAAATGCAAAACAGTTAGGTAGTCAAAGATGGTTATAACAGTTTTGATCGTTCCCATCAATGAAACGATCAACGCAACATGTGTTAAACGGATGCAACAATCAACGCAATAAATACAAAAATTTCGTGCATCAGTGCAACGGTTAACGAAAATGACTATTTTCGTGGTCATTTTCCACGTTATGCACCCCTATCCACTGAGTAGTGAGTGGAGTAAGGCCTGAGCGCTGAGACAGGCGAAGTAAGGCTCCTGTGAGATCAAGAAGAACCAGTCTAGATTCTTCACATCTTGTCAGGTCCATATTTGAGGAATATTTTGGAGACTAATAAGTTACTTTTCCTGCATGTTTCTTCTCCTAATTGGTTACCAACTATTTTGTTCTAATAAATTGAAAGCAATTAAATTATATGATGATCACTTTATATCTGGTCTTGGCATTACAATTTGGCACCTTACCGAATTTGGCACCTTACCGGATTGACTGTTGGATAAACTCAAAATTTTACATAAAATTATTTTTCCGTAGATAATTAAATTTGATATCCGTTTGAGAAATAAAGTTGTCTAATTAAATTTATGATCCCCACTACTATATTACCGTTTCTATATTAATGTGAGTTCAATCTTATCATTATGAAAACTAGGTGGGGACATCGAGCTTCGCTCGATATATGCATTTTTGTTATAATAATTTTTTAATAAAGTTATATATAATAATTATTTTTCCAAGACCTTCTTGCAATTTTTAAGCTGCATTGATTACATGTTTTTTAAAACTGAAAATCATCTTTAATTGTTAAATACAAAGATAAATAGAAATTAAACCATGAGTTGCACTAACAAACTGATGCAATTTAATTATTTTTGGATATTTCTTTTGTGGTAATTTTATATCTCTTTCTTTAAAAGCTCATCTTGCTATTTCTATTACATTGCATTTACTCGATTTGCTTTGTTAGATTTGTGCAGGGGTTATTTATCCACTTTTTGTCTTCACTAACAAAATTTTTGACGTCTTTGTTAAAGAACGTTCATACCCACAACATTGTTGTATTTAGATTTTAGATATAAAGTAAATGAAACTGGACCATAAACTATTAAAGTGAACAACTGAACATTCATACTACTCTTTTAAATGTCATAAGAACCATCTTAATATGTAGAAGTACACTCTATCATTTAGATTTTATAGATATAAATATAATAAAGTAAAATAAAACTGGACCATGAATTAATATAACACGTATTGGAAGCATTTTCCCACCTAGCGATTATAAAAATAAAGGGTGGCTCATCGAGCTTCGCCCGATCCATGAGTTTTTATTAAATTAATTATTATTTTATATTTATAAAAAAATTATTTGTAATTCATTTATTATATCTAAATAAGAAAAAAAATTGTTCATAATTTGAAGTTTTGAACAATGAAAAAAGAAACCTATAAATCGGTAAGCATATATTTAAATATTCAACTGCAGTTTCATATTGTTATTTCATTATCTTTTGCTTGTGAATCTCTAATGTTACAATAGCACAATATCCATGACAAATGATAAATAAAAGTTTGAGAATTAATAATTAACTTAACAATAAGTATCTTGCAAGTTATCGTTATTGAAAAATAAAAACTGGGACGATAAACTTTTGTTCATCATAGAAAAGAAAGAATAGGATGATAAACATTTGTTCTTCAAAGAAAAGTCGGTCCAATATATCATTAGTCACATTCATGCTATGACTAATTGTGCTCTGTTGGTCCTCACATCTCTTATACCAGACTAATGTAAGAAGAGTTAGGATAATAGTATGTGAGAATTTAATAGGATGATAAAGTTCAAAATGCTCAAAAGAAATAGAATCCAAAAGAAATATACATGACAAACTAAGAGTGACTAACAACACATAGTGGTAATTCAATAAATTGATTCCATAATACCACATTAGAGAAATAATTACCTAAAAAAAATCTTATTCATTTATCTGCAACAAAATTCAAATCATAAAACACTGTCTAAAGTAAAATAGAAAACTAATTGCTAATCTATTTGTCAAAGCCGTTATCTATCTTTATCAGACAACACATCTGATATTGGAATCTCTGAATTATAAAGAGAAATTATCATAACTTTGCATAATCATAAACGATGTAAAAAAAAATTAGGACCTACCGGTCTCATTGTCAAATCCTAACCCTTGATCTTGTAATAACAACATATCAACTATTAACATGTATTCAACCCTTGATCCTGTAATAATAACATATCAACTATTAACATGTAGTCACTCATCTATGTATGTACTAACTGGTAAGATATCAGTAAATTTTAAATAATATTTTATAATAGAAAGAAACAAAATCTGCATTACCAGTATCTACAACAAAGGAAGAAATATAAGAGTGGTGAATAATCGTAAAATTTTCTTTTTAAATCAATGATCTGTTACCAGTAGCTAAAACAATTGGAAAAAAAAATAGTATATTCGTACCAATATAAAAAAATGAAAGAGAAAAGGCTTTGAACTCTTCAATGGGCACCCATCGCTAGAAGAAGTAAACAAAAAATCTATTATTGAAAATATTTGTAAGTGTGAGGTTATATGAATTTTAAATAAAAATTTAACAAAATCTGAATTTTATGTAATTTGGACATGGAGCTGAGATGGAAGAAGCATCAAATAGCAAATAAATAATCTGAAGGCAACTACTAATAAACTAAATCGGAGGGAAAAAATATCGACATAGTTACCTTTTCAGAAGTCAATGTATATTTAAAAAATAACACTAATGACAGAGTACAGAGAAAAGATCTCACAGAAGAACCTATATATAGACAAAAGTAGAACAGAAAGAAACCAATCAGTTAATATCCTGTATTAAATAAGAAATTTAAAGGTGTTTAATAAGGAATTATTTTTCCTGTATGTAACGCCAGAGCAATAAAATAAAACAGCAATTAATACCATTATTATTGCCATATTTCAAAAGAAATTGATGACATATTTCTCTATAGATCAAAGGAAAGTGTAATCAAACAACTACCCCTGATTCCTGACGGTAACGCCTAAAAATGGAAAAAAAAAACAGAAATATCAGTATAAAAAGCCAAAAAATTTTGGGATAAAATAAGGGACAAATTAAATACCAATAAAAGTTGCCGTAATTAATATTTAGTCATGGTGGGAATTCGCCTTCATGATCGTTTATAAAAAGTTTTCCTAATTATTATATTGGGAAAAAAAAACATTACCAACAATTATCTATAAAACGAAGATATAAAAAATAAAATTTAACGGGGACAATTTTAGAGCTTAAATTTCACTACGACATAAAGCAACAAAAAAAACTATATATATATTTGTAAAATATCCTCACCGAGTAAATAAGGACAAAATTTAGAGCATAAAGTTTCACTAATTCGAATAAGACAAAAGAAAGAAGAGAGAAATTCATAAACTAAATTACTCTTACCGAGTATAAAAATCATCAAATGATGGGAGGCTAATCGGAAGCTGAAGGAAATTGAAAAGAGAGGATAGCTTAGTAGAGTATAAATCAAGAGGCAATATAGAGCACAGTGAAAATGAAAATTAGGGAGGGCATATCAAGGCGAGGGAGAACGAAAAGGATGTCGAATGGAGAAGGGCATGGCGACAGAGTAAGGTAGAAAATTAGATAGGGTTCGTTTGTTTGGAAATGAAAAATTGTGCAAGAAATTTAACACCAACTGGTGAGCCGGGTCAATTAAATGACTAAAAGAGTTGCTACAAAAGTATCTACACAGTTATCGTCACAAAACTCAGATGAAAATTGAATGCCAAAATAAACCAATGAAAAAATTGATTGCCGTGTCGGACAAAATTTCAACAAAACAGATAGGACACCCACGCTTCTTTATTTATAAAATACTGAATACTGAATACTGATGCCTACGGCTCACATTAGTTGTGATATCATATACTATTTGTCCGTTACTCATTGGACCAATTATGTGGTCAATTAAATTTGAAATTTACTTTGGCAATTACGTTGCTATGTCAGTTCTATATATCCTATCTATTTGGTGATAAAAGATCAACTCGAAATAAAATATACAGAAGTTGAGACGAAAAGAAATCTGATGAAATTCCATTCCATTTTGATATTCCTCATGATAATTTTCAATTTGATTTTAAATAATATTCTGATTGATTCTGCTGGATATTGTGGAGATCTCTCATCAGTTACTTCTCCGGTCGTGCCCTAAGGAGTGACACTTACCCGTCTTATCTTGGTTGCGGGTCCTCTTGCACGTTGAGACGGAATACGCTTAAGGACAGCGCCTAGCGCGATTCGGGTAAAAAATGTTTTGATTACTTATGTTATTTATTCTATGCTATCCGAATTTGTTTATTTGATTTTGCACCAACATTGACATTATTCAATTTTGCATTTTCAAACCAAACGATTACCATTCATGAAAAATATATGAATACAAAGCTGCTTCGCTTGATGGCATTCCAGTGTAAGCTTCTGTGACTGTGAGACAAAGCAGCTAATAGGTTTGCTCATAATACCATGATGGTTTTGTCAAATTTGTCCCAACCGAAAAACGCAAGTGTTGTAGACTACATTTTGCTTCTTTTGCTAAAATATATGTCCCAAAATTTGCATTATTCCACTGTCTAGAGAGACTAGACATCTTCTGATATTTGAATTGTGACATCCCAAAATTGGGAAAGACAGAAGATATTTTCTCTTCACAATTATAATTATGTTAGAAAAAAAAAATGCCTCTGCGTATTCAGTACTACGGGCTAATTCAGCAACACTTCACTCAATATACCCAAATTAATCACAGTTCTACAAAAACACATCCAAGTCAACCAGATTGCAAGAGAAGGTTAACCAGCAGCTCCTGATTTTTAAAAAAGAAGCAAAGTTCAGCTACAATACTTTTTTTTTTTTTTTTGAATGTTTAAATACCCGTAGGCCTTCTATTAAAGAAACAGAGTACGTAATAAAGTTGTGAAATCCTAATCACTTGATAATTCTCTTACTACACACTGGCAACCAACCACCAGACATCCTGAAACACAATTAAATTGAAAAACCAGAAACAACAAAACAACAAGAATAGAGATTTAAATTTAATAGAAACTAACAAAATATGCCAGAGTGAAACAAACTTCCAATCAGCAAAATAATCAAAGCGGTGCCTCTAGTACATTCTGAAAAAACCAATCATCCATATTTCTCAAAATCCCCGCTTCCTGCACAATTCTTGCACTAAATTAACAGGCAAGTGAAGTTTTACCATTTTGAAAACAAAACATAATAATGATAAACATAAAACCAGTAAAAATAAATAGCAAACTTCACGTGAATCACTAACTTTGAAAACAATGAAATAATCACATCACAGAAAAGGCCACTTAAGTACAGTCACTGATTACAAAAGAACAACAGAAGTTAGCACCAACAATGCAAACAAGAAGAGAAAAACTACAAACCTTATCACTCAATTGTGGCAGAATGTAACAACTGAAGCTCGGCATGTTCAACTTAACAAATTTTAAAGGCCACAGGGGAATATTGCCGTCATTTGTAGATTAAAAATAGGTACTTGCGAGCTCCTACTATTTTCAAACTGTCGAGTTTTCTCTAATCCATCGGGAATCCTGATTCAGCATGTGCCCATTGCACAACCAAATCAACCCAACAGCGCTATAATTGTTCCATGAAAATACAAAATATAGTTCTATGACCATAATAGCACCTACATTATTGACTAACAACTAAGTCAATATTACAAATGAAGAAAGGATCCTACCCAATGGGTCCAACCTTAATGTAATTAGTAGCTTCCAAAAATAAGGATCACAGTTAAGCATCTTCTCTGAAATCCAGTTCTCCTAACCTATGTTTGGATAATTGACTGATACCTGAAGCTTTATCTGGAAGCTTCGGAAGACGAGAGGTCATCCTGAGATAAATAATGCATATATTCCTTTTATATTGCCGAGTGAAAGGTCATTTTGTGAAGAACTTTTTTCAGCTTAAGGTTTTCCTTCTCAAGCATTGTTGTTGTTTTCCATATTTGGTGGCACTATGATCGTAAACAATTCCTATATCATTATAATGCCATACAACGTCAAATTGCTGAAATGCCCCAGGTATCAAACAACAGGAACCTTTTGGTTCAACAACAAATAACTCAATTACAATAGATAATGGACATTTTATGTTAGTACAGGTGTAACTAACAAATCAACAACTAATAATTTATACATTTTGATCATCAGGTCAAATGGGTTGGGTCATACAGGACCAACAACAGCACACACCTTGACCTAACCAATTTGATTCATGGCAAGAATTCCATAATTACTAGTATAGATAGATTGTTCAATGAACAATAATTGATAGCTTTATAATCCTAAAAAGTAATACATAACTGACAGACAACAAAGTTGAATTTAAATCAAGAAATAGATTCACACCTAATGACAACCTGTAATAGGTACTGCCTGAATCAACTGAATTACTCATGTCCAACAATATTTCACATAACAATACAAAGAGGAACTAGCTTGAAAAAAGCAGAAATAAAAGGGAAAAGAAGGAAACCCAGCGAATCAATGCAGGGTATCCTTGAACTGTTCCATTGTCACAGTTTTCCCTACACATGCATGAATGTAGATTTGGTGAAGCCCAGGAATAGCATATTCATACTGCAACACAAACTTCTTCAGAAACTTCTCTTCAGTTAGCACAAGAAAATTAGAAAAATTTTGATTTGCCACAGTTAGTCCTTTTGAGAGCAGAAGCTTCCTGACAAGGTTCCGAGGGATAAGCCGCTTTTCCAAGCTGTACGACAAGAAAGCTGGAAATTGGACAATATGTGACTTGTCACAAGCTGATTCCTTTAACAGAAACTCCATTTTACGGCCTATCATGTTCTCTTTATGTGTCAACAGCAAAGGGAATTTACAGATCATGAGGTTTACCTCATCCTGTGAAAGCCCTAGACTTTTCAAGTAAAGTAGCCTAGCATTTACTGTACTTTGGCTCAGACTGCCCACAACAAGCAATGCAGCCATAAACTTTCGTGATGAACGTGAAATTCCCAATTCTTCAGCCCTTTTGACAATAGTATTCAGAGTTTGGGGGCTAGAGACAATTAACCTAGGAGAAGACATGATCACTCGGGCAATTTGACAGACACTTAGGCCGCATTGTTCTTGAAGGAAAGATATATTGCGCACAGCAGTATTTTCAGGGTTGCTTGTGAGTAGGAACATGTTCCTCTTTACAAGAAGGAGAAGTTTGTCTATAGGACCCAGGATTTGGCACCAGAAGTGGACCTTGTGCTGCAATTTGGTTTGTCTGAACATGTTTGGGTTAGTGGAAAAGAGAAGGGAGATGTGAGATGGAGAGAAACCCATCTGCAGTAGCTCATCAAACCTGGGCTTGAAGCAGTTGTCGACACTGAAGCAAAGGAAGGACGGGTCGCGCAATGCAGCGGCTCTGATATGGGATTCAGAGACACCGGCCTGTCTCAGGAATTGCAGCACGGCATCAGGTTTGTCTGGGGATATGAGGTGGCGGGATAGGTATCGGGACAGTTGGGTGGCCTTGTCAGAGGGGAGGCCGCATGATTGGATGAGGTAATCAACAGAAAATTGGGAACTGGGAGGTGGGCCCTCACCCTCACCGTCACCGTCAGCGGCTGCAATTGAGGAGGAGAGGCGATAGATGTAGGGGGTGAAGGTGGCGCTACTGCTGACATGGCAAAGCCCAAGCGAGGGACGAAGGTGGTGTAGCTGCTGGAGCTTGCGAAATAGAAGCATGGCCTCTTCTCTTCTCTTTCTCTTCGCTTCTCCTCTCTTCTTCTCTTCTCTTTAGTTTTGGAAGGAAAACGGGCTTGGAAGTGAAATGCAGCAACAACTTTTCCCGAAAATTTTTAAAATAATATTAAATTAATATAATATATCGCCTCTCCTCATTTTGAAGTAGACCTGTCAAACGTGGTTAACGATCACGGAAATGACCATATTCGTTATCGTTATGTTTAACTAAACAGCACAACTTAATTTGCCGTTAACCAAACAATTTTTCAAACGGCACAAAAATCGATTACGTTTATCGTTTCGTTTAAATAAACGGTACAAACGATTTCACGTTTATATTTGCCAACAATATTGAATGCTATATTAAATTACGAAAATTGAAATGGAGATTTTACTAATTCTCAAAAAATACTTTACTCAAGTTCTCTCATAACATAAAAAGAGAGAAAATAGATGAATAAAAATGGAATTAGTGCATAAATCATCCAAATAATTTGTCAAGAAAGATTCAATTATCCTTTGAGAAATAACTTTACATAAACATCTCCATCAAAAAAGCATAAAAAAGTGAATAACAAATCATCCCCAAATTTCCTTTGCCAGCCGGCCCTCAAAAAAAGCTCATCCCCAAATTGTACAGAACACTCACCTAATCAGATCACTCACTCCCTCTTCATCGTTCAACCACATCTTATTGTCAGAGTAGAGCCCTAACCCACCTCGTCCAGTCAGACTCCCTCGATCTTCCTCGTCAGCACTGGCATGTGGGATCTGCCACCCGATCTCCTTCCTCTAGGCTTCAGCTCCTCCTAGGCTTCCATCTTGTACACTGCCGTCGCGCAGTTGAGGGTGGTGATGGTTTGTCGCCGAGAGAAGAGAGGTGTCAGTTGTGACTGTGCAATAGTAGTGGTAAGAGGGTTTGTCGTTCAGAGATGGTGTCGCTTGACTGTCGCTTGTGGCTGCGCAATAGGAGTCGTGGGTTCATCGCTGAGAGAAAGGTGTCGCCGACAGCGTGCGAGAGAGGAAAAAAAGAAAAAAATGATCGGCGCGATTGAATAGGTTAGGGTTTTATTGATTGCTCTCCTCTATTTCTCCGCCTGATGTCATCTGTTATCCTTAAAATTCTAAACCTGTAGAATACTTAACGCAGAAACGCAATAACAAAAACGGCAAAAGACCAAATCGTTTCTGTTACGTATATTAAACGATATTGATTTGCTGAAATCGTTGGCGTTTCATTTAATTAACGCAACATATTATCCATCCGTTATTCGTTATGTTAATTTTTAACGTAACGCAATAACGGTAATTGGTTTTCGTTGACAGGTCTATTTTGAAGAATGGTGCGCGCTCCCCACTGGTTTCCAAAAAAAAATAATAAATAAATAATAATTAAATTAATATAATATATTAAAAATAATATCAATATAATAATATTTTTTTAAATAGTATCATAAGATCGGAATCCCAAATTCCGAACGCAATTACGGAATCCCGGATACTGATCTTAGCTAAGATCGGAATCCCGGATTCCCATCTTAGCTACTACTCATTTAAATATTATTTTTAATATTTAAAGCCAAGATCGGGATTCCGATCTTAGCTTTAAATATTAGAAATAATTTTTAATTTATTTATTTAATTAAATATAAATTTAATTAAAATATAAATAATTATTTTCATTTAATTAAAAAATGAATAATTAAGTTATATTTTTTTATTTTTAATTAATCTACATTAAAATTATAAATTTTTAAACAACCATTTGATCTGCGTCTCGAGTGTCGTCATCTGTATAGCCAATAAAAGACTCGGGAGTTTGTTGTACGAATCTTCCCACGATCCGAAAAGATGTTCGATTGCTCTCTCTCTCTCGCCCATGCCAAATCTTGTTATAAGTGGGTACCACATTCAGGTATTCTTTCTCCAATAGAGATTTCACGTCCAGTAAGGAAATACCGACATCTCTCTTTATTGCATTTCTGTCTTCGGCCCTTCTCACGCATGTAGGGGTGTACAAAAAAATCGTGAATCCGTTCAACCTACCCGACCCGAACCGTTTTTTTTACCGAGTTAGCATGATGTTGGGTTGGGTACGGGTTCTAAGTTTGACAAACCCGATACTTCGGATTGGGTTGCGGATTTTATACTAGTAAACCCGTGTATAGTCCAACCCACCTGTTTATCATTATTTATTCCTCTTTGTCTCACTTTTTCTCATGTCCTTACTCAAATATCTCTTATTTCATGAAGTTTCGATGTCCTCCATAGACATGCACGTCATCTATTCCTCTCACAATGACTCGAAAGTTGAAAGATGATTCAAATGCGTCTCTAATTTGTCTCGAACTAAATTGTAATAGCCACAAAATGATTTTTATATGTATTAAATAAATTAATTAAATTTATATTTAATTAAATAAATTAATTAAATTTATATTTAATTAAATTAATATTTTAATTAATTTATATTTAATTAAATATTATTTTTAATATTTAAAGCTAAGATTCCGATCTTAGCTTTAAATATTAAAAATAATATTTAAATGAGTAGCTAAAATAGGAATCCGGAATTTCGATCTTAGCTAATATCGGTATCCGAGATTCCGTAATTGCGATCGGAATCCCAAATTCCGATCTTGTGATACTATTTAAAAAAATATTATTATATTGATATTATTTTTAATATATTATATTAATTTAATATTATTTTTAAATTTTTCGGGCGGATCAGATCCTTTTACTATTCCAAAACGAATCAGAGCTCCAACGAAACTTCAAGGAATATTTTTGAAGAAATTTGTTTCTTACTTTTGTGCATGTTTCTTATCCTATTTTGGTGTAATTTAACTATATGCGTCTCTAGTTAATCGAAAGCAATATAGTTCTGGTTAATTAAGGAGCTGATTTAGTTATATTATTTGGGTGTTCAGTATGGTGGCTTAGAACCAATGGCGGATCTAGAAAAAAATATTTAAGTGAGGTTGAGTGCTCCAATGAATCATTTGATCAAACGATTTCTCTTCTTTTGTTTTTCAGCTCCACCTTTGAGTGCTTCAATGACAGAAAAAATTCGCTAAGGCTAAATAGAGATTCCGGGAGCTCGACGGCGGTAGGTGGGGCTTTAGCCCCACCCGCCCCAGTGGTAGATCCGCCCCTGCTTAGAACATATCGTTATAATACATATTACCTACAAACACCAAAATGTTTCTTATAGAGATAATTAACCACACAAAATCTCATCCCAACAACTACTGTTAACACTAGTTTTAGCCTTGTTAATATGAACTACAGATCAAGATATAAAGCAGGAGAAACGAATGAAAAAGACACAAGAATGCAATACAATTATACAAACGACAGTATTATAAAATGCTCTCATTCCTTTTAAACTCTCTGATCTCTTGTGTATCGATTACACCTGGACTACCTTGTGCTTGTTTCGCCAAAAATATATTCCCCGTCATTTGCAACCTGTTTCTTTCTTAAGATGACATCATATTGTATTGGTATTAATAGTTTTAACTACAAATACCAATTTTTTTTTTTGAGCCTAACGATTACAATTTAGATTAAAAAAAATTGAAACAATAATATGCTTTAAGACAAAACTAAAAACTATAGATGAACACATCAATTTCGGGAGGAAGGGTAGGAGAAAATATATTAATTTGGGGGTTAGAGAAGGTCAACAATATATTTTTTTCCTTCCATTTTGCAAATTATAGATCAACCATTATATTTTTCGTACCTTGACCTTATATCTCCTCTTCTTTTTCTTTTCTATAGTATATACATTAATATTAATGATATTGTAATATTGTATATTTGTATGTTTCCCCACATTGAAAAACAATGCCGTCCTGAACTACCGTTTGCCGTTTGTTGGTTTGGCTAAAAATGTACGCTCGCATTAGTGGCCACCTCTGCTTTCATGTAAAAAATGCAAACATGATCACTGCCCAACCATTTGTTGCTTCGTAATTTCCTGAACTACCGTTTGTTGCTTTATGACAGCCAGGGGGACGGATCCAAAAATTTTTTAGCCTAGACACCATTATAATACAATAAAATTTAAAATTAGAAAACAATTAAAATAAGTGATAATTTAACAAAAAGAACAAGTCATTTTAAACATATACAATTGTACTATTACAAAATGAATCATTTTGGATGGGAAGGCGATCGAAGAGGCGACCTGAGGCGATCGAAGAGGAAACCCTAGGCGATCGAAGAGGCGAGAGGTGAGAGCAAAGAGGCGATTCTCCTGAGGCGATCCAGGAGGAGAGAGGTGATTTCTGAGGTGATCGAAGTGGCGATTCTGTGGCGATCGAAGAGGTGAGAGGTGAGAGCAAGGAGGTGATTCTGAGACGATCGATCCACTGGAGCGTCAGGCGATTGAACCTCTGATCTCTGAAACGAAGTTCATTTGCTTCACCGATGGAGAAGTGGAGCGAAGACGCCACATTATCAAACCTTGAATCAGCCATGACGACGCTGATGGAGGCATTTAGGCGCACGATTGCATTGATCTGAGCAGATCGACCTCTTCTCTGTATGAAGCAGCAAGGCTGGAAAGAGAAATCTGACAAGAGTAATGGTTGGATTATCTGCAACAAAGCTAAATCAAATCGAAAATCTGAACTTGTCAGACTCAAGACTGAAGAATTGAGACAGCGATCATCACCATCTAATCCCCTGTGCTTCAGATGTGGTAAGCCTGGACATCTTGCCTATTATTGTCCCAATAGTATTGTGTGTGGGAACCAAGGGCATCGGGCACGTGAATGCTCCTCACCTCAAGTAGAGGAATTAGAAATTGAGAATACCACCTGCAAGTTAGAGATGGGTCAGACAACCAATGGAAAAGGAGAAGTTGAGCATGAGATAGTAGAGAAAGTATATGCTGAGGTTGTGAATCAGAAAAACACATTCATTGAAGTGGCTCAGAAACTAGAGATGTCTGAATTGGAGATTCAGAGATTATCCAAAGAGTTGTCTCAGGCCAAATTCGATTTGGAGCTCTGTAGAGGAGACTATAAACTTTTAAAGAAGAGTTTTGACACCATGATATCAGGGTTGAAATGGAGAAAGCTGAAATAATTGCAAATATTTCGGCCTTGGAAGGCAAGTTCAACAATGATTTGAAGCATCAGCTTGTTGTTGCTGCAAAAGAGAGGGATGATTTGGTGTGTACAAATGAAAAGTTGTGTTCAAAATTACATGAGGCTGTCATCCTTAAAAAACACTCTGATAGCATGATAGCTCAATTAAGAGAGGATAAAAACAAATTTGAGGCAAATGTTGTTGCGCTAAAAGGGACACTATGTGATGGAGTAAAGGGGTCCCCAGAGAATGATAGTAAACTAGTTGAATATGTAGAAAATGAAGGAATGCAAAACAAAAAGAAAGGAGAGGAGAAAATAAAAGAAGGTTCTGTTATAGGGGTAAGAGAATTAGAATTGAGAGGTAAGAAGGAGACTGTGAAAGAAAATAAAGCAAAAAAGATCATCCTGTTTGAAGAAAATATTGTTGGGTCTGACTATCAACAGAAGGTTGAAGTTTCCAACATCGGTGATAGTGAGGAAAAGTATCCAACTAAGAATAAAATGAAGAAGTCACAAAGTGTAAAGGCCTAAAGGGAAAGAAACAGAAGGTACGAAAAAAAAAATATTCCAAACTGAGTCGGATGGAGAATGAGGTAATGTAATCAAATTGGCTGATTATGTTTAGTCAATAGAGGCATTGTGCTTGTATGGTGGGATGCCGATGAAATTTGAAGTTCTTTTGAGCAGAAATTTTGTTGATTATACTCTCAGGGTATATTGGAATACTATGGTTTTGGGTGAAACCTGTGAGACAAATAGCTGCTTCTAGATGTGCATTTTTCTTGGATTGTACTTGAGTTTATCTTTAGTTTTAGATTGTGTTTGTATCTTTTATATTCTGTATTGAGAAACATAGAGTTTTTAGAGTAAATAGGGAGATTTAGATTAGGAAATAGGTAGTTATAACCTGATGGAGATTTTTTTTTATTAGAAAACTGTAATATTTTGTTTCTGTAATGGAAACAATGGGCCCAATGGCCTTTTCTCAAAAAAAAAAAAACAAAATGAATCATTTTTTCCTCATAAATCTAGTCTTCTTCGAATTTTATTTTTCTATCTACCACTAAAAATGATACAAAATAAAGTTTATTAAGTTGTACAACTGGTTGAAATTAGGGGTGAAAACGGTAGTCATTTCGACCGTTATTTCGTTTCGTTTCGTCCGAAACGGAACGATAACAGTTAAGGATTTCAATTTCGTTTATGGAACGGAACAGTTAACGTAAATATAAACTCAATTTCGTTTCAGAACGGAACGGTTAACGAAACAGAGTTGTTTTGTGATCGTTTTCGTTTACAGATGACGGAGCAAACGAGAAACACACTAAACCTAACCCCTCTTCGCGTCCGCATCCTCAGCAATAAAAAAAAGGACTGCTCAAAGCAGTCCTTTTCATTTTTCTTAATTTTTTTAAATTTTAAAACTCAAATGGAGAATTCAAACCGTTGATCTTGTTAAGTTTTATCGGCGATGCATTTTCATATAAGTTTTATAAAATTTGAAGTTGATTTGATACTTGATTAAGTGGTCAACAAATGAACGAACCTGGTTTGATTAATTCTAATACGTTCATAATTTGATCACTTAATCAAGTATCAAATCAGCTTCAAATTTTATAAAACTTATATAAAAATGCATCGCCGATAAAACTTAACAAGATCAACAGTTTGGATTCTCCATTTGAATTTTAAAATTTAAAAAAAATAAAAAAAATAAAAAGGACTGCTTGGAGCAGTCTTTTTTTTGACTGCCGAGGATGCTGGTGCACCCCTCTTCTCTCCTGCGCCGCTCACCCCCTTTCTCTCTCTCACTCACCTCAGCCAAACCCAATACCCCCTCTTCTCTCTCACTCTCGCTCTCGCCGGCCCTCTCGCGTACACAGAATGTGAGAGGTCTTATCCTCTCACACCTTTACCTCTTCCCTCCTCCGCTCAGAACCCCACAAGACCCCTATCTTACTATCGTTCCCTCTCTCTATCCAGACCCAAACTCTCTCTCTCTCTCTCTCCACCGTGACTTCCTCTCAGGACGCGACTGATTAGTCGACAATGGAGGACTCCTCTTCGAGACTGCTCAAGACCCAAACTCACAAGACCCCTTTCTCACTCTCTATTTCTCTTGTGATTGGTCGACAATGAAGGACATGGCTGACGGCTAGACGGCTGACAGTGGTCACAACACTTGTTGTTGCTATCGCTTTTGTCTCCTCCTTTACTCCGATCAAGGTTAGGGTTAGGGTTTAGACTGGGAGCAGTTTTTTTATTTTTCTGGTAAGAACAGAGGCAGTTTGTATTTTTCTGAAATTTTTTTTCTGGTTTCTGGTAAGAGCAGAGGGTTGGGGTTTAGACTTGTTGTCACTGACGACTACAGTGTTTGTATTTTTCTGATTTTTCTGGATTTTTTTTTCATTTTTCTGTTTTGGCAATTTGTATTTCATTTTTCATCTACAATGAGGTAGTTAGCAAATCTGTAAAGAGGCAATTTGTATTTCATAATTTTGTGAGGCCAAATAGAGACATTTTTCTCGTTATAATGTTAGTTTTCTACTTAATTGAAAGAGCTATTGTAATATTTATTTTGCTTTGTTATTTGATTTTCAACTTGACTATTAACAATCAATGTCATATCTCATTCAAGTTTGTGTGATCTTATTTATGCTAATAAATTTCATTCTCGGAATTTTGTATTATCTGGATTTCATTCTCAGACTTTTGTATTATCTGGAATTATCATTATCACTAGTTTTTTTAGTGGCTTGAGTTGCTTTTGTGGATTATTATTTTAGTACAGCACCAATTCCCTTTTTTCCCATCTTTTACCTGCTTTGATTGCTTTTCAAGAACTTTTAGGCACGGCTAAACGGTTTAACCGTTTTGGTCGTCCAAATACTGCGCAACGATCAATGCAACAAATTTTCTTTGCGTTCAAAGAACGAAACGCAAAACGAAAAAAATTAAAATTTTCGTCATATACACGGAACGATTAACGAAGGAGGTGATTTTCGTCGCCGTTTTCCACGTTATGCAGCCCTAGTTGAAATATTAAGTTGTATCAACATAAGAATTCCGGTACAACTTAAATCCACTGAGCTATAATCTTATTATTTGAAATGGATGTAAATCTAGAAATAATCGAACCCATTATGACCAAACGGATCCAACACCTTGGGCTCTGGGCCTAAATCCAAAGAGTAGTACTTTCAAGGTTCAACCTAAGCCCGTTTAAAACATCCCCCGCACGCCGCACCGCAGCCCCGGTGCTTGTTTGTCACTTTGTCAGAGAAGCAGGAGCAGGAGAGGCGATGCTTCTATGTGGGAAGCTCCATCTCCATCTACACCTTCACCTTGGCCTTCGTCCATGTCCCTCCCTCTCTCCTGTCACTGTCAGCGCCAACAGGCCCAACACCAGTTTCAGTTTCACCTCAACTGCAGCCGCTCACGCTGTGGGCCCACCTCCCATTTCCATTTCCGCTTCCACTTCCACTTCCCAATTTGCTATTAACTACCTCATCAACTCATGCGGCCTCCCCTCCGACAAGGCCATCCAACTGTCCAGCTACTTACCTCATCTCAAATCACCAAACAAACCCGATGCCGTGCTCCGATTCCTGCAGCAGGCCGGTATCTCTGAATCCCATATCAGAGCCGCTGCATTGCGCAACCCGTCCTTCCTTTGCTTCAGTGTCGACAACTGCTTCAAGCCCAGGTTTCATGAGCTACTGGAGATGGGTTTCTCTCCATCTCACATCTCCCTTCTCCTTTCCATTAACCCAAATACGTTCAAACAAACCAAATTGCAGCACAAGATCCAGTTCTGGTTTCAATTTCTGGGTTCTGTAGACAAACTGCTAATCCTTTTAAAGAGGAACATGTTCCTACTCACAGCCAACCCTGAAATTACAGCCGTGCACAATATATCTTTCCTTCAAGAACAATGTGGCCTATCTGTTCGTCAAATTGCCCGAATGATGATGACTGCTCCTAGGTTGATTTTAGCTAGGCCTGAAACATTTGAAATTAAAGTCAAAAGGGCTGAACAGTTGGGAATTCCACGTTCGTCAGGAATGTTTCTTTCTTCATTGCTTGTTGTGAGCAGCCTGAGCCAAAATACAGTCAATGCGAGGCTACTTTACTTGAAAAGTCTCGGGCTTTCACAGGATGAGGTAAACCTCATGATTTGTAAATTCCCTAAATTGCTGACTCTTAGGGAGAAGATAATAGGTCGTAAAATGGAGTTTCTGTTGAAGGAGGTGGCTTGTGATAAGTTGCATATTGTTCAATATCCATCTCTGCTTGCACACAGCTTAGAAAAGCGGCTTATCCCTCGAAATATTGTCAGGAAGCTTCTGCTCTCAAAAGGACTTCCTGTGGCAAATAAAGCTTTTCATAGCTTTGTGGTGCTAACTGAAGAGAGGTTTCTGAAGAGTTTTTTGTTGCCGTATGAACATGTTATTCCTGGCCTTCACAAAGCCTACACCGATGCTTATGCTGGGAAAACTATGGCAATAGAACATTTTAAGGATACCCCTATTTAAATCACATGGTTTTCTTCTTTTTCTTGCTTTTTTTTTTTTAAGTTAGCACCTCATTGTATTGATATGTGAAATATGGTGGGAAATTACTAGTTCAGTCGAATGCAATGTTTGGGTTGACTAATAACAAGTCCTCATTGGGTAAGAATTTACTTTAATTTTCTAAATTTAAACTTTACTTTGTTGTTTGTCAATCTTGTGATCTTGTCTGTATACTTTTAGGATTGTAAAGCTATCAGTTATTGTTCGAGGAACAATCTGTCCATTCTAGTAATTCTGAAAATTCTGTTCCAGACATGAATTGATTAGGTCAACTTGTATGTGTTTATTGGTCCAGTGTGACCCAACCCAATAAGACCTGATAATCAAACACATAAATTATGCTTTACGGTTTGTCACTCGTCTGCAAAATTTTAAGTGAAAAAGTAGAAAGAATAGATATGTCTATTACTTTTGGAAAGTTCAGCTTCATAAAACTCCAGCAATAATTACTAGAACAGAACTGGTACCAAATTCAATTAAAAACGTTCTCAATTCATCTCAAACGGGTCCTTACAGCTGACTTCAAAATGTTTAGTCTTTGCATACGTTCAACATGCCTGGGAAAAAAGATATCCGAGGTACATACAGCTAGGACTCTTAAGTGATTGCTATGTGCATGCCCTAATTATACAGCATTGGAGCATTGATAGGAGGACGACTTCTCCTACATTACTTGAAAATTCTCAGGCTCTCGTGTGATGGCATAAGCCTTTATCACCAGAACCCTATCAAGTAGCTTCTGCAGTCAAGATGACTTCCAGTGGCAAATCTTTTATTTTTATTTTTTTTTGGTGTCAAGTGAAGAGAAGTTTATGGAGAAGTTTGGCTTGCCATATGAATAGCTATTCCTGGGCAACTGGGCTTCAAGAGTCTGACATTGACGCTTGTGCATGGAAAACTGTGACAATAGAACATTTTGAGGATACTTGATTCGCTTGGTTTTCTTATAGAGATAATTAACCACACAAAATCTCAACCCAACAACTACCGTTAAGACTAGTTTTACCTGGTTAATAGTGAATTACGAATCAAGACATAAAGCAGGAGAAACGAATGCAAAAGACACAAGAATGTAATACAAATGATAATATTATAAAATGCTCTCATTCCTTTAAACTCTGATTTGTTGTGTATCGATTACACCTGGACTACCTTGTGCTTGTTTCGCCAAAAATATATTCCCCGTCATTTTTTTTCGAATTTTTTAAGTATTTTTTTGAAATTGTAGGAAATTGTTAATCTAATTAGTTTTGAACCGTTCAAAAACTGTCATATTTTAAAATCCGAAAAAATACTTAAAATTTCTGAAAAAATCAAGCTTTTAAAAAACTCCGTTTTTTTGTTTTATCGCTGTTTTACCAGGATTTTTGTTCATACCGCACAACCGTTTTATCCGTTATATCACCGATAAATGCTAAATCACCACCCCACCGCTAAACCACACAAATCGCATTTTAAAACCTTGAAAAAAATATAAAATTTGGTCTACAATAAGATTTCAATAGCAAGATCATATTAGACGGTTTGGATCGGTCATTGTGAACCAGATTTATGAATTTCGATCGCATCTCACGAAAAATTTTTTGTGATGCATCTCACCATAACTAAACTCTATACATTAATGATATTGTATATTTTTATGTTTCCCCACATTGAAAAATAATGCTGTCCTGAAATACCGTTTGTTGGTTTTGCTAAAAATGTAGGCTCGCATCAGTGGCCACCTCTGCTTTCATGTAAAAAATGCAAACATGACCACTGCCCATTCTTTCATGTAAAAAATGGAAGCCTTCCTATCAAGTATTTAGGACTTCCTTTGCACTGGAAAAAACCTTCCAGAGGTGATTGGCAAACACTTATTGATAAGTTCCAAACCAAACTCTCTAAATGGAAGGGCAATGCTCTTTCTATCGGGAGAAGAGTGGTTCTCATCAATTCAGTGCTTACCTCTCTCCCTTTGTATTACCTTTCTTTTTTTAAATGCCCTAAGTGGGTTATTTCTAAAATTGACTCTATCAGAAGGAAATTTCTTTGGGGCTCTATGCAAGGAAATGAAAAAAGAAAATATAATTTAGGCAATTGGGATCAGCTGTGCAGAAGGAAAGAATTTAGTGGTTGGGGTATACTTAATTTATACCAAATGAATTCTGTACTGTTGGCCAAGTGGCTTTGGAATTATATGTTCAAAGAACACAAGGGCATTTGGAAAGACTTAGTTAGGATTAAATATTTTGGGAAACATGGAAAAGATGGCTTTTCTCACTTTTGGAAAAGCTTACAACATCTTCTCCCAATTTTAAGGATTAATAGTAGGAAGATCATAGGGAATGGTTCTAGTATAGATTTTTGGAATGATATTTGGTTTGGTAATAGTTCTATTCGCAATCAATATCCCCTAGTTTTTAACAAATCTAAGAAGAAAGTACATTTAACCTTAGCTCAAGTCTGGAACAAAGGATCTATTAACTTCTTCCTTACCAGAGGTGTTTCTAGAGAACTCAGAGCTGAGAAAAATGCACTGTTAGATATAATAACTAATAGTGGGATTTCTGAGGAAGAGGATAGTATTTGGTGGCTTCCTACTAGCAATGGAATCTTTACTGTTAAATCCCTCTATGCCTTTTTAAATAATAGTGGTATAGTTGTTAACCTAGGTGATACTGTTTGACACATTAAGATACCTCTGAAATACAAGTGTTTGCTTTGGTTAATTTTAAAGAACAAAGTGCTGACTTTTGATAACTTGGTGAAAAGAGGCCATCATGGCCCAAATAAGTGTCAGTTTTGTAACAATGAGGAGACAGTAGACCATCTTTTTGTCAACTGTCCATTTGTTAAACCTTTCTGGTGTGGTTTTAATCTATTTAACAATAGGAATATTTCTGTGGACCCTACCAATTTAAATAGTCTTTGGGATAGTATAAACAGCCTCAGGACTGAAGACAAATGCTTTGCTAAAATTACTTTAGCAGCTCTGTGTTGGTAAGTTTGGATTGAAAGGAACAGGAGAATTTTTAATGATATTAAGGGCTCTAGTGCTCATGTCATTTATCTTAATTCTCTTTGTCTCTTTAAATTTTGGACAGGTTTCAATACTCAGATGGAAGCTAACTTCAGAGATCTAGCAGCAATACAGAGTGTTAACACCAGCGAAGGGCATGTCACAGATGGGGAAGAGAGCCTCAACTAGAGGCAGGCTGGTACACCTCAGTGGCTGCAGTATGTGTTAGGAAGTGTGCTAATTTTCATTTTTATGCTAATTACCAACTAATTAAGCCAAGAAAACAAAGCACAAAACGGATCTAGTACAAAAACTCATTCGACACAAAGAGATAGGTGGAATTTGTACCTCCCGCAAAATCGTATTCGCGGGGCTCGATCCTACGGCATGGGAATCGATGGAGTGCTCTCCTTCGCCTCCTCCATGTTTGGCCTCGAGTCCACTAAGGTATTAACCAAGTTATTCTCGAATCGTGCTAGCGATGAGAATAACAAGTCTAATCCCAAAGCTTTCCCCTTCTTGCAAATAATTCACCAATTGATTTGTGGAAGAGGAAGCTCAACGCATGAGCAATAGAATGGGGAAGAGAGAGGGAGGCGCATGGCCAAGAGAGGGAGAGGGGAGTGGCGGCTAGGTCTAGGGAAGAGAGAGGGTTGGATTTTGCTTCTATGCACCTCCTTAAATAGTGCACAAATCCTACCTACCACCTATCCTTTAATTACCACATTGCCACTCAACCCTAGTCCATATGGCCGGCCTCTTTATGGGCCTAGATGGGCCATAATCTCATCTCTATAGGTCCTCAATTCTATTAATTAAAGGTCCATTCAATTGCTACTTAAATTGGACATTTAATTTACCAATAAATTAAAGCCCAATTAACTTAATTAAATTAAGTGTGTTGTTTATAAATAATTATTAACTTAATAATAATTATTTAGAGATTAGACAATGCATTAATTTATTTCTATATGATCCTTTTGATTTAATTAATTATAACGGTCTATAACGTTATCTAATTAATTAATCAACTTATCATATTTTGCAATACTCACAGTTGCAAATAAATAAATAATGCACTTATGGTTAAACACCTTATTATGTGTGACCCTTTGAGGATTTATGCTATGTTGGCCATGGAATTAAATCGCTATTTAATTCCAATAATCATAAGCGGTATCTAGCAACACGTTATGATTCCCAATTCACATAAATAGTGTACTGCTACAATATTTCAATCCTGCATAAGAGAATAAATGTATTTCCCTATTTTGATTCTTATGTCACACGATATCATCGTATAATCCAAGATAGGAATGTGTCATTCTTGCAGATTATACGTTTCTTGATCTAGAGATAATTGTATAAAGTTGCATGCAAACAATCTATCTCCATCAAGGGGCCCAAATAGATATCATCACTCACTAAGTGAATTAATGAGGAACATACGGTTTTCTTGATGATTAACTTTTCCCAGCACAATTCAAGAGAACATAAATAAAGTCCGTATAGCAGCCCTTATCGGGAATCAGCAGTAGACGATATTTATTGAACCTATCCTCATGTGGAAAAGATAAACATCTCAAACTTAGAACCAAAATCATAACGAAATAAACAATGACACATAACACAATCCATATGTTTATTTCGATGGGTCAAGTCCTGTGCTATGTTCCATAACATATACATATGCAATTAAGTTGGTAACTCTTTACCTATGATTAGTAGAACTTAATCATCACTTAACTTGCATACTAATCTTATATGATAATTAATGTTCCTTGTTAATTATCAAGATTATGGACCGTTTAGATTTATTATTGTCATTCTAAAGAATGATCCACAGAGATCTACTATTCAGATCCTCAACCTGAATAATCTGTCAATAATAAACCTAGGAACAGATGATAAAATATCATCCCATACATAAACTAATAATTAAGTCATTAAATTATTGACTTCTAGGACATAACTCTAACAATCTCCCACTTGGCCTAGAGTCAATCAATAGTGACTTCTAGCCAACGAAGAATTGAGAACAATGTCATATATCTACATATATACATGTTTCGGACCTCAAAATAAATAATACGCTTAAAGCTAGTTACTCATACGTCCACCACATATGGATGCATAAATGCATCTCGTATACTGCTCAAGGTAGAGGTCATGCTAGAGTGTTCGCGAACCTATCCAAAAATTGTTCGACCATATATATATATATATATATATATATACATACTCCTATATATATTCTTGATCACCATCATATGATATCAAGTGATATCGTTATAGATCATATTTGAATCTCCAATGTAACATTGGGTTCTTTAGGAGTAAGTTATGGTTCGAGATGCATAGAACCATAATAACTCGATTAAGAACTCGATCCGAAATAAACTTCTTTTATTGCTTCACAAGTTGCTATGTATTTTGTTTTGGTGACGGAAACGGTTGTAATCTTCCATTTAGAACACTTTCTAAATTTACAACTCCACCTTAAAGCAAAATATGTAGCTCAATTGTGATTATATCAATCTTTTGAAAAACTTTTATTAGTGTAACTACTTACACGAAAGTTCTTTCATCTTAAGAGATGAAACATTATATCACTCTTTCTCATAAGGTACTCGAGGATATCCTTGATTATCGTCCAAATGTGTCTCTCTTGTATCCATTTGACAATTATTTGTCATATCCTTTGGATACTACACATTGGGGCATATGCATAAATATGGCGTACGAAATGAAACTCATAATGAAAGAATGCTTGAACTATTTCATGCACTTTCTTGAATTGAGTTGCAATAGACCGAGTTAAAACACTCAAGTCATGCCATGTGACGTACAGTTAGACATCCTTTCTTGGAGTGTAACTTTCGTGTTTCTAGAACACTTCGTCAATATATGCATATTTGCTCAAACCTAACATCCATCATAATCTATCTTTATAGATTTTGTTTCCTAGGATTAGGTGATTTCGCCCAAGTTCTCATTTGAGAAAGCATTCTCCAAAGAGATCTTGACAATACTCATTTTCTTAATGTTATTCCCAATTAATGAATTGTTATCTTGAACAATACAAGTAATACAATTATGCTCCCACTGAATATCTTGTTTATACAAGATACTTTTGACGAAGTTCAACTCCTTGACTTCATTGTCAAAACTTTTATTCCAATCTCCACAACACTTGCTTTAATCCATTAATGGATCCTTGAAGCATGCGTATGTTTTTAGCAATACATAAACCTCGATTTGTGTCAAATGCACAACATCTTCCTTCATTCATACGAAAAAGGCAGTTTTATGTGTTTTTCCATATATCGACATATATGAAATACAACTATTGCTAGAATGATCTTTATTGACTTATACATAGCCACAAGCAAGAAGTTGTGCTTTGTACGTAGTCAACTAGCCATCGACTTAGACATAGCTACAAGCGAGAAGCCGCGCTTTGTACATAGTCGATTTGTTATTCATGTCGATCTTTCCTTTTGAAGATCTAAACGTTCTTGATGGATTGCTCCTTCATGAACATCAACCAAGGTCTATACCTTGTTGTTATACATGGATTTTATTTAAAGATCATATAAATTCAAACCATATATGTGGAATCGGATCGTTCCATCGTTTTCTTGTTTATCAACGGATTCTCATATGCTAAGTTTGAGAATGTCGTGAAACCAATGCACCAAACGGCTTAGGCAATCAACTCTCGTTGATCTTTTGTAGGATTGGTACTTGAGGTTCATGAACTACTTCCACAATGATTTGTTGAACGTGTTCTTGACTCCTCATATATATTCCATGAGTTTTTCGAATCATCATCAACTCGTGAGATGATTGAGTCCTCATTGGAAGGAGCGTACTATTAAACTTCTTTCAAAACAACTTGTGAATGAAGTTTCGCTCAACTCCCACTAAGTACCATGTATGGAGTGACAAGTTTCCCATAAGAGTACTTCTTGTAGTGACGCATAAACTATTTTAATGCTCACTTTACTCCCACTACTTCTTCTTGAGAATTTCAATTCATCAAGACTACATTATGATTAGCAACAACTACTTTGTTCTTATCATATTCGTGGAAGTAGTGTCTTTTAATATAAAGCATCCTACAAATATATAGTGTCTTATTTGGTTTAAGCTTACAAGTCAACAATACTTGAAATAAGCCTCTCAACACCAAATCTCGAGAAGTATTATACTTAGAGATCAAAATCTCGTAAGATATCTTCCTCAATAGACTTCGATGGAACATCATTCAGTGTAAACAATATTGTCCTCAAACATAATTCCCTAATACGAGTTGAATAAGTCAATTTGATTTATTACCGATCGAAATATACTAAATATTGTTCGATGCCTCCATTCTTGGACGTATTATTCCTCATGGAGCGAGTAGTGAAACTAATTTCATACTCTTTAGATAATATTTCAAATCATATGACTTAACTGCTTATTTACCACGATTAATTATAAGACTTCCATTTTTCTTGAACGGTCTTTTAAACTTCACTCTCGAACTCCTTTGAACTAGTCAAAAGGTTCATACTTATACCTTATCAAATAGATATGTTAATATCTACAATGATCGTTGGTTAAGTAGTAAAGTATCAACAACCTTTCATTGCACAAGTACTTATTGGTCTTTATACATCGATATATATAAGTCCTAATCAAGTCACTTATCCTTAAACCTTTGTAGGTTAAAGGCGCTTTTGTCATTTAACAAACGTGATTCGCATATCAATTGATTTTGAAATCAAATTGAATTACGAGCTCTACTTTACGGAGACTCTCGTAATGCGATTCTCGTTTATGTATGTGATTAAGCGGTCATATATAACATGAAAGTCCAATACTTTATGTCAAGTCTTACGCATCCTATTTGTCATTCCAAAATTGTTTATCTATTTCAAGCAAATTCAATCAAGATGCATGAAATCATATAAACAAATCCATAATAAAAAATCTTGTCTTTTACGAAACATTATCATCCATCATTGAATATGAAATGGAGACGTTTTAAGAGGTTAGGATTAAGGTATACAACCTTCAATTCCTAAATAAACTCTTAATAAAGATAACTCTACGTATTCAATGCCAATGACTTAAACGAATAAGTCATTTCCTATACGGAGTTTACTTTACATCTCTCGAACATTCTCTTATTCTTCATTGCTAACACATTTCGTTAAATGTGAGCATATGAACTAGTATCAAGTTACTAGTGTGAATTAGAGATAGTGAGATATTTTGAACGACAAAAACTTCTTAAGATTAGAATATTTCCAATCGTCACAATCATGGTATTTCGGACAACCTTTCAAATGCCTCCCATAAACGGCAAATGAAACATCTCATGTGACACATGGTCATCAATGAGAGTCTCGAAATTTCAACTCATACCTCGGTGAAGTATTTCTTGAATACTTAACCAATCACCTTTTTGCATCAACAAGCGTGCATAAAGGTAATATTATATCCTTTATAATTCCAAAGAGATCGTATGACAATATCAACAATCCTTGATATCGGAGATTAATATCTCTAGTTGTCAATTAGCTACTTAAATCTTTCGATTTATAAGCCAATGAAACATTCATATAACTTCTTTTAAAAGAATAATCTCTTGGTCAACTCATATTCTTTATACTCAATCATAAATGATGGAGTTAATATCTACTTTCTCCAAGAACACTTTCTCGAGTAAGCGGATGAGAACGTACGAGTTAATTTTAGTCCATATGAATTCGCAAATTCAAAGGTCTAGAAATTTTAAATGAGGATATTAAGCATACGCTTTATTGAATAACTTTTCGCCAAAAGTCAATCAATCATCGCGTTGCTACGTTCGGGTAGTTTGAGGAAAGTTTTTTTGGGAATTGACATACTCAAATTTCTCTTCACTAAGATCGTGTCTTAGGAATCGGTATTACTTCTTTAAGTGAATACTTTTAGAAACGAGTTTGTTAATTTTTAAAAATTGATCGCAACAAAATTAACAATTTAAACATCTATAACAAAATCAATTTACGGTCATTTAGTTTATGCAATTGTTTTATTTATAACAAATAAAACTCCCACTACAATTATTTAATGTCCCTAATGTAGTAGGTTTTCCAAGATCCCTATTTTCATTGAGATGGTGCTAGCGTCGGCGTGACACCAAAAACAACTAGATAGAGTAGGTTCTCCAACCAATCATTCCATATGATTCTTGGTTTGTGAAATATCACATGTACATCCACAAACTTTGCCCCGATGTCCAATCCGATTAGAAAACATCGTTAAGTAACCTTTCTCTATTTGCTCCTAGTAAATTCGATTTACACCCCGACACGGATGATGGAACACGATGTCCCGCGTCGGCGAGAATGCATCAATGAACGATCATACACGTTAGAAGGGGATAGAGAGAAGGAGGGCGATTTAACTTAATCATGTTTTGTTTGGGACAATCAATTAAGTGACACTTGTTTGGTGGTCATGTAAGCATACACCCATACCTAGCCTATGACAATTCATAGCAATCACAAGCAATCAAATATAAGCATCTCATAGTTGTGGGTTTGTATGGCTCCCGCTTGCATTAGTTTCGCCACATCCTCCATGAAGCAAAACTAATCTAATCCTTGTCCCTCCCACTAAATTCTATAAGGATCTAAATCCTATAAAATAAAGGAACAAAAAATACATGTCAAAATATCCTACTCCCATCCTAGCCTTAGGGGCATGCAAGCCTCACAAGTTACATCAAAAATTAATCAACGAATTAATTAATTAATGGCACCAAAGGCCGCATTACAAACATTCACACATGCATTCAATTTACAACCACAAGACATTTAGTCTTGAGCCATACTAAACCCACTATCCACCTACAAAACAAAGTTAGCACATACAAGCACTTTGTTTCCAATTAACGATTTTCAAGCATCTTTGCGTATCGTTTGCTATAAGTAAATTCCGTGTACAAATTCTCAATTTTAAACAACCAAACTTGTTTAAATTCATTTAGAAAGTTCTTTCAACATCCCATAACTGAAAGGAGATCAAACAAGGAGTTTTCTAATTATTTTCAACTAGTTTGAATACTTAGAAAAACAGTAATTTAACAAAAAACGTAACTAATAGAATCCAACAAAAACAACAGTTTTCGGTCTCCAAAAATTCTCAAATAAATTACTTAAGCTCCTTATCATAGTTGTGAATACCAATAAAAATTTCAAGAAGAGATCTTAAATCATCTGGGAGAATAAAAAAAACAAATCTCTTACAAGTGCACGAAACACCGTTATGAGATTTTCAGCTTATCCTCTCAACCATTTGGTCTGTTAGACCACCTTCTATCCAGTTTTTATATATATAATATACATAGAAAAACTAGTTTAGACTATAGGCTATCCTTCCATGAAAAGAAAATAACCAAGTTCAGTTCAAAAAATTCGAGTTACATACTAAACAATCAACAAATTCTGTACTGGAACAGACCGTCGATCGAAATGTTTTAACCTAGTTGAAGGTCCAAATTTCCATGAAAAATTATGAAACTAATTTTTCTAGAATCCTAACTCAAAATAGAACAACTCCATTTAAACAGAATATTTAAAGGAGTTCTTAGTTGGTACAGTTTATTAGAACAATCGATTTGCTCAATAAACTGGATCTGACAAGATCTTCCTTTTCATACTTGAAAACCCACAAATTAATCCGAGTCATGCAACAATTTATACATGCTCAGAAAGAGCTTCAAGTCCTCCTTATTTCTAGCCATAAAATACTGGTACTTATATTCAAAATATAAATCTTTCAAGCCATTCAAACAGGACAGTACGAGCAGAAACTGGTTCTGCGCACTGTCGCCATTTTATTCACAATAAATCTATACTAATTCAGAAAAATATGAATCTAACGCCAAAAGAATTACAATCCAAAGATCTACAATTTTCATGTAGATAGAAAGATCTTCCAGAGAAGATATCACATCGAAAAACGCGAAACAACACAAAAAAATACCATTTCCAGACAGCAAACAAACACATCATCTCTACTAATCCGTTAATTAGCCAATTTCTCTTAATTAAGTGTCAAAATAGCTTAAGTACGACCAAGGCTCTGATACCACTGTTAGGAAGTGTGCTAATTTTCATTTTTATGCTAATTACCAACTAATTAAGCCAAGAAAACAAAGCACAAAACGGATCTAGTACAAAAGCTCATTCGACACAAAGAGATAGGTGAAATTTGTACCTCCCGCAAAATCGTATTCGCGGGGCTCGATCCTACGGCATGGGAATCGATGGGGTGCTCTCCTTCGCCTCCTCCATGTTTGATCTCGAGTCCACTAAGGTATTAACCAAGTTATTCTCGAATCGTGCTAGCGATGAGAATAACAAGTCTAATCCCAAAGCTTTCCCCTTCTTGCAAATAATTCACCAATTGATTTGTGAAAGAGGAAGCTCAACACATGAGCAATAGAATGTGGAAGAGAGAGGGAGGCGCATGGCCAAGAGAGGGAGAGGGGAGTGGCGGCCTCTTAAATAGTCTAGGGAAGAGAGAGGGTTGGATTTTGCTTCTTTGCACCTCCTTAAATAGTGCACAAATCCTACCTACCACCTATTCTTTAATTACCACATTGCCACTCAACCCTAGTCCATATGGCCGGCCTCTTTATGGGCCTAGATGGGCCACAATCTCATCTCTATAGGTCCTCAATTCTATTAATTAAAGGTTCATTCAATTGCTACTTAAATTGGACATTTAATTTACCAATAAATTAAAGCCCAATTAACTTAATTAAATTAAGTGTGTTGTTTATAAATAATTATTAACTTAATAATAATTATTTAGAGATTAGACAATGCATTAATTCATTTCTATATGATCCTTTTGATTTAATTAATTATAACGGTCTATAACGTTATCTAATTAATTAATCAATTTATCATATTTTGCAATACTCACTGTTGCAAATAAATAAATAATGCACTTATGGTTAAACACCTTATTATGTGTGACCCTTTGAGGATTTATGCTATGTTGGCCATGGAATTACATCGCTATTTAATTCCAATAATCATAAGCGGTATCTAGCAACACGTTATGATTTCCAATTCACATAAATAGTGTACTGCTACAATATTTCAATCCTGCATAAGAGAATAAATGTATTTCTCTATTTTGATTCTTATGTCATACGATATCATCGTATAATCCAAGATAGGAATGTGTCATTCTTGCAGATTATACGTTTCTTGATCTAGAGATAATTGTATAAAGTTGCATGCAAACAATCTATCTCCATCAAGGGGCCCAAACAGATATCGTCACTCACTAAGTGAATTAATGAGGGACATACGGTTTTCTTGATGATTAACTTTTCCCAGCACAATTCAAGAGAACATAAATAAAGTCCGTATAGCAGCCCTTATCGGGAATCAGCGGTAGACGATATTTATTGAACATATCCTCATGTGGAAAAGATAAACATCTCAAACTTAGAACCAAAATCATAACGAAATAAACAATGACACATAACACAATCCATATGTTTATTTTGATGGGTCAAGTCCTGTGCTATGTTCCATAACATACACATATGCAATTAAGTTGGTAACTCTTTACCTATGATTAGTAGAACTTAATCATCACTTAATTTGCATACTAATCTTATATGATAATTAATGTTCCTTGTTAATTATCAAGATTATGGACCGTCTAGATTTATTATTGTCATTCTAAAGAATGATCCACAGAGATCTACTATTCAGATCCTCAACCTGAATAATCTGTCAATAATAAACCTAGGAACAGATGATAAAATATCATCCCATACATAAACTAATAATTAAGTCATTAAATTATTGACTTTTAGGACATAACTCTAACAGTATGGGATGACTGTGTTTTTCGCTTTTTCGTTTTCTGCGTCTTGTGTCAAACTTTAGTTGTTTGGTTTGTGCTTGTGATATGTGTTCATGCTGTACGAGTTATGGTTTCTAGTCTGAGTATTTTGTTGGGTAGATCTGTTAGCAATCACCTCTTATTAGAGAAAGAGGGGGGTTGGTTTTTTCTTTTTTCTGATGTACGACTTTTACTTTTCAATGGAGGCTCTTCTCGAGCCACTTTTAATAAAAAAAAATGATCACTGCCCAATCTTTTGTCGCTTCGTAATTTGCTTTATGGTGCAGATACATACATGGAAGATCTTGATAGCGAGGGGGCGGATCCAAAATTTTTTAGCCTAGACACCATTATAATATAATAAAATCTAAAATTAGGAAAACAAATTTAAATAAGTGAAAATTTAATAAAAAGAACAAGTCATTTTAAACATATGCAATTGTACTATTACAAAATGAATCATTTTTTCCCTCATAAATCCAGTCTTTTTCGAATTTTATTTGTCTATCTACCACTAAAAATCATAAAAAATATTAAGTTGTATAATTGGTTGAAATATTAAGTTGTATCAACATAAGAATTCAGGTACAAATTCAATAAATCCCTCCTTTTGCTATTTTCCTTATGTGCAAATTGAATTCATGCCCCCTCCTCCTCCTCCTCCTCTCCCTCTTCTGAATGTCCACCTGGCGCTGCTAAGATCTAAATCTCAATCTTGCGTTACTATGGACAACTCTGCACCTACTGCTGCTCAATCTCCTCTTTATGCTGCAGATTTTCCTTCTGGGCCTTCTTCTATTGGGTCAATATTTCTTAATGAGGAGCCAGCCTCTTTTGAATCTAGTGGCAGAAAGTAATCAACCAGCTTCAGACTCTAAGTAGCTAGCTGCAGAAAAGATAACCTCTGCTTCTTCCCCTGAAATTAATTTTCTTAACTCACCATTGTGTTTCCCCCCATTCGACAAGAAAATGATTTTCTGGCAAACACCTTTGGAGCCTTAGATGAATGTACGGGTGTTGTTATCTCACAACCTAGTAGAGATACTCTCGCTACTGCCTCATCCAATTTTGTTAATGAACTTGCTATGGTAATTTGGAAGCCAGGCTGCTGCCGCAGCCACCCCTCTGGACAATCCGACTTTAATACCAACAATCTCTGATTCTATTCCTCACTTGCATTTATAGTTTCCTTCTCCAGCAGGCTTTATCTTTCAAGAAACTCCTTCTCCCAATAACCTGCTTCTTCTTTCTAACGGACCGGGTCTGGATAGCCCTTCTAAGACAGTCGATGGATTCTCTTCAGAAGGCCCACCACCTGGCTTCGACAATTCTTTTGACTCGGAACCTCATAGCCAAACTGTTGTGTCATCTTCAAAGCTGAATCTCCTTTCATCTGAACCAAGAAGAAGTGCTCGTCTTAAGTCAAAGTTGTCTGGACCCTACATTTCTCCAATCTCTAAAGCACAGAAAGTACAATATGCTCACATTGCGCAGACAACTACTGGAAAATCTCGCTCAAAGACGGTCAAAACAGTTGAAGATTTTCTTAAAGGGGAGGAACCACCAGCCATGAGTCAAGCTGAATTGGTCATTAACTTGGCGGGTTTTGACCTGACTCCTGAGATGTTGAAAATTCTAGCGGATGCTGGAATAGCTTAGCTTTCTATCTCCTTGTCTAGCTAGCTTGCTGCTTTTGGTAATTTAATGATAATTGTTTGCTACTACCAGATTAATGCATTCTATCTTTTCTCATTTTCTCTCTTCTTCTTGTGTGGTCTTATTCTCATTGTTTAATGATTAAACAAAAATTCTTCTGCTGGAATGTTAGAGGATTAAATGACAAAGATAAAAGATTGGCAGTTAGGCAATCTATTGTGATTGAAAAATCTGATTTTGTTTGCCTCCAAGAGACTAAATGGGACTCAGTAAATGACACTCTTGTCAGGGAATGTTGTGACCCTAATCTAACTTCTTTTCTCACTGTGGACTCACAAAGCACTTGTGGAGGTATTCTTTTAGCATGGGATCCAAGATTTTTTAATTGTGCAAATAGGAATGTGCTTTCTGCTGATTTTACTTCACTTCTAGATGACTCCTCATTGCGATTGACAACAGTTTATGGTCCTTCAACTCCTGTGGGAAGGATCCAATTCATTTCTAATCTCTCTTACTTTTTGAGCCAGAGTCATCAACCCCTTGGATTTTGTGTGGAGATTTCAACATTGTTCTTGGGGATTATGAAACAACTGGCAATGGTCATTCTCAACGTGATGTTCAGGGTTTTGCCAGCAAAATCTCTTCTTTCAACCTAATGGATTTAAATCTTTCTGGAAGATCCTTTATTTGGTCAAACAACAGAGCTGTACCAACCATGGCAAGATTGGACAGATTCTTTGTAAACCTGACTCTAACCAACAGATACTCAAATGTCTCTCAAGAAGTCTTACCAAATACTTCCTCAGATCATTGTCATCTTCTCTGTGTTGTTTCTTCAGGGTCCAGACCTTCAAATCTCTTCCGATTTGAAAATTTCTGCCTCAATTATCCAGAATTTACTGATATGGTACTTAACTTCTGGTTTTCTCATCCAGAGGCAACCACGCCTCTACAGTTGCATGACAAGCTTTCATTGCTCTCCAAGGAAATTTCAAATAGGGCCAAAGGGAGAGTCTCAACCGTAAGGCAGCAATCCATCTTCATCAGAACTTTTTTACAAAGATGTGATAGTGTGATGGAATGTAGGCTCCTGATGCCCTTAGAAAAGGTTCTCAAATGCTTACTCAAAAGAAGATTCATTGAACTAGCAGAAGTTGAAGAAAAGGTGTGGAAACAAAGATCTTCTTTCAAATGGAGGTTGGAAGGAGATAGAAATACATCTTTTTTTCATGCTAAAGCTTCTAGCAACAAAAGAAGGAACTTCATAAAGAAATTGAACGTTGATGGAGCTTCTGTTACTGATCATAAAGCAAATTGCAGGGCTTTTTTCGATTTTTACTACTCACTAATGGGCTCCTCTTCTCCTCTGGCTACCGACATTGATTGGTCATGTCTTTATCCCTCTACTTCTGATCTGAACTTCTCCACTCTACGACAACCAATCACTCAAGATGAAGTGTTGCTTGCAATCAATGCTTGGCCTTCGAATAGGTCACCAGGGCCGGATGGTTTCACGGGTGATTTCTTCAAAGCTTTTGCAAATGAATTAACACCAGAGATTACTTCGGTTATGAACTCTGCATTGCAGCTTGGTTCTTTAGACCCTTTAAATTCTTCAATCATTGCTCTCATTCCCAAAGGTGACTCTCCTTCCACTGTTGCTGATTTTAGACCAGTAAGCATAGTACACTCTATCCAAAGAATCTTCTCAAAGATTTTAACTTCTAGAGTTACACCTTTAAACCAGACTGGGTACTTTAAAGGGAGATCGATAACAAATTATTTTGCTTATGCTCAAGAAGTACTTTTGCATGCCTCTAAATCAAAAACTCCTCTTGCAGTTTTTAAAGCCAACATTCATAAATCTTTTGACACGTTAAGCTGGTCTTTTATCTCAAATGTGCTTCTTGCTCTCGGTTTTCCTCACGGTTTTGTCTCCACTATCAAAAATTGTGTGCTCTCTGGAAATTCTAGGGTTATCTTGAACGGAGTTGCTGGAAAGAAAATAATGTTGAGAAGAGGGGTCAGGCAAGGTGATCCACTATCACCTTACCTCTTCATTTTGACATTTGATTTTATCTCAAGGTGGATAGCGAGATTGACTTTCCTAGGAGCTTTACCAGTACCTCTTCAGGGAATGTATTCTAGCTTGTTCTATGCAGATGATGCATTATTTTTTTTAAAACCTTCTATTAAACAAGCCAAGTTTGTTAAGCTGATTTTTCAAGCTTTTAGTTGCATCTCAGGACTGGCTCTTAGCCCACATAAATCAGATTTAGTGACTTTGCATTGCTCTCTTCATGTCACGCACTCTATTGCTGCTATCTTAGAGTGCAGAATATCCCGTTTTCCTCTAACCTATTTGGGTTTACCTCTGTCAAACAAACCTCTCACAAAAAGGGATTATCAACCTCTACTGAATAGATTTCATTGTAAATTGCAAGGATGGTCTGCTTCCCTCTTATCTATAGCAGGAAGATTGGTTCTCATTAACTCAGTTTTATCCTCACTGCCAATCTACTTCATGACAGTGTTCAATTTGCCAGCTAGGGTAATCAAAAGAATTGATGCTTATAGAAGGAGCTTCCTATGGCATGGGGTTGATTCAGGAAAGAGAAAACTTGTAATGATCAATTGGAGCTATGTAATCAAGCCAAACCAAATAGGGGGGTTGGGAGTATTGGATTTAGCTGCTCTCAATAATGACTTCTAACTAAATGGCTGTGGAAATGGACAATCTCTTCTCGATCTCTTTGGAAATCCATTGCTTTAACTTTACAAAATAATGCCTTATCACTCTATCCTCTGAATAGTATGTTCTCTGTACCACTGAGGAGTTGTGCAAGTTTTTTACATGTTGGCTTAGCTATCACTGCAACGGATGGAAAAAATACTTTATTGTGGCATCACAATTGGAGCTCACAAATCCTAAATTTGTCTTTCCTGAGCTTTTCTCTTTTGCACTGGATCCAAACATCTCTGTCAGCAGGTTTTTCTTAAGTCTGCAGTCTCCTGCAACACTCTTCTCTCCTCTACTTACAACCTCTCAACTGGCGACTTCCCAGCTACAGTCTCTTCTACTTTTCACCTCTTCTGTTCAGCTCACTGACTCAGGAGCAGATGTTGCTGCCTAGAAACTATCCTCCATCTCCCTCTCACATTCTTTCACTACAAGCTCTCTTTACAAACTCATCAAGCAACACCTAGTGCATTCCTCTCCTCTACAGACGATTTGGAAAAGGAAAATTCCATCTAGATTTAGGGTTTTTCTTTGGTTGATGCTTCAAAATAAGATTGCAACTATTGATAATTTACAAAAGAAAGGATGGAGTCTTTCAAATAGATGATATTTATGCTGCATGGAATGTGAGTCCGTGAGCCATCTTTTCAATGCTTGCACCTATTACGAGCATCTCAGAGTACTGTTATTGGCAGAAAATACTGTACTCAATGTTGCTCAACTTTCTGCAATCCTCTCCAGCACTCTGATATCTTACATAGTAGTGGTATTAAAGATACAATTAAAGATCTTTTTGCAATTGCTTTTTTCGTCTTATGGAGGGAGTGATGCAACAGAATCTTCAAGGATGTGTCAAAATCTCAGGTGGATTTAGTGATTGAGATACTTCTGGAATGGAGAACGCTTAGAAGATAGATATAGCTTTTATCTTCTTTTCTCAGATTTTTAGTATAACATTTATGTTTTCACTTTGTTGATTCTTTTGTAATTTTGACCTTTTAATTTAATATAAGATAGGAGCTTGACTCTAATTTTTCTTCAAAAAAAAGAATTCAGGTACAACTTAAATTCACTGAGCTATAATCTTAATATTTGAAGTAGACGACCAGTTGTACACTTTAGTATGCCATGATTTGAAATGGATGTAAATCTAGAAATAATCGGACCCATTATGACCAAACGGATCCGACACCTTGGGCTCTGGCCTCTGGGCCTAAATCCAAAGAGTACTTTCAGGTTTCAACCTAAGCCCGGACCCCGCTGCCTGTTTGTCACTTTATCAGAGAAGCAGCAGCTGCAGTTAGTAGGATCCGCATCCTCTCCAGCCAGATAAATGGCTGGACCATGCAGCCAACTCTTTTTTTTTAAAATATTTCAATATTTTAAAATTCAAATGTTGAATCCAAACCGTTGATCTTGTTCTATTTTATGGGCGATGCATTTTCATATAAATTTTATAAAATTTGGAGTTGATTTGATACTATATCAAGTGATCAACAAATGAACGTATTAGAATTAATCAGTGATAGTTAACCAGATTCGTTCATTTGTTGACCACTTGATCTAGTATCAAATCAACTCCAAATTTCATAAAACTTATATGAAAATGCATCGCCTATAAAATAGAACAAGATCAACGGTTTGAATTCAATATTTAAATTTTAAAATGTTGGAATATTTAAAAAAAAAAAGAGTTGGCTGTATGGTCCAGCCATTTATCTGGCTGGAGAGGACGCGGATCCGCAGTTAGTAGGAGAGGCGATGCTTCTATTCGGGAAGCTCCATCTACACCTTCACCTTGGCCTTCGTCCTGTCACTGTCAGCGCCAGCGGCAACAACAGTTTCACCTTCACCCTCTCAGGCTTAACTTCCCGCCTTTTCTCAACTGCCGCCGCTGACGGTGAGGGCCCACCTCCCATTTCCATTTCCACTTCCACTTCCACTTCCCAATTTGCTATTAACTACCTCATCAACTCATGCGGCCTCCCCTCCGACAAGGCCATCCAACTGTCCACCTACATATCTCATCTCAAATCACCAAACAAACCCGATGCCGTGCTCCAATTCCTGCGCCAGGCCGGTATCTCTGAATCCCATATCAGAGCCGCTGCATTGCGCAACCCGTCCTTCCTTTGCTTCAGTGTCGACAACTGCTTCAAGCCCAGGTTTCATGAGCTACTGGAGATGGGTTTCTCTCCATCTCACATCTCCCTTCTCCTTTCCATTAACCCAAATACGTTCAAACAAACCAAATTGCAGCACAAGGTCCATTTCTGGTGCCAAATCCTGGGTTCTGTAGACAAACTGCTCCTCCTTTTAAAGAGGAACATGTTCATCCTCAAAAGCAACCCTGAAAATACTGCTGTGCCCAATATATCTTTCCTTCAAGAACAATGTCACCTATCCATCCGTCAAATTGCCCGACTGATTATGTCTGCTCCTAGGTTGATTTTAGCTAGGCTCCAAACGTTAGAAATTAAAGTGAAAAGGGCTGAAGAGTTGGGAATTCCACGTTCATCAGGAATGTTTTTTTCTGCATTGCTTGTTGTGAGCAGCCTGAGCCAAAGTACAGTCAATACGAGGCTACTTTACTTTAAAAGTCTCGGGCTTTCACAGGATGAGGTAAACCTCATGATCTGTAAATTCCCTAATGTGTTGACTCTTACAGAGAAGAACATAGGTCCCAAAATGGAGTTTCTGTTGAAGGAGGCGGCTTGTGATAAGTTGTATATTGTGCAATATCCATCTCTGCTTGCACGCAGCTTGGAAAAGCGGCTTATCCCCCGAAATATTGTCAGGAAGCTTCTGCTCTCAAAAGGACTTCCTGTGGCAAATAAAGCTTTTTATAGCTTTGTGGGGCTAACTGAAGAGAGGTTTCTGAAGAGATTTTTGTTGCCGTACGAACATGTTATTCCTGGCCTTCACAAAGCCTACACCGATGCTTGTGCTGGGAAAACTATGGCAATAGAACAGTTTAAGGATACCCCTATTTAATTCACATGGTTTTCTTCTTTTTCTTGCTTTGTTTTTTTTTCAATTTCTTTTTTTAACTTAGCACCTCATTGTATTGATATGTGAAATACGGTGGGAAATTACTAGTTCAGTGGAATGCAATGTTTGCGTTGACTAATAACAAGTCCTCATTGGGTAAGAATTTACCTTAATTTTAAATTTAAACTTTACTTTGTTGTATGCCAATCTTGTTGTATATTTTTAGGATTGTAAAGCTATCGGTAATTGTTCAAGGAGTAATCTCCATTCTAGTAATTCTGAAAATTCTTTTCCAGACATGAATTGATTAGGTCAACTTGTACGTGTTTATTGGTCCAGTGTGACCCAACCCAATAAGACCTGATAATCAAACATATAAATTATGCTTTACGGTTTTTCACTCTGCAAAATTTATAGTGAAAAAGCAGAAAGAATGGATATGTCTATTACTTTTTTGGGAAGTTCAATTGCATGAAACTGCAGCAATAATTACTAGAAGAGAAATTGTAACAAATTCAATTAAAAACGTTCTCAATTCATCTCAAACAGGTCCTTAAAGCTGACTTCAAATGGTTAGTCTTTACATACATTCAATATGCCTGGAAAAAAAAATTAAGGTACACACTGCTAGGACTCAAGTGATTGCTATGTGCATGCCCTAATTATACAGCATTGGAGCATTGATAGCGGGACGACATCTCCTGCAGTCGATGCAAGGCTGCATTACTTGAAAATTCTCGGGCTTTTGTGGGATTGCATAAGCCTGATCAGTAAATTCTGACAGTTAAAAAGAAGACAATAAGTTGTGAATTGGAGTTTCTGTTAAAGGCTGCATCTTGTTGATAAGTTGCATATCGTTCGATTTCCAGCTCTCCTCGTATACTGCTTGGAAAAGCTGATCATTACCCACAACCTATCAGAGAGCTTTTCCACTCAAGAGGACTTCCGGTGGCAAATAAAACTTTTTTTTTTTCTGTGTCGAGTGACTACGCTATTCCTGGGCTTCACCAGTCCTGCATTGGCGCTTGTGCAGGGAAAATTGTGACAATAGAATATTTTAAGGATACTTGATTTGCTTGGTTTTCTTCTTTTCCTGTTTTCTTTGTTTCAAGTAGTTTATATTTGTATTACTTTAGCTGATTTCAATGTATCAACTAACTAATACAGGTAGTCATTGGTATGGATCCATCTTCTTAATATCAATTCAACTTTGTTGACTGTCAGTCATGTCCGTAGCAATTGTTCATGGAACAACCTACCCGTTAATTCTAGTACAAGGATTGAAGTCTTCATGACCAGACTTGAATCGTTTATGTCAACAGCAGGTTCATGCTTGAAAATTTTACATACCTTACAAAAAATATTGCTATTCTGTCCACCAGAGGTGCAATGTGAACAGCGGGTTCATGCTGTCCCTTCTTCTTCCCTCTTTTCGGAACGTCTTTGTCGCAACCAGGATAGGCAGCGACGCAGCGTCCAATTTGCCTCTAGCTTCCTCTCCACAAAATTCCACATATTTTTTTTTACCCTAAGTAGAGATAAATAGAGATGCAGAACATGATTATTCACAAATGGGAAGAAGGTTATCAGCATTACAAAACTACCACTCAGGTCCTACAAATCTCAGCTAATAGTGCTTCTAATTGACAACCATTCTAAAACCACTCACAAAACTAAATCACAATAAGTATAGAATTAAAATCTAGTTCGGGCAGCAACAAGAGCTAAATTCTGGTGTTCAGGCACACATATAAGTAACAGGATTGTTTCAGTTTACAAAGTCTTACACTGAATGACTGAACTACTGAAGATTTTTGTAAACCATTCCTGAGCCGACACAAGCATCAATTTTGTTTATGTGAAATTGGGCTTGGGCTGCTTGACGCTTCTTTGTTCACATTTTGGATATCCAGTTAGATTAACTGATTAAGGTTTCAGGTGATTCCATTGTCTATTTAATTTTTTTTCTTTCTTTTTTTAATTTTTACATGTTGCATATAGACATAGTACTAGTATTATTTGGTACGAGGTTACTAAAACTGTGAATCAAACCTAAAACCCTAAACTTATCTTCAGTTATAATTTGGTACTGTTACATTCCCCAACCACCCAACTTTATCTTTTTATTCCATATTAGATTAATATGTAATTCATAACCAAAATCAGGGGAATATTGAATTTTCAGATAGATGAGAATAGAGCTTTCTCGACTGAGGTGACCACTATATAATGAAAAATAAAATAATAATATGATATATTAAGTTATTAGCTAGCGTTAAAAATTCATGAAACAAATTAAATAATCTTTTTATTTTACTTTGAAATAAAATAAAAATTGTTAATACCGTTTCCATTTTGAAATCAATTTGCGTAATTAACAGATTATTATTTTTTTAATATAAATTGAGAATTAAGCCTCCCTGGCTCGTAATTATTAATGTAAAATGCACTATACCATATATCAGGTATAAATGCAATCAACAATATTTGTCAGCCCGTAAAGTTCGATAAATTAAAATTACTATATTTGTTAATAGGCTAATTGCTCGTAAGTCGTGACTCGTGACTTGCCTGGGTTAGAAACAAATTGCAGTGATGCTTTACTCATCAAAGGAAAAAAAAAAGAAAAAAGGGTAGTGTTGCTTTCTTGCGTTGCTCGCTTTGCCTTTAATAATGGAATTATGGTGACATCAATTTGTTTTCCCTTGTTTTGTTTGAAAAAAATTAAACAAATTCTACTAGTCCGCTTCCAAAACGTCTATAGTAGTTATTATACCCAGTCCAAAATAGTTCTTTTATTTTGTCAAAACCGGTTCTCTACTATTATCTAGAACAAATTCATTGAAATTGCCTGTTAATTATGTTGCATCATCAGCATCTTACATCTTTGAAAGGTTTAGATCGCTTAGGAATAACAGGAATATTCTAATGCTAGGCGAAAAACATTGAAAAATATGTAATTTTGTGAAGAATTTGGATGGTTAAAAATAAATATCTGTTTAGAAATAGATTATTTCTCTTATTCTTAAACGATCCAAACGCCGGCTTATGAATATATATAAATGCTTTGAAGATTCAAACTTCTAAAGATTCCATTTTGTCAAAGAATCATATGCGGCGCAACAAATTGGTTGTCAAATTATAAACGAAATTATTTTCTATCATTTAGTATATTTTCAATTAACTCAACGTGGAATGGACTCCGACATCTTTTTCAAAAATAAAATATAATAAAGTGAAAAAAAATTGCGTAACACGTGAGATGTTTTATTAAATGGAGAAGATTAGTCCCTTCTAACCAAATTTTTTTTTGTGTTATTTGTCGGCAGCAAAGTCCATTTTCTAATGCATATTTAAAATATCTTTTTTTTTCCTTTCTGCTTATGAAATAGCAATTTATAAAATATTAATGTAGTTATCATTGAAGATAAAATGACGCTCTAGACAAGGACGTTTTTCTTTCATGAAACAAACAGATATAATGTTTTTTCCTCTTGCAGTTGGATGCTGGAGTGGAAAGAAGAAGGCTTGAGCCCAAACCATGACGAACAATTAAAAGAATGACAATTAATATTTGATAACCACATATAAGAAGTTTTATGATATCATAAAATAATTTACTAGGATTTCACATTAGCATTGCTGCTTGCTTAGATTATAGTTGAAGTATAATTATTGTTTTTGAAAATGATAGACTCGAAGTGAGCTTAATTGGAATAGATTAAAAATGAGAGCAATATAAGTACAGTAAAATAATAGTATTTTTGTATTATAATATGTATTTCTTTTGAAATCGGAACAAATAAACTATGATGTACAATTTGGATTGTATTTGAAGTCTTAGGTTTCAGTTTTGGAGATTTTCTTCTCACTAGTGGCTCCGTTTGGATGCGTTGAGAATAAAGTAGGAAGAAGGAAGAAGGGAAGAAATTTATTGGGAAGGGGTAAATTTATTGGGAAGTGTGTAACTTTTGTGAAGAGTTTGGATGGTTAGAAATAAATTTATTGGTAAAAAATGGTTATTCTTTATTCCTTATTCCGGGAGGAAGCCATCCAAACGGAGCCACTAGAACGGCACAAAAACTATATAATATATACTTTCTATATAATATACTTCAAAATGTATTCTGACGACTTTAATGACATAAAATTATATGTATGTTTTTAGCTTGTAAATCAATATAGAGTACATGATCTCAACCTTTGTTTTTTTTTTCCTTTGTATATATATAGCGTATCATCAAATTGTACCTAAACACTACTCTGGAGGAAATTTTTCAATATATGCTTACAAAGCATACCAATGCGTAATAATAAAAAAAAAAGATCCGTTCTTTTATATTTAAGTATATATTTGAAATTTTTAGTTGGATCTACAAACTGATTTTTGGAAATTTTAACTGTTTCATTAAATAATGCAATTAGTGATAGATGGAGAGCATTGGATTTGAGAAAGGAAGAGCAGTCATACTTTTCATTCTTCAAGTCTAAATCAATGATCTACTGTAAATTGTCCTTTACTAAAAAATTAACCTTTCTCAACATTTTTTTTAAGATAAATTGAGATGTAATCCATCCAACTTAATCTTAAGTTAAATATCTATGAAAGAACCCCAGCCGAATTTCGAACACGCGATCTTTCACTAAAGATTTATTGCTCTTTATCACTAGACTAAGAGCTGGTTTTCAACCATTGTCAACATTTCTATGCAATTTTCTTAATACATCCCAATCAATAACATCTGGACGGCTGGACCGTTTAAAATGAAAATACAAAAGCTATTCATCATTTGTTTGAATGATATCATTAACAAATAACACAGCTCAATTGACAACATCTAAACTTTCTTCCATGTGCGGTGCGGTGTGCCTCCTGAACTATTCAACATGACAACATGTAGTCATGTACTAATTGCCCAGTGGACAGTGTAACACTCTTAAGGGAAATAAGGAATCGTCACAAATTGCAAAAGTGTTACTTTCGCATCTCCAGATCCCAAGAAGAGATACTGACGTACAACCAACCAGCACACGTGTCGCTTACGAGGTGGTTTTGAACCTGATGCCCGGTACAATATATGTACATCACGTGTCACTCAAAATACGGGTGTCTAAATCGTTTTGTTGATTTATTCATGTTTTTTAAAATTAGTTGAAATATCATCCTCAATTGCAAATAATTTTTAAAACTATACCTATTCCTCCACATCATGAAACATAAAGCACCTTGTAGAATCGAGCTTTTGCCATTTTTTTTGTATTTTCAAAGAATTTGTTCAAATATTTTACTTTTGAAATTATTTACAAAGATGTACTTAACAACAATAAATAATAATTTTTATCACTAAAAAATTTCATTTTTTAATCCAATTAATTTTGACTAACTTTCAAAAAAAAAGGAAAAAAATTAGCTGTATACCTTACAATAATTTAAGTTTTACATTAAGTACATATGCATTAAATAATAGATAAGTAGGTTAATAATTGTAACGTTTTGAAGATGGATTCTGCAATAGTTGAGGAGTTTCCAAAATAATTTTTAGACAAAAAATTACTTTTTATCAAACACTACACGAGTCTGCATTATGCATTAAGTACTGATTGAAAGGTTTGATAAATGAGTCGTATTTTGAAATTGTTGAAATGTATTTTGACTTAGTCAAAAAGTATGATAACACTCATTATGTTTAATTAAAATTGTTAAGTGTATATCAAATATCAAATAACAAATGAATGCATATTAGTTTATAAACAAATACATATTAAATAAAAAAATGAATGTGGATTTTATGATTTTTGAAAAAATTACATGTGATATTTATAAGTGAAAATCAATGGATAGTTTCTGCCCGAAATTTTATTTATAATCAACCATTCTTTTCGAACAGGCACATACCACAATGTTATTTTGATAAAAATAGGACTGACATCATGTGGTCCCAGTGGTCAGCTAAAGGTCCTCGGCTCCTCACCATGTATTATTTTCTGAGATTAATGAAAGTGTTGCCTAAGCCTAAGGGCTGTAAATAACAAAAAATTTAATAATAAAATCCATGGGGACAGGAGCCAGCTGTCTCATCAGCTCATGTCCCATGGAGGCCCAGCCCAGTTTGTACTGGCCTACAGAAGATTGAACTATCTGTTGTAGTGGGGTCCGTATCCTCTGTCTACCTTTTAAGGTAGCCAGGGTGCTCACTTTAGATCTGAACCGTTCGATCTAATTTCGACGGTTAAAATTTTTCGGGCCTATCAATCTGATTACATGCACGGGGCTCCCTTAACCGTTGAAATTAGATCTAACGGTTCGGATCTAAAGTGAGCACCCTGCCTACCTTAAAAGGCAGGCAGAGGATGTGATTCCGTTGTAGTGTTGTTTACCACAAAAAAAAAAGGGCAACTTATTCATCAAAAATTAACTTTTCTGTACATGGTCGCTGTAGCGAGTCGATGAGTTGATTTAGTAGGGTTACAATTTGTAACAAACTAACAATAATTTAAAACAGAATTATAAAAAAAATGGATTACATGGGAAGTTAGGGATTTCTAGGTTTCGTGCATATATTCTTAAATTAAATTAATTTAACACGCAGTTTACAAGTACGTCTTTGGACAATTTTCCTTTGAAAAAAAATAATTTGAAAATTGAATTTTAAATTATATTAATTTGCTTGCCCAATAAATTTATTATCCAAAAATCCTCCTATATGCAAAGGGAACCGGATCCTTTAATATATTACTTTAAATGTCAACATAGCCATTTGTTTGATTTTGACCTTTGAAATACAAATACTGAGCGACTGGTATTTGAATGCAATTTTGACACTTTTGCATTGAGGTATATATATAAAAATGTAGAAGTGTGACATATGACCCTCTCAGCACTCAGATTTTGAAAGAAAAGAACCGCAGCTGTTACCAGAATATAATTATAACAATATTAATAAAGCAAATAAAGCAAGAATTGCCCGGTTTATAAGATTTCTGACGTGTACCAATAGAAAGTGCTAAAAAATACTTTTAGATAAATGGAAACCAATCAACACCGCACCGAACCTAATTTCAACTGATTTACCAAATTCGAAAGCACAATTTATCATTCTGATTTTCCTTTAACTAGCCTTTTGTATACCTTACCAAAACTATGATCTGATGTCTGTGTCATCTATTTTTTTTAAAAAGGAATGAAAGAGGACAAGAGGTGTACAAATTGTAACTTAAACGCATTCAGATTTTGTAAAAATAAGTGTGATGCACGTGTTGGCGCAACAAGGCGCAAGTTATAATTAAATTTAGCACTGTAATATTTACTTTTAATTAATTAAAAGGTGAGGGCTTGACCTTCTTTTTTTCTCAAAAAAAAAATATATATATAGTAATGGTGAATGACGGTTGAACTTCTAGGATTAAAATAATGCAAATGATTATTTTTAAGTTATTGGTTGAAATATCTTTCTCGATTCTCAAATTTTTATATCAGTTCGTCGAGTAGTAAATTATTGGATTGACTGTTATGCCATATATCAACCTAAGTAGAATAAGTTGTTTCTTAACATATACAACGACAAATTCAACATTCATACCCTAATCATCATCGACATCGTTATAATTATTTGGATGTTGTTTTCTTCTCCATTAATTATTGTATTATTAGAATCATTATAAATATCATTATTTGTTATTATTGTGCTATTTGACTAGAGCAATTTTTATCATTTATTGTTTATGGGAACAACACAAATGCTACTCTTTTTTGTTTTTCCGTTTACACAGCTAGGTATGAATAAAAAAAAAAAAAAAATTCTGCTAGCATAACTTCATGTTCGAAACCAAGCATAACTAATACTTTAACAATTACATTTTATTTCGATAAAAGTATGCTTTTAACTCCCAAGCGTTGCATTTGTTCATTTTAGATATCCAATAATCCAACCATTTTGTCACGTTGTACTTAAGTGTGATGAAATATTATCATATATAAAATAATTGTTAATGTATCAAGGACTTGTTGGTATCATAGTTCATACCGACGCGTCACTTACAAATATAAAATATTTTTTTGAAAAAAAAAGTTGTCACTTGGATATACGGTTGTATGGCACCGACATATAGTGCTTTCGTGACGACATAACGTTCTCATTTTGTGTTTACTTGATGCCATGTCATCGTCATTTAGAACTGATACTAAAATAAAAATAAATAAATAGCCTAGTTGAGAAAACAAAAACAGTTCAAGAGTTCAAAATATATTTCTCTTGTTCTATTTTGTATCCGCTGTGTTTAAAGCTATCTTCGTGGCTTTTATACCCAATAATTAAATAATTATTTCTCTTGTTCTCTTTTGTATCCGCTGTGTTTAAAGCTATCTTCGTGGCTTTTATACCCAATAATTAAATAAATAAATAGAATTGCGCGTGCCTTCCCAACTCTATTGTGTTTTAATATACGTGCATGATTTTTAATATCTTTTAATTTAAATATTATATTGTGTTTTCTAGTATCTAAATAGGACCTATTAAGTTTGTCACAAACATCGCTTGCTTTCTTTGACAGCCGCTGTCAAAGTTTAAAAAATAAAATAAAATTGTCACAAGCCATATTTAACATTTTTAAATGAAAAGACCAACATATTTCTAAATCGGCAAGCGCCATACTATATTAACATTATTGACAATGCTGTCGATACATTATAATTTTTTTTATATTTCAAATGTGCAATTCAAGTTTGATTTGATAATCTACGTAAAGATTATCAAGTATTGTATTGTAATGTAATGTATTAAATTATATCATATTCTAATATTATATTTTTTTTAGCAAAAAATGGAGGTCAAAGCCTCCACCTTTTCATTAATTAAATAAAGTTATTACAATTACATATTCTAATATTATATTATATTATATTATGTATCATACATACATATTACGTAAACTACATTTATGATTGGCTTTTTTATTTTATAATTTAATTATAATATTGTTATTTAAAATGATTCTCTATTCCATTAGGATATCACTGTTCTATCTCTTTTTTAAATAAAAGTTCATGTTTTTCTTCGTGACAAATTTGGCGCATTAAAAGGATATCTAGTTGACGGAATTTTTTTTTTTTTTTGTTTGGCACCTGTTTTCTTCGAAGGTATTAAAATTGGGAAATCAAACTTGATTAGGAGTTCGATCATTAGAGGGTAAATATTAGTATATATAATATAAGGGAGCTTTTAACTAGAACTTTCCTTTTTTATATAATGACTTGGAGTGGGCCCAAAGTTTATAACGTGGTGAGGGGTGACTAATAAAAACAATAGATTGGCATTCAAAAAAAAAAAAAAAAATCAAGGATCAAAATCCGTATATCAAGGTTTCAAAATCCGTATACGTGTTTTAAAAAAACTGAGTGCCAGATATATTGAAGTTGGATTGTAAATAATTTTACCAATTCCCTGTCATGTTACGGCCTAATAAGGGGTGTTATGCACGTCTTTATAACAAAATCCATTGAAAAAGTCATATGGCAAGCTCTTCTGGTAAGGAACAAATTTAGACATTTGATTAGAACTAGTAGGGGTGCCGACGGTATACCGTCATTTATTTTTCGTGGACGTTCCGTTCAAACGGAATGAGTGACGAATCACTTTTCAGCATACGTTTCCGAAACGAAACGATAAAGGGAATGAATTTCGGCATACCATTGTGTGAAATATAGTGTAAATTGAGTCGTTCTGCTACGTTCCGTCCATTCCGTTGCAAACGGAACGGATAACGAATCGTTCCAGTATATTTCGTTGTTGAAACGAAACGGCAAACGAAATGACCCATTCCGTTGCCGTTTACAACGTTAAACAGGGCTAAGAACTAGTAGGCTGCTACAAAAGGGCCAGTAGTAGAGTAGATGACTATTGTTATTCAATTCAGCATAGGAAATAAGAACTAATTACTTAAATAAAAGAGAATGCTTTTAGTTATAGACCTCTATCTGGTTATTGATGTGTTGTGTCATGTCTAAAAATTTTACGTGTCGTATTTTGTTATGTCTAAATTCTGAGAGATGGATATCACACGCCTTGTGTCCTCAAGCCGTGTCGTACCGTGCCGTATCGTGTTCGAACTTACTTGAATTTCATAAAACATAATTATAGACTTATGTTTACGGATAAACTGGACATTCAAATCATGAAATTATCCTGAAAAAATAGACAATACAAAGAATTTTCTTGCTATTTCATAAAATTTACTATCTTTACCTCTAATTATAAGCTTGTTGTGTCTTTTGTGTCTTGTTTTGTGACGTGTCGTGTCGTGTTGTGTATAGACAATTTACGTATCGTGTCATGTTTATGTCATCAAAATTGAACATGGCACGCTTAAGTTCTCGTACCGTGTCTGTATTTATCATGTCGTACCACCTGTGTCGTGTCACACCGACATATCGTGTTCGGTCATGCCGTATTCTTTTTGGACTACATCTACCTAACAGATGATTGGTTTGCGACATATAGTGGCAACATATCTAACCCATACCGCTTAGAATCTTTTATGTCTTCTATATTATTTTTAGTGTATTACACCGCAGTTTTTTAATGTTTGAAAAAACATTACAGTCTCAATTTGATCGGACTCCCGATTAAACTTTGAGATCTCAATTTTAAAATTTCGAATAACCGATTTAAATCATCCAATAAGATCTTTTTATTGAAATCGCCTTACCAACCAAATTATATATATATTTTAAATTTTATTGTTTTTTTTATGAAATTTTAGAAAATCATTAATCTAATTTGTTTTGAACTCTTAAAAAATAACAGTTTTTGAAAACTTGAAAAAAATGTAAAACTTGGTCAATAAAAAAATTTCAATACGAAAATTATAATTGATGGTTTGGATCGATCATTTGAACTTTCAAAATTGACAACTGACGGAGTTTAACTGGAAGTCCAGTCAAATCATTTTGATTGAATGACTATTGTGCCATCGATGGCATGTGCTATCGGATTTGCTACCGAGTCGTTTTTTAGATAAAAAATTCAAATGATCAATTAAAACTGTTCAATTTTTCATCATATTAAAATACACTCGGAGACCAAATTTTACATTTTCTTCAAAAATTTTTGTTACTTATTATAAAATAAAAAATATTATAATTGGAGTATTTCAGACCCGTCAATTTGAAAATATAATAATAAATAATAAATTGTAAAAAAATCGAAAAATGTAAAATTTGGTCTTCAATGGTATTTTAAAAGTAAATTTTTTCGGAGGTCATCAAACTTTCATTTGTCCCTCCACAGTCACTGAACTTTCAAATACTCCAGATTGGTGACCTAATTTGGATTATAGATAAAGTTTAGGGACCTCCGAAAAAATTTACTCGGTATTTTAATATGGTGACCAAGTTAAACAGTTTGGAGTGATTGTCCGAATTTTGAATCTCAAAAAATAACTTGATGGTAAATCGTTGGGACGTTACCATGCATTCTCTGTACACACACGATTATAACTGTACGATGTATACATGTCAACAGAAAACAAAAATCTCAAAGTTAGGAGTAAACGAAACCAAGCTATACATGTCGAAAACCCTCTGAATGGATGTTTTAAAATAAAGTGTAACCATCACAACCTTACATGCATGATGCATGCGATCGAACGGCCGTGATCTCTTAATTAGGATTTAGGCAAATCGGCCTTCCATTAAATTCCAGCATGACAAATTTTTTTCATTGTTCCTGACATATTTTTTTCATTGTTCCTGACATATGTTTAGCTAAAATTGTTTTTGAGGTTTTAGAAACTATATAATTTTGCCAATGATTTAAATTAAATCAAATTATGACTATTAAAATATTCTGGACATGAGTTTTAAAACAATCAGATAAAATATCACTGACCAGAACATTAATTATTATTTGCACAAATTTCTGTATTTCATAATGAAAGTTTAGGAATTTTTTTCTCTTTAACAAACAACACCAAAGTACCAGGACCTTAAAACTCGTTTTTAAAAAAAAAAACAAAATCGATTAAAAATTTTAAAAAAGTTTGATGATATTTTCAACTTAAGCCGGAAATGTTCAAGGCCTCCGGAGTAAGAAGAGAGACGGGTGCTAAGACTTAGAGATAATATAGTTATTAAATTTTATAAAAGTTGATTGTCGTTTGATAAAATCATAAAATTTATTAACAGTAATTAAATGCGGACCATTAAAAGAGTTCAATTCATTAAAATAATGTTAAAATATTTTAAAATAAGTTGGATGGTTTAGAATTCCAATTTACCTTAAAAAAAATAATGTTAAAATATGAACCAAATTTATATATGATATAGATTTGACTAAAATATTAGATTACTGGTTTTATTTTATAAGGAATTAATTCCAGAACATATTAATTTTCATGATATAATTTAGAGTTTTGATATCAACATTAATATCTACATTCCACATACACATAACAGAGGCTCCGTTTGGATGGTGTGGGAATAAGAGGTATAACTGTATAAGGGAAGAAGTGGGAAGAAATATTGGAAAGTGTGTAACTTTGTGAAGAGTTTGGATTGTTTATAATAAATTTATTCTCTTATTCTCTTCTTTCCTTCTTCCCACGTCTTATCCAAACGGAGCCAGAATTAAGCAACATACGACTTCTCTTATCACCTATTCCACATCTTCAAATCCATACTTCCATATGTCCAATTATAATCTGAATTCTATTCCGTGTTGATATTTATCCCGATCGGATGTCTTCTATCTTTTTATATTTCTCTCTCTTCTCATTTAAAAAAGAAACCAACTGTGCAATGGTTGACTGTAGTTATTCAATTCAGCATAGGACCAGATATAAGAACTATAATTAATTAATTAAATTGTCAATTGAATTCAGTACAAATACAAAAGGGCCAATGGTGCATTAAATTAGGCATATACTGACTACTTTTGACATTGTTTAATACATTCAGCGCATGATTTTTAATTCATATACTTTAGCTGTAACAGCTTTAAAGGATGGCTAAATAAACATTTTAAAGTCATACTGAAACTGATGCACACCACAATATTCAAAAACGATAAAACAACAGGTACATAAAATACCAAACGAATTTATCACGAAAGAGATACACTAAAAATACTTCAAATTTATTGCCAAGAATTGTACTCATTATTTTTAAACAACTCTCATTAAGTAAATATTTGCATTGGTTGTTATGTCTGACAGTTGACATTGACCTTAATTTGTTTTTTTTTTTTTGCCTCTCTTCTCCATAAAATTAAAGTCATGTAGTTGACAGTTTGTTGGGTCCATTATTTTCTCATGTTGTTGCTCCTTTTATTCTTTTCAATTGTTAGCTCTTCAATTTTTCAATTTGCCCCCTTCCTGGCACCCAGGAAAAAAGAGAAAACCAATAAAAACATATTACTTATACTATATATTAATGTATCGGACCCAGACTAAATGAACACAAACACATTACGCATCTGTATGTTCTCCCACCCATGCATGCAAGGGCATATTGCCATTTTGTTTCATTTATTTATTTATTTATTAAATTAACGCATTATAAATGGAGTCGGCATGTTCGAATACCGACTGAAGGATCTCTAGTGAATATTTAAAATTATAAAAAAATAAAATAGGATTTGAATATTCTAAGAGCTATTTTGGAACTCATCACGATAAAGACCGTAATAATAGTCTCAGAAAATGATGTAGGTGGTTATTCGAGCATCTCAGTTATTCGTGAGAAATGATTTGATTAAAAGTCATTTCAGTTTTGCTCGTCATTAACAAAGTGAAAATGTGAATTTTATCTGGGTTGAACATGGAATATGTGGACATAACAGTTGATCATAAAACAAAAATTGTAGGAAAAATTGGATATAACCACTTGTAAATTTCAAAATTGAATATAACCCCCCTAACTTTCGTAGTTCAGGATATAAGTCCCTTTTTTTATTTTAATTATATTTTCAACTTAAAAAAGTAATTTTTTTATATATGTGAACGAAAATGCCCTTAACTCTTCAAACCAATCTTCTGCCAAACGTCCTTTCAACTTCCCGCTGTGTAAATATTTAAGACGGGATAATAAAGTACGCTCGTCATGTTTAGAAACTTAAATCATTCTTAAGTGAGTTAAGAAGGACTTAAGTACCCAAACATGTCTTAAATTCATATTAGTAAAGGTACTTAAATGCTGATTAGGATTCAATTTTAAGAAAAAAATTGATGACATGACATCTTAAATTATGATGCCTAATTAGACAGTTTAAGTTAAGAAACTATCACAATTTACTGCCGCACCCAACAGCACTGTGCGGCACCCAATTACTTTATTAATATACTTTATATTACTTCTTTATTCAAAAGAAGGTCTCACCACTTGTAACTATCCTCGAGGCTGGTACATGTGCAGCTTACAGTGGTCTTTGAATTTTCTAGCACCCGTCATAAGACATCTCATATATAGACCTGTCAACGGCATCTGTTTGCCGTTTCGCCACCACGTTTCGGCTTAAACGGAACGGTTTGTGGCATAGAAATATATACCGTTTACTAAATGGAACGGTATGTGGCACAACTAGTTATACCGTTTCGACTGTTTCAATCTCATTTCAAACCATTTAATGTGTAATTTGTGAAGTGGAACGGTTGATGGTACAGAAATCTGTTTCGTTTAATTAGTGGAACGGTAAGTGGCAATACCGGTTTCATACCGTTATTAAATGGCACGATAACGGTATAGCGTGATACCGTGCCATTTAACACGTTAGACAGGTATACTCATATATATACTATGCATCTTAACTATAGCTGCTCCATGTGGGGCTAACACATATTCTCTTTCAAAACCGGATGTAACATAGGCTCCGATCAAATATAAACGTCATTTTCATTTTTAACCTCAATTTTTTGGATTAATGCATTACTTATGAGGTCTTCTGTCTTAAATATATGCATAATCATCATAGATTTTTAAAAAAATTTTAAAATATTTGTAATTAATATTTATTTATTAATATCCGCACCCGAATCGGTGATTTTTTAAAATTTTCGAACCGCCGCACTCGCACCGTACCGGATTCAGTTCTCGAACCTGAATTCATGCAACATAGCAGAGCCATAACCGCTAAGTTTTTTTTTTTTTCTTTTGAAAGAAGTACTACGAAAGCCTCATCTTTCCTTTAGTCGCAGAAATAAAATATCATTTTCTAATTCGTACACAAGGGTGCATATGCCTCAACGAAAAAAGAAGTTGAAATTTTATTTATTATACTAAAAGGTCTCTTCGTCAAACAACTCAACATACTAGAATATTGTGATCTAATATTGCTTTTATATACAAGAAATTTAATCCATTTCAAATTGATGTTTCATGCAATATTAATAATTATTTACTTCGTTAGAACTACTTGTTTCCGAATTTAGACGTGGGCACTTTAGTCTTTTTAAAATACAATTATTATATATTAATAAAAATATTACTTTTATTTTTACTAATTCTTAAATTTCGTACCAAACACAACTCAACTTTAGAGAAGTAAGATGACTTAACAAGTTACAAATTTTTAACTTACAAAACAACTTAAGCCCTTGCCAAACATGGCTATCTATTTCTTTCTTTTTGGATATGTGTTTGGACGAGGGGTTAAATAAAAAATAAGAATAAAGATTTTCGAAAAACGTGCTTGTCTAAAATTTTTATTCTAATTTTATGGTTTTGTTAGAATATGGATAATGTCTCAAATTTTTTATTCTTATGTTATTTGGATTTCACAAAAATAAAAAATTTAGAGTTTATTCTTATCAAGTTCCTTATTCTTGTTCATCCAAACATACCTAGATAAATAAATGAGTTTCGGTAGCTTTCATCTAATGTCTAGATCATGGACGCAACTTTTTAAATATTGATGTCCAAAATTCAATCTATTCCTTCGCTCCTTGCAGCTAGTTACAAAATAAATTTTTTTATTTTTTATGCATGAGCCTTGAATAAGGAATAAGAATAAGAAATTTCAGTATGCGTGCTTATTCTTATTCTTGTGCAATCCAAACAACACAAGAATAAGGAATTTGGGTCCTTATTCTTATACTAACAAAACCATGGTATAAGAATAAGGAATTTGAATAAGCACACATACCGAAATTTCTTAATCTTATTCCTTATTCATGGCTCATCCAAACACGCCTTGTTCAAAAAGATTTCAAGACAAGAGGAATAAAAAAAAGCATTCAATTACAACTACTACAAATCTCTTGTCAATAAACGGAATCCAGATTTTCAATTTGAAGCTTATAAATGTGAGAAGAAAATAGTGAAAGCCCAAATATTAAAATTCGAATATTTTCACCTCTGTAGAACAATTAATCATACAAATGATGCGCAATATTATTCTTGTGAACATCGTTCGCAATGTTCTATATATGAAATGAGCGTGTAACGCGAGTACTTCTTTTATGTGGGAGCTAGATTTTTACCTTTTATTTTATCTAAATTGGACGATTTCATGAGGTAGATCACGGGACGCTGCAGTAATATTATATTCGATTCTGTCGCAGAGATTCTTTTTTCCCCTTTTTGTTTTCAGAAAAAAAGTTATCTTGGTTTTGGACAGGAGGCATCTTGGCTTATATTGAAAAAGATGATCAACTTGAGGGAATATTTTGGTCTTATTCCGACTGAGTAGTACGATTATGCTTGCAAATAGATTTGAAACGGAGCTGAATAAATTTAAATTATTATACTATACTATTTAATTTCAACTTGAAAATTTTACTTAGCCCTGAAATACATTAATGGTAGATTAATTTTTTCCCCTTTTTGCTGGTCAGCGCCATATATCGCCGTTGTGTACGTACGACGCCAAATCATTAACGGGTGCGTTTGGATGAGAGAAGAAGAAGAGGAAGAAGGAAGAAGAAGAAAAAAAATTATAAACAATTCAAACTCTTCACAAAATTACACACTTCCCAATACTTCTTCCCACTTCTTCCCTTCTTCTCACTTCTTCCCTTCTTCCCTTCTTCCCACAAGAAAACGGTAAAACAAGTATGTTCAATTAAATTTTATTTAAATCGTTTATTTTTAATTGTTGTATTTGATTAAAAAAAAGTCTATAATTATCCAGTGCAACCAAATTTTATATATACGATAAAAAAGAAGTCAAAAGTTATTTTGTTGCTGTAAAATTCTCCATATGTTTATGCTGAGAAAGGTCAAGTTAGGTCTTTTTTCTCTATCTAGTAAAGCAGATTAAACATGTCATATGTGTCATATGTACAATATTCCTAACAACAAATTGCCTATCACAATTAAAAATTACAACTGTTATCAATTAATAACGTAACACTTGCTAGAGATAAGTATTAACAATCATAATCATGATTATCTGACGTAATTAATCTACCTGTCAATGCGTTATTGATTGAAACCAATCCCAAACTATACAATTTTTCGTTTACACTCAAATCCCAATCTATAAGTTTCTTCGGTATCATATTTCTAATCACCAGAAGAGCGACTCAACATAAATGATATCATTGTTATGTCGTGCCAATCTAAAAAAATTGGTTGGCTTGGCCAAATGTAGCTTGCCAGCTGGATCCTATGACACTACAATGCGGAACGCTTGGAATTAATAACTGGTGCATCCATGTGAATCCAACAACACTAGCTGTATTAATTAACAAAAAAAAATGATACTAAATTGTGTCCTTATTTACTCCAAAAAAAGAAAAAAGAAAAAATAAGGACGCGTCCACGTCCACGTGCAGGCTAGAAATGTGAAAAACTAAATGATTTATTACCAAATATATATCAAATATAAAATAAAAGTATTAGTGTGAGTCAGTGAAGAGAATTTAAAACGAATGCTGAGGAATTTCCTCATTTTTTATACATTTCGTCAATACCATATACATATAATAAAAATTAATATAATCAAATTGATTTAACGGAAGGGGAGACGAGACACACCAACTGTTAATCCTTTAAATTTTCCTGGTCTATTAAATTTGTCTTTAAGAGTCGTCGTAAACAACTGTTAGATCTGTTGTTTAGAATCTCAAGCCATTTGTGAAGTGTATTAACTTCAAGCCACATTGTACAAGCCATATTTGTAGTGACGATTATATAAACTATAACAATTATGTATATTAACTAGACAATTATGTACATTAACTAGAACAATTACGGTAGATTTGAGGTTCTGACCCAAGTAGAATAATTAGGTTTACTAACTAACACAATTAGGTTATTATCTAGAACAATTATGTATATTAAGCAGAATAATTATGTATATGAACTAGAACAATTATGTGTATTAAGTATGATAATTAGGTATATTAACTAGAACAATTAATATATAAAATTAGGACAATTAAAAAAAATTTCGAAAAATAATACTAAATGTATTGGAAAAACTAGGTCAATAAAATACAAAAACAATGACAATTAGCATAAAAAGCTAGAACAATAAGCATACAGAACTAGCACAATTACCATACACGCTCGATGAGGATAGGTGTCATGAGGAACGGGAATGGATACAAGCTGAATGAGAGGCGCTAAATAGCATCCCAAAAATGAAAAGAATGATGAGGCATTGAAACAGTACTTTAGAAATGGCAAAAGAGAAAGCGAGTAGCTCAGAGATGATGTGATGAGAAAATTTGAAAATGATACTTATCACCCGGAAAATTAACCAACAAAGAATTGCCCTAAATTTGGCAGCTTGAATATTGCTTCAAGCATGTTCTTACCCTGAAACAATCTGGTAAGGCAGAAATTAATTATAAATTAGGACAAGGATTGATTCCAATATATTGTAAATTTGTTCATTGTTTAGGTACATTATGTCAGTAGTGTGTCGACTGAATATATCATAAAAAGTTAGGCACCGGAGAGGTCCAGTGTTTCCTCTGAATTGAGAAATTGGTCTAAAGAGAAAATTTCTATAGAAAAAAAAAACAATATTTATGGTCAGAAAACGGGGATTCGATATTAGAAATTAAAACTCGGAAATACATTTCCACAATTTGCAAGTTGTTAATATGGACGGGAACTTGGGAGAGATACAACAAAGTAACAGCGAAATCGTTTGAAAAGGATCGAATATTGGCCGAATTCAATGAACCTGAAATGTGGGAGTGAGCTTTTTATCCATCCAAGGATATGATAACATAAGGGAATTTTTTGTGGCGAAAATTAATGCTATAACTTGTTCCCAAAATAACAAAAGAGGCAGGGAGCTCGTTGAAACTTTTAAAAAAACTTTTTGAGTGGGTAAATTTAGAAATGTCAAATTGAAACAGTTTATTCGTTAATTTATTGAAAATGATAAGATAAATGTAAATATATATTATAATGTATGATATGTTCTTGATTTATATGCATTTATATGATGTTTATAAATTTTATAGATTGATTATTGAGAAAGTTTAATATGCACCTTAGTGCATAGAGCTTTCTATGCAGTGCGGACTTTTTCAGAAATATTTTTATAAATTGACAAATCTAATTTAACCAATCAATTTTATATATTGAAATGCCATAGAAAACTAAATTTTACAATTTTTTAGATTTTATTACTATTTTTTTTGAATTTTTTAAAACATGCTATTATTGGAAACAAACTACTATTTACAACATTCCAAAAATTACAGGTTTTAAAAAATTCGAAATAAATAGTAATAAAATTTCAAAAATGGTAAAATTTAGTTTCCTAGGAGATTTCAATATATATATTAGATTGGTTCAATTAGATTTGTCAATTTATAAAAATACTCCAAAAAAAATTTACGGTGCATAGAAAGTCCTATGCACTATGGTGCATATTAAACTTCCTCTTGATTATAAACATTATAATAGTTTTATTTAACAGAATGAATTTTAAGAAACAATGTATTTGACAAATGTATAATTTTTTTATATTATATATATGATGGTATGAATATGTTGTGTTTAGTAACATTTCATCTATTTGTTTACGATAAATTTGATTAGATTATATATATTATCATTTTATTCAATAAATTTGTCAATCTTAATTAATATTTGTTTTATACGAGAAAGAATACAGCTTTACAATTAACTGATTGTATAGCACACTAATTAAAAGTTTGATGTAGTTTTCACTACCTTATTACGCACATTTCCTTTTTCTAGATGTTATAAGAGATTTCCAAATCTATTAAAGACACGTTGTATTGAAATTTCATGACATCATTGTTCTTGAGTGAAAGCAAAAGCTAGACAAATTTAAAGGATTAAATTCTTCAGAATCTTATTCAACAATTGAGATAGCTATTCAATAATGATGACCATCATTGGATTAGTAAGATGTGATTATGGAGAAAATTACTGTCAAAATAAAACGAATTAAAAGCTTACAATGTGTTCTATACAACCAATGAGTTGAAAGATGATACTGTATAAATCATAGAAGCGAGTAATGATGATGTATAATGATAAGATATCTTATAATTTATAAAATTATCTCCCAAATCTTCTATAATCTCTATCTCTACTACTTATAAACACACAGACCGTAGAGGTATTACACTCTAGGTCTAGCATGTAAACAAAAGTTTCTGCAGTCCGATTGATTTAATCTGTGGTCGGATATTAATAGCCATACAAATTAACAATATATTTTGATTTTTCATCTAATTAAAAAACAAATTAAATAACGAATCTATTTGTATCCATGCTAGATTAAGCACTATATTTTTATTATCTAATATTATTTTGTTTCTTTATTTGCCCACATATGAGTGCATCTTAAGCTAGTTTGTCTAATGCTTAAGTCAAAAGATTACGATTAATATATGCTATATCTTCCAAAAATAATCAGAGATAATGTGGATTTTTCTCTATGATATGACATCTAGTAAGCATTCAAAAAGTTAACTGAAAAGTGCGAGATAATTATTTAGAAAAAAAACATTTTTTTATATTCGCATTTTAGATAATGATTCTTTTGTCAAAATTGTGAACAGTACTTAATTTGAAGAATAACTTAAAAAGGAATTTTTCTCAATCACAGTCACAGACTAACAGTGGTGAGTGACATACTGACATCATATGATGGCTGAAAAATTCCATTCCATAGCTCCAACACACGCTGCATACTCTTAATTTTTAAAAAGTTAAGGACAAAACTGCAATTCCGAAATTTGCTCCTTGGAAACCGAAAAATAAAGGAGGGGTATCTCCGCAATAAAAAAATCCGATCAATTCCTTTGATTTCTCAAGATTACGTTCTCCGTGACCTCGTCTGTGTGCACTGACCGACAGTGGGGTTAACTATCAATAATAATCCTGTCAGTAACTCGCCACACAATATTAATCTAAATTTATTTTACAAAGAATCCCGTTCTCCTCCTTCCCTCCGTGCTTTAAAATACCCCCTTCCCCTTCGCTCCATCCTTCCCACATTGCATTTGTCTCCCAATATCTCCCTCTCCATTTTCTCCTTCTCTCCTTCTCTCCCTCTCTGTATCTACAAATAAAGAGGGAGAAAAGGCGAAAGAACCACACACCGCGAAACCCTAGCTCCACACTCGACCTCCATTGGCCAACCATGGGGATAGAGATAGAGATCGAGGAGAAGAAGCGATCCAAAACCTTCGGCGTATTGCTCTGCGCCGAGGATTCCGACTACGTGAAGAACACGTACGGAGGGTACTTTGGGGTTTTCGCGGCGCTCTTAGCTGAGGAGGGGGAGGAGTGGCGACTGTACCGAGCCGTGCGGGGCGAACTCCCGAGAGCCGACGAGATCGACCGGTTCGATGGATTCGTCGTGACCGGGAGCTGCAGCGATGCGCACGGCAATGATGCCTGGATCGTAGATCTGGTCGATTTGTTGAAGGATTTGGTCGACAAACAGAAGAAGGTGCTCGGGATTTGCTTCGGCCATCAGGTATGGAAATCTCATGTTTCAATTTCGAGATTAATTAATTTCTGATTTTATTAGTTTTTGCGTGTGTAGTTGAGCTCTGATTACTCTTATTAAAGTCTAATTATAGTAATTGGGTTGGATTTTCAAGTGAACTGGAGACAATTGATATGAGTGAACGACTAAAGAACAAAGATCGATCAAATTTAAAAGCATTGAAATTTATTTTAGCGTTGGAAATATTTAGGTAACCAATGTAACTAACTACAAACTAGAATTTAGAATCCAAGCCTTCCATCTTTTAAACCAAAACGCAAATTCTGACTTAGAGATATATAATTATATTAATCGCTACTTTATTTAAACAATATGTTTTTTTGCCTTTATAAAAAAAAGTTTCAAAATTAGAAATTGTTAGGAGTTTGTAGTACGTCTTTATTTGTTACAAAATAGCATTCTAGAGCTACATACTTGTAATCCGATTGAGTAATTTACAGTTGGTACTGGAATATTTTTGTTATTCTATCGGAACTGAAGAAGTTTTTTTTTTTACATTGTTTCATTATAAATTTATAACTCGAGTTTTAACATGAAATTGCCGGAGATTCGAAACAGAAATAGTGGGCTTTAGAGGGTCAATTACGCTTAAAGAAGTCTTTTTTTTTTTAAATCTTTAGTAGAAGCCTCTAGAGGTTTATCTCTGGTTTTGAAGTTTGGTTTCCGTTGTGTCGTGGAAAACGTTGCTCGTACAAGCTATTAGTATTAGTAAATTGCCAACGAGGGGCATTTTTGGTACTCTGGGAATTCATGCCCGAATCACGGTTTGTTTATTAGCGAGTAGAGACTGAACACAATGTCTTTTTGCTAGAGATCTTTTGTGTTTGGTACTTTGTAGCACTCTACGTTGCAATCGCGCTACATTGTTCGTTTTTACAAAAAATCATTTAAGATGCCCCAACGTTTGAAAGGTGGCCCATGAAAAATTAAATTTAAGGATTCCAAATCATCACTTTTAAGCGTAAAAGGTTTCGTAGGCTGCTAAATTGCATCACTTTGTGATTTTCTTTAAGCTCCATCACAGAAAATCTTTGCACAAACCAACGGTTAGAGTTTGCTTTAGATTTCGGTGGATTCTCCGTTGCAAATCTGTGGTGCAATTCCTGTTACAAAGTCACTGCTGGACATGCCCCATTAATTGGTTTTTAATGTTCAAGGGAACTATTAAAAATTATGGTGGGGATCACATGTCTATGACTTCTAACTAAATTCCGGCAGAATATTTGTAATTGAGAGTGGTACTCTTTTGATTCCTTAGTTTTTATTATATTAGATTAATTTTTCTCTGGTTTTAGCGCTATAATTATGTGACAATTGTACAGTTGGCTAAAACTGGAGGTTGGAATTTGTTCACACGCATCAATTGATTGAATTGTAAAGGGGAAAGCATTATTATAATTTGCTTCGTTTAATATCTTAACTAAAAAAGATGCATCTGGTTTTGGTAATGCAATTTCGTCTGGTTCTGGTACACCACGTGAGCTGATTTGGCAACACATCAGCGCGCATTTTGCTTGCATTTTACCCTTTGATTTTTCGTGACACAAACTTGTGCAGTAGGCTGCCCAGTATTAACTTTGGTTATTTGTGTCTGTGAATTGAATTTGGGGAAGCCCCCCAAAATTGCTTCATTAAATAAATTCTAATCTAAATTGACATTTTGAGAACTGAGAATTTTGATTGGAGTATAGTATTGAATAGGAATATTTATATAAGGTAGTCAAATAGTGTTTTACTTGAGATAATTATATGAAATGAGATGGGTCCCATGCTTAGATTGATGATTGGTTGTATAAAAAAAATAGATCACTTAACCAATGGCTAATCTTTAGAATAAAGTTAGCTTTACATCATCTCATTTATCAGTTCAATGCCGTCCCCAACTCAGATTTAGATCTGCTAATTTCAGATTAGCTGAGCTGGCATGTGATGGTGACAATATTATAATGCAACTAAAACCTTTCTTGACTTTTTATGTTATCTTTGATTCAATTTGCTTGATTTCGTGCATTGATGCAAAGTTCGAATTCTCGAGTCTTTTCTCATCCATATTTAATTGAAAATGTTTTTCAACTAATCGATCCCATCAGCGGATATAATTTCCTAAATGGGAATGTTTTATAATTGTTTAACTTGTGGAATAATAGTTACAAGTTTCAACGTTACTCAATTAAATTAAGGATAGCGAGTTATCTTCAAAGGTGTACACCCCAACTGGCTCCTCTGTTATTAGTCCACGTGGTCTGTTTTAGATAGCGCTGTTTCATGTGATGAGAGAGAGAGAGAATCCAAACAACTAGAGTACTACTATGTCTGTTGTGCTATTAAAGGAAGATTTGATAACTAAAATGATAACTGCATTGAAAAGACTAGAACAAAAGAGATTTCTCTTTGAAATTGGAAGGAGAAAGATATTCCTAGCACATGGTTAAGCCGATCTAGTCAATATCCAAAGGATTTTATGGTACCACTTGGATTGTTTAAGAACTTGTCCACGCAGCTTTGAGGCATCCACCTTTGCACAAGTACCTTTCATATTGTGGGGTTCTGGCAGTCAATTGTCTTCTCTTGAGGCAGTACAAGAGTCATTATCAATGTTTTCAAAACCGTACCGGCACCCTTACCGGCCAGATGATGGAAATCCAATATTTCCTGGTATTTTCCGAAATTTTCCGATTTTTCCTCTCACAATACCGGATACCGCCGTTTCGGTCACCATTCCGGTTCCCGGTATTACCGGAAATTTCCGGTATCCGGTACGGTTTTGAAAACATTGGTCATTATCATAGTTAACCACTTGCATGTTGCAAAATTATTACTACCAAAAACGAAAACTGACAAAATTACAATTGATGAAATTACTAAAGGAGTGAGTACATATTTCAGGTATTATGCCGAGCCTTAGGTGGTAAAACTGGCCGGGCCAAGGCATGGGATTTGGGCATTACTTGCATACATCCTTCCCCGTCCACAATTAGATTGCTCTCTTCTCTCAACATCCCACCCCACCTTCCCGTCATCGAGTGCCACCGCGACGAGGTGAGTTGGTACTCTTGTAATCATTTAAGATTTAAGATAGATTGATCTTCTCAATAATGAATAATGACCATTATTAATTAAATTGCTCATTTGGAACACAATGCAGGTATGGGAGTTGCCACCTCAAGCAGAGGCGATGGCCCAGTCTGAGAAGACGGGGATAGAGATGTTTAGGTATGGGGGCCACATCATGGGAATTCAGGGGCACCCTGAGTACAGCAAAGATATTCTCTTGAACCTTGTTGATCGGCTTCTCCAACGCAACCTAATTCAGGTACTTAGATGTGAAGATGAAACAGAATGCGATTGCGTGTCTATAACATGATTCTATGAAAGCCATTTGGATTGCCTGAAACAATCCTGTTTTTAATTTGTTTTATTCTATTTTGGTGATAGGATTCTAAACTAGATATATTTTGTTGCAGAATTTCCATGCAGAAGCAGCAAAGTCAAGCTTAAATGTCAAGGACCCGGACCGGGAGTCATGGAAGCGGCTGTGCAAAGCGTTTCTCAAGGGAACATTGCCATTGTAGCCTAGGGCTTTTAATGTGTTTCTGGAATTAGAATTATGTTTTGGGAAAGTTATGATTTATTGTATAGAGACTTCTCAGTTAATGCATCGGTAAAATCTAGCCAGATCAATCTTTTGTTGATCGCTTTTTGCACCATTTGCATCAACAGTTGAATTTATTTCAACTGAATTTAAGACAACTGTTGACAAAGAGTACGAAGTACGAAGTTTGTCTTTTGAGGTCACGAATAATTAACTTACTTTGGTTGTGCCGTCCAATACATCCATTATCATGGCACTCAAAAGGGTGGGAAAAAATAATGTGGTTAGAACATGTAGTTTTTATTGGTTATCACACCATCAATACCTCCATACCAAATAGACCATCCCAAATTCATGAATGTAGCTTTCCTAATCATAGGCATAGCTCTCTCTTTATATTTCTTATTAAATCCGAAGTTTTGCGCTCTTGAGTACTCATCTCGTGAACAAAATAAAGCATACCTCTAATTTGTACTAAAAAAATTGTCATAAATAATGAATATATCAATCTATTGTTAATAATATATTAGTCAGAGTTAATAAATTATGCACCGAGTCAAAGTTAAAATTTACAGCTTGAACTGATTTTTTTCAACCAGGTTCAGGTGAGCTCTACATTCTGCCTCCTTGATCCCTGCCATACCAGGAATCAGTGAGGCCCTCCTTATTTGGTTATATTATTCGGTCTGATGAGATTGCAGACCTCCACAACCTGACATCTCCAGTAAGCAATTTTTTTTAATTTATAAAAGACCTGTCTAGACTCTAGTTGTCTAGTACCCATTATGATGTAGTAAAACAATAAGGGGGGAAAAAAAGATTAACATACAGGAATTAGATACATCCTTACCATTGTAATTATTTTAATGGAAACGGAAACGGAATGCTGCATTTCGTTTGCCAAACGAAATGGTCTTTCTTTGATGCACAACGGTATGTACCAGCTGCATTTCACAACGTGCCAAACGGAAATGGAATGCTGCATTTCGTTTGCCGTTCCGTTTCTGGTAACGGTATGTACCAGCTGATTCGTTAACCGTTCCTTTTGGACGGAACGTGTATATTTACACTGTATTTCACCCAAACGAATAACGAAACACGTTCCGTTACTGAAACGTATTGAAATTTCGGATTCGTTTACCGTTCCGTTTGGACGGAACGTGCACGGAAAACGGTACACGGTATACCGTTTGCACCCCTATAGATGGTGTTGTTTTCATGAAATGAGTTTGGATACCCAACCAGTTGGCCAGGACATCAGGGTTACACTTACTTGGTGTGTTTCAGTGTTTGCAATGTACATTACCAATGCAAATTTAATGTTCCTTACCAATACCAGACCAACCTATAATTAAGAAAAAGTTGCAGAATTCAGTAGTCAATTCAAACTGGGAAAATTCTCTGCAAAACATTCCGTTTTTAAGCCAAACATATCCATGATTTTCCAGAAACAAATAAACACAAACATTAATAAAAAAAAAAACTAAAACAAAGTGTATTTAACTAGTCTGGAGCATGGCAGCTACAAGAGCGGTTGGCTGACTTGAGTCCTTCAAATTATCCTTTCTGCTGATGGAAGAACACCTACTCATACCAGCACTCAAAACATCAACAAAGTAAAACTATTACGTTAGAATATAGCATCAGCAACCCTGAAACAAAATATAATATTAAAACACTTTACTAAGGTTCCAAAAAAATTGCATGTATTTATGTGCTAAATAAGATAGTAGTGAAACCCCATTTGAATATTTTATTTTTTTTGTACTAAACAGTCGAAACTAAGTATCTCGACAATCTAGTTTTTTATGCGAGCCTCGCCAGAGAGCTTGACAATTATATTGGGATTTTATATATATGATGCTGCCATCAAGTACCACCACTAAAATAGGTTGGGAGGCTTGACTCAATTTATCTTCAAAAAAATCAAGTACCACCACTCCAGTCAGGTACTAAAATTCAAACAAATTAAGGCAGCAATTACCTTACTGTGACTTTTTTTTTTATTTTAACCTTACTGTGAATAAGGTGCCTAACATATGCCCCTAAATTTCTTTTCAACGACCTCATTTTAATTTTTTCTCTAAAATATCAATTGATGAATTATTTGTTTCCAGAAATAAATCATCATTGATATATTGCAAATATAATTTAAATAAAATATCAAGTACAAAACAAATAAAAAAATAACTGCAAAGATGTACTTGAAACAACAACTAGAAATTTGGTTGACTCAATAGAACCTTTCCATAATTCAACATATATTTCACGGCAAAAAGATCACATTAGTAGTCATTTTGTATAATTTGGTGTTACTTTTATAATGTTAACATGCCTTGTAGAGATATTTAAATGATCCATACTTAACAGAAAAACGTCATTCTTTTCTAGTGCGAGAGATGATCAAATTCTAAACAATGTAGTGTGTTAGAGTTCAATTTTTACATATCTCACACTCAAAGCAGACAATGCCCTTTCGGCCAAGTATGGGTCATTAAGTATCACCATACGGCATGTTAACGAGATAAAATGAAGCACCAAAACAAAATGTATACTACTTGCGTGGTTTGTTTACCAGGAAATATTCTATCGAGTCGACCAATTTTCTAGAGGTTGTTTTCTAAAGTGTATCATTCATATAGTTATTTTTTAGTTTTACTTGCTTCGTACTTGATATTTGATATGCAATCTATTCGCGAATCAATGAAGTATTCATAAACAAATATTTCATTCTGCGCTTCTCGCGTCTTTTTTTTCTCTATCCTTAGCGCTCCAGCTTGTTTCAGTTTCTCTATGCATATTTAATTTATCTTTATTGAACTTATTTATTGTATGTGTTCATTTCGTCTATTTTATATATTCACTTTGTTCTATTACGAGTCAAATTTATTTTTGTGTTCTATTAATTGTTTAGTATTTTTATGTATATATTCAATTTGTTTATTTATATGTTTACTTTATTTTTATAAGTGTTCACTTTATTTGTTATATCAGATTTATGATGTTATATATCTTGACTTTGTTTATTTTATATGTTCAATTTAGTTACTATAAGTGGTTACTTTATTTTGTTTAAACTATTCATTTTATTTCTATATTTATTATTCAATTTTATCTTTTATATCGGTTAAATTTATTATTGTAGATGTTTGCTTTGTTTATCATGTCAGTTCACTTTGTTATTATAAGTGTTCACTTTCTTTGGTTAATCTATTTATTTTATGTGTATTTTACTTTGTTGTTCATTTTATTTTTTTTTTATTTTATTTGTTATATATGTTCATCTTGATAATGTGCTCGTGTTCATATGATTAAAATCATGTGCTAGAGTTCACATAGAGACAAAGACAGAGGGAAGGAGAAGGAAGGGGACATAGGGAAAGAGATGGAGGGGAGAGGCAGAATAAAGAAGGGAAAGTGAATGGAAGAAAATCGAAAGAGGCGCGATTTTCGTTTTTCTTTCATAGCAATGACACACCATGGTATTTTTAACTATGACACTTATCATTACTGATCATTAATTAGCAATTATTTTTAACACATCTCCAAAATTTTGAAACAAGAGACAAAAGTAGGATATCTTAAAAGTTATAAATAGCTAATAAAAAAAAAATAAAAGTTATAAATAATAAAGACCACATCTACATAGTAGGCCGAAAAAACATAATCTTCGGCCCAAGTACGTACATTTCTCTAGTTTGGTCTGTTGCGAGAATGGGTTTTTTAGGCCTTCAAAAATACATATTCTGAATCGGAGATAGAGATAGATATTGAGGATGCAACAAAAAGCATTATTGGGACAAAACAGGTGTTGCCAGTAGGCAGTAGAGAAGAGACCATCTCGACAACTGTAATTTTTTTTTTTTGAGAAAAGTAACCATGGGGTTACCGGTTTCATTATAGAAACTGAAGTTTTTACAACTATTTAGAACTAAACTCTATCCCAAAAACAAAGGAGCCATAACCCGAGGCTCATTTGTATTTTGTGATAAGATCTGTTTAAAAGTTTCCCACCTAGAACTAGAAATAAAAACAACATTACATCAACATTCCACAAAAGTTAATCGTTTTGCATCTAAAACTAGAAACAAAGAACATCATTGCAAGCATCATTTACTATTGCAATCTTCATTCTGGTCCTCCTGGTAACAGCAGTTGTGGAGGTGTGGTTTCTCCATCCCCATGTCCCAGCAAATCACCGGGTAGTGACATTTGGAGCGGTATTTCATCCCAATCCCTAGGAAGCCACTTGAACACCAGCTTCTTCTCTGGATGTTTCATTAGTCCTGTCCAATAGTCAACCAATCCATTAATCATCAATAATATGTTTCTCATACTTTTTACAGCAACATTTTGAAAAATGATATGATTTCTATGAGTCCAAATTGTCCAACAGAATGCACTGAATACTAATAGGAACGAGTGTTGATCATCTTTATCTAGGGAATGCGCAAAAGTTAAGATATCACTGATTCCCTGCCAGTGTGTATATAAATTTTGAGCATCACCTAGCCAGAACCAAATATGCTTGGCATACACACAGTGTAAAAAAAGATGGGTTACTGATTCTTGTTCTTGGCAAAAACAACATAAACCTGACCCCTGCCAGCCTCTTTTCAACAGATTATTTTTTGTTAGAATTCTATTATGTCCCAAGAGCCACATGAAAATTTGAATCTTATGTGGAACATGGGTTTTCCACCAAGTCAAAGAGTTAGGTGGTGTGACACCCCCATAAGTAAGGAAAGTATAGGCTGAACTAGTATTAAAATGGCCTGAATTACTCCAACGCCAGAAAATCTGATCTTCCATATTCTTAAGTGTTACTTTAGAAATAAGATGGTTTAGTTCCCCCCAGTCCAATAAATCCCTGCCTGTCAGATTTCTTGTGAAAATGATATTCATGCCCTGAGAATGACAAACTTCCTGCACGGAACAGTTAGGGGTAGCACAAATTGTATAGAGAGAGTTATATAAAGTAGCTAAAGAACATTCTTCATACCAAATATCATGCCAAAAGGAAACAGATTCTCCATTTCTAATTTGATATCTACTAGACACTTGTCCTATATTAGCAACTGTAATTGAATCTTAGATTTCATTTGGAGAAAGTTTTGGTGTGGTCAGCGGAGGCAACAGATTGGATAAAGGATGCAATCAGAGAAAAAATTAGAAAAACTGAACCCACCCACAATGCCACAACAGGCCCGGATCAGTACACCAAATCCCCCACGAAGAACCCACAACCTGTTCGAAGAAAAGCCTCAATGACTTCTGGGCACAATGACTGAGGTGGTTTGAGTGCGCCATGAGAATGGAATCTTAGTTAGGCAACCAGTTGTGCAAAGAAAAATTCTCAAATTAGTTGGTATTTTGCTGGCTGCAGTACAAAAAAATCTACATCTTTTAATATAATTAAATTATGAGTTGCAGTTATGGAGATATGCTGGACATATATAGATGGATACGTTTCCATAATTAAATTCTGGTTATTTAATTTAATTTAAGGTGATGCTTATTTATTAATTTGGCAAAAAAATACATTTATTGAGAAGTACTGACATCTTATCTTAATTCATAACAACTGGATGCAAGGGAATTAAGCTAATTAAGTACTATTCTAATACGTTTTCTCTGATCAATAGATTTTGCAATAGGGTATAGAATGCAAGTTGCACTACTAGAGTTTTCTGTCTCACTCTTTCTTATTTGACTGAAAATATTTCTATTAGATCACTTGGAAGTGGCTACCAATTAAGAGAAACAAGTACAAAAGGTAAAGAAAAAAAAAGAAACTAAAGTTTTCTGTCGTTCTCTTTTTTATTTGACTGAAAGTTGTAAGAATGTATGCAAGCATCATAAGCAATAACTGTGTTGCGATCAGATGTAATAGGAAATAGAAAAATGATTACATCCAATAAATCTTATATCATCATAAATTGATAATGAAGTGATCATCTGCAGACGGTAATATTGGAACTTGAAAGCAATCAATAATTGGATTCAAGGGAATAGCATAGTTTCTCAAAGTTATCCAAGTTGTTTAGGGGCAATGGCACATACACATCGATGCCGTCTCTGGTACACGATGGAATGAAGAACAACTCTCCTTCAGTTTTCAAACGTCCAGGTATGATACAGTCTGGCCCGCTGCTTCCAAAATCCATATGACTAAAGGGAAATGCTAACCAACTGTTAGCCTCCAGATTTGGGCTTAGAACACACTCGTTCAAGGTATAACTTGGCACCAAACCCTCAACCTCAAGTGCACCTGAACTCGAGAAGTCTATGAATGATTTGAAGTAGCTATTATCAACTTTGCGAATCGCATCACATACGAGCTCTGCTGCAAACTGCAGCGGCTGAGTTATCAGTTGTTGAACTTTACAGTGAGGGAAAGCCCATAAAACGAGATTTCCAGAAAACTCATTTGGCACTTTTGGATTCAAACGCCTGCGGCCATTGACTGGGATACGTATTTGGGTTGTTTCATGGCCAGGAAGGCTGCGCACCATAGTTATCACCCGCCATAAATGTGCCGATAATATCCCAAATGTGCTGTATGACTTTGAGGCCTTGGCCCGAAGCCTTTGAATAAACTCCTTGGTGAAGTGAACCTTATGGATGGTAACACTTTTGGCACAGTGATCATTACCTATTATGTTGCTCATACTAAATGACTTTGTAATGTACTCCACCCCACGGTGCTCGTATTGTACACGAGGAGGATCACGGGATTTAAATAGTGCTCTTCGGTCTTGTAAGGGCACACATTCCATTGGAATTCCCCTTGTGGCTTTGCTCCATGAGACCAAAAATTTGGTTATTGCATGACCGTCAGCCACGAGGTGGTTCACGGTAAATGCCAACAGCAATGAGTCACACATGAAACGTGTGATCTGCACCTGTGCTGATTCGTTCACATCTTCGATGCTCGGGTACATGCTCTCAGTATCTTTGTAGGGTTCTGAAGTAAGCACATTTTGGAGGTCTGCATCTACTGAGGCCTCCACAAATCGAACACCCTTATCATTTTTTTTTTTTTTGAGGAAAAGCCCGTAGGCGAACACCCTTATCATTGAGAAATATTACCGGGCTGCCCATGTCATCCACCCCGAGCCTTCCCGCCCACTCCCAATTTAGGGACAGAACTCTGGAAAGGCCTTTTCTGAGGGTTTCATTGGGAGGATTTGGAGGGGGAGAAAACAAGGACGCCACCGACATGGTCCTTACAAGCGACTTTGTCGAAGACGCTTAACGGAACATTTTGGGGTTTATGAGGTGGAATGCCATTGTACGCTGGCATAACTAGTCTAGAGCTAAAAACATCAATCATTATGACTTTAGTTCGATCGGTGAATGTTTTCGTTTGCTAGAACTTAATTCTTTCGACTTGAAGCTTCTTTGGAATGGTACTGGATATAATTTCTTTTGGAATTGGTTGGTTCGTGGTTAGCTCATGGAAGGAGGGAAAAAAAAAATTGCGCTGACGACGCCAATGCCTTTTTTGCATCCGGACGGTGCATATTTTAATTATTTCATTAAAAAGTACGGATAATAAAGCTACATAAACTTAACGGTTGTCCAAAAATTACTAAATTAATTTTTTATATTAAATTTCCTAGCAAAATAATCATAAGAATAATTATCTCTAATTCTACCGATTAGAGGGGACAAATATTCAAATTTACAAAATTATATAACCAAATCTCCGAATTGATAAGATTTCATAAATATGTAGTTGATTTTTCATTTTCCTTAATTATATCAAATTTCCTCGAGGAAACGTTCTAAATTTTAGAAAGTTGTGCAGGTTCGAAAGCAGTCAGGTGGTTTTATTATTAGCTTATAAAAACGACCGAAATTATTTTATATAAAAATTTAGACACAAAAAATTTTAATATACAGAATTATTTTATTTTTTTTTTAATAAGAAGAAAGTTCCAACGCGTTTTAGAAGAGGGTTTAACAATTCCCCTCCGTACGCGTTTATAAAACGCGCTCCAGGGCTCCGAACGCGTTTTATTAACGCGTACGAAGGAGAGATGCTGCCTACTTTCCCCTCGTTTGTCAGAGCTTCGTACGCGTTTATAAAACGCGTTCCAAGCCCTGGAAGCCCTGGAGCGCATTTTATAAACGCGTTCGAAGGTGTATTATTTAATTTTTAGAAAAAAAAAGTACAAGCATGCTCTGATAAAGACTGCAAAAGACATGACAAGATTTGATTTTACAATGTCATCTTTGAACTAGTGAAATTATTTATAAAACCAGCCATTGTTGAATTAGAATGCACAAACACCTACTACCTCCTTCTTATTAAAACCTTCAGTACAATGGACGAAAGAAATAACTCTAACTCAAATAATGATGTTCCAAACTATCGAAGAGCAACCCGCATTGAGTATTTGCCAACTTTCTACCATTACCCTGCTAATAGAAATCAACCAGAAAACAGAGAATACGAGGCAATTTGCCGCTCTTGTTATCGCATTTTGAAATACAACATCCATGAAGACACGACTGAAGAGGGAGACGTGCTGGAGTTAAAAATATACTACCAAGGGCACATCAATGGTGGGCCGGAAAGGGAACAGAAGGAGTACCAGGAGCGGCGATGGCGGGAACACGAAAAGAATCTGAACCGAGAAAGGCGATATGACTGGTACAAAAAATATTACACAGAACCTCAACCCATCCCCCAACAACAACCGAAACCCTATCTCTCGTGTGAACCAACTCACTGGACCGTTTACGAGAAAATATACAACTTTAATGGAGACCACACAGTGACCTGTACAAGGTGTGCTCAAGTTTTCAATTACAAAGAAAACATATTGCGTGACCACTACCATGAGCACAAACGTCACGACGAGAATGAACAAAGAGCTCGAGACAGAGAGACGCAGATGATTATTAAAGAAAAAGAGGAAGAAATGGATCGTAAAAAAAAAAGGGAAGAAGAGGCAAGGAAAAAAAGGCTAAAAAAATCAGAGCAAAAATTGAGAGAAATGAATAAGAGGGATGAACTTCGACAAATTGCGGAAAGCCGAATGGCAGAGATAGAAAAAGAAGAAACTGAAGCGGCTTTTTGGAACGAAGCCGCTCAATTCGTTGACAACAATGTTCCGAGTAATCAACAAGAAGATGATGCTGCTTTTTGGAACGAAGTCGCTCAGTTCGCTGACAACACTGGTGCGAGTAATCAACAACAACCGAATGATGAAGATGAACAACCATGGTGGGATGAAATTCTACAACATGTCGATAGTCAAAATCTCTAAATATTTATATCATTGTAACTCCGCCTATACTAAGCTTTGGTTGCATTGTTTAGTATAGCCCGGTCCCAAGCCCGGGTAAAAGGAGGAGGGTTGTGATAGGCTAGGCGAGCCAACGTAAAAATCCCAGTCATCTCTATGGAAATGAAACCCAATTACTTTTCGTTGGGGCGTAACCCTCTTAGCGACGCGTCTTATCGGAACCCGGATGAGATGATAAATGAGCAAGGGCCGGGTCGCCACCCCTTTAGTGGCGCGCCTTATCGGAACCCGGATAAGGTGATAAGTGAGCAAGGGCCGGATCGTCACTCCCTTAGTGGCGCGCTACATCAGCGCCCGGATGTAGTGACAAGTAAGCAAGGGTCTTCGCACTTTTCACGACGGGTGCGGGGGGCAAGGAAGATAGTCAGTGAGAGTAGGATTCGTTTAGGTAGTTGGAATGTAGGGTCTCTAACAGGAAAGTTAAGAGAGTTAGTGGATACGGCGATTAGGAGGCGTGTGAACATCTTGTGCGTACAAGAGACAAAGTGGACGGGCCAAAAAGCAAAGGAAGTGGAGAACACCGGTTTCAAGCTGTGGTACACTGGAAAAGAATGGGGCAGGAATGGAGTAGGTATCTTAATCGACAAGAGCCTTAAGAGTGGAGTTGTCGACGTGCGGAGACAAGGGGATAGGATTATTCTAGTGAAGCTAGTTTTGGAGGACTTAGTTTTGAACGTCATTAGTGCTTATGCACCACAAGTAGGACTAAGTGAATCCATCAAAATCCAATTCTGGGAAGATTTAGATGGTATGATTAGAAGTGTGCCAACCATTGAAAAGCTCTTCATCTGAGGAGACTTCAATGGACATGTAGGTGAAACTAGTGGAGAGTTTGAGAGGGTGCATGGGGGTTTTGGGTATGGCGATAGGAACCAAGAAGGTGAGGACTTCTTGAACTTGGCCATAGCTTACGACCTCATGATAGCTAACACCTTCTTTAGAAAAAGACAATCCCACTTAGTTACCTTTAGTAGTGCCCAACACTTTTCCCAGATTGGTTTTGTTCTTGCAGGAGAGAGGACAAACGAGCCTGCATGGATTGCAAGGTTATACCTGGGGAATGTGTCGTCTCACAACACAAACTTGTGGTGGCTGATTTTCGCTTTCCGCTGCGTTCTAGAGTAGGTAGAAGCGCTCGAGTTGTGAAGACGAAGTGGTGGAAGCTCAAAGGAGACGTGTCTCATACTTTTAGGGGCAGAATGATTGAAGAAGGTCCGTGGAAAGCAGGTGAAGAAGCAAACAAGATGTGGGAAGATATGTCAGATAGCATTCAAAAGGTAGCTACGGAAGTGCTTGGAGTTACTAGAGGAAGCAACCGCGAACCCAAAGATACGTGGTGGTGGAACGACGAAGTGCAGAAAGCTATTAAAGAAAAGAAAGAATGCTACAAACGCTTGCACCATGACAAGACCGATGACAATGCGCAGAAGTACAAATTGGCCAAGAAGAATGCAAAGAAAACTGTGAGCGAAGCAAGAGGTCGGGCTTATGAGGATCTATACCAGAAGCTGAGTACGAAGGAGGGTGAGAAGGACGTGTATAAGATAGCCAAGCTTCGAGATAGGAAGACGAGAGACTTAAACCAAGTGAAGTGCATCAAGGACGAGACTGATAGGCTTTTAGTGAGGGACGAAGAGATCAAGAATAGGTGGAGGGATTACTTCAACAAGTTATTCAATGGAGAGGATGACGACTTAGGAATTGTGTTGAACGACTCCTTTGATGACTCCAATAGACGTTTTGTTAGGAGAATTCAAGAGTCCGAGGTGAAAGAAGCCTTAAAACGAATGAAAGTAGGTAAGGCTCTAGGACCTGATAACATACCAATCGAAGTATGGAGGTGCCTCGGAGATGTGGCTGTAGTTTGGTTAACCAAACTATTCAATAGCATTTTCCGATCAAATAGGATGCCAGATGCGTGGAGGAGAAGCACTCTAGTACCAATCTTCAAGAATAAAGGGGATGCTCAAAGCTGTACAAACTATAGAGGGATTAAGCTTATGAGTCATACAATGAAGCTTTGGGAGAGAGTGATAGAACATCGCTTGAGACGGATGACAAACGTTTCGAAAAACCAATTTGGTTTTATGCCTAGGAGGTCAACCATGGAGGCCATCTTCCTAATAAGGCAATTGATGGAGAGATATCGGGAGCGAAAGAAGGATCTACATATGGTTTTCATTGATTTGGAGAAAGCATACGACAAAGTGCCAAGAAAAGTTATGTGGTGGGCACTAGGAAAGAAGAAAGTCTCCACAAAGTATGTTACCCTCATCCAAGACATGTATGATGGTGCCGTTACTTGCATCAGGACATGTGATAGTGTAACTAGTGACTTTCCTATTAAAATAGGACTACATCAGGGATCAGCTTTGAGCCCGTATATTTTTGCCTTAGTGATGGATGTGATCACGAAGGATATACAGGGAGAGATTCCTTGGTGTATGCTCTTTGCGGACGATGTGGTGTTAGTCGATGAGAGTAGGACGGAGGTCGATAGGAAATTGGAATTGTGGAGACGAACTCTAGAGTCCAAAGGGTTTAGGCTTAGTAGAACTAAGACAGAGTATATGGGGTGTGAGTTTAGTAGGATACGACCAGTGGACGGAGATGTCTGTCTAGACGGGCAGGTAGTACCTACGAAAGATACTTTTCGATATTTAGGATCGATGCTGCAGAGCGATGGCGAGATAGATGAAGATGTTAGTCACAGGATAAGAGCGGGGTGGGTGAAATGGCGACAAGCATCAAGCGTCCTATGCGATAAGAAAGTCCCGCAGAAGCTAAAAGGCAAGTTCTACAGGACAGCGATTAGACCTGCGATGTTGTATGGCGCAGAATGTTGGGCTACTAAAAGACGACATGTCCAGAAGATGAGTGTAGCTGAGATGCGTATGTTGAGGTGGATCTGCGGTCACACGAGAAAAGATCGGATTAGAAATGATGACATACGAGATATGGTTGGGGTCGCACCAATAGAGGAGAAGCTGATCCAACATCGTTTGAGATGGTTTGGACATATCCAACGCAGACCTCCAGAGGCACCGGTACGTATCGAAATTCTTAATCATTTCGAGAACACCCGGAGGGGGAGAGGGAGACCAAGATTGACATGGGAAGAAGAGGTGAAAAGAGACCTTAAAGAATGGAACGTCTCCAAGGAGTTGGCGATCGATAGGAGCGCTTGGAAGTTAGCAATTCATGTACCGGAGCCATGACGTAGGAACTTAGGGGTCAGAGCGATGCCATAGGTTTGTAGGTCCCTCTATTAGGTCACGGTCGATGTCTAGGTTTCTACTATTACTATTATTATTAGAGGTATTATTATTAGTATGGCTAGTCTTACTATTAGTATTTTTATGTTTTGTATTTTTTTTTGTTTTTTTTTGTTTTTTTTGTTCTTGGATGTGTTATCTTGTTGGGTTTCTTTCTAGCCTACCCCAACTTGTTTGGGACAAAAGGCTTAGTTGTTGTTGTTGTTGTTGTTGTTTGTTTATTATTATGGTTGTTAATGTAATTTTGTTGGAATTGTTAATGCAATGTTTTATTTTTATGGTTATTTTTTATTTTCTTTTATTTTTTATAGTACTTTGCACTATAAGTTGTGGTTTTAATGTGTTGACGTTCAATTGATAAAAGTTGTTGTTTGGAGTATTTCATTTATTGGCGTTTCAATACATAAACGTTTATGTTTCAAGTAGTGTTTTGCACTCCGAAATTCCAAGTCATAATAAGCAAGTCAATCACAAGTCATAAACGAAAAATAGTCAATCATCATCAGTAATACACAAGTCAATCACAAGTCCATAAACAAAAAATAAACAATCCGTCCATCATCAGTAATACACAAGTCCATAAACAAAAAAGAACTGTCATCATCAGTAATACACAAGTCAATCATAACTAACGCCGCCGCCTCCTCCTAGGTCCTGAAGGTGAAAATCTGTCAATCACTCTCACCGCACGCCTATCTCGTCTGGCCGGGGCACTAACGTCTCCTGAGTCAGTCAGTGGAGTCCGTATCCCCATCGTCCTCCTCCTGGCGGTCCTCCTGCTGGTCCTGCTGAGCCTCCTGCTGTATGGGCCCAAACTCAACGGACTGCCCAGCCTCCTGAGGAGTCGCTATAGGGACATAATCACCCTCCTCATCTCCGGCCGTCCGTAGCAATGTGCTGAACGAGTCTGTCCCTCCCATACTACCCAACGGAGTGCCAAATGATGAAATAGAAGAAGGCGTAGGCACTGACGGAACAATAAATGGAGGAACAGTAAATGCAGGAAAAGTGGAAGGCATACCAAATGGTGCAAAGGAGTACGGTGGAGGATCATGAGGCTGGAAAATGCCAGTGGGATCCTGAGAAATGCCAGCAAACTGCGAGGTCGATGCTGATGCACTATGCATGGATGGAGTAGGACCTGAGACTGAAAACTGAGTAGGAAAGAACGTGCGTGGTCCTAAAATATCATCTAATCGCCCGGTATTCAGTCGACCATCCTATAATATTTAAAAAAACAATGTCAATGTAAATAAATTAGTATCTAAAATTGAAACTTGCATATGAACGAATACTAACCGCATGCATCAGATCCTCCGCCTAAAGGTCTGTGGGTACAGTCGGACGTGCAGAGGAAGACTCGTCCCCAGAATCTGGTATGTCCGCAATATTTGTTGGAAGTCCTCGCTGCTCCAACAAATCCTCCAATCTGTAATTTATAAATTATTGAATTTAAAATGCAAGAACGCAATCAAAAAATTAAATTATTTAAAATTACCTCAAAGGGATGGAAGCATCATGCAACTGCGAACGACAGTTGGCGAGAATTGCCTTTCCCACCCTTCTGCACCCCTTTTTCACAACCAGTCCCAATGCATGAAGTACATTCTTCAGCGCAGAGTTGCCCTGCAATTTACGAGAATAATGACTTATTGCACAATTCCATTTACCAATCATACATTGCATATTTAAAAAATTAAGACGTACCGTATTGCGAAGTCTGGACCCCAAGTTTGTGTACTGTCTCTGAGCAAGAGGCAGCTGCTGAGTGCGCTGGAGACGTGCCTCGGCATCCTCTCGTGGCGTGGGTCTCTCGGAGGCACCGTATCGCCAAAACCATCGGAAGTACTGCAACGAATCAGTAGCACTCCAGGATCGAGTCTCCAGCTGGCGCGCTGCTAGTGCCTCATCAGTCCACTCTGCATGTGCACCCGCAAAAATGGTAGCAAAATCTGGGCGATCTCGATAGGTACCGTGCTGGAAACCCAGCTGGTTCTGTGTCACGTCCCAACTCTGTTAAAATAAACACGTTAGTTGTTTACTCTAATTAAACAAAAGTTAATCGTATGATAAATCGGAAAAATATAGCAAACGTACCACAGGTAGTGGAGGAGGAGTAATCTGGTACAGTCCAAACTGATGCCTACAACGGTCGGGGTAGTAGTAGGCAACAATGTGGTAAAAAATGAGCGGCAACCGAACATGCCCCGCTATGGAACCCTCCTGTGCTATCCGTGGCATGAGAGCCCTGTCGAAAACGTACGGAAACCAGTTGATGTCATCAACGTTCAACACGGCTAGGTAAATCCCGTGCGTTCTCCACTGCCCCGCGGTGCTGGCTCAGTGAGAAAGACCGAGCTTCGCCCCATTTCCTGAAAATTTAGAACGTTAGGATTGATGTGTTGTAATTTTCATAAAATTATTGAAAAATTATTATAAGTTATTACCTCCCAAACGGCACACATGAATCTAGGTTAGGCTGTCCTAATCCACCGATAGGAGCAACCTCTGGGCGGCAAACAGGGAGGTATGACCATGCCCAAAACAATAGTAGCATCCAAGGTCCCGTCACAACCTTGAAACGCATGGAGGCACGGTCCAGAGCACGATACAGACAAGCAAGCGTGGCACCTCCCCAATTGAAGTCCGGAACTTCATTCAAATTGCCCTGCATTTAAATTAAACAACACATTGAAAAAAAAATAATTTCAAATTGCTGGTTGTTCAATAAATGATTAATATTGAATTTGTAATATTGAAATATTAAAAATATCATTATGTGTCAACAAATAAAAATATTGAATTTGTAACATTGAATTCTAATATCATAGTAAACAAATAAAAATATTATTTAAGTTAAGAAAATTATACCGATACGAGCTCCAAATAGTATGCTGGGACGGAATTCTGAGAAATATCGGGAAACATCAACGTCCCAAATAGCTCTAGAGCCACTGCACGCGTGTATCGGTCTAATTCCTCACCAGTAGCATTTGCCTGTGGCGCCACTCCGCAAGTTTGCCGCAACCATTTCAACTTGATGTTGTTGCCCACAACATCGCCCCTGCATTGTACAAATTTAAAATAATCAATACAAGTAAGCAATGCATATATTGAATAGGCAAAATCAATATTGCGTTCTTATTTTTTTTCACTTACTCCCTGCTACTCTTTTCTCGGTGTCACTCTCCCAAATCTTCATGAGGATAAAGATTTGCACGAATATTTTCCTCCCAGGGCCCTCTCGTATTCGATCTAACTGGAATGCCCGTCGAGCGCAAACCATATAAGAAGGCAACATCCTGGTAACAATTACAAAATACGTTAAATTCGTGTCATGTTAATATTGCAATTCGTGTCATGTTAATATTACGAAAATTAATACTCACATTTGAATTTTAAATATAAAGTTTAAATAAATGTACAAATTTATTCGTGTCATGTTAAGTCAAAATTTTATGTTAGAATTAATTGTGAAAATTAATACGAAAATTATATTAGAAAAATTTAATATCAAGTTTAAATAAATTACCTGTAGAGTAACGGTCATCTCTCCAACGGGAAAATGAAAAGTATGCGTCTCCGGACGCCAAAACTCGACCATTGCCTTCAATAAGGGCATGTCGACGTTGACATGCTTCACCTTCGTAATGTGACTGAGCCCAAATTTGATCATCCTTCCCTCAATCCGATCGTCCACCTTAATTGTTCGCTTGTGCGATCTCATCTCCAAATGTTTTTCACGCTGCATTAACACGAATCATAAACCGTTCTATTAAAAATACAATTTATAATACAATTTATAAGCATTTACAAGCATTTAAAATAAATACAATTTATTAGATTGACAATTAATTTGTTAATCTAAAAATTTACAATAAACCTCATTTTCAATTAATTTGTTAATACAATTTATAATATCCATTTACAATAAACCTCATTTTCAATTAATTTGTTAATACAATTTATAATAATCATTTAATACAATTTATAAGTCTATTAACAAATCTAAATTATTAAAGCAAAAGAATGTAAATTAACATAAAACAATCTATTACCTCCTCAAAAGACAAACCAACGAGATGCTCGTTATTCGTAACAAACAAAACCTGTTGGTTTTCTACGTTGGCCGGTTGCACAGGTGGATTGACATTTTGGGCGCTGGGACGGGCTGCGCGACGCCTACGTCTTTTTTGGCGAGGCTGGGTGGAGGGTGCTTCGGTGGGGGGTGCTTCGGTGGGAGGTGCTTCGGTGGGAGGTGGTGAAGTACCAGAAGGACCAGCCTCATCTTCTGCTGAACTCATCTGATTCAAATAATATAAGAACAACAATTTAAAACAACAATGAATTTAATATTTTTTTCAATAATCAAATTTACTAAAATTTCCACTAAATTCATACAATTTACTAAAATTTCGACTACTTTCCATTCAATTTGCATACAGATTACAGTAAATTCCATACAAATTTTTCACTAATTTTGACAATAAATTCCTACACAATTTCCATAGAAATTCCACTAATTTCCGTACAAATTCCATGAACATTTTACTAAAATGTCCAATAATATTTCCAATAATTCCATACAATTTACTAAAATTTCGACTACTTTACATTCAATTTGCATACAAATTACAGTAAATGCAATACAAATTTTTCACTAATTTTGACAATAAATTCCTACACAATTTCCATACAAATTCCATGAACATTTTACTAAAATGTCCAATTATATCCACAAATTTTACTAATAATTACCACAATTTCAATAATAATCCACAAATTTTACTAACAATTACCACTAATTTCCACAATATTATATCCACAAATTTTACTAATAATTACCACAATTTCAATAATAATCCACAAATTTTACAAATAATTACCACAATTTCAATAACAATCCACAAATTATACTATTAATTTCCACAATTTTTACTAATCTAAAATCCACAATTTTTACTAATATATCCATAATTTTCAGTAAATGCAAAATCAAAAACCTCGATATCGGCGTACGTTGTCTTTCGAACTCCTCTTCTCTTCGCACGGCAACCACCTCCGGCCTCCTCTTCTCTTTCGACGACCGCAACCTCTTTTCTCCCTTCTCTTCTCTTCCCTCTTTCTCCGGCCGCAACTTTTTTTCTCTTCTTCTCTTCTTCCTTCTCTTCTCTCTTCTCCCTTCTCTTCTCTTCTCCCTTCTCTTCTCTTCTCTCTTTTTTTCTTTTTCTCTTCTCTGGACCGACTGAAGCGACGAAGAAAGAAAAAAAACGGTCAGAACTCGTTTTCGAAAAATTACCACCTTCGTACGCGTTTATAAAACGCGCTCCAGGTTTTCGAACGCGTTTTATAAACGCGTACGAAGGTGTCAGCTCCTCAAAAGGCGTAATTGAAGAGGCGAAGTTATCTCTCCTTCGTACGCGTTTATAAAACGCGTTCGGAGTCCTGGAGCGCGTTTTATAAACGCGTACGGAGGGGAATTGTTAAACCCTCTTCTAAAACGCGTTGGAACTTTCTTCTTATTAAAAAAAATAAAATAATTCTGTATATTAAAATTTTTTGTGTCTAAATTTTTATATAAAATAATTTCGGTAAAAACGATCATATTGATGATGGATTTTGGATTGCACCATACGTGTTTCACGTGTTTAGGGTCGTCGGATCCGTTAAACCCATTATGTCAAACATTCACACGTGTTTGGTGTGTTTTGGAGCCGGATTCTGTTCGTCAGGATTTTAACATTCTCGGCCCACTTCAAGAAATAGACCAATAAATTAATTGGAAGAACAAGTATTCCGAATATAATTCAGTAGAACAGGCTGTTGAGACTTGAGAGATGTATAATGAATTAATGATGGGATAAAAATTAATCCTTCTCTCACTAGTCACAAGTAATAGTAATAACAAATAATAATTGATATTCGAAATTTCACAATTATTATGTTTTTTCACCTATTAAAAAGACGTTGGATCATGAATAGTTAATCAGGATAGGTCACCAATTTGGATTTTAGAGATAACCGCTAGTCCACTACTTTGGTTTATAGTTATAGTAGCAAAATAAAAAATTAGTGACTGATTAACTGTCCATTAATTCAAATGTCAAATTGTAGTTTAAATTTTGTGGCTAATCAGTTTTTAGGTTTTTGGATGGTTTAAAGAAAAATAGTTTAATCTGTATCAATAGGGGTGCATAACGGTCACGAAACTGAGTTGTTTCGTTGACCATTTTGTTTATGGCACGGAATAAATTTTTATTTGCGTTAACCGTCTCATTTCAAAAGAAGATCAATTAATTTATATATATATTTTCTATTTCGAAACAATCAAATCGTGTAGCTGTGTTCTATTTGTTGCTTTGACAATTATTTTTTATACATGTTTTTTCTATTTCGCATGCATAAGTGATCGCTTTGATATTGCAATTTTCCTAGTTCATCAAAATTTGTTCATAACTACTTAAAAATACCTAAAATAGCTAAACGAAAACAAACAAAACAAAAGAGGCCATTTTTATTAATCATTTTGATAAATAAACGAAAAGAAAATAGTTTCGTTAACCGTTTTGAAGGGATGAAATGAAAACGATCAACGATTTAACGGTGTTGTGTTTGCACTCCTATGTATCAAGGTAGCTCGTCCCTTTGGACCATTATCCTCTACGGGTTTTGTTTTGAAAACTTGCAGTGCAAATCTTTCGCTTGTGACCGTCCGATCTAATTTTGACGGACAGATTTCTACAGACCGCATCACGACACATCCATCATTGATTAGACGGTCATGGATGAAAGATTTGCCCGGCAGGTTTTTAAAGAACCTGCATTGGATTTCTATTTTGCCCTGTCTAAAAAGCCTTGGCCCATTTCATTACATATCGGCCCAGTACATTAACTCCCTCCAGAACCCAACCAGGCAGTCGATTCCTTGAGCGCCATCTATCTAGAAACAAAAGCACACTCAACCTGTTCGACACAATGCCTCAGTGACTCCTCTTATAGTTGCTGAAACCTCCGCCTTCTTCATCACGGGTCTTTAGTGGAAACAACAATGTGGTTAAGCAAGACCAGCTGTTTTCTCCCCTTTATCTTCAGAAGAAGCTCCTGTTCGTTTCGTGTTTTCTGCACTGCCTCTGCCAACCAAGTATGCTTCACCCATCTCTACCTATCTGGTCTTATGTTGGTCACAATTCTTTACAAGCACATTTTTTGTTGCAGAGGAGTGATCAGTTACTGTTGGTGGTTGGTGGTGGTGCCGCTGGTGTGTATGCTTCAATTCATGCTAAGAGCTTAGCTCCTATGCTCAATGTTATGGTCATTGAGAAAGGCAAACTTCTTTCAAAGGTGCCTTTTCCCTCTAATATTAGAACTGAGATCATTCTGTTGAGCTGGTTTTATTATTCCTGTCAGTACAAATTGGCCTTGGTATGTAATTATAGGTGAAGATTTCTGGTGGAGGCAGATGCAATGTGACGAATGGCCATTTTTTTGAACCATTGGTGAGGCCTTATCCTCAGCAATATAAAATTTGGAATTATTTCTATTGTATATAAAAATTGTTACATTTGGTACATGATTTATACACAAATCAGAGAGCGCATTAAGAAGGAAACATATCAGAAAAGAAACGCATAAAAAAATAAAGGAAACAAACAACAAAAATATATAGTATGTATCTATCTCTGTATCTGCTGAGATGGTACCGTATCTTGTGAGATATGATCATAATCAGCGCATCTTAATACTCCCCCTCAAACAGGTGTGTGCAATGCCACTACACCTAGTTTGCGTACCAATATCTGAAATTGTGCTCTTCCCAAGGCTTTGGTAAAAACATCTGCCAGCTGATGTGAACTGGGTACAAATGATGTAGCAATGATACCCGACTGTATCTTCTCTCGAATAAAATGACAGTCGAGCTCGATGTGCTTCGTCCTTTCATGGAATACAGGATTAGATGCAATGTGCAATGCTGCTTGATTATCACAATAAAGCATCATAGGTCCTGACTGAGAAACACCTAATTCATCAAAAATGTATCTAAGCCACCTTAGCTCGCATACAGTATTGGCCATAGAACGATATTCAGCCTCAGCTGATGAGCGAGAAACTACATTATGCCTTTTTGTTCGCCATGAAACAGGATTTGTGCCAAGGAAAATTACATACCCAGTAGTTGATCGTCGAGTCATTGGACAACCAGCCCAATCTGAATCGCAATAGGCTTGAATAGATAAAGATGAAGTTCGAGACAACAAAATCCCATGACCAGGTGAACCTTTTAGGTATCGAAGAACCCGGTAAGCAGCTTCTAAATGCGGTTTTCTAGGATTGTGCATGAATTGGCTAAGTACATGAACTGAATAGGTGATATCTGGTCTTGTAATAGTCAAGTAAATGAGACGTCCAACCAAACGCCTATATGCACTTGAGTCATCCAACAATTCTCCTTCATCATCTGAAAGTTTTTCATTCTGTACCATGGGAAACTCACACGGTTTGGCCCCAATCATGCCAGCATCAGTTAAGATGTCAAGTGCATATTTTCGTTGACTAAGGAACAACCCTTCAGGAGAATGAGCTACCTCTATTCCAAGGAAATATTTGAGGCGCCCCAAATCCTTGATGTGAAAAATGTTGTTCAGATATTTCTTGAGCCATTCGATGGATGCTATGTCATCGCCAGTTACAATCACATCATCAACATACACAAGCACTCCCACAAAACCTACATTGGTCTGTTTTGTGAAAAGAGAGTAATCTGCCAAAGACTGCTTGTATCCAACAGATTGAAGAGATTTAGAAAATTTCTCAAACCAATTTCTTGATGCTTGTTTTAGTCCATATAAAGATTTGCGCAACCGACAAACCAAATTCTCCCCCTTTCGGTCAAGGCCCGGTGGTAACCGCATATAGACCTCTTCATGAAGATCTCCATGCAAAAATGCATTGTTTACATCCAATTGACATATGTTCCATTTGCGAACAGTCGCCACTGCTAGAAGACAACGGACTGTAGTGAGCTTAGCAACGGGAGCGAAAGTCTCATGGTAATCAATACCCTCTTCTTGGGTGTAACCCTTGGCAACTAGTCGCGCCTTATATCTTTCAATGCTCCCATCAGCTAGATACTTAATCTTGAACACCCATTTGCACCCTATGGGACGTTTCCCATGTGGTAAAGGTTGTATGGTCCATGTTCTGTTTAATTCAAGTGCTTGTAGTTCATCAGCAATGGCTTTCCTCCAACTAGGGTTTTGAATAGCTTCTGAAAAACTCCTTGGCTCACTATTAGATGTAATACTAGATAGAAATGTTCTGTGTGCAGGTGAAAACTTATCATAGGACAAAACCGAACTTAAAGCATGAGCCATACCTGACATGTTCAGAGTTGACTGACTTCGGCTCCGTTTGGATGAATTGTTATCAGCACTAGTACATACATAGTCATCTAGTTTATCAGGTCGCTTGGTTAACCGAGTGGATCTGCGCAATTCCATAGGTCGTGGTGTTTGTTGTGATTCTGTAGGTTCATTTGTGGGTTCATTTATGGATTCAGTTGTACTGTCAATATATGTGACTTCCTTTTGAATATTTAAGGGAATTGGATCTTCATACAGAGAGTCATGAATATGACTTGAATTTTGATGGGATGTGTTACACGTGTCTTGAAAAGGGAAGGTGTCTTCAAAAAAAATTATGTCTCTGGACACAAAAGTTGTGTGGCTATCTAAATCATAAACACAATATCCTTTTTGTCCCATAGGATAACCTATGAAGATACAACGAGTGGATCGACTGCTAAATTTATTTTTGTGAGGATCTGTATTTCTTGCATAACATAGACAACCAAAAACTTTTAAATGTTCATAATTTGGTTTTGTTCCAAAGAGAATTTCATGAGGTGTTTTCCCATTTAGCACTGGCGTTGGTATTCTGTTTATCAAATGAGTAGCAGTAAGAACACATTCCCCCCAAAATTTTAAAGATAATGATGCTTGAAATCTAAGTGCACGTGCAATGTCAAGAATGTGACGATGTTTGCGTTCAACTACTCCATTTTGTTGTGGAGTATAAACACAAGATTTTTGATGTAAAATTCCATTTTCTTGAAACAAATGGCGCATGGCACTAGAAAGAAATTCTGTTCCATTATCTGTCCTCACTATTTTGACCCTTTTGTTAAACTGTGTGTCGACCATTTTAATGAAAATTTGCAAAAATTTGTATGTTTCAGACTTAAATCTCATTAAGTAAATCCAAGTACAACGTGAAAAATCATCAACTATAGTGAGAAAGTAATGGGCTCCAGATAAAGATGGAGTTGAATAACCACCCCATATATCACAATGAATTAAATCGAAAATCGCACAGCTGTTTGATAAACTTGTTTTAAAAGGTAAACGAGTTTGTTTTGCAAGAATACAGGACTCACAAGAATCATTTAACAAGACTTTATTGAAGGGAAAACGACAGGGTTTAGGAATGCTATGTTTAGATGGATGACCAAGTCGACGATGCCACAAACTAGAATCTGTATGACTAGTAACAGCAGCCGCAATAGCGAGATTGCTGAACCGATACAATCCATCCTGCACTTTACCGACTCCAATCAACTTCTTCGTTGTCAGGTCCTGAAACACACAAAAAGTTGGAAAAAATATCACTGCACAATTCAAGGCATTTGTCAATTTGCTGACTGAGAGGAGGTTAAAGTTGAATGATGGTGCACATAACACGTTTTTAAGTTCTAATTCAGGTGTGATCAGAATATCACCCAAATGTGTGATGGGATTTCGTGAACCATCTGGTAACATCACTGGTTTATTAGTATGAGTTTGCTTTGCATTTGAAAGTAATGAATGATCAAAGGTGAAATGATCAGAGGCACCTGAATCGATCACCCAATCTAAGCCAATTTTGTTTTGAGATGTAACATTACCAGCAAAATTCGCTACTGAATTCTGTGCATCAGAATTCAAGAGGCTCAACAGTTGTTTGTACTGTTGAGAAGTAAGAGAGAAAGATTCATCCTTTTGGTTCTGATTGTCGGTTGCTCCAAACACCTTCACGACCCCATCAGATGCACCTTCTTGCAAGTTCCCTTTTTGTTGAGGTCGCTGTCCAAAAACGACACCTTTTGAACCCGGCTGTGTGTTTGAACTCAAGTTGTTGTGACGTCGATGTCCTGGTGGATAGCCCACGATCTCATAGCAGCGAGCCTTGACATGCCCAGGCTTGCCGCAGTGATCACATATCAGCACCTGTTTGAGCTTGTTTGCATTAGACCTGGTATCTCCAGGCCGATTGGTGCCTCCATTCTTTGAGATGAATGCTGTGCTGTCTGGGCTTTGATTAGCACGCATCCCTAAATGTCTTTCTTCCTGTTGGACAAGAGAATACACCTTTGCCAAACTTGGCAATGGTTCCATAGCAATAATTTGGGTTCGAATGGTACTAAATACATCATTTAATCCCATAAGAAATTGATAAATGTGCTCAACTTGTTTTTCTTTGAGAATCTCTTTCAGAGTCCCACAAGTGCATACTGGTATGTTTGAATAAGAATTCAATTCATCCCACAATTGTTTTAGCTTTGAAAAATACGCACTAACACTGAATTGTTCTTGTCTAGTGTTTGCAATAGCACATCTAATCTCATAAATTCTCGGTCCATTACCTTGAGAAAGACGTTCTTCAAGATCGGACCAAAGTTCTTGAGCCGTGTCTGCAAACACCACACTTTCCCTCAGATCTTGACTTAGCGAGTTGATCAGCCATGAGAAAATCATGTGGTTGCATCTTTCCCAGGCTTTCACTAGATCTGTCGGTTTATCAGGTTTTGGCAAGGATCCATCGATGAAACTAAGCTTGTTCTTCGCCCCCAATGCAACTGTCATGGATTTTTTCCACATTGCATAGTTGTCTCCTGTTAGGATCAGTGGTACAAGAACAGCACCAGGATTATCAGATGGATGAACATAATAAGGAGATGAGGGTTCAATGGTGGAAACAGATGACTCTTCCTTCTTGGTAGGATTAGCCATCGCAAAACTAATTTCAAGTTACAGGGATCGCAACCTGTTGCTCTGGTACCATATAAAATTTGGAATTATTTCTATTGTATATAAAAATTGTTACATTTGGTACATGATTTATACACAAATCAGAGAGCGCATTAAGAAGGAAACATATCAGAAAAGAAACGCATAAAAAAATAAAGGAAACAAACAACAAAAATATATAGTATGTATCTATCTCTGTATCTGCTGAGATGGTACCGTATCTTGTGAGATATGATCATAATCAGCGCATCTTAATAAGCAATTTATACTTGGTTTTTTACTTGTGTACATACTGAGACTTTAAGTGGATCAAATTTTGAATCAACTGCAGAGATTGGCAGAAAACTATCCAAGAGGGTATAGAGAACTGAAATGGTCTTTCTTTGATGTTCATGGTCCCCAAGATACCATGAATTGGTTCTCAAACCACGGCATTCAACTCAAGGTTCCTTTTTCTATGTTTGCAATTGACTTCTTTAAGAATTGCATACAGTTGCTGTTCTTTTTACTCATCTTATGTAAAAGATTTACTTTCCTGTAGACAGAAGATGATGGTAGGGTTTTCCCTGTTACTGACAACTCAGCTTCCATAGTTGATTGTCTTCTCAATGAAGCCAGGAGGCTTGGAGGTATTTCAGTTTGTAATTTGTGTCCAAATTGAGTGATTTTTCTAAATTGTTTCTGAAGTTGAAATTGTTTTTCTAGTCCTCTTGCAGACTGGAAAATCAGTTACTAATGTATCCATAATCGATGATGGCCAATTTCTTGTCAAGGTTGAAAAACGCACTGCCAACCTTGTTGAAAAAATCAAAGCCAATTATGTTCTAGTCTGTACGGGGAGTAGCCAGCAGGTTTTGTGACATCATTTTTCTTTCCCAGTTATATTGGATTATGAGTGCTTATGTTAATGAGGATGTAACTTAATATTTTTGTAGGGTTACTCGATTGCTGCTCAACTTGGTCACTCTATAATAGACCCCATGCCTAGCTTGTTTACATTTAAAATTTCACATGAGAGTCTTCCGAGCTTGTCTGGGGTAATCATTAAAATATTTTTTAATAGTGATGGGTCTTATGTAACGCATAACAATTATGTTTCTTCTTGAAAATGAGAAAATCTCATTGCTGCCACTATGTAGGTCTCATTTCCAAAAGTAAGAGCAAAACTGAAGTTGGATCATGTAAAGAGAAACATACCCGAACTAACCCAGGTACTCATATTTTTATAAAATCTTCTGTTGTTTCACATCATTTGAATTCTTATTCTGCAACCACTCGTTGCCTTGACAGGTTGGTCCTTTGTTAGTGACTCACTGGGGACTAAGTGGGCCTGTGATACTTCGGTTGTCAGCTTGGGGTGCACGGGAACTATTCCATTCCAATTATAGAGGTACATACCCTATATTACATTGAAAGACTGAGGTAAGATATTTCTGCCTGGATAGTTCATTGCTGGTATGTGCAAGGTTGAAATTGTTGAATTTCAATACTGTAATCTGTTAGGTGACTCAGGTTACTAGCAGAGTACATATCTTAAATTGCCCTACCAGCTTTGGTAGTGAAGGCCAAGAATGGGTCAGGTTGGGTTTCAACCCATACCTGATTTGATCGATCATTGGTGGGGTTGTATTCACTCTTTTTTATTTGTTTTTGTTTTTTGAAAATAGGAATGCTTTATGTAGACTTTATACCAGATATTAACATTGAAGAGGTGAAGAAAGCCCTCTTTCACCACAGAGACCAGCTTGCGGTTTGTTTCTCTTTGTGCTCTTTGTTTATGTTCTTAGAAAATCACATGCTTGTTTGTTTATATTAATTTGTGCTAAATTTATTATGCAGAAAAATAAGCTAAATAATTCTTTTCCTCTACAATTTAGTTTGCCAAAAAGATTTTGGAGGCTTTTAATTTCAGAAGAGGTCATTTCTTTCATAATACATTCCTTTCATACTTTCTTGATTTAAATTTTATACAAGTATCAACACACTTCATCTCTTTTCAGGGTTTAGATGGTGATGTTCCATGGGCAACTGTTTCAAATAGCAATTTGAACTCAATTGCACTTTTGCTGAAGCAATTTCCGTTCAAGGTGGCGGGCAAAGTGAGTCTATTTCTTTTTTATACACCAAGTGGACTGGTGCTGCACCCGGAATTAATTTATGTTTATATTTTAACATAGGGCCAATTCAAGGATGAGTTTGTCACAGCTGGAGGGGTTCCACTTTCAGAGGTTTTCCCAATTGTTGAAAATTCAAAATTTGATTTTGTGAATATGAGATAGTTTCCTAATTTTGTCTTTCTCCTTCTGTTTTTTCCACATGAAGATATCACTTAATACCATGGGGAGCAAGAAATGTAGAAATCTTTTCTTTGCTGGGGAGGTAATTCTTAGGAATTATGAAGTTTCTATCATTTTCCTCTCACAACTGTTTTAATAAGTGGAAATTATTTTAGGTTCTCAATGTAGATGGAATTACCGGTGGATTCAACTTTCAGGTTGGAGTATATACTACCTCTTCCTTATCCCCCTTTGTTCTACTACCCTCTCACCTTATTAAAATATGCATATTTATCTAATTTTCCCATAAATTTTGTTTTGCTTGGTGCCAGAATGCATGGACCGGGGGTTATATAGCTGGAACAACTATTGGCACATTAGCATCAAGCAGTCAGAGTGAGCAGTCATCACCAGATCAATTTAAATTCCAATTTGAGAAAATATAAAAATTTTGAATGGCCATGCATGGCATTACTTCACTGCAATGAAGAGTGGTTATGTACATAAATAGAAAAATAGAAAAAATGCTATTAAAAAAATTCAATATTCTTATATATTGTTAGGTGAGCTTCACCCTCTATGATTAAGCTTCACATTTGCCATCCTGGCACTTACGTTGCTCCCTTGCATTTCATAACGTGGCAGACGCCTCTCAGCTTTCATCCTGTACCGCTCCTTGTTCCACATCGGCATCAAATGTTTCACCACTGGGGACCACAATATAACTAGGAAGGCTATAGATGATGTCAGAAGCAAGACAGAAGTCTCTCCGTATATCATCAGCCTTACGAGACTCGCTACGAGTGACGCAACAGCTAGAACTGATCCATACTTCCTGACAGTTCCCGTCTTGGGATGACCCAAATCAGTTGACGACAACGGTGAAGATACATAATATGATGATATCTCATTTTCACCCTCTGACTCTGTCGTGGCCTCTGACATTGTTTCCGGTGTTTCCATACGTGCCCTCGCAGCCTTCCTCAATCGAATGGTCTCTGGTGAAGATGGTGTCGTTGTTGGTTTGGAGATCGATGATGTAGATCTCGAAGATGTTGATTCTGCCGAGTCTGTGACCGACATTGATCTCGCGAATTTATCAGAGAATGGACTCATTGTCATGTCTGATTGACAGGTCTCTGACATCTCCTCTTCATCCTTGTGATACCTTGCTTCTGATGATTCGTACCCCTTCATGCCTTCCCTAGTCTAGAGTCATGAAATATGCCAAAATGAAAAAAAAAAAATTAAATATAGATCACAATTACTAGTTGATAAACAACGTGGGCAACCTACCTCTGTTGGGATTGGAGGCAGTGGCGCCTCTCCTTCGTGCTTTTTCCTCTTCTTTCTGCTCCTCTAAGTTAAGAACACAATTTCAATTTGTAAGGTTTGCATGGTTATTATATTTTTCATGAACAATTCACTGAGTACGGGAAAAAAAATTTGTTATTTAGTTTACTGCACCTATGTTATGTACGATTTATTTACAATTTACAACATGAATTAAAATACAATTTTGTTGTTTTCTATTTTCATTGGCATTGAATACCTGGGTTCACATCTCAAAATGAAAAGCAGAGTTCATTGTTTTTGTCACCTTAGGAATGCATGTGATGGAAGTAAAAATTTTATCCATAATGCGGCTGCTGCGTCGGCGATGGTGGGAACGAGGATGACATGGCTCCTGGTCGGTACATTGTAGATCAGCCATGCATCCGTTGAAGCAAACGAGAAGGAAGAGAGATGTTTCACCAGAATTTTCTGTTTCAGTTTGGCTACATAAACTCTTTTGTTAGATATATTTCAAGATAAAAGTTAACGGTTTTGTAGTGTAATCAACTAACATAACTGTTGTTCTACCTTTATTTAGCAAAATTAGTTGTATTCCATCCTGCCCAGTTGTTGAAAGCATTTTTATCAAAGGTACGAAAACAAATCATGCTGAGATTTCTTTTCAAATTTATTTTGATAGCCTGACGTTAGAAAGCAATAAAAATCACTAAGACACCCACAATGTATATGTAGGCCTATTTACAAAACTAGACTTGGTATGGTGCAGGAGGGAGAATGGGTTCCCATCTGTTTCACACTTTCTCGTAACATCAATTTGTCTCCTATTAACATATTCGACCCCGCTTTTCCAGTATCGTCTCAAGCGTTGCATCACGCTACATATTAGCACAAGGAGACGCTCATGATCATTTCAACTGGAGAGGATGTGAGATGCTCCTTCCATTAGTTCTTTGTCTTTCCCTCCTCCAATCCCAATCCCGACAGAATCTCACTCACTCACAAGTCACAACTCACAACTCTCCTCATGTCGTCGGAGCCGGATCCCACCGCCTCCTTTCTCCGCAGCTCCGTCGGGAGCAGGAGCACCGATCTCCACCGTTCGTACGGCGATTCGCCTTGGATCAGGCGCCTCCATTTCAGCCCCTCTGCTTCCACCACTTATCAGCCACACACCACCATTCCCAGCAACGAGTCCCACACCCCTCAAGAGGATCTCAGCGAGGTCGTCTCCGGATTCGGCCCGTTCAAGTTCAGGGCGATCGATTCCAGAATCTCCAGGCAGTTTCCTCTTGTTGCCAGAATTGCCCGGTTCGGAGGCGAGGAGAGGGTTTCTGACAGGAAGGAAGGCTTTAAGATGTCGCCTTTCTTTCAGTTCAGGCCGCCGCTGCCCGTCACAGCACACAAGTTCTCGCACATGCAAGTTGCAGTAAACTCAGGTTAGCATTTGTGGATCTACTATTATAAAACTTGCAATTATTGATGACATGTATAAAATAAATGTAGGGATGGCTCAGACTCCTGACGATGCAACTGAGGCTACGCCTAACTTAAGGGCGCAGGTAAGAAACCAAACTTATTTTTACTGCTACCTTTTTTTTTTTACTGTTTTATCTATGGTCATTTTAAGTCTATAATATGGTGCCTGATATTTTGTTATGTAACTAGTCTAATGCTTAAAGTTTATGGTTTCTTATGTCCTTCAAAATGTACTCTTTGTTTCACATGCCCCAAATTATTTTCTGTAATTCTTTGGTGGTTTGGTTTTAGCTGAGAATTGGTAATGATCTTCAAAATTATTGACATTTGATGATGGTTAGAGATTCTGTTCCTTCTGTAAGGAACCAGTTGGGTCTATTACTTGCTAAGGATGGATTCGTGTTGGGTTGAGTCCAAATCAAATGTAGGCCTCTGAAATCTCAAATAATTTTCTTTCGTATCGTTCAACTCAAAAGTTTAGATTTATGCCAGTGTACAGAATGGTTAGGTGGTGTCAAGCAGTGATATCCCCCTAAATTTGAAATTGATGTCCTAAATAGTGTGTCAAAGTCAAATGAATGAACTCTGGTAAAGGGATAAGTTCTATAAAAAAAAAACTGTATGTTTCATTTAATTAACAACACATGGATGATTACAAGAGATAACGGTTCAGCATTTATTGGACATTAATGTGCAAATTGGGCAGAATAAAAATGATACAAACCTTAGTCAATTCCATTGCTCTGATTACTGAGATGTTTGGAGAGCCATATATTTAGTTTTCATACTGTCTGGGTTTGTGCAATAACAAGTCTTAAATATATGAATCCGGGCAGTCCAACTAAATGTAATTGTTTTAATACAGTTGTTGGATACATCTAACTTTTCTTGTATATTTATTGGGAGTGGCTAGTGTCAAACATATAGGACACATACTCTTGTTCAACGCGATAAAATTTTAATTTTTAAGATTGGAATGGCCGATCCAAACCGCTCAAATTGTTCTATGTTATAAAATCTTTATGGAGACCAAATTTTATATTTTTTCAAATTTTTTTACTAATTTTTTGGAATTTTTCAATATGCTCAATCTAAAAAGTTCTGAACCTTTCAATTTTGAAAATTTGAAAAAAATAGTTAGAAAATATGAATAAATATAAAATTTTATTATCAAGGATATTTTAATATAGTAATCATATTGAGCGGTTTGGATCGACCGTTTGAAATTTTAATGTGCGACGTTTGGATCGTGTTTGACGTCCTATATGTTTGATTCTAGCATTACTCATATTTATTTGATAATTTAGGAAATATTAACAAAATAAAAAAAAACATAAAAGTGCAGATGTGTTTTCCAGTTACCACTATATAGCCCGTGTCAAATATGAATCAATTTGTAAATCATTTAACTTTCCACCAAATAATTTTAAATGTTAACACCTTAGTTTCAAAAATTTTTTTTTGTTGACAAGTAAAGTTCTAATTGACTTAAATTGGATAAAGATTATATACATTTGTTAATAATATTTCTTTTTAACATATTGATGGATGTATCATAAGAAAAATATGCTAGAGGTATCCATCTCGTTCACTTCTTTTTTTGGCAATTAAATGTTTCAGGGGCATCAAGCTCTAAATTTAGCAAATCAAGAAGATGAGCCCTTTTCATACTGGAATTTGGGACGTTTCAACCGAAACAACACTATTTCTTCTTCAAAAGTTCCAATTCCAGGGAACCTACCAAGGAAAAGGAGGCCTATTAAAAATCACATTTTCCCTCCAAATCAGAGAAGGTCAAAAGGAGGTGGTGATCTATAACGGGCTCTTTTGTAGTAATGGCGTATGATAAGGAGAGCTAAATATGTATATGTTACTGTAGGTAGCGACATTAGTATCAACTGACCGGATTGGATTTGATATATATATCATATAATGGTAGTAGATAGGGAATTCTCTTGTCTCTATGGGACCAGATTTTAATGATGCTTAACTACCTACTATAAAATGCTAATAATGATTATTTTTGCATAGTATTTTATTCACCAAAATAATTGTATTTTTCTGACACTCTGGATCTAGCGACGTATTGGCGACGAATTGGTTGAAATGGGAGCAAAAACTCGTTGGTGTCCCCTCAACGAAGCGAGGCTGAGTTTGTTTTAAATGATAATTGCTGCAGCAATGACGCTTAATTTGTATATTTCATCATCTGTGCCTACTGGTAAGGGTTTAAAGGTGTACCAAATGGTGCCAAGCCGAAGGGTTTTTTTTTTTTTTTTATGGAAAGGAAGATGAAGCCCTTTGTTAGAATCAGTAAATAAAAATCATAAATAAATTTATAGGTGATAAATAAAACAGAGCTGATAAGCGTCATCCATCTTAAAATCATCCGCGTCATCCAACAACGATTTTTTCGCTCCCTTCCTTTCCCCTCGCGCTCACGCTCTTATTTTCCGACACTTCCTTTCCTCTCTTCTCCCTTGCGCTCTCTTTTCATTTGCATCGCTTCCTCCTCTCCTCTCCTCTCCTCCTCCTTTCCATCACAAATTTTTTCCCATGGATTCCACCTCTTCCCCCCTATTTTTATCTCGTTCCACTGCATCTATGACATGTGCACTCTGACTTGCTTCTTTAAAATGAACATATATGGCAATAAATTGAACATATACAAATACAAAATGAACCAAGAATCACAATGTACATATAAAAAACATGAATACAAATAATAAAGCACAGATATGGCAACTAATTGAACAGAAATAACAAATAAATTGAACAGATATATCAAATAAACAAAACAAATGTAACAAACACGTTGACGCATATAAAAAGACAAAAAGTGAAAATAAATTGAACATATATAACAAATAAATTGAACAGATATGACAAATAAATTGAACAGATATGACAAATAAATAAAGCAAATGTAACAAACACGTTGACACCTACAAAAAGATAAAAAAAAAGTGTAAATAAATTGAACAGATGTAACACATAAATTGAACAGATATGACAAATAAATTGAACATATGTAAAACATATATAAAAAAATTAACATACATAATAAATAAACTGAACAGATATAACAACTAATTGAACATAAATAACAAATAAACTGAACATATGTAACAAACAATGTGGACTCACAAAAAATAAATTGAACAGATACAACAAACAAATTGAACAGATACAACAAACAAATTGAACATATATAACAAACAATTTGGACTCGTACAAAAGATAAAAATTGAACAGGAAAGAATGAAGAAAGGACCGATGAAATTGAAAAAAACAAATAGAGAGGGAATAGAAGAGAGCATGAAGAAAAAGAGAAGGGAGTGAGGGAAACTCACGGAGCAAGAGAGAAAGGAGAGGGAGCCACGCCTGGGAGTGGTGGGAAGGTGCTGGCGCTGGGTGAGGGAAGGTGCTGGCGCTGGGAGTGTGAAGGGAGAGCCACGCGTGGGAGTGCGAAGGGAGAGGGAGAGAACCACGCGTGGGAGTGCGAAGAGAGAGGGAGCAACGCTTGGGAGCGGAGGGAAGGAAGGTATTGCGAAGGTGAAGGAATTGCGCTCGGAGGGAAGGAAGGTATTGCGAAGGTGAAGGGAGCGGAGCGAAGGTATTGCGCTCGGATCAGAAGGCGATCGCCTAAATTGAAGAGCGGTGATTAATTAGATGGCTTGGATGACAATTAAGAGGATGATAAGTAGTAATTACCTAAATAAAATGCTCCAATCCAAACAGCTATTGGGCCATATTTGGGTAGAAAAATTGGTCTTTTATGGGCCTCATTATGGTTTTCGATTTCGGCTTTCTGGGTCCTGTTGAGGAATTTCAGGCTAGGCTTAGGTGAGCTTCTGTCAGACTTATCATATTGATATTTCATATTTGTAGCCTTGCAGGCTTATTAGGTCAATTAATTTTGATATTTGTGGGTCTCACGTCGACTAGTTTGCTTGGCTAAGGCTTCGTATGTGTCAGGCATGTCAAAAGGTAGGTCTCATTTGGTTGTTATAGTGTTATATTGAAGAAACATAAATGATAACTGTCATTTTCAGTTTTGTATTTTTTATCATCTCAAAAAGCAAAGTGAACATATAAAATAGACAAAATAAACTATAGATGATCAAAGCGAACACTTACAAATAAATAACTGTTGTCATTTCTTGTTCATATTTTTATATACACATTCAACTTATTTTTATTGAGTGTATGTATTTGTTCATTTTGATCACTAGCAAGTGATAACAAAACTGTAATCAATTTTCTTGAACCGAAATGCGTATGTAGAAATGTACTTTCGCTACCATTTTTCTTCGCTAATCTCCATTTTTGTTAAAACATTCGAGAAATCTTTGTCTCACTCGAGAACAAAGGATTAACATTCAAGGGGGTAAATTGATGGGAGGTCCTCTCTTATTGGAAAATTATATATAATTTTTAGAACATATTTTTTTCGGAGTACAAGTAAATTTTTTTTAATTATCTCTCACGTATAACATTGAAATCACATCATCCCTTCAATTTTAAATTTCTGACCTTGCACCGAATTTGATCTATAAATATCTCAACAAATTATATCATATTCCAACCGGAGCCGTTTTGTTTGTGGCTTACAGTGAACTCATGGTTGCATCACAATTTGGATGTGAATCCTATTGATTACTTACAATACACTTGACACCAATCCAGGTGTAAAGATCATCTGGAAGATTTATATAGTAGTATAGTACACAGGATCTACTAATACGATTATGAAATGTACACAGGAGTGGACTATCTGACAATGACGTCCATTGATTGAAACGATAAGAAAAGATCATGGTCCTACGAATTACACAAAGTACATTAATCGATTATGTTTGATACTGTACTGTCGTCTTCTACCCGTGTACAATATGCCATTGGATGGAGGAGCATTCTCAATCAACCCATAAAATTTTTGCAATACGAGCTCTGGAGCCTGGACGGCTGGACCCAACTCAACTAGCTCTTCATTCGGAAGTCAAAAATTTTGTAGCCTTCTCTTGCTAGTCTTTCTATATCCCGGCTCCTTGTTTTGTATTTTTCTTTTTGTCGGTTTTCTGTTAGTAACTATCTAATTTTACTGGCCATCACAATAAATTATGATTTTCTTCTTTCCGAAATATTTTATAGCAGCCCCAATTGATTAAGTCGGCCTTTGTTTTCTGTTGGTGTACACTGTACACATTGTTCGTCAAGGATTTATAGGTGTAAATTTACAATTTTGAACGACTTTCAGGCATAGTTCAGGATGTGCAGCCCTCTTCGAGCAGTTTTACTGTTTTTGACTGTTTGCTTTATATGTTAATCGAGTAATTTAGTTACATATTAATTTTATACTGTTTACAGATAGTAATACATTAATAAGAGGTTTTAATGCAATAATGAATCATGTAATTAAGAACAAATTATTTTACGATTGTGATATCTCATCTACTTATTAACATGAAAAAAATAATAAATGAATAACATCACATACGTATTTTTCTATTATTTTGATAGGTTTTATATGGAATTTGATATAATTCTGGAAGGAATTAATCATTTATCGTGGCATAAAAAGATAATAATTCAATTATTTACTTCTAATAGGTGTCTCAACTTTTTTTTTTTTTAAATTGCATTAGATTTTATGTATAAACATAGTAAAATTATAAAACACACGCACATACACACATGAATAATCATTTTGTTTTCTCTTAAAAAATATTTCGACAAGACATCAGTAGTTTCCATAAAGTGATGTCATCTCAGGAAGACAACATTATATATATAGAAGAGCTTCTTCTATAAGTTCGATCTACCACCAAAATCTGTTTACTCATTTTTGAAGAGAGATCCATTGATTACATCTAATTTACACGAATGTAGAAATTGATGTTCCACCTCAGTTGAAGGTTATAAATGTGCGAAAGATGAAAAAAAAAAAGAGCAACATATATTATTTTTCAACCACGGAGATTGTTTTTAAGAAGAAATCGTCAAATTAATGAATTATCATAATGTGCCTTCTGTGCGAAGGAGACCGAGTAGTGTACATGACTGACTTAAGTTGTGTCAGTTCGCTTTACTTTTTGGACAACAAATGTGCACTTTGTTTTAGTATACGTCTAAAATAATAACTGCTTGTTTAAAATATAAGAATTGAGAATGTAATTTTCAATAATACCAAGGTTTTCAAATATGATTTGTGCGGTTTAGCGGTTGGGTGGTGATTTAGCATTTATCGGTGATAAAACGGAAAAAAACAGTGATTCAACGGTTGTGCGATGTGAACAGTGGCGAAGCTAGAATTTCGTATTAGCAGAATCTATAAATATTTTTTACTGAAAACATATGTATGATGTAATGTCCAATATAGACATAATATAATAATAATTTTTTAATAAACAACTCTAAAATAATGTTACATAAAAAATTCATGAGATATCAAATATATATTATAATAACCATAAAAAATTTAAATACTTAATATACCAAAGTAATAATTCAAAAACCAAGACAATAAAAAAATACAACAATTTTCTCTGAATTTTTATTTTTTTATAAATTTTGTATAATAGGTTCATTAGAAATCTTATTGAACACTTATTTTTCTATATTATAGATATATAAAGATGGGAGGCATACAAAGAAGTTCGGTTACTATTCAAACCACAATATTTCTGATCTTTTGTGGAGTTTGGAACTTTTTTTACATGAACAATATTTAGTATTTTTTTATTGGCAGTTTTTATATAATGTCTGAATTGAATTTTTATCTTCTGTGATATCTTTTGTTTATAAAATATGTCCTAACAAATTATGTAATGCGCGAGATTCGCGCTAGTATATTTATGCTAGAAATAATTATTCATCAAAATATTCCATTCTATTTTAAAATTTGTCTTAATAAGATTAATTGGGGAGGAAGAAATAAGACGATTAGTCATGAACAAATATTTACCTAGGTCCATATGCGATTTTTTAAGCGTCGTTATACAATTCAAATCAAACACGACATGTTTAGTTGGGTCCTTCGAATTTTTGAGATGGGTCCCTAACTTCTTGTGATTTTTTTTTAACTACAAGAAAATACAATATCTATTAAAATTTTTTTTGAGATGGATCCATGAACCCACCAACTTATACATGGCTTCGCCTCTGGGTGTGAACAAAAATCGTGATAAAACGAAAAAAAACCGAGTTTTATAAAAGCTTGAATAATACAATTAAATTGATTATTTTGTATTTAAGAAGAAATTTTCCAATAATTAGTCTAAAATATTTCATCTGAAATATTTTTTTTATCTACTACGCAGATGAAAATATCTTTGTATAATAAAAGAATTATTAAATTTTTGCTTATGCAACTTTGCAAGTATTTGAAGAAACGAGACACGTTATTATTTAGTGCTTCCTGTGTGTTTGGTTTGAGTGGGAATAGGGAATAGGAATAGAGAAAAGTCTATTCCTTATTCCTTATTCAAATTTCTTTGTTAGAATATGAATAAGGACCGGAATAAGTCCAAATTCCCTATTCCTTAGTTGTTTGATTTTCACCGGAATAAGAAATAAGAGGCTTATTCCTTATTCTCACTCCAACCAAACACATCCATAATTCTATATGACGTGAATACTGAAGGAATAAGGATTTTGGAAAGAAAACATTGGGAATTGTGTAACTTTGGAAAGAGTGAGAAGAGTATTTTTTCGAAAATAAGAAATGTTGTTTGGATGGTGAGTTAGGAATAAGCAAATTAATATTAATTTAAATAAATATTATTTTAATATTAAATAAAGTACTAATTAAAAAGCACACAAAATTTCATTTAGCTAATTTTGTTGAAATTATGTATATATAATGTTAGAAGAAGTAATTCCTAGAAAGAAACTATTCCTAGGAAGAAGCTATTTTTCTCTTTATTCCTAACTTGTTTAGATGCTTATTAAAAAATTATTTCTAGAAAAAAACTATTCTTTTTTATTCTCATATCATCCAAACGGCCAGAATTTTCATTGTGTGTCATAAAATGCGAAAGAAACTTTCTGTTGGAATCAAAGACAATTGCCGATCTATAGGACAGGAAAATATAGACGAATGTAAAGTAATTAATTAGACATATTTTTCACTATATATATATATATATATATATATATATATATATATGTTGGAGTTTCCTTTCTGACATTTTGTTTTTCCTTTTTCTGCCAAGATGATATTGGTTATAAAATTTTTTTTGGAACAGGTATTCTATTTTCTATTTCTTTCTTTAACGTGAAATTTTTATCAAAAAAAAAAATTAAATAAGAGCTAGATTTTTTTTTTTTTTACATTTTCTAGAAGTGGAATTAATGTACGTAATTCGTCACTTCCAACCTCCCAAAGATATACCAAAATAAAAAGAACAGAGTAGATTTTTATTCCTAACTGCTTTTGAGACAGGTCTATATCTAGAGCTAAATTTAGTTTTAAAACAAGTCCGTCAAAATAATATAAGACAATTCTTAGTCTTCAAAGTTGATCTAAACTAATTCTCACTCAGTAGTCAGTTCTAGCATGGCAAATAGCTTGAACAAACTTTATAGCTAGGTCTTTTTTTGTATAAGGTTAAATAAACACTTCATAGTTTGATCGAAACAATTTTTTGCCAAACACTACTTTAAATAAACTTTTGAATCTAATCTCGCCTCTCATTTTATACTTTAGGTAGAGATCACTCTAAATCATCATGACATTTGCCTCACAATAATATCATTTCATTATATGATAGACACAAACCACTAATCAGGTACGTCAATTAAACCTTAATTTGGTTTGTGATCGATTGCGTATTAATTTGGGTTTACACGTAATTAAAATATATAAGCTAGTTCGATACGCGAATCTAACATGCTATGCTGTACTGATCAGTATACAAAGTATTTGTGTCAGTACGGATATTGGACTATCTGACAATGATCTCATTGACCAAAATTGCACAAAAGGTTGTATGAATTTACTTAGGACAATGTTGGCTCGGTTGGATGCTCTCATGTCGCCTTCTTTACCATTGCACAGTTGCACCATGCGTACAATTTTTTTTTTTCTTTTAACACTAATTATTTTAGTCGGATCAAATGTTACAAAGAGAGATTCTTTGACCCGAGACTGGTCAATTGAACATGGACTAATTTCCTATCACCATAAAATGGTGTCGTTATCATTGGCACAGAATTCCAACTTTGACCAGATTTCCCGGCATATTTTAAGACTTGTCAGTTGTTGGTGTAATTGTGTGGGTGTGACCGTGTCCCGTGTGGGTGGGGTGGGGATTTTCGGAATCACATGCTCTGCCAACTTTTAGTCTAAACTGTTAAATTGATATGGATACGAATATGAAAAGTAATATCAGTGCAGATAGCCGGATATGGATGAGGACATGAAAAGCAATATTAGTATGGTATTTGAGTAGTATGTGTACTAAAATTGCAATAATTTATCTATAGTTGTAACGTTGTACATATACATTTTTTTTACTAACAATCAAATAATTTTTAGAATGCAATACTAATTTATATTTTTAAATTTACAATGAAATAATTTTAAAATTGCATAAAATTTTTGGCATATTTAAAAACTGAAAAATATATGTATATGTAGTTTTTTTTAGGTTTTGTCAAATTAATTCTTACATTAATTGGGTCAAATTGTAGAGGATCCGACAGAGGGGTCTTGAGCGTGGGTGTTGTTATGCTTTGAGTTTGAGGTCCCTTCCAAAAGCCTTTTGTCAGGTGTTCTTCAAAAGAAAAAAAGAAAAAAGAAAAAAGAGAGGTTCCTCCCAAAATTTTCAGTACACTCTCTATCTCTCTCTCTCTCTCTCTCTCTCGAATTAACGCTGGCAGATCATATGACATAATGACAAAGAGAATATTTCATATTTTCAACAGTGACTGACAAGACAAGGATCGCCAATAATTGTTGATTTAATGATTTAGTGATATTATCGGTCATCAACACGTCTAAGATTTTTTTTTTCAAATAATCTGATTTGCTCAACATGATTTCATGTTCCAGAATGTTAGTAAAGGTGATATAATACTTGACTCAATATATATATGATTTGCTCGATTATTATACAAATCTATCACGACCTGATAAATGATAATACTTGCTCAGTATGCGCCTCGAGAATGACCGAGGCACCGCCAAACAAGAAGCCTCGTTGACATCCAATATGAATATTAGTATAAAAAGTTATTTTTCTATGAATTTTAATTTATATCTATTTAATAACCATCAATCATAAACTCACAGCTAAGAGGTTTGGAGCCATCACATCATCTATTCAATATAGTAAGCCTCTCAACCATAATTTAATTTATATATGACTAGAAAATGTACCCACCTAATATGTGGGCAAATAAGAATTTAAAAAAATACTGCAATTTCAATAAAAAATAAAATGAACCATAGAAAACATAATTTAACAATTTTTTTTAAAGGTATTTAAAACATCATAGGTGGTATTCCCATATGTCCTCTAATTACAAAAAAAATTATTATTATTATAATCAATGTTCTTTCTAAAAATATATATCCAAAATATATTATCTTTTCGTTTATCAGTTGATGTCCAGCCACAAATCAAATTGATCGAATGACACTAAAACTGTATACACGTACGTAACATCTAGAGGTTTAACACTCGTGGATCCATATTTTTATAAGGAGTAGACGAGTAGTTATATAATTTTAAGAAATAAATTTGACATCTGGAGGGATTAAGTGTCCAATATGAATTTATCCGCCTAGCCGGCCGCCTATCGGTACGTACCTTGTATGTACTCCAACAAATTTGAGTATTCAAATTATCAAGCTATGGAATACCAGATTCAATAATTTGACGTTTTTCCAGCAATAATTCCATAACAAACATCACTCAACAAACAATATTGATGTACGTACCGGTACACTGCATGTGCATTCGCTTTTCTTAGGCTCCGTTTGGATAGGTGTGGAAAGAAGGAAAGAAGGGAATAAGTGGGAAGAAGTATTGAGAAGTGTGTAACTTTGTGAAGAGTTTGGATTGTTTATAATTTTTTTTTCTTCTTCTTTCTTCTTCTTCTTCTTTTTTCCAACGATCCAAACGCACCTTTATGTCAGAGAGGAGATTTTTCATTAACTGCCACCAAATATAAGTAAATTTGTAAATCCTGAATATTCATCGGAGAATATTCTCAAGACACTAGAAATGTATCGTGCAGATAATTATTAGAACATAACATGATTGATGCATGAATGATGAGATTACTTCTAACACGAATTATTTTTCCTCGTTTAACAAAACTCTTTATTTATTGACAAGTGACAACTATAAATGCATTTAAAATTTTCTTTTTTCTGTTGGCCTTGTTTCCATACTTTTAGAATCGTAAAATGTATCGTGTATCGATGGATTTAGTATCGAATCGTGAATCGTGTATCGTAACGTATCGTCAAAGATACGGTAAGATATGCTTGAAATTAAGTAAATTAATTAGTTAGAACATATAATGGATGATTTTCATTAAAAGAAAGTTTTAGTAACACACAATATCATTATAATCTTTAAACCATCTAGGTATCATTAAGTGTACTCTATGGATATTGATTATTATTGCATAATCTGTACAACTTATAAAATTTGCATAATTTTTATAAATTTAAATATTTATTTATTTATAATTATAATAATAATAGTAATTATTATTATTATTATTATTATTATTATCATAATCATAATTATCCTCATTATTATAATATTATTGTCATCATCATTATTATTATTATTATTATTGTCATTATTATTATTATTATTATTATTATATTATAAAATTTTATTAGTTTAATTTTAATCTATGATCTTTATATATAATCTATAATGATATAATTAAATATATTCGTAAATTGAGTTAATATAATTATTTAGTGCTACATGTGAAGCTTATTAAATTTTATTTATTTGATCGGATTTCTTATTGCTTAACATATATAAATTAAATGAAGTTTTTCATGCTAAAATTAGATTTAATCCTGAATATAATCCGTATTCAATATTTCTCATTTAGTTTTAATTTTTATCCATTATTCTGACCATGGTCCCGCAATAAAATTAATTCTATTGAAAGGTTAAATTAGATCTTAGAAACATAAGGGTGGGATCCGTGGGGAAATAAAGTATTCAAGTAAAAACAAATACTTTACAAAAGGGCCCCACAAGTCAGACCCTTCTTTTCCTAAACGGTGCCTTAATTCTTTTGCGAGAGTTTAATCGAAGCCGTGTGGGAGCTTCTATCCCACGATTTTCTTTTCTTATCTCAGCCTAGGTCTTATTTTTTGTCTCTCGCGCAAATGGAGGAGTTTTTTAATCGTAAATCGAAGCCAATCACGAATCGTGTGTATCGTTCGATACGATACGATACGCGTATCGTCCGTGCGTACCGCAACGATTCCATCGATTCACTTGATCTCCGATACAATGGTACGATATGCATCGGTAGGGCTTTGACTCGTACCGAACTGTACGATACGTTGCGCGTATCGTACGATACTAAAATGTATGCTTGTTTCTACTAAAAATTAGAGAACTTTTTTTTAACCTTAGTTCTCCCTTTACCTCTTTTTTTTTTCACTTTAGCATGTTTAGAGTAATATGCTATCTCTTTGTCCATACTAGTTAAAATGGAGACGCAAAACATAATGGGCTTGCGTATAATTAGTTTATTGCGCCAGATCGGTGAAACCGAAAGCTAAACTACTATACATTTCTTCTGAAATTTGTTTATTCCAGAATTATATTTCTTTACAGTTTCCTCGTTTCTGCAATCAGAAAAGACAACTCAATCTAACAAGAGATTCATTGATCTTGACTAAATAGACAGCGGATAAAAGTAGCGTTCAATCATAGAGGGGAAATCAACTAAGTGGTTGTCCATAGTTAGTTAAAATAAGAGTCACAAAAAGCGAGCGATCAATTGAGATTCAATTTTTTCAAGAAAACAGAGATGGAATTCTCACCTGTGCTCCATTACAACTTATATATGTCATTCCCCAAAAGGAAAAGGAAAAATAAAATGAGAGAACCTTATGTCATGCGTTGAAAGAGCAGCGCACGTAGTTGTCTTTTGTGAATTGTGATGTTCACTCCATACATGAGAAAAGCTGATATGTAAATAATGTAATTAATGCACTATTTTACAATTATTTGAGTGAAGAGGAGAGACCGGTTTGTGAAATATATTATTTTAATACAATCCAAACATTTTTTTACTTTATAAAAAACAGTCAATTTGTAACAATAAAATTCCAATATAAGAATTTTTTTTTACTCAAAGAAATGTATCATGCTATGATGAGCTAGGTTTTTAGTCCGAACTAAAGATCATTTTGATGTCAATCAAACTAGTCTGATTCGCAAGTTTTAAGCTGATCTAATCAGATGACTAGGTATTTTTTTTTGTCAGTAAGAGCACCTTAGGCGACGACTAAGTATTCAAGTTGTTTATCAAATTATCTTTTGGTCTGACCAATTTTAGACTAGCTCCTCTCTTCGCTTTTTGTTTCATTGCTTTCTGATTTCCCATTTCATTTGTTCGCTTTATTAATTAGTTCAGCAGAACTCTTTAATAAATTTCAAACCTAGTTAGCTACCAAACCTAATGTTACAATGTACATCTAGAAGATAAAGTAGTAAATTTCAAAACCAAGATGCTTTTGAAGTGTCCGTCTATATACAAGAGTGGACCTCACATTATGCACATTATCTATCAATGGCTCCGTTTGGATGCAAGAAGAAGAAGGAGGAAGAAGGAAAAAGGAAGAAAAAAAATTATAAACAATCTAAACTCTTCACAAAGTTACACATTTTCCAATACTTCTTCCCATTTCTTCCCTTCTTCCCTTAATGAATAATTCCAGAGAACAATTGTGAATTATATTTAGAGATAGCTAAAATCAATCGTGACTGACGGATGAAACTGTCAGTTATGATCAACCGTTCAATGTGTTCTCTATATGGAAATCTCGTTGGAGACAAAATTTTAAATTTTTCTGAAATTTTCTAGTATTTATTTGGTATTTTACAAAATTCTTAATCTAAACAATTCTGAACCCTTCAATAACTATGATTTTTTAAAATCTCAAAAAAAAGTAAATAAAATCAGAAAAATATAAAATTTGGTATGTTATGAGATTTCAATATGGAGAACACATTGAACGGTTTAGATTAGCCATTAAAACCTCAAAAGTTGAGATATAATCGCAGCTGACGTGTTGATCCGTCAGTCGTGATTGAGTTTAGCCTATCTCTTATAAGCATGATTCATAAGAGTTTAGCCTATTCGTCATAAGAGATATACATGATTGAATTGTTTAAAAATTTTTATTATAAGCATGTGGTCTAGTGACTCAGTGATAAGAACACTAGACTGTCTTCAAAAAAGTTGAGGGATCAAGCCCTCATGCATTTTTAATTAAAAAAAAATTTGGATTTCAAAGAACTTTCTCTTTCTTAAAAAAAAAATTAATTATAACATTTGAAAGTAATATTAAAATATATTTCAGAAAACAAAAAGAAGAACTTTCATCCATTACCTCACTGACTTGTTAATATATACAAAAATCTTTGTTTAAATCTTAATTTGTTTATATCTTGGCCATCGGAGGAAACAAAGGACAATATATATTTAAAAATTACATATAACTAATTACACGCAAGTTTTTATAACAACTTTTATCAATATAATCGCGAAATCATCAAATGGACGTTCCTATTTAACTCTTGATAATTTTCAATATCGTAAAAAATGCATAAGTATAATAATATTATTGTCAGAAAAGTTTCTCATCTAACAACTATTTGATCAAATCAATAATTACTGTTTACATAAATTTTCTGTTTTGGTATACTATAGTCTTATCAATCATTTTGAGGGCTAGATCAAATGGTCATGGCATTGAAGACTAGTCATGTTCATGGACATCATGGGTGCGTTTGGATATAGGAAGAAAAAAGAAGAAGAAGGAAGAAGGAAAAAAAAATTATAAACAATTCAAACTCTTCACAAAATTACATACTTTCTAATACTTCTTCCCACACCTATCCAAACGGAGCCCATGGTAGTGCATTGGGTTTCAACAAAATGGCACTGGTCATAATCCAACTGAATATAATCCGTTTAAAAAAAATGGCAGCGGACCTACCACCGTAGAAAGTAAGGCAAAAACATGCCGCGCCTTCTTTTCGAGTAGGGAATTCTCCATTCATAGCACTGTAATTCAGCACAATGACAATGACAATCAAACCGCCGTAGAAAATCCGAAAAGACATTATTCATAGCACTGTAGCTCAACATTTTGATGTACGATAGTGAGTCTATCCACAATTTGGGGGTTAGCTAGGCACCCTAAGGCTGAGAGTAAGAAATGTTCATAGCATTGAAGAGTCCTGTACTATATTAATTGTTACATCATCGGTACATGATTGAAGCTTTTATTGGAAAGGTTATTTATGATCCTGCTTAGAGCTGTCAAACAAATGCCGTTTCGGCCGTTTTCGTTCCGCTCCGTTCGAAACGGAATAGAAACGGAATGGTAAATGATTTACGTTTTCAGATACGGAACGGATTGAAATACACGTTAGTGTTCTGTTTTATCTAAAAATGATTGAAATCAATGGAAAATATGCTGAAATCAATGGAAAATAAGTAACGGAACAGTTAACGAAACGAAAAAGTGTTATGTTTTCACTACACAAAAAAAGCTTTAGTACCATATATACCATTAGTACCGTTTTTTAAGAAAACCGATATAAATATTAGTAGGTGGTAATTTTGTAATTGTCAGTCTATATCTTTAGTACCGGTTTTAGTTGTCGGAATTTTTTTTAAAAAAACCAGTACCTTTACGAAACGGAACGGAAACGGAATGATTTTTTATTATGTACTAGAAACGGAACGGAAACGAAACTGGTATGTTCCATTCCGCTTCTAAACGTTTGACATCCCTAGTCATGCTGTTTGTATCTGTAGGCAATTAATAGGTTCAAACACTTAAATCAAATACACCCTTGTCAAATCAAATACACTTAATAGTTCATTGGAAAAATGGAGAGCTGATCGATCTCCATATATATATTGTCAATCACTTGTGTGCATGCATTGTGCTATCACTTCATGTAATCCAAAATTAAAGAAAGGTTAATTTCTTGTACGAACTTATGCACGTTATAACTTGACTATGTATATATAAAGTTGAATTGACCGTAACAATACACGCAAAGGAGAAAGGCCTGAACAAATTAATGCATGAAAACAGGCATATATTAATTGGCTCCTAATTTTAACTGAAAGCATTTGACACCGAGGAAAAGGAAAGTCTAATAACATACTCATACTGGAAGTCTGGAAATAAAGTTAACTACTAGTGAACTAAGAACGAAGCAGTTTACTGGAAAATAAAATTCTGACACCGAGGGATTAGACAAACTAATTAATAAAAATAAGACGAAACAAAAATAAATATATAAATAAAATCATGCACCGGGGTACTTGACCCTAAACTATCCTTTCTTTTTTTATTTTATAAAAATTAAAATTCAGTACCACAATGATGGATCGAGCTGTTACCGTAAAAATAAATTTGAGTTCACGAGCTTTGGAAAAAAATATTTATGCTTTAGTCTAGTCAACTACCTATAAATTTCAATACTCGATAGGCTGCATTTTCTGATTACTTGTCAAAAGAAATGGCATGAATTTTTTTTTCTCATTGAACTGAAAATATAATTAGTTTTTTTTCAAGGAATGGCTTATTTCGTATTCCGTTTCGTTTCAGTAGCGATATGTATCGAACTGATTCGTTATTCGTTCCTTTTTGACGGAACGGCTATATTTGCACTGTATTCCATACAAGTTTGCGTTCACGAAATGCATTTCGTTTTCCATTCCGTTTGCGAAACGAAATGAAATTTTATTCCATTACAAGTTCATATGAACAGAACGGAACGGTTCCACGATTTCGCGTCATTCCGCGCCCACCCCTGCTAATGCCTACCTCGAGCTATCTTCGGCTGAAAAAGAATATGGGCATATATGGCAAGCTGGCAACCAAAAAGAGAATCATGATTTTATCCTTAGTAAAAATTAAGAAATAGCGCCACGGGCTTTGAAAGTTTTAAAAAAATAATAATAATTAAAATAAGAAATTGCTACGCTCTGTCGACGAAAATATACAATAAGAAACTAGGCGTAAAATAGTGATCAAATATGGTCATCGTCTGTGTAACCTTGTGTGTCAACTATACAGACTGTGGCTTCTTTCCGCTGCGCTTTGATTTTCGGGGATACTTCAGAGGATATTTTACCTCCTGTATTTTTCTTTTTCACAGAAATATTAATAGGGATAGATAAATAAACAAAACTTTTTGGACTTTGACATTGCATCTGGTAAGTGAAGTAACATTAAAATAAAGTTCATATTAAATCCTTTTAATTATTGTCATTTGGCAGTGAAAAGTACATATGAAATAATATAGAGTAAAAATTTTTAGCATTTGATGGTAATATTGTATTAGCAAGTAAAGTCAATATGATAAAAAATATATCAAAAAATTAAGAATGTTGATATTTTTCGTTACTTCACCTACAAATTAAGTTACTTTAATTTTTATTTCATTTTACTCTCTACTTGTCAAATACACTAATAAGGTTATCTATCTATCACTACGGGAAAAAGGACCTTCTGTAACGGCACTTCTGTAACGGATTTTGAAATAACCGTTACAGAATAGTGAGGCATTAGGCGGGAAAATTGGCGCCACAAATCTGTAACGGTTATTATGAAACAACCGTAATAACATTTCCGTCATGGTCAGGAAAAAAATGCATCAACCTTCTGTAACGGTTGTTGGATAATAACCGTTACATATTTATTATATTCTGTAACGGTTATTATCCAACAACCGTTACAGATATGAAAAAAAGAAATTATATAAATATCAACCATCCTCTGTAACGATTATTAGTAAATAACCGTTACAGAAGGTTAACGTTTTTTTTTATTTTTTATTGATTTTGTAACGGTTATTTGCTAAAAACTGTTACTGATATGGGACGAATTTTATTAATTATTTTATGATTCTGTAACGGCTTTTTTTTATTTTTTTATGATTCTGTAATGGTTATTTTTTAATAACCGTTACAGAAAAGTTCTGTATTTAATTAGGTCTTCTTTCCCATCCCAACAAACTCACAGCTAGCGCCGCATCACTTAATTCTTTTCTGATCTTCTCATTTATTGCGAATTTGTGGTGGTGACTTCACTCCAAAAAAATAGCCAAAAATTTCTAAAAATTCTGAAAAAATAATAATTAGAAAGAGAATAAGAAGGAGAGCAGATTTAAGGTAAAAAAAAATTAAATTTGAACCGTAATTTTTTTTTTACTTTTTTTTCTTATTTATTTCGATTTTTTCATTAATTTATGGTTATTTTTGTTTTTTTATATATTTTAAGATATCATTGAATAGGAGAAGATTTTACATCGGCCGGATAAGTCGCACGATTCAACGGATCGGAAGGCACACAATTGAAAGTATATTTTCATGAACTTCTCTTTTTTTAAATTATTTGCATTTCGTTAATAATTTGCATATATATATATATAGGCATGAATTTCGTATTGTCATATAGGAACCAAATACCGGAACTCACCTGAATTTAGGTCATTGCCCGTTCGAGATTAATCCATTAGGGATTAATCTCGGATAGTACTCCCGGTCGGGAGTACTGCTCTTTGGATACGATCTGTCTCATTTAGGACAGCGAGTTGTACGTTAGATGCAATGTGTTGTCTGAGAAAAATTCGGCGGCATTTCCCTTGTGTTCCCACGGATACGTACGCACGAGCAATCGTGTGTTGGCATATTCAGGGAACATAAGGGGAAATGCTGCCGAATTTTTCTCAGATAGCACATTGCATCTAACGTACGCTCGCTAATGACACAGAGTATCCAAAGAGCGGGCTATGATTGTGACCGGTCCGAAAACCTAATATGACAAATTGGTCCGAAACCCTAATAATTTGCATAAATTTTGTTGTTCAGATGGATCAGACGTGGATGTACTTAAGTAATCGATGCTCGTCTACATTTTTGAGAGGACTTGAAGAATTTATGATTTGTGCTAAAGAGAATTTGAAAATGAAAGAAGATGATAAAATGTATTGTCCTTGTCGTTTTTGTCAGAATTTGTTGAAGTGGTCTAATTTTGAAGAAGTGAAAGCTCATTTGATTATAAATGGATTTCAACCGGATTATGGTCGGTGGACACTCCATGGAGAGAATGGGGGTGATGGTTGTAATATCACAAATGTATTGGATTGTGTGTATGAGGAAGAAAATGTATCATTGGATGATGAAATTGATGATGTCAATGTATTTGATGATGAGAATGTAGATGATGATAGAAATGTAGAAATGTAGATGAAATTGTGAACAATGTGGATGATAATTTTGTTGATAATGTTGAAATTTTTGGTATGTTACGTGAAGAAGATAAAATAGCTTTATATCCTGGTTGTGAATTGTCAAAACTTAATGCTGTTTTCAAACTGTTCAATCTTAAAGCCAAAAATGGATGGAGTGATGCAAGTTTCACATCTTTGCTCAAACTATTACATAAAGAATTTCTTCCAAAAGATAACCAGTTGCCAGATTCAATTTATAAGGCTAAAAAGATGTTATGTCCTTTAAAAATTGGAGTTGAGAGAATTCATGCATGTCCAAATGACTGCATATTATTCCGGAATGAGTACGGACACTTGAATAAATGTCCAAAGTGTAATGCGTCACGGTATAAATCGAGGGACGATCAAATTGAAGATTAAGGTAGTAAGGGACCAGCTGCGAAAGTAGTGTTTTATCTACCAATAATATCAAGATTCCAGCGGCTTTTCTCTAACGCGAAGGATGCCAAATTGTTAAGATGGCACGCAGACTGCAGGAAAAAAGGCGATAGCATGCTCAGACACCCAGCAGACTCTCCGGATTGGATAAATATAGATAGGGAATTTGAAGATTTCGGCAGTGAACCTAAAAATCTGAGATTGGTTTTATGTACAGACGGGATGAATCCTTACGGCAACATGAGTAGCCGGCAGACTACGTGGCCGGTCTTATTGTGTATTTACAATCTTCCTCCCTGGCTATGCATGAAAAGGAGATACATGATGATGCCCTTGTTGATTTCTGGTCCCAAACAACCAGGTAATGATATAGATGTGTACTTGGCTCCATTAATAGATGACCTTGGTGAATTGTGGCAGAATGAAGTGAAAATATATGATGCACACTCTAGAAGTGAGTTTAACCTCCGTGCCATGATATTTTGCACAATCAATGATTTTCCTGCATACGGAAACCTGTCAGGGTATAGGAATAAAGGAGCGAAAGCGTGTCCTATTTGCATGGAAAACACCCATTCCGTGTACCTGAAAAACTCTAGAAAAAATGTTTACTTGGGACACCGGAGGTTTATTAAGAACCGCAATCACCCTTACCGTCGAGACAAGGAAAGGTTTGACGGTACTGTAGAAAAAGACAAGGCCCCAATACCGTTATCCGGTTCAGGGGTGTATCGACAGGTGAAGGACATTAATGTAAAATTTGGTAAGAAATTTGCAAATGAGATACCCAAGGGGATATGGAAGAAGAAGTCTATATTCTTACACCGAAAACTTGATTACCATAGAGCATGAAATAAAATTTGTCCAATGGCTAGAAGATAAAGTACAGTCCCAGTTGAAAGAAGGAACAGAGGTTGATGAAACCGTGAAATGGTTATCAAGACGTCCTGATTCCGTGGTCGAGACATACCAAGGGTATGACTTGAATGGATTTACCTGGTACACAAGGAAACAGGATGGTAAAAGTTCCGTGCAAAATAGTGGAGTCACTGTTGTAGCTTTATCTAGTGATAATGTTAGGTCGGCTACTTATTATGGGTGGATCGAGGAGATATGGGAACTAGATTACCTGAAATTTAAGATACCCTTATTCAAGTGTGCATGGATCGACAACGGTCACGGTGGAGTTAAAAAAGACAAGATGGGGTTTATAACTGTTGACTTCAATAAAAAGGGCTTATCGAGACGATCCCTTTATACTTGCAAATAAGCAAGCAATGCAAGTTTTTTACATTCAAGATCCGGCGGATAAGAAAAGACATGTTGTGCTTCAAGGTAAATGTTCATCTTATTTAAGTACAAATGTTCGCCTAATTGAGTACAATGTTCACCTTATTGAGTACAAATGTTCATCTTATTTATTACTTGCCACTTTCAGGAAAAAGACGTATTGTCGGCGTTGGTGATGTCGTAAATGAAGAAGCATACGACCACTTCGAGGAAATACCTCCTTTTTCTATCGGTATCGACGATACATCACAGCCAGTATCGATCAGTTGTAGGCGTACAGATAATACCGAAGGCGTGTGGGTCGACACACGAAGGAAAAAAAAGAAAGTAGCTACATAATAACATGTGAGTTAAAAAAACTAATATAAATTATTCTTAACATATATGTGCTAAATTGTTATATATATTAATAGTTTTATTTTTATTTTTATATTTTGCAGGTCATTAATTGGTGAAATTTAACATATATGTTCTAATTTATGAGCTAATTTATTTTTAATTTTTGTTTAACATTCTAAATTGTTGAACTTATTATTTAACATTTCAAAATTATTATTTGTTCTAATTAAAATTGTTCTAAATTGTTCTAAATTAAACTTAAAATTGTTCTAAATTAAAGTTTAAAATTGTTGAACAGAAGGCTTACGAAAACAAACAAAAAGCAAAAAAAAAAAAATTAAACTAATCTGTAACGGTTATTAGCTAATAACCGTTACAGAAGAGTTAAATCTGTAACGGTTATTAGCTAATAACCGTTACAGAATGTCATATATATTAAAAACGTTTGATCTTCTGTAACGGTTATTAGCTAATAACCGTTACAGAAGATCATATATATTAAAAACGTTTGATCTTCTGTAACGGTTATTAGCTAATAACCGTTACAGAAGATCAAACGTTTTTTTAATATACACCATCTAGCCGCTGTTTCGTCACTTCTTTCCAAACTTGAAAACACTCTCAAGCTTAAAACTCTGAGCTCTCCAAACCCTAGATCTCTCCCTCGCTGTCTCTCAAGCACTCGCGGCCTCTCTCAAGCACTCGCTGTCTCTCAAGCACTCGCGACCTCTTCCTCTCTGAAGCACTCTCGCCTCTTCCTCTCCCTCTCAGGTAATCCCTCTTCCCTCTCCCTCTCTGTCCCCTCTTCCTCTCTCCCTGACTGACTCCCCTCTTCCTCTCTCCCTCACTGACTCACTGACTCGCCTCTCCCTCTCTGTCCCCTCTCCTTCTCTGTTCCCTTACAGATCTCTGCTCTCTCAACTCCGACAGCCACCTTTCCCGACAGCACTCTCTTGAAGGTAAACCCCCTTTCTCTGAAATTTTAATTTACGGGCTGTTTTGCTTAATTAGGGACTGTTTTGCTTAATTTGGGGCTGTTTTGTTTAATTTGGGGCTGTTTTGCTTAATTAGGGACTGTTTTGCTTAATTTGGGGCTGTTTTAGGGACTGTTTTGCATAATTTTAATTGTTTTAGGGACTATTTTGCAAATAATAGGGACGGAATTGTGAATATGCAAAATGCTTAATAGGGACAGAAATGTTTATTAGAATTTATTATTAGAAATGTTTAATAGAATTGATTAATGGAATTGATTATTAGAATTGATTAATTATGATTAAATTAATTATTAGAATTGAATCAAATTATTAGAATAAATGGACAAAGCTGAAGGTAGCAATCCTAAGGTGAATAAGGGAAAAACTGTGACAAAGGACAAGAAAAATACAGATGTGACCAAGAAGGAGACGGAGACAAAGCCGGATACCAAGCCGGAGTTCGATGTCACTCGTCAGAGATATGTGCCTCAGCGGATGCGAGATAACCCTCTACCTAGGCGGTCTGTATCTGCTGTGAGGCGCTATCCAGTTGGTTGCGGACGAACAACTGCAGATGGGGAGGAGGGACCAGAGGAGGTGCCAGAGGAGATAGTGGAGGAAGAGAAGGAGTGAAATTAGGGTTTAATAATTATCTATGCTATTTTGTATGAACATTGCTAAATGTGTAATTTTTGAACCTTAGGCTATTATCTATTTATCTAAATTATTGTCTATGATGTGTGAACCTTAATTTGTGTAAGAATTGATGTTTTATCTATGTTTTAATTATTATCTCAATTATTTTGTATGGTGTGATTCTTTATCCATGTTTCAATATATTAATTAGGTAGTAATGGAGAAAGGTGAAGGAAGCCATTCAAAGGGAAAAAAGCCGATCGAACGAGTGTACGTTAGGCGCAAAATTCGTGCCAATCCATCCTCTCAAAATCAAACGAACCAAAACCAAGCCTCTCAAAACCAAGGCCAACCAAGCCTCTCAAAATATGAACCAAATCAGGGGATATCCTTTATGGACCAAGAAGGAAGATGTGTATAAAAGAAAATCTAGAAAGGATGCGCATGAAGGATGGATGGCACCAGACCAGATTGAAGAATTGATGAGCAGGGTCGCAGCTGAAGCCGCTGAGAAAACCAAAAGGGACTTGATTCACTCTGAGGAGATAATGAATGCGGCGAGACAACAAGCTTTTCAGGTAATCCTTTTTGACAATCAAAATGTAATCAAAATGAATGAAAACTATTCTTCATCATCCAGTTGCTTCATAATTTTCAGGACGTGAAACAATGGTTGGCCAGTAGCGGATTGCAGATTCAAGCACCACAGCAATTTGTGACGCCGTATCAGCCATTCGTTGAAGCTGAGGTAGACTCAGGAATGCAAAACGAAGAGTTATTCCGAACGGTTGCCTCAAGCTATATGCCTCCGGATCCGAGAAGCGTTGTTCAGGATCATATTGATCAATTGTTAATGATCAAATTGCAGTATATCGAGCCGGTTGGACAACCATATAAAAACGAAGACGTTGATGCAGTCGTTTCGGAGGTTATGGACTTCATGTATGGGGTATTATTTTAGGAAAATTTTGACTTGATTTGGTGTTAACTCTATGTATAGTTACTTTGTTAATTTTTGCTACATATTGATATATGTTTTGTGCTTGGTATATATATGTGACATCTGATATATGCATGATATATGTTTGTCTGCTGCATGTTGGATTGTATGATGTAAATTGGGTACCAATTTGGTACCAATTCGGCTAGCAAAATTGGGCTAGCCAATAAAACATGCGAAATCAAAAAAAAAAGAAGGTCTTTTGTAACGGTTATTAAGGAATAACCGTTACAGAATTCATAATTTCATTTTTTTATATCAACAATATCTGTAACGGTTATTCCTTAATAACCGTTACAGAAGACTAGATTCTGTAACGGTTATTAGATTATAACCGTTACACTGGATCTAAAAAAATAGTAAATGTAATTTCCGTCAATAATAGGATAACGGTTATTATTTAACAACCGTTATAGAAGCCAGTCTTCTGTAACGGTTATATTATCTATTAACCGTTACAAATGTTCTCCATAAAACCGTAACCACATTTCCGTCCACAATACCATAACGGTTATTAGATAATAACCGTTATAGATCTGTAATGATTATTAGACATTCTGTAACGGGGGCTACTGTAACGTTACGTGTACCGTTACAAATGCCTTTTATTAACCGTTACAGAAGTCAAAATTTCGCGTAGTGTATATATGTATCTAATATTCTTATTGCTAGGCTTTGCTTAATTGCCAACACCCATGACAAAGAAGATTTTGGTCCAATAGACCTTTCATACGATTTGAATCAGCATGGATATATTGCATAACAAATCATCATAGCCCTTGAGCTCAAGTGATATCTTTGGGTGCGTTTGGATAGGTGTGGGAAGAAGGGAAGAAATGGGAAGAAGTATTGGGAAGTGTGTAACTTTGTGGAGAGTTTGGATTGTTTATAATTTTTTTTCTTCTTCTTCTTCCTTCTTCTTTTTTTTTTTTTCCAACAATCCAAACACACCCTTTGTTATAATATTCTGATGGAGGTTTGTGAGATAAATGTTCAAACAGTCCGTTTGGGTTTTTAGACGGACTGTTTGAGACATGAATCGTGTCTAGGCAGAATTATGTGATCTCAGTGTTCTTTCGTTTTTTTTTTTTTTTTTGAGGGTAGGGTGACGATGGCCACAGTCCTACGAAAATTTTATTAATAAGAAAACAAAATACAAAATACAGAAGGTTTGATAATTTACATCATGGATTCATGGTAGAGAGAAAAGTAAAAGACCTAATAAATCTACATTAATACTATACATGAACTTCCTACAACACCACATCCTAAACAATTCTCCTAGCAACCTAACAACCGTCTGATTCTTGCTTTGAAAGATATGACTATTTCTCGCTTTCCAAATATTCCACATTGTGGCTGTCCAAGTTGAATCCTTCCAATAGGAATCTTTTCTGTGATGTTGTAACCAGAATTTGGGGATATGATCCATTGAAATTGATGGAGGAGCAGCTGTTATTACTCTTTGTCAAACAAAAATCAAGAAAGGGAAGTGTAGGAAAAGGTGTGTAGTTGATTCTCTAGCTGAATCATTACAGAGAACACACCCTTGGATTGTGGGCCACCCTCTTTTCTCTAGGTTTTTCTGTGTGAGCAGTCTATTTAAAAGGACAAGCAATAAAAAAGATTTTGACCTTCGGCGGTGCCTTGATTTTCCAATGTCGCTTTTGGTATAGAGATTTAACTCAATGTTTTTTTAGAGATACTAGATAGAGACTACCTAGTTACAACAAAGAAAAAGAAAAGAAAAAGAGAAACAACAAAAAAGAACTCAAAAAAATTAGCAATATCTCGAAAATAAAGTAGCCTCCTGAATTATCCAGTCGCGTACTGGTATAAGTGTTCTTCTGGTATTTCTGAAAATTCGTCCATTTCTCTCTATCCAAATTCCGCAGAGAGCAGTTGCCAGCTTGATTGCTGTGAAATTATCTGTTTTACTGTGACTGCAAATTGCTTGCATCACCAAGTCAACCGTGTGAAGGTTAAGGTTGTGAAGATGAAGTAGTGACCATAGCTCCTTTGCAAATGTACAGTCGCAGAACAGATGTTGAATCGATTCTAAGATATTTGCATGGCACAGATGACAGTGGGCCTGGACAAGGATATTTCTTCTAATTAGTTGATCTTGAGTAAGTATCCTCCCATGAGCAACGAATAGGAGGAACTGTTTAATTGTGGCAGGAGCTTTAATATTCCAAATCTCCTTGAAGTTAAATTTGACCTTGCCAGCACTAGAAAGCTTTTTATAGATTGATGCCACTGAATACTCTCCATCTGAAGTCCACTTCCAAGAAACCATGTCCTGTCCCTGAGTTAGATTTAACTCAATGTTCTTTCGTTAAATTGACTCATTGCGTTCTTTTAGCGTTCCTCTGGTCTATATCTACCTCTGTTCTGACAGTAAGCAAATCATTTCTATCTCTCATTTTAAAAAGTAGTTGACTCTCACTCTCCAATCTGTTGGAGAACCGAATCTGCGATGTCATCTAATTGGCAATTAACCGAATCCACGTTATTCAGTAAAGTTCTTACAAGCTTGAGCCACATGCCTAAAGAGTTTGTACTCTAATTCCAATAGAATTCTAAAGTGCATGTGCTGATGTGAAGCCATGTCGGACTCGCTTTCTATAGATAGTGTGCTTCTCAGTACAGGCCTTTTGCCTTAACCAAGCATGTATCACCTATTTAAATATCTGCTAGCATAGTACAGGCCTTTTGCGGTTTTGCCTTAACCAAGCATATATCACCTCTTTAAAGTTATAAATATCTGCTAGCAGATATGGACTCCTAATATTTGTATTCAATCAAGTGGATTTGTTTAAGACTGGATAGAAATATATATAATCATGCTATAGGGTTTGAAATTAACAACAAAAATAAAGATTTTTTTAGTTATTACCAACAATAATTTTTCACCAAAAGAAAAAGTTCTAAAAGTGTGGTCATAAATGACTTTAGAGATGAAGTTTTTTGAGTTTTGACTGTTCGTTTCATTTATAACCATTTATACTTGAACACCGTAAAATTTTGTCTGATACACAGTTAACTGATGCTCACCATAAATTAAATCTAGTTTATTTACTTAATCTTATTTAGTAAGTACATATATTGAAAATAAGGAGCAAAAGATTCCATATTCATTTATTTGAAACAATATTTTTTATAAACGAAGTGAGTTTTTTAGGCATAGGTACTAAATAATTTTCTAAACATAATAGTTCCAACAAAATTAAATATTTGACACATATAATAGCATGACATGTCAATCGCAAACAACTTAAACGTGTTAACCTACTACAGGAAATGAGATTAAAGGCTACGACTATGAGGATAATTCTCAACGCGCTCGACGGTTTGTACATGTCAGTATGTCACTGCAGAGAACTGGGACTCCTCACAGAGACCTTTTGTTGAACTGACGTAAACAATTGCTATATATAGTTTTTTTTTTTTTTTTTAGCTACATATTGTTTAAGAACTGGGGAATTAATGGGTTTGGACTTCAATTAGGACTGGATGGAGTAAGTGGAGGCTCCGAGTCCGAGGTCCCATAACGGCGCATAGTGTCTATATAACTGACCCCGCAGTGAGAGGTTATCTTCACAATTAAAGCGCACTTCTCACTTTTAACCCTTGACTACCCTTACTTTCTCTCTCTACTCTCGCCAACTCCCTTACAAAGAGCACCGAGAATTAATAACAGAGAGAGAGATGAGTGAAGGTTTTGGAAAGACACTGGAGTTGGAGAAAGTGGAGGGAGGAGAGAGCGATCATGGACAAGAATCAGTCGAGTACCAAGGATGGAAATCCATGCCTTTTGTTATAGGTATGGATCTCATCATCTAATTCAATAACTGTATCTTTGTTGCCATATATACTTTCTTTCAATAAGAGAGTGGAGAGAAAGTCGTAATATTCTCTAAATATTTTCTTTGAATTTGAAATTATTATTGTGCATTTGAGTCCCCCTCATTTATTTTTTACTTGTTTTAAGACTTATGACACTTTTTTTGTATACACATATAAAGTAATCGTATTTAGATTTGATATGATTAATTATATAAGCTCCTATTGATCAAGCATAGGGAATGAGACATTTGAGAAGCTCGGGACGATTGGTACGATGGCGAACCAACTGGTGTATCTAACAACAGTCTTCCACATGGACAGCGTCACAGCAGCAACAATGATGAACATCGTTTTTGGTACCACAAACATGACGCCAGTGCTTGGCGCTTTTATCAGTGACACCTTCTTAGGCCGTTACACCACCATTGCCTTTGCTTCAGTGGCCTCTCTTCTGGTATTTCACTTCTCCTTTTTTTTTTCAAAAAGGTACTTTCTGTTTCCGGAATTTCCGTTTTTAACTTCCAGCAAGTTTTCTTTTGTGGGTTTTATCGGAAAATAGTTTCCTTCAAATGTTTCCAGGAGAGAGTCTCAAGATGATTGATTTTCTGTTTGGTTAAAAATTTATGATAATCAAATTCTATTTGCAGATAGAAAAAGTTTAACTTGAGTCGTAGTACTTGTTTATTTCATATAAATATGAATGGTCTATATTTCGAATAAATTCTGAATGAAAAGGCAGAAGTTGATACATTGGTGCTCAAATCTGTAGCTTGATTCCACTAACTGAGCCTATTTTGATATTTTGTTTGCCTAGCTAAGCTAATTGCATTCCTATATTTTATTTTATTTTGGACCTACATAGGATGGACACTTCTAGGGTAGTGCTGGCGTGCTTGTTATCTAATTAATATTTATTATTTTTTACACAAAATATGATACGGCTTTCATGTCTAATAAGATTGAAAATATATTTTGGGTTCACTTCGAATTTAATAATTAATTAAATATATACTTTATAACAATAACAGGCGAACCAATTTGGTTACTATGGCTGTCAAACGAAATCCGTTTGGAACATTTCCGTTCCGTTCCGTCCAAACGGAACTGTTAATAAAAGGGAATATGTGTTTCATTTTCTGAGAACGGAACGGAAACGAAACAGAGAGTGGTACACGTTACTATTTCTTTTTATCGAAAATAGGCTGAAATCAATACAAAATGGACTGAAATCAATGAAATATTGACAACAGAACAGAAACGGAATGAAAAATCGTTTCATTTAACGAAACGAAAACGGTATTTCCACTGCCGTTTCGAAAGTTTGACAGCTCTACCTGTAATAATATACCTTCTCATTGGATTCTACTTAGTAATATCAATATGCACCGACTATAATTAATTGAGACGATTTACAACATTTTTTTTTTTAAATTGGGCCCATGGGCGAGACGATTTATAACATGGGCAGTCAGGTCAAGTGACATCAAATCTACAAAGGAAAGTACATTCATTTATATCCGATACTTTGGACCACGTTACAGTACTTCATAAATGCACTAGTCAAATTATTGCATAGCAGGTTGGTGCGTTAGAGTAGCTAGCTGTAGTAAGTTTTCTTCTTTAGTTGAGATGGTCAACAAAAAATCTAGATATAGCAAGATAACAACAAAGCTTATTAATTACAACACCCCACATTTCAGGAGTTGACGCTTGTCTGTACTCTTTAACTGATTCAAATAACATGTTGTCGAATATATGGAGAGTACGTATATATATCATCTTCTTGGTATATTAGAAAAATAAAGTATGATTTTTCTGAAGGTAGCTAGTTCATATGCGAAATGAGTATTTGATTCTGGCAGACTAGCAGTATTGTTTTCTAAAAATAGGGGAGGAGGAGACAAAAAGTAACAATAATAAATGCAAGTTTATAAATTGTAAAGACTTTGAAGCCTTTGCATTATTTCGGCCTACCAGTACTTCTTTTAGAAACTAAGTAGAAATAGAAACAATTCAAAATTCCAGATATACAACTACTCAGATAAAGATAATCTTCAAAAATTATATAGATGAAAAACCGTTAAGAGCTAACTCATATCGAAGTATGCAAAAATTAGCTATAAACAAGCTGATGGAAAAGAAACAGATCGACATGGGCTAAAATCAGCCAAGACTGACGGATCGACCTGTCAGCTGCGATAATATCTCAACTTTTGAGGTTCTAATGGCGAATATGAACCATTCAATGTGTTCTCTATATGAAAATCTCATTGGAGACCAAATTTTATATTTTTCTGATTTTATTTACTATTTTTTTGAGATTTTTAAAAATCATAATTATTGAAGGATCCAGAATTGTTTAGATTAAGAATTTTGTAAAATACCAAACAAATACTAAAAAATTTCAGAAAAATATAAAATTTTGTCTCCAACGAAATTTCAATATGGAGAACACATTGAACGGTTCGGATTGACTGTTAGAATCTCGAAAATTGAGTTTTGATCGTAGCTGACGGTTCCGTCAGTCGTGGCTGATTTTTGCCCATCTCAAAGAAACATAACATACCACTTTACCAAATGCATTACTGCACAACCATCACACAAAAGATTAATTTCAAATCATATTCATTTCTTTTTTTTTATTTATGATATGATGAATATTGCATATAATGGTTCAATATGTATATAATTATGCTAACTTCATGCACTCTCACATTTATTAATATTTTTAACTTAAGGGGATGGTACTTCTGACCTTGACTGCCGCAGTCCCAAAGCTGCACCCCTCTCCTTGCAAGGAAAACCATCAGGAATGTCATGGTCCCACATCTTCTCAGCTCTCTGTTCTCATCTTTGCATTCTTTCTACTAACCATCGGAGCTGGCGGCATCCGTCCTTGCAATCTGCCCTTCGGCGCTGACCAATTCAACCCAAAGACTGAGTCGGGCCGCAGGGGCATTGCAAGCTTCTTCAACTGGTACTACTGCACCTTCACAGTTGCCATGATGATCTCCGCGACACTCATAATATATGTGCAGAGTAATATAAGTTGGACCCTCGGCCTTGCAATCCCTGCCACATTGATGTTCTTCTCATGCATCACATTCTTTGTTGGCACAAGATTTTATGTTAGAGTGCAACCTGAGGGAAGCCCCTTCACCAGCATGGCACAAGTGATTGTGGCGGCTTTTAAGAAGCGGCAAGTGAACTTACCAGAGCTGCCAGAAAAGGAATTGTTTGATCCTCCCCACCACAGCAACCTTGTAACCAAACTGCCACACACCGATCAGTTCAAGTAATTTCCTGATACTTTTGGTTGTCGAATATAGAAGTAATTGTTTCAATTTTAACATATATTGGATATTATATAAGAGTTTATCAGAACCATAAGGTATTAAGGTCCATATGTTAAGAGCATTTTTTCTAAAATTTTGTGTTTATCCAAACCTTGTCCATTGGAAGATCCGTAGGTGGGCTTTTCAGGCTTGCAATTGGGACGGATCCAATGATTAAGAAAATAACGTCATGTTAAGCTTGTACAATCTAATATTTTCAGTCGTGTTGTCTGGTGACTGGTGTTGGCTTCCCGTCATGTTGTTTGGTGTTGACTTCCAGTCTTCCCCCTTCTTTAGCCCAATTAGGTTTCTCACATTAATATTTTCATTTTTTTTTCTTTTTCTGGAATTAGTAGATGGGTTACTATTCAAGCCTAGTAAAAAGCACCAGAGGAAAAGAGAAATTTTGAGCTGTTATACAACAACCGAGAACCTAAAATTAATAAACGAAACTATGACATAGGCCATAATATATAAATTTTTAATACGCACTGGATAAGTTATGGGTCAACACTGATATTCAACTCTTCCATTGTTTTCTGTAATAGGTTCTTTGACAAGGCTGCAGTCATTACTTCAAAAGATGAAATTAAATCAAGCGGTGAAGCAACAGATCCGTGGAGGCTCTGCACCGTGCAGCAAGTAGAGGTGGTGAAATGCTTCTTTCGCCTGATCCCGGTTTGGTCATCTTGCATCATGTACTATATTCCACTCACAATGCATGGCACTTATGTTGTTTACCAAGCACTCCAAACAGACCGCCGGCTCGGCAAAAGCAGTTTTAAAATCCCAGCTGGATCATTTGTGGTGTTCAATATGCTTACATTGACAATCTGGATACCAATTTATGACCGTCTGATTGTACCTCAGTTGAGAAAAATCACAGGGCATGAAGGTGGGATAACCATTCTACAAAGGATTGGTGTTGGCATCGTGATTTCGATTTTGGCAACAACAGTCTCAGCATCTATTGAAAAACACAGAAGAGACATAGCTTTGCATAAGCCAACACCAATGTCTAGCCTTTGGTTGGTCCCTCAGCTAATGCTCTTCGGCCTTTCTGAAGCTTTCAGTATTATTGGCCAAAACGAGTTTTACTATCAACAATTCCCAGAGAATATGAGGAGCGTTGCTAGTGCAGTGCTTCTTTTGGGTTTTGCCATTTCGAGTTATGCCAGCAGTGCACTGGTGACAATCGTTCACAAAGTGACTGGTCGTAACGGGAGCAGGAACTGGTTAGCTAAGGATCTCAATGAGGGTAGGCTGGATTTGTTTTACATGATGATTGCTGGTGTTGCAACACTTAATTTTGTATATTTCATCATCTGTGCCAAGTGGTATCGGTCCAGGGGCAAAGCAAATGGTGCCGAACCCAAGGTTTTCTTAGAGGGGAAGGAATAGAACGCTCTTTGTCAGAATCAGTAAATTATAAATGTATAGGTGATAATAAAATGCTCTAATCCAAATAGCTGCTGGTCTTCAGGTTGCTGTAGTTTGCCCCGTTTATAAACTTTTATATGAAACAGGGATAGTATTTGACTTGTAGGCTTATAGCTATAAAGTGCACTTGTAGAATATGAAGGGAAGTGTGTCATACTTCATGGCCAACTTCTGATAGCAGCAAGAAACTCTACTTTAGATTAATTTGGAAATCGACTGTGATTTCAAACCAACAATTAGTCCTATCAAAATTCACAAACAAATTAACATGGTCAAGAAACAACTTTGACCTGAATTTACCCTCAATTTGCAATTTGAATTTACCCTCAAATTGCAGGTTCCCAACTTGAAATCCTGGCCCCTTTCCCACCAACAAACCACAACCGCGGTGAAATAAGTTGATCCTAAGAGATAGAGAGAAGAGGGAGTTTAACCTAAAATAGTGGAGAGAAGGAATGAAAGATTGCTGAATATCTCCTGTTGGCTTTTCCATATCCTTGAAAAAGGTGAAAGAAGAAGGGTCAGCGGCAAACCTTCCAAAATTCATTCAACCGAACTTCTAACAAAATGGAAACAGAGAGATTGGGCTTCAAAGCATGTGGATCCACTTTAGACTACAGGCCCGGTAAAGACAATTTCAAACTGGCTGAATCTTTTTGAAAATGGGCCTGACCTGATACTATACCATAATACCGAAAATTGATAAGCATCGTCTATCTGCATGCCATCGTGCGCCATCGCCCTTCATCGCTTGGCAAAAAAAAAAATGGGTTGTGCCATTAAGGCCCAGCATGTGACCTACACGTGAGAACATTTCATTCTTTCTTTTTCCGAACCGATCAGAAATGTCTCCTCCTACTCAAATCGCACCTTCCACCATGGCGAATTTCTCATCTCCTACTCAAATCACACGAGTTTTTTCTCTCCTCTCCTTCTCTCTAGTGCGCACTCCCCTCCTCTTCAGATGTGCTCTCCTCCCCTCTAATTCCCTCTCCTACTCCCGACGCTCCCTTTTCCGCCTCCTTTGGACCTCGCCTCCCTTTTCCGCCTTCCTTCGACCTCGCCTCACAGCAAAAGAAATTGAACACAAAAAATAACGAATTGAACATATGAATGAACAAAGTGAACATATACACCAATAAAGTGAGACATATAAAATAAATACAAAAGTCGACGCACAACAAAACAAATTGAACACATAAAAGTAACAAATTGAACATATGAATGAACAAAGTGAACATATACACCAACAAAGTGAGACATAAAATAAATACAAAAGTTTGACGCACAACAAAACAAATTGAACACACAAAAGTAACAAATTGAACATATGAATGAACAAAGTGAACATATACACCAATAAAGTGAGACATATAAAATAAACATAAAAGTCTAACACACAACAAAACAAATTGAACACATAAAAGTATCAAATTGAACATATGAATGAACAAAATGAACATATACACTAACAAAGTGAGACATATAAAATAAACACAAAAGTCTGACGCACAACAAAACAAATTGAACACATAAAAGTAACAAATTGAAATATGAATGAACAAAGTGAACATATACAGCAACAAAGTGAGACGTATAAAATAAACACAAAAGTCTGATGCAGAACAAAACAAAATGAACACTTAAAATAACAAATTGAACAGATGCAATAAACAAAATGAACAAAATCTGATGCACAAAAAAGAATAATTGTGTAATTGCCTCAAAAATTGTGCTATATTAAGTTATTTATTGAAATATTAAACTGAATTACTAAACACATGTAATATTTTAACTGAGCACATGTTATATATAAATAAACACATATTCAAAGAATAAAAATGAACGCGTATAATATTTATTTAATTAATTAATTAGTTGTTTTCCAATCTAAACTTTGATGTACTATTTTCAAAGCATTATAATTAAACCTTGATGCCCGACAGGGCCACGTGATTTGACTTTTTAAGTTTTCAACTCCGAACATCACATATTCACATTATAATAAAATTTTAATGCGCTAGCGACGGGCCCAAAGATGTGCGCGATCCGCGATAGCCTGCGATGGTCGCGATGGTATATATTCTGATGGTACTTATCAGTTCTGCATAATACCAATGCCATTCTCCTTATTCTGCTGCACAGGAAACGGAATAGAGTGCTAACTTCCGATCCGAACCATCCGATCAATAATGAATATTTTGTGATTAATATCAGACTCGTCGAGATTCATGTGGTACGTAAAAATCTATCTATCGAGATTAGATAGCACGGTTCGGATAGAAAATTGGCACTCTAATGACCTTAAAAGCTCAAGAAGACTCCATTCATCCTCTTTTGGTCATATGTTTTTTGTGATTAATATTTCCTTACCATTTAGTCATCATTCTAAAACTACCCATCAGGATGGGCCTTTAGTGTCAATAATAAATTTGTTTTCCACTCTAATCAAAATGTGTGATGATGTTTAACAGAGGGTTTCGCATGTAATGATATTTTAGGGGGCGTTCGTAATTTTTCATAGATATTTATAGGTTCTAATGGGACTAAAAAGATATGATTTGTACACGGCATCGTTAAAGTTTAGACATGTTTTTTTTTCCCTTCAATATTTTCTGTGTTTCAAGAATTTCACAAACTATACTCATCCTACAGTATACTTCTGTATTTCCAAGTAAAACAAGGGAAAAAAATTTAATTCACGCTAATCCAAGAAGACAGATATGAAAATAAGATTTATTAATTTTTTTTTTCCTTCTGGAGAGAGGTGTGGGAGTCGGTGAGCGGTTTCCCAAAGATTTTTTTTTTATTATTATTATTTTTTTATCTAATGCAGCCAATTTCCTAACAATTGTCCACTGGTTTTGCTTTTGTTTTTTTTTAATTTATAAATGAAAATATCTTATATCATAATATAAGACGCCAACTTAATTAATTTCAAAAGAAATAAAAAAGAAGAGGACGGTTCTGGTGCCTACATTTTTTAGATGCCTCATCTGCCACAGATTTTGAACCGTCCGATCGGGGTCTAGATTGTAATTCAATTTAATGGGCTGCTCCGCAGAGAACAAAAAAAAAAGAATGAAAAGAAAAAAAGAAAACCCTCGATCTTTATCTCGTCACCGGCGCTCGCCATCTATTGCTCCCTTTATCTCCTCTCTGGCGCTCGCCATTGAGCGATCCTCTTCATCTCCGTCTCGCTCTCCTCTCCCCCACTGTCGCTAGAGATCTCCTCTCCCTCATTGCGTTGCTTGAGCCCTCCTCTCTTCCCCGTCGGTTGTGTTCTCTTCCCTCCAATCGAGCTCTCCTCTCCCTCAGAGTTGCTCGAGTTGGACTGAAATTTCCGTTAATCACTTAGTTGAATTGCTATGAAGGACGCATTTTTTCTGTTCTTTAGAAAAAAAATTAATTAACATATATTCTTTTGCTTTCCCTTTCTTTTTTTTTTAAGTGGAACTTCATCGAATATCCAGTTTGTTTAACATTTCAATTTCTATCTTTTCAATCATAACTTGTTTTCTAATTCTACACAAAAATAATTCACTATAATGTCCAACAATTAAAGCTCTCCTTTGATCGAATATTTTTCTTTTGTTTTTTTTTCATTTTGAGGGCTAGATCAAATGGTCATGGCATTGAAGACTAGTCATGTTCATGGACATCCTAGTAGTGCATGCATTGGGTTTCAAGAAAATGGCACTGGTCATACACTACGCCATTTAATGACATTAGTATCGATTTTTTGTGTGTTATTAGTATTGGTTTTGTACCGATACTAATAATAGGGATACTAAAAATAAAAAAAATCGGTACTAGGGTTAGAAAAGTGGCGGGAAACACTAATCCCAAACTTTAATCATTAATAGTTTTAGGTCTCCAAAAATTATGAAATAAATTACTTAAACTCCTTATCGTAATTGTGATTACCAGTAAAAATTTCAAGAAGAGATCTTAAACCATCTGGGAGAATAAAAAAAGACAAATCTCTAACAAGTGCACGAAAACACCGTTATGAGATTTTCAGCTTATCCTCTCAACCATTTGGTCTGTTAGACCACCTTCTAACCAGTTTTTATATATACAATATACATAGAAAAACTAGTTTAGAATATAGGCTAACCATCCATGAAAAGAAAACAACCAAGTTCAGTTCAATAAATTCAAGTTACATGCTAAACAATCGACAAAACCTGTACTGGAACAGACTATCGATCGAAATGTTTTAACCTAGTTGAAGGTCCAAACTTCCATGAAAAGTTACTTAAATCTTCAATACTAGAAAGAGATCGTATAACAATATCAACAATCCTTGATATCGGAGATCAATATCTCTAGTTATAAATTAGCTACTTAAATCTTTCGATATGTAAGCCAATGAAACATTCATGTAACTTCTTATAAAAGAAGAATCTCTCGGTCAACTCATATTCTCTATATTCAATCATAAATGATTGAGTTAATATATACTTTCTCCAAGAACACTTTCTTGAGTAAGCGGATGAGAGCGTACGAGTTAAATCTAGTCCATATGAATTCTCTAATTCAAAGGTCTAGAAATTTCAAATGAGGATATTAAGCACATGCTTTATTGAATAGCTTTTCGTCAAAAGTCAATCAATCATTACGATGCTACGTTTGGGTAGTTTGAGGAAAATTTTGGGAATTCAAATACTCAAGTTTCTCTTCACTAAGATCGTGTCTTAGGAATCGGTATTACTTCTTTAAGTGAATACTTTTAGAAACGAGTTTTTTTTCAAAGATTGATCACAACAAAATTAACAATTTTAACATCTATAACAAAATCATTTTACGGTCATTTAGTTTATGCAATTGTTTTATTTATAACAAATAAAACTCTCACTACATTTATTTAATGTCCCTAATATAGTTGGTTTTCCAAGATTCCTATTTTCGTTGAGATGGTGCTAGCGTCGGCATGACACCAAAACAACTAGATAAGGTAGGTTCTCCGACCAATCATTCCATATGATTCTTGGTTTGTGAAATATCTCATGTATATCCACAAACTTCGCCCTGATGTCCAATCCGATTAGGGTCCATCGATAAGTAACATCTCTCTATTTGCTCCTTGTAAATCCGATTTACACCCCGACACGGATGATGGAACATGATGTCTCGCGTCGGCGAGAATGCATCAATGAACGATCATACCACGTAGAAGGGGATAGAGAGAAGGAAGGTGATTTAATTTAATCGAGTTTTGTTTGAGACAAATAACCATATGACACTTGTTTGGTGGTCGTGTAAGCATACACCCTTACCTAACCTATCACAAGCAATCATACAAGTATCTCATCCATTGTTGTGAGTTTGTATGGCTCCCGCTTGCATTAGTTTCACCACATCATCCATGAAGCAAAACTAATCTAATCCTTGTCCCTCCCACTAAATTCTATAAGGATCTAAATCCTATATAAAATAAAGAAACAAAAATACATGTGAAAATATCCTATTCCCATCCTAGCATTAGGGGCATGCAAGCCACACTAGTTACATCAAAATTAATCAACAATCTTTGCGTATTGTTTGCCATAAGCAAATTTCGTGCATAAATTCTCAATTTTAAACAACCAAACTTGTTTAAATTCATTTAGAAAATCTTTCAAACATCCCATAACTGAAAGGAGATCAAACAAGGAGTTTTCTAATTGATTTTCAACTAGTTTGAATGATTAGAAAGCAATAATTTAACAAAAAACGAAACTAATGGAATCCAACAAAATTAATAGTTTTAGGTCTCCAAAAATTATGAAATAAATTACTTAAACTTCTTATCGTAATTGTGATTACTAGTAAAAATTTCAAGAAGATATCTTAAACCATCTGGGAGAATAAAAAAAGACAAATCTCTAACAAGTGCACGAAAACACCGTTATGAGATTTTCAGCTTATCCTCTCAACCATTTGGTCTGTTAGACCACCTTCTATCCAGTTTTTATTTATACAATATATATAGAAAAATTAGTTTAGAATATAGGCTAACCATCCATGAAAGAAAACAACCATGTTCAGTTCAATAAATTCAAGTTACATGCTAAACAATCGACAAAACCTATACTGGAACAGACTGTCGACCGAAATGTTTTAACCTAGTTGAAGGTCTAAACTTCCATGAAAAATTATAAAATTAATTTTTCTGGAATCCTAACTTAAAATAGAACAACTCCATTTAAACAGATTTTTTAAAGGAGTTCTCAGTTGGTACAGTTTATTAGAACACAATCGATTTGCTCAATAAACTGGATCTGACAAGATCTTCTTTTTCATACTTGAAAACTCGCAAACTAATCCGAGTAATGCAACAATCTACACATGCTCAGAAAGAGTTTGAAGTCCTTTTTAATTCTAGCCATAGAACACTGGTACTTATATTCAAAATATAAATCTTTCAAGCCATTCAAATTAACAGAACAGTGCGAGCAAAAACTGGTTCTGCGCACCATTGCCGTTTTATTCACAGTAAATCCATACAATTTCAGAAAAACGTGAATATAACGTCACAAGAATCACAATCCACAGATCTACAACTTTTATGCAGATGGAAAAATCTTCTAGAGAATATATCATAGCGAAAAATGCGAAACAACACAGAAAATGTCATTTCCAGACAGCACAAATACATCATCTCTACTAATCCAGTAATTAGCCAATTTTTCTTAATTAAGTGTCAAATTAACTTAAGCACAACCTTGTACTCTGATAACACTGTTAGGAAATCGTTCAATTTTAGCAAGGATCTAGTGCATAAGTCAATTCACACACAAGAGAAAGGTAGTAGGAATTGTACCTCCCGCGAAATCGTATTCGCGGGGCTTGACCACGGCATAGAAGTCGATGACATGCCTCCATGCGCCTCCTCTATGTTGGCCTTGAGTCCACCAAGGAAACTAACCATTCTCATAGGTCCTATGCTCGTAGGAACTAGAGGAATGCTAATCTCTTTGCTATTCTTGAATTAATCCAATATTCAATTTAGGAATAGCTATTCTCTACACATGAGACCTAACAATAATCAATGGAAGAGAGCAAAAATGGAAGAGAGAAAATAATTTTTCTCTCTTGAAGGTGGCGGCTAGAAGAAGGGAAGAGGAGGAGAGAGAAAGCTTAGGTTGGAAGGCACCAACTAGTGGTCCTTATATAGAGATCAAGTCCAACCTTCTCACTTCCAAAATTACCATCATGCCACTCACCCTAGGCCGGCCAAAATAAAAGCCTAAATGGGCCATTTTCATATTTTGTTTATTCTCTCTTAAACCTATTATATCAAATATATAATAGGCCTTTTCAATTGATTATCATTTTGGCTCATAATGGCCAATTAAATTAAGCCTTTATATTCAATATAATTCATTCAATTATATTAAATATTATTGAGCATAATTAATTATCAACTTATTGATAATTACTTTAGGATAAGCATATGTATTAAATTAATTTCTATATGATCCTTTTGATATAATTAATTATAACGTTTTGCAACAGTATATAATTAATTAATCAACACATCATATTTTGCATTCTCCAATGCAAACAAATCAATTAATACACTGTATGGTTAAAGTCCTATTTGTGTGACCCTTTGAGGATTTATGCTATGTTGGTCATGGAAATAAATCGTTATTTAATTCCAATAATCATAAGCGGTATCTAGCAACATGTTATGATTCTCAATTCGCATAAATAGTGTACTACTACAGTATTTAAATCCTGCATAAGAGAATAAATGTATTTCCTTATTTTGATTCTTATGTCTCACGATATCATCGTATAATCCAAGATAGGAATGTGTCATTCTTGCAGATTATACGTTTCTTGATCTAGAGTTGATCGCTTAGTTGCGCGCATACGATCCAACTCCATCAAGGGGCCTAAACAGATATCGTCACTCACTAAGTGAATTAATGAGGAACATACAATTTTCTTGATGATTAGCTTTTCCCCGCACAATTCAAGAGACACATAAATAAAGTCCGTATAGCAGCCCTTATCGGGAATCAACGGTAGACAATATTTATTGAACCTATCCTCATGTGGAAAAGATAAACATCTCAAACTTAGAACCAAAATCATAACAAAATAAATAATGACACGTAACACAATCCATATATTTATTTCGTTGGGTCAAGTCCTGTACTATGTTCCACAACATACACATATGCAATTAAGTTGGTAACTCTTTACCTATGATTAGTAGAACTTAATCATCACTTAACTTGCATACTAATCTTATATATGATAATTAATGTTCCTTTGTTAATTATAAAGATTATGGACCGTTTATATTTATTATTGTCATTCTAAAGAATGATCCATAAAGATCTACGATTCAGATCCTCAACCTGAATAATCTGACAATAATAAACCTAGGAACAAATGATAAAATATCATCCATAACATAAACTCTAACACATAATCCACAAGATGAATTGGCTATCTCAGAAATGAATTGGCTATCATGCATGCACCATAACTCTAGCTACATACACAGGTGTGCCGGACGTTCCTGGAAGGAGAAGCAAAGCTTCGACAGGCGTCTGTATTTATTAGGAATATCAAACATAATAACAAATTGTCATAAACCCTATAAATATTATATGTGGGAAAAACAATATATATCATTAGCTTGATAAAATTAATAACTTGAAAACTCGGATGAGGAATCGGATGTGGTAGATTGTTGCTACCCTGTGATAGCATCAGTATAGCTTGTTGGTAAATTGGATCGTAGGTCTACGGTGTTTGGACTTGACCTTGGCCTTGCGAAAACATTTGTGAAAAGCTTTGCTGCATTCACTTATTGAGTTCCTCCTTCATTTGTGCTTTCACTTCCTCCACCAACCGATCAACCTCCTCTTTGGAATACCCCTTTGATGATTTTCTCGTACCCCTACCATACACCTGCTTCGCACCGAAAAAGGTGGATATCCTCTCAACCGTCCCGAGTGCTCAGGCGTCCCGATCGTAGACGTGAAGATGTCATTTTGACGAACAGACTCAACTTCCCCTGACTGAACTAGGGCAACCTATTACAAAATGAAATTAATGTTAGTTAGACTAAATTAAATTCATTTAATACATAAATAAAGTTATTGGAGTTGTTAGACGTACCACTTTGTTGATCACCGCGACAGCCTTAGGGTTTTTAACCACAACATTACCGGTCACTGGATCCTTTACTGCGCGTGTCCTACTCCAACTATAAGTCCGACCATGCATATCCTTGGTAATAACTGAGGACCCACCATGGACCACCTCTCCTTCTTTCCATCTCAACCCACCATGGGGCATGTCTTTCTTTACGGCATTTATCTTTCCTTGTTGACTCATTTATCTTTTCATTTTTCATTTAGTACCGATTTTCCATAAAAAACCGGTACTAATATATTGATTTTAAGTACCGGTTATTATAAAAAAATCGGTACTAAATGAAAAACGATTTTATTTATTTTTGTCGGCACTTTAGTACAAAAAACCGGTACTAAAAATCAATATATTAGTATCGATTTTTTATAAAAAACTGATACTAAATGAAAAACGATTTTTTTCCTAGCGAATTTCAGTACCGATTTTTAAAAAAAACCGGCACTACATAATAAATCTGACAATTACAAAATTGCCATGATTTATTATTAATACCGGTTTTCTTAAAAACCGATACTAATGGTCCGGTACTAATAATTCTTTTTGGTGTAGTGATAATCGAACTGAATACAATTTGATTTAACAAAATGGCATGCGAACCACAGTAGAAAGTAAGACAAAAACATGCCGGGCCTTCTTTTCGAGTAGGGAATTCTCCGTTCATAGCACTGTAATTCAGCAAAATGACAATCAAACCGCCGTAGAAAATCCGAAAAGACACTATTCATAGCACTATAGCTCATCATTTTGATGTACGTACTATAGTGAGTCTAATCCACAATTTGGGGGTTAGGGAATTAGGGATGAAAACGGATCGGAAAGTGGTCATATCATATTCGTATCTATTTTTTTTTTCTGGATTCGGAAACGAATACGGATATGTTCGGATACAGATACGGATTAGACGTTAAACAGAGACGAATATGATTCGAATATTACGGGATACGAATATATTTTAAATATTAAAATAAATATATATAAAGAAAAGTTTAATATGCACTATAGTGCATAAGGCATTTCGTGCACCACGGACTTTTTCGGGAGTATTTTTGTAAATTGACAAATCTAATTTAATAAATCTAATCTACATATTGAAATATCATAGAAAACCAAAATTTACAATTTTTGAGATTTTATTACTATTTTTATCGAATTTTTTAAAACATTCCATTTTTGGAAAATTGTAAATAGTACAACATTCCAAAAATGACATGTTTTAAAAAATTCGAAAAAAATAGTAATAAAATCTAAAAAATTGTAAATTTTGGTTTGGTATGAGATTTCAATATGTAGATTAGATTGGTTAAATTCGATTTGTCAATTTACAAAAATATTTCCGAAAAAGTCCGTGGTGCACGGAATGCCCTATGCACTATGGTGCATATTAAACTTTCTCTATATATAAATTAAGAAAAATTAATTAATTAATTCTATATTATCATCGTATTATGTTATTATATTGCCAAAATGTTATTTTAAGTGGATCTAACTAGAAAAAAATTAAGTTTATTAAATCAAAAGTCTTTTTTTATAGGTGCTAGAGGAGTGATTACGTTTATTATCTTGTATCATTAATTTAATTAAGGGTGAAAATGGTTCGGATAAAGACTAAATATGGATCGGATAACAAATTTTTTTGTCGGATACGGATACAGATCGGATAGTAGTCAAACCATATCCGCATCCATATTTTTGTTGGATACGAATACGATTACGAATATGTTCGGACTCGAATACGGTTCGGATATTAAGCATATTTTTCGGATTCGAATGCGGTTCGGTGCGGAGTTTATCCGCACCGTTTTCGTCCCTAGTTAGGGTAAGGGTCTACTCCAAAACCACGACCGTAGAGGAAAGGAACGGAAAGGAAGTAAAAAAAAGGGCAGCTCGATCTACTTACTTGCTCCACAGCAAGTAGAAAGGAAAGGAGAGGAAAGAGAGACAAAGTGAAGTATATACAAATTTTACAAAGAGTACGTTTACTCTCCATGTGTACCCTCCAATAGACTGCATTTTTCGTTTTAATGAAAAACGTGGTGAGCTTATGCTCACTTGTTTCAAAAAAAAAAAAATGTGTACCCTCCAATTTGGAAGGTAACAAACTTGGACAACCTCTCCTTTCCCACACCTTCCTTTCCTCTGATAAAAGATTTCTGGAGCAGAGTCTTAGGCCGGGAGTAGAAATGTTCATAGCACTGAAGAGTCATGTACTTATGTTATTACACATCGGTACATGATTAATTGAAGCGTTTATTGGAAAGGTTATTTAATTATGATTCTGCTGTTTGTATCTCTAGGCAATTAATAGATTCAAAAACTTAAAATTGCACAACAAATACACCCTTGTCAGATCTTAACTAGATGTTAACAGTAGTCCATATATATCTCTATATAGAGATTGGCTAAAAAGCTTTGCAAAGCATAAGAGGTGTATGCTTTAGAGTTTATGGTCATGAGTTGCAACTCATCAAAGGGTCCGTGAGTTGCGATCAAAATACCTAAATCGAGTTTAAAATGACCGATCCAAACAGTCCAATATGATCTCCCTATTGAAATCTCCATGCAGACCAAATTTTATAATTTTTAAGTATTTCTTTAAAATTTTAGAAAATCGTTAATCTAATCAGTTCAGAACCGTTCAAAAATAGCAGCTTTCAAAAATCCGAAAAAAATACTTAAAATCTCAAAAAAAATATAAAATTTGGTATGTATGGAGATTTCAATAAATTGAACAGTTTGAATTGGTCATTTTAAACTAGATTTAGGTATTTTGATCGTAACTCACGGATCTTTTAGTGAGTTGCACCTCACCATAGCAAAACTCTATATATATATATATATATATATAGAGAGAGAGAGAGAGAGAGAGAAAGCTTTCAATCAAAGCGCTTTGACCGGAATCTCGGTTAAACCCCGTCAGATCTCAATATTGAAAGTTCAAATGACCGATCCAAACCGTCAAATATGATCTCCATATTGAAATCTCCTTGCCAGCTAATTTTTTCATTTTTTTGAAATTTTTAAGTATTTTTTTTCAGATTTTAGAAAATCGTTAATCTAATTTGTTCTGAACCCTTTAAAAACTGCTATTTTTAAAAATCCAAAAAAAAATACTTAAAATTTTCAAAAAATGAAAAAATTAGTCTGCTATTTTTAACGGTTTGGATCGGTCATTTGAACTTTCAATATTGAGATCGAGCGGGGTTTAACTGGGACTTCGGTCAAAGCGCTTTGATTGAATCCTTCCTCTATATATATATATATATATATATATATTTAGAATGACTATACTACTTGCATATGCAAACACCTCTTGTAGGCCAGTTTTTTAGACTGTTAGATCTTCTCAAGTTTTGTGCCAAGATGTTAAGCAAAGGCTGAGATCTGTGCAGTGTCTTCTCCTTCACTTCAAGTTTTTCCGTCTCATTTGCTGTTAAGCCTCCGTCTCTCTCTCTCGCTCGGCTGAAGGATTAGAAACCCTAGCCTGGGTTTCTCCACCTCCGCCTCTGCCTAATCGCGTGATCGCCTCTCTCAAAGCAACTCGATCAGATTTGTAGTCGCACAGTGAGGAGTGAAGATTAGAAACCTAGGTGAGCTTGTAGATTGACTAGCAATCAACGAACAGTCTATCGAGGATCTCTTGGATAGTCTATCAGAGGTACTGGTTTTGCTCTTTCGTGTTTTTTTCTTCTATTTTGAACAGTCTATCAAGCATTTATACTAATTTTTATACTGGTTTTACTCTTGGACAGTCTATCGGTGGTAGTGGTTTTTAACTTGCTCTCTCCCTTTCTGAAATTGATCAATTTTGATTTATTAGGCACTAATTTTGTCGAATTTATACTGATTTCACAAAGGTTTGCCGTATTTAGGAGATACTAGTAGCCTTGATTTGAACTGATGTAAAGAGCCTGAATCCTAGAGTAGTATACCATGATATTTGTTTCGATCTGATGTAAAGGGTAGTTTTGAACTGGTGTAAAGGGCCTGAATCCTAAAGTATACAGCATAATTTCATGTTCCTACATTTACATATTACTTTCCCAAAAGACTGTATTGCTGGGGCTTTGTAAAGTTCTTTAAATATATATATGAGCATTTCATTTATGCTTCTGTGAATTCTCTAAATGTCATATAGAAAGAAATTTACCTATAACCTGCCGTCCTTCTCAGCTATTTGAACCATCCTTCCTCGGTAGGTAGACTAACTACAAAGGTAAAATGCTCAATGTTGTGAAAGGTTGTCTGAAGGAACTTGTCTGTGTAGTTGAAAGGTTGAAGGCCCATAATTTCTATTGCTTTTATTGTTATCTTGATTTTTTAGTTGGTTAAATGATTAATGCTGTGAATATTGTGTAGTTCCACCTCGCAGAATTAGCACTCAAAGACACAGCTCTTGGAATCAACGAGGAAACCCTTCTTGTTGGAAATGCATACACGGTAGTTTAGTGTTGGTTTAGTAGCTGGTTTGTAATTGAATGTATGCTCTAATTTAGTAGCTGGTACAATGTATGCTCTAATTTAGTGTTGCTTGTATTATAATTTAGTAGATGGTACAATGTACCATGCTTGGATGCTTGTTTTCCTTAAATATGTGTTGTTTTTTTTGTATTCTTGAATGTATGCTCTAAAATGTGTTGTTTTTCTTGAACATAGTTTTAAATATATATTCTTCATTGTACATTATATGGCTGGTACCATACTATAAATGATGTGCAACTAGAAAAACGCCTAAGTTTGTCAACTAGAAAAACACCTATTGTGATATTAATCCTAGTCTAGTGATACTTCTTTTTTTTTTTTTATAAATCAATTGTGTAATGTATAGTCACGAGACTAGCATATATTACAAATTAAAATTCTTTTTGAAATATAGCATACAAAAAATTTACAGTTGTACAAAATCCTACGTACGGAAACTAAAATTTTATCTTTTTTAGTTCAACATACAAGAGAAACGAAACAATTTTGTGTGAAAATTGTCAACTTTCATACAGACGCAAACTAAGAGATAGATACCTTCAAAAGTTGACGATTTGCACAAATTTAGGACTAGGCGAGAAGTGCGAGCAGGATCGATAAGTGAGGTGCGACAGGTGAGAAGTGCGACAATTTGCAGCAATTTTTATTTTTTGGATCAGTCGACTAAGAGAGAGAGAGAGAGAGAGAGACGCGACTTAAGTTTACAATTTATTTATTTTTTTTGATCAGCCAATTATTTTTTTGTAAGGATCGATATGTTGAGAGTGAGAGAGAGAGAGAGGCGCAACTTACGCGAGAGAGACAGAGATCTGTTATGAGAGAACGGAAAATATTAACTCGACGAAAGAAATCAGCGCACATATCTCAACCTTTGCTTAACATCTTGGCACGAATTTTGAAGAGGTGTTTGCATATGTATAGTAGTATAGCCATCTTACATATAATAAAGATGCGTGGATTGTTCCAAAGGGTGTGAATGAAAATGTGTCAATTTAAATATATATTTTATAGAGTGCTATTTCAAAGATATCTCGCCAAAAGATGCAATCAAATTGATGGTTTAAAATATGTGATTGAAAAGATGCATAACTTACATGGTGACCATAGGGTATCATCTAAGGGATGTCTCCATCAAAGGGTATCTACATTTTATCTATAAATATATGCTCTTTTCTTTTATAAAAAAAAACAGTTTGCTCATGGCATCCGTTCATGGCACCCTTTCATGTCATATGTCCATGCACTACGGGAAAAAGGACCTTCTGTAACGGGACTTCTGTAACGGTTTTTGAAATAACTGTTACAGACTAGTGAGGCATAAGGCGGGAAAATTGGCGCCACAAATCTGTAACGGTTATTATTAAAAAACCGTAATAATATTTCCGTCATGCAATAGGGAAAAAGAGCGTCCACCTTCTATAATGGTTGTTGGATAATAACCGTTACAGATTTAAAGATATCTGTAACGGTTATTATCCAACAACCGTTACATAGAGGCAAATAATTTGTTTTTATTTTTTTAGTGATTCTGTAAACGGTTATTAGGAAATAACCGTTACAGAATGGTTATGTATAAATAAAATATCATCCTCACTCATCTAACTCTCAGCCGCACTTTTCAACGGATTCAAACGGATCAGAAGTTCAAAGTATATTTTCACTCCTCTTTATTTAAATTATTTTGCATTTCGTTAATAATTTGCATATATATAGGCATGAATTTCGTGTTGTCATATAGTAAACGTCATCAAGCAGTAGCAATAATACACAGATCAGGTGAGAAAAGGAAGAGAGTGAGGCAAAGTAAAGAAGAATGCTCTTTGTTGATATTCCAAGAAGAAAATTTAAGAATTACAGCCAATCTAGAAAAGCCATAAAGCATACAGAGCTAAACAAAAAAGTATAATGTACTGGCAAATTAGAGAAGAAGCACTTAGAACTGCTGTACATTAAAGGAGGCATTAATAGCATTAAAGAACCAAGGCAGAAAACTTGAAGAGGCAATAGCTAAAAAGGGATCACCAGTAGCACAATGTACTGGCAAGGAAACACCAGAAGCTGATCCAGTAGGAGGAGCAACAGAAGCTGATTCAGTAGAAGTTGAATCGGTGTCAGTCGATGGTGGTGGAGGAGGTGGTGGAGTAGGCGGAGGAGGCACCCAAGGCCTGCCGGGGCCTACAAAAGGTGGTTCAGTAGGCCCTCCAACTTGTTCAAAACCTTCAATATGTACCCTAGCACTTGCAGCTCGAGGGTCTGCAAAGATAACCAAATGATGAGGGATCTCTGAGGGATGAGCTCCTTTAATGAGCAAACGCAAATGAAGGAAGATCCCATCAGAGAAGTGAGGAGCAATGAAAATTGGATAACCAAACCCAAACACCAGCATGTTAATGGCACTTCTATTCCAGAGATGAAGAGGGGGACCAGTAATTCTGATTCTGGTACGATAAAGAGGAGGTTCATAAACTGTACCAGCACGCTCAGTCCACCTTGTTAGGACCAATCTAACATTCTGCAGGTAAATGACACCTAGGCTGCAAATTTCATTCATGACCCCTTGATTTGGGCAAACCAGGAGAAAATCTCCAGAGGTTGGGTGCACTGAAGAGAGACGATACTGGTGAACTGCAAAACCAAACTGACGTGCAAGTCTGAATCCCAAGTGGTGCTCAAGATCAGGCGGAAGTAATCCTTCTGCTTGGAAAGTAACAATCGCCGCTCTGTGCAGAACTTCATTTTCAGGGTCAAGATCTTGTAAAGGAGAGTAAAACACATTTAAATGATCAGGTCTGAGATCTTCAAACTCAGCAGCACTGTTCATAGGCACAAATTGCCAATCATGAAGGTTTGCCATATCTGAAGAAAGAACTAAAAAGGAGGAGAGGTGAAAGAGGCAGCAAGAGGGGATTGAGTATTAATAGATGGGGGAGGGAGAGGAGAAGGCAAAGAGATTAAAGGAAGAATTGAAGAAGTTCTCTGACAATTATGACCAAATTTAAGACAAACCAAGCACCTCTTCGGAAGACTACAACTTGATTCAGGTACGTTCTGATATTGAGATTCTGATATTGATGATTCAGGTACGTTCTGACCAAATTTAAGACAAACCAAGCACTTCTATCTAAGCTATTAATGATATTGAGATTCTGATATTGTACGATTCTGATATTGAGATTCTGATTTGATGATACTTGTGAGGCAAAGTAAATACTTTGTTTATTGTTTGTGTGATATGCATGATTATATATATGTTTGATATATGTGTGATATGCTGCATGTGTTTAATGTAAATTGGGTACCAATCTGGTACCAATTCGGCTAGCAAATTGGGCTAGCCAATCAAACAGGGGAAACACAAAAAAGGACCTTCTGTAACGGTTATTAAGGAATAACCGTTACAGAATATTATAATTTCATTTTTTTTATTATAAACATTATCTGTAACGATTATTACCTAATAACCGTTACAGAAGCACTTCTATCTAAGCTATTAATGATATTGAGATTCTGATATTGTACTCTGATTTGATGATACTTGTGAGGCAAAGTAAATACTTTGTTTATTGTTTGTGTGATATGCATGATTATATATATGTTTGATATATGTGTGATATGCTGCATGTGTTTAATGTAAATTGGGTACCAATCTGGTACCAATTCGGCTAGCAAATTGGGCTAGCCAATCAAACAGGCGAAACACAAAAAAGGACCTTCTGTAACGGTTATTAAGGAATAACCGTTACAGAATATTATAATTTCATTTTTTTTTTATTATAAACATTATCTGTAACGGTTTTTACCTAATAACCGTTACAGAAGCCAGTCTTCTGTAACGGTTATGTATAAATAACCGTTACAGTATCTCTCTAAGTCTGTAATGGTTATATATAAATAACCGTTATAGAAAGGTTATGTATTTAGGTTAAGTCTTCCCAGCCGCATTCCTTTCTCTCTTCTTTTCATTTATTGCGATATCCAAAGAAATACCTCTCTTATCCCTTCTGTTTCACTCCAAAAAATAGCAAAAAATTTGTAAAAATTCTGAAAAAAAGAGAACAAGAAGGAGAGCAGATTTGAGGTAAAAACAAAAAATTTGAACCGTATTTTTTCATATTTTTTTCTTATTTATTTCGGTTTTTTCATGAGAACGAGAGCAGATTCAACGGATCGATCGAAAGAACGAGAAGGAGAGCAGATTCAACGGATCGATCGAAAGAACGACAAGGAGAAGGAGAGCAGATTCAACGGATCGATCGATCGAAAGTCATGCTTCGACTAGATAATTTTATATTTCTTCGGTACTTTCATAAACTCCTCTTTTTTCATATATATGCGATTTTTGTTAACTGCATTTTTTCTTTTGCTTTTAAGTTCTAATTGACAAATAACTGTAATAAGTCTAAGTTCATAAATAATTGAGCTAAATAATTGAGCTAAATTACGGTTGACAAACAATGCAATTTACATAGGCTGACAAACAATGCTATTTTGGTTGATGCGCTTGAACCAAATTACAAAAAAAAAAAGTTGCCTGTTGGCCACAAATGTCAAATCTCAAGAGCAATTTATATTGTTTCAAGCTTGATTCTATATCTAAACATAACAAACATACATCTAAACATCACACAATTCACATAATTCTTGCCATTAACAGTAATATTAACAGTACAACAAACATACTAGAGCTTGTAGAATTTAAAATAAATAAATAACTGAGAAGTAAAAAAAAAGGGCAGCATCTAGGTAGAGGATGTGTCATCAGTGGAGCCATTACTCTTCTTTGCTGCTTCCTGCTTCTTTGCCAAATCCATGAAGATTTTTTCCATGTCTGTTTTCAAGTCAGTGCAATTATTGAAAAAGTTAAATGTATATTTATGTAAAGATTATACAAGGATAAACAAAATAAGGATCTTATAATACACGTAAAGATTGAAATGAATTTAAAGAATATGATCTTTACATATTGTCTAGAAAGAAGCTATTCTCTAAACTAGGATTTATGTAGAGCTATTCTCTAAACTAGGATTTATGTATTCTCTAAACTAAAGAAGTTATTTAGGGCTTTTGCACATATTGTCTAGAAAGAAGCTATTCTCTAAGCTATTTAGGACTTCTGCACATATTGTTACTAGAAAGAAATGTGATTGTAGAGTTACCTTCTGTGGAGAATGACATCTTGCTGGGCTCCTCTGAGGGTGTCTTCATGAGTTCATCGACTGATTGGTCCTCAGTAGGGGTTGTATTGTCACTCTCTGTGTCAGTTTTTTCATCCTCAGTATCAGTCTCCTGAGAGCTTAGGTTGAACCCAGGGGGTACACTGGGCCCATTGGTGTGTCCTGGGCCCTCATGTTGAGCTCTGTGGCTCTCTTTCCTAGCCTGTTTCATCTCCTTCCTGAACTGTGCCTCCTTTTCCTTTAGAACTAGAGCTTGTAGGTTTGATTACCCTGGTGTCTCCAATGAGAACTCCTGTCTCCTTAGTTCTGCTTCCTTCCTTGGTTTGTGATCTAGTAATCATTGAGGGGATGACCTCATCTATCTTCCTTTTTTTTGCTTGAGTATTATTGGGGGTTGTGGTTTTTGCAGCCTTTTTCTTTGCTTTTCTCTTGCTCTGTCGCATGGTTGTAGTACTGCCAGAATCAACCCTAACAGGTGGATTGATACTTTGCAGTCTTGCCTCATCAGCAGGGGACCATTCAATCCTAGGCAAAGCTTTGATGTATTCATGACGTGGGTTTCTGATTTGTGGTTCCTCAACTACGTACTGAACCCGAAGTAGGTCAATTTTTTCATTTCTTCTGTGTAATTCAAATGCACGAGAGGCTGGTATTCTATCCCTATGTTCAACCAATACTTCAACTCTAGCAAATCTGGCATCTATACCCATGTATGTTGGTGCATCAGCATGTAAAACTGTACCAAAAGAGAAAAAGATGTTTGCTCCATACCATGAGCACCATCCAAATGGAAGATCAGCAATTCTTACCCATAGCCTCACACTGTCTGCTCTGGGGTCTAGTTCCCTTGGAGGATCAATGAGGATGGGAAATGGCCGCCTCATGTTGTTTCCATATGTGATTTCAATAGTGCTTTTTCTAAACATCTCATCGCGCCATTGCTCAGAGGGGCTGATTATGAGAAATCGGTTTTCTAGGAGTGTAGTCACTCTGTGTTGTCCTGCAGGGAGGCGTCTTCTCATCTCTATCATGACATCAAGCAAAGTTACACCTTTCATGGTTTGGATGACAATGGATTTGGTGATCTCTGCACTGGCCGGAGCAGTGATGTCGTCTTCATCAACTCTGATGGGATCAAGGTTTTCCATGGTTGGTTTTTGAGTAGAGAGATAGGAGGGAGAAGTGAGAAATTAGTTTGAAACTGAAAAGGCGTGGGGTTCTACAGTTTGGTCATTTATAGTAGAAATGAGTTTGAAACTGAAAATATGAAGAGTTGCGTGCTTTAATTTGAATTGTAATCATATGAAGAGTTGCGTGCTTTAATGAGTGTTCAGATAAGCATCTCTTGGAGTACTGGATTGAATTGTAACAGTATGCTGCATGTGTTATCTAATGTAAATTGGGTACCAATTTGGTACCAATTCGGCTAGCAAATTGGGCTAGCCAATCAAAAAAGCGAAATAAAAAAAGGACCTTCTGTAACGGTTATTAAGGAATAACCGTTACAGAATATTATAATTTCATTTTTTTTTATTATAAACATTATCTGTAACGGTTATTAGGTAATAACCGTTACAGAAGATTGGATTCTGTAACAGTTATTATCTAATAACCGTTATATGTTCTCCAAATGTACCGTTCCGTCCACAATACCATAACGGTTATTAGATAATAACCGTTACAGAAGCCAATCTTCTGTAACGGTTATTAGATAATAACCGTTACACATGTTCTCCAAAAAGCTGTACCAGATTTCCCTTGCATAATACTATAACGGTTATTAGATAATAACCGTTACAGAAGAGGGGCTACTGTAACGGTTATTGTCTAATAACCGTTATAGATCTGTAACGGTTATTAGACATTCTGTAACTGGGGCTACAGTAACGTTTCGTGTACCGTTACAGATACCTTTTATTAACCGTTACAGAAGCCAAAATTTCGCGTAGTGATGACACATTTTCATCGCATCTGCACATGACACTTTTTATCGCATCTTCTCAATGCAGCTCTTCACAATCAAAAACAGTTTGCTCATGGCATCCGTTCATGACACCCTTTTATGGCATCTGTCCATGACACCTTTTGATCACATCTGCACATCGCATCTTCTCAATGCAGCTCTTCACAATCACACATTTATTAAGCTAATTTCAATAATTTCCTACTTATTTATATAGGCTACATATATTTTCATCAAGACCTTTCATGGCATCCAATCAAAGCACCCTTCCATGATATTTGCACATGACATCCACCCATAGCACATTTTCATCGCATCCGCTCATGGCATCTATTGATCGTATCTTCTCAGTGCACATCTTCACGCATTTATCAGACTATTTTCAATAATCCCCCACTTAGATTGATAAATAATAATAAATCTTATTTTATGTATGGTACCAGTGCAACCAATGCTTTATGGAGAAAACCAATATATCTAGTTATATATATATATGTGCGCGTGTGTATACTTGACCTCAGACAGATCTTACAAATGTTCCCCTACTTCCGCCCAATTAATACGGGTCTTCCAAGTAGCCTTCACTTTAATTTTTTTTTAATAGTAAAGAACATAACGAGGCCATATTTAATAAAATTACTATATTATCTTTATATATTATATTAATAATTAATTAAATAAGTAGTAAAATAAAAATCAATAATTTAAGTATAAAGCAAATTAATGGTAACCAATATAATTCTATTTTAATCTCATTCCACAACTTAAAACATTTTCACCTAATTGGGAAAAGTTTACTAAAATCACTTAAACCACCCTTCATTCCTTCAAGCACGTTACTTTGGTCTGTATATAACCATTCAAAAAATGAATTTGAATCAGACATCAATGGCGCCTAGTACCAAAGCCAAGTCACTTCTCTCATCCAAACATCTTCATCCCTCCTCTCTCTCCAAACCCTCCATGCCGCCACACTCCGCCACTTTCCTTCCAACCTTTCCTTCACCGCCGCCTTGGCCTCTCGCTAGTACTCTCTCCTCGGCTTCCCTCACTTCTCACATTCTCTCCTCTCTACTCTCCCTTTTACCCCACTGCCCCCTTTCACCTCCACTTTTTCCTTCAATCTCCTCCTACGTGCCTACACCGATTCCAATTTACATGATCAAGCGCTTTCTCTGTACTCCCATCTCCTTGGTTCATCCCCCGGTACTTACCCACAACTCGAACCCGACCGGTTTACATTCCCGCCTGTGATCAAATCATGCGGTTATTTATGTGCTGTAGAAGCTGGGGTTAGAATCCATAAGGATGCGGAGCGGCTGGGTTTGGTTGGTGATTTGGCTATTTCTAATGCGTTGGTATTTATGTATGAAAAATGTGGAGTCGTGGAGATGTGGATGCAGCACAGAAGGTGTTCGATGGAATGTCTGAGTGAAATGTGGTTTCCTGGACTACCATGATTGGTTGTTTCGGGTGGAATGGGAAGAGAGAAGAAGGTTTTCGCTTGTTTAAGAGGATGGTGGAACAGGGGATTAGACCTAATCGGGCTACATTCTTGAATGTTATACCGTGTGCTGTAAATGGGGAAGTGGCTGATGAGTTGTATAGTTTTGTTATAAGAAATGGGCTCCAGTTTGATTTGGCTATGCAAAATGCATTGGTCGGTATGTTTGCACGCTGCAGGAAGGTGGGGTTTGCACGCCACATGTTTGATCGAATGCCTGTGAAGGATTTGGTGTCTTGGAGTTCCATGATTGAAGGTTATGGTCAGAATGACATGTATTTAGAAGCATTGCAGCTATTCAGGAATACAAGGGTGCTTGGTGTTAAACCAGACAGTGTGACCGTTCTTGGAATTATTCGTGCTTGTGCAAATTCTATGTTGTCCTGCCTTACGCATGCCAGATTTATCCATGTTTTTGTTATTAGAAACTTTTTGGATAAGAACTTGGTTTCCGAGACAGCACTAGTTGATATGTATGTGAAACGTGGTAGTTTGGCATGTGCCAGGAGAATGTTTGATCGGATGTAGGAGAGAAGTTTGGTTTCATGGAGCACTATGATCTCAGGTTATGGCATGCATGGTCGAGGTACAGACGCACTGCTCCTTTTTGAAACGATGAGAGGGTTGGTACGACCAGACCACATTGTATTTGTTTCAGTTCTATCGGCATGCAACCATGCTGGCTTAATTGATGAAGGGTGGAGATACTTCAATTCTATGACAAGTGAATATGGTATCATGCCTCGTGCTGAACATTATGCTTGTATGGTTGATCTTTTGGGTAGAGCTGGAAAATTAAAAGAAGCAAATGAGTTTATTAAGAAAATGCCAATAACTCCCGATTCAAGTGTCTGGGGGTCATTATTGGGTGCATGTAGAATACATCGGAATGCAAAATTAGCAGAAATAGCTGCAAAAGAATTATTTAGGCTTGACTCAACAAATTCTGGTTGGTATGTTCTATTGTCAAATATATTCTGCTCTCTAGGAAAGGGAAAGGAAGCTGACAAGGTTAAAGGGCTGATGAGGAGAAAAGGTGTGAAGAGAAATGATGGTTTTACGGTGATAGAGGTGAAAAATAGGGTGTACAAGTTTTTAGTAGGTGATAAGACTAAGCCGCAATCATCTCAGATCTATGTAGAGTTAGAGAAACTGATGGCTAGAATTAAGCGAGAGGGCTATGTGCCTGATACTAATTTTGCATTGCATGATGTGGAGGAAGAGACGAAGGAAAGATCATTGGCTATGCATAGTGAGAAACTAGCAATTGTTTTTGGGTTAATGAACTCAGCACCTGGATCAGTTATCAGGATCCACAAGAATTTAAGGGTTTGCGGGGATTGTCATAATGCAACTAAGTACATTTCGAAAGTCACAAAAAGAGAGATTTTGGTGAGGGACTCCCATAGGTTTCACCATTTTAAGGATGGTTTATGTTCTTGTGGCGATTATTGGTGAAGAAATAATTGCAGGCATTTCTTCATTTATTCGTTCGTTTATTTAATTTTTATTGGCAATTGTAGTATTAAGAGCATTGTACAATGGGTAAGATGCTTTCGTTTATAGAAAACAATGCAAGAAGAAAAATACTATGTCCTTCCGTTCCTAAGTTCACTTATATTCTCTCTGTTCTAATTTTACAGATTAGCAAATTGAGCATCTCAAGGGGAAAAAAAAAGACGATGTTTCATCTTTAAACTAATCAGGTAATTCCAAGCGATCACATGCAAGTAGGCATTAACAAAAATAACTAATTCATAGATACTAATCAATAAATTCAGTAAAACACAACACATCTTGCTATAATAATAGAGCGCCTTGCTCCAATCCTAAACTCCATTTGAGTTTGATTGGACAACTCAATAATACTGCAGGCGCATCATACTGAATTAGTAGAGAAATATAGGAATGTGAAAGCAATATGCTTAATGTCAAATAATGTAATAATCGCAAAAAATTTAGGGGCATCTGGGGCCGCCTCTCTTGGTCTTCCAGTTGTTGTAGCAGGGGCACTCTTCCTTGTTTCCATAGTACCCAGACGGGACACAAAGACATGCTCGGCAGCATTTCAGGCAGAAGAACAGGCATGGCTTTTTGTACCGAGTCTGGGAGCACCTCCTTAAGCATTGCTCTGGGCATTCTGTTCAAATATTTGACCCGTTTAGATTGTAAAATGTTTGGAAATAGCTTCTGATTTTTATGAATTTGTTCATTGTACAGTCAGGTTCATTCATTTTTTGATGTACAATGTGAATTAAGAGAATAATTTAATAGAGTAACAAAAACCCAAGACAGAAAACAACAATAAACGCTAACATTAGTTGGTTAAGAATCAGTTTGTGATGCTACCGTCCAACCACTAGATCATCTTGTCAGGTCTGGAATAAGATCTAAGATTGTAACCTTTGGTACACCGTACTCCGTACATGGTACAAGTGGGGTAGTGAGATAATTGAAACTGTTCTCTTTGAAGTTTGAAGCCCATTGTTTGTTTTCAATGCTTGGATACTCTTTTTTCGTACATTGATTCCTAAATTTGGTGGTCTTATCTCAATTTAAATTCGATGATTTGCATGCTATAATTGGAAGTGTGGACCTAGTAGCCTCCAAAATACGTTTACATCAGCTTGAGGCTTGAACCTTTTGATGTTTCTCCATCTCAAATATTTAAGTGATTTTACAAACAACCAGTGAAGTGTTAAAACTTACGGGAGCTCTGGAGAGATCCCTGTCCATTTTTCTGACCTCCTTGTCCATTAACCTGAAATTTGAAAAAAAAATAATTGAAATTAGTATTATTAAAATTACATAGCTACCTAGGATTCGCAACCTGTACCAAAACCGAATTATATTGAATGTATTTTCAAGAAAAACAAATTCATACCCTCTCCAGTTGATGCTGCTCTTCGGCATTATTAGTCTCCTTTAACTATAATAGATGTAACAACACAATGTCAGCAACAATTACATGCCTAAAGCCAGCATAGATTGATCTACTTGTTGGTTCATTCTGTGGTTGCTCAGTCCACACCAGTGCAAAGTACTTATATACTGGAACTCGTTTACTCATTTGTGCTATTAATGACCAATGGGCAATGACTTATTTAGCCACAAGTTAACCTATGACCAACAAAACATAACACAAATTTATACAAAAAAGGGGATTCTTCTGGCAAGGTATGGCCAGTACATGCATACATAGTAGTGTGGAACAATAATATGCAACAGTAGCAGAACCAAAGTTGGTAACAAACGGATCCGCAATGATTTGCACCATTTTTCATGATTTCTTGAATATTTTATAGCCAAATCTATTCTTCAGCTAAATAGCAATTATTTGTTTACTAGATGGGGACTGATAGCAGATACCAACACGGTATTTACATAACTAAGCCCAAATAAGCCACATTGCTCAAAAGTAGTAATCAAACCTTGGATTCAACCATGGAAATGGTTAGGATGGCAACTGCCAGGACAAGAAGCAACTTAGCCATGGCCACCATTTTCAAGCTGAAGTAGTATTAAATGTTCACACACACACAAGAAAGAGAGAGGGGTTTAGATTTGGTTTGGAGGGAAAGGCATTAGGTATCCAAATATATAGACTTGGTATAGCATAAAATAGGTAGAGCATAAATTAGGGCCATCCATCATGGTCCGCGCGACCTCAGATTTGAGTTCTAAAATAGGGTGCACCGTGCACAGTAAGACTTAAACGAAATAAAAAATTTGTAATTTATATAGTATCTATAATTAGTCTATATGATTATAGAAAATCAAAGCTCGAATTATAATTAAAATTATAATCATATTAATTAAAATCTTAATAGGAATAATTAGAATTTCAACTCTATATGATTTTAATTATTCTAATTATTCCTATTAGGATTTTAATTAATCTGATTATAATTTTAAGTATTTTTATATTTTTTCGAAATTTGTAAGTATTTTTTTTTTAAATTTTAGAAAATTATTAATCTAATTAGTTTTGAACCGTTCAAAAACAACAATTTTAAAAAATTCGAAATAAATACTTAAAAATTTAAAAAAAATATAAAATTTAGTTTGCATGGAGATTTCAATAGGAAGATCATATTAGATGGTTTGGATCGGTCATTTTGAACTAAATTTTGAAATTTTGGACGCGACTTACAGACGCTTTGGTGAGTTGCAACTTACCATAACAAAACTATATATATATATATATATATATATATATATATAGAGAGAGAGAGAGAGAGAGAGAATTTTTATTGTGAACCATGATGCACTGGGGTTTATATGAACCACAATCCGGACTCTTAGATTCGCGTCAAGATTCGTGCGATGGAAGTCGCTGGATGAAAAAATTAGAGTGAGCCTTCCCGTTTAATCTGTTCCGCTTCTCCTCTATCGCCTACCCATGTCCTTTCTCTCTCGTCTCTCTTGCTCCAGTCCTAAATCTAGCTCATCTCCTCTTCTGCCGTTCGATGAACGTGAACCGTTCTCCTCAGGCAAGCCTCTCGCACTAGTGCTCACACCTTTCGCTTGCTTCTCACTCGATCTGTCAAAAATCCTAAGTCAGTCCCTTTCGCTCGGTCCACACTGGATCTCGCATCTGAACCCTTCAGGTTGTGTCGCCTCACTTCGGAGGCTACGTCGTACATCAATCAATAGTTTAATTGTTAAACATTTGGATCTTTTCCCATCATGTGTTCTCTTATATCCTGTGCTCTCTTACATATTAGCCTAAAGTGTGATTGAAATTCGTATGGTTTCTTTACGCTTGGTACCAGTAACTCAGTAAGTGCGACCAAAATTTTATATTAACGAAAAGTTTAACCGAAAGTCAAAGTATTTAGAACTGTTATTAAAAATGATGATCGAAATTGTTTTAGTGAAAAATCAATCAAATTTGATATTACGAAATTTTTTTCCCTACTGTTAATTTTTTTTTTTTTTAAGATACCAAATGAGTAGTCGAAGCAGTTGAAGAAAACAGAAGAAAATACAAGGCAATTGGATGATTTGGCTATGAGATTTAAGCACTTGAAAGTAATTGAAGAAGGGTTTTGTATTTATTATTGTAATTTTGATTTTTGTACTTCAAAAATGAAGATAATTTGGGTATCTAATGAGAGCAATTTTAATATTTTGATATTGTTGATCTTCCATTTGAACCATCTGTTTATATGGAATCATATTTTAATGTTGTTGGCAAGTTTTTTTTAGAAGGAACTTTGTACTTAAATTTGATGGTACAATTGGGAAAATTGGTACAGTAGCGCTCACTAAGGATAGCAACATAAGTACTTACAGTCAACAACAAATCTACGAGCTAGCATGACGGTTGCATTTCTATACAGGGACAAAGTGCCATGATCGATGCTATTGAAAATTAAATAAATTAAAGCATGGTTTCATAATAAAAATAACTCTATATTTTTATCTATTGCATTACACGATAGAAAGTTTGATAATCATTTGGTAATCATTCCTTTACAAAATCATTCTTGCTACCTACTAGTAGTAGATTCTCATATCATCCTTATAAAATAAGACATCACCATTTACATACCCAAAATACACCGATCAACCAAACGCTCTCATTCATCCTCTTCTCGATCAAACATAAGGCATCACCATTGTACGCTTCATCGTCAGATATGAATCCTTTGCCAACATATATATCAATACTTTCCTCTAACTCTTGCTCTCTTCTTCAATCACTCTATCCAAATCAATGTCAGGATCATTGACCTGCCACAAATGCAAAAAAAAATGAAGTTAACAAATTTCTCAATTAAATAAGAACTACTACACATCAACGTTGGTAATGATATTTCTTTAAAAAACAATTTCTCTTAATCCAATGTCAGAATGAAGAATTCTCATTTTGAAGCAAAAAAATCTCGTAATTGTAAACTACTTATTTTATTTTATAATATTTACATTTATTTTATATATTTTGATATCTGTTTCAATCTCACTTTATAAATTATTCCTCACGTCAATTGAAAAGAGAAATTTGAATATAGTTGCTTCATTTATAGTTTAACTAATGTGTCTAACAAATTTAATGAAAGACGAAATAAAAGAACAATTCGAATATAGTACATGGTTCAGTTAAGGACAATTGCAATATAGAATGGTTAGAGTTTTGTTGAAGTTTAAGTAGTTAATTGAAGAAAGGAACTGTTCTACGCTATAGAATGGTTCAGGACTATAATTAATTAAAGAAGCCTTGTATTTAAGACACTGATTCTGTTATTCAACCAACCAAGCTTCGCCCTGCCTACCTACTAATATGGACAGAAGCTTACTTTTGATTATTGTTTCAACTGGTAGAGAGACAGATAGAGATTAGAGAGACACAGACAGAGAGACAGAACTGGACTTTTGATTATTGTTTCAACTGGTATCACACCTCCATCAATCATGGACTTCAACAGTACTACTCAGTAACAAGGAATACCAAAAAAAAAAATTAAGAGTTTTATGTGGAGAGAGGCTCCTCCAAGTCGATGACAACGACGAAATGAAGGTTCTTCGATTGTCGACGGAATCGGCCGTCGTTTTCCTAAATGGCGGAGATTCTAGGATTTCGACGGAATGGGTGACGCGAGAGGAGATGAAGAGGAGAGAGACGAGGACAGACTAGGATTTCGACGGGATCCGTCGGAGCTTCATTTTCTCTTTGATTTTGCTTTGATGGAGGTAAGAGAGAGAGAGAGAGATCTGAGGGAGACGATAGAGATAGAGCCATAGAGGGGAAATGAGTAGGGTATAAGGATTTAGGAATCCTTTAGGCGGAACAGATTAGACGCGAAGGCACAACACAATTTCTTCATCCAACAACTTTGATAGCACGAATCTTGAAGCACATCCGAAGGTGCAGATTCTGGTGCATATAATCGAAAATCTCTATATATATATAAAGTTGAATTGACCGTAACAGTACACGCAAAGGTGAAAGGCCTGAACAAATTAATGAATGAAAACAGGCATTGGCTCCTAATTTTAACTGAAAGCATTTGACACCGAGGAAAAGAAAACTAATAACATACTGGAAATAAAGTTAACTACTAATGAACTAAGAACGAAGCAGTTTACTGGGGAAAAAAAATTCTGACACCGAGGGATTAGACACACTAAGAAAAATAAGACGAAACAAAAATAAATATATAAATAAAATCATACTATCATACATAGGGATGAAAACGGATCGGATACGGAGCGAATGTTGGTCTTCCCATATCCGCATCTATATTTTTTTCGGATACGGATGCGTTCATATATTATCGGATACGGAGTCGAATACGAATATATTTTATCGGATACGGATTGCATTTTAATCTTTATTATTTATTTATAATAGCAGTTTGATCTATAAATATAATGATATTCAATATACTCAGTTTCTACGTTAGTACTTCGTCAAGATCAGTAGTAGTGCATGCGCATGAATATCTATTATTTTTCATAGTTTGAGCCAAATGAGCATTTCTTTAAAATATGAAAATTAATCTTAATAATATTGCATTTGATCACAATTTACAACTTCTTTAAATTCAAAGTAAGCAACTAAGCGACTTCTGGCTAACCCATAGATAGCTTCTTAAAACGACCTAGAAAGATAACTGGGACACGGTCTGGATGGCGGGCTTTTGGAACATCTGAAAAATGAGATGCAACGTGATATTTCAAGGAGTTCCGTCAGATGCGGTTAGAAGGACAATCCAAGACTGCAAAGTATGGATCACGTACTGTTAATTTTAATTCGTAGCCCTAGCTAGACTGTATATAGGCAGCTTGGGTCTGTACATTGTAGGGTTTACCAAACGGGGCGAGGCGGTCCAACTCGCGACGGTCCACGGATTAGAACGGTCTATGGAAAGTAAACACAATTTACTACATTGTGTTTTACGTTCCTTGTAGGTTCCTGCTTACTTTGTATTTTTTTTTCATTTTTTCTTTGCTTGTACCATTTTTTTATTGGTTCAATGAAATTGTAGGAAGACAATCGTCTACCTACCTTCAAAAAAAAATTCAAAGTAAGCAAATTTATTTGTTGGGTTTCAACTTTCAACATATACATAAGTTTACAACCAGAAGGAAATAAAAGGCTAAAAATGAAAGAAAATAAGAGACCATCTAAAATTACAAGCACCACATAAGCACAAATCTAATAGGATTGATCAATAAATTCAGTTTTTTCACATTTTGAATTCCAACAATATAGTCAATTAGTCAATGTCAAATCATATCATGTTACCTTAAAAGTCATCATACATTAAAATAATATATCAATCACATGTAATCATTATGATTAGAGAAAAAAATAATTTTAGTGTTGTTATCAAATATAATCGTCTCACTACTAGAAAGTAAAAATAATTTTATGTTACTAGTCCAAATAAAACTATTTATTGTAAGAAAAATTTATCTAATATAAATTAAGTACTATCTAATTAAAAGTATTCTCTAATGTAGGGAAGTAATTATATTATAATATATTAATGACCTTATGTCGTTAAAGATACGGATAAACAGATTAATATTTGTCAGATACGAATAATATCCATGTCGGATACGGATACGGAACGAATGTTGGTCTTCCCATATCCGTGTCCATATTATTTTGACGGATACGAATATGGATATGTTCGGATACGGATACGGTTCGGATATTACGCATATTTTTTAATTTTCTAATTATATTTGTCCTTCAATTTAATGGAGAACTCACCTGAAGGATCTTCGCATAGGCATTCTTATAATCATTTATTTTATTCAATCAACAATTTCCAAAGATCTATGCCTTAATTAATGGTAGGTATGTCCGTTGCGTTATTAGAACATTGCTCATATGTGTAACGCCATTCTTTATGAAGATTTAATGTCAATATTATTTTTGGAAAAAAAAAATAGATACCGTAAAGACTGGTACTTGTTTACTTACCAGTATTTAAGACAAATATAATTAGAAAATTGAGATAATACGTGAGATATATCCATGTACTTGGTTGAAAAACTTCCAGGCGATGGAGTCACGAGGGTTTTCCAACAATTTTAAGGAGAAATAAAGATTTTCCTATGATGGAGTAAGAATGGAAATGTTTGAAAGAGGATGGAGAATGCTTTATATCTTATGTTTTATTTCCAATATTTTAGAGCGAGGAGATGTGAGGGCAGTTTTGTCAAAGATTTATTAATTATATTTTTCAGAATTAAGAAAGCATTAAAAATAATGAAAAGGTAAATTTTTGAAGTATTGATGATTAGAGGGGGATATTTTCAAATTTGAAAATTATAGGGGATATTTTCAATTAGACAAGATTAGAAGAGGATATGACTGATTTTCCAAAAAAAAGGGAAGAAAGTGCAAATTGAGAGACATATCACGCGCCTGACATGAGAATCCGGCTGAAATTATCTTTCACATGGGTTTGACGCACTGAACCTATATATATGTCAAATGTCAAAAAAAAAAAACCTATATATATGTCTCATTTATAAGTCATACGGCCTAAAGAGTTTGTACTCTAATTCCAATAGAATTCTAAAAGTGCAAAGTGCATGTGCTGATGTGCAGCCATGTAGGACTCGCTTAGTGAATTGCAATCTTACCGTATCGTGGTGTGTCGTGGCAAAAACGATCGTGTTTGGCACCGTGTCGTGTCGTGTCGTGTCAACACAGATCAGATTTGAAACCGTGTCGTGTCGTGCTAAGTAGAGAAAAAAGTCGATACGCCACGGAAATTGACACGCCACGGTTGACACGCCGTGTTGACACGATACAACACAGCCGTGTCAATTGTGTCGAACCGTGTCAACATTTTATTTTTCTTTTTTTAAAATAAAATAATTAAATATATTTTAAAATTAAAAAAAAAGAAAAATTTATATTGAATTTTATAAATCGGTTATATAGTTGAAAAAGATAATATGATAATAATTCATGATGATACAATATAATAATTAATTAACTAGATAATAAAATACGAATTATATAATATTAATTAGTTAAAAATTTTTAATTATTGTATCTGTATGATATTTTTTTCCTTAAAATTCAAATTATCTATAGTTTTTATAATATCATAATATTTCTATAATATTTTTTAATTTAAAATATTAAAATAAAATAAAATCGTGTTGTGTCGTGTTGTAATTGTGTCGTGTCAAATCATGTCGTGTTGAATCGTGTCGTGTTAAACCTTATCAGTTTTCTGAAAATGCTAACACAACACAGTTTTAACACGACATGTGTTAAATCCATACATGTGTCGTGTCGTATCGTGGAAACACGGATATGTACCGTGTCAACACACCTAACACGACATAATTTGTAATATACTAGAATCGCTTTCTATAGATAGTGTGCTTCTCAGCACAGGCCTTTCGCCTTAACCAAGCATGTATCACCTACATGAAGTTATAAATATCTGTTAGCAGATATGGACTCCTAATAACTTGGCAGCCGCTGCTAAGTATTTATCTAATTAAAAAAAAGAGATGGACTCCTAATATTTGTATTCAATCAAGTGGATTTGTTTAAGATTGGATAAAATAATATATAATTAATCATGCTATAGGGTTTGAAATTAAAAACAAAAATAAAGATTTTTTAAGTTATTACCAACAATAAAGATTTAATTTGTAAAAGAGATGGACTTTAGAGATGAAGTTTTGACTGTTCGTTTCATCTATAACCATTTATATATAGTTAACACCGTAAACTTTTGTCTGATACACAGTTAACTGATGCTCACCATAAATTGAATCTGATTTATTTACTTAATCTTATTTAGTAATAATATATATTGAAAATAAGAATAAAAGATTCCATATTCATTTATTTGGAACAATATTTTTATAAATGAAGTGAGTTATTTAGGTATAGCCACTAAATAAGTTTCTAAACATAATAGTTCCAACAAAATTAAATATTTGACACATATAATAGCATGATATGTCAATCACAAACAACTTAAACGTGTTAACCTACTACAGGAAATGGGATTAAAGGCTACTTAGGGTGCGTTTGGATAGGTGTGGGAAGAAGGAAAGAAGGGAAGAAGTGGAAAAAAGTATTGGAAAGTGTGTAACTTTGTGATGAGTTTGAATTGTTTATAATTTTTTTTTTCTTCTTCTTCTTTCTTCTTCTTCTTTTTTCCAACAATCCAAACACACCCTTAAGGATAATTCTCAACACGCTCGACGGTTTCTACTTAATTTGTACATATCACGGAGATCGAACTCGGACTCCTCGCAGAGACCTTTTGTTGAACTGACGAAACAATTGCTACATATAGTTTTAAGAACTGGGTAATTAATGGGGAGTTCATTAGGACTGGATGGAGAAAAGTAAGCGGAGGCTCCGAGGTCCCATTGTGGTGGAGATACTATAATCGACACTACAAATCTGAATGGAAAGATGTCATATATACAACCACTACTACAAAAAAGACCTTCTGTAACGGAACATCTGTAACGGTTATAACAAAACCCGTTACAGATAGTTAAAATTTAGGGCGCTAAAAAATATCTGATTCATCTGTAACGGTTATTTTCTAAAAATCGTCACACATTTTCCGTCATTGAAACAAAAAAAATCTGTAAACCTTTCTATAACGGTTTTTATTTAAAAACCGTTACAGAATCTTTTCTAATCTGTAACGGTTTTAAAATAAAAACCGTTATAAATTATATATATCAAAATTGAAACGGTTTTATAATATTAACCGTTACAGAAGATATCTCCTCTTCTCTTTATTTTTCTCCCGATCGAGCCCCCTATTCATTTTTTCTGCCCCTCTCTCTTTCCTCCTCAAGCGGATATCATTTCTCGATCTCTCCGCTCTCTCCACCCCAATCCGATCGCCATCACCATGTCATGTTCCGCCTCTCTCCCCATGTCCGACCCTACGCTCTCGGCTTTCTTTTCCTCGCACCATGCCGGCAGCACCTCCTCGTTGATCTCTCCACCTCATCCGCCTCACTATCAACCTCTCTACCTCCTCCGCCTCACCCTCGGCCACTCGACCTCCTCCGCCTCACCCTCGGCCACTCTACCTCCTAGCAAACCCTAGCATCGCCTCCTCACAAACCGTGACACCACCTCACCAAACCCTAATCTCGACGTAACCAAATCTATAGAGGTAATAGAGGTGGCGGCTGAGATGGCCGCGACAAGTCTCAGAATCTCAAGGGATGCGTGCTCCGACGAACGGGCCCACGACCGTCTTTCAGCTCCGGCTAATCTAATTGTCGCCACCACATGGTGCTCGCCACCTTCACTCGCCGCCATGACAGACTCAGGCAACTCAGGAACAATGGTCACACTGGCGGATGGTCGGTCTACTGTTCGCGTTGTTTTAGAACTTGATGGAGCCTCCATTCACGCCTCTGATTGGACCTCGAAGAAGAACACTAATTATCTCTAGTCTCGGGGTGAGCTTGATTCTGGTTAAAGTGTTTTTATTGAGTTGACTATGACTGTGGACGTGTGGTGGCGCCTTTAGTTTTCTATTATCATCAACTTGTGTGCGCGCAATGCTCATAATATCAGTACATTGCAATGTACAGATCAGTATCGATATGATTTTTTAATTTGTTCTTGTCTTTATTCGTATACATTTGGTTCTTACTTCTTAAAATTGTAGTTAGGTAGATGTTTTAAGGAAAAATCTCTTTGTGGCATGTGGCTACATTGCAATGTACATATGTTGATAGATAACTTCGTATACATCAGTATAATAGAGAAAAAATTCTGGTATAAATTCAGCTTTTTATTTTTTCAGTTTATGGGTTGTTGCAAGATCAATGCAGTTGAGGAAATCAAATAAGATGAAGGTGTTGTCTTGTACTCACAAGTACGGCCAGCTGCTTATGTTATCCAGCAAGGTACCAATTTTATTATGTTCTTCTTCAACTGCTGCACATTATTTGATTTTGTATGTGTATCACAGATTTTGCCTTCTTATTAGCAATACAATGAATTGTTAAAAGATAAATTTACTTCTCTTGCTAGAGAGAATAAATGAATTGCCAAAGCTGGTGGAGGCATCTAAGCTTGTTCAAGGCATCCTGGTTGTTATTGGGGTTGGTAGTGAATGGATTAATGACTTCTTCCAGGTACATGTTTTATTATTTATCATTTTATTACTTTGCTTTCTTCTCCAATTCCCTTACTGTTAAAATATGATTTCAAATATCAATTGTCAGTGTTTACATGAAAGGTATCTTGAGAATTGGCATCATGTTTTTCAAATAAATCTATCGTGATTGTCATTGTATTTACTATTCAGATTTTACAATTGAAAATGGAGAAAGACAATCTCATTGCAAATATCACTCCCTGGAAGCCAAGATCAATACATAATGTAAGCACCATAACTGAATTATATTTTTTTAACTTGCTAGTAAGCATATACTTTATGTATCTTTCTGATATATATTGCATGTCCTAACTACCATGCTTATAATGCTCCATGTTTTCCTGTCTTATTTATTATTTTTATCTTTTTCTCTACTGATTCTTAAAAGAATACATATATTAGAATTATAATGGGTGATTATATCAATCTGTGAATAATGCTATACTTGGAACATGTGATTATAATGAGTGATTATATTAATCTGCTTTGCATGATGATTTCTATTAGGACATGTTTTTTTAATTTGTTCCCTTGTTCTTTTTATTTACAGAACAAATTTATGGACATAAAGGAAAGAAAATAGATATCTTTGTTGATGGTAGCAAAGAAGAAAGTTGTGGTCGATCGAACAAAATCCATGTTCGATAGATGAAAGCCATGGTCGAGCGAACGAAAGCCGTGGTCGATGGATGAAAGCCGCGGCTGAGCGATCGGAAGCCATGCCCGAGGGGTGAAAGCCGTGGCCGCTCGACCGAAAGCCGTGGTCGATGGATGAAAGCCGCAGCCGAGCGATCGGAAGTCGTGCCCGAGGGGTGAAAGTTGTGGCGGAGTGACTGTTATATTTATATTAGTTTTATTTTATTTTATTTTATATGATTATGATTGTTTCTAGCAACAAAAATACTATGTTATATATATTAGTTTTATGGTTGCACGTTAGATATGTGATTGTAGCATGAATAATTTTTTTTAAAAAAAAAAACAAGACTTTTGTAACGGTTATTATATAAAAATCGTTAGAAAATTAAACTGCGTTAGGAATATTATAAATATATTATATCACAATCTGTAACGGTTATTGTATAAAAACCGTTATAAATGGTCTCAATTTGTAGCGGTTTTTATATAATAACCGTTATAGATTCCCTTCTTCTGTAACGGTTTTTTATAAATAACCGTCATAATTTTTGTAACGGTTATTAAGGCTTCTGTAACGGGGGCTACTGTAACGGTACCATAACCGTTACAGATCCATTTTATTAACCGTTACAGAAGGCCTTTTTCGTGTAGTGAACATAAATACCAGAATACACACTCAAACACTAAGATTTTCCCTTTTTGGAAAAGTATCTTGTCTTTACAGAGCATTGGCAAGTGTTCTTGTCATTGGGTGCGTTTGGATCGTTGGAAGAAAGAAGAAGAAGGAAGAAGAAGAAAAAAGATTATAAACAATTCAAACTCTACACAAAGTTACACACTTCCCAATACTTCTTTCCACTTCTTCCCTTCTTCCCTTCTTCTCACACCTATCCAAACTCACTCAATATTATGAAGTAGAGAATGGTAAAAATATTAACTTTTGGTGTGACATTTGAATTGACAATTGCTCTTTAGCTACGTCCTGGTCTTGGCCTTATTTGTTCCAAGCTTGTGGCACAAAAAATTGTAACCTAGAGGATGTTATTGCAACAAGAGGTAGTAACTTAATTTTTCATAGGAGTTTAAAAGGTGTGTTATTGCAGGATTATCATAGTTTGTTACACTTGATTTCTAACACTTATCTAAATGTTAGGGATGACAAATTACTTTGGAGATGGGATAGCAAAGGTAGTTTTACTACCCACTCTGCTTATAACTTTTTGTGTTTCAGGGGCAGGCTGGTTTCCAAAACTATTATGATTTGGAATCTTAAAATACCCTACAAAATTAGAATTTTTGTTTGGTTATTGATTGATAATAAAATTCTGACCAAAGAAAACTTATTGAAAATGGGGTGGCAAGGAGATTCCTCTTGTGTGTTTTGTGGAGATATAGAAACTCATGACCATTTATTTCTCTTATGCCCCTTCATTAAAAATGTTTTGTTCTGGTTAGGGGATTACCAAGATAATTTCATTGATTGGCAATCGGTGGATGATGTGATGAATATTGCTTTACAGTTGAATAAAAAAGACAAGGTTGCTTTTTTTACGGTTTTTAGTGCTTGTTTGGAAAATTAGAAATGACCATATTTTTAATAATATACCACTGAAAAATATGAGACAGACGATTCTAATCACCTTTCATCTGGTTCATTATTGGCTAGGGGCTTGGAAGGAAGAGGATAAAGAGACAGTGAAGAAACGACTTCCAACAAACTACAATTTGATTCCCCTACAAATGGTTCCTATGGATCAGATGACCCCTGACATGGGAATGGCTACGCTGGAGATGGCTTACTGAAGATGTATGGGTTGCAATTCTTTTAATCCATTGAGGATAAGGAGGCATTTGGTGTTAATTCTTAGATACTTGTCAATCTAGTTTTGCTTAAAATTTCTTAGTTATATAAGTTGGGTTTGCATGGAAATGTACTTAGTATATTGAATCTGCAAGTGTTGTTGGTTGGTTTTGGGGATATTGCTATGTGCTGGTACAGTGGTATCATGGTGTTGTACCATGGCACCAGTGGTTTTTATTGATTTCTGCTCCGTTTGGATGCGTTGAGAATAAGGTAGGAAGAAGGAAGAAGGGAAGAAATTTATTGGAAAGGGGTAAATTTATTGGGAAGTGTGTAACTTTTGTGAAAAGTTTGGATGATTAGAAATAAATTTATTGGTAAAAAATAGTTATTCCTTATTCCTTATTCCGGGAAGAAGCCATCCAAACGGAGCCTTTGGTAGCTGGAATTTTCTTTTGAACTGGTTTAGTGAGGCCAGTAGAGTTTTTTTTTTCCTTTTTTCATTACTCTTTAGGAATTTGTAAGTTTGTTTCATTTCAAAATGAAATTGGGTGGCGCTCCCACTTTTTTTCAAAAAAAATATTTTATTTATTTATTTATTTATTTTGATTTTTGACATATGCCCGTAGGTTCACACACCCACCCTATTAGGGGTGCCGACGGTATACCGTCATTCGTTTTCCGTGGAAGTTCCGTCCGAACGGAATGGATTTCGACATATGTTTGTGTGAAATACAGTGTAAATTAAGTCGTTCCGCTCCGTTTCGTCCAAATGAATCGTTCTAGTGTATACCGTTGTTGGAATGGAACGACAAACGAAATGACCCATTCTGTTACCGTTGTAAACGTTAACCAAACCAACACTCTATTCGTTCCTCTACTCATTACTCATTAGTGATCCCCCTATTCGTTCCTCTACTCATTACTCATTAGTGGGGATCAAAGTCTAGTCTCTCCCACAGTAGACTAGTGTCGTACCAGCTGTACTACAGCTTCGGTGCATAGTGTTAGTGTCTATATAACCGACCCCGCAGTGAGAGGTTAACTTCACAAAGTGCACTTCTCACTTTTAACCCTTGCCTACTCTTACTTTCTCTCTCTATTCCCGCCAACACTCCTGATCGATGGGGAAAACCAAGTCTCAAAATAAAAACCTCGTGTCTACCGATCTAATCGTTTGTAGAACAGCTTGAGGGTCGAATCCACAGGGACGGTGTTGGAATATTAGTCTTTTACTTTACTAAACTAGCTAGACAGTTCAACTCTTTTTAAATTAAGGGTTGCAGGTGGGTTCAAATCTTAAGTCTAGTTTCAATGTCAAAACAAGAATTAATGAGAGAGATTCAACAAGTCACGTAATTCTAGGATTTCTGGTTGCTAACACTTCTCCTTAGTCTCAGTTCCAGCGGTCCGCTGACTCTCGTAGCGGCCCGCTAAAAGAACTTAGGTCGCTAATCTATTAGACAGGTCGCTGGCTACTTGGCGGGCATAGACAACCTCGCTGATTCACTCAGCGGCCCGCTAGAATTAGCAATGTGAATGCAAATTGACTTAATTCAGTTGATAATTGTGCGGGGATAATGGCTTAATTAAGATCCTAGATCAAACTCTCGTTTACGTCTGGTTATTAATTAATTAATCCAATTTCTCTCGTATAGAATCTAGATTTCAACTATCGTTTATTGGTCTAGTTTCTACAAGTTTATAAATTTCTAACCTATGAAATCCTTGAGTTTTCACTCTTGGAAAGGACTTAACTCTCGTTAACTAGTTCTGGTTTAACCTTTCAGTTTACAACCTTCATGTTAATCATAATCATGCCTAATAATCTAAATTTATTTGGACTTAACCACCTAGCAATTAAGCGAGCTCTACTTAACGGGTGTAAACAAATCTACTTAGACAATCATGGCATAATCAATTCAAGCAATTCAAGCAAGGTATAAAACACAAAGATATCAAATAAACTAAATAAACATACAATCAACAATTAAGAATTCGAGTTTACAACCATAGACCTAGAACAAACAATCAACAACTAAGAGACATCATCAAACACAAGAGAAAATGAGAATAAGGAAAGATTACAACCAATTGCTCTTGCGTGTGTCGAAATCTCCTATCAAACACGTCTCTTGCTGTCGCAATCAACCTGTTTGGCGCTGTCACGATCTGGACTTGAGACTCAACTCTCAAATAACTCAATGTCTAACCCTAAATTGACCTTGGATTTGGTCTCCCTCTTGTTCTCTCCTTGTTCTCCCTCAAACTGGTCTTTAATAGGCCTTGGAAAGGTGTAGAAACGCTGGAAATAACTGAAGACGTGCTCTACCTGGAGTCGGTAGAAATCGCCATCCAAATATAGAATTGCTAAATCGGACAATTCTGCTAAATCTGGCAGTTCCAGGTCTGCGGGCCACTGGGACTTTCAGCGGGTCGCAGGAAAATGTCAATATTGCGTCATGTCAGTATTTTGGGCATATCTCCTTCATCCGAACTCCGATTGAGGTGATTCAAGATCCGTTGGAAAGCTTAGAACGAGCTCTTCAACTTTATGGACTCATCCAAGTCATTTTTTGTCCATAATCTGCAATAAAATTAGAAACTATGGTAGTAACGCATTCTTGATACAAAACTCTAATTAAACTAACATAAACTCATCTAAACTATCTAAACTATGTAAACTCAAGACAATTGACTTAGTTTGGAGACAAAATGGTACCTAAATATGCATATAAAATCCACTCATCAACTCCCTTACAAAATTAATAAGAGAGAGAGAGAGAGAGAGAGATGAGTGAAGGTTTTGGAAAGACACTGGAGTTGGAGAAAGTGGAGGGAGGAGAGAGCGATCATGCACAAGAATCTGTCAAGTACCAAGGATGGAAATCCATGCCTTTTGATATAGGTATGGATCTCATCATCTAATTCAATAACTGCATCTTTGTTGACATATATTCGTTCTTTCAATAGGAAAAAAAGTCGTAATATTCTCTAAATATTTTCTTTGAATTTGAAATTATTATACATTGTGCATTTGAGTTCTCCATCATTTATATTTTACTTGTTTTAAGACTTATACCACTTTTTGTATACACATAAAAAGTAATCGTATTTAGATTTGATATGATTATATAAGCTCCTATTGATCAAGCATAGGGAATGAGACATTTGAGAATTAAGCTCGGGACGCTTGGTACGATGGCGAACCAACTGGTGTACCTAACAACAGTCTTCCACATGGACAGCGTCACAGCAGCCACAATGATGAATATCGTTTTTGGTGCCACGAACATGACGCCAGTGCTTGGCGCTTTTATCAGTGACACCTTCTTAGGCCGTTACACCACCATTGCCTTTGCTTCAGTGGCCTCTCTTCTGGTATTTCACTTCTTCTTTTTTTCTTCCGAAAAGGTAATTTCTGTTTCCGGAATTTCCGTTTTTAACTTCCTGCAAGTTTTCTTTTGTGGGTTTTATCGGAAAAAAGTTTCCTTCAAATGTTTCCAGGAGAGAGTGGCAAGATTATGATTGATTTTCTGTTTGGTCAAAAATTTATGATAATCAAATTCTATTTGCACATAGAAAAAGTTAAAACTTTATTCATAGTACTTGTTTATTTCATATAAAGTTAAATATGAATGATCTATATTTCGAATAAATTCTGAATGAAAAGGTAGAAGTTGATATATTGGTGATCAAATTCTGTAGCTTGATTCGACTAACTGAGCCTATTTTGATATTTTGTTTGCCTAGTTAAGCTAATTGCATTCCTATATTTAATTTTACTTTGGACCTACATAGGATGGACACTTCTAGGGTAGTGCTGGCGTGTAGGACTGTCAAAAAAGTGGTAAGTGGCATGGAATGACACCAAATCATTACTGTGCCACTTAATAAATGGTACATCATCGACATGCCACGTACCGCTTCATTTATTAAACGAAAAAAATTTATGTGCCATCAACCGTATATTAGACATAAAATGGTTTGAAATGTGATTGAAATGGTCGAAACGGTATAACCAACCGTTCCACTTAAAAAACGGCATAATTTTCTATGCCACGAACCGTTCCACTTAAAAACAAGATCGGAATCCTGAATTCCAATCTTAGCTAAAATTTCGATCTTGCGTTCGGAATCCCAGATTCCGATCTTGTGATACTATTTTTCGTAGTATAATAATATTATTATACTATTATATAATAATATTTTTTTAAATAGTATCACAAGATCGAAATCTGGGATTCCGAACGCAAGATCGGAATCTTAGCTAAGATTGGAATCCAAAATTCCGATCTGATTTTTATACTACGAAAAATAAATAACCCATATGGGTGAAGGTCGGAGATAGATTTTCGGACTTTTTAAATTTTGTCCCTCCGGATCTTCTGTGGCAGGAACTATGTAGACTTGGATGCTGCAACTCATATAGAGTTGAAATTCTAATTATTCCTATTAGGATTTTAATTAATCTGATTATAATTTTAATTATAATTCGAGCTTTGATTTTCTATAATCATATAGACTAATTATAGATACTATATAAATTACAAATTTTTTATTTCGTTTAAGTCTTACTGTGCACGGTGCACCCTATTTTAGAACTCAAATCTGAGGTCGCGCGGACCATGATGGATGGCCCTAATTTATGCTCTACCTATTTTATGCTATACCAAGTCTATATATTTGGATACCTAATGCCTTTCCCTCCAAACCAAATCTAAACCCCTCTCTCTTTCTTGTGTGTGTGAACATTTAATACTACTTCAGCTTGAAAATGGTGGCCATGGCTAAGTTGCTTCTTGTCCTGGCAGTTGCCATCCTAACCATTTCCATGGTTGAATCAAGGGTTTGATTACTACTTTTGAGCAATGTGGCTTATTTGGGCTTAGTTATGTAAATACCGTGTTGGTATCTGCTATCAGTCCCCATCTAGTAAACAAATAGTTGCTATTTAGCCGAAGAATAGATTTGGCTATAAAATATTCAAGAAATCATGAAAAATGGTGCAAATCATTGCGGATCCGTTTGTTACCAACTTTGGTTCTGCTACTGTCGCATATTATTGTTCCACACTACTATGTATGCATGTACTGGCCATACCTTGCCAGCAGAATCCCCTTTTCTGTATAAATTTGTGTTATGTTTTGTTGGTCATAGGTTAACTTGTGGCTAAATAAGTCATTGCCCATTGGTCATTAATATTTAATAGCACAAATGAGTAAACGAGTTTTACTATCTATTACAGTTCCAGTATATAAGTACTTTGCACTGGTGTGGACTGAGCAACCACAGAATGAACCAACAAGCTAGTAGATCAATCTATGCTGGCTTTAGGCATGTAATTGTTGCTGACATTGTGTTGTTACATCTATTATAGTTAAAGGAGACTAATAATGCCGAAGAGCAGCATCAACTGGAGAGGGTATGAATTTGTTTTTCTTGAAAATACATTCAATATAATTCGGTTTTGGTACAGGTTGTGAATCCTAGGTAGCTATGTAATTTTAATAATACTAATTTCGATTATTTTTTTTTTCAAATTTCAGGTTAATGGACAAGGAGGTCAGAAAAATGGAAAGGGATCTCTCCAGAGCTCCCGTAAGTTTTAACACTTCACTGGTTGTTTGTAAAATCACTTAAATATTTGAGATGGAGAAACATCAAAAGGCTCAAGCCTCAAGCTGATGTAAACGTATTTTGGAGGCTACTAGGTCCACACTTCCAATTATAGCATGCAAATCATCGAATTTAAATTGAGATAAGACCACCAAAGTCAACACAAAGATATGGACCATTTTAGGAATTAATGTACGAGAAAAGAGTATCCAAGCATTGAAAACAAACAATGGGCTTCAAACTTCAAAGAGAACAGTTTCAATTATCTCACAACCCCACTTGTACCATGTACGGAGTACGGTGTACCAAAGGTTACAATCTTAGATCTTATTCCAGACCTGACAAGATGATCTAGTGGTTGGACGGTAGCATCACAAACTGATTCTTAACCAACTAATGTTAGTGTTTATTGTTGTTTTCTGTCTTGGGTTTTTGTTACTCTATTAAATTATTCTCTTAATTCACATTGTACATCAAAAAATGAATGAACCTGACTGTACAATGAACAAATTCATAAAAATCAGAAGCTATTTCCAAACATTTTACAATCTAAACGGGTCAAATATTTGAACAGAATGCCCAGAGCAATGCTTAAGGAGGTGCTCCCAGACTCGGTACAAAAAGCCATGCCTGTTCTTCTGCCTGAAATGCTGCCGAGCATGTCTTTGTGTCCCGTCTGGGTACTATGGAAACAAGGAAGAGTGCCCCTGCTACAACAACTGGAAGACCAAGAGAGGCGGCCCCAGATGCCCCTAAATTTTTTGCGATAATTACATTATTTGACATTAAGCATATTGCTTTCACATTCCTATATTTCTCTACTAATTCAGTATGATGCGCCTGCAGTATTATTGAGTTGTCCAATCAAACTCAAATGGAGTTTAGGATTGGAGCAAGGCGCTCTATTATTATAGCAAGATGTGTTGTGTTTTACTGAATTTATTGATTAGTATCTATGAATTAGTTATTTTTGTTAATGCCTACTTGCATGTGATCGCTTGGAATTACCTGATCAGTTTAAAGATGAAACATCGTCTTTTTTTTTCCCTTGAGATGCTCAATTTGCTAATATGTAAAATTAGAACAAAGAGAATATAAGTGAACTTAGGAACGGAAGGACATAGTATTTTTCTTCTGGCGTTGTTTTCTATAAACGAAAGCATCTTACCCTGTAACATAACATAGTAGAAATACCAGATCCAGTTTAATTATAAAAATTAGGTTAATTTTAAAAATAATATTAAGATAAACAAAATTTTAAAACTAATAATCTCAAACGATTAATTAAATTGTAACAGTAAAGTTCACTCGAAATCGAAATCTTTTAATTTGTGTAGTTTCTAAAAATCATCTACATGATTCTAGCAAAATCAAAGTTTAATTAATAATGAAATTTAATATCAGATTAATTAAATTTGAATGAAAACAATTAATTAAATAACTTTATGTGAGTTGCGGCACCCTTGGCCACAAAGTCTCTGCCACAAAGGATCAAATGGGTAAATTTTTAATAAAAATCGAATTTCCCGTGGCACCATCTCCTTTCTCTTTCCTTTTCCCTTCTCTTTGTTCGCTCCGTCCGATTCTTTCTCTTCTCTCGTCTTCTCTGACGAGAAATTCCTCTCGAGAAATTGGGACGGATGGACTGTGGCTAACCAATCCCACCATGCCACAGCCTAGCACCTCCGATTGGCTGCCCCTCTTGCTCTTATCCGCGAGAGAGATGGATAAGTATCGAAGTATTGACTCAAACTGTAGGATTCGAGCTTGAGACTTGAAAGTCTTCCCATACATCCAAATACACCTTGCTAAATTATATGGCAAGAGGAATTTTCACGTTGTTGTAAGTAGTGTAGCGAGGTGCTATGGCAAGGTAAGATTCCTATGTTGGTAAAGAACAAAATGGTCTTGCGACTTAGCAACATCACCTTTGCAAGACCCTGTTGTCTAGCTAGTGGATTTTTAAATGTGCTCCAAATTTCAAAAGAAAAATTTTATTTTTAAATGTGCGCCAAATTTCAACAGAATATTTTCATTTTTTAATGTGCGCCAATTTCAAATGACTAAATAGTCTGACACGTTACTGGCAACACCTAATGAGAAAATTAGTAAGCAATTACAATTCCATATTCATCCATAATAACATAAAATTAAATTTATAATTTAAACAGAATGAAATAATAAAAATTAGTATAATTATCTACTACACAATATTCAATATTACAAAGAAAACATTACAAACAGAAAGGTATATTTATAACACAAACTTCTACATAATCAAATTTAAAAACATTAACGCAACCGCTAGTGACATGTTTCCAATATTTTCTTTCATCTCTGATTTAAGTACCTGTATGGATAAAAGGAAACTGAGTTAGACATCAGAAACTATTTCATATTCATTTTTATGTTAATTGCTAAGTACACATCCTCATTACCAAATAAATATTACTAAAATTGAAGGGTAAAATTATATTCTGTCAAACGAATTTCTACAAGAATGCTTTTAGTACCAAGCTACACTACTAACAATGCAAACTATAATATATGTTAGTGTTCAATTAGATCATAATGTTTATTCAACTAGAAAAAGTTATTGAAATTAAAGACTTACAAAACCTCATGATTCAGCCGAGCATGTTCTCTACAAAAGAAAAAAAATAAATAAATAACTTATACAGAAGCAAGATAAAGCAAGAATAAGGTTGGATAACCCCTCAGTTGTATAAATTCCAAACAAATCAGTCCCGACTTAATTTGAACAACCCTCAAATTGACCAATTTGTCTCAATGAATTGCCCAGATAAACCCAAAACTTCAGCAAACCAGAGAAAGAAATAAGGTATTATTTACCAGTTTAGTAAAAGGAAAGAGAAAGGGGGGAGATAAGGCCACCAGTCCTTAGTCGTTGCCACCACCTCTCTTGACCTTTCTCAACCTGTTCTGAGCAAAAGAAGCTGAAACAGAACAAGGAGAGAAGGGAGATCACGAATGGCATAAAAAGTTAAAAGAGATAGCATCGGGGGAGGGGGGTTTCAAGAGACAAACCTGACAATAGGTGAAAACCGTAGCAAAGAACCAAGGTAACAGGGGTTTGTGACTTGGTGTCGCCAGGGTTGGCTTCAATCGCCTGAAAAAGGGGGTGGAGGGGGTAAGAACAATTGCATTCAAATTGAAAGAAGAAGGAGAACCTGCAATCGGAAGCAGTGACAGCGAAGGAAGCGGTGACGTCAGCGTCGGCTTGGCGCTGGTCGTCGTCAAGCACGCTGCTTCCGTACTCGCTCTTGACGGACTAGGAGTACGCCGCCACGGCCCACGGAGCGCTCGTTGTCGGACGCACGAGAAGCAGATGCTAGGGTTACGATGTTGTGGCGAAAAAGCCGGGTTGCCGCTGTCACACCCCGCAGCGGCGGCGTGACCGATTTCCGCCGCAAGAACGTGCTTCGCACGCCCCGCAAGGCTTACTGATTGGCCACAAGTCAATATGCCATGTTTTAGTATACTAAGCGCCATGCACTTAACTAGCAACAGTTCAAATAATCCAAGTTGAGGTTATGCTTGTAACATGTGCAAAACAAAATTTTGCCAGAGATTCTCCTGTAACATTGGTATCCAGCCATAAAGGCAAGTATCCAAACAGTTTATAAGCATTTCCCCCAACCCAAAACCCACAAGCAACAGCCAAGTCAAGCATCAACTTTGATTTACACACAACCAGCACATAATTACACAATGGAACATGCAACAGTACACAAGTATACAAAACATAGCATAGCTTAATGTACATGGCTTACTTCTCCACTCTTCAGCCCACGCCTCCAAAACCTGGAACCCATGAAAACATGGTACGGTGAGAAAGGAAACCATTTCTTAGTGCGGTATTTAGTTCCAGCCACGCATGAACCCGAAGTCTCATGTTGCGGAACTAAATACACACTGTTTAATATATAAGAACATAGTTTGCACAGTTTATTCATAAAACAGTTAGCAATTCATGCTATGCAATGCAAGGCCAGCTAGCAACGATTATCCGAAATCTGCAAATTCAATTCATACAAAAGCTGGCACTTGTTGGACACCTATCCATGCACAATACTAGGCTGGTTACCAATCAGCCAAGTCATTTCCTTTCCATCAATACAACCAAATAGTACTTAATTGCTGAGAACATTTACCCCCTCATAGTCATGAGTCCCGGAACATAAGCGCTTATCTCACGGCCCTTGGAAAGACGGTTGCGACTCCGCTTTCCAAAGATGTAAATGCCATTCATCACACAATTAGCACGGCCATACCATATATCACAATTCAGCCACAATAAAATAAACCATTCAATATGAATGTCATGAGATAACAATCCATCCTATGCACAGTCATGTAGCATATATATATAATATAGCAATTCATACATGCAGGCTACATGCTAAGTCATGCAAAAACATCAAGCAACATGCATAATATACTTTAAGTTTAGCACAGCAACAAGAGTTAGAGTCCAGGTGAAATCCGCACCTCAAACCTTACACCGCTTTACACACCGTTCACTGCTGCGAAGCACCCGCTTCACCGCTCAAGTCCACCGAATCACCTAGCTCAGGGTCTGGTTCAAGCAATCAAAACCTTATGTCACAATCATACTCAACACCAGCCTATAACTCATGCAATTACGTGGTAAAGGCACCTAGCCAAACACCGTTGCATGACTGGTTTGCGGGTGTTTGCAACACCGCTTCATGGTTTGATAGTCAACCAACACCAGACCTATGGTGCTTACTAGCACATGGTCAGTTAGGGTGCACCAACAGCACTATGCAATGCACCAAATCATCATGCCTTGGTCTGGTTAAGTCATGAAATCATCCACCATCCATAAATTATGCACTGCCATGCTTAGTTTTCAGCCTGGTTTGAGTAATATAGGGCCAGAACCATGCATAAAAACTTGTTTTCTACCTTCCCAACTGTTTAGCTATGATCCAAACACTCTTTTTCACTGTCTAGCACCTCACAAACAAGCTCAAGGGGTCTGTTTTGGTAAGACACAGTGGTAATACGAATTTGGCAGGGATAAGGGCATAATTGTCCACCAATTTGGGCCAGAAAGAGAGAGTAAGGGGTGGGGACCAGGTGTCAGCAAACCACTCTCCCCCTGCCTAAATGACTAAGCTGCTAGGTGTCATGCAGCTAATGGGGCTGGTCAAACCAGGTTGGACTGCCCCTTGGCCATAGTCAGTCAAGGGACGGGGGTATTTTACATGGGTATTTTACATGATGCAATAAACACACATAGTCTGATTATAAGGCAACCGTTACCATAGTGGGACTTATACCGTTTCCAACCACGCTTTACATGACTGCACTAGTGTCTGGACAGGGACGGGGGTATTTTACATGGGTCTCTAGTCAGTCAAGGTCTCAATCACCACCACCCCCCTAATAGACAGGATGCAATTTGGAGCAACATCTAGTACAGTATTTACCAACCCCTGAATTTCCCCCACGCTCTAAGGCCTGGTTGCATGGTGTTTACATGACAGGGACACCGTCAGACAGCCGTATCTTACATTCCTCCCCCCTTAAGAATCCGTTCAGTCCTCTGAACGAATCGTACCTGAACTCACGAACAACTCAGGGTAACGCTCTCTAATCGTGCTCTCAAGCTCCCAAGTTGCCTCTTTTTCTGAGTGCCGCCCCCACTGCACAAGTACCAGTCTAATGACCTTGGTTCTCAACCGTTGCTCTCTACTGTCCAGAATTCTCATAGGTGCTTCCTCATAAGTTAAATTTTCACCAAGGTGCAGCTGAGAATAGTCCTACTCATGAGATGGATCACCAACAAACCGTCTCAGCTGTGACACATGAAACACTGGGTGTATACGGTTCAATTCATCCGGCAGCTTCAACTTATAAGCAACCGCTCCAACTCTTTCCTCCACCGGAAAAGGGCCAACATATCTGGGACTTAACTTCCCAGTCACACCGAATCTATACACTCCACGCATGGGAGAAACCTTCAGCCATACTCTTTCTCCATCCTTGTACTCAACTGGTCGCCTATGCACATCGGCATACCGCTTTTGCCTATCTTGTGCTGCTTTGAGCCTACTCAGGCCCACCTTTGTTTTTTCTGAATTTTCAGCCACTAGCTCAGGTCCAGTTGGGACAAAATTGCCCCTGGGTTGCCACCATAACGGTGTACGGCATGGCTCCCCATACAACGCCTCATACGGCGGCATGCCAATGCTGGAATGAAAACTATTGTTGTATGCAAACTCAGCCAAATACAAGTGATCAAGCCATGAGCCACCAAAACTCAATGCACAAGCCCTCAACATGTCTTCCAAGGTTTGTATAGTGCGCTCCGACTGCCCATCAGTTTGCGGGTGATGTGCCGAACTGAATTTCAGCTTTGTACCCATAGCCTCTTGAAAACTCTTCCAAAAATGAGATATAAACCGGCCATCTCTATCTGAAATTATCTCCTGTGGACAGCCATGATACTTGCAAAAATTTCTGAGGAATATTTCAGCCAACTCCTTGGCCGCAACATCAGCCCGGATCGGTATAAAGCGGGCTACCTTGGTCAGCCGATCCACTATCACCCACACTGCCTCAATCCTTCCTTTTGTTTTTGGAAAACCAGATACAAAATCCATTGTAATAGACTCAAATTTGCTCTTTGGCCGCCTCAAAGTCTGCAACAATCCCGCACTTTTCTTCCTATCGGCCTTTACTTGCTGACAGATTAAACACTTCTCAACAAATCGAGCCACTTCTTTCTTCATGCCTGGCCACCAAAAATATTTTCTCAAGTCTTGATACATTTTCACCTCACCAGGATGTAAAGCATACCCCGATTCATGCGCCTCAGACAAGATCAACGCCTTGATTCCCGCATCATTTGGCACACAAATGCGATTTCTGAACCGCAAAACACCGCTTTCATCGACACGGAACGGGGTCTCCTTCTCATCTTCTGCTCTTTCTTTGAATCTCTTGCAATTATCATCCATTACTTGGGCTGCCTGAATTCTATCATGTAAATCAGGTTGTACCTCTATGGCAGCCAACATTACCGTCATAAGCACGGGAGATGTAACACTCATTGTTTGGACCCGGCTCAACATCCGTTGCCCGAGTTCATGTGATACTCCAACCTGCAACTCCATACGCCTCATTTCTTCAAGCAATCTTGGCTCATGTGTTAATAAAGTCACCGCATTCATTCGACTCTTCCTACTCAAAGCATCAGCCACCAAATTAGCCTTACCGGCATGATACAATATCTCCAAATCATAATCTTTCATAAGTTCTAGCCAACGCCTTTGCCTCAGGTTCAACTCTTTTTGTGTGAAAATATATTTCAAACTCTGATGGTCTGTATAGACTTTACACTTAACTCCATACAAGTAATGCCGCCAAATTTTCAGTGCAAAAAATGACAGCCGCAAGCTCCAAATCGTGGGTCGGATAATTCTGTTCATGCGGCCTCAATTGCCTTGATGCATAGGCTATTACATGCTTCTCTTGCATCAACACACATCCCAAACCCAACTTAGAAGCATCAGTATATACATCATACTCTTGGCCTGAAATCGGCATAGCAAGGACCGGCGCTGTCACAAGTCGATTTTTCAACTCCTGAAAGCTTTTCTCTTGCCTTTCTTCCCATACAAACTTTACTCCCTTATGCAACAACTCTGTCAGTGGCTTGGCAATTTGAGAGAAACCAGCCACAAATCGCCTATAATACCCCGCCAAACCCAAGAAACTTCTTATCTCACTCACTGATTTCGGTTGGCTCCATTCAGTCACTGCCTGCACTTTTGATGGGTCCACAGCCAATTCTTCTCCAGAAATAACATGGCCTAGAAATGCCACCTTACTTAGCCAAAATTCACACTTAGAAAATTTGCCATACAGCTTACACTCTCTCAGCCTATTCAATATAATCCTGAGATGTTTAGCATGCTCTTCAAATGATCGGGAATAGATCAATATGTCATCTATGAAAACCACAACAAAAGCATCCAAAAATTCTCTAAACACCCGATTCATAAGATCCATGAATGCAGCTGGTGCATTTGTCAAGCCAAACGGCATAACCAAGAACTCATAATGCCCGTACCTCGTACGAAAGGCCGTCTTTTCTACATCACTAGGGCGTATCTTAAGTTGGTGATAGCCCGTTCTCAAATCAATCTTAGAATACACCGATGATCCTTGCAGTTGATCAAACAGATCATCAATGCGTGGCAAAGGATAGCGGTTCTTCACCGTCACCTTATTCAGCTCACGGTAATCAATGCATAACCGTAAGGTACCGTCTTTCTTCCTTACAAACAAAACTGGGGCTCCCCACGGTGAACTGCTGGGTCTAATGAAACCCTTTGCTAATAGCTCTTCCAATTGCACTTTCAATTCTTTCATCTCAGCTGGGGCCATCCGATATGGGGTCTTGGATATTAGAGTGGTACCCGGCAACAACTCAATGCCAAATTCCACTTCTCTATTAGGTGGTACTCCAGCTATCTCATCAGGGAACACATCTTTAAACTCTTTCACCACATCAATAGTATCAATACTTGCTTTTTCTTCAGCCGCTTCGCCAATAACGGCAGCTAAATATGCGTCACACCCGGCCTGAACCAGGTTACACGCTTCCACCGCTGAAATAATTATCGTAGGGTCTCCAATAGCTTTGCATTTAAACACACAAGGAGCTAAGCTGCCCGCTTGAAATCGGACCAGCCGCTTTGCACAATCTATCATCGCATGATGCCGAGTCAGCCAATCAAAACCGAGTAGTGCATCATACCCGGCTATGTCCAAAACCAACATGTCAGCTTCCAAATCACGCCCATTTATCATCACCTTAAGTCACTTACAACATTGCAACACCTCTTTAAAATTACCAAGTGGAGTCTGAACACTGAGAGCTCTTTCTTGCGACTTAGTCGGCCAGCCGCAACTCTCCACGAAATCCCTCGCCGCGACCGAATGACTACACCCCGTATCGAACAACACAAAAGCCCTCTGACCTGAAATAAAAAAATTACCTGTCATAAGTTCGGTGGGTGCAGTAGAACTTGGGTCATCTTCTTGTTGTGCCTCTTCGGATTCTTCTGGAATCACTTCCACAGCATGAACGGCCACACGACCGCCCATTCTGCCACCCCGCCATGCAGGGTTTCCACGTCCTCTACCCGCCATCCCAAAAGCAGGTCCTCCTCTCACGAAACCTTGTTGCACTTTCGGGCACTCATTCTTCCAATGCCCGCTTTCTCCACAATTAAAACACAAACCTTTTGCAACTCGACATTGTGCCTCTGGATGTGGGCTGTTGCATGTACGGCACCATGCCTTTTGAGTTTGATTACCCATGCCAGTCTTGAATTGCACTGGTGCAGAAGATTGAGGTCCTTTCACATTAGCAACCGGCCTACTAAATGGAACCGGCTTTACAAACTTAGGCTTAACATTTCTGGCCTGCCCCCAACTAGACTTTCTTTTTCCATGCCCTTCCATTCTCTCAGCGCGATCCATCAGCTCTTGCACTTCCACTTCCCCTGTGGCATCCAACGCTTGTGCAATGTCTGGGTCAAGCCCATTTAGGTACTGCCTACGATACAAATACTCATCACCGGTCACATCCGGTGCATAGCGAGACAACTCAACAAATGTGTCATTATACTGCCCAACTGTGATGCCTTCCTGAGTAAGAGTAAGAAATTGCTGCCTCAGCTTCTCTTTTTGGGCAGAACTTAGATACTGCCTAGTAAAAACTTGCTCAAACCACTGCCATGGTATTCTTAACTGTTCACCAGTAAAACTCCTTCTTGCAGTTTTCCACCAAAATCGGGCCGAGTTCTCCAAGTACGGAGTGGCCAGCTCAACCTTGTTTGCATCCGGTACTCTAACCAACTGGAACTTATTATTAATGCTTTCCAACCATTCCTCAGCAGCTTTGTACCCGCCTGTGCCATCAAACCGTGGCGGGTGCTGACTACCAAAGTCAGCCAATAGCCGCCTGAACTCATTGGCTTCATTCGCTCCAAGTTCATGAGTTAAATAGCGGCCTTGTTCATATGCTGCCAGCAGTCTAACATCAATGGCAGCCTGTCTACGTATCGTCTCCACCGGTACCGGCTCATCCGGATTTCGCTCTAAGCCTTCATCATCTGCACGGTTAAGAGGGTCACGCTCACATGCCCTACTTCCTTGTCTTGCTCCACGTTCCATGGCAACCTGTCCAACTCAAAACCCGTTAACAAGCAGCCACGTAAAGAAAAGGAACCCGACATACCACGGCCCTTAGACCTACCCCACTCAGACATCCTACCAGTCTGGTTGGGTCATACCATGCTCTGATACCACTTTAGAAACCTGTCACACCCCGCAGCGGCGGCATGACCGATTTCCGCCGCAAGAACGTGCTTCGCACGCCCCGCAAGGCTTACTGATTGGCCACAAGTCAAAATGCCATGTTTTAGTATACTAAGCGCCATGCACTTAACTAGCAACAGTTCAAATAATCCAAGTTGAGGTTATGCTTGTAACATGTGCAAAACAAAATTTTGCCAGAGATTCTCCTGTAACATTGGTATCCAGCCATAAAGGCAAGTATCCAAACAGTTTATAAGCATTTCCCCCAACCCAAAAACCACAAGCAACAGCCAAGTCAAGCATCAACTTTGATTTACACACAACCAGCACATAATTACACAATGGAACATGCAACAGTACACAAGTATACAAAACATAGCATAGCTTAATGTACATGGCTTACTTCTCCACTCTTCAGCCCACGCCTCCAAAACCTGGAACCCATGAAAACATGGTACGGTGAGAAAGGAAACCATTTCTCAGTGCGGTATTTAGTTCCAGCCAAGCATGAACCCGAAGTCTCATGTTGCGGAACTAAATACACACTGTTTAATATATAAGAACATAGTTTGCACAGTTTATTCATAAAACAGTTAGCAATTCATGCTATGCAATGCAAGGCCAGCTAGCAACGATTATCCGAAATCTGCAAATTCAATTCATACAAAAGCCGGCACTTGTTGGACACCTATCCATGCACAATACTAGGCTGGTTACCAATCAGCCAAGTCATTTCCTTTCCATCAATACAACCAAATAGTACTTAATTGCTGAGAACATTTACCCCCTCATAGTCATGAGTCCCGGAACATAAGCGCTTATCTCACGGCCCTTGGAAAGACGGTCGCGACTCCGCTTTCCAAAGATGTAAATGCCATTCATCACACAATTAGCACGGCCATACCATATATCACAATTCAGCCACAATAAAATAAACCATTCAATATGCATGTCATGAGATAACAATCCATCCTATGCACAGTCATGTAGCATATATATATAATATAGCAATTCATACATGCATGCTACATGCTAAGTCATGCAAAAACATCAAGCAACATGCATAATATACTTTAAGTTTAGCACAGCAACAAGAGTTAGGGTCCAGGTGAAATCCGCACCTCAAACCTTACACCGCTTTACCCACCGTTCACTGCTGCGAAGCACCCGCTTCACCGCTCAAGTCCACCGAATCACCTAGCTCAGGGTCTGGTTCAAGCAATCAAAACCTTATGTCACAGTCATACTCAACACCAGCCTATAACTCATGCAATTACGTGGTAAAGGCACCTAGCCAAACACCGTTGCATGACTGGTTTGCGGGTGTTTGCAACACCGCTTCATGGTTTGATAGTCAACCAACACAAGACCTATGGTGCTTACTAGCACATGGTCAGTTAGGGTGCACCAACAGCACTATGCAATGCACCAAATCATCATGCCTTGGTCTGGTTAAGTCATGAAATCATCCACCATTCATGAATTATGCACTGTCATGCTTAGTTTTCAGCCTGGTTTGAGTAATATAGGGCCAGAACCATGCATAAAAACTTGTTTTGAACCTTCCCAACTGTTTAGCTATGATCCAAACACTCTTTTTCACTGTCTAGCACCTCACAAACAAGCTCAAGGGGTCTGTTTTGGTAAGACACAGTGGTAATACGAATTTGGCAGGGACAAGGGCATAATTGTCCACCAATTTGGGCCAGAAAGAGTGAGTAAGGGGTGGGGACCAGGTGTCAGCAAACCACTCTCCCCCTGCCTAAATGACTAAGCTGCTAGGTGTCATGCAGCTAATGGGGCTGGTCAAACCAGGTTGGACTGCCCCTTGGCCAGCTCCAAGGGTCACCACTGGACCACTCCAGTCCTACATGCAATGGGACACTCCAGTACTTACTGCCAATATGCCTAAGTACATGAACCATGACTGGGCAGCTACATTAGCCACCGCACACGCAGACCGGCCGTAACCGTCGTGCGTTACAGCATAAATTGACCATTATTTTGGGCACAGTTTGGATCATCAAGCAATTCAATTTTACCATGCAATAATTTAATTCAATTTGGCATACATGATGCAATAAACACACATAGTCTGATTATAAGGCAACCGTTACCATAGTGGGACTTATACCGTTTCCAACCACGCTTTACATGACTGCACTAGTGTCTGGACAGGGACGGGGGTATTTTACATGGATCTCTAATCAGTCAAGGTCTCAATCACCACCACCCCCCTAATAGACAGGATGCAATTTGGAGCAACATCTAGTACAGTATTTACCAACCCCTGAATTTCCCCCACGCTCTAAGGCCTGGTTGCATGGTGTTTACATGACAGGGACACCGTCAGACAGCCGTATCTCACAGCCGCTAGAGAGAGTTTAAGCCATTGCGAGAGGGGCTGGGTTTAGATTTTGGAGGAGAGGGATCTATGCTAGGGTTTCGCTGGCGGTGGGGGAGAAAAGGGAATGAAATGGAGGGTCCGTATCCTCTGCCAACTTTTTGAGGTTGGTAGAGTCCCAACGTTTGATCCGAGCCGTTAGATCTAATCTCGACGGTTAAAATTTTTCGGGCCTATCAATCTAGATTACATGCATGGAGCTCTCTTAACTATTGAGATTAGATCTAACGGTTTAGATCAAAGGTCGGCACACTACCAACTATATAGGTTGGTAGAGGATGTAATTCCAATGAAATGTGCTACATTAAATTTTTTTTTATTATATATATATTATTATTATTATGCTCTTCAAAATTTATGACAAAACAAAAAAATAAAGTGAATAAGATTTGTGCCAATTTTATTATGGTACATTATAATCATAATAATCATATTATTTTTTGTTTATTTTGGTGAATATTGAAATATCTAATTATTTGGATTAACGTGAGGGATAAATAGCAATCATTTTTTTTTGTTGTGAATATAATCATATTCAAATGTCCCATTCATTATGTAATTTGGGACTAACGTGAATAATTTTCTATTGCAAATACTTTTATTTGGCACTAATCTTAATACTTAGATTTGCATATACATTAATATTAACTGATTTTGATTTTTGAGAGAATACAACAAATTTTGAGAAAATTAAAGATTATAATGGCGCGTAATCATTTTTTTTAGTTTTATAGTTGGTATAACACTGAATTTAATTATTTTATAATGGTATATTTTTTAATTTAATATTTTAAAATGAAATTTCTAAAGGGCATAATGTTCATATCAATTAACCAATGGCGTAAATCTAATTTCGTCATTTAGTAATGACATATCTCTAAATTTTAGTTTTATCAATAATGTAAATCTAAATCACCCTATTATTTTAATCAAAATTTTATGACACGGTCATATTGAATTGTTTCATTTTACTCTTTTAGATTTAATAAATTAGATTTGTTGAAACCTAAAGTTTAGAATAGTATGTCCCTGTGATTCGACTGACCCTCAAGCTATACAACACAAGATTAGATCGATAGATACGAAATAAATATATAGATTGTGTTACATGATACAGGACTTGATCTATCGAAATAAATATATGGATTGTGTTACATGTCATTATTTATTTCGTTATGATTTTGGTTTTAAGTTTGAGATGATTATCTTTTCCACATGAGAAAAGGTTCTATAAATCTTGTCTACGCTGATTCCTGACAATGGCTGCTATACGGACTTGATCACGTTCTCTTGAATTGTGCGGAAAAAAACTAATCATCAAAAAACCGTATGTCCCTCATTAATTCACTTATTAAGTGACGATATTTGTTTGGGCTCTTTGATGGAGATAGATTGTTTGCTCGCAACTGATACAATTATCTCTAGATCAAGAAACGTATAATCTGCAAGAATGACACAAGAAACGATGATATCGTGTGACATAAGAATCAAAATAGTGAAATACTTTATTCTCTCATGCATGATTGAAATACTAATAATACACTATTTATGTGAATTGAAAATCATCAGTGTTACTAGCAATACACTATTTATGTCATGTTTAGTTATTGTGTTTGTAAAAATATGAAATTTAATTTAGTTATTTGTAATTATTTATTATTTGTATTAAAGAAGGTTAGACTTTTATTGAGTGTTGATTATTTACAAGTATATGTTGTTTTAAGGAATATGTCATTATGACACTTTTATTATCTAAAGAATATTTTCCTAAACTTACAAAAGATGCGTACCATATTTATTTAAAACGTGGATATATTTAAAATCAATTATATCAAAAAGACTTATATTATTTTCAATGATGTCAATACAATTATATCACTTCTATTAATTATTACCAATGCTACTTCATAACTAAAACTGTTTGAACATTTCCATTTCGTTTTATATAGTCATTTACCAATGCTACTTCATAACCAAAACCGTGTTTGAACATATCCATTTCGTTTCTATTAATTCCATACCAATTGATACAGATCTTGTACCTCCTCTTTAAACAATTAACACCTAATATGAAATGACAATAAATACATGAATCATACAATTTAAAAAAAAATAATAATAATAATAAAAGACATGCATCATATCCAGCGAGAAAAGCAAAACAACAAGGTTAGATCGCCATTTAACAACCTGATTTGATACCACTAGTAGTAAATTTCTCTAAGCACTCTACACAAACCAACCATAACTTTTTTCAATGGATTTCAAACCTATTAGGCAGCAATAGAGTTCATCTCTCAGGATCAAAGAAATTCATCTGAGATGCATGCCAAACTCAAAAAATTACTTCTTAAAAATTGACTATTACCTTACTATAACCCTATAATTTGACTATTACAAAATATATTGCATCACACTATTTGTTTCAACATCCAGCACATAGCTTAAAACTATATAGTACAGTCAGCACCACCATCTGATCTTTAACAAATCAAGAAATTCACCTACAAAATTAGTAAAGATGTTAGTCCATTAATAAAGGTTGCCTAGCCTCACTACTATGAAAAATATAGGGGCATGCATTACCTCAATAGCACCCGACTTCAATTGTCCCCAGAAATTGACCTAATAAACCAGCTTCAGCCCCTATCGGTTGATGAAGGTAATTCACATCTACACCAACTCTATTTCCACCCATCAGCATCCAAAGATGAGCGAGAATAGTTTTTCCTCGAGTTCTATTCCCTTCATTGTCTTTATGTTGAAACAAAATATATTTAACAATGTTATCTCATGCACTAAATAATAAATAGACACTAGTTTGCTTGAGATGGCTAAATGTACCTTCAAAAAGAACATCAACACCTTCAGATGGCTCATCTCATTCTATAGGCAGTGGATCATTTGATTGAGCATGAGAATCAGACCCTCCTTGTTGAGATAGATTATCCTCATTGCTACATATAATTCTCATTCTTTTCTTCCGACCCATTGGTACTGATTATTACTACAGATGAATTAGAAAAATTAATTTTGTAAAGCAACAATAAGGTTGTAGTTCACTACTGCATAATTGACGTTTTGTGGTTATTTGTGCTTCTATCTATGACTTATTTTGCAACCTATGAAATAATTTTAAAGCTAAACGTTATAGATCTTTTTAAAATGCATTATTATGCACATACAAGTAAAATAAGCAATGAACCTACCTACAGAATGACAAAATAATAACTTGTACTAATTAAAGGATATGAAACTTGTAGGTGATGACTTTGCAATTTTATTTAAAAAAAGGATATCTTTGGATTTTCTTTACTTGGAGAAGTCCGAAGAAAGTAACAACCAACCATGTTAGCATTACAAAGAAACAATCATAAATAAGAATTAGAAAGAAATAAATATTCTAAACAAACAAAGAAAGCTGCCTATTAAGAAATATATATTATTTGAGGTTAACCTCACAAATTCATATATAAGAATTTCATCCCTACTTTATGTCATATAACTCACAATTCTTAATTTTTTATTAATCTGCCTATCATAAGCTGCCATATATAAAATTTTTGGCAATTCTGAAAAAATAATCAGTTTTTAATTACCATGATTCGTTTTTGTGATTTATTGCTGAACCCACGTTTTCAATTTTTTTTCAAATATTCACCTTATTAATCCTATAGCACATCTCTTAAAAGTATACTTGATCAATATTCTAAAAATAAAATATATCAACAGCAGACGCCCATAATGTATTATTTGCAAATCCGAAAGTAATTTCTTTATTTCACACTCCTTAATTAAGCCCTTGATATACCCAACCCTAATTACCATAGAATTTTTTTCTGACCTAAATCTACAAAAATTCACAAAATCCTTCGAAATTAATAACTCAATACCCTTCAATTAAAATCAAGCTCCAAACCAGAAAAAAAAACCGCCACGCCATTCTACTTTAAATCAAAAGAAAATAAAACAAAAAAGGTGCAAAGGATTTTATCGTAAATAAGTTGTGGCTGAAAGGGGTAGTACCGTAACTGAAGGTGAGACGAGAGAGAGCGACGTTGGGTGGCCAAGGTGAGGCGAGAGAGAGCAGCGCTGAGGTGTCTAAGCTGAGCCGAGGAGATTGATTGAATTTAGAGGCGATAAAATTGAGGATTGAGGAAAGAAACAGAAGGGGGCGGCGGCTGAGAGGGTTATTAGAAGAAAGGCACAAAATGGAGATGGGTTGTTTATGTTAGCTACACGAGGGTTTTATTTTTTATTGTAATTAATATTTTATAATATTTCTCCTATATTTTGGGGACAATTGAATGGAGGGAAATTTTTCAGAGACTAAATTTGTGGCGGTAAATTCAGAAATGGCGCGAATGATTGGCGCTATATAAATTTGCATACAACTTTTTATGAATGAATAAATATAAATATCAATATTAAAATTTCTCTTGCCACATGAAATTTTGTCTTGTGAATTGGTCTTGCGGATTTTTAATTTGCCAACATAGGAATGGGTCTTGTTAAAAAATCTTGCGACAGCATACAATTGACAAGGGGATGAAAACATCTTGCAACCTTCATCTTGCCATATCCTTTTTTGATGTAGTGCTTCCACATGGACAGCGTCACAGCAGCCACAATGATGAATATCGTTTTTGGTGCCACGAACATGACGCCAGTGCTTGGCGCTTTTATCAGTGACACCTTCTTAGGCCGTTACACCACCATTGCCTTTGCTTCAGTGGCCTCTCTTCTGGTATTTCACTTCTTCTTTTTTTCTTCCGAAAAGGTAATTTCTGTTTCCGGAATTTCCGTTTTTAACTTCCTGCAAGTTTTCTTTTGTGGGTTTTATCGGAAAAAAGTTTCCTTCAAATGTTTCCAGGAGAGAGTGGCAAGATTATGATTGATTTTCTGTTTGGTCAAAAATTTATGATAATCAAATTCTATTTGCACATAGAAAAAGTTAAAACTTTATTCATAGTACTTGTTTATTTCATATAAAGTTAAATATGAATGATCTATATTTCGAATAAATTCTGAATGAAAAGGTAGAAGTTGATATATTGGTGATCAAATTCTGTAGCTTGATTCGACTAACTGAGCCTATTTTGATATTTTGTTTGCCTAGTTAAGCTAATTGCATTCCTATATTTAATTTTACTTTGGACCTACATAGGATGGACACTTCTAGGGTAGTGCTAGCGTGTAGAACTGTCAAAAAAGTGGTAAGTGGCACGGAATGACACCAAATCATTACTGTGCCACTTAATAAATGGTACATCATCGACATGCCACGTACCGCTTCATTTATTAAACGAAAAAAATTTATGTGCCATCAACCGTATATTAGACATAAAATGGTTTGAAATGTGATTGAAATGGTCGAAACGGTATAACCAACCGTTCCACTTAAAAAACGGCATAATTTTCTATGCCACGAACCGTTCCACTTAAAAACAAGATCGGAATCCTGAATTCCAATCTTAGCTAAAATTTCGATCTTGCGTTCGGAATCCCAGATTCCGATCTTGTGATACTATTTTTCGTAGTATAATAATATTATTATACTATTATATAATAATATTTTTTTAAATAGTATCACAAGATCGAAATCTGGGATTCCGAACGCAAGATCGGAATCTTAGCTAAGATTGGAATCCAAAATTCCGATCTGATTTTTATACTACGAAAAATAAATAACCCATATGGGTGAAGGTCGGAGATAGATTTTCGGACTTTTTAAATTTTGTCCCTCCGGATCTTCTGTGGCAGGAACTATGTAGACTTGGATGCTGCAACTCATATAGAGTTGAAATTCTAATTATTCCTATTAGGATTTTAATTAATCTGATTATAATTTTAATTATAATTCGAGCTTTGATTTTCTATAATCATATAGACTAATTATAGATACTATATAAATTACAAATTTTTTATTTCGTTTAAGTCTTACTGTGCATGGTGCACCCTATTTTAGAACTCAAATCTGAGGTCGCGCGGACCATGATGGATGGCCCTAATTTATGCTCTACCTATTTTATGCTATACCAAGTCTATATATTTGGATACCTAATGCCTTTCCCTCCAAACCAAATCTAAACCCCTCTCTCTTTCTTGTGTGTGTGAACATTTAATACTACTTCAGCTTGAAAATGGTGGCCATGGCTAAGTTGCTTCTTGTCCTGGCAGTTGCCATCCTAACCATTTCCATGGTTGAATCCAAGGTTTGATTACTACTTTTGAGCAATGTGGCTTATTTGGGCTTAGTTATGTAAATACCGTGTTGGTATCTGCTATCAGTCCCCATCTAGTAAACAAATAGTTGCTATTTAGCCGAAGAATAGATTTGGCTATAAAATATTCAAGAAATCATGAAAAATGGTGCAAATCATTGCGGATCCGTTTGTTACCAACTTTGGTTCTGCTACTGTCGCATATTATTGTTCCACACTACTATGTATGCATGTACTGGCCATACCTTGCCAGCAGAATCCCCTTTTCTGTATAAATTTGTGTTATGTTTTGTTGGTCATAGGTTAACTTGTGGCTAAATAAGTCATTGCCCATTGGTCATTAATATTTAATAGCACAAATGAGTAAACGAGTTTTACAATCTATTACAGTTCCAGTATATAAGTACTTTGCACTGGTGTGGACTGAGCAACCACAGAATGAACCAACAAGCTAGTAGATCAATCTATGCTGGCTTTAGGCATGTAATTGTTGCTGACATTGTGTTGTTACATCTATTATAGTTAAAGGAGACTAATAATGCCGAAGAGCAGCATCAACTGGAGAGGGTATGAATTTGTTTTTCTTGAAAATACATTCAATATAATTCGGTTTTGGTACAGGTTGTGAATCCTAGGTAGCTATGTAATTTTAATAATACTAATTTCGATTATTTTTTTTTTTCAAATTTCAGGTTAATGGACAAGGAGGTCAGAAAAATGGAAAGGGATCTCTCCAGAGCTCCCGTAAGTTTTAACACTTCACTGGTTGTTTGTAAAATCACTTAAATATTTGAGATGGAGAAACATCAAAAGGCTCAAGCCTCAAGCTGATGTAAACGTATTTTGGAGGCTACTAGGTCCACACTTCCAATTATAGCATGCAAATCATCGAATTTAAATTGAGATAAGACCACCAAAGTCAACACAAAGATATGGACCATTTTAGGAATTAATGTACGAGAAAAGAGTATCCAAGCATTGAAAACAAACAATGGGCTTCAAACTTCAAAGAGAACAGTTTCAATTATCTCACAACCCCACTTGTACCATGTACGGTGTACCAAAGGTTACAATCTTAGATCTTATTCCAGACCTGACAAGATGATCTAGTGGTTGGACGGTAGCATCACAAACTGATTCTTAACCAACTAATGTTAGCGTTTATTGTTGTTTTCTGTCTTGGGTTTTTGTTACTCTATTAAATTATTCTCTTAATTCACATTGTACATCAAAAAATGAATGAACCTGACTGTACAATGAACAAATTCATAAAAATCAGAAGCTATTTCCAAACATTTTACAATCTAAACGGGTCAAATATTTGAACAGAATGCCCAGAGCAATGCTTAAGGAGGTGCTCCCAGACTCGGTACAAAAAGCCATGCCTGTTCTTCTGCCTGAAATGCTGCCGAGCATGTCTTTGTGTCCCGTCTGGGTACTATGGAAACAAGGAAGAGTGCCCCTGCTACAACAACTGGAAGACCAAGAGAGGCGGCCCCAGATGCCCCTAAATTTTTTGCGATTATTACATTATTTGACATTAAGCATATTGCTTTCACATTCCTATATTTCTCTACTAATTCAGTATGATGCGCCTGCAGTATTATTGAGTTGTCCAATCAAACTCAAATGGAGTTTAGGATTGGAGCAAGGCGCTCTATTATTATAGCAAGATGTGTTGTGTTTTACTGAATTTATTGATTAGTATCTATGAATTAGTTATTTTTGTTAATGCCTACTTGCATGTGATCGCTTGGAATTACCTGATCAGTTTAAAGATGAAACATCGTCTTTTTTTTTCCCTTGAGATGCTCAATTTGCTAATATGTAAAATTAGAACAGAGAGAATATAAGTGAACTTAGGAACGGAAGGACATAGTATTTTTCTTCTGGCGTTGTTTTCTATAAACGAAAGCATCTTACCCTGTAACATAACATAGTAGAAATACCAGATCCAGTTTAATTATAAAAATTAGGTTAATTTTAAAAATAATATTAAGATAAACAAAATTTTAAAACTAATAATCTCAAACGATTAATTAAATTGTAACAGTAAAGTTCACTCGAAATCGAAATCTTTTAATTTGGGTAGTTTCTAAAAATCATCTACATGATTCTAGCAAAATCAAAGTTTAATTAATAATGAAATTTAATATCAGATTAATTGAATTTGAATGAAAACAATTAATTAAATAACTTTATGTGAGTTGCGGCACCCTTGGCCACAAAGTCTCTGCCACAAAGGATCAAATGGGTAAATTTTTAATAAAAATCGAATTTCCCGTGGCACCATCTCCTTTCTCTTTCCTTTTCCCTTCTCTTTGTTCGCTCCGTCCGATTCTTTCTCTTCTCTCGTCTTCTCTGACGAGAAATTCCTCTCGAGAAATTGGGACGGATGGACTGTGGCTAACCAATCCCACCATGCCACAGCCTAGCACCTCCGATTGGCTGCCCCTCTTGCTCTTATCCGCGAGAGAGATGGATAAGTATCGAAGTATTGACTCAAACTGTAGGATTCGAGCTTGAGACTTGAAAGTCTTCCCATACATCCAAATACACCTTGCTAAATTATATGGCAAGAGGAATTTTCACGTTGTTGTAAGTAGTGTAGCGAGGTGCTATGGCAAGGTAAGATTCCTATGTTGGTAAAGAACAAAATGGTCTTGCGACTTAGCAACATCACCTTTGCAAGACCCTGTTGTCTAGCTAGTGGATTTTTAAATGTGCTCCAAATTTCAAAAGAAAAATTTTATTTTTAAATGTGCGCCAAATTTCAACAGAATATTTTCATTTTTTAATGTGCGCCAATTTCAAATGACTAAATAGTCTGACACGTTACTGGCAACACCTAATGAGAAAATTAGTAAGCAATTACAATTCCATATTCATCCATAATAACATAAAATTAAATTTATAATTTAAACAGAATGAAATAATAAAAATTAGTATAATTATCTACTACACAATATTCAATATTACAAAGAAAACATTACAAACAGAAAGGTATATTTATAACACAAACTTCTACATAATCAAATTTAAAAACATTAACGCAACCGCTAGTGACATGTTTCCAATATTTTCTTTCATCTCTGATTTAAGTACCTGTATGGATAAAAGGAAACTGAGTTAGACATCAGAAACTATTTCATATTCATTTTTATGTTAATTGCTAAGTACACATCCTCATTACCAAATAAATATTACTAAAATTGAAGGGTAAAATTATATTCTGTCAAACGAATTTCTACAAGAATGCTTTTAGTACCAAGCTACACTACTAACAATGCAAACTATAATATATGTTAGTATTCAATTAGATCATAATGTTTATTCAACTAGAAAAAGTTATTGAAATTAAAGACTTACAAAACCTCATGATTCAGCCGAGCATGTTCTCTACAAAAGAAAAAAAATAAATAAATAACTTATACAGAAGCAAGATAAAGCAAGAATAAGGTTGGATAACCCCTCAGTTGTATAAATTCCAAACAAATCAGTCCCGACTTAATTTGAACAACCCTCAAATTGACCAATTTGTCTCAATGAATTGCCCAGATAAACCCAAAACTTCAGCAAACCAGAGAAAGAAATAAGGTATTATTTACCAGTTTAGTAAAAGGAAAGAGAAAGGGGGGAGATAAGGCCACCAGTCCTTAGTCGTTGCCACCACCTCTCTTGACCTTTCTCAACCTGTTCTGAGCAAAAGAAGCTGAAACAGAACAAGGAGAGAAGGGAGATCACGAATGGCATAAAAAGTTAAAAGAGATAGCATCGGGGGAGGGGGGTTTCAAGAGACAAACCTGACAATAGGTGAAAACCGTAGCAAAGAACCAAGGTAACAGGGGTTTGTGACTTGGTGTCGCCAGGGTTGGCTTCAATCGCCTGAAAAAGGGGGTGGAGGGGGTAAGAACAATTGCATTCAAATTGAAAGAAGAAGGAGAACCTGCAATCGGAAGCAGTGACAGCGAAGGAAGCGGTGACGTCAGCGTCGGCTTGGCGCTGGTCGTCGTCAAGCACGCTGCTTCCGTACTCGCTCTTGACGGACTAGGAGTACGCCGCCACGGCCCACGGAGCGCTCGTTGTCGGACGCACGAGAAGCAGATGCTAGGGTTTCGATGTTGTGGCGAAAAAGCTGGGTTGCCGCTAGAGAGAGTTTAAGCCATTGCGAGAGGGGCTGGGTTTAGATTTTGGAGGAGAGGGATCTATGCTAGGGTTTCGCTGGCGGTGGGGGAGAAAAGGGAATGAAATGGAGGGTCCGTATCCTCTGCCAACTTTTTGAGGTTGGTAGAGTCCCAACGTTTGATCCGAGCCGTTAGATCTAATCTCGACGGTTAAAATTTTTCGGGCCTATCAATCTAGATTACATGCATGGAGCTCTCTTAACTATTGAGATTAGATCTAACGGTTTAGATCAAAGGTCGGCACACTACCAACTATTTAGGTTGGTAGAGGATGTAATTCCAATGAAATGTGCTACATTAAATTTTTTTTTATTATATATATATTATTATTATTATTATGCTCTTCAAAATTTATGACAAAACAAAAAAATAAAGTGAATAAGATTTGTGCCAATTTTATTATGGTACATTATAATCATAATAATCATATTATTTTTTGTTTATTTTGGTGAATATTGAAATATCTAATTATTTGGATTAACGTGAGGGATAAATAGCAATCATTTTTTTTTGTTGTGAATATAATCATATTCAAATGTCCCATTCATTATGTAATTTGGGACTAACGTGAATAATTTTCTATTGCAAATACTTTTATTTGGCACTAATCTTAATACTTAGATTTGCATATACATTAATATTAACTGATTTTGATTTTTGAGAGAATACAACAAATTTTGAGAAAATTAAAGATTATAATGGCGCGTAATCATTTTTTTTAGTTTTATAGTTGGTATAACACTGAATTTAATTATTTTATAATGGTATATTTTTTAATTTAATATTTTAAAATGAAATTTCTAAAGGGCATAATGTTCATATCAATTAACCAATGGCGTAAATCTAATTTCGTCATTTAGTAATGACATATCTCTAAATTTTAGTTTTATCAATAATGTAAATCTAAATCACCCTATTATTTTAATCAAAATTTTATGACACGGTCATATTGAATTGTTTCATTTTACTCTTTTAGATTTAATAAATTAGATTTGTTGAAACCTAAAGTTTAGAATAGTATGTCCCTGTGATTCGACTGACCCTCAAGCTATACAACACAAGATTAGATCAATAGATACGAAATAAATATATAGATTGTGTTACATGATACAGGACTTGATCTATCGAAATAAATATATGGATTGTGTTACATGTCATTATTTATTTCGTTATGAGTTTGGTTTTAAGTTTGAGATGATTATCTTTTCCACATGAGAAAAGGTTCTATAAATCTTGTCTACGCTGATTCCTGACAATGGCTGCTATACGGACTTGATCACGTTCTCTTGAATTGTGCGGAAAAAAACTAATCATCAAAAAACCGTATGTCCCTCATTAATTCACTTATTAAGTGACGATATTTGTTTGGGCTCTTTGATGGAGATAGATTGTTTGCTCGCAACTGATACAATTATCTCTAGATCAAGAAACGTATAATCTGCAAGAATGACACAAGAAACGATGATATCGTGTGACATAAGAATCAAAATAGTGAAATACTTTATTCTCTCATGCATGATTGAAATACTAACAATACACTATTTATGTGAATTGAAAATCATCAGTGTTACTAGCAATACACTATTTATGTCATGTTTAGTTATTGTGTTTGTAAAAATATGAAATTTAATTTAGTTATTTGTAATTATTTATTATTTGTATTAAAGAAGGTTAGACTTTTATTGAGTGTTGATTATTTACAAGTATATGTTGTTTTAAGGAATATGTCATTATGACACTTTTATTATCTAAAGAATATTTTCCTAAACTTACAAAAGATGCGTACCATATTTATTTAAAACGTGGATATATTTAAAATCAATTATATCAAAAAGACTTATATTATTTTCAATGATGTCAATACAATTATATCACTTCTATTAATTATTACCAATGCTACTTCATAACTAAAACTGTTTGAACATTTCCATTTCGTTTTATATAGTCATTTACCAATGCTACTTCATAACCAAAACCATGTTTGAACATATCCATTTCGTTTCTATTAATTCCATACCAATTGATACAGATCTTGTACCTCCTCTTTAAACAATTAACACCTAATATGAAATGACAATAAATACATGAATCATACAATTTAAAAAAAATAATAATAATAATAAAATACATGCATCATATCCAGCGAGAAAAGCAAAACAACAAGGTTAGATCGCCATTTAACAACCTGATTTGATACCACTAGTAGTAAATTTCTCTAAGCACTCTACACAAACCAACCATAACTTTTTTCAATGGATTTCAAACCTATTAGGCAGCAATAGAGTTCATCTCTCAGGATCAAAGAAATTCATCTGAGATGCATGTCAAACTCAAAAAATTACTTCTTAAAAATTGACTATTACCTTACTATAACCCTATAATTTGACTATTACAAAATATATTGCATCACACTATTTGTTTCAGCATCTAGCACATAGCTTAAAACTATATAGTACAGTCAGCACCACCATCTGATCTTTAACAAATCAAGAAATTCACCTACAAAATTAGTAAAGATGTTAGTCCATTAATAAAGGTTGCCTAGCCTCACTACTATGAAATGAAAAATATAGGGGCATGCATTACCTCAATAGCACCCGACTTCAATTGTCCCCAGAAATTGACCTAATAAACCAGCTTCAGCCCCTATCGGTTGATGAAGGTAATTCACATCTACACCAACTCTATTTCCACCCATCAGCATCCAAAGATGAGCGAGAATAGTTTTTCCTCGAGTTCTATTCCCTTCATTGTCTTTATGTTGAAACAAAATATATTTAACAATGTTATCTCATGCACTAAATAATAAATAGACACTAGTTTGCTTGAGATGGCTAAATGTACCTTCAAAAAGAACATCAACACCTTCAGATGGCTCATCTCATTCTATAGGCAGTGGATCATTTGCTTGAGCATGAGAATCAGACCCTCCTTGTTGAGATAGATTATCCTCATTGCTACACATAATTCTCATTCTTTTCTTCCGACCCATTGGTACTGATTATTACTACAGATGAATTCGAAAAATTAATTTTGTAAAGCAACAATAAGGTTGTAGTTCACTACTGCATAATTGACGTTTTGTGGTTATTTGTGCTTCTATCTATGACTTATTTTGCAACCTATGAAATAATTTTAAAGCTAAACGTTATAGATCTTTTTAAAATGCATTATTATGCACATACAAGTAAAATAAGCAATGAACCTACCTACAGAATGACAAAATAATAACTTGTACTAATTAAAGGATATGAAACTTGTAGGTGATGACTTTGCAATTTTATTTAAAAAAAGGATATCTTTGGATTTTCTTTACTTGGAGAAGTCCGAAGAAAGTAACAACCAACCATGTTAGCATTACAAAGAAACAATCATAAATAAGAATTAGAAAGAAATAAATATTCTAAACAAACAAAGAAAGCTGCCTATTAAGAAATATATATTATTTGAGGTTAACCTCACGAATTCATATATAAGAATTTCATCCCTACTTTATGTCATATAACTCACAATTCTTAATTTTTTATTAATCTGCCTATCATAAGCTGCCATATATAAAATTTTTGGCAATTCTGAAAAAATAATCCGTTTTTAATTACCATGATTCGTTTTTGTGATTTATTGCTGAACCCACGTTTTCAATTTTTTTTCAAATATTCACCTTATTAATCCTATAGCACATCTCTTAAAAGTATACTTGATCAATATTCTAAAAATAAAATATATCAACAGCAGACGCCCATAATGTATTATTTGCAAATCCGAAAGTAATTTCTTTATTTCACACTCCTTAATTAAGCCCTTGATATACCCAACCCTAATTACCATAGAATTTTTTTCTGACCTAAATCTACAAAAATTCACAAAATCCTTCGAAATTAATAACTCAATACCCTTCAATTAAAATCAAGCTCCAAACCAGAAAAAAAAACCGCCACGCCATTCTACTTTAAATCAAAAGAAAATAAAACAAAAAAGGTGCAAAGGATTTTATCGTAAATAAGTTGTGGCTGAAAGGGGTAGTACCGTAACTGAAGGTGAGACGAGAGAGAGCGACGTTGGGTGGCCAAGGTGAGGCGAGAGAGAGCAGCGCTGAGGTGTCTAAGCTGAGCCGAGGAGATTGATTGAATTTAGAGGCGATAAAATTGAGGATTGAGGAAAGAAACAGAAGGGGGCGGCGGCTGAGAGGGTTATTAGAAGAAAGGCACAAAATGGAGATGGGTTGTTTATGTTAGCTACACGAGGGTTTTATTTTTTATTGTAATTAATATTTTATAATATTTCTCCTATATTTTGGGGACAATTGAATGGAGGGAAATTTTTCAGAGACTAAATTTGTGGCGGTAAATTCAGAAATGGCGCGAATGATTGGCGCTATATAAATTTGCATACAACTTTTTATGAATGAATAAATATAAATATCAATATTAAAATTTCTCTTGCCACATGAAATTTTGTCTTGTGAATTGGTCTTGCGGATTTTTAATTTGCCAACATAGGAATGGGTCTTGTTAAAAAATCTTGCGACAGCATACAATTGACAAGGGGATGAAAACATCTTGCAACCTTCATCTTGCCATATCCTTTTTTGATGTAGTGCTTCCACATGGACAGCGTCACAGCAGCCACAATGATGAATATCGTTTTTGGTGCCACGAACATGACGCCAGTGCTTGGCGCTTTTATCAGTGACACCTTCTTAGGCCGTTACACCACCATTGCCTTTGCTTCAGTGGCCTCTCTTCTGGTATTTCACTTCTTCTTTTTTTCTTCCGAAAAGGTAATTTCTGTTTCCGGAATTTCCGTTTTTAACTTCCTGCAAGTTTTCTTTTGTGGGTTTTATCGGAAAAAAGTTTCCTTCAAATGTTTCCAGGAGAGAGTGGCAAGATTATGATTGATTTTCTGTTTGGTCAAAAATTTATGATAATCAAATTCTATTTGCACATAGAAAAAGTTAAAACTTTATTCATAGTACTTGTTTATTTCATATAAAGTTAAATATGAATGATCTATATTTCGAATAAATTCTGAATGAAAAGGTAGAAGTTGATATATTGGTGATCAAATTCTGTAGCTTGATTCGACTAACTGAGCCTATTTTGATATTTTGTTTGCCTAGTTAAGCTAATTGCATTCCTATATTTAATTTTACTTTGGACCTACATAGGATGGACACTTCTAGGGTAGTGCTGGCGTGTAGGACTGTCAAAAAAGTGGTAAGTGGCACGGAATGACACCAAATCATTACTGTGCCACTTAATAAATGGTACATCATCGACATGCCACGTACCGCTTCATTTATTAAACGAAAAAAATTTATGTGCCATCAACCGTATATTAGACATAAAATGATTTGAAATGTGATTGAAATGGTCGAAACGGTATAACCAACCGTTCCACTTAAAAAACGGCATAATTTTCTATGCCACGAACCGTTCCACTTAAAAATAAGATCGGAATCCTGAATTCCAATCTTAGCTAAAATTTCGATCTTGCGTTCGGAATCCCAGATTCCGATCTTGTGATACTATTTTTCGTAGTATAATAATATTATTATACTATTATATAATAATATTTTTTTAAATAGTATCACAAGATCGAAATCTGGGATTCCGAACGCAAGATCGGAATCTTAGCTAAGATTGGAATCCAAAATTCCGATCTGATTTTTATACTACGAAAAATAAATAACCCATATGGGTGAAGGTCGGAGATAGATTTTCGGACTTTTTAAATTTTGTCCCTCCGGATCTTCTGTGGCAGGAACTATGTAGACTTGGATGCTGCAACTCATATAGAGTTGAAATTCTAATTATTCCTATTAGGATTTTAATTAATCTGATTATAATTTTAATTATAATTCGAGCTTTGATTTTCTATAATCATATAGACTAATTATAGATACTATATAAATTACAAATTTTTTATTTTGTTTTAAGTCTTACTGTGCACGGTGCACCCTATTTTAGAACTCAAATCTGAGGTCGCGCGGACCATGATGGATGGCCCTAATTTATGCTCTACCTATTTTATGCTATACCAAGTCTATATATTTGGATACCTAATGCCTTTCCCTCCAAACCAAATCTAAACCCCTCTCTCTTTCTTGTGTGTGTGAACATTTAATACTACTTCAGCTTGAAAATGGTGGCCATGGCTAAGTTGCTTCTTGTCCTGGCAGTTGCCATCCTAACCATTTCCATGGTTGAATCCAAGGTTTGATTACTACTTTTGAGCAATGTGGCTTATTTGGGCTTAGTTATGTAAATACCGTGTTGGTATCTGCTATCAGTCCCCATCTAGTAAACAAATAGTTGCTATTTAGCCGAAGAATAGATTTGGCTATAAAATATTCAAGAAATCATGAAAAATGGTGCAAATCATTGCGGATCCGTTTGTTACCAACTTTGGTTCTGCTACTGTCGCATATTATTGTTCCACACTACTATGTATGCATGTACTGGCCATACCTTGCCAGCAAAATCCCCTTTTCTGTATAAATTTGTGTTATGTTTTGTTGGTCATAGGTTAACTTGTGGCTAAATAAGTCATTGCCCATTGGTCATTAATATTTAATAGCACAAATGAGTAAACGAGTTTTACTATCTATTACAGTTCCAGTATATAAGTACTTTGCACTGGTGTGGACTGAGCAACCACAGAATGAACCAACAAGCTAGTAGATCAATCTATGCTGGCTTTAGGCATGTAATTGTTGCTGACATTGTGTTGTTACATCTATTATAGTTAAAGGAGACTAATAATGCCGAAGAGCAGCATCAACTGGAGAGGGTATGAATTTGTTTTTCTTGAAAATACATTCAATATAATTCGGTTTTGGTACAGGTTGTGAATCCTAGGTAGCTATGTAATTTTAATAATACTAATTTCGATTATTTTTTTTTTTCAAATTTCAGGTTAATGGACAAGGAGGTCAGAAAAATGGAAAGGGATCTCTCCAGAGCTCCCGTAAGTTTTAACACTTCACTGGTTGTTTGTAAAATCACTTAAATATTTGAGATGGAGAAACATCAAAAGGCTCAAGCCTCAAGCTGATGTAAACGTATTTTGGAGGCTACTAGGTCCACACTTCCAATTATAGCATGCAAATCATCGAATTTAAATTGAGATAAGACCACCAAAGTCAACACAAAGATATGGACCATTTTAGGAATTAATGTACGAGAAAAGAGTATCCAAGCATTGAAAACAAACAATGGGCTTCAAACTTCAAAGAGAACAGTTTCAATTATCTCACAACCCCACTTGTACCATGTACGGTGTACCAAAGGTTACAATCTTAGATCTTATTCCAGACCTGACAAGATGATCTAGTGGTTGGACGGTAGCATCACAAACTGATTCTTAACCAACTAATGTTAGCGTTTATTGTTGTTTTCTGTCTTGGGTTTTTGTTACTCTATTAAATTATTCTCTTAATTCACATTGTACATCAAAAAATGAATGAACCTGACTGTACAATGAACAAATTCATAAAAATCAGAAGCTATTTCCAAACATTTTACAATCTAAACGGGTCAAATATTTGAACAGAATGCCCAGAGCAATGCTTAAGGAGGTGCTCCCAGACTCGGTACAAAAAGCCATGCCTGTTCTTCTGCCTGAAATGCTGCCGAGCATGTCTTTGTGTCCCGTCTGGGTACTATGGAAACAAGGAAGAGTGCCCCTGCTACAACAACTGGAAGACCAAGAGAGGCGGCCCCAGATGCCCCTAAATTTTTTGCGATAATTACATTATTTGACATTAAGCATATTGCTTTCACATTCCTATATTTCTCTACTAATTCAGTATGATGCGCCTGCAGTATTATTGAGTTGTCCAATCAAACTCAAATGGAGTTTAGGATTGGAGCAAGGCGCTCTATTATTATAGCAAGATGTGTTGTGTTTTACTGAATTTATTGATTAGTATCTATGAATTAGTTATTTTTGTTAATGCCTACTTGCATGTGATCGCTTGGAATTACCTGATCAGTTTAAAGATGAAACATCGTCTTTTTTTTTCCCTTGAGATGCTCAATTTGCTAATATGTAAAATTAGAACAAAGAGAATATAAGTGAACTTAGGAACGGAAGGACATAGTATTTTTCTTCTGGCGTTGTTTTCTATAAACGAAAGCATCTTACCCTGTAACATAACATAGTAGAAATACCAGATCCAGTTTAATTATAAAAATTAGGTTAATTTTAAAAATAATATTAAGATAAACAAAATTTTAAAACTAATAATCTCAAACGATTAATTAAATTGTAACAGTAAAGTTCACTCGAAATCGAAATCTTTTAATTTGGGTAGTTTCTAAAAATCATCTACATGATTCTAGCAAAATCAAAGTTTAATTAATAATGAAATTTAATATCAGATTAATTGAATTTGAATGAAAACAATTAATTAAATAACTTTATGTGAGTTGCGGCACCCTTGGCCACAAAGTCTCTGCCACAAAGGATCAAATGGGTAAATTTTTAATAAAAATCGAATTTCCCGTGGCACCATCTCCTTTCTCTTTCCTTTTCCCTTCTCTTTGTTCGCTCCGTCCGATTCTTTCTCTTCTCTCGTCTTCTCTGACGAGAAATTCCTCTCGAGAAATTGGGACGGATGGACTGTGGCTAACCAATCCCACCATGCCACAGCCTAGCACCTCCGATTGGCTGCCCCTCTTGCTCTTATCCGCGAGAGAGATGGATAAGTATCGAAGTATTGACTCAAACTGTAGGATTCGAGCTTGAGATCCTCACCGTTGGCCCCTCTCTTCTCTTCTCCTTACCATGGCTGCCTATAAATACCTCGAGGTTGGTCTAATTTCTGTTTCTCTATCGGCTAAGAAAAATTCCAGAAAAATAAATAAATAAGGAGGAAAATAAAAGAGGAGAGGGAGCTAATCGTTGAAGATCCAAGGTATATTTGAACCCTTCTGTGCTATAAACAAGTTGGAATAGTGGGTTGATAACTTGCTTGATTGATTTCTCGATTAGGGTTTGAGCCTAAAATTGAGTTGGTACTGTGTGTTAATTTGATGATACTGTCTTGACCATGACTAGTGAAATTGATAGTATGATAACCCTAATTTGTGGACTTTGAGTGCTTGAAACCCTAATTGCTGCGGTTTATAGGTCTGTTAATGATGCTTAAGCCAAACTGTTTGAGTTTGATACTGTTTTCGTGGTTGGGCACTGATGGAGACCTTTGTGAGGCTTTGCGATGGGATTTTAGGCTGGGTATCAGTCTCTGGTACACCCCCTGTACCACTGGTACCATACTGGTACGCTGTGACGTGTTTCAGGGATTAAATTGTGAGGAAAAAGGACTTGTTTGTAAATTCTGGGGGCCTCTTTGTAAAGAAAAAGGACTTGGTTGTGAATAAAATGAATTTAGGGGCCTCTGGATAAATGTTATAGTCCTTGCGGGTCGGATCCAGACCCCTCATATCGGATCCAAGTCGGACCCGTTATGTCTGGCTCAGGTCAACTGGGTCAGGTTGACCTGACTTAGCCGTATATGATTATGGGCCTTGAGTGGGCTGACTTTTTGGGCTTCGGCTGAAATAAAAGAAAATTTGTTTGGCCCAATACAGAAATTGATTTTTGGGCTATTAATCTCGGCCCAGTGCTGAAATTGGACTTAAATTTAATCTTAAACTTAATCCAAGATTAAGTTAATTAACTAGTATGCTTAGTAATTAATTATAAGAAAGGTCGTTAGCAATAACTGGGTATTCCTTTAATTAAGTGGGATTCGATTTTATTTTTCGGGAAATGATGAGAATAGTTCGAGTGAGTCAAGAACAGATACAATGACAATCAAATCATCGACTTTCTGATCCTAAATAAACCAATCAAATAATTTAGATTTTAATTTTCTATTTCCAATTGTTTTCTTGATCTAAGATTATAATTTTCTGATTTAAATTTTCGATATAACAAATAGTTAAATAATTTAATAAATATTAAGCAATGCAAACTAATTAATTAAGTATTAATGAAATAAATCAAATATAGCACAACTAAATGAATATTGGGAAAAACACTATATAATAAATAAGTGAATATTTTCAATCTAAAATATAATTCATAACTTATATAATAAAAATAAATATAAACTCTTAATGACTGGAAAGTCAAAACCAATTATTAATAATAAGATAAATTACTTAATAATATATTTTAAAACAGAATCCTCTAAATAAATAATCTGAATCTAACTATCCAAATCTCAACCAGTGTGGTTAACTTAGGCCGTCAATATGGTAACCCAAGAACCGCCAATAATTAGGTTATTTAGGTTACTTTAAGTATGTAACGGTTAGTAAGAAAGTCACTTGTTTTATTAGGGAACCGAACTAGAATCACTTGACACGTGACTATCAAGCCTAGCAAACCGTTAAGGGAAAGAACCCAAGTATAATGGTCGTCAAGCATCCGAATCATCACGAGATATCGAGAAACTACGTTTATGCTTTCTATTATCCAGGTGCGGAATTACGTTGGATTTTTGTTAAAGTTTAAGTAATTAATAAAATATGTTTTATTCATATGCATATTGGAAACTCGTTTGTCTGCATGACCGTATTCAAGCATTTTAAATGATAGTGCCCAATTATTGATAAAACTGCATTTTGAAAGGCATATTCTCCGTTTTGAGAAATTTGATAAGTAACAGTCAGATATTTGGAAATGCTGTTGCTATTGATAGATCCGATTTATGAATGATCTGACTGAAAGGAATGAAATGATGTGAATGAATAAATGAGATATGATATGATGTGCTTGATATGTGTGATTTGATATGTTTGCATCACTCTCCGGAGTCGGTTGGCCCCCGGCTTCGGCCAGTTCGGTAGCGCTATGCGGATTTGGAACTCCCTTTTGCCTGCCCAGGGTTAGAGATGAGTCTCTTTTGCCTGCCCTCGGGTTAGGGAGAGGTCTCCTTTTGCCTGCCCAACCGGTTGGGTTAGGAGCCCTGAGTGAAAATGATTATGATTATGAAATTATATTAATGACATGTGGATTTGGAATCCCCTTTTGCCTGCCCTCGGGTTAGGGGAAGATTTGTGATTTGTTCAGATTTATGATATGCTCAATTCTGCCATGTTCGGACCCCTGACACGCTCAGTTTCCTATCATATCCAGACATGTGTTGTCTGTGATGGGATTCGTGCCACGTGTTCAGTTCCGACATGTATATGACTTTTGTCATAGTCAGATTTTGTGATTTCCGTCCGATTTCAATTATGGTCATATGTTGGATATCATGATTTAAACGAAGAATTGCAATTGATATTATTTAAGTTAACACATGCATGCCTTGTTTATATTAAATGCATATAATGTTTTTACAATCATATGTTTAATCAATAAATTATTTATTCATGGGTATTATTTCTAGAACTTGGATTTTAGCTTAAATCCACGTACTGGAACTAAAACCCGCACTGAGAATTTATTTCTCATTCCGTGCTTTTGCATGTTTTCCACAATGGATGTGGGTTCCAGGTTGCAGAGACGGGCTCGATCAAGTCAAGCGAAGTTAAGCCAAAATTTGTCTTGCCATGATGACTCAGTGAGTCATAGGAGACAACGTGGTAGAACATGGTAAGCTGGAACTTAACCCTTGTAATTAGTAGGGAAACGCCTTGCGGGTGCACAGAGATTGTGTATTCGCGGCGGGGATTGTCAAGCCCTATGTGTCGGGGTGTGACAGTCTCTTTGGTGGTTTCAGAGCATGGTTTTAAGCCTTAACCAGACCTGTAATACGCGAGTGTGGGTAGCAGCTGCGATAATTAATGGCATGATTTATATCCTATATATTAAATTAAGTGATAGTATGATCTTCATAAAATAGGTAGATAATATATAAATAGAAATATAATCATGTAGGATGCATATATATATATATAATTGTAAATGATTGTGAATTAAACTAGAAAAAAAAAATTAAATTATATACATGTTATTTTTAGAAAAGGAACTCTATCTAGTTAATTAGCCAATTAATTAGATTTGAATACTTCCTTAAAATATTTTCGTAAATAATACTCAATGCATGATAATCAATATTTGCTATTTTATTTTTCTCAATTAGAACTATTCTGATAATTAATATAATGTATATATATACTACTATAATTTGGAAATAAGAGAAATATGTTATTGATAATTTAAGTTTTGATATAAACCTAATTTTATTTGTTATTAAAAACAATAGTACGTAGATAAACGAATTTTAGATGACGCTACTTCAAGAGACGACTCGGCTACACAAGAACTACCAGCGTTGAAGAAGATGATTGTTGAAAAACAAAACAGGAATGCAAGCCCCATAGTTTGCATTGAACCTGCAAAAAGAAAGTATGTACCAAAATAGTTATGGTACAATTATAATAAGTTGCCTTGTCCTTAACTCTAATATAATTACTTGAATAATGTTTATTTCGGGTATGGAAGTAAGGACAAAAGAGCTGAAGACTGTTGCAAAATAAATTCAACATGGGACTTTGACAAGCTCAATGAGGCAAACATTATGGGAAAATACGTCCCCTGATGTAAGAGTGAGATGTAATCCTCATAATAACTTGAAAAAAATTAGGAGGATGTATCCCAAAATAACCTCTGGATGTTAGTGAAAATTCATTCTACCTATTATTCTATGAGATGATCTTTTTGTCCTTAGACATCTGCATTAAGTCATCTTATAGTTACGAGTACTCAATGAATGTACTTGTATAAAATAAAATAGGTTAGAATTTTAACCGGAGGACTCGTTAATAGCTTATAAACTATGGACTTTGCTAAACAACTGGATAACCCAAATGTTTGGCAACCAGAGGAAGTGCAATTTAACCTTCCTAAATAATTCCATCTGTACTTCGAATGTCGAGTATATGATGATTAAGTACTCAAGCTATTAACATTTAAAGCAATTAACTTGTTAAGATACTGATTATAACGCTTGTTTGATGATAAGTGGATATCTCAATTATTCCAGTTAATTTTCAAATATCTCAATAATTCAATAAGAACATTTTTGAGATTTTGTCTGGAATAAGAGATTAAATATTTAAATATCTTATCATTAAACATTGCGCCATTAATTTCTGTTAGAACATAGTAAATTGGGTGCAATTAAAATTATTGCTAGTCGATAACTTATTTGACTAAGCAATTCACTCTTGAGACACATAAAGGAGGTGGCTTGAAGTTAAACCAATACGTTATTATGAACATATGTAAATATTGGTATAAGTAACTTCCACTTATCCTTACTTTACCAAGGAAGGTCACTTGCTATATCCGTTAACGTTCATTAAATTAAATAGTAATGTCGTTCGGATTTGCAACTCTTGAAAATATGATAAATCATACCTTAGTGATTTGTTAGATGATCGAAGGACTTCAATTGTCTTATTGTGTTAGAATGAATACATTATCTCCATTGACTGTCAATAATTTTTAAATCCATATTGGATTGTGAAATTATTTAAGATTAGTTATAGCTATGATAATTCATATTCTTAAATTACAATATATTCACTAGATGAATTATTGTAGATTTATAGAATTAAGCTATAACTATCAACCAATTGGAGATAACAATTTAAAATTAACTTTCCAAGTTTGATGGAAAGCTATCCATGACCTTGAGGGTTGTTGTGTAGATAAATTGTTATACCTAAAAGTATTTCTCAATAAAGAGAAATAAAATGCTCAAGAAACGAGTCAAAAATATTCAACACCAATTTCAGTCATATTAATCTCGAGGCGAGTACTTATGCTATATCCTTATTGAATAGCATATGTTTCTTGTTGACTGAAACTGTTTGAATATAATGACCTGACTCGAAACAAAGAATTCTTAGTGTGACTTGATCTAATAGAAAGCTCATGACTTAAATATTCCGTGATAACATGATCAACGAATATTTTAAGTTAGAATAAGATCAGTCATACTAAAGAAACTATGAATTCTTTAAAAAAAAATGGATAGGACTCATGGAAATATATCGATTCTTACAAGGATAATCGACTTTCATTCTTGAAGAAAATTTTAATAATGAAAGTAGAAACTAGAATCGATTATATATTTTATCTTGAGTCGGTAAGAGAGGAGAAACCCATAGTCCAGAAGAAACCTTTATACTTGGAATAGAGTTCACCAACACTAGATTATCTTGTCCATCCATTTGTTTGAAATGTGTATGCTGAAATAAATAAGATAGATAAGTCTATCCAGTAATCAAAACATCACTAAATCTCAAAATCTTACTTGTGAGAATCAGCAATCTAGATTCAAATTTGAAAAAAAAAGAAATATAAATAAATAAATGAAAAATTAAAGATACTAATCATACCAAAATATACAGAAAGCAACTACCATGAAATTCAACAGTAAATAATGACACTAAAATATTTGTGTACGAAGATTGAAATCTGTATTGGCTGGTCACCAATATTGATATTAATCTTTTATATATTAAGTATTACTTTGCTTCCTTGACTGACCATCAAGAAAGTTAAAGTCATACTTTGATATATGTGTACCAACAACCAAGAGGTAAAACCAATTACTGAGCAGAACCAAAATAATAAAGAGAATATGGTGGAACGATACTAAAACAAGTTAAAACATGATGAAACTAATCTCAAATATATATTAAACTTAACTTCTTTGAAATTTCGAGGACGAAATTTTTTTTAAGGGGGGTGGAATGTAACATAGTAGAAATACCAGATCCAGTTTAATTATAAAAATTAGGTTAATTTTAAAAATAATATTAAGATAAACAAAATTTTAAATCTAATAATCTCAAACGATTAATTAAATTGTAACAGTAAAGTTCACTCGAAATCGAAATCTTTTAATTTGTGTAGTTTCTAAAAATCATCTACATGATTCTAGCAAAATCAAAGTTTAATTAATAATGAAATTTAATATCAGATTAATTGAATTTGAATGAAAACAATTAATTAAATAACTTTATGTGAGTTGCGGCACCCTTGGCCACAAAGTCTCTGCCACAAAGGATCAAATGGGTAAATTTTTAATAAAAATAGGATTTCCCGTGGCACCATCTCCTTTCTCTTTCCTTTTCCCTTCTCTTTGTTCGCTCCGTCCGATTCTTTCTCTTCTCTCGTCTTCTCTAACGAGAAATTCCTCTCGAGAAATTGGGACGGATGGATTGTGGCTAACCAATCCCACCAGGCCACAACCTAACACCTCCGATTGGCTGCCCCTCTTGCTCTTATCCGCGAGAGAGATGGATAAGTATCGAAGTATTGACTCAAACTGTAGGATTCGAGCTTGAGATCCTCACCGTTGGCCCCTCTCTTCTCTTCTCCTTACCATGGCTGCCAATACCTCGAGGTTGGTCTAATTTTTGTTTCTCTATCGGCTAAGAAAAATTCCAGAAAAATAAATAAATAAGGAGGAAAATAAAAGAGGAAAGGGAGCTAATCGTTGAAGATCCAAGGTATATTTGAACCCTTTTGTGCTATAAACAAGTTGGAATAGTGGGTTGATAACTTGCTTGATTGATTTCTCTATTAGGGTTTGAGCCTAAAATTGAGTTGGTACTGTGTGTTAATTTGATGATACTGTCTTGACCATGACTAGTGAAATTGATAGTATGATAACCCTAATTTGTGGACTTTGAGTGCTTGAAACCCTAATTGCTGCGGTTTATAGGTCTGTTAATGATGCTTAAGCCAAACTGTTTGAGTTTGATACTGTTTTCGTGGTTGGGCACTGATGGAGACCTTTGTGAGGCTTTGCGATGGGATTTTAGGCTGGGTATCAGTCTCTGGTACACCCCCTGTACCACTGGTACCATACTGGTACGCTGTGACGTGTTTCAGAGATTAAATTGTGAGGAAAAAGGACTTGTTTGTAAATTCTGGGGGCCTCTTTGTAAAGAAAAAGGACTTGGTTGTGAATAAAATGAATTTAGGGGCCTCTGGATAAATGTTACAGTCCTTGCGGGTCGGATCCAGACCCATCATATCGGATCCAAATCGGACCCGTTAAATCTGGCTCAGGTCAACTGGGTCAGGTTGACCTGACTTAGCCGTATATGATTATGGGCCTTGAGTGGGCTGACTTTTTGGGCTTCGGCTGAAATAAAAGAAATTTTGTTTGGCCCAATACAGAAATTGATTTTTGGGCTATTAATCTCGGCCCAGTGCTGAAATTGGACTTAAATTTAATCTTAAACTTAATCCAAGATTAAGTTAATTAACTAGTATGCTTAGTAATTAATTATAGGAAAGGTCGTTAGCAATAACTGGGTATTCCTTTAATTAAGTGGGATTCGATTTTATTTTTCGGGAAATGATGAGAATAGTTCGAGTGAGTCAAGAACAGATACAATGACAATTAAATCATCGACTTTCTGATCCTAAATAAACCAATCAAATAATTTAGATTTTAATTTTCTATTTCCAATTGTTTTCTTGATCTAAGATTATAATTTTCTGATTTAAATTTTCGATATAACAAATAGTTAAATAATTTAATAAATATTAAGCAATGCAAACTAATTAATTAAGTATTAATGAAATAAATCAAATATAGCACAACTAAATGAATATTGGGAAAAACACTATATAATAAATAAGTGAATATTTTCAATCTAAAATATAATTCATAACTTATATAATAAAAATAAATATAAACTCTTAATGACTGGAAAGTCAAAACCAATTATTAATAATAAGATAAATTACTTAATAATATATTTTAAAACAGAATCCTCTAAATAAATAATCTGAATCTAACTATCCAAATCTCAACCAGTGTGGTTAACTTAGGCCGTCAATATGGTAACCCAAGAACCGCCAATAATTAGGTTATTTAGGTTACTTTAAGTATGTAACGGTTAGTAAGAAAGTCACTTGTTTTATTAGGGAACCGAACTAGAATCACTTGACACGTGACTATCAAGCCTAGCAAACCGTTAAGGGAAAGAACCCAAGTATAATGGTCGTCAAGCATCCGAATCATCACGAGATATCGAGAAACTACGTTTATGCTTTCTACTATCCAGGTGCGGAATTACGTTGGATTTTTGTTAAAGTTTAAGTAATTAATAAAATATGTTTTATTCATATGCATATTGGAAACTCGTTTGTCTGCATGACCGTATTCAAGCATTTTAAATGATAGTGCCCAATTATTGATAAAACTGCATTTTGAAAGGCATGTTCTCCGTTTTGAGAAATTTGATAAGTAACAGTCAGATATTTGGAAATGTTGTTGCTATTGATAGATCCGACTTATGAATGATCTGACTGAAAGGAATGAAATGATGTGAATGAATAAATGAGATATGATATGATGTGCTTGATATGTGTGATTTGATATGTTTGCATCACTCTCCGGAGTCGGTTGGCCCCCGGCTTCGGCCAGTTCGGTAGTGCTATGCGGATTTGGAACTCCCTTTTGCCTGCCCAGGGTTAGAGATGAGTCTCTTTTGCCTGCCCTCGGGTTAGGGAGAGGTCTCCTTTTGCCTGCCCAACCGGTTGGGTTAGGAGCCCTGAGTGAAAATGATTATGATTATGAAATTATATTAATGACATGTGGATTTGGAATCCCCTTTTGCCTGCCCTCGGGTTAGGGGAAGATTTGTGATTTGTTCAGATTTATGATATGCTCAATTCTGCCATGTTCGGACCCCTGACACGCTCAGTTTCCTATCATATCCAGACATGTGTTGTCTGTGATGGGATTCATGCCACGTGTTCAGTTCCGACATGTATATGACTTTTGTCATAGTCAGATTTTGTGATTTCCGTCCGATTTCAATTATGGTCATATGTTGGATATCATGATTTAAACGAAGAATTGCAATTGATATTATTTAAGTTAACACATGCATGCCTTGTTTATATTAAATGCATATAATGTTTTTACAATCATATGTTTAATCAATAAATTATTTATTCATGGGTATTATTTCTAGAACTTGGATTTTAGCTTAAATCCACGTACTGGAACTAAAACCCGCACTGAGAATTTATTTCTCATTTCGTGCTTTTGCATGTTTTCCACAATGGATGTGGGTTCCAGGTTGCAGAGACGGGCTCGATCAAGTCAAGCGAAGTTAAGCCAAAATTTGTCTTGCCATGATGACTCAGTGAGTCATAGGAGACAACGTGGTAGAACATGGTAAGCTGGAACTTAACCCTTGTAATTAGTAGGAAAACGCCTTGCGGGTGCACAGAGATTGTGTATTCGCGGTGGGGATTGTCAAGCCCTATGTGTCGGGATGTGACATACCCATTGTACAATGCTCTTAATACTACAAGTGCCAATAAAAATTAAATAAACGAACGAATAAATGAAGAAATGCCTGCAATTATTTCTTCACCAATAATCGCCACAAGAACATAAACCATCCTTAAAATGGTGAAACCTATGGGAGTCCCTCACCAACATCGCAATTATATTTTTTTTACACAAAATATGATATCGGGCTATCGGCTTAATTTCATGTCTAATAAGATTGAAAATATATTTTGGGCTCACTTCGAATTTAATAATTAAATATAAACGTTATAACAATAGGCGAACCAATTTGGCTCTATCCCTGTAGTAATATACCTTCTCATTGGATTCTACTTAGTAATATGTACTGACTATAATTAATTGAGACGATTTATAACATGGGCAGTCAGGGCAGACATGTCAACTTGTCAAGTGACATCAAATCTACAAAGGAAAGTGCATTCATTTACATCCGATACTTTGGACCACGTTAAACCGCATAAATGCACTAGCCAAATTATTGCATAGCAGTTTGGTGCGTTAAGTTTTCTTCGTCAGTTGAGATGGTAAAAAAAATCTAGATATAGCAAGATAACAACAAAACTTATTAATTACAACACCACATTTCAGGAGTTGACTGATGGGACACGCTCACAGGTGCCTAGGCACAACGGAAGCCAAGTAAACAAGGAAGTAGTAATTTTGACAAACACGTATCGGACATAAAACAAAACCCGCTAGAACAAAACTATGATGTTACCACTTGAGAACCAACAACAATAGCACAATCAAATACATGAAAATAAAGTACAGACACAAGATTTTACGTGAAAATCCGAAAGGGAAAAACCACGGGAGCGATCGGTGCAAATCCACTAAATCAAGAATTTTCTTACAAGTATATGGAGATTATCAAGCTATCAACATTTCTCTCTCTCTCTCACTCACACTCTTTCACAATTTGAGGTGGAATTAATAAGAGATTCAAAAGAAATGTCTAAACCCTAGATAGTTTCACCAAGGAGACAAAGAGAGCTTCAAGAGATCGGTTCTTCTCTGGAAAATGATGTTGTCTCCTCTCTCATCTTCTGTCTCCTTTATTTGCCGTATGGGCCAACATGGGCCACGACCCACTTTGCATTTGGCTTCACACATTAACAATCTCCCACTTGATCACACAAGCATACATCTTGATCTTCACAAGCATACACCTTGCACATTGCTCCAAACACACCCGAGTTACTCAACCAACTCGGATTGCCTCCTACAAAACATTACCTTGTCGGGAGGCACCACCTTCGTGAACATATCGGCAACATTTTCCTTCGTGTGAACCTTTCTCACGACTAGTTGCCTATGGTCTAGAACATCACGAATGAAGTGGTATCGCACATCAATGTGCTTAGTTCTTGAGTGATATGTCGCATTCTTTGAAAAATGCATGGCACCTTGATTATCACAATGCACCACATACTCCATTTGCTTCAACCCAAGTTGTGCAAGCAACCTTTTCAACCAAAGCATTTTCTTCACCGCCTCGGTCAATGCAACATACTCCGATTTCGTGGAAGATAAAGTAACAATGTCTTGTAGTCGAGACATCCAACTAACGGTTCCACCACCGATAGTAAAGACAAAGCCCTTCGTGGACTTCCTTGTCTCACTACAACCCGCATGATCGGCATCAACATACCCTTCAATTGCCAATTTAGAATCTCCTCCAAAACATAACCGCAAGCCACGAGTGCCTTTCAATTACCGAAGTATCCACTTCACCGCTTGCCAATGCTCCCATCCCGGGTTAGACATATATCGAGAGACAACTCCCACTGCATTTGCAATTTCCGGCCGTGTGCACACCGTAGCATACATCAAGCTTCCAACGGTCGATAAATATGGAACTTTTTCCATCTTCGATCTCTCTTGACCATTCTTTGGAGAATTCTTTTTAGACAACTTAAAATGACCGACCAAAGGTGTAGTCACCGATTTGCAATTCACCATGTCAAACCTCTCAAGGACTTTATCAACATACTCCGTTTGACTTAACCAAAGCTTGCCTCTCCCCCGATCCCTATGAATCTGCATATCCAATATTTTTCTTGCTTCGACAAGATCCTTGGTTGCAAACCTCTAAGACATATCAAGCTTAAGAGACTCAATCTCATCATGATCATTACTAGCCATCAACATGTCATCCACATAAAGTAACAACAAGGTGAAAGTGCCACCCATCTTTCCTTTCATATAGACACAATGATCATAGCCACTTCTTTCAAAACCTTCTTCTTGCATAAAAGTATCAAATTTCTTGTACCATTGCCGAGAGACTTGCTTCAAATCATACAACCCCTTCTTCAATCTACACACAAGATTAGGATTTGATTCACCAGGCAAGAAAGCCATCTTGATATCATGTTTGTTGTTCCTAAAGGAGGCGGCTTAACTAAGGTTTAGCAGAAGCGATTATGGTTTTGGACCGGTTTGGTATGAACTATCCTAACACAATTCAATTGGTACCCAATACAAGCAAGCACACAAGCAATTCAAGTATAGCAAGATAATAAAGAGAAAAAAGAGAGAGAGAAATTGAACACTCGGTATGATTACGGAGTTTCGACCTGCTAGGAAATGCTAGCCTTAGTCGTACATCTCCGAGAGTTTCGTTACCACGAAAGAGCGCGCTCCGTTCAATTCCACAACGAACGGGACTACAACTTCGAACCGAATCATTTTGTCACAAGGACACTCGAGGCGGATCGGCCTAACTCGAATGGAACAACGGCCTCAAATGAGAAGAGCTCTCAACCTATTCCAACCTACACCTAACGACAATGTCGGGGCGGTGGTGTTTGAGGCTACTAAATCTCTCAAGATGGTCTAGCTATGTGCTCAAAGGCTCAATTCTGATCTAATTTTGCAAAGCAAAACTCTCTGTTGAGAGAGAACAAGGGGTGGATATATATAGGGTTCGAAAAGAGCAGTTTACCAGCAAAAACTGGACACAGCGTTGTACAACACTGAATAGCGTTATACAACACTGGAATATGACCGTTGTAAATTCTAACGGCTAGTTAATATATCCGTTGGTCTGTCAGAGCGTTGTGCAACGTTATTTGCCGTTGCACAACGAAGGAGTGTACAGCCAAAGGAAAACTCTGACAATTCCGTTGGAAATTGTCAGAGCGTTGCTTGCTACTGAATAGCGTTACACAACGTTAATGGGAGACAAAGAGAACAACCCTGACAGATTCAACAGAGCGTTGTACAATGCTATATACCGTCACACAACGCTAACATTACCCAACGCTGAAAGACGTTGGCTAACGTTGTCCACAACTTTGCATGTAAAAACAACTTTTTACATGAGTTTTACATGGGACAACGCTGTCTGAACATCGATGCAGCGCTGTCTGAACAGCACAGATAATTTGGAATTTTTGCAGCGTTGTGCAACGCTATATGGCGTTGCACAATGGTACTAGGAAAAGTTACAAGTTTTTAACTGTAGCGTTGTACAACGTTGTGACTCAGCGTTGCCTAACTCTATATAGCGTTGTGCAATGTTGATTCACAAAAGTCAGAATTTAGATGTTCTAGTTTAGAAACCTCAACGTTGTGTGCCACTATTCAGCGTTGTACGACGCTGGGTCACAGAAAACAGAATTTTGCTAGTATATTGAGCTTTTCGCTATCTAGACTATTTCAAGGATAAACAAGGACTAAAGTATTCCTTCTATCCTAGTCTAAACTAGCCTACAAGCTCTTCAAAGACTTGATCTTGATCTTTCTTAAAGTTTTTATCAAAGTCTTCATAAATTGCATCTTCTTCCTATAAAACTCAATGAAAATTGTTAAATGCCAAATGATATTGTTTTGTAATCGACAAAGCTAGAGACGTTTAGTACAACAATCTCCCCCTTTTGACGATTTGCAAAACAATATCATTAGTAAAGCGATTAAAATTTGGCATTTCACAAGTTTTTCTACAATTCTTCTCCTTTTTGTAAATCGACAAAAAGTGAAAATTGTAGCAAGCTCCCCCTAAATTTATGGCTCCCCCTTAATTATAGAGAAAAGAAATTGGAGAACCAATTTAGGACACTACACAAAGTAGTGTGATCAAATTTAACCTCTTAAACAAAAATAAGATAGAAATAAATAGGCTCCCCCTAAATATTTGGCTTATAAGACCGGAGGTTAACTTGGTATTTAGGTCACATTGGTTAAGATAACACTAGTTGTACCACTAGAGGTACAAGCTTTTGGAACCCACTTATCTTTGGACTCACCATTTGGTTTCCTAAGTTTGCATTCCAACGAGATATGATCATTTTGACAACAATAGTTGTAATATGCATTGGTTGGCTTAGGCATGATAGAACATTTGACAAAATGAGAATAGTAATGAGCTCTAAGATATTCGGCCTTCTTCTTAGGATCATTGGATGAGTCATTAAAATCATTTTCGCGATCTTTTTGGAAATGTTGGGAAACATTCTTTTTATACCTATTGGATTGAGCTTTGTGGTTTTGAGAAAAGTGTAGCTCTTTAAATTCATAAAACCATCCATCAGGTCTTCTAAAATAAATTTTATTGGACGCCTTTGGAACAAAAATCTTCTTTTCTTGATTTTGCAAATTCTTTTCGTTTTCCACTCTAGTGTTTTTAGGTTTCCTTTGGTACATATGTGCATGACCACGAGAATTCTTAGATTTTTGAAATTGTGTGTTTTGTACAACTTGGTTTCCATTATTGTGTGACAAGTTCTTTTTCTTGGTTTGATAAAACTTTTGTAACCAAGACCGGACTTGTAATGAGACTTTTGACCTTTGAAAAGGTTTTTCAAATCCATTTTAGGAGCTTGAACTAAAAATCGATTTTTTCAAGTTGTTTTTCAAGTTCCTTAATTTTAGCCTCATACTCACCCATCTTAGAAGTAAACTCATCTACCTTGGTTTTTATGGTTTTTATGGTATCGGCTTTCCTAACCAAGGCATCATGGGTGGCATCAAAAATAGAATAGAATTCAACCTATCACAATCAACACATTTGGTTGAACTAGTTGGTTCATCACCACTCTCACTATCATCATCGCTAAAGAATCATTGAGAGGGAGATATACATTAGGAGAGCTCGACTTTGGTGAAGTCGGTGGAGATGGAGGTGGTGTTGCCTTACGCGCTTGATGTAGCGTATGAACAAATCTTGTCCCTTGATTGAACTCATTTAGGATGTCCTTCACGAAGTCATCTTCCACATCGTCCGTTGAGAATACCACCTCTTCCACATTTGCCACCATAGCATACACCTCATGAGAATCCGAATCGGACGAGCTTGTTTCGGATGCAACATCCCACAAGGCATGCATGACTTGAGCCTTCTTCTTTTCCTTCTTGTGCTTAAGTTTTGGCTTGTGGTTTTGCACTTGAGGAAAAAGTTTGTGACACTTGTACATGGAATGACCTTCTTTATTGCACACAAAACATAACTCCCGTTCATCAAGGGCTATTCTCTCCTTGTTGAACTTCTCCTCATGCTTGACCAACCCACGAAACATCTTCTCAATCACCACCTCTTGCCGTGCCTCATCAAGCTCGTAGAAGTTCATGGGTGTTTGATGTGGGTATTGGCGATGGAAAGGTTGAGAGGAGGATGTGGAGGCGAGATTATTTGTGGATGACATGGCTAGAGTTCTTGGAGTATGCCCTAGTTTGGCAAGTTGTTTGAGCTTCTTCTCCACACATCGAAACTCGGTGTAAATTTGATCCGGAGTGTACTCATGGTCCATCCGAATAATGGTCTCAAGCGATGTGATATGAGCATCCCATTCGCGCCTTCCACTCATAACCCGCATCATCTTACATACAATCTTGCCATTTGTTAGGGGCTCACCTCTTTCGGTGAATTCATTTTACAGTTGTACAAGACGAGTGTACATATCCTCAATGGATTCATCATCCTTTATGTGGAAATTCTCAAATTGAGAATACAATTCATACAATCTAGAATGTCTAATTTGAGAATTTCCCTCATAACGGGTGAGGAGAGCCATCCACATATCATGTGCTAAATTAAACCGACTAAGGGTTATACCAATTGATTCATGGACCGAGACTAATATGGCATTAACCGCACAATCATTGCCCCTTTGGTTATCACGGGATTCCCTAGCCAAATTGGTAGAGTTTAGCATAAATTCGGGGGTATACCGCTTTTCTACCATTTGTCAATATCCTAAGATATTAAGTTAGTTCACCATGCATCTCTTCCAAAAAGAAAAATTTTTACAATTTTGGCCTAATTTATCCGGTCTCTCTACAAACCGAGCCGCCATAACCGAAAACCGAGATTAAGACTAGCTTAATCGAGGTTCCCGCTCTGATACCACTTTGTTGTTCCTAAAAGAAGCGGCTTAACTAAAATTTAGCGGAAGCGATTATGGTTTTGGACCGGTTTGGTATGAACTATCCTAACACAATTCAATTGGTACGCAATACAAGCAAGCACACAAGCAATTCAAGTATAGCAAGATAATAAAAAGAAAAAAAGAAAAAGAAATTGAACACTCGGTATGATTACGGAGTTTCGACCCGCTAGGAAATGCTAGCCTTAGTCGTACATCTCCGAGAGTTTCGTTACCACGAAAGAGCACGCTCCGTTCAATTCCACAACGAACGAAACTACAACTTCGAACCGAATCACCTCGTCACAAGGACACTCGAGGCGGATCGGCCTAACTCGAATGGCACAACGGCCTTAAAGGAGAAGAGCTCTCAACCTATTCTTACCTACACCTAACGACAATGTCGGGGCGGTGGTGTTTGAGGCTACTAAATCTCTCAAGATGGTCTAGCTATGAAAAGCTCAAGTGAGAGAGTATCCCTGTGCTCAAAGGATCAATTCTGGTCTAATTTAGCAAAGCAAAGCTCTCTGTTGAGAGAGAATAAGAGGTGGATATGTATAAGGAGCAGTTTACCAGCAAAAACTGGACACAGCGTTGTACAACACTGAATAGCGTTATACAACGCTGGAATATGACCGTGTAAATTCTAACGGCTAGTTAATATAGCTGTTGGTCTGTTAGAGCGTTGTGCAACTCTATTTGCCGTTGCAGAACGAAGGAGTGTACGTTGCTTGCCACTGAATAGCGTTACACAACGTTAAAGGGAGACAAAGGGAACAATTCTGACAGATTCAACAAAGCGTTGTACAACGCTATATACCGTCACACAACGCTGAAAGACGTTGGCTAACGTTGCCCGCAACTTTCCATGTAAAAACAATTGTTTACATGGGTTTTACATGGGACAGCGTTGTCTGAACAGCACAGATAATTTGGGATTTTTGCAGCGTTTTGCAACGCTATATGGCGTTGCACAATGGTATTAGAAAAAGTTCCAAGTTTTTAACTTTAACGTTGTACAACACTACTGAGCGTTGTACAACGTTTTGACTCAGCGTTGCCTAACTCTATATAGCGTTGTGCAACGTTGATTCACAAAAGTCAGAATTTAGCTGTTCTAGTTTAGAAACCTCAACGTTGTGTGCCACTATTCAGCGTTGTACGACGCTGGGTCACAGAAAATAGGATTTTGCTGGTATATTGAGTTTTTTGCTATCTAGACCATTTCAAGGATAAATAAGGACTAAAATATATCTTTTATCCTAGTCTAAACTAGCATACAAGCTCTCCAAAGACTTGATCTTGATCTTTCTTAAAGTTTTTATCCAAGTCTTCATAAATTGCATCTTCTTCCTATAAAACTCAAAGAATATTATTAAATGCCAAATGATATTGTTTTGTAATCGACAAACCTAGAAACGTTTAGCACAACAAAGTTGCACAAGTTCCAATTCTAAGTTAGCCACCAATGACAAAACAACCCTTATGGAACTATGCTTCACAACGAGAGAGAATATCTCATTAAAGTCAACACTATGTTTTTGTCCATAGCCCTTGACTACTAGCCTTGCCTTATGCCGTTTAGAACCATCGGCTTCATTTTTCAACACAAATACCCATATATTCTTCAATGCTTTCTTACCCTTTGGAAGTTTAACTAACTTCCAAGTCTCATTTAGATGCAACGAGTTCATTTCATCTTCCATTGCTCCAAGCCACATAACTTTCTCCGAACAATTTATAGCTTCATGAAATGACTCGGGTTCACCCGCATCCGTGAACAAAGCATAATACAAGGAAGGTGAATACCTTTGTGTAGCTCTTGAAATCCGAGTTGACCTCCTCAACTCTTGTACCGGGGTATTAGTGTGCTCTTCTTCAACAATATCTTCATTCTCATAAGCTTCCACCGGCTCACTCTCATCCTCATTATCATGACTACTTGCTTGAGGATCCGCTAGCATTTTGGGTGCAACACTAGCATCAACATGCTCCTCCACATGTATTTCTTCACTTTGCTCCTTCTCATGATTTTCCATGAACATCACATCTTAACGAAATATGACATCTCGGCTTCTAATTGTCTTCTTCTCAATAGGATCCCAAACCCTATAACCCAAATCATCACCGTCATAGCCAACAAATGTACACCTCCGTGACTTGACATCAAGCATATTACTCTTGACATTAGGAATCTTCACATAAGCCTCACATCCAAAAGTTCGTAAATGGCCATAAGAGATCTTCTTGCCACTCCATACGACTTCCGGTATGCCACCGTCCAATGCCACACAAGGTGATCGATTTATGAGATAAACTGCCGTGTTAGCCGCTTCGGTCCAAAATGATTTTGGAAGACCCGAGTGAGACAACATACTTCTAATTCTCTCCACAATGGTCTGGTTCATCCTCTCAATTACCCCATTTTCTTGTGGAGTGTATGGAACCGTCTTCACTCTCCGAATGTCATTTCTCGCACAAAAATTGTCAAAATCATTAGAGCAAAATTCACCATCATTATCGGTTTGTAACACGAGATTTAAAATTTTTAGAAAAGTCAACACGAGATTTAAAATTCTTAAATGTTTCAAGAACTTGATCTTTTGAGGACAAGGGATAAATCCAACACTTCCTAAAAAAGTCATCTAAGAAAGTAACAAAATAAATAGCACCACCAAGGGATTTGACATTAAATGGACCACACACATCGGAATAAACCAATTCCAATGGTTTCACCTTTCTATGGGACTCATTTCTCTTAAAATTCACTCTCTTTTGCTTTCCCATTACACAATGAACACAAAATTCAAGAGATAAACAATCAAAATAAGGAATGTAATTTTCATTTTGCAACACTATCATATCTCTTTCACTTAGATAACAAAGGCGGTTGTACCACATGTGCAAATCACCATGCTCACTTGCCATAGCAACAACACCCTTTCGAGATGCTCCATGAAGAGTGTACAAACTCCCATCTTTGTGTCCCTTCATCAATGTCATGCAATCCTTTGACACTTTACATGATCCTTCACCAAAAGATACAACAAATCCGCCATCATCAAGTTGATCCACTGAGATAAGATTTTTGGTTATCTTGGGAACATACCTCACATTGCTCAATTTACATCACCTTCTATTGGCTTGCTCAAGCTCAACATCACCAACTCCAAGAATCTTGCATGGCCGACTATTACCAAGATAGACATTCCCACCATCTACATTCTTGTAGTTGACAAAATAAGAACGATCCGAACATATGTGGAATGATGCACCCGAATCCAATACCCAAACATTCATGTTCTCCTTCTCGGAACTTGTCACACATAGAGTCACCGCATCTCCAATCTCATCGGAAACTATACTTACTTCACCATCTTGCTTCTTCTCTTTTTGCTTGCCTTTCAAGACAGAACAATCTCTCTTCAAATGCCCTTCATTCTTGCAATGTTAACAAGAAAATTTTCGGCCTTTAGACTTTGATCTTCTTTTGCCTTGAGAACCATCCTTCTTACCCGAGGAATTGCCCCTAGTCACCGGCCGTCTCCTATCAACCATCAATGCCCCACTAGGCCCGGTTTCCAATTGGGTTGTAGCCTTTCTAGTTTCCTCATTTATCAATGAAGTAACAACATCACTCAATTTGAATTGGTTGCCCATTGTGTTTGCAACAGTAGTCACAAGAGTATCCCAACTTGTAGGCAAAGAGCTCAAAAGTAACAAGCATAAAACTTCCGCATCAAAGTTTACCTTCAAGGATTTCAATTGAGCCGCAATTGAGTTGAATTCACTTACATGTGTTCTCATTGAAATGTCATCCTTCATTTTCAAGAGAAATAACCGCTTCATAGCATGCATCTTGTTTACACCTGAAGGTTGCTCATATGATTGCTCCAATGTGGTGCAAAGCTAATGAGCTGTCTTACATTGGTAGACATCAAATAAGATAGATGGTGAAATACACGGCCTTATAGCCGCCAAACACTTCCGATCTAGCAACTCCCATTCATGATCCTCCATATGAATAGGTTGTGCATCCGGTCCTATCAATGATAAATCCAAATCCCTTACCACCAAGTAATCTTGCATTAGCATTTTCCAAATTGGCCAATTGCTATCATTCAACTTCTCAAATTCCATAGATTTTTCCATTCTATCACTACTACACGTGTAACCACCGAAATACATAAGAACTTTGACGTACACCAATCCAAGCCTCAAACTCCTATTCTTGATACCAACGAGCCAACACGCTCTGATACCAGTTGTTGGGATACGCTCACAGGTGCCTAGGCACAGCGGAAGCCAAGTAAACAAGGAGTTAGTAATTTCGACAAACACGTATCGGGCATAAAACAAAACCCGCTAGAACAAAGTTATGATGTTACCACTTGAGAACCAACAACAATAGCACAATCAAATACAAGAAAATAAAATAGAGACACAAGATTTTACGTGGAAACCCGAAAGGAAAAAACCACGGGAGCGATCAGTGCAAATCCACTAAATCAAGAATTTTCTTACAAGTACATGGAAATTTTCGTCCAAAACGAAACGAAACGGTTAACGCAACACGTAGTCAGTTTCGTCCATGTGTATTTTCGTGGTATTTTCGTGATTTTGATCGTTTCGTTCAAAACGAAATGGTTAACGCAAATATATAGTCAGTTTCGTGTTAAAATGAAACGGTTAACGCAACGATCCATTTTCGTAGTCGTTTTAGACGTTATGCACCCCTACGCTTGTCTGTACTCTTTAATTGATTCAAATAACATGTTGTCGAATATATCGAGAGTTTTCATCATATATATAAATATATAAATATATATATATATATATATATATATATATATATATATATATATATCGAGAGTATATATATGATATTCTAGTTATATTTAGAAAAATAAACTATGATTTTTCTGAAGGTAGCTAGTTAATATGCGAATATGCGAAATGAGTATTTGATTTTGGCAGACTGGCAGTATTGTTTTCTAAAAAGAGGGGAGGAGGAAACAAAAAGTAACAATAATAAATGCAAGTTTACAAATTGTAGACTTTGAAGCCTTTGCATTATTTCGGCCTACCAGTACTTCTTTCAGAAACTAAGTAGAAATAGAAACAATTCAAAATTCCAGATATACAACTACTCAGATTAAGATAATCTTCAAAAATTATATAGATAAAGAACCGTGCATGAAGGGCAAACCTATATCGAAGTATGCAAAATTTAGCTAATCCATCCTGAAACAAGTTGATGGAAAAGAAACATAACATACTGTTGACCCTAAAAATAAAACCCTGAAAACTGAAATACAAATTTAAACCAAAGCCAAGTTGCGAAAACCAAATTTTCAAATTGCCAAAACTCAAAACCAAATTACCAAAAATACCAAACAAACTCCAAAAATCACCAAAAAATACCCAAAAATTCCTTGAGAATTATGATGAATTATCATTATTTTTAAATCCCAAAAATAGCAACACAAACTCCAAAATTTGCAAACAAACCCAAAAACTTCACAAAATTACCAAAATAATTCTATGAGGAATTTAGCAAAACCAGTTGAACCATTAAATTTCTTATATTTTTCTAAGCCTACCCATGAAATTTCACCCAAAAATACCCAAGGAAAGGCCTTGAAAGAATTTATTTTGGATCAGCATTGAAAAATAAATGTTAAATCAAGGAAATTGAAGGGAAATCACAGAAAAATCGAAAACCCTTGGCGCGTGCATACCATTGCAGGGGATCCAACAGGGGCCAGAAGAGTCACTGCCCAGGGGAGAGGAATTCACTGTCTGTTAAAGACTTGGGTGCACTCGTTCTTTGTACACCGTGCACCGAAATCCAAAAGTGTTTAGTTGGCTCACGGAAGACAGGGACCACCCATCTCGCCATCTCTCATTAAATCTTACGAGTGGAACCCACCTGTAAGGGTCATCTCCCCCAAAAGTAAAAAAGAAACAGAAGTTTAAACTGTCACTTCTTACCGTGGGAAGCCGGGTAAATCGACGAAGCTCGTCTACGTGGCCTCCTCCAGCGCCACAGAAGCGAAACCACTTACCTACGCCCACGGTTTATCAATACCACAACCCTAGCGCAGCTGAGGGACAGCCACTGGATCGAAATCAGAAGGTGAAGATGCTCGCGGCCAAAGAAAGGAAACCCTAAACCCAAGCCTATATAAAGACCCAATTGAAGCAGAAAGGGAGAGAGAAAGGAAGGGGTAAGGTGAGGCTAGACTTAGACTACCACTTGTATATTGAATTGAGAGGTTTTGAGCGAAATTGTAAGAGGCATTTCAGCGAACAATGAGAAATAGAAGGGAAAAGGTGAAATTGAGTGATTCCAAATCTGTAATCCTTTGTGTTCAAATCCAATAAGTGAAATCAAAGTTGAAATTGTGCTGTTTGCTTCTCTTCTCCTCTCCTCTCCTCTCATCTCCTGACCTCTCCTCCCATGGTGTAGACTGAGGAGTCCTCAGATCTATGCTGAGGAGAGGTCGCTTAGCCTGAGATTTCCTCTTGACTAGGCATACTAATAGCTTAAGCTGTGGTTTCCTCAGTTTTAGGCTGCAATTTCGTGATTTGAGTTCAAATAGCTCAAGTTATGGAATTTTTGTATAATGTGTAAAATGCTTACTGTTATGCTGCCAAAATTCCAATAGGATTAGTCAATTTCATACAGGGTTGGTACTTAATAAGCAACAGGTTTGAACTAATCTGGGTTAACTTCTTGCCTAAAAAAAAATATATATATATATATATATATGGATAAAAGGTATGATAAGTCCTAACCAGGTCCTTTATGCGCAATTCACTCAAAATTTAGGGTTTAAATACATAATGCAGCATGAGTCCTGTATGTTTTAAGCCAATTTCATATTGCTATAACACAGAAATACATATATGCATAAGTATATAAAATTTGGATAAAAAAATAAACAAAAAAATTAGGGTTTTATTTGCATAAAAACACAAAAATTCACATGGACATGTTGAGTGATGTTTCCGTAGATTCTTAGAAATTTTGAATAAACATATGAGTGTGTCATGAAATATTTCCAAAATAACAAAAAGGAGTATATAGATGCATTAGCATTTTCTTGTGAAATAGCAAAAAGTGATACTGGATTGTTTGAATGCATATCACATGGTAAGATGAAGCCTGCAAGTGAATTTACTATATCTGTGCAACTCAAATGGAAACTGTCTCAAAACAACAGTAAATGTGCATAAAAATGAAAATTACAAATAATGACAAATGCTAATTTACTAGCTCATACACATGCTGCTGATTTGGACATACAAAACAGATTCAACAGGATTAAAATTGAATATTAAAGCAAACCTTTTGATGTAAAATGAATTGCAAGCAAGTGATATGGAACAAAGATGAATACCCTTTCTGCCTCAATGCTTCTCACATCAAATTGCAATGCCTCAAATTAAATTCAATGCACAGACAAACTAAACTCAATCTCCTGAAGCTAACCAAGAGGTTGTTGGCACAAGAAAACCTCTGCGTGGGCCCTATAGCACAGATCCAAATCTGTCCAAATTCAAATCGACATGTCTGAGTCCCAATTACCTCTTGGCAACCTTCTCCAAGTTCAAGTAAAAGCATAAACATCATCAAGGCACCTCAACAGTTTCATAAAACCTCTCTCTGGCAAAGAAAACGAAGCAAGAAGCTTCGAACGCCATTAATGGCAACTTGAAGGTCCTCAAGTCGCACGAGACAGAAAAAGGCTCTACGGCCCCAATAAATGGCACACGTACATTCTCCATAGTCATACGATTCCAATGCATCCAAGAACGACTGACATCGTGGTCTGAAGCGCCGCAATTTCGCCGGAGAAGAAGGAGGGACTATTCTGCAAAATGTCCAGGTTTTGGCGGAGGAGACGGGTTCAAACCCGTGTCATATCTGATCCGCTGTGGCTAAATCTAGTGTGGCGAGTCACTGATGCGATGACGACCCGTTACACGCAGATCAAATAAAACAAACCAAAGCTTTCAGCGCTTTGCCACATCAGCAAGTCACGTCAGGCCCAGTCATCTGTCGTCTCAGCCTCTTCTGCTGACGTGGACCAACCAGAAAACGCCAAATAAGCAACAAACTTCAAAAATTCATTAAAAATAGTAGGGAACTCAGAAAAATTCAAATAAAATATCCAAAATTTTCTAAAAATCCAAATAAACTAAATCCACTTATATTTTGATATAAAAATCTGTCAAAATCTATTTTTTTGAAGTATTTTCAACATTAAATAAATTTTATAAAATTCTAAAATGATGTTAAATCAATTTGTAAAATTTCAAAATGATCTCAAAACTCAATTAAATTGTCTTAACAAATTTTCAAAAGAATAAATATCGAGAATTTAAAGGGAATATATTAAAATAACAAGTATTTTGAAAATAAACATAACTAAAAATATAAAAAGATATTCCAAATGTCTAAAATTAAAAATAGAAATAAAAAGAAAATTGTAAAACCCAAAGAGAAACTTAAGAAATTAAAAGTCAAAACACGAAACCCAAAGTCAAAACTTAAACCTCTCCATTTCAAGAACGAAAACTCTTCAGCAGATCGAAATATACTCAATTGGGTCCCGTCCACTAGGTCTGGTACACCAATTGAGTCCGGTCTAAACCAAAAGAAATAAACCTAAAATAAACGTAAAACCGACGATTTTCCTAACCTTTACATAAAATTCTTTAGAGCCCTTAATCAGAGGTGCTCGTGAGCGATCACGGGGTAATTAACAATAGGGACTTGAGCCTACTGGAAAGAAAGGACCCACAAAATCAACAAACTTCTTTAAGAAGCGACTCGTGTTTTGATTCTCTTGTCGTTAAGAGATACTCGAACGGAGATCGAACCTTAAGGGGGGTGAATCTAAGGCTATGTTCTCATTTCTCGAGAAAGCCCAATTCCATTCTTCGAGGGATGACGAAAAAGCCACGACACATACCACTTTACCAACTGCATTACTGCACAACCATCACACAAAAGATTAATTTCAAATCATATTCATTTCTTTTTTCTTTTTTATTTATGATATGATGAATATTGCATATAATGGTTCAATTTGTATATAATTATGCTAACTTCATGCACTCTCACATTTATTAATATTTTTAACTTAAGGGGATGGTACTTCTGACCTTGACTGCCGCAATCCCAAAGCTGCACCCCTCTCCTTGCAAGGAAAACCATCAGGAATGTCATGGTCCCACATCTTCTCAGTTCTCTGTTCTCATCTTTGCATTCTTTCTACTAACCATCGGAGCCGGCGGCATCCGTCCTTGCAATCTGCCCTTCGGCGCTGACCAATTCAACCCAAAGACTGAGTCGGGTCGCAGGGGCATTGCAAGCTTCTTCAACTGGTACTACTGCACCTTCACAGTTGCCGTGATGATCTCCGCGACGCTCATAATATATGTGCAGAGTTATATAAGTTGGACCCTGGGCCTTGCAATCCCTGCCACGTTGATGTTCTTCTCAAGCATCACATTCTTTGTTGGCACTAGATTATATGTTAGAGTGCAACCTGAGGGAAGTCCCTTCACCAGCTTGGCACAAGTGATTGCGGCGGCTATTAAGAAGCGGCAAGTGAACTTACCAGAGCTTCCAGACAAGGAATTGTTTGATCCTCCCCACCACAGCAACCTTGTAACCAAACTGCCACACACCGATCAGTTCAAGTAATTTCCTGATACTTTTGGTTCTCGAATATAGAAATAATTGTTTCAACTTTAACATATATTGGATACTATATAAGAGTTTATCAGAACCATAAGGTCCATATGTTAAGAGTAATTTTTCTAAAATTTTGAGTTTATCCAAACCTTGTCCATTGGAGGAACCGAAGGTGGGTTTTTAGGCTTGCAATTGGGATGGATCCAATGATTAAGAAAATCGCGTCATGTTAAGGTTGTACAATCTAATATTTTCAGTCATGTTGTCTGTCTGGTGTTGGCTTCCCATCATGTTGTATGGTGTTGACTTCCAGTCTTCCCCCTTCTTTAGCCCAATTAGGTCTCTCACATTAATATTTTCATTTTTTATCTTTTCCTGGAATTAGTAGATGGCTTACTATTCAAGCCAAGTAAAAAGCACCAGAGGAAAAGTGAAACAAGTTTGAGCTGTTATACAACCACCGAGAACCTAAAATTAATAAACGAAACTATGATATAGGATATACTATGTAATTTTTTAATACGCGCTAGATTAGTTATGGGTCAACACTGTCAATCTGTCATATTCAACTCTTCCATTATTTTCTGTAACAGGTTCTTTGACAAGGCTGCAGTCATTACTTCAAAAGATGAAATTAAATCAAGCGGTGATGCTACAGATCCGTGGAGGCTCGGCACCGTGCAGCAAGTAGAGGTGGTGAAATCATGGTTCAAAAAATCGGCCGATTCCGATTTGAATCGGTTGAATCGGATCGGAATCGGGAGGTGCCGGGTCGAATTTGGTGGGTTTGGAGCGGAATCGCGTTTTTTCGGCTGGAATCGGCTGGAATCGGTAGGAATCGGACAGAATCGGGCGAAATCGGAAGGAATCGGCCGAATCGACCGAAATAGATTTGGAAAAGTGAAATTTGAAAAAAAAAATTGAAAAACCACTGTCGCCCCACTCTCTCAGACAACCCATCGCAATTATTGGAGTGGAAAAGAGAAATTGGCTTACTACATAGTGCCATCGCCCATCGCAAGAGCACATACTATCGCCCAGGAGGCCAGAGTACTGACCATTGCCCATCGCAGTGGAGAAGAGATCAAAACTGGAGAGTGCCGTCGCTTGACCTGTGCCGCTGTGCGGCTGTGCCATACTGCCATCTACTGGCTTGGTAATTGAGCATGGATCTTTCTTCTTTTCCTTTCTCTTTTAGGTTTCCGTCGTTGGTATTGGACCTACTGGTGGTGGGTAATTGGGTTTGGGTCTAGCGGATGAATTTATTACGACGGATTGATGAATTGATCTTTCCTATCGGCTGGAAATTAATGGTAGAAAATATTTAATTAGCTTCCCCCATTGAAGCCCCAAAGGAAATAATATTGGAGGAATTGTAGCAAATAATTAAAAGGAAAAACGTTATATAAAATTATAAATTACTGTGTAAATGCTTGATGTGCGTTATTAATTTTTGTTAACAATTTACTTCACATGCTGAGTAGTTGTATTATTTTATAGATATGTGAGGTTATACAATTGGTAAATAATAAATTTAGTTTTTCATTAGATTTGTCTTTTGGAAATTTTTGTCTTATTGTACAATTGGTAGTTTATGCCTTTTCGTATAATTAGATGATATGATTTACTTCTTAGTCTATTTATCTTTATTTAAGATATGTAAGTGATTGTAAGATGATGTGTGTAGTCTGCCTACTTGACTTTAAGGCATATTAAAAGTTATTTGAGTGGATTTTAAGACAATTATCTTAATTTTTTTTTACTTATTTATGAAAACATAAGTTTCCCTATTTTTTCAGAATTTTTTCTGATTTTTAGCGGCATAAAAATGTGTTTTTAAAATAAATCCGATTTTTTTATCCGATTCCACCGATTTTTCCGATTCAACCGATTCCGGGTCACGGTCCAACTGTCCGATTCCGATTCCGATTCCGAGTTTCAGAACCATGGGTGAAATGCTTCTTTCGCCTGATCCAGGTTTGGTCATCTTGCATCATGTACTATATTCCACTCACAATGAATGGCACCTATGTTGTTTACCAAGCACTCCAAACAGACCGCCGGCTTGGCAAAAGCAGTTTTAAAATCCCAGCTGGATCATTTGTGGTGTTCAATATGCTTACCATGACAATCTGGATACCAATTTATGACCGTCTCATTGTACCTCAGTTGAGAAAGATCACAGGACATGAAGGTGGGATAACCATTCTACAAAGGATTGGTGTTGGCATCGTGATTTCGATTTTGGCAACAACAGTCTCAGCATCTATTGAAAAACACAGAAGAGACATAGCTTTGCATAAGCCAACACCAATGTCTAGCCTTTGGTTGGTCCCTCAGCTAATGCTCTTCGGCCTTTCTGAAGCTTTCAGTATTATTGGCCAAAACGAGTTTTACTATCAACAATTCCCAGAGAATATGAGGAGCGTTGCTAGTGCAGTGCTTCTTTTGGGTTTTGCCATTTCGAGTTATGCCAGCAGTGCACTGGTGACAATCGTTCACAAAGTGACTGGTCGTAACGGGAGCAGGAACTGGTTAGCTAAGGATCTCAATGAGGGTAGGCTGGATTTGTTTTACATGATGATTGCTGGTGTTGCAACACTTAATTTTGTATATTTCATCATCTGTGCCAAGTGGTATCGGTCCAGGGGCAAAGCAAATGGTGCCGAACCCAAGGTTTTCTTAGAGGGGAAGGAATAGAACGCTCTTTGTCAGAATCAGTAAATTATAAATGTATAGGTGATAATAAAATGCTCTAATCCAAATAGCTGCTGGTCTTCAGGTTGCTGTAGTTTGCCCCGTTTATAAACTTTTATATGAAACAGGGATAGTATTTGACTTGTAGGCTTATAGCTATAAAGTGCACTTGTAGAATATGAAGGGAAGTGTGTCATACTTCATGGCCAACTTCTGATAGCAGCAAGAAACTCTACTTTAGATTAATTTGGAAATCGACTGTGATTTGAAACCAACAATTAGTCCTATCAAAATTCACAAACAAATTAACATGGTCAAGAAACAACTTTGACCTGAATTTACCCTCAATTTGCAATTTGAATTTACCCTCAAATTGCAGGTTCCCAACTTGAAATCCTGGCCCCTTTCCCACCAACAAACCACAACCGCGGTGAAATAAGTTGATCCTAAGAGATAGAGAGAAGAGGGAGTTTAACCTAAAATAGTGGAGAGAAGGAATGAAAGATTGCTGAATATCTCCTGTTGGCTTTTCCATATCCTTGAAAAAGGTGAAAGAAGAAGGGTCAGCGGCAAACCTTCCAAAATTCATTCAACCGAACTTCTAACAAAATGGAAACAGAGAGTTTGGGCTTCAAAGCATGTGGATCCACTTTAGACTACAGGCCCGGTAAAGACAATTTCAAACTGGCTGAATCTTTTTGAAAATGGGCCTGACCTGATACTATACAATAATACCAAAAATTGATAAGCATCATCTATCTGCAAGCCATCGTGCGCCATCGCCCTTCATCGCTTGGCAAAAAAAAAATGGGCTGTGCCATTAAGGCCCAGCATGTGACCTACACATGAGGACATTTTAATCTTTCTTTTTCCGAACCGATTAGAAATGTCTCCTCCTACTCAAATCGCACCTTCCACCATGGCGAATTTCTCATCTCCTACTCAAATCACACGAGTTTTTTATCTCCTCCCCTTCTCTCTAGTGCGCGCTCCCCTCCTCTTCAGATGCGCTCTCCTTCCCTCTAATCTCCTCTCCTACTCCCGACGCTCCCTTTTCTGCCTCCTTTGAACACAAAAAATAACAAATTGAACATATGAATGAATAAAGTGAACATATACACCAATAAAGTGAGACATATAAAATAAACACAAAAGTCTGACGCACAACAAAACAAATTGAACACATAAAAGTAACAAATTGAACATATGAATGAACAAAGTGAACATATACACCAACAAAGTGAGACATATAAAATAAACACAAAAGTCTGACGCACAACAAAACAAATTGAACACACAAAAGTAACAAATTGAACATATGAATGAACAAAGTGAACATATACACCTAAAAAGTGAGATATATAAAATAAACACAAAAGTCTGACGCACAACAAAACAAATTGAACACATAAAAGTAACAAATTGTACATATGAGTGAACAAAGTGAACATATACACCAACAAAGTAAGACGCATAAAATAAACACAAAAGTCTGATGCACAGCAAAACAAAATGAACACTTAAAATAACAAATTGAGCAGATGCAATAAACAAAGTGAACAAAATCTAATGCACAGAAAGAATTATTGTGTAATTGCCTCAAAAAATTGTGCTATATTAAGTTATTCATTGAAATATTAAACTGAATTACTGAACACATGTAATATTTTAACTGAGCACATGTTATATTTAAATAAACACATATTCAAAGAATAAAAATGAACGCGTATAATATTTATTTAAATAATTAATTAGTTGTTTTCCAATCTAAACTTTGATGTACTATTTTCAAAGCATTATAATTAAATCTTGATGCCCGACAGGGCCACGTGATTTGACTTTTTAAGTTTTCAACTCCGAACATCACATATTCACATTATAATAAAATCTTAATGCGCTAGCGACGGGCCCAAAGATGTGCGCGATCCGCGATAGCCTGCGATGGTCGCGACGGTATATATTTCGATGGTACTTATCAGTTCTGCATAATACCAATACCATTCTCCATATTTTGCTGCACAGGAAACGGAATAGAGTGCTAACTTCCGATCCGAACCATCCGATCAATAATAAATATTTTGTAATTAATATCAGACTCGTCGAGATTCATGTGGTCCGTAAAAATCTATCTATCGAGATTAGATAGCACGGTTCGAATAGAAAATTGGCACTCTAATGACCTTAAAAGCTCAACAGAAGACTCCATTCATCCTCTTTTGGTCATATGTTTTCTGTTATTAATATTTCCTTACCATTTAATCATCATTCTAAAAAAGATAAACTACCCATCAGGATGGGCCTTTAGTGTCAATAATAAATTTGTTTTCCACTCTAATCAAAATGTGTGATGATGTTTAACAGAGGGTTTCGCATGTAATGATATTTTAGGGGGCGTTCGTAATTTTTCATAGATAAATATAGGTTGTAATGGGACTAAAAAGATATGATTTGTACACGGCATCGTTAAAGTTTAGACATGTTTTTTTTTCCCTTCAATATTTTCTGTGTTTCAAGAATTGCACAAACTATACTCATCCTACAGTATACTTCTGTATTTCCAAGTAAAACAAGGAAAAAAAATTTAATTCACGCTAATCCAAGAAGACAGATATGAAAATAAGATTTATTAATTTTTTTTTTTCCTTCTGGAGAGAGGTGTCAGGTGTGGGAGTCGGTGAGCGGTTTCCCAAAGATTTTTTTATTATTATTGTTTTTTTTTATCTAATGCAGCCAATTTCCTAACAATTGTCCACTGGTTTTGCTTTTGTTTTTTTTTTAATTTATAAATGAAAACATCTTATATCATAATATAAGACGCCAACTTAATTAATTTCGAAAGAAACAAAAAAGAAGAGGACGGTTCCGGTGCCTACAATTTTTAGATGCCTCATCTACCACAGATTTTGAACCGTCCGATCGGGATCTAGATTGTAATTCAATTTAATGGGCTGCTCCGCAGAGAAAAAAAAAAGAATGAAAAGAAAAAAAGAAAACCCTCGATCTTTATCTCGTCACCGGCACTCGCCATCTATTGCTCCCTTCATCTCCTCTCTGGCGCTCTGGCGCTCGCCATTGAGCGATCCTCTTCATCTCCGTCTCGCTCTCCTCTCCCCCACTTTCGCTCGAGATCTCCTCTCCCTCATTGCGTTGCTTGAGCCCTCCTCTCTTCCCCGTCGATTGCGTTCTCTTCCCTCCAATCGAGCTCTCCTCTCCCTCAGAGTTGCTCGAGTTGGACTGAAATTTCCGTTAATCACTTAGTTGAATTGTTATGAAAGACGCATTTTTTCTGTTCTTTAGAAAAAAATTAATTAACATTTATTCTTTTGCTTTCCCTTTCTTTTTTTTTAAGTGGAACTTCATCGAATATCCAATTTGTTTAACATTTCAATTTCTATCTTTTCAATCATAACTTGTTTTCTAATTCTACACAAAAATAATTCACTATAATGTCCAACAATTAAAGCTCTCCTTTGACCGAATATTTTTCTTTTGTTTTTTTTTTCTTTCAACAGAAGTAGTCTACACGGAAGAAGAATCGAAAAAAAACATACCCCAAATTGCTGCACTTGATCCCAAATGAGAGAGAATGAAAACTGAGAGTTGATCCAAAAATAAGACAACAAACCAAATTGTTAGACCAAGAAGAAAGAGAGTTAGAATTGAAACTGGTGCCTCAAGGGAAAGGGAGGTTTTTATGATGCTATCAACTTGAGGGACTTCATTATTGTAAATGTAGAAAGAGAGAAGAACCAGGGACTTCATTATAAATGCACAATTTTATTTCATGTTTTGCAAATGACATACTTACCTCAATTTATATGGATTTTGTTGCTTTTATGTTGATTGAGTGCTTAATTATGGTGATATATGGATGATGTAAGGGATAAAAAAGTAAAAGAAGATATAAGTTATAATTAGTTGTAGGTACCTGAGTTGGTACCAATATGTCGTAGAGGACCTTGTAATATGTAATGACTCATTTATGTGCCTTAATTTTGTTGCTTCCTAGAAATCACTTTTTTCTTCATCCTATGACTTTCTAATTTGTATGTTCTTAAGATTTTCTAATCTTTATATATGCCTTAATTTGGTTTCCAGTTTCTATATTATTTTTTGTAACGTTAGTATATTTGGAATAATCCTTATTTATGTGTTAAATATGATGGCAATGTCTCAAAAATTGAGATTGATTGTAATACTTGGTAGTTATTTTAGCAAGTTCTTAATAATGCATTGAACGTTGGCATGAAATGCTCAAAATATAACTCATTGGTCATGGGATTGCATGCCTTTGAAGCCAAGTCTTTTTCTAGCAACAGAAAAACGATCACAAGCAGAGATAGTTACATACTCAACTTGAAACTCTTTTTTCTTTTTCTCTATATATAGTCAAGTCTTATTCAGACTCAATTGATCTTATATAATTCGTTTATTGTGATATTTATCATTGCAATCTAACAAAAAGAAAATTCATCAAACAAAGATAATTATAAACTAAACCATCTAATAACAACCAAAATACAATAAATATACCAAATAGTCATCTTATCAAGTTAGAGATTAAACATACATCCAGTGACCAAAATGTAACAACAAATGCAAACCAGGAGCAGAAACTAATCATATAACAACCAAAATACTTAATAATATGACAACAACACATATACCAAATAGCCAAACTAACTATACCTGAGTAACAAGTGTCCAACTAACAAAAAATTGTAGTTGACAACGTCTAATTACAAAGCACTAATAGTCTAGTAACAAGCACTTTACCCCCTAAGCACATATTCTCAATCTTCAACCTGTGAATAATACAATACAACATAAATAACGCAAGAGTAGTGTACTTCTTAATCATGTAAATGCACAAAAATATGAATACTTAAGATGAAAGACTAAATTGACAATTTCGCTGGATTAAAAGAGAAAAAAATTGACATACAAGTGCATTGATTAGGTGAGCTACTGTTATGGAGTAAACATGGTAATTTTGTAGAGTAGATGATGTATAATAGTTAAAATAAAAAACTTCAAAGAGAACTAATGACATAAGACTTACTAGTAAATATAACGTTACTTTAACAAGAAACCTTGAAAAGGTGCTATGAACCTGGGATTAGCAATGTATTTCAGTACACACTTCCATATCACTGGTTAATTATATATGTTACTGCTCATTTTACATTTTTCTTTTATTTTCTTTTGTAATTTCTTGCAGTTATATGAGGATCTTAGTTGAAGCTTAAATAGCTAAGATAAATTTTCCTCATGATAAAAAATAAAAAATAAATCTAAATCTTTAACTTCTCTCCCAACCTTTCAGAAAAACAAATTTTTATTTATCTCACAATGAAAAAGAAAATAAAAAGCAGAAAGAACAAATTACCATCTACAGAGCTGTGCCTTGATCCTCTACTAGAGGGAGATGAGAGCTCGACTGGAGGAGAGAGATCTCAATCGACGGGGAGGAGTCTCCGAGGAGAGGAGGGCTGGAGCAACGCAAAAAATGTGGGAAGAAGGGTATTCCCATTTTTTGTTCCCGCCTATTTATCCAATTTTGGGAAGAACGGAAATGCACAGATAGCAGAGATGAGGTTAAAAAAAAGTTCTCTTTTTTTAAAGGTATTTAAAACATCATAGGTGGTATTCCCATATGTCCTCTAATTACAAAAAAAATTATTATTATTATAATCAATGTTCTTTATAAAAATATATATCCAAAATATATTATCTTTTCGTTTATCACTTGATATCCAGCCACAAATCAAATTAATCGAATGACACAAAAACTGTATACACGTATGTAACATCTAGAGGTTTAACACTCGTGGATCCATATTTTTATAAGGAGTAGACGAGTAGTTATATAATTTTAAGAAATAAATTTGACATCTGGAGGGATTGTTAAAGTGTCTAATGAATTTATCCGCCTAGCCGGCCTCCTATATATAGGTACGTACCTTGTATGCACTCCAAGTCTCCAACAAATTTGAGTATTCAAATTATTAATGTTTCAAAAAAAGAGTATTCAAATTATTATCAAGATATGGAATACCAGATTCAATAATTTGACGTTTTTACAGCAATAATTCCATGTCATGACATCAGTACTCAACAAACAATATTGATGTACGTACACTGCATGTGCATTCGCTTTTCTTATATCAGAGAGGAAACTTTTCATTAACAGCCACCGTATCATAAATACCTCAATTTCAAACTGGTGAGTACTGTAGAATTAATATTCAATCCCAGCCGTCCAATTTGAGCTCCTCCTCTCATCAGCGCCGTTGGTCTCCACTGTGTACTTTGGTTATGTTTTTTTGTTGCTCCTTCGTGTGGTCTTCATGTGATATCTTCCTGAACGGTTTTTATTTCGGTTGAATTTTCTACCGCTGCATGAAAGGAAGTGCGCTGAAGTTTTAGAAGAAAAAGTTCATGTACTTACCACGCTGCACGTTCTGGGACCCTCCTTCCTGGTGGACGCGGATCATGTGAACCAAAAAAAGGAGACGATAAATGAGGAAGCACGGTGTATGTAATCTGGTTCTTTTTATTTCATTCTCTCCTCGATTTAGAGCATTCCTTTCTGATCTCTCTCTTCGCCTCTCTTGATCTCCTCTATCTCTCCTGCATCTTCAAACCCTAGCTTGATTTTTCGTTTATCTGAGCGGTGGCCTAATCGACAAAATCGATCGGAAAGTCCATGCGTGAAGGTCCTACAGCGGCTGATGGCTATGACGGAGGTCTGTCGCTCTCCGCTCTCTCGGTATTTCTTTTCCTTCCCATCTGATTGCTTCCCTTTTTCTTTGTTGTTCTAATTTTTTTTTCTTTTCCTGCTTTGACGCAGCTCCAATATGGCAGCATAAATCCGATGGCTGGATGCGAGAAGCTTGGAATCAAACTGAACCAGAAGTTGTAAGGTTTTCCCGTTGCATTTTTACCCTTTTTTCGTTTTTTTTTTACTAGATTTAGATCTTTCAGATGAGGATGGACTAAAGCTTAAATGAAGGATGTTAGCTTTTCCTGAGATTATGGCTGATGTTTAATTGCATCTGATGATTTTCTCCTCAACAGTGGTGCTTCTCCTTTTTTTCCCTCTCTTTTCGTTTTCTCATTTTTGCTCTTTTGTCATCAGCATGTCAGTGTTATGCTGATTTTCGTTGTGCTTATTTAGGTGGTTTTGTGGTTGCATTTAGTTTAGCTGTTGTTTTTCTTCTTTCCTTTTTCCAGGTTTGTTGGGAATACTTTTGGTCTTCGTCGTCAGATCGTTCTGAACAGGAAAGACCTGCTATGTATTGCTATTCCATTATAGATCAGACACAAATGCAAATGGTAAGGGTGAGAAATTTTGGTTCCTCTTGAAAACAATCTGGTCAGTGCATTTTTTTTGCTTTGATGGGTAATGAGATGTACTATTTTTTATGTGAAAAGTGCTTGGGATAAAAATTCATGTGTGTTTTGTTCAGCTGTTGAGGGAGTTCATCTTCATTTTTAAGGGTGTTTTTTGGGTTTCCAGGTATTACTGTCTCAACAAACTGATCTTCTATTTCCAGGTAAAAGAAGAACTTAACATACTGGTAGATTCATGAGGCTGATATTGTGCTAGATCTGGATTTCTATTTCAGGGATGTTGCTACAGAAATGATACAGGATGCAAGTCCAAGGTAAAGTATTTTTGTATAATTTGGATTTTTTGAGTTTTTTTTTATCGTCATTACAGTACAGTATTACTGAGCCAGGGGGTACTATGGGTTTGATTTGCACAGCTATTTTGAGATTATGGCCATTGCTATGGAGTGCTATTGTAACTTAATGTTACTGGTATGTCGGCAAGAAGCAGTTGTGCTGGTCGTTGTTCTGATGGTTGTTTTTCTGATGTTTTTGCTAGCTGCCAAGAAAAGAAGAGATAGCAGTCCAACAAGAAAAACAGATAGCCCAAAATCTATGAAGTCTGATGATTCTATCAGTTCTGCTGAACAAAATGACGTATGGGAGAAAGTAAAGGGATTTGCAGGGTATCTTTTCAGCATTGCTTTTTCTTATATTACTTGCTGTAACTATTAGTCGCCTTCATATTTACTGTTTATATACATCATATAAAACGGATCATAGTTTTACAAATCTTAGATATTACCTTGACTACCAGGCTCTGTGCCTAACAGTTACTTTTCTGTATCTACCAAGGTTATTTATTTGGTCTATTTAACTTTTAATTATTCTGATTTGGAAATGTAATCAGGTCTGTTGCGGATGAGGCACTCCTATTAGTGGCTGTATTTAGGATGACAAAAGAGGAATGCATGATGAAGCAGTCTTTCTGATGGGTTTGGCAGCCTTTCTTATGGCTAAAAAATCTGCCGGTAGGTGCAAGAGATTGGAAAGAAAGGCCAATCTAGCAACAGAAAAATCTACTGCATCACGCTGTGACCTCCCTTGCACCATGCGTTCGCCTGCCTATTTTGGATTGGGGTCTTTATTTGCTGCTTTCTTTATTTCCTACCTATTACATTGTTTTTTTTTTCATTCCCTTTTTGCTTTCCTGATAGTTTTTCTCCTGTTCTCCTTATCGTGTGCTGCTTCAAAGTTAGCAATTCTCTCCTCCTCCTATCTGTTCCTAGGAGTTCATGTATTTATATTGGCATTATGTCAGGTTGTGGTGCTACATTTTGTCGGTGGCAATTACTGACGCTAAATTGTGGTGCTACATTGCTGGCAATTGTCAATAAGTATGGGTTTCTTTGTTTGTCTCTCTTATATACATTCTTTTTTATGTCCTTTGCCTTATTGCTTTTTATTTGTCTATCTGACATTTATTCTGATCAAAACAGATTGTTTCTTTTGCAGTGGAGGATCTGGTATGCAGCCAACGACTTTTGTAAGAGCCAGCCAGTTATTTCTCATTTGCATTTCATGCCACACCAGAATCAGCGATTGCTAAAGACCCTAGGTATTCTGAAGAGTGTCCTCTCAAGAAGGACCAAGCTGAGAAGCCACCCATTGCTGATCAAGGTCTTCAATTCAATTTTTGTGAGGAGATGTTTATCATGTTTAATCTTTAATAGATATGATGAGTGATAACATCATTTTGATTTTCCTAACTTTTTTTTTATCATCAACAACATTACAGAGAAAATATTTCTACAAATTATCGTGCTTCATCAAATGGTGTTACTTAAATGTCTGTTTGTTTGGGTTTCTTTGTAGTTTGGGTTTCATGGATGCCTTGCTGGTATACGATATATTTTAATTAATGATGGCATAAGATAAATGGGAATAAAAGAAGCAGTGACACATGTACATCGTGGATTTATGCATGTGTTATTTCATCTTGGGCTTGGTCTGTTCAAGTAGATTGCTTACTATATAAACTATTAAAGGATTTATCTATTACTCACATGCTTTAATCATGTTATTTTTAATTTCTAATTTTTTCTGGTCAGAGGTCGTGAGTTTACCCATGCAAGGTGCCTACATTTGCTTTGTTGTCCTTCTGGAAACAAATTGAAGGGTTTCGAATAAACTACTTCCATAGGTCAGTGTCCTCTCCATGTATGACTTGCATATAATTTATTTTTTTCGATTTATGCATTTTTATTTTCTTTCTGCTTGAACTGAAATTACTTGAACGATAGTTTCATAAATTATATACATTTTTATGGGTAGGAGAATATGAACCAGTGTCTAAGGTGAGTTCCCAAACGCCTAAAATAATTTTTGTATAAATTTATATATGTATTTTTTTCTAAGATAAAAAAAATGTGATTGTAGTATTTTTTTCTTTTTATGATAAAAAAAAGACATCAGTAAAGAAAAAATTACAGTATACTTCAAATTCAAGAATTTGAACTAGGCCATAAGAATCAGTACTAAATAAAATTTTACACCTGTAGGATTTACTGTCTCCAAATAAACTGTTAGAGATCTTTGATCTATATATCTCAGTGAGAGCCGATGTTGGCTAGAGTTGTTTGGTGATTGTATTTATACGGTAGTCTCTTAATTTCTGAATTTCTTAGACAAAAATACGATTTACTATTTCTTTGGATGTCTCACATTTATATATATGCATGCTACATGGTTATGTTCGCTTTATGATTTTCTTTTTTTTTTTTGGTCCGGCTATAAATTAGTTCAGTTATGGTAATGGTAATATAGGCTGCTATCTTTACTTATGCTCTTTTTTTTTCTACCTCTGATGTCATGACTTCTATTCCAAAAAAAAAATGTCATGGATTCTTATACTATAGTTAAGAAAAGTAGAGGGGCCAATATCAAATGCGTTGAAGCTTATACAGGGATCGAGCCAATAGGGAGGCTGCACAGGGCTGTCCCCCTGTGCTAAAAAAAAAAGTAAATATTTTTATATGTTTTTTTTATAGAAAATTTCTATAATCCCCCCCCCCAAAAAAAAAATTAATCATGAATTGCTGATTTAGGAAATAATTATTCTTCTTCATAGATAAATTTCTATTTCGTTCTTCAATCTTTAAGATTTTCCCCTCCTATCATAATATTCTGGCTCCGTCCCTGAGCTTATAATCTTTTCAAGCTCTACAGTTACAGTTTGTGCGTCTTCACCTTTACAACCAAGCTCATATTTGTATCATGCAGTACTTTATGTTGTATGATAATTCTATATTCATGAGCAATCTTTTTATTGGCAAAAAAGTCGGTTATTGATTCAAATAATAAAGTTGGTTCTTAGTTCATAGTGTTATTTAATAATGTTGAAAGTGTTTCCCAAAAATACTTGGTTGTTAGTTTTATTCTACCAGTTATTTTTTAAATTCTTTATTGAGGACAGACAATGAAAATCTAATATAGAATTCTCTTTTTTTGCAGTGCTTAAGAGCTTAACATTGTGGGCATAACTCAAAGTCAGTATACAAAAAGCATATGCTACTCAACATTGTGGTAAATTAGGTCTTTGTTTTGTGTTTCAGCATTTTATGGAACTAATAAGTGTGTTGGTTCTGAACTTTTTCTTAGTTTAATAAAATTGTGAATCTTTAATTTATATTCATTTCAAATTTCAAATATGCTTCACTCGTATTATTAGGTCAATATAAGCAAAACATAGTATATTTGCATCTGCCAAAATGAGTGAGTGAAAAAAAAGCATGGCTTATTTATATATATAGAATATATTATTTTTCAGCCTATAGGCAGTGTTAGAATGGAGGTAGCAAATAACTGTATTGGTCACGATGCTTATGTATGGAATTATATATATTCAATTGATTATTTATAATGCATCATTTTGAAGTTATTAATATTGGTAATTGTATTAATAAGATTTCAACAAGGGCATACATATGTAAACACACGAAAACAATAATAAAATGAACTGCAACTAAACTTTCTAAAAAAAAAAAGCACTATACTAAGCCAAACAACATTATCGCTACAAGTTAATTTTACATCGCGCGGAGCGCGATGCATTAGCTAGTATAAGTTAATTTGTAAACCCTGAATATTCTCAAGGCACTACAAATGTATCGTGCAGGTAATTATTAGAACATAACATGATTCACGAACGACGAGATTACTTCTAACATGAATTATTTTTTCTGGTTTAACAAAACTCATTATTTATTGATATAAGTGACAACTATAAATGCATTTAAAATTTTCTTATTTCTGTTTGGTCAATTTCACGGACAATAAAATCGGCACACAAAGAGAACTTTTTTTTAACCTTAGTTCTCCCTTTACCTTTTTTTTTTTCACTTTAGCATGTTTAGAGTAATATGCTATCTCTTTGTCCATACTAGTTAAAATGGAGACGCAAAACATGGGCTTGCGTATAATTAGTTTATTGCGCCAGATCGGTGAAACCGAAAGCTAAACTATACATTTCTTCTGAAATTAATTTGTTTATTCCAGAATTATATTTCTTTACAGTTTCCTCGTTTCTGCAATCAGAAAAGACAACTCAATCTAACAAGAGTCATTGATCTTGACGAAATAGACAGCGGATAAAAGTAGCGTTCAATCATAGAGCCGTTTGGATCGTTTAAGAATCTGGGAAATTTGAAAAAGTTGTAATTTCTAGAAATAAATATATTGAGAAGTTATAATTTCTAGAAATAAATATATTGAGAAGTATGTAATTTTGTGAAGAATTTAAATTGTTTATAATAAATTTATGGTAGAAAGATGAAATTCTTCAAATTTTTTGGAAATCCAAACAGTCCCGTAGAGGGGAAATCAACTAAGTGGTTGTCCATAGTTAAAATAAGAGTCACAAAAAGCGAGCGATCAATTGAGATTCAATTCTTTTAAGAAAACAGACATGGAATTCTCACATGTGCTCCATTACAACTTATATATGTCATTCCCCAAAAGGAAAAAGAAAAATAAAATGAGAGAACTTTGTGTCATGACTCATGCGTTGAAAGAGCAGCGCACGCGCAGACTCAGTTGTCTTTTGTGAATTGTGATGTTCACTCCGTACATGAGAAAAGCTGATATGTAATAATGTCATGCACTACTTTACAATTATTTGAGTGAAGAGGAGAGACCGGTTGTGAAATATATTATTTTAATACAATCAAAACATTTTTTTTAATTTATAAAAAACAGTCAATTTGTAACAATAAAGTTCCAATATATGAGTTTTTTTTTTACTCAAAGAAATATATCATGCTATGATGAGGTAGGTTTTTAGTCCGAACTAAAGATCATTTTGATGTCAATCAAACTATGTTTTTTTAAGCTGATCTAATCAGATGAGTAGGTATTTTTTTTTCCAGTAAGAGCACCATAGGCGACGACTAAGTATTCAAGCTGTTTATCAAATTATCTTTTGGTCTGACCAATTTTAGACTCCTCTCTTTGTTTTTTATTTCATCGTTTTCTGGTTTCCCATTTCATTTGTTCGCTTTATTAATTAGTTCAGCAGAACTCTTTAATAAATTTCAACCTAGTTAGCTACCAAACCTAATGTTACAATGTGCATCTCAGAAGATAAAGTACTAAATTTCAAAACCAAGATACTACTTTTGAAGTGTCCGTCTATATATACAAGTGTGGACCTCACATTATGCACATTATTTGTCATTAATGAATAATTTCAAAGGACAATTGTGAATTATATTTATTCACAAGTATGTTTGGATACCCAAGCGAACTGCTTGTTCGTAGGGGTGGGAATGGACCGGGCCTATCCGTGGGCCTAAGGGCCGGATAGGATCATTAATAATAAGTGGGTCGAACTTGTTACGGATATTCGGTTCGGCCTGAGGCCCTCAAGTCATAGTTTGTCGATCTCAATCGCCGGAGGCCCTCAATCCCTCTTCAATCCCTGGATCGAACGTGAGACTCGATCCTCTCGGGTCTTCAACATTCGACGCACCTCCATCTTCCGATCTTCGAGACCTCGACGCACGCTCAACCATAACCACCTCCTTTCACCTCTCGAGTAGTCGAGCCTCGTCGTCGACACCTCTCGAGTTTCGTTCGCCAAGTACTCTCTCTCTTCCTCTCTCTCTCTCCCTTCTCTCTCTCTCTCGACTCTGCTTAGAAATGAAACACACCAGTATAATTTTGCAACCTTCTTCTCTGTTTGCTAATTTGTGTTTTGGGTTTTGGGTATTAGCTATTTGGGTTTTTGGTACTGCCATCTACGCTATCTCTGAGACTCTGAGTAATTAGTAAAGCAATGAATTTGGAAGAACATATGTAATTGTGATTTGGAAGTAAAAGACACCAACGTTCTTATGTTTTAACTTTAATAAATAACATCTGGAGCTACTTCATGTAAAGTATAAATGGGTTATTCCTTATCTAACAAATTTCGGATGGTGATGGGGCGAAAGGAGAGTGCTTTAAGTCATGTTATGGGGCTTAGTAATACTACTTAATAGGATATGCTTCTTTTTTCTTTAAAACTGAAGTCTGAAGGGCACAATTATAATTTGTCGTAGAATATCTCAACCATCGGATTATCAAATAACAATGTTCCATAGTTGTATTTCAGCTTTGAAGCAGTGATTGTTCCATAATTAATTTAAAATATACACCAAAACAGAATGAAGAATCCAAGTTCAGTTTAATTTGTGTATAACTGGTATTGCTGGTAATCTGGTATTGACTGCATTGGTACACAATAGCTACTCTGGATCAGCGCCTCAATTTTCAAGGTTTCATTATATATTAGTACTGGGCAAGCAAACTAGCATAAATCAGTACAAGTTTAAAATAATTTTCTTTTGGTCTTTATGTCTCAAACCAGATATATACTGAAATCTTAATTTTAGTTTTAATATTTATTCTGATAAGTAAACTTTCTATTCAAACTAAAAAAACAAAATAATTAATTCAATATATTGTTGGTAATGGTGACTTGCTGAGTACTAGTTACAGTATGGATGGATGTGCCTTGCTGATATGTGCCAAATACTGACTGTTTTTTTTTTTCATTATATCTAGTGAAACCTTGTTCTGATTTTTTGCACATTATTACGTAGGTTTTGATGAGAAAGGAGAAGATAGTGGGCTTAAAGTTGATATCGGCATATTGGTCAGCAAGATGAGATATCAAGTGCTTTCTTTGCTCACTTTCTTGTTCATTGAGTTTGCAAATTTCTCATTTAGGGTGGTAACATTTAGCATTTAGATAAACTTTTAGTTATGTTAGGCTTAGAAATGTGGTGGTGTTAGCTTCTGTGGCTATGGCTAATTAGCGCAAGACAATGATTGAACTCATGTTGTGTGGTCAGTTTTTGTACTTGTTCCTTGTAAGGTAGCTTCAGTTCGATGAAATATTAGCTGAGCTCATTTGAGTTGGGATATTGGAAGTTTATCTCTGTCAAGGCGACATGCAGTCAAATTACTCATATTGGATTTTATCTGGATTTTATCACCTCATGTTAGTATGCTATATTAACTAATATTTGTCTTGTTGTGAACTTTTTGTTGAAAACGTGGGATGTCTTGTCCTATTTTAGTGCATGCCCAGTATAATGCAATTGGTACTGTTCTATTTTCTGTCATATGATTATTGTTTTGTTTATTTGAAATTTACAAGCTTGTATATGGAATTTGTGTTCAGTTTTGTAATAATATGATTGACTAAAATAGCTAGAAGAGTTTTTCTCTTGTTGTGATTTTGACTTATTTTAACATTTAATGTCAAAAATCATAACTTCAGCATTTTTTTATGTTTATTTTAACATTTGCTTGGCAGAGTACAAATATCTCAATCGGTCATGAATTTGAACAGTATACGAAGGAAAAAAGAATATAGGTACTACAACGGGCTGAAAGGGTCTGGTACTTCAAAAAAATATAGGTATGCTTTAGAACCTTTGCCCTCCTTCTTTTATTCATTGCGAGGCCCTTCCAAAGCCCGAATGGGCTTATTTGGACATGTCCGATTTTAACAGATGGACATCAAACCAAATCGAGTATTAATAGGGTGGACTTCGGATCGGTCTGAGCTCTAATGATGTGGATCCATTAATGGATTAAAGCAAGTGATGTGGAGATTGGAATAAAAGTTTTGACAAGGAAGTCAATGAGTTGAACTTCGTCAAAAGTATCTTGTATAAACAAGATATTCAGTGGGAGCATAATTGAATTACTTGTATTGTTCAAGATAACAATTCATTAATTGGGAATAACATTAAGAAAATGAATATTGTCGAGATCTCTTTGGAGAATGCTTTCTCAAATGAGAACTTGGGCGAAATCACCTAATCCTAGGAAACAAATCTATGAAGATAGATTATGATGGATGTTAGGTTTGAGCAAATATGCATATATTGACGAAGTGTTTTAGAAACACGAAAGTTACACTCCAAGAAAGGATGTCTAACGGTACGTCATATGGCATGACTTGAGTGTTTATCTCGGTCTATTGCAACTCAATTCAAGAAAGTGCATGAAATAGTTCAAGCATTCTTTCATTATGAGTTTCATTTTGTACACCATATTTATGCATATGCCCCAATGTGTAGTATCCAAAGGATATGACAAACAGTTGTCAAATGGATACAAGAGAGACACATTTGGACGATAGTCAAGGATATCCTCGAGTACCTTATGAGAAAGAGTGATACAATGTTTCATCTCTTAAGATGAAAGAAATCTCGTGTAAGTTGTTACACTGATAAAAGTTTTTCAAAGGATTGATATAATCACAATTGAGCTACATATTTTGCTCTAAGGTGGTGTTGTAAATTTAGAAAGTGTTCTAAATGAAATATTACAACCGTTTCCGTCACCAAAGTAAAATACATAGCAACTTGTGAAGCAATAAAAGAAGTTTATTTCGGATCGAGTTCTTAGTCGAGTTATTATGGTTCTATGCATCTCGAACCACAACTTACTCCTAAAGAACCCAATGTTACATTGGAGATTCAAATATGATCTATAACAATATCACTTGATATCATATGATGATGATCAAGAACATATATATAGTAGTATATATATATAGGGTCAAACAAAATTTTGGATAGGTTCGCGAACACAGCGAACACTCTAGCATGACCTCTACCTTGAGCAGTATACAAGATGCAGTTATGCATCCATACGTGATGGACGTATGAGTAACTAGCTTTAAGCGTATTATTTCTTTTGAGGTCCGAGACATGTATATATGTAGATATATGACATTGTTCTCAACTCTTCGTTGGCTAGAAGTCACTACTGATTGACTCTAGGCCAAGTGGGAGATTGTTGGAGTTATGTCCTAGAAGTCAATAATTTAATGACTTAATTATTAGTTTATGTTTTGGATGATAATTTATCATTTGTTCCTAGGTTTATTATTGACAGATTATTCAGGTTGAGGATCTGAATTGTAGATCTCTGTGGATCATTCTTTAGAATGACAATAATAAATCTAAACGGTCCATAATCTTGATAATTAACAAGGAACATTAATTATCTTATAAGATTAGTATGCAAGTTAAGTGATGATTAAGTTCTACAAATCATAGGTAAAGAGTTACCAACTTAATTGCATATGTGTATGTTATGGAACATAGCACAGGACTTGACCCATCGAAATAAACATATGGATTGTGTTATGTGTCATTGTTTATTTCGTAATGATTTTGGTTCTAAGTTTGAGATGTTTATCTTTTCCACATGAGGATAGGTTCAATAAATATCGTCTACCGCTGATTCCCGATAAGGGCTGCTATACGGACTTTATTTATGTTCTCTTGAATTGTGCGGGGAAAAGCTAATCATCAAGAAAACCGTATGTCCCTCATTAATTCACTTAGTGAGTGACGATATCTGTTTGGGCCCCTTGATGGAGATAGATTGTTTGCATGCAACTTTATACAATTATCTCTAGATCAAGAAACGTATAATCTGCAAGAATGACACATTCCTATCTTGGATTATACGATGATATCGTGTGACATAAGAATCAAAATAGGGAAATACATTTATTCTCTTATGCAGGATTTAAATACTGTAGTAGTACACTATTTATGCGAATTGGGAATCATAACGTGTTGCTAGATACCACTTATGATTATTGGAATTAAATAGCGATTTAATTCCATGTCCAACATAGCATAAATCCTCAAAGGGTCACACAAATAGGACTTTGACCATACGTGCATTATTTATTTATTTGCAATAGTGAGTATTGCAAAATATGATAAGTTGATTAATTAATTAAATAACGTTATGGACCGTTATAATTAATTAAGTCAAATGGATCATATAGAAATAAATTAATGTACATGCTAATCCTAAATTGATTATCAACATATTGATAATTAATTTTATTCATCACACTTTAATTTAATTAAGAGAATTAAATTAAAGTATAGGCTTTTAATTTAATAGTCTATTTGAGCCTAAATTGAATGCAACTTGAAAGGCCTATTAAATAATTAATTTGATATGGACTAAGAGAGATTGAACAAACCTAACACATGGCCCATAAGGCCCATGTATATGGCCGGCCATAGAGGGGTAAAAAGGTCAAGCAAAGGTTGGTGGAGAGTGGTCTATATAAGGACCACTTGAAGAAGCAAAACCTAACCTTCTCACTTTGCCTCCCTTCTTCTCCCTAGCCGCCACCACCATCCATGGGCAGAATTTTGATTCTCCCATGGTGGTCTCTCTCTCTCTTGCATTCCCATAGGTCTCATGTGTTGAGAATAGCTATTCCAAAAGGTTAATTGCTAGAATTACTTGAAAAATGGTGAAAAGGATTAGCTATCTCCTTTCTCTTGCTAGCACAAGAATTGGGACATGGCCAAATTCCTTGGTGGACTCGAGGGCGCCATGGAGGAGGCGAAGGAGAGCACCCCATCGATTCCCATGCCGTAGGATCGAGCCCCGCGAATACGATTTCGCGGGAGGTATAATTTCCACCTTAATCTCTTTGTGTTAACTTGGCTTTTGTGCACGATTCGTTGTGTGTGTTGCTTCGATGGCTTAATTAACTTGTAATTAGCATAAAAATCGAAAATTACATACTTCCTAACAGTGGTATCAGAGCACATGGTCGTACTTAAGCTATTTTGACACTTAATTAAGAGAAATTGGCTAATTAACGGATTAGTAGAGATGATGCGTTTGTTTGCTATCTGGAAATGGTATTTTCTGTGTTGTTTCGCGTTTTTCGTTTTGATAAGTTCTCTGGAAGTTTTTTCCATCTACATAAAAGTTGTAGATCTTTGGATTGTGATTCTTTTGGCTTTGGATTCACATTTTTCTGAATTAGTATAGATTTATTGTGAATAAAACGGCGACAGTACGCAGAACCAGTTTCTGCTCGCACTGTCCTGTTTGAATGGCTTGAAAGATTTATATTTTGAATATAAGTACCAGTGTTCTATGGCTAGATTTAAAGAGGACTTGAAACTCTCTCTGAGCATGTATAAATTGTTGCATGACTTCGATTAATTTGTGGGTTTTCAAGTATGAAAAGGAAGATCTCGTCAGATCCAGTTTGTTGAGCAAATCGATTGTTCTAATAAACTGTACCAACTGAGAACTCCTTTAAAAATTCTGTTTAAATGGAGTTGTTCTCTTTTGAGTTAGGATTCCAAGAAAATTAATTTCATAATTTTTCGTGGAAGTTTGGACCTTCAACTAGGTTAAAACATTTCGATCGACAGTCTGTTCTAGTACAGAATTTGTTGATTGTTTAGTATGTAACTCGAACTTTTTGAACTGAACTCAGTGGTTTTCTTTTCATGGATAGCTAGCCTGTAGTCTAAACTAGTTTTTCTGTGTATATTGTATATATAAAAACTGGATAGAAGGTGGTCTTACAGACCAAATGGTTGAGAGGATAAGCTGAAAATCTCATAACGGTGTTTCGTGCACTTGTAAGAGATTTGTCATTTTTGATTCTCCCAGATGGTTTAAGAACTCTTCTTGAAATTTTTACTGGTAATCACAATTATGATAAGGAGCTTAAGTAATTTATTTGAGAATTTTTGGAGACCTAAAACCTTTATTTTTATTGGATTCCATTAGTTACGTTTTTTAATAAATTACTGTTTTTCTAAGTATTCAAATTAGTTGAAAACTATTAGAAAACTCCTTGTTTGATCTCCTTTCAGTTATGGGATGTTGAAAGAACTTTCTAAATGAATTTAAACAAGTTTTGTTGTTTAAAATTGAGAATTTGTACACGGAATTTACTTATGGCAAACAAATCGCAAAGATGCTTGAAAATCGTTAATTGGAAACAAAGTGCTTGTATGTGCTAACTTTGTTTTGTAGGTGGATAGTGGGTTTAGTATGGCTCAAGACTCAATGCCTTGTGGTTGTATTTGAATGCATGTGTGAATGTTTGTAATGCGGCCTTTGGTGCCATTAATTAATTAATTTGTTGATTAATTTTTATGTAACTTGTGAGGCTTGCATGCCCCTAAGGTTAGGATGGGAATAGGATGTTTTCACATGTATTTTGTACCTTTATTTTATATAGGATTTAGATCCTTATAGAATTTAGTGGGAAGGGACAAGGATTAGATTAGTTTTGCTCCATGGACGATGTGGCGAAACTAATGCAAGCGGGAGCCATACAAACTCACAACTATGAGATGCTTATATGTGATTGCTTGTGATTGCTATGAATTGTCATAGGCTAGGTATGGGTGTATGCTTACACGACCACCAAACAAGTGTCATATGATTGATAGTCCCAACCAAAACTCGATTAAGTGAAATCGCCCTCCTTCTCTCTATCCCCTTCACGCCGATTGTCACTCATGGCGCGGTCCGCCCAAGCGGACGTCATGATTGCCAATTCGGTAGTCGGGGTGCAAATAGCTAAGATTTGCAAGGAGCAAATAGTGAGAGGTTACTTTTCGATGGACCCAACTAGAGTTTGGACATCGGGGCGAAGTTTGTAAATATACTTAGATATTCACAAACCAAGAATCATATGGAACGATATGATTGGTTGGAGAACCTACCTTGTCTAATTAAGTAGGGTGACGTGCCATAGCAGGCTCTACTTGATGAAAACCGGGATCTTGGAAAACCAACTACATTTGGGACATTAAATAAATGTAGTGGGAGTTTTATTTGTTATAAATAAAACAATTGCATAAACTAATTGACCTTAAATTGATTTTGTTATAGATGTTAAAATTGTTAATTTTGTTGCGATCAATCTTTGAAAATGAACAAACTCGTTTCTAAAAGTATTCACTTAAAGAAGTAATACCGATTCCTAAGACACGATCTTAGCGAAGAGAAACTTGAGTATGTCAATTCCCAAAACTTTTCTCAAACTACCCGAACGTAGCAACGCGATGATTGATTGACTTTTGGCGAAAAGTTATTCAATAAAGCGTGTGACTAATATCCTCATTTGAAAGTTCTAAGACCTTTGAATTAGAGAATTCATATGGACTAGATTTAACTCGTACGCTCTCATCCACTTACTCAAGAAAGCGTTCTTGGAGAAAGTAGATATTAACTCCATCATTTATGATCGAGTATAAAGAGTATGAGTTGACAAAGAGATTCTTCTTTTATACATGAACGTTTCATTGGCTTACAAATCGAAAGATTTAAGTAGCTAATTGATAACTAGAGATATTGATCTCCGATATCAAGGATTATTGATATTGTCATACGATCTCTTTGAAATTATAAAGGATATAATGTTACCTTCTTCGCACACTTGTTGATGCAAAAAGGTAATTGGTTTAGTATTCAAGAAATACTTCGCCAAGGCATGAGTTGAAATTTCGAGACTCTTGATTGTGATTATGTATCACATGAGATGTTTCATTTGCCGTTTATTGGAGGCATTTTGAAAGGTTGTCCGAAATACCATGATTGTAATGCTTTAATCCTAAAGTGTATTTGTCGTTCAAATTATCTCACTATCTCTAATTTACACTAGTAACTTGATACTAGTTCATATGCTCGCATTTGACGAAATGTGTTAGCAATGAAGAATAAGAGAATGTTCGAGAGATGTAAAGTAAACTCCGTATAGGCAATGACTTGTTCGTCTAAGTCATTACCATTGAATACGTAGAGTTATCTTTATTAAGAGTTTGTTTAGGAATTGAAGGTTGCATACCTTAATCCTAACTTCTCAAAACATCTCCACTTCATATTCGATGAAATGGATGATTATGTTTAATAAAAGACAAGTTCTTTGATTCTGGATTTGTTTATATGATTTCATGCATCTTGATTGAATTTGCTTGAAATAGATAAACAAGTTTTGAATGACAAATAGGATGCATAAGACTTGACATAAAGTATTTGACTTTCATGTTATATATAACCGCTTAGTCACATACATAAACAAGAATCGCATTACGAGAGTCTCCGTAACGTAGAGCTTGTAATTCAATTCGATTTCAAATCGATTGATATGCGAATCATGTTTGTTAAATGACAAAAGCGCCTTTAACCTACGAAGGTTTAAGGACAAGTGTCTTGATTAGGACTTTTACATATCGATGTATAAAGACCAATAAGTACTTGTGCCATGAAAGGTTATTGACACTTTACTACTTAACCAACGATCATTGTAGATATTAACATATCTATTTGATAAGGTATAAGTATGAACTTTTTGACTAGTTCAAAGGAGTTCAAGAGTAAAGTTTAAAAGACCTTTCAAGAAAATTGGAAGTCTTACAATTAATCATGGTAAGTAATTAAGTCATATGATTTGAAGTATTATCTAAATAGTATGAAAGTAGTTTCATAACTCGCTCCATGAGGAATAATATGTCCAAGAATGGAGGTATCGAACAATATTTTGTATAGTTCGATCGGTAATAAATCAAATTGACTTATTCGACTCGTATTAGGGAATTATGTTTGAGGACAATATTGTTTACACTGAATAATGTTCCATCGAAGTCTATTGAAGAAGATATCTTAGGAGATTTTGATCTCTAAGTATAATACTTCTCGAGATTTGGTGTTGAGAAGCTTATTTCAAGTATTGTGGACTTGTAAGCTTAAACCAAATAAGACACTATATATTTGTAGGATGCTTTATATTAAAAGGCACTACTTCCACGAATATGATAAGAACAAAGTAGTTGTTGCTAATCATAATGTAGTCTTGATGAATTGAAATTCTCAAGAAGAAGTAGTGGGAGTAAAGTGAGCATTAAAATAGTTTATGCGTCACTACAAGAAGTACTCTTATGGGAAACTTGTCACTCCATACATGGTACTTAGTGGGAGTTGAGCAAAACTTCATTCACAAGTTGTTTTGAAATAAGTTTAATAGTACGTGTCTCGCACTTTTTCAGTCCGACCACGGAAGATCAGATAGTCCTCTATGGGGCGAAGAAAATGCGGATCAGATACCCCTCGAGCATCTTGAGACCCGTCGTTACTGCCCATTCCGAACGAGCGAAGGGCACTAATGCGGTTCTAAGTACCTCGAGAGTTGATTGTTTGTCGTAGGTCCTTTTTTTCCAGTAGACGCAAGCCCCTACTGTTAATTACCTCCGAACTCAGTTACGAACTGAGCCAAGAGCACCTCTAGATCGGGATAATCAAAGTTTAAATGTCGTAAAGTGGATGAAGTCCATTTTAATAAAAGGATTGTGTCTTGGTAGAGAATTTCAGGGTGAAGACTAAACAGAAGGGAAATCTTTTAAACAGTGCTATGCAAACACGAATGGTGCAATTTAATTCCTTAATTTCACATTTTTAATATGTTTAGGTTGTTTTTACTTTGCTGTGTCAGGCTTAGTGCCGTTACAGAGATTTTTGAGTTCGATACTAGGAAATTTGGTATCCTAGATCAATCCTCAATCGTTTAGAGATTTAGGGATTTTGGGATTTCGTTCAAGTCTCGAGTAGATGCGCTATGCCTTCTTTTGACATGAACTTAGGTGATGGCCACTGGTTGACTTTTCTTCTGGTCACCTGGGCATCAGGTTTCAGTCTGCTTCTGGTCAAACATGCTGTGAACTTGTAGAAACAGGCTGTTAGATTTGAGTCCAACGCTAGAAAATAGGGTATTCTAGGTCAGTTCTCAACCGTTTTGAAGAACTTAGGGATTTTTGGGATTTTCGTTCAAGTCGCGAGTACAGATGCGCTATGCCTTCTCTTGACAGGAACTTCAGTGATCATTCAGGATTGACTTTTCCTTTATCTCAATCTGAATATCAGGAGGGTGTCTCTTTCAAGGCGAAACGCGATGTAGTCTTGAAGGGACGAACTTTTGACTTTTAAGACTTTATGTCACTTTTGACTTTGTGTCTTTTTTTGACCTTGTGTCACTTTTAGACTTTGTGTCACTTTTAGGTTTGGACTTTGAATTTTCACTTTAGGATTTTAGACTTTTAAATTCGACTTTTAAGTCTTGCACTTTTATGCTAGCACTTTTGGATTTTGACTTTGGAATTTTGATTTTTTCGGACTTTGGTTTAAAGTTTGAACTTGGTTTGAACTTTTGAATTTTGGCATTCTGGACTTTGAGTTGGATTTTTGAATTGTGACTTTTTCAGTTTCAGACTTTCAACCTTTGGTTTGACTTTTGAGTTTGGACTTTTAAATTTGCACTTTTAAACTTCTGTCTTTGACCTTCTTGGTGATGCTTTTTTTATTTCAAATTTGTTTGCAGATTTTAATGTTTGACTGTACCTGTCGTTCAGAACATGTAATGTCAAATGTACCTGTTGTCCAAAACATAAAATGTTGAGATGTACCTGCTGTCCAGAACATAAAATGTTCAAGTGATTTTGTTCAATTTTTTTATTTAACCATGTGAATTTATTATATATATATTTTTATTATGGCTATCCCTTTAGATTTTAATCTTAAAATATTTTGTGCTTTAGTGTTTTGGCATGGCATATTATATCAAAATATTCCACACATTTTTCTTGACATTTTGGTATTTTATGGGAATTTTTCTGATAATCCAACTACTTTTAATGCATTTTTGAAGTTTTTCTGCGTCACAGAATTTTCTGATTGGTTGAGACTTTGGTGTTTTGTGTTATATTCGTCAGGGATCCGTTGCGCGCTGGCCGTCACAGAAGATCAAGGAACGCGCTGAGGGTTTTAGGTTGACTGGGTCGCTTGGCTCACGCCCGTGACTGTGTGCCGATCGAGTCAGAGTTGGGTTCGGATTCGATCTGTGGGTTTCGAATATCGGCGTTGCTGCTCAGGTGTGTGCCATGCCTACGCAAAACTTCAATTCGTCTCCCTCCCTCCTTCGTTGGTATGATGCCTTCCCATTCGACTGGAGGTCTCCATTGGCGATGTCAGTAGGCTCTTCCGGCGGCCATGGCGACTGCAACTAGGTCACAGAGCTTCGCGATGGTCTACTGTGGTCGTCTATGCTGTCCGCTGAAGTCGCGTTTGATAATTTGGCGCGCTCTAGTCTCAGTTTGATTTGGGTCTGCAGCCATGGTGGAGAGCGACTGATTGATGGAATGCGGTGAAGAAATTACTCAGAAAAAGGCATTGTGAGTCATCTCGGGAGCATCGTGAAGCCATTTGCAAATTCAATTTTGTATTGCATTTCCCAATTTGAGTTAATATACGCTGACTTTCTTTGGTCTGGCAAACCTATGAGCTGAAACACCACCTTCACATGTAACTCATCTTACGTATGGCTCCTTTTACTTTCTTTTATTTACTTCAATGATAGGGTAACTAGTATTTAGATATTAAGCACTTAATTCCACCTTTATCTTCATTCTATTTGTTAACCGTATACATGACATGGGATTTCATGTCAAGGCTGCAACACATACTTGTTCAGATAATTGAAATGGTGATGCTAATATTTGCTAACACTGACCAGTGATCATCTATAGGACCATCCTATTCATTTTAGGCCCTGACATCTCTTCATTTTACATAACCTTCTCAATTTATACCTCTTGTTTGTATCATGTTGGGGTGTAAACAGTTTCATGAAATCCAATTACATTCTCATGTCAACTTTATTCTAAAACCAATTCACTTCCCTTTCCCTCATTCATGTAAACACAGTTTTGCATACTTGCTGGATTTAATTTCTTTCAATGCTTCCTACGTGTTTATTCCAGAACAAAGCAATTTAGATACCCACTTAAACACTTACTGTTACTAGATGTCTTGGACTCAAACAATCAAGGCTTTGACCTAAAGGATGCAATTCTATATTGTTTCTTTTTGGACATGTAAATTATGAAACAAAGAGGCATGACAGTAAGACAAACCTTGGAACCTATTAACTTCATCATTTTTCTTAACTTATTTAAGTACATGCTCCCTATATTATTATTTTTTAGCAAACCGTTTGTCTGAAAACTAACTTAAGAACATGACTTCTTTGACAGAAATACACCATTTTATTCTTGACTTGCTAAAGGAACCTAAGCCTCTACAAATAAGATAAAGCAAGTTTCAGGACACAGTTTTAAATCTGTTTTAAGTCAAAATCAGAATGGTTTATCATATACCATTGGAAGGACCTAAGACTGAATAATCATGAACAGAAAGATAATTTTCTTTTCAAAAGGGGACTAGCATGTATATTTTCAGGATCTAAAACATGCTTTTATTATTGATATGCTTCTATTTCATTAAGCCCAAACTTATGCATACATAAAAAAAAAGATGGCATTTCATTCTAAACCTTGAACTTAGCTATATTTATTCATTTTATTGCTTCAATCAACTTGAGGCCTAGCCTATTGCATAAATCAGGATTTGAGCCCTATTGTGAGGGTGGAATCTAGGTCACACTCCTCGTAACCAAGCCACCTTCTGATTGTAGACAGTAGGTAAGGATTCAAGTGTCTTTTTGCATTGGAAAACACAGGAATTAAACTACCCTTTGATTTTAAAATCCGATAGGCATAGAAAAAATTGATTATTTTGAAATCTCTTATTTCTGGACTTTTTTGACAAAAACAAACCTGAAGGGAAACTTATATGTATATTTTTGACATTTAAGCCTTTAAATGGACTTGACTCCTAGATTTCTTGGACAGAATAACCCCACTTCACTTTAGAACTGAACATTTATTATGACAAGAACTTAATATATTGAGCCTTTGCTATGAACTGTGTACATGACAAAACTTAACAGAAATATGATGATAATTATGACATGAATTTTGAGACAAACTAAAGTCAGAAACTAGCATGGCATCCATGGAGGTGGAATCTAAGTCACGCTCTCCATGAAGCCAGCAGCCTCTAACTAAACACTAAAAGGTAAGAAGCTTATATTGATGCAAATTACTCCTACATGCATGACTTTTCAGAGACACAACTGATGTTCATGAGTGTGGAATCTATGTCACGCTCCTCACTAGCATCAGTGTAGATTCCAAAGAACAACAAAATAGAAAATAAAAGAGAGAAAGAAAAGACACAACAAATGCATTTAACATCACTTTATTCATGTTTTTGGAGGCCATTACAGATTACATTTCATTACCTTGACTTCAAAAACAAACTTGATTTTTAAAAATGACAGAGTTTTGACCCTATTAACCTACTGGCCTCCTCTTCTTCTTCAGTCTTCATCTCCTTTTATAGGCAAGAAGTTAGGGCTTCATGGAGAGGAGCTTGGATATCCAACCATTCATTTTGATCAAGTGGCTCATATGGATCCGTGGGGAACAAGTTTCCTTGTAAAACCATGTGCTGGTTCTGCAAAACTATAGATGGTTTTCATCTTGTGGAGAGGATGAAGCCATGGAGATATGGTGTTGATCCAAGGGTTTACGTATGGCTGCCATGGGCATTCTTTTTTCACTTCTCTTCTTTTACTGGCCAATTACACTTCCCAATGGGTATTTGACATGTGGCATTGATGCTCAGCAAGCATGGAGGTGGCATGCTGATTCGGTTTCCTATCCTTCACTTGGCGCCATGTTGGCTGGGTACATGGATTTGGAGTAGCTGTAGTTGTTGTTTATATGTGCTTGGAACTTTAGTGAACTTTCCTTTGAGTTTAACACTTTGGTTTAGTTTACTGCCTTCTACTCAAGGCATCTCAAAGATGTTGTGGCAGCTTACAATTGGACTTGACATGGTATGACAAGTGGAGCCTAGTGCCATTTGGCAAATTGAGTAGAAAGAAGTGTAGTTGGTCTTATGATGTTATTTCAACTCCTTGATGCTATCTCATCTAATGGTTGTTTGTAATCTGATGGTTGAGATGCAGCAGGGGCATGAGAGGCATTTTCTATTTTAGTTCATTCTCCTTCATCTAATTTCATGGTTGAGAAGGCTCCAAGTAACCATTTATACATACGGTTTCCAATTTTGCCCTTTGCAGTAGCCACAGTTTGAATATCCATGTGTTGCTCTATTTGCATTTAATTTCATTCTTGTTTAGCTGATTTTCCTTCCTTTTTCTTTTGTTTCGTCTGATAACAAGATGGCATGTGGCAGCTGCTATGGCACGGTTTGTATACTGCCTACTTCATTAACATATAAGTGAGTCCTTTTGATCATCATCCGATGGCTGTAGGATGCTCCTTGGGGAACAAGCTCTTTCAATTTTGTCCCTATCTGGACTTAGAGAGCGCCTGGAAGGAGGGGACCAGTGAGAGAACATACTCCTTGTACCTCTTTCACTTTTGTTCCTCTCAAGTTCAATCCGAAAGCAATATTGCCTCCAGTCAATTTTAAACTTCCTCAGTGCTTATTTCTTATGTTTAGAGCATTATTAGGCCATGTTTAACATGCCTTAACCATCAATTAAACTATAATTCACTGTTTAGTGCATGTATGACCAGTGCTCGACCAAGCCATGTTTTCCATTGATGATTCGACTTTCCTTCTTGCTTTTGAATCAAATTGACGGCACATTCATGTTCTCAAGATCTTCACGAAGCTGTATGCACAAGCACACTGAGCTCCCATGTCTCTAATGGCTTCTATTTCGATTTTCACCGTCACACTGCTTCGGGGCTTCTTCATCGAAATTGACGCATCTTAGGTCACCATAGAGGTTGAGATTAGTACCGTTAAACTCTCCTTGAAGCAAGCTTTCCAACGGTATAAAGAATTCCGACAATGGTGGAGGGAATCGCCGGCGAGGGTTTTGCCAGAGACGGCTTCGTCTCTCCTCGACATTCCTTCTTCTCTTTTTTTTTCTTTTTTTATTTGATTCCGTTGACCGTGGGTCCCAGGGACGAGGCCACTAAGGGTGCGCCATCTGTGGAGTTCTTCGCTGCCAGGTGGAACCAGGAACAAGAAAATGAGAGAAGAGCCAATCGTGGCCCGCCAACTATGCTAGAAGAGCTGAAGTTGGACAAATCGGATTGGAGAAGGAAGCTCCTTGGTCATCTTCTCCATTCCATTCACAATGGATCTGTCCATTTCAGCGAATTCCCATGATTTTACATTATGTCCATTCTCAAATAAATTGTTTGGATGCCCTCTCTTTATTATTTGATCATGTAAATTTGCTTGGATTCTCATAAAAATATGAGGAACATAGTAGTCATGAATTTTCTATTTTTTGGATTTTTAAACTAATTAAATGAATTTTCTAAAGCTTATAGAACAATTCATATAATTAATTTATTCATGCATTCTTGTTGCATCTTTCTAGCTCCTTGTTTTGTCCAATAATCCATGATGTTTATGTCACATTTTCTCCTATTAATATTGAATATTAAATACTAAATTAATACAGTCATATGGCGGACTGTATTAATATTAATATTAATATCGATATTATGGCTTTAGTCCAGGCGCGTCTTTTGTTTTGAAAAGTTGACCCCCTCCCTCTAAGAGTCGGGACCTATCATGTGTTCACCGGCCCTATTTTCATTGCTTGTGAATTGTGGAATTTTTCTTATGTGGCAAAAATTAGAGGTAAACAAATGCCCCCCACCAGAGTAGGTCGTGAGGAATCCGAGTCGAACGACCTGCTCTGGTGCCCCTTTCTGCATTCACTCTGGGCCTCGCTTTTTATGTCACTTCCCTTCTTGTGTTACTTTATCATTCTAGGGAGATGTCAATTCTGATGATGATTCTGAGAGGGTTCGCATGGACGTGGTGCTGGCCCTTCCTTGTTTTGTTTCCCTTGCAGCAGACGCATTTGATGAGATTGAGTCGGCGGTGGGTCCTATATGATTTGTTGTTTTTTTTTTTGTATCTTTCTTTTACTGCACTTGGTAGTTTTGAGATTTTAGATTGGACTTTAGCCTTGGACTTGGTTTTAGTTGACTGCTCCCTGATGTTATGATTAGGCTTTTTAGTTGTGTGATATCTTGGCTCTTTCTTGGACTTGTATGGTTTCTTGTGGTTGGTTTATGGATATGGATGTCATATTTGATAATTTCTGACGCCTTTTCGATATTATTGTATTTATTTCTGGTTCATTAAAACCCTTGTATCGCGAAGCGATTGTGTTCCTTCGTTTCAAACTGCCACGCCTCCCGATTTTCTTACCTTTATTGAAAGACATACGCTTTCTGGTACCCTAATTCATACATATATAAGGTATCATGTGCACATATTCTGTATCTTTTCTTTCTTCCAATTTTATGCCCTCTTTTACTCATGGCTGGCGTCATAAATCCGAGGAATCCCAAACGTCCCAGAGACGAGGGTAGTTCCTCTGTCCAAGGCGCGCCACCTTCCAAGCCTAACTGGTCATATGACCCAGGCAACCGTTATCTGTTTCGAGATGACGAGGCTTTTGAGTGTTATCAAAGTAACATTGGTGAAGGGGGGCGTGAAGTTTCCGCCTGCTTTTTCTTTTATTCTCAAGGGCGTTTCACCACCCCTTATATGAATTTAATAACAGGGTGGCTTAATGCCTGGAGCCTCCACGGCTTGTCAAGACTTGACACTCCTTACCATCCGGATATCACCAAGTTATTTTATGCCAATCTCCGTGTTACCTTTGACCATCATAGCATTCCTTCTGCCTCTTCCTATCTTTTCGGCAGGCTTTTTTATGTAGGGGTTGAGGATTTGGCTGATTTGATTGGTGCTGCAGATACTTTGAATGGCATGTCAGTTTATGCTTTCAGGAGTTGGCCCCGTGAGCAAGGGACATATCGGGGTCATTGCGAGTGGTTCAAGATACCCAGATCTAAGGCAAGTTCTGAACTGGTCTCCACTACGCATTTGCCCGCGCTTCACCGGTAATTTTGGTATTTGTGTGTTTTCATTTTGTTTGTCTCTGAAGGATAGGTTCATGACCATGAAGTTTATATGTTCCTTTCAGGTTATTTTTCTTGATTGTCAACTACATCCTCTTTCCTCAAGGTGAGTTATCAGATTTGACTCGCCCAGGGACTTTGTTCTACCTTCGCTTATTGCTCCTCAAACGCGGGAAAGCTAATCTTCCCAGCCTCATCCTCCAAAACATGCATTATGTCACGAGGTTTCCCAAGGGCCATTTGCCTTATGGGAGTTTAATCGAGGCCTTGATGGAGCGGGCTCAGATTCCATTGCCTGAGACGCTGTGGGGGAATCCAATCACTGAGCGGTTTATCCTGTATCCGCGCAACCTGCTCTTGGATCTGACTTCCTTTGGGTGGGTGGAGATGGCTCATGGCACTCTGGTCCCTGACCCCAACTACCCGGTGAACAGTCATATCCTTCATAGGTTTGCTGCTGTGAATCAGTATAGTCCGGTAAGAGAGGCTTCTCCCCCTTCTCCAGACGGCTCAGCCATTGAAGAATCTTTTCCACTCCAGGAATACATAGACCAGCGTTTTAAGGAGCTAGATCAGCGACTGGAGAATGTCGAGACGGTGTTTCAGTCAATCCATAACACTTTAGAGACCTTTGCAGGGGCGATGGCCGCAGCTCAGGCGCCTCCAGTGCCTCCGATATGAAGAAGTCTCGGATGTTTGGTCATTTGGTTTTGTTGTTTCATTGCTTTGTTTTGTATGTTTTTTTTTTGTTGTTGTTTGGGTTGTGGTAATTTTGGATGATTCATGTCTGGTATTTTGATTTTATGGTTTGATTAGGGCAATTTGGAAGCCTAATAACTCTTGGTCTGTTGATTCTGGTTTGTGGACATCTGTTGAGGTTTATTAGTGATTTGGTTTAGATTGTCATAGGTAGCGACCTTAGATATCGCTAGTGGGACAGATATTTTTGTTATTCTCCCCGCTCTTTGGCTACGGCAGCAAGGAACATACCGGCGGGATTTGTCTATTCTACATTGTTGCCTTGGTAGCTAGGACCATTACGGTGGGACTTGTTTGCCCCATATTACCGCTCCGACATGTAGAATAGACGTTCTGGGTATGGCACGCAGTGGGTACGGCGTGCAATGAGCACGGCACGCAGTGGGACTTTGTGCATCATTTTCTGTTGGTTGTTTTTGGCACGGTGATAAGGGACGTACCGTTGGGACTTGTCTGTTCCATATCACTCTTTTGATGTAGTGAGATGGGGTTTTCTCCTGGCTCTTTGGGTACGGCAGCTAGGAACATACCGTAGTCGGTGGTTTAAGGCCCAACACGACCATGGGCCCCTCCGGGTATTAGGATTTATGAGGCCTATTCCTTGACATGGTTGGCGGACATCAGCCGTGATATTCTCCGTTTTCAGAGGGGCTTTCAGGTTTGGTTTGGTCTTAATTTTTTTTGAGGTAGGTTTCGGCAAGAATTACATCTTGAGTAGACAGGTTGTCTTTTTCAATCTGTAACTATTGAGGACGTGGTTTTGACTAATCCTTTGGTAAGTTTCACCGTTTGTGTCTTAATTTAGAGTTCAAGACACAGAACTTTTGTTCATCCTTTAGTTCGGTGAGATGAACAGGCACCTAGTACCTTGTTAGAGAACAAAGCACAAGACTTTGGCCATCTTTTTTGGGTAGGTGTGATGGACAGATCACCGCATTGTGTCTTAATTTAGAGTTCAAGACACGGAACTTTGGTTCATCCTTTAGTTCGGTGAGATGAACAAGCACCTAGTACCTTGTTAAAGAACAAAGCACAAGACTTTGGCCATCTTTTTGGGTAGGTGTGATGGACAGATCACCGCATTGTGTCTTAATTTAGAGTTCAAGACATGAAACTTTTGTTAATCCTTTAATTCGGTGAGATGGACGTGCACCTAGTGCCTTGTTTAAAGCACAAAGCACAAAATTTTTTAGGGTCACATTTTGGAATGTAGGCCATTTATAAAGGAAATGCTCCATGAATGTCCATAAGGACGGAACACTCCTTTTACCTCGGCCCGGTGGGACAGAGAATTTGTGTATGTTTTGGATTTCTTTTTTTTTTGTTTTGAAACTTGTTTTTTTATTTGAGGATTTAAGGATATTTAGGGGCATTTGGTTTTGGTTTTACAACATTGTTCTTTTTAGTAGGACAAGGGGGTTTATTTGGATTTTGTGTTGTTATTTTTTTTTGTTGGACTTGAGTTTTATTTGTGGTTTTCGACTTTGGGTTGTTTTAAGAATTTTTTGAAGGGGTTATCTTGTGTAAGGTTAATTTATTACTTTTGGGTTTTGACTCAGGGATACTCCATGGTGTTCAAAAGAACGGAGTACCCTGTCGAGCCTTGACCCGGTGGGACGTGAGATATTTTCTTTTTACCTAAGTGAAGAGGTGGTTGACTGCATCACAATTGTCTGTCCAGTCGGTTTGTTGGCTGCTCTCCCTTCGGTTTTGGTGGGTTGTGGAAATGTTGGGGTAGTTTTGTCCATAATACTTCTTCAGGTATCTCCCATTTATGAAGGAGACAGAGTGTTTTCCATTTGAGTCTGCGAGTAGGTAGGCTCCACCTTCATATACTTGTTCTATGACATAGGGGCCTTCCCAATTTGGTGCAAATTTGGGACCATGGTGTCGGCCAAGGATAGGGCGCCTCAAAACCAACACTAGCTCTCCTTTCTTGAATGTCCTGGGCCTTGATAGCTTCTCGTAAGCTCGCGCCATCCTGGCTTGATATAACTCCAAGTTTTGTTGGGCTGCCAGTCTCTTTTCATCCATTCCATCTAACTCTTGCAACCTTAGTTGCGTTTGTTTAGTCAGAGGAATTTGTGCTGCCATGGCTATTCTCAGTGACGGGAGTTCCACCTCGATTGGTAGGACTGCTTCTGCTCCATATACCAAGGAATAGGGTGTGGCTTGGGTTGCTGTTTTATGGGTGATGCGGTATGCCCATAATGCTTCATGCAGCTTTTCATGCCAGTTTCTTTGATTATCTCCGATGGTTTTACGGAGGATCCTGATCAATGTTTTGTTGAAAGCCTCTGCCAGTCCATTGGCTCTTGGGTTGTAGACAGAGGAATATCTCCATTCAATTTTGTGTTTATCGGCGAAGGCATCAATTTTGACATTTTTGAAGGTCGTCCCATTGTCAGAGATTATTTTCCTTGGTTTCCGTACCTATAAAGCACTTGGCTGGTAAAGAACCTGACCACATCAGAGGCCTTAATTTCACGGTATGACCTAGCTTCGGTCCATTTGGAGAAGTAATCCGTAGCAGCCAATATGAAGCGGTGCCCATTTGAGGCTGGTGGGTCAATGGGGCCTATGATATATGTTCCCCAGATTTCGAAGGGCCATGACACCACTGTAGGATGTAGTGCGTTTGGGTGTTGGTGTATGAAATCTCCGTGAATCTGGCACATATGGCATCGTCTGGAGAAGTTTTCGCAGTTATTAATCATGGTGGGCCAATAATAGCCCATCAGTTTGATTTGCACTCGCATCCGAGAGCCCGATTGGTGGGCTCCGCATGCTCCCGAGTGAATTTCTTGCATAACTTGGTGGGCTTCAGCTTTTGATATATATCTAAGCAATGACCCTTCATAGGTCCTCTAGTAGAGCGTGTTGTTGACATATACGAACCATGGGGCCCTTTTCCTAACTTGTTCCCTAATGATTTTGTTTTCGGGCAGTTTACCTCGCTGAAAGTAATCAAGGAAGGGTCACCTCCAGTCTTTCTTGGTTAATGCCTTTGGTTGTCATGACTTGTGTGATTTTTTTTCCATTCTTTTTCATATTCACTTTCAAGGTTTAGGATGTCTGTGAACATGGTTTCTTCTTGCTCATCTTTTCTTTGCGGAAAGCAGGGGGACAAGGACCTCTGGCAGAGGAAGAGGATTTGGATTTCTTCCTGGTTTGGATCACTGAGCTCATTGGCTAGCCTGGCCACAGCGCCCTATTTGCCATTCAGGGACCTCAGAACTTTCTGGAAGGTAATATGTGTGAACTTAGCCATCAATTCGAGAGCTTTTTCATGATATTTGACCAATTTTGGTTTCCTTATTTTGAAGAGGCCTTCAATCTGGTTTAGGACGAGTTGGGATCTCCATAGACCTCTAACTGCTCAATACCCCTTTGAAGAGCTATTTCGGATCTGACTATCAAGGTTTTGTATTTGGTTTCATTGTTTGTACATGGTTTGAAGGGTCATAAGAACTGTGGAAGTCTGATATCATATTGAGAGCCATGGGAACTATGAAAGTCTGATATGGTTTGGACATTATCAGGACTGTGGAAGTCTGATATGATTTGGAGCGCCATGAGAACTGTGAAAGTCTGACACGGCTTGGAATATTACCAGGACTGTGGAAATCTGATGTGATTTGGAGCGCCATGAGAACTGTGAAAGTCTGACACGGCTTGGAATATTACCAGAACTGTGGAAGTCTGATATGATTTGGAGCGCCATGAGAACTGTGAAAGTCTGACACAGCTTGGAATATTATCAGGACTGTGGAAGTCTGATATGATTTGGAGCGCCATGAGAACTGTGAAAGTCTGACACGGCTTGGAACATTATCAGGACTGTGGAAGTCTGATATGATTTGGAGCGCCATGAGAACTGTGAAAGTCTGACACGGCTTGGAATATTACCAGAACTGTGGAAGTCTGATATGATTTGGAGCGCCATGAGAACTGTGAAAGTCTGACACGGCTTGGAATATTATCAGGACTGTGAAAGTCTGATATGATTTGGAGCGCCATGAGAACTGTGAAAGTCTGACACGGCTTGGAACATTATCAGGACTGTATGATTTGGAGCGCCATGAGAACTGTGAGAGTCTGACACGGCTTGGAATATTACCAGAACTGTGGAAGTCTGATATGATTTGGAACGCCATGAGAACTGTGAAAGTCTGACACGGCTTGGAATGTTACCAGAACTGTGGGAGTCTGATATGATTTGGAGCGCCATGAGAACTGTGAGAGTCTGACACGGCTTGGAATATTACCAGAACTGTGGAAGTCTGATATGATTTGGAACGCCATGAGAACTGTGAAAGTCTGACACGGCTTGGAATGTTACCAGAACTGTGGGAGTCTGATATGATTTGGAGCGCCATGAGAACTGTGAGAGTCTGACACGGCTTGGAATATTACCAGGACTGTGGAAGTCTGATATGATTTGGAGCGCCATGAGAACTGTGAGAGTCTGACACGGCTTGGAATATTACCAGAACTGTGGAAGTCTGATATGATTTGGAACGCCATGAGAACTGTGAAAGTCTGACACGGCTTGGAATGTTACCAGAACTGTGGGAGTCTGATATGATTTGGAGCGCCATGAGAACTGTGAGAGTCTGACACGGCTTGGAATATTACCAGAACTGTGGGAGTCTGATATGATTTGGAGCGCCATGAGAACTGTGAAAGTATGACATGGCTTAGAATGTTACCAGAACTGTGGGAGTCTGATATGATTTAGACATGTCATCAGAACTGTAGAAGTCTGATATGGTTTCGGAGATTGTCAGAACAATGAGAGTCTAATATAGTTTTCAAGGTTAATTAAATGGAGACTTTGCAAGCCTCTCTTTACTTTCATCCGTCCAATGGGGTATCAATGTTTCGGTTATGGGTCTATATTCCAGTTTAGTTTTGGCATCTTTTTCCTTGGCTTGTGTGATTTGAGGTTTTCTTGCCCCCGGTTTAGCCTTAGCATATTTGTTCTTGGCTGGGGTGTTTTGAGCTTCTGTTACTCTCAGATTTGGTGTCTCATTGTCTCTGACAATGGTTGGGTTTTGATGAGATCCTTTGTAGATTTTCTTGATTTCGAATTCTGGATGCTGAAGGGTTTATTTATGTACAGCATTTTGGTCTAGATTTTTTCTTCAGGGATTTGGTTTTGGATTTTTTTGTTTAGTGTGAGGGTTATGAGGTTTTGGCATGCATTTCAAAGTTAAGGGTATATTCATATCCAGGTTCACTCCTCAACTTCCTATGAAAACCCCTTATTCCCCTGGCTCTTTTAAGAAACTTATAGGAGCCAAGTCTTTGTGCGACACGTGCCACATGTGGTGAACTCATAGCTTTTACCGGGCATTTCGACCATCGCGATCCCTCCCGATGATGATGTCTGTCGTTCTTCGGTTGTTTTGGTATATCCCTTTCTGTCTTGGTTGTTTTCAGAGTTTGTTTCAGTATGGCCATCTTGTGACCGTGATTCCATCAAAATTTCCCACCTTTTCATGTATTCTATATTGGATTCGGCTTTCCTTTGTTGAATTTTTGTTGAACTGTCACGGGGAACTTTGCTCTTTTCCTTGGAGTTTCTCAAGAGCTCATGTATTTCACCATTTTGTTGCTGGAGCATGGCTATTCCTGCAACTTTCGTCTGGTGTGATTTTCCATCCCCTTGAGGAGGTGCCAAAACCTGCTGAGGGAGCAACGTAATCCAATGATTATCTCGCTTAGAAGATGTTGTTGAGACTGGGAGCCCTTGGGTTTTAGTGCTATGAGGCCTTGAACCACTTTCAGGAATTTCTTCGCATGTTTCAACATGAGAAATCATATTGCAAGTCGTCGACGAATACTCTCCATCATCAGAATCATCATCTTCGGTTTCAGTTTCACTAACTTGCACATGAGGCATAGGGTTTTGGCGGGCATTCTTAGGTAGGTTGAACTCGCCCTTGCGGATCATCCTTTCAAGAGTATCCTTGAACTTGTAGCACTCTTCAATCGGGTGTCCAATGACCCTATGATATGGACAGTAGTTAGGATCATGGACGTTTCTCATTTCTTCGGGTCGTTTGCTTGGTGGGAGATCAAGCCCTTTTGTTAAGACCCGGTAAAAGAGTCTTTTGGTTTCTCCTACTTTGAAAGAATATGGTTTACTCATTTGCTCCATCAGGGATGGTCTTCTGGGCTTGGGAAAGACCTTCTTGTCATTATTTGTTTTCCTGAAGTTGATTTCATAACCACAACTACTGGAAGCTTCCGAATTTATGGCCTTCTTGATTGGTGTATCACTCTTGCCCATTAGAGTCATGTCAACCTCTTCTTGGTCACTCCTGAGGGGTTGAAACAACCCAGTTATATCAAGGTCCTTGTATTTCTCCATTGTATCAAGCAAGGCTCCGAATGTAGTGGCTTTGTTCATTACTAAGAGTGGCCCCATTAGTGGAATTTGTTTACTAATGTTCCTTACCAACAATTCCACCATATCAGACTCTTGAAGCCGCGGATAACATTGATCATTTAGATTTCTCCATCGCATAATGTAGTTCGAGAGAGACTCTTCTTCCTTGAGTTTCATGCTTGTCAGCTCCATTGGTGTGATTTTCTGGGGTGTTATTGTGAATCTCTCGCAAAAGGATTCCTCCATGTCTCCCCAAGTTTGAATACTATTCTCTTTTAATGAGGCATACCATTTGAAAGCTACTCCTGTTAGGCTCTGGGAAAATTGGCGCAGGAGAAGTGCTTCATTTTGCGCTGTATCTTGACATAAGGTTTTGAATCGCGCTAGATGTTCTTCTGGGCTTGTCTCAGCTCCCACACCATAAAACAATGGGAATTTTGGGATTATGTAACCTGGAGGATAACGCACCAAGTCGTACTCCTTTGGGTATGGATTACCAAATCTTTCCTTGGAACGAGCAGGAGGGCCTAACCCTGCCTTCTGTAATCGTTGGCTTATCATCTCTTCAATTTTCTCATGAGTTATCCCAAGTTTTTCAAAAGGGTCACCTGAGGTATTTATGGGCTCTTTGCAATGTTTTAGTATGGGTTTGCTCCTCAAGCAGTTGGTCTTTGTTTTTGGATCATTCATTTTTGGCTCTTCACTATTGAATTTCACGGACTTAGGTTTCTTGGGATATGGATCACTTACTTCAGGAAGAGAATTATGCCATAATCCTTTTTTAGTAAGGGAAACTTGCATATTGGAGCACCAATTGGACAAACGAGCATTTTCTTGCTGAATTTCTTCTAGTTGGCGATCCATCCGCTCGAGTTCCTGCCTTTTTTGGACAGTCTCATCGCCATCAGAGGATGCCCCCGGCCTGGAGCTTTCACCCTCACTTTCTGAGCTTTCGTCTGTTTGTTTTGGCGCGACCAACTTTTTGTCATCCCTTTGGGTAGAGCGATGACTCACATTCCTTTTATTGTTAAGTGAGGAGCTCCTTTTCATGTGATTTTTAGTTCTCACCATATGGCTTTCATGGTCTGGTATGTTACGAGTGTCAGAATTCACCATACGGATTGAATTTGAATCTTCCACTTCCCTTTTTGCGAAATTGTCTCCTAAGGATTCGCTTTGACCAGTTTCAAATTCATCTTGACTTTTGGAGGTATCTATCATCTTTTCCCATAGAGATCTTTCGAAGAGGGGATTTTGGATTAAGGCTTGCACATTCTTTGATTGGTCATGATTTTCTTGGGTTTGAGTTTCTTCAATAGTATTCCAGGTATCTCTTTGGTTATCGGTTTCGGTTGCTGTAGTGTGACTGTCGTCAGAATCTACCTCTTCCTCTGATGCGCTTACCATACGAACAGTGGCGCATCCTTCGAGTCCCCGATCTTTCCATATGATTTTTGGATCCGACTGACAAGAAACTGTTAACCTTGTTTTGTGCTGAGGGTTTCGCCTTATCCTTACTCCAAGAGTTTGTGAGGCGAATGCTTCATGCCACATATTTCGTATTCTCGATCCCTGAGGTTTAGAGGTCATCAGCCTAGCACGTCGGTTGTGTGCCCCCTGCTTTTCTTGTTCATTAAGCACGTGCATTCTAGTTTTCCGGGAGAGTGTTGCCAATCCATTTTTGGTAGGTATGGGAAGGATTTTCATCTGCTTTCTAGAAAAACTGCCCCCAAGGCTTCGCTTTACCTTCACTTGTTTTTCTATTTTCAGGGAGGGGTGTACCAATCCCCCTTTAATAGGTATGGAAAAAGTTTCCTTCTGTCCTTCAAGAAAGTTGCCCCCATTATGAAATTTCTTTGGCCCTTGTTTCTTCGTTTTCTGGAAGGGACATATCAATCCTTTTTGTGTAAGTAAGTGAGGAATTTTCCTTTGCTCCTCCGAGAGGCTGCCCCCGGTGTGTTGCTTAATTGAAGCAGATTTTTCCATTTCCTGGGAGGGAAGGGTAAAGTTTTCACTTGTTGATGCGTCAGGACTCATAATCTGAGTGTCAGGCAGAATCAATACATTAGTTATTTCTTTCCTTTGCTTATCTTTTACCATCTCAGAGGCTTCATGAGTTGCTTCCCCAGATGAAATTGTCTTTTCCAGTATTCTAGTTTGAAGTTTCCAGATTGATTTGACTTGAACGACCGAGGATTTTTTCTTGGCAATCATCAGTGGAGTAAATGAGCTCTCCACCGACGGATTTGGTTTTGGTTCAGGTGTTGAGTTCTTTGTGCTGGTTGGTCTGGGTGTGTCATTGTTTACGACCGCACGATTTGGCCGTGCCCCCATTCTCACCATATACTTCTGGACCTCAGCACATGCTGCTGTGACCCGAGCGTTCTCCAGCTGGAGTTGCTCGAGTTGCCTTTGTTTTTCACGATCCGGATTTGGATCCTCTTCATCACTTGCGACATTGTCACTGGTTTGTTGCACTATTTCCTCTGTCACCGGGCTGCGGTTCCTAGGCCGCCCTACCCGCTTAGGAGGTTTAGAAGCCGAAGCTTTTCCTTTTTGCCCTCGTGTTTCCACGGGGACACTTTCAGAGTGAGGTAGCTCTTGAGAACCAGTCCCAACCATGCGGACTTCCGCCGTTTCCTCATCATCATCATCATTACTATCAATTGACACATGATATGCCGAGACAGAACCAGCGTTCCGCCTCTTCCTCACCACATATTTCTTTTTGTTTTTGTTTTTCATCATCTGACTCGCCACCTGGCTGGCCAGAGAGGTATCATTTTCCTTTGAGACCCACCGCTTGGTGCCCCCTGTGTGTTGCTTGGGAGCTGGGATGGGTTCTTGTTGTTTGGGCCTCCAAACCTGTTTCACTTTTCCCTTGGCCATCTTTGAGCGGGCGTTGGGTTGCAGTGGCGGGAAAGTGAGCCGGTCAAAGACTGAAGGCGGGTGGGCCATAGTCTTTTTCTCGGATGCACTATAGTCCGCATCTCCCTCTCGGTTATCTTCGCGATAGGGAAAGCGGAGCCTTTGGTGCGCTGGAAACCTGAGCATGTCCTTGATGGACGGCTTGTTGGGGTTGGCAGGGATTGTAGTGACGATCCTGCGGGACTTGCGGGACCTCTTGACAATCCTGAAGGCCGCATGAATGGCCTCCACTGCCTTGTGTTTTGGGTGGGTCACTTTCTCTGTCTCAGGGACTGGAGCATACATGGGGAGCTCCCAGTCCTCTCTGAGGCGCATTACTTCACCTCCTTTTTTGAGCACATGTAGGGGGGCGAAAGTATTGCTGAGGGACAAATCAGTGACGGTATCGGGTTGCTGGACCAGGTGGAGAGCTTGGGCCCTCGAGATCCTAGTCCTCTTCTGCTTTTTGAGTTTTGGGGCTGTTGCCCCTTTGATGTAAGTGGTGGTCGCCCGACCCTTTTTGGTGTCAAGGGCAGGCTTTCCAGAGGCTTTCACCGATGCTTCACCAGCAAGCATCACGGGAGAGATTTGCACGACAGCTTGGACGGGCACATAGAGAGTCCCGGTTGCTGCTGCCTTCCTGTGGCGAAGACGCTCGCCCTTCACGATTTGACTCCAGGTAAACATGATTCCTGCAATGGAGAAAACTTAGAGTCAACCATTAGTATTTTCCTTGAATATTATGGACTTAATTCCACTTTTGCATTTAAACTTTGATTATGCCCTGATGAGAGGAGAAAAAAGTCCCACCGGGCGTGCCAGAACCTGTCTCGCACTTTTTCAGTCCGACCACGGAAGATCAGATAGTCCTCTATGGGGCGAAGAAAATGCGGATCAGATACCCCTCGAGCATCTTGAGACCCGTCGTTACTGCCCATTCCGAACGAGCGAAGGGCACTAATGCGGTTCTAAGTACCTCGAGAGTTGATTGTTTGTCGTAGGTCCTTTTTTTCCAGTAGACGCAAGCCCCTACTGTTAATTACCTCCGAACTCAGTTACGAACTGAGCCAAGAGCACCTCTAGATCGGGATAATCAAAGTTTAAATGTCGTAAAGTGGATGAAGTCCATTTTAATAAAAGGATTGTGTCTTGGTAGAGAATTTCAGGGTGAAGACTAAACAGAAGGGAAATCTTTTAAACAGTGCTATGCAAACACGAATGGTGCAATTTAATTCCTTAATTTCACATTTTTAATATGTTTAGGTTGTTTTTACTTTGCTGTGTCAGGCTTAGTGCCGTTACAGAGATTTTTGAGTTCGATACTAGGAAATTTGGTATCCTAGATCAATCCTCAATCGTTTAGAGATTTAGGGATTTTGGGATTTCGTTCAAGTCTCGAGTAGATGCGCTATGCCTTCTTTTGACATGAACTTAGGTGATGGCCACTGGTTGACTTTTCTTCTGGTCACCTGGGCATCAGGTTTCAGTCTGCTTCTGGTCAAACATGCTGTGAACTTGTAGAAACAGGCTGTTAGATTTGAGTCCAACGCTAGAAAATAGGGTATTCTAGGTCAGTTCTCAACCGTTTTGAAGAACTTAGGGATTTTTGGGATTTTCGTTCAAGTCGCGAGTACAGATGCGCTATGCCTTCTCTTGACAGGAACTTCAGTGATCATTCAGGATTGACTTTTCCTTTATCTCAATCTGAATATCAGGAGGGTGTCTCTTTCAAGGCGAAACGCGATGTAGTCTTGAAGGGACGAACTTTTGACTTTTAAGACTTTATGTCACTTTTGACTTTGTGTCTTTTTTTGACCTTGTGTCACTTTTAGACTTTGTGTCACTTTTAGGTTTGGACTTTGAATTTTCACTTTAGGATTTTAGACTTTTAAATTCGACTTTTAAGTCTTGCACTTTTATGCTAGCACTTTTGGATTTTGACTTTGGAATTTTGATTTTTTCGGACTTTGGTTTAAAGTTTGAACTTGGTTTGAACTTTTGAATTTTGGCATTCTGGACTTTGAGTTGGATTTTTGAATTGTGACTTTTTCAGTTTCAGACTTTCAACCTTTGGTTTGACTTTTGAGTTTGGACTTTTAAATTTGCACTTTTAAACTTCTGTCTTTGACCTTCTTGCTGATGCTTTTTTTATTTCAAATTTGTTTGCAGATTTTAATGTTTGACTGTACCTGTCGTTCAGAACATGTAATGTCAAATGTACCTGTTGTCCAAAACATAAAATGTTGAGATGTACCTGCTGTCCAGAACATAAAATGTTCAAGTGATTTTGTTCAATTTTTTTATTTAACCATGTGAATTTATTATATATATATTTTTATTATGGCTATCCCTTTAGATTTTAATCTTAAAATATTTTGTGCTTTAGTGTTTTGGCATGGCATATTATATCAAAATATTCCACACATTTTTCTTGACATTTTGGTATTTTATGGGAATTTTTCTGATAATCCAACTACTTTTAATGCATTTTTGAAGTTTTTCTGCGTCACAGAATTTTCTGATTGGTTGAGACTTTGGTGTTTTGTGTTATATTCGTCAGGGATCCGTTGCGCGCTGGCCGTCACAGAAGATCAAGGAACGCGCTGAGGGTTTTAGGTTGACTGGGTCGCTTGGCTCACGCCCGTGACTGTGTGCCGATCGAGTCAGAGTTGGGTTCGGATTCGATCTGTGGGTTTCGAATATCGGCGTTGCTGCTCAGGTGTGTGCCATGCCTACGCAAAACTTCAATTCGTCTCCCTCCCTCCTTCGTTGGTATGATGCCTTCCCATTCGACTGGAGGTCTCCATTGGCGATGTCAGTAGGCTCTTCCGGCGGCCATGGCGACTGCAACTAGGTCACAGAGCTTCGCGATGGTCTACTGTGGTCGTCTATGCTGTCCGCTGAAGTCGCGTTTGATAATTTGGCGCGCTCTAGTCTCAGTTTGATTTGGGTCTGCAGCCATGGTGGAGAGCGACTGATTGATGGAATGCGGTGAAGAAATTACTCTGAAAAAGGCATTGTGAGTCATCTCGGGAGCATCGTGAAGCCATTTGCAAATTCAATTTTGTATTGCATTTCCCAATTTGAGTTAATATACGCTGACTTTCTTTGGTCTGGCAAACCTATGAGCTGAAACACCACCTTCACATGTAACTCATCTTACGTATGGCTCCTTTTACTTTCTTTTATTTACTTCAATGATAGGGTAACTAGTATTTAGATATTAAGCACTTAATTCCACCTTTATCTTCATTCTATTTGTTAACCGTATACATGACATGGGATTTCATGTCAAGGCTGCAACACATACTTGTTCAGATAATTGAAATGGTGATGCTAATATTTGCTAACACTGACCAGTGATCATCTATAGGACCATCCTATTCATTTTAGGCCCTGACATCTCTTCATTTTACATAACCTTCTCAATTTATACCTCTTGTTTGTATCATGTTGGGGTGTAAACAGTTTCATGAAATCCAATTACATTCTCATGTCAACTTTATTCTAAAACCAATTCACTTCCCTTTCCCTCATTCATGTAAACACAGTTTTGCATACTTGCTGGATTTAATTTCTTTCAATGCTTCCTACGTGTTTATTCCAGAACAAAGCAATTTAGATACCCACTTAAACACTTACTGTTACTAGATGTCTTGGACTCAAACAATCAAGGCTTTGACCTAAAGGATGCAATTCTATATTGTTTCTTTTTGGACATGTAAATTATGAAACAAAGAGGCATGACAGTAAGACAAACCTTGGAACCTATTAACTTCATCATTTTTCTTAACTTATTTAAGTACATGCTCCCTATATTATTATTTTTTAGCAAACCGTTTGTCTGAAAACTAACTTAAGAACATGACTTCTTTGACAGAAATACACCATTTTATTCTTGACTTGCTAAAGGAACCTAAGCCTCTACAAATAAGATAAAGCAAGTTTCAGGACACAGTTTTAAATCTGTTTTAAGTCAAAATCAGAATGGTTTATCATATACCATTGGAAGGACCTAAGACTGAATAATCATGAACAGAAAGATAATTTTCTTTTCAAAAGGGGACTAGCATGTATATTTTCAGGATCTAAAACATGCTTTTATTATTGATATGCTTCTATTTCATTAAGCCCAAACTTATGCATACATAAAAAAAAAGATGGCATTTCATTCTAAACCTTGAACTTAGCTATATTTATTCATTTTATTGCTTCAATCAACTTGAGGCCTAGCCTATTGCATAAATCAGGATTTGAGCCCTATTGTGAGGGTGGAATCTAGGTCACACTCCTCGTAACCAAGCCACCTTCTGATTGTAGACAGTAGGTAAGGATTCAAGTGTCTTTTTGCATTGGAAAACACAGGAATTAAACTACCCTTTGATTTTAAAATCCGATAGGCATAGAAAAAATTGATTATTTTGAAATCTCTTATTTCTGGACTTTTTTGACAAAAACAAACCTGAAGGGAAACTTATATGTATATTTTTGACATTTAAGCCTTTAAATGGACTTGACTCCTAGATTTCTTGGACAGAATAACCCCACTTCACTTTAGAACTGAACATTTATTATGACAAGAACTTAATATATTGAGCCTTTGCTATGAACTGTGTACATGACAAAACTTAACAGAAATATGATGATAATTATGACATGAATTTTGAGACAAACTAAAGTCAGAAACTAGCATGGCATCCATGGAGGTGGAATCTAAGTCACGCTCTCCATGAAGCCAGCAGCCTCTAACTAAACACTAAAAGGTAAGAAGCTTATATTGATGCAAATTACTCCTACATGCATGACTTTTCAGAGACACAACTGATGTTCATGAGTGTGGAATCTATGTCACACTCCTCACTAGCATCAGTGTAGATTCCAAAGAACAACAAAATAGAAAATAAAAGAGAGAAAGAAAAGACACAACAAATGCATTTAACATCACTTTATTCATGTTTTTGGAGGCCATTACAGATTACATTTCATTACCTTGACTTCAAAAACAAACTTGATTTTTAAAAATGACAGAGTTTTGACCCTATTAACCTACTGGCCTCCTCTTCTTCTTCAGTCTTCATCTCCTTTTATAGGCAAGAAGTTAGGGCTTCATGGAGAGGAGCTTGGATATCCAACCATTCATTTTGATCAAGTGGCTCATATGGATTCGTGGGGAACAAGTTTCCTTGTAAAACCATGTGCTGGTTCTGCAAAACTATAGATGGTTTTCATCTTGTGGAGAGGATGAAGCCATGGAGATATGGTGTTGATCCAAGGGTTTACGTATGGCTGCCATGGGCATTCTTTTTTCACTTCTCTTCTTTTACTGGCCAATTACACTTCCCAATGGGTATTTGACATGTGGCATTGATGCTCAGCAAGCATGGAGGTGGCATGCTGATTCGGTTTCCTATCCTTCACTTGGCGCCATGTTGGCTGGGTACATGGATTTGGAGTAGCTGTAGTTGTTGTTTATATGTGCTTGGAACTTTAGTGAACTTTCCTTTGAGTTTAACACTTTGGTTTAGTTTACTGCCTTCTACTCAAGGCATCTCAAAGATGTTGTGGCAGCTTACAATTGGACTTGACATGGTATGACAAGTGGAGCCTAGTGCCATTTGGCAAATTGAGTAGAAAGAAGTGTAGTTGGTCTTATGATGTTATTTCAACTCCTTGATGCTATCTCATCTAATGGTTGTTTGTAATCTGATGGTTGAGATGCAGCAGGGGCATGAGAGGCATTTTCTATTTTAGTTCATTCTCCTTCATCTAATTTCATGGTTGAGAAGGCTCCAAGTAACCATTTATACATACGGTTTCCAATTTTGCCCTTTGCAGTAGCCACAGTTTGAATATCCATGTGTTGCTCTATTTGCATTTAATTTCATTCTTGTTTAGCTGATTTTCCTTCCTTTTTCTTTTGTTTCGTCTGATAACAAGATGGCATGTGGCAGCTGCTATGGCACGGTTTGTATACTGCCTACTTCATTAACATATAAGTGAGTCCTTTTGATCATCATCCGATGGCTGTAGGATGCTCCTTGGGGAACAAGCTCTTTCAATTTTGTCCCTATCTGGACTTAGAGAGCGCCTGGAAGGAGGGGACCAGTGAGAGAACATACTCCTTGTACCTCTTTCACTTTTGTTCCTCTCAAGTTCAATCCGAAAGCAATATTGCCTCCAGTCAATTTTAAACTTCCTCAGTGCTTATTTCTTATGTTTAGAGCATTATTAGGCCATGTTTAACATGCCTTAACCATCAATTAAACTATAATTCACTGTTTAGTGCATGTATGACCAGTGCTCGACCAAGCCATGTTTTCCATTGATGATTCGACTTTCCTTCTTGCTTTTGAATCAAATTGACGGCACATTCATGTTCTCAAGATCTTCACGAAGCTGTATGCACAAGCACACTGAGCTCCCATGTCTCTAATGGCTTCAATTTCGATTTTCACCGTCACACTGCTTCGGGGCTTCTTCATCGAAATTGACGCATCTTAGGTCACCATAGAGGTTGAGATTAGTACCGTTAAACTCTCCTTGAAGCAAGCTTTCCAACGGTATAAAGAATTCCGACAATGGTGGAGGGAATCGCCGGCGAGGGTTTTGCCAGAGACGGCTTCGTCTCTCCTCGACATTCCTTCTTCTCTTTTTTTTTCTTTTTTTATTTGATTCCGTTGACCGTGGGTCCCAGGGACGAGGCCACTAAGGGTGCGCCATCTGTGGAGTTCTTCGCTGCCAGGTGGAACCAGGAACAAGAAAATGAGAGAAGAGCCAATCGTGGCCCGCCAACTATGCTAGAAGAGCTGAAGTTGGACAAATCGGATTGGAGAAGGAAGCTCCTTGGTCATCTTCTCCATTCCATTCACAATGGATCTGTCCATTTCAGCGAATTCCCATGATTTTACATTATGTCCATTCTCAAATAAATTGTTTGGATGCCCTCTCTTTATTATTTGATCATGTAAATTTGCTTGGATTCTCATAAAAATATGAGGAACATAGTAGTCATGAATTTTCTATTTTTTGGATTTTTAAACTAATTAAATGAATTTTCTAAAGCTTATAGAACAATTCATATAATTAATTTATTCATGCATTCTTGTTGCATCTTTCTAGCTCCTTGTTTTGTCCAATAATCCATGATGTTTATGTCACATTTTCTCCTATTAATATTGAATATTAAATACTAAATTAATACAGTCATATGGCGGACTGTATTAATATTAATATTAATATCGATATTATGGCTTTAGTCCAGGCGCGTCTTTTGTTTTGAAAAGTTCACCCCCTCCCTCTAAGAGTCGGGACCTATCATGTGTTCACCGGCCCTATTTTCATTGCTTGTGAATTGTGGAATTTTTCTTATGTGGCAAAAATTAGAGGTAAACAGTACGCTCCTTCCAATGAGGACTCAACCATCTCACGAGTTGATGATGATTCGAGAAACTCATGGAATATATATAAGGAGTCAAGAACTCGTTCAACAAATCGTTGTGGAAGAAGTTCATGAACCTCAAGTACCAAACCTACAAAAGATCAACGGGAGTTGATTGCCTAAGCCGTTTGGAGCATGGGCTTCACGACATTCTCAAACTTAGCATATGAGAATCCGTTGATAAATAAGAAAACGACGGAACGATCCGATTCCACATATATGGTTCGAATTCATATGATCTTTAAATAAAATCCATGTATAACAACAAGGTATAGACCTTGGTTGATGTTCATGAAGGAGCAATCCATCAAGAACGTTTAGATCTTCAAAAAGAAAGATCGACATGGATAACAAATCGACTATGTACAAAGCGCGGCTTTTCGCTTGTAGCTATGTCTAAGTCGATGGCTAGTTGACTACGTACAAAGCACAACTTCTTGCTTGTGGCTATGTATAAGTCAATAAAGATCATTCTAGCAATAGTTGTATTTCATATATATTGATATATGGAAAAACACATAAAATCGCCTTTTTTGTGTGAATGAAGGAAGATGTTGTGCATTTGACACAAATCGAGGTTTATGTATTGCTAAAAACATACGCATGCTTCAAGGATCCATTAATGGATTAAAGCAAGTGATGTGGAGATTGGAATAAAAGTTTTGACAAGGAAGTCAATGAGTTGAACTTCGTCAAAAGTATCTTGTATAAACAAGATATTCAGTGGGAGCATAATTGAATTACTTGTATTGTTCAAGATAACAATTCATTAATTGGGAATAACATTAAGAAAATGAATATTGTCGAGATCTCTTTGGAGAATGCTTTCTCAAATGAGAACTTGGGCGAAATCACCTAATCCTAGGAAACAAATCTATGAAGATAGATTATGATGGATGTTAGGTTTGAGCAAATATGCATATATTGACGAAGTGTTTTAGAAACACGAAAGTTACACTCCAAGAAAGGATGTCTAACGGTACGTCATATGGCATGACTTGAGTGTTTATCTCGGTCTATTGCAACTCAATTCAAGAAAGTGCATGAAATAGTTCAAGCATTCTTTCATTATGAGTTTCATTTTGTACACCATATTTATGCATATGCCCCAATGTGTAGTATCCAAAGGATATGACAAACAGTTGTCAAATGGATACAAGAGAGACACATTTGGACGATAGTCAAGGATATCCTCGAGTACCTTATGAGAAAGAGTGATACAATGTTTCATCTCTTAAGATGAAAGAAATCTCGTGTAAGTTGTTACACTGATAAAAGTTTTTCAAAGGATTGATATAATCACAATTGAGCTACATATTTTGCTCTAAGGTGGTGTTGTAAATTTAGAAAGTGTTCTAAATGAAATATTACAACCGTTTCCGTCACCAAAGTAAAATACATAGCAACTTGTGAAGCAATAAAAGAAGTTTATTTCGGATCGAGTTCTTAGTCGAGTTATTATGGTTCTATGCATCTCGAACCACAACTTACTCCTAAAGAACCCAATGTTACATTGGAGATTCAAATATGATCTATAACAATATCACTTGATATCATATGATGATGATCAAGAACATATATATAGTAGTATATATATATAGGGTCAAACAAAATTTTGGATAGGTTCGCGAACACAGCGAACACTCTAGCATGACCTCTACCTTGAGCAGTATACAAGATGCAGTTATGCATCCATACGTGATGGACGTATGAGTAACTAGCTTTAAGCGTATTATTTCTTTTGAGGTCCGAGACATGTATATATGTAGATATATGACATTGTTCTCAACTCTTCGTTGGCTAGAAGTCACTACTGATTGACTCTAGGCCAAGTGGGAGATTGTTGGAGTTATGTCCTAGAAGTCAATAATTTAATGACTTAATTATTAGTTTATGTTTTGGATGATAATTTATCATTTGTTCCTAGGTTTATTATTGACAGATTATTCAGGTTGAGGATCTGAATTGTAGATCTCTGTGGATCATTCTTTAGAATGACAATAATAAATCTAAACGGTCCATAATCTTGATAATTAACAAGGAACATTAATTATCTTATAAGATTAGTATGCAAGTTAAGTGATGATTAAGTTCTACAAATCATAGGTAAAGAGTTACCAACTTAATTGCATATGTGTATGTTATGGAACATAGCACAGGACTTGACCCATCGAAATAAACATATGGATTGTGTTATGTGTCATTGTTTATTTCGTAATGATTTTGGTTCTAAGTTTGAGATGTTTATCTTTTCCACATGAGGATAGGTTCAATAAATATCGTCTACCGCTGATTCCCGATAAGGGCTGCTATACGGACTTTATTTATGTTCTCTTGAATTGTGCGGGGAAAAGCTAATCATCAAGAAAACCGTATGTCCCTCATTAATTCACTTAGTGAGTGACGATATCTGTTTGGGCCCCTTGATGGAGATAGATTGTTTGCATGCAACTTTATACAATTATCTCTAGATCAAGAAACGTATAATCTGCAAGAATGACACATTCCTATCTTGGATTATACGATGATATCATGTGACATAAGAATCAAAATAGGGAAATACATTTATTCTCTTATGCAGGATTTAAATACTGTAGTAGTACACTATTTATGCGAATTGGGAATCATAACGTGTTGCTAGATACCACTTATGATTATTGGAATTAAATAGCGATTTAATTCCATGTCCAACATAGCATAAATCCTCAAAGGGTCACACAAATAGGACTTTGACCATACGTGCATTATTTATTTATTTGCAATAGTGAGTATTGCAAAATATGATAAGTTGATTAATTAATTAAATAACGTTATGGACCGTTATAATTAATTAAGTCAAATGGATCATATAGAAATAAATTAATGTACATGCTAATCCTAAATTGATTATCAACATATTGATAATTAATTTTATTCATCACACTTTAATTTAATTAAGAGAATTAAATTAAAGTATAGGCTTTTAATTTAATAGTCTATTTGAGCCTAAATTGAATGCAACTTGAAAGGCCTATTAAATAATTAATTTGATATGGACTAAGAGAGATTGAACAAACCTAACACATGGCCCATAAGGCCCATGTATATGGCCGGCCATAGAGGGGTAAAAAGGTCAAGCAAAGGTTGGTGGAGAGTGGTCTATATAAGGACCACTTGAAGAAGGAAAACCTAACCTTCTCACTTTGCCTCCCTTCTTCTCCCTAGCCGCCACCACCATCCATGGGCAGAATTTTGATTCTCCCATGGTGGTCTCTCTCTCTCTTGCATTCCCATAGGTCTCATGTGTTGAGAATAGCTATTCCAAAAGGTTAATTGCTAGAATTACTTGAAGAATGGTGAAAAGGATTAGCTATCTCCTTTCTCTTGCTAGCACAAGAATTGGGACATGGCCAAATTCCTTGGTGGACTCGAGGGCGCCATGGAGGAGGCGAAGGAGAGCACCCCATCGATTCCCATGCCGTAGGATCGAGCCCCGCGAATACGATTTCGCGGGAGGTATAATTTCCACCTTAATCTCTTTGTGTTAACTTGGCTTTTGTGCACGATTCGTTGTGTGTGTTGCTTCGATGGCTTAATTAACTTGTAATTAGCATAAAAATCGAAAATTACATACTTTCTAACAATAGGTGTGCCGAATATTCCTGGGAGGAGAAGCAAAGCTTCGACAGGCGTCTGTAATTATTAGGAATATCAAACATAATAACAAATTATCATAAACCCTATAAATATTATATGTGGGAAAAACAATATATATCATTAGCTTGATAAAATTAATAACCTGAAAACTCGGATGAGGAATTTGATGTGGTTGATTGTTGCTACCCTGTGATAGCATTAGTATAGCTTGTTGGTAAATTGGATCGTAGGTCTGCAGTGTTTGGACTTGACCTTGGCCTTGCGAAGACATTTGTGAAAAGCTTTGCTGCATTCGCTTATTGAGTTCCTCATTCATTCGCTTATTGAGTTCCTCATTCATTTGTGCTTTCACTTCCTCCACCAACCGATCAACCTCCTCTTTCAAATACCCTTTTGATGATTTTCTCGTACCCCTACCATACACCTGCTTCACACCGAAAAAAAGTGGATATCCTCTCAATCGTCCCGAGTGCTCTAGCGTCCCGATCGCAGACGTCAAGATGTCATTTTGACGAACAGACTCAACTTCGCCTGACTGAACTAGAGCAACCTATCACAAAAAGAAATTAATGTTAGTTAGACTAAATTAAATTTATTTAATACATAAATAAAGTTATTGGAGTTGTTACACGTACCGCTTTGTTGATCACCGCGGCAGCCTTAGGATTTTTTAACCACAAGATTACCGGTCATTGGATCCTTTACTGCGCGTGCCCTACTCCAACTATAAGTCCGACCGTCCATATCCTTGGTAATAATTGAGGACCCACCGTGGACTACCTCTCCTTCTTTCCATCTCAACTCAGCACTTATGTAACCTCCTGATCCGAGTGTGTGGAGCATGTCTTTCTTTACGGCATTTATCTTTCCTTGTTGACTCATTTATCTTTTCGTTTTTCATTTAGTACCGGTACTAATATATTGATTTTTAGTACCGGTTATTTATAAAAAAAATCCATGTCGTTATTGTAAGAAAAATTTATCTAATTAAAAGTATTCTCTAATGTAGAGAAGTAATTATATTATATTATATTAATTACCTTAATTATGTCGTTAAAGATACGGATAAACGGATTAATATTTATCGGATACGGATAATATCCATGTTGGATACAGTACGGAACGGATGTTGGTCTTTCCATATCCGCATCCATATTATTTTGACGAATACGGATACGAATACAGATATGTTCGGATACGAATACGGTTCGAATATTACGCATATTTTTCGAATTCGGATACTGATCGAAGCGGATTTTATCCGCTCCGTTTTCATCCCTTCATACACCGGGGACTTGACCCTAAACTATCCTAAATTTTTTCCTTTTTTATTTTATAAAAAAATTAAAATTCAGTACCACAATGATGGATCATGGATCGAGCTGTTATACCGTAAAAATAAATTTGTGTTCACGAGCTACAAATTAAGTTACTTTAATAATGTTGATATTTTTCGTTACTTCACCTACAAATTAAGTTACTTTAATTTTTACCAGTGAATAATCAGTGCGTCAAACATTCTAACGAAACAAACCACAACAAAGGATTATATTATGTTCATATTTTTAATCGACTATTTATTATTCAATAATGATGTCGACAATACGTTGATGTAGCATATTTAACACCAAACATAAAAAGAATATGCAGAGTATTTATTTTCAATATTCATAAGTATTATCCATAAGTATTAACCATAAAATAGCATACATAAAAAATAATATTCATCTACTATTTTAGAAAATAATATTCACTTACTATTTTAGAAAATTTATTTTTTTTGCCATGCTTCCATAGGTATTAACCATAAGGAAGGTGCGCTAAGTTCAAAAAATATAATAATAATAAATAAAAGTTAAAAAAAAAAAGGTGCGCAACCAGGAAAGGAAATGCGGTGTAGAAATCGAGTGCACTGCGTGTGATTTGGCCATACAGATTTTTTGCGAAAAATATTTCTTAGTTTTATCTGAATTTTGTTCTTGACCGTCACAGAAAATCTTGTCAATCACCTAACACCCACCAGGAGCACTGTCCCTCCGTGGTCAGTCCAAGGTAAAAAAAAAGTGCAAATTCAGAGACATATCACGCGCCTGACATGAGAATCCGGCTGAAATTATCTTTCACATGGGGTTGACGCACTGAACCTATATATATGTCTCATTTATTATAAGTCATACGGCCTAAAGAGTTTGTACTCTAATTCCAATAAATTCAGATCCGCTGCCGCGCGACATTGCGGCATGCTGGCCGTCTGATCAAGATCCAATGGATAAGGGAGCTCCGTGTACTTAACCTAGATTGATAGGCTCGTAAAAAATTAATCATCCGATCAAAATTAGACGACCCGTATGTGCGCTACACCATTTGTCGCGCAACAGCAAATCTGAATTGAATTCCAATAGAATAAAAGTGCATGTGCTGATGTGGAGCCATGTCAGACTCGCTTTCTATAGATGAATCCCTATCCGGTGCCGCGCGGTACCATGCCGCGCACCAATCCGAGCCGTACGATCTGATTTCGACGGTTAGATCTTTTTCGGACCTTACAATCTGGTTACATGCACGGAGCTCCCTCATCCATTGGATTTAATCTGGACGGTCTGGATTTCTGCACTGCACGATGCCGCGTGACACATGATTTGGTTTCTCTATAGATAGTACCAAGCATGTATCACCTATTTGAAGTTATAAATATCTGCTAGCAGATATGGACTCCTAATATTTGTATTCAATCAAGTGGATTTGTTTAAGATTGGATAAAATATATATATATATAATCATGCTATAGGGTTTGAAATTAATAACAAAAATAAAAAATTTTTAAGTTATTACCAACAATAAATTTTCACTAAAAGAAAAGATTCTAAAAGTGTGGTCATAAATGATTTTTATTAGAGATGAAGTTTTGACTGTTCGTTTCATTTATAACCATTTATAGTTGAACACCGTAAACTTTTGTCTGATCCACAGTTAACTGATGCTCACCATAAATTGAATCTGATGTATTTACTTAATCTTATTTGGTAATAACATATATTGAAAATAAGAATAAAAGATTCCATATTCATTTATTTGAAACAATATTTTTATAAATAAAGTGCGTTATATTTAGGCATAGGCACTAAATAAGTTTCTAAACATAATAAGAGATATGCTATGGTGCATCGCGATGTATTGAGACTTTTGTACATCACGATCATTATCTGTCAACCGTTTTATAAATTGACAAATCTAATTAAACTAATCCAATCTACATATTGAAATATAATTACAAATCAAATTTTATATATATTTTTAATTTTTTTACTATTTTTTTTCGAATTTTCTAAAATTTTTCTTTTCTGGAAACCAATTAATAATAAAGAAATTCCAAAAATGGCAGGTTTTAAAAAAATTGAAAAAAATAGTAAAAAAATTTAAAAAAATATAAAATTTGGTTTATAATGAGATTTCAATATATAGATTGAATTTGCTTAGTTAAATTTTCAATTTGTAAAACTATCGACAAATATGGTCGCGATGTACAAAAGCCTTAATACATCGCGATGCACCATAGAATTTCTCACATAATAGTTCCAACAAAATTAAATATTTGACACATATAATAGCATGACATGCCAATCACAAACAACTTAATTAAACGTGTTAACCTACTACACGAAATGAGATTAAGGGTGTTCTTCAGGTGAGACTTATGATGGAAGGAAAAGGAAGGTAACACGAGAAATTAGAAAAGTGGGCTGGCTGAAGTTGGTTACTCGCTCCAGAAAGAAAGATAGAAGAGGGAAAAGAAAAGAAGAAGATGTAACGCTAGAGAGAAATTTGTGAAGGGTTTACTCTAGGCCTGTTTAACGTCCATAACAGTCACGGAAATACACTCTTACGTTATTCGTTACGTTTGATCAACGGTTCTAATTTTTTTTTCCGTTGAACGTTGCATTTGACGAACGGTGCGATTTTTGTTATTCGTTGATGTCCCATTTTTTTGAACGTTAATAACGTTAAAAAACGTTTATTATGGTACTGATTATTTATATACATCAAAACAAATAACTTAACAAACAAATTATAACACATAATTTAACAAATTAAAAAATATCAAACTGTTACAGACATCAAAATTTAACAAATAAATCAAAACACATTATAATTGTTAGAAGTATTGCATAAATCATAAACTTGAGTTCTTGCTAGCAGCTAACAACAAACTGTTGCATACATCCAAACCAAACTTAACAAATAAATCATAACACATCATAACTGTTACAAATGTTGCATACATCAAAATATTGCATAAATCAAAACTTGCCTTGAGTCGAAAACCCCAAAAGCCTGGTTCAACCATCCTTCCAAAACAAAGTCTCCACAAGACCAGTAATTCAAGAAGTCGGATAACAACCTCCAGCCCTTGTACAACTTCAAAATCACAAAATAGGAAAAAAATTTTGAGACAAATATATTCTGAAAAAAAAAATTCGTTGAAGAAAAAAAAATAAACAGCAAAAAAATTACGAACCTTTATAGTGTTTCTCTTGCTTTTGTTCTTCCTCTCAGCCTCTCTCTTTTTTCTTCCTTCAAACAAATCGACAGCCAAAAGGCTCAATAGCAACAAAAAGGGATTTAGGGTGTGGATGAGACAGTAAGAGTCTGAGAGAGGCGAGGGAGAAGATAATAGCGGTAGACAAAGGAGCGACAGTAACTGCGATTGATTGGAAAGATAAGAGAGCAAATCGCCGTAAGGATGAAAGAAAGAGGAAGGGAGGCGGAAAACCCTAGGGGCTAGGGTGTGGTCTGGAGGCTGGAGCCGTCTGGATTTTGCTTTTGATTTGTCTCCCCCTTCCTAATTAATCTTTGCTATCATAATTATTTCATATCCATAGAATTTAGAACGGAACGAATTGAAACGGAAACAGAACAAGCTATTTCGTTTAGTGTTCCGTAGATGAAAACGTTACCACTTTTGATTCTGCTATCTGTTCCGTTATTTGAACGAAATCAATTTCTATACCGTTGCATGTTCCGTCCGCACGGAACGGAACGGAAAACGTATAACGGTACTTCCGTCGACAGGCCTAGTTTACTCTATAGTTGTACTCTCCAATTTGGAAGGTAGAGGTCTTTGGGCACCCCTTCCCTCTCTCTCATTTCCTTTCTTTTAACGAAATTTGTGAAGGGTTTACTCTATAGTTGTACTCTCCGATTTGGAAGGTAGACGTCTTTGGGCACCCCTTCCCTCTCTCTCATTTCCTTTCTTTTAACAAAAGGTTCCTGGAGCACAGCCTAAAGGTTACGACTTGAGGATACTTCTCAACACGCTCGACGGTTTGTACTTGTACATGTCACAGAGATCGAACTCGAACTCCTCACAGAAACCTTTTGTTGAACTTACGAAACAATTGCTACTTTGGAGTAATTAATGGGTTTGGACTTTGGACTTTGGAGTTCATTAGGACTGGATGGAGAATAGCAACTCGAGGCTCCGAGGTCCCATAACCGCGCAACCCAAGCATAGTGCCTGTATTTTTCTATTTTTATTTATTTTGACATATACCTGTAGGTCCCCACACGTACTCTGACCCTATTCGTTCCTCCACTCATTACTCATTAGTGGGGATCGAACTCTGGTCTCTCCCACGGGAGACTAGTGCCATAACAGCTGTATTACAGCTTCGGCGCATAGTGTTAGTGTCTATATAACTGACCCCGCGGTGAGAGGTTAACTTCACGAAGTGCACTTCTTACTTTTAACCCTTGCCTACTCTTACTTTCTCTCTCTACTCCCGCCAACTCCCTTACATAATTAATAACAGAGAGAGAGAGAGAGATGAGTGAAGGTCTTGCAAAGACACTGGAGTTGGAGAAAGTGGAGGGAGGAGAGAGCGATCATGCACAAGAATCTGTCGAGTACCAAGGATGGAAATCCATGCCTTTTGTTATAGGTATGGTCGTATGGATCTCATCATCTGATTCAATAACTGTATCTTTGTTGCCATATATACTCTTTCAATAGGAGAAAAAGTCGTAATATTCTCTAAATATTTTCTTTGAATTTGAAATTATTGTTGTGCATTTGAGTTCCCCTCATTTATTTTTTATTGTTTTAAAACTTATGCCACTTTTTGTATACACATATAAAGTAATCGTATTAAGATTTGATATGATTATATAAATTCCTATTGATCAAGCATAGGGAATGAGACATTTGAGAAGCTCGGGACGCTTGGTACGATGGCGAACCAACTGGTGTACCTAACGACAGTCTTCCACATGGACAGCGTCACAGCAGCAACAATGATGAACATCGTTTTTGGTACCACAAACATGACGCCAGTGCTTGGCGCTTTTATAAGTGACACCTTCTTAGGCCGTTACACCACCATTGCCTTTGCTTCAGTGGCCTCTCTTCTGGTATTTCACTTCTCCTCCTTTTTTTTTTCAAAAAGGTACTTTCTGTTTCCGGAATTTCCGTTTTTAACTTCCTGCAAGTTTTCTTTTGTGGGTTTTATCGGAAAATAGTTTCCTTCAAATGTTTCCAGGAGAGTCTCAAGATGATTGATTTTCTGTTTGGTTAAAAATTTATGATAATCAAATTCTATTTGCAGATAGAAAAAGTTAAAACTTTAGTCGTAGTACTTGTTTATTTCATATAAAATATGAATGGTCTATATTTCGAATAAATTCTGAATGAAAAGGTAGAAGTTGATATATTGGTGCTCAAATCTGTAGCTTGATTCGACTAACTGAGCCTATTTTGATATTTTGTTTGCCTAGTTAAGTTAATTGCATTCCTATATTTTATTTTACTTTGGACCCAAATAGGATGGACACTTCTAAGGTAGTGCTGGCGTGCTTGTTATCTAATTAATATTTTTTATTTTTTACACAAAATATGATATCGGCTTTCATGTCTAATAAGATTTAAAATATATCTTGGGCTCACTTCGAATTTAATAATTAAATATATATGTTATAACAACAACAGGAGAACCAATTTGGCTCTATCCCTGTAATTATGGCTGTCAAACGAAATCCGTTAGGAACATTTCCGTTCCGTTCCGTCTAAACGGAACAGCTAATGGATGGGAATATGTTTTTCATTTTTGAGAACGGAACGAAAATAGAACAGGGAGTGGTATACGTTACTGTTTCGTTTTACCAAAAACTGACTGAAATCAATACAAAATGGGCTGAAATCAATGGTAAAACGATTTTTCGGCCTACCAGTATATAATTTTTCCGATTTTCCATTTTGTATTAACAACATTGTGCACAACCATCCCACAAAAGATAAATTTCAAATCATATTCATTTCTTTTTTCTTTTTTATTTATGATATGATGATTATTGCATATATAGATTCAATTTGTATATAATTATGCTAACTTCATGCACTCTCACATTTATTAATATTTTTAACTTAAGGGGATGGTACTTCTGACCTTGACTGCCGCAATCCCAAAGCTGCACCCCTCTCCTTGCAAGGAAAACCATCAGGAATGTCATGGTCCCACATCTTCTCAGCTCTCTGTTCTCATCTTTGCATTCTTTCTACTAACCATCGGAGCTGGTGGCATCCGTCCTTGCAATCTGCCCTTCGGCGCTGACCAATTCAACCCAAAGACTGAGTCGGGCCGCAGGGGCATTGCAAGCTTCTTCAACTGGTACTACTGCACCTTCACAGTTGCCGTGATGATCTCCGCGACGCTCATAATATATGTGCAGAGTAATATAAGTTGGACCCTGGGCCTTGCGATCCCTGCCACGTTGATGTTCTTCTCATGCATCACATTCTTTGTTGGCACTAGATTATATGTTAGAGTGCAACCTGAGGGAAGTCCCTTCACCAGCTTGGCACAAGTGATTGTGGCGGCTATTAAGAAGCGGCAAGTGAACTTACTAGAGCTGCCAGACAAGGAATTGTTTGATCCTCCCCACCACAGCAACCTTGTAACCAAACTGCCACACACCGATCAGTTCAAGTAATTTCCTGATACTTTTGGTTCTCTGAATATAGAAATAATTGTTTCAACTTTAACATATATTGGATACTATATAAGAGTTTATCAGAACCATAAGGTCCATATGTTAAGAGTAATTTTTCTAAAATTTTGAGTTTATCCAAACCTTGTCCATTGGAAGAACCGAAGGTGGGTTTTTAGGCTTGCAATTGGGATGGATCCAATGATTAAGAAAATCGCGTCATGTTAAGGTTGTACAATCTAATATTTTCAGTCATGTTGTCTGTCTGGTGTTGGCTTCCCATCATGTTGTATGGTGTTGACTTCCAGTCTTCCCCCTTCTTTAGCCCAATTAGGTCTCTCACATTAATATTTTCATTTTTTATCTTTTCCTGGAATTAGTAGATGGCTTACTATTCAAGCCAAGTAAAAAGCACCAGAGGAAAAGTGAAACAAGTTTGAGCTGTTATACAACCACCGAGAACCTAAAATTAATAAACGAAACTATGATATAGGATATACTATGTAATTTTTTAATACGCGCTAGATTAGTTATGGGTCAACACTGTCATATTCAACTCTTCCATTATTTTCTGTAACAGGTTCTTTGACAAGGCTGCAGTCATTACTTCGAAAGATGAAATTAAATCAAGCGGCGATGCAACAGATCCGTGGAGGCTCTGCACCGTGCAGCAAGTAGAGGTGGTGAAATGCTTCTTTCGCCTGATCCCGGTTTGGTCATCTTGCATCATGTACTATATTCCACTCACAATGAATGGCACCTATGTTGTTTACCAAGCACTCCAAACAGACCGCCGGCTTGGCAAAAGCAGTTTTAAAATCCCAGCTGGATCATTTGTGGTGTTCAATATGCTTACCATGACAATCTGGATACCAATTTATGACCGTCTGATTGTACCTCAGTTGAGAAAAATCACAGGACATGAAGGTGGGATAACCATTCTACAAAGGATTGGTGTTGGCATCGTGATTTCGATTTTGGCAACAACAGTCTCAGCATCTATTGAAAAACACAGAAGAGACATAGCTTTGCATAAGCCAACACCAATGTCTAGCCTTTGGTTGGTCCCTCAGCTAATGCTCTTCGGCCTTTCTGAAGCTTTCAGTATTATTGGCCAAAACGAGTTTTACTATCAACAATTCCCAGAGAATATGAGGAGCGTTGCTAGTGCAGTGCTTCTTTTGGGTTTTGCCATTTCGAGTTATGCCAGCAGTGCACTGGTGACAATCGTTCACAAAGTGACTGGTCGTAACGGGAGCAGGAACTGGTTAGCTAAGGATCTCAATGAGGGTAGGCTTGATTTGTTTTACATGATGATTGCTGGAGTAGCAGCACTCAATTTTGTATATTTCATCATCTGCGCCAAGTGGTACCGGTCCAGGGGCACAGCAAATGGTGCCGAACCCAAGGTTTTCTTAGAGGGGAAGGAATAGAACGCTGTTTGTCAGAATTAGTAAATTATAAATGTATAGGTGATAATAAAATGCTCTAATCCAAATAGCTGCTGGTCTTCAGGTTGCTGTAGTTTGCCCCGTTTATAAACTTTTATATGAAACAGGGATAGTATTTGACTTATAGTTAAAAGTGCATTTGTAGAATATGAAGGGAAGTGTGTCATACTTCATGGCCAACTTCTGATATCAGCAAGAAACTCTACTTTAGTTTAATTTGGAAATCGACTGTGATTTGAAACCTACAATACTCCTATCAAAATTCACAAACAAACATGGTCAAGAAACAAATTTGACCTGAATTTACCCTCAATTTGCAATTAAAGATGTGGCTACTCCTAAAATTTAACAGAAGAAAAAAAAAATCAACAAATTGCATGTTCCCAACTTGAAATCCTGGCCCCTTTCCCACCAACAAACCACAATCGCGGTGAAATAAGTTGAACCTAAGAGATAGCACTCATTTCATAGCTTATCTCTTATTCTCTCCATTTTATTCCAGATTTTCTTTAGATCTCAATTGTATCTTCAATTCAGTTGGATTATTGCCGATTTATATCTCAATTTCATGGTTTAGCTATTCTCTTATCAAATCTACCTCCAATTTCTCTCAATTGTTGTTCTTTTAGCTCAATTTGGTTCAAATCCTAGCTGTTCTTTAACTGAGTTGTATCAGTTCCGAATTTTCTGTTACGATTCTGGTTTTTCAATGATCAGGATCATAACAAATTGCATGTTCCCAACTTGAAATCCTGGCCCCTTTTCCACCAACAAACCACCGCGGTGTAATAAGTTGAACCTAAGAGAGAGAGAAGAGGGAGTTTAACCTAAAATAGTGGAGGGAAGGAATGAAAGATTGCTGAATATTTCCTTGTTGGTTTTTCCATGTCCTTGAAAAAGGTGAAAGAAGAAGGGTCTGCGCCAAACCTTCCGAAATTCATTCAACCCAACATCTAACAAAACAGAAACAGAGAGTTTGGGCTTCAAAGCATGTGGATCCACTTTAGACTACAGGCCCGGTAAAGACAATTTCAAACTGGCTGAATCTTTTTTTGAAAAAAGGAATTATAAGTATCATCGGTAAATATACCATCCCAGTCATCGCTAAATACAAAGTGAATATATACAGTAAATAAGGTGAATATATAGATGAACTAAGTGAACACTTACAAACAAATAAGTATTGTCATCACTTGTTCAGAAGTTTACATTCATATTCAACTTATTTTCATTGAACTTATTTGTCTGTATGTGCTCACTTAGATCGTCTATATGTTCACTTTGTTTGGTGTATATGTTCACTTTGTATTTAGCGATGACAGGGATGACAAAACTGCAGATGGCAGTAATCAATTTTCTTTTTGAAAATGGTCCTGACCTGATACTATACCATAATACCAATACCATTCTCCATATTCTGCTGCACAGGAAACGGAATAGAGTGCTATCTTCCGATCCGAACCATCCGATCAATAATGAATGTTTTGTGATTAATATCAGACCCGTCGAGATTCATGTGGTCTGTAAAAATCTGTCTATCAAGATTCGATAGCACGGTTCGGATAGAAAATTGACACTCTAATGACCTTAAAAGCTCAACTGAGGATACTGGTCCCAGAGGAAACAAATATTATAACCAAAAAATATAAATATATATATTGGCGAAGACTCCATTCATCCTCTTTTGGTCATATGTTTTCTGTGATTAATATTTCCTTACCATTTAATCATCATTCAAAAAAAAGATAAACTACCCATCAGGATGGGCCTTTAGGCTGTGCTCCAGATTGACGAAGACGGAGTAAGGGGAGGGGTGGGGAGATTAGGGGTGACCGGATCTGTGAATCCCCAAAATCGGGGTGAATCGGAGCGGGATTAACTCTTCGTGAATTTAGTCGGTCTCTCACCTCGTCGCCTCCTCCTTCATCCCCTTTCATCTCTGATCTGGAGCGAGTAACAACTCACGGGCAGCTTAAAAGTTTATTCTGCCTTGTCTCCTCATCCCCTCTCCCCTTATAAATCTCGTTCTGGAGCACAGCCTTAGTGTCAATAATAAATTTGTTTTCCACTCTAATTAAAATGTGTGATGATGTTTAACAGAGGGTTTCGCATGTAATGATATTTTAGGGGGCGTTCGTAATTTTTCATAGATAAATATAGGTTGTAATGGGACTAAAAAGATATGATTTGTACACGGCATCGTTAAAGTTTATACATGTTTTTTTTTCCCCTTCAATTTTTCTATGTTTCAAGAATTGCGCAAACTATACTCATACTACAGTATACTTTTGTATTTCCAAGTAAAACAAGGAAAAAAATTTTAATTCACGCTAATCCAAGAGGACAGATATGAAAATAAGATTTTTTATTTTTTATTTTTTCTTCTGGAGAGAGGTGTGGGAGTCGGTGAGCGGTTTCCCATAGATTTTTTATTATTTTTCTTTTTTTTTTATCTAATGCAGCCAATTTCCTAACAATTGTCCACTGGTTTTGCTTTTGTTTTTTTAAATTTATAAATGAAAACATCTTATATCATGATATAAGACGCTAACTTAATTAATTTCAAAAGAAACAAAAAAAGAAAGCCTCATTTAAAATAGGACAAATATTAATTTGTACCATAGTATCATTAGTCAATGTTTCTTGGCAGCATTTATTTTTTTCGTATGCAAGTGCGGCTTATTCAATCTTCTATATAAATACTCCAATTCTAGAGGTGTTTTCTACAGTGCAAGGATGATGTCAGCACAATCTTTCTTTTCTCCATTTTATAAGACAATGGACACCTTCATTTCATAATTTCAGATGAAATATAGTTTAGTTTTTAAATTGATTAGGTGTCTTTAAATATTCATTTGGTTATGAAAAATTATATGTGTGCTCACAAAAATATAAAGAATTCATGAATATAAAATGTTTAATTTATAGAGTTAAAAAATAATTTAAATAATTTTCTGAATCTCTTAAAATTTAATATGCATAAAGTTTTCGTTTCAAAATTGTTTGGAGGCCTTGAAAAAATCATTTGACTATCAAAATTTATTTCATTACTAACAGATATATAAAAATTTTAATTATGTAAAATTTTATAATTATAGATTTATAAATATTTTAAATAATTTTCTTAATCTAATAAATATTGAATCTCCACAATTTCATAAATATCAATAGAATTTAATTATTCAAAGAAATTTATAATTTTATTTGTGCATAAAATTCTATATAAATAATAGCAAAATTATAACAAATCCAATCATACTACATAACTTTTTTAACATGATCATACAATTATTAGCAATTTTCATCTTTTTAAAATTTTACAAATTCTATAGAACTGCATAACTTTTAAAATATTTGGCGATTTTTTTAAATTAATTTTTTCATCAAGTTTTATATGAATAGTAATTATGAGAAATTCATTATTGCTAAGTAATTTAAATTATTTGTAAGATAGTATTTAATTTTATTGGTATTCAATTATTGATTATCGATAATAAAAAAAATATAAGTTGATCAAATTGGTAAAACTTAGAAAAATTTTAAGATAGTTGGTTTTGTCCAAGATGAACACAGTAGGTTTTGTTCTCATAATTCTAACACATTTTAACAAAAATATTTAATGATTACATGTCACCCTTCACTTTCTATATATTAAAAATGATAGAGACAATTAAGTTCTCATGAAATTAAAAATCTTCAAAAACAATAGTTCCGATATAAATGATAAATATATTATAAATGGCACACATACAAAACTATGCAATTGATTACAATCAAAAGATCAATTGTATGATAATTGGGTATTTATTCAAATATTTACAATCATAATTCTAGCCCTTATAAAAATTATAAGTTAGCCTTAAAACTCCCCTCATCGCGCGAAGCGAGAATCTAAAGCTAGTGTCATTCAATTCTTTATTTATTATTCTAATTAGGAGTCAAAACTTTTAATTTATTATTGAACTTACAGTCTAAAAGAAAGTAAAAGAAAATTAAAGATCAGAGTAAAAATGCCCAATTAGGTTGAGCAGAAATAAGTAACAAACAAAACAAAAACAAAATAACACAAAATAAGAAAATAAGAAGGGAAAAAAAAACGAAACAAAAGAAAGAGTGAAGCGATTAGAACGTGAAGAAAAAACATATCTCAGTCTTGAGATTTGTCCACTTAAAAGATCAAATGTTGGAGCTCTAATAAAGATATGGAAGACTGCAGGATAATGTGTGAAAAACAACTAATTGAAACAGCCGTTTGTGTAAATATTCAAGGGGGTTGCTAGTGTCAAACATATAGGACACGAACACTTGTCCAATGCGATGAAATTTTAATTTTTAAAATTGAAATGGCCGATCCAAACCGCACAAATTGTTCTGTGTTATAAAATCTTCATGGAGACCAAATTTTATATTTTTTCAAATTTTTTTACTACTTTTTTGGAATTTTTCAATATGCTCAATCTAAAAAGTTCTGAACCCTTCAATTTTGAAAATTCGAAAAAAATAGTTAGAAAATATGAAAAAATATAAAATTTGATTGTCAAAGATATTTTAATATAGAGATCATATTGAGCGGTTTGGATCGACCGTTTGAAATTTTAATGTGCTACGTTTAGATCGTGTTTGACGTCCTATATGTTTGATTCTAGCATTACTCAATATTCAAACGCCAGAAGCCTAGAATAAGTTATCAACCGTTTACATGCATCCGGATAGGACACAAATATATGCTCATCAAGTTCCCTCATCTTTAAATTTGAATGCACGTATCAAATTGATGTAGGATGATGTGTACTTGCCCAGAAAATTTCAGTGTTTTGAAAACCGTACTGAATATCGAAAATTTCGCTAGTACTGGAAACAGAACAGTAACTAGAATGGCGGTATTTGATATTGTGAGGGGAAGTAACAGACAATTTTGAAAAATACCGAACAATATTAAATTTTGGAGAACCAGTTCTTAGTCTAATAGCAAAAAAATAATGCATCTCAAATGAAATGTCACAAGTTCAAAATCCGACTGGAAGGTCTTTATAGACATTTAATTTAAAAAAAATAAGTTAGAAGACTTGACTTCCAAATTATCTTACCGTTTGAATCAAGTGGGAATTTGGAGAATTTATTATTTCTAGGCATAAATTTATTATAAACAATTCAAACTCTTCACAAAATTACACACTTCTCAATACTTTATGCCTAGGAATACAAAATTTCTCCTACTTCTAAGCGATCCAAACGGTCTCAGGAGGAATTTCTTATTTCTAGGCATAAAATATTGGAAAGTGTATAATTTTGTGAAGAGTTTGGATTATTTATAATAAATTTATGTCTAAAAATAGAAAATTCTTCAAATTTCCACTTTATCTAAACGGCCCCTTAAAAAAAATATATCAGATTTTGACAACCTGACCGTAGGATGCCTGTATGGTTTTAAAAACACTGGAAAATTCCATAACTCACGTATAACTTTGAATTTTTAATTAGCGGCTTCACAGTTAACGAAGATGCAGGATGATGTGCATGGCATGCTGAAGAAAGGCGAGTTCGAAATAAAAATACATCGGACAACCATTAGGAATTAAACCTGTACAATTTATAGGAATTAAACCTCTACAATTTATAGGAATTAAATATTTTATTTCTCATTTTTTCCTTCACCTTAGACATCTTAAATTTATCATACCCAAAAATTGGATACCAATAAAAACTGATAAAATTGCAAAATTTTCTGAATTGCACAATTGTATTATAGTGTGCACACTTTAGTGTACTCACCGGGTGTGCAATTAGGGGTGTCAAACGTTAAAGACGGAAGCGGAACAGGGTGTTCCGTTTTTCGTTCCGTTCCAGCACACGGAAATGAAATTCATTCCGTTTCCGTTTCGTTTCGTAAAACGGAACAGAAACTGCTCCGTTTAGCCGTTCCGTTCTTCATTTTTCACTGATTTCAACCTATTTTCCATTGATTTCAGTCATTTTTCGGTAAAACGGAACATTAACGTGCCATACCACCTGTTCCGTTTCCGTTCCGTCTCTGAAAACGTAACCAATTTTCCTTCCGTTTCCGTTCCGTTCCGGACGGAACGGAACGAAAACGTTCGAAACGGTACCAAATTGACACCCCTATGTGCAATGCCAAGTCATCCGCAGACTCAGTCTTTAATAACTCTTTATATTTCTTGCAAACAGAGCAACAGACACAAACAAACACACGTATATCCCCTTTCCCTTTTCTCCGCCACCTCTCTTAAGGCAGACCATTATGAGCACTCAAAAGGGAGAGAAATTAGAGAAATATTCGAAACAAGCCATGGAGAGAGTAGAGAGAGGAGAGAACGATCTCGCACAAGATTCTGTGAAGTATCCGGGATGGAAAGCCATGCCTTATCTTAGGCTCCGTTTGGATAGTTGTGGGAAGAAGGGAAGAAGGGAAGAAGTGAGAAAAAGTATTGGGAAGTGTGTAACTTTGTGAAGAGTTTAGATTATTTATAATTTTTTTTCTTCCTTCTTCCTTCTTCTTTTTCTTTCTTCCTATATCCAAACGCACCCTTATAGGTCTGGAACTAATCGTGCAGTGCAGACAACTGCATATAATTTTGATGGTCTATTGTTCTTTTTGTTTTCACATACCTTTTTTTCATAAAACAAAAATATGAGATCTGTTTTTTATTAAAGAAGATGCTACATGCATCTTTGAATCTATAAGCCAAGTAAATTGCACTCACACTTATGTACACACTCAGGTTACCGACACACGACGAAAAAAAAAAAAAACATATTTAATGTACACACGAAAACACACATACAGTTGATATGATTAACTAGCCAGGTTTCATAATTCAAGGTAACGAGTCGTTCGAGAAGCTGGGGACGATGGGAACAATGGCAAACCAGCTGGTGTACCTGACAACCATCTTCCAAATGAAGAACGTCGAGGCAGTGACAATGATGAACATTGCCTCTGGCACCGCGGCCATGGCACCACTTCTTGGTGCTTTTCTCAGCGACAACTACATCGGGCGCTATGCCACTCTTGCATTTGCTTCTCTGGCTTCTCTACTGGTATTTCGCTTCATTTTTTTGTTTCTCTTTTTGAAAGCATTATATATTTTGTTTCATAAATTTCCATTATAAATAATGGACCTACTTAATTTTATTGTGTTCCACGTCATAAGTTTTCTTTTCCCTCTTTGGAAGAGAGTCGTTTGGAAGTGTATCTTGTCAAAATTAAGTATTTATTCTCTATTTTGAAGAGAGTTTTGTTTTAATGGTTCAATCCTTTGTTTGGTTGAACTTATAAATGGATAAAGCTCTACAGCACGCTCAACTTTAAGTCCCACTTAAAGATCTTCAAGTGACATTAATTACTTTGTAGTACATTATGTACATATAGTAACTCTCTAGCTGTACTCTTTTGTTTTCTTCATTCATCAGTAATTAGAGACTGCCAAACTTGGCAGCGGTTTAAATTTCTTTACTCATCGAGTCAAATGTTCTAGAACCTGCAGTTGTGACTTGTGAAAACAAAAGTTATAATAATTTTTTGCATGGTCAAAACTTTGAGACTCCAATACATATATAGCCTTTTCATTAATTGATTTCCTGATTATTCAAGATCATTAAGGAAAATATTTCTAAATTACAGAGAGATCCAGAAATCCACCACCAAAATATTTCTATAAATAGACTGGCCAAAATTCAGAAAACCCCGATTCAAAGTTTCATACTTAAAAGTTACTTTTAATACAACAAGTTTACTCCAATACAATTAAATATTAATACAATTTGTCACGTTAATTTGTTCTCTAAAAATAAAATAAAAAAACGTTTTTGTCATGTGTCCACTTGTAACCGTCTGTGATTTTATCTGCTTCAATTTCCTTTTTTTATTATTCTATATGATAAATTGCTCACATAAGAAATTAAATTCATTTATATTTACCAATTTCATCCGGACTCATATTTGTCCCTATTCTGACTGAAGGGGATGGTGCTTCTGACCTTGACTGCTGCTATCACAAATCTGCATCCGCCGGCATGCAACCAGCATGTATGCCAAGGATCTACACCATCTCAACTGTTTGTTCTCATCTCTGCCTATTTTCTACTCATCATCGGAGCGGGTGGTATCCGCCCTTGCAACCTGGCATTCGGCATTGACCAATTCGACCCAAGTATGGATTCAGGCCGCAGGGGTATCAGCAGTTTCTTCAACTGGTACTATTACACCTTCACATGTGCTGTGATGGTCTCCTCAACAGTTATAGTCTATGTGCAGAGCAATATAAGCTGGGCCATTGGCCTCGGCATCCCGGCTGTGTTAATGGTCTTTTCGTGCATTGCTTTCTTCATTGGCACAAAGTTGTACGTGACAGTGAAGCCTCAGGGAAGCCCGTTCACTGGCTTTGTACAAGTTCCGGTTGCAGCATTTAAGAAGCGCTGGGTCAAGATCTCAGAACTGCCTGACAAGGAATTATTTGACCCTCCCCACCGGAGCAGTCTTGCAACTAAGCTTCTCCACACCAACCAATTCAAGTAAATATATTTCCTTATTATTATTATTATTATTATTATTATTATTATTTTATTTTTTTTTTTAAGTTGAGGTTGGATATACCATGTGTTAATATAGAGGACTTTGAGGCCATTTAGTAAAATTTTCGTTACCCCGATTGAGCGCATTTCATTATTTCAAAAGGATTAGAAAGGTGAGTTCAGTTGAACAACCAGATGTGTTAATTTGGCAACCATAGAATAAGAGGTTTGGAATAAGGTTTCTCTCTCCTCTCTCCTGTCTCCTCTTATTCTGAATAAGACTCTAATTTCACCATATGAGTTGAATTAGAATAAGGAGTTAAATAAGTCCTTATTCGAAATAAGACTTATTCAAAATACGTTCGGTTTCATTCCGATTAAGTCTTATTCTTTATATGTTGTGTTGGGCTAAAGTTACAAAGTCAAGATTATACTCAAATCTTACCGAAAAAATTAATACTAACGTTACTGTTCATATTAATTTTGATAATAACAGAAAAAAAATCAAAATTTTAATACTAACGTTGCTAGATCGTCATCCCAGTTGACGAAAGCCCAATACCCTTGGATCGTCATCCGAAATGACGATCCAACGATCCAAGGAAAAAATAAATATTAAAAAAAGATTTTGAAATTTTTTTCGTTTGGATCGTCATCCCAAATGACGATCCAAACAAAAAAATTTCAAATTTTTTTTTAATGCAAATTTTACATTTTAGTCCCCAAAGTTTTTATTATTACAAAATATATAATTTATAATTAAAAATTAAACATAATTAAAACATCTATTATATTTTATTTACACATCGTGCGTGCCGTGTCATGTCGTGTCAAACACGATCGTGTTAGAGTCTCGTGTCGTGTTGACACGAACTACTTTTTTAACCGTGTCGTGTCGTGCTTAGTGGTGAGAAGATTATTTAATTATCTTTTTAATTAAAAATAAAAATTAAGAAAAAAATTACTAAACGTTATAATTTATTATGTAATTAAGTTTAAAGTTTTTATTAATATTTTTTATAAAAAATAATAATTAAATTAGAACAATATTATGATTTAAATGATGGTAAATAATATGATGTGGTATTATAAATTGAAAATAAATTATTAATTTTGCTTAAATAATCAACATTAATAATTTTGCCAATTAACCGTGTCGTGTCGTGCTTAGTGGTGAGAAGAGTCAACATGACACGCATTCTAACACGACACGACTGACACGATCGTGTCGTGTCGTGTTGAAACGTTGTGTTAGTCGTGTCAAATCGTGTCAGATTATTTTATTATCTTTTTAATTAAAAATAAAAATTAAGAAAAAAATTACTAAACGTTATAATTTATTATGTAATTAAGTTTAAAGTTTTTATTAATATTTTTTATAAAAAATAATAATTAAATTAGAACAATATTATGATTTAAATGATGGTAAATAATATGATGTGGTATTATAAATTGAAAATAAATTATTAAAAAATATATTATGATTTAAGAAAAATTAATAATTTATTTTCAATTTATAATACCACATCATATTATTTACCATCATTTAAATCATAATATTGTTCTAATTTAATTATTATTTTTATAAAAAATATTAATAAAAACTTTAAACTTAATTACATAATAAATTATAACGTTTAGTAATATTTTTCTTAATTTTTATTTTTAATTAAAAAGATAATAAAATAATCTGACACGATTTGACACGACTAACACAACGTTTCAACACGACACGACACGATCGTGTCAGTCGTGTCGTGTTAGAATGCGTGTCATGTTGACTCTTCTCACCACTAAGCACGACACGACACGGTTAAAAAAGTAGTTCGTGTCAACACGACACGAGACTCTAACACGATCGTGTTTGACACGACATGACACGGCACGCACGATGTGTAAATAAAATATAATAGATGTTTTAATTATGTTTAATTTTTAATTATAAATTATATATTTTGTAATAATAAAAACTTTGGGGACTAAAATGTAAAATTTGCATTAAAAAAAGAATTTGAAATTTTTTTGTTTGGATCGTCATTTGGGATGACGATCCAAACGAAAAAAATTTCAAAATCTTTTTTTAATATTTATTTTTTCCTTGGATCGTTGGATCGTCATTTCGGATGACGATCCAAACTTGGATCGTCAACTGGGATGACGATCCAAGCTTGGATCGTCAACTGGGATGACGATCCAAGGATATTGGGCTTTCGTCAACTGGGATGACGATCCAGCAACGTTAGTATTAAAATTTTGATTTTTTTTCTGTTATTATCAAAATTAATATGAACAGTAACGTTAGTATTAATTTTTGTTCAACTGTCATAGTTTGGGCTTCATCTTTGATCTTCAGCACGAGATAGGCTTAGCCCAGTTAGTAATTTCACCGAGATGTACACTAGCTTTTGTGGGCCACATCACTGAATTTTTAAAGAAAATCTCCAGATATTTTTGCCAAATCAGTCACATTATTCACCAGTTTAAAGGATACACGAAATGTGGTTAATAATTCAATATCAAGCCAGTCACATCATGTACTGCCCAATTAGAAGTATATATAGATCTTAATCTCAATGTGATTTTTTTTTTTCACGACTTCATAAGAAACATTGGTGTTAACTTTTTGCATTTAACTTTGTGTGACAGGTTCCTTGACAAGGCTGCAGTGGTAACTCCAGAAGATAAAATTCAATCAAATGGAGAAGCAGCAGATCCATGGAGGCTTTGTACGGTGCAGCAAGTCGAGCTAGTGAAATGCTTCATTCGCATTATTCCAATTTGGTTTTCTTGCGTCTTGTTCTATATTCCACAATCACAACATAACAACTATACTGTCTACCAAGCACAACAAATGGATCGCCGGCTAGGTCGTGGGGGTTTTCAAATCCCGGCTGGATCCTTTGTGGTGTTCAACATGCTAACGCTGACAGTCTGGATCCCGATTTATGATCGTCTGATTGTACCACAGTTAAAGAAAATTAGAAAGCATGAAGAGGGGATAACCGTGCTACAGAGAATGGGTGTTGGCATAGCTATTTCAATCCTGGGCATGGTAGTCTCAGCACTTGTTGAGCAGCGCAGAAGATGCATAGCATTACATAAGCCACAACTGGAATTTGCATTGACCGGTGGGACTATCTCTTCTATGTCTAGCTTTTGGTTGCTGCCACAACTAATTCTTTTCGGCCTTTGCGAAGCATTTAATATGATCGGCCAAACTGAGTTTTTCTACCATCAGTTCCCAGATAATATGAAAAGTGTTGGTATGGCTGTGTTTTTTTTGGGCCAAGCTGTATCGAATTACGCCAGTGGCATATTGGTGATGACTGTTCATAAAGCAACTGGTCGAAATGGGAGCAGAAACTGGCTAGCACAAGATCTCAACAAGGGGAGACTGGATTTGTTTTACTTGACTGTTTCAGGACTCGGCATGTTTAATTTAGTGTATTTCATCATTTGTGCCAAGTATTACCAGTCCAACAGCACAGCAAATGGTGCCAACCCAAGGTTAGTGCCGAAGTAGAAGAGGAGGTGGCCATTCCTTAATAAATCATTGTGTATGTACTGAAAAAAATATTGCTAATAATCTAATCAGCTGTGGGGACTGGTGTGTGCTTTATTTGCAGTATAGTACTTGAGACATAGTTGCAGTGTAGAATTAGAGAAATACTAAGGGATGTTATTATGCATGGTATGTGTGAGTCTGTGAGATGATTTGTTCTAATTATTGGAGGCTCCTTTTGCTTTCAACTTCAATATTTACCAAACCTTGACTATAGATTTGTATTTTTGAGTTTCTATTATAAATCGACTCTTGTATAAATTAGAACTGCCATGACTTGCATTTCAAGTCCACTTACAAATAATGGGCCATTGAGCAACTGGCCTGGGACTGAACATTTTCAAATGCGCCATGTAAATAATCCAGATTAAAACGTTAACAATTGACAAGAATGCCTGAGCATTTCAAACCATTTTCCGTGCAACCTAAAACAAATAAATAAATAAAATGTCAAGGAGCCTATAATCTTCAATGTCTAATAACCTAACGCTCTGTTTGGATAGTCATGAATAAGAGCTATTTTGAACTAAATAGCTAATCTGAATTAAGAGACAATCCAAACAGTCTAGGATTACGGGCTTATTCCGAATCAGAGTAAGATTAATTAATCTGACTAGATGTTAGAATAAGAAGTGAGATTAAAATTTTGGTCCGTTAATGGTCAAAGATAAATCTCATTGTTATTCATACAGCATCCAAACAAAAACCTTTATTCTAAGATTTAAGCTTATTCTTAAGAATTTGAGACTAACAATTTTAATCCTAAATAACTAATCCTACTCTTATTCTCATACTATCCAAACAGAGCCAAAATAGTAGCTCTCTTCTACTATGTACATTCTTAGCTCTTTGTTTTCTTCTCTACCTTCTTCCACTCGTGAACCTCAGAGCCTTCAACTGGCCCTCAGCCCTGACCGTTCGACTGAAGATCGAGTCAGGTTGCAGGGGCATCAACAACTACTGGTACAAGTGCACCGGGCAGAAAAAGATAAGCTGATCACTATTCCAGTATTCCTTGTTTTTGCGAAACTTTTTTGAGTATTGACGAGATGATTTGAATATAGGGTGGTGGGCTAAATTAGGCCTTTCTAAAATAACAAAATTCTGTTGTGTTAGGCTTGAACAAACTCTCAATTTTAGTCAAACATTTTATTTGTTAGTGTGCAGTTTATTATTTATGCTCACCTTATAAAATCAACAGCACCTGTCAAAAGCCCATTTTGTTATTTCGTAAGGACAGTACATTAGTTGAATATTTTCAGATTGCCTCCTGAAATTCCTCCCAAGTTTCTGGCGAGAAGTTAATTGCAGCTAAATGAATAATTGCTTTTGTGTATGAAACCAGTAATAATGCCATACAGCATTACATAAGCAATTATTTGGAGACAACCACCAAAGTTGTGCAATTCATATAAAAAATATATATATCTTAAATCAATGTAACTTTTGACTGCCCGATATATCTAATGTTCCTTTTTGCGAGTATGCATGATTTGGTACCAACAACGAGGGGTGGCCTACAAAAAGATAAAGATTTGGGGGAAGTTGGTGAATTACAGCCACTTTAAGATGAGTTGATGAAGTGTGCTTGTAACAACAATTTAATTTTATAGAAGTAGAGTGTTCTTTGCTTCTAACAGCTTAGGATCCACTTAAGATTGTTGGGTTGGAAGCGCACCTCGTTTTGCTTGCTTCTATTTGGAGCCATCGTTAGTACAGTAATAACCACCTAACATTCAAGAAATTTCATGTGTGATAGATAGAGACATTCTACAAGTCAGCTGAGCATGTTATTAGATACATAGAGAGATGTATCATTGTTTCTTTTTTTTTCTTTTTTTCTTTTTTTTTGTCAATACCAAACACGGCTCCATGGTACAATTTAGTATAGACGTTGCTTTTTATTGTTAGCTTTTCTTTTTGGTTGGAGCTTACTGTTTGGAGTCAAAATCATCAATTAATTCGAGAAAAAATATCTATTATTTAACTTTCTCTTTGTTGAATTAATGATTATCCAATTAATTATGGTACAAGCCGACACTAGGAGTTACGTTGACTGGTGGGCCATATCTCCTATATATGTCTAGCCTTTGGTGACTCCCGAAGCCGATGCCAGTTTTCACTTAATATTCATTTTATGCCATATAATAAAACCTTCCAAACAAGTAGTTTTTTTTTTCTAGGAATGAATTTAAATTCGCTTTTGTTTAATTAACCGTTGCAAACAATTACTTTAAATTTCAACTCCACCAATATTGGGCCATGGAGCCTAATTGGGCCTGCACATTTCTACTACTTCTATTGAATTATTATTATTATTATTATTATTATTATTATTATTATTATTATTATTATTATTATTATTATTATTTATTCAGAAAAATCTTCCCATGACGAGGGGAAACCGAGAAAGGCAGATAGCAAATCATTGCTCTGATCTGCACAGCATTTACTTTAAGTAATAATAAAATCCCATAATTATAGAGTAGTGACGTGCATGATACTACTGACGACAAACAATTTCATATTCCTAATTGAAATTGGAATTGAATGTCAAAAAAAAAAAATTGAAAGTGGAATTCTTGTCATAGTCTGTCGCTAGTTTACAAACCGACAAAACATCTAACATCAGAATAATAGGTAAATTCAAATAATGTAAAACTTGACCTTATTCAGTTATTCTACTCTTTAAAACATGTCAAATTCAATTAGGTTATCCAAGTACAGATCCACTATGGCAATACACTCCGTGAGATGTTAGTACGACAAGTCAGTTCATAGCTTCTATTAAGGGTACGTGGTCTCCTACATGACTCGCCTTTCTCTAATGCAGAATCAGTCGCCACAAAAGATCCGGAGCATGGCCTCTTTGGAGAATTGAAAGATTTAAAACGAAAATATAGAAGAAATTCTATTTCAAAAAGTATAGAAGAAATAGGATAGGTAGTCTCGTGATGATTAGTTTAATTTCCACATTGATTCAAACTGTGGCCGTATGTGGCGTACATATTCTTGTTAATTACTCATTTTCACAGGTCAATTTCTATCCCCTAGTGCCTACAAAATACTAATGGAGTGTGGATAGGGATGAAAACGGATCGGATACGGAGCGGATGTTAGTCTTTCCATATCCGCATCCGCATTTTTTTTCCGGATACGGATACGAATACGAATGCATTCGGATACGGATACGGTTCGGATATTAAACGGATACGAATACGGTTCGGATATTATCGGATACGGAGTCGAATACGAATATAATTTTGTCGGATACGGATTGCATTTTAATCTTTATTATTTATTTATAATAGTAGTTTCTATAAATATAATGATATTCAATATACTCATGTCTATGTTAGTATTTTGTCAATATTAGAGAAAAAAATTAATTTCAGTATTGTTATCATTTATAATTGTCTCAATTAATAGAAAGTAAAAATAATTTTATGTTACTAGTCCAAATAAAAATATTTATTATAAGAAAATTTATTTAATAAAAATTAAGTATTATCTAATTAAAAGTATTTTCTAATATAGAGAAGTAATTATATTATATTAATCATCTTATGACGTTAAAGATACGGATAAACGGATTAATATTTATCGGATACGGATAATATCCATGTCGGATACGGATAAAGAGCGGATATTGGCCTTCCCATATCCGCATCCATATTTTTTTTACGGATACGGATACGAATACGGATATGTTCGGATACGAATACGGTTCGGATATTACGCGTATTTTTCGGATTCGGATGTGGAACCTATAGCTGTCAACGGCAGTTGTTATGCCATTTGCCGTGACGTGAAACCACTCACGAAACGGTAAGTGGCAGAGTGGAATGAAGCGTTTCGATAACGGAACGACAAACGAAACACAGAATTGTACCGTTTCGAACTGTTCCACTTTGTTTTCAGCAAAAATACATGCAATTTTTAAGTGGAACGAATAGTGGCATGGATTCTTGTTCCGTTTTCTAAACGGAACGGTAAACGGTATGAAATACAATGCCATTTTCTTAACGAAACGACATATTCCGTGCCATTTCACCACGTTAGTCAGGTCTAGTGGAACCTTGTCTACCTAACATTTCGTTATGTATTGTATCAATGGTCTATTTGGTAAGCTTCCAACATGAAGCAAAGATGGGACGTGTGACATATGCATGCGATGTAGAATTATCGACCTACTTAACTTTTTTTTTTTAAATATTCATATTAAATTAACCGTTTGAATTCGCATGTTCCAAATTTGTTCAATGATCTAACATTTGTCATGGTATTATTTGAACAAGTATAAATATAAAAGAAAATCCATCTTATTGTTGCATCTTTGAAAAATCAACACATTTGTACAGGTAGATTCCTAAATTACAAGAAGTATGTTCCCATCAATCTCAAAAGAAATAAACAAAAATAAAAAGTATATATTGTGCTCCCATCTAGCGCGGAAAAGGAAAACTAGTGGGGCAATCAATGTATGGACAACTCAAGCACCACAATGTCATTTTCACTAACAATGCTAATTTTCTGCCATAAAATGTGACCTGAACTTCTATTGATGATTTGTTGGGTCTAACACGGATTTGGCAGGCACTTATAAAAATACAATACTTGTCAAATCCTGGAAAGAAGAAAACGGTCATGTCACGTTCTGATCAGTAATTTACATCGATTTTACGGGAATTTGAAATCAACTACTTATCATTGAGCGACTATAGAAAATTCAAATATTCAGTTCCATTAGCATTTTCATAAAATTAATGGTGAATAAATATTTTTTTACAAGAAAGAACATATAAATTGATTGATGAAAAAATCTAAAATAAGTAGTAGTTAACTTCAACTTCACATGGAACTTGTACATGCATCATGAAAACATCATAATAAAATGCATTAAAAAAAATCCTAGGGACTAATTAATCCTGCTTAGCACAATGGTGGGGACATAAATCATCTCTACGGAGGCGCAAATTCAAATCCGGTTTCAGCTGGTTAATAGAGTGAGTAAATGGAACAACGGCACACGCTTCAAACAAAGAAAAAGAAGAATAAAAAATACCGCTTAGATAATTGATCCCTTAGAACTGTTAGACATGTGTAGATGTAGGTATTCTTTCGAAATGAGGAATAATTTTTACAAAGAAAGGGTACTGACATGCATATGTTTACGTGCGTACATTTATACACTCACTGTACCTATGCTATGCCTCACGACTGCGGGCTGCATAACAAAAGGAGGGAAAATTCACTATTTCTCACTTAGTAATTTTAAACACAAGTTTAATTGGATACTTGGATGCATACGTGTAGCAATCCGAATTTGCTCCCGCGCGGGACCGTCCAGCGCAGCCTACGAACCATCCGATCTGATCTGGATGGTTCGGGCCTATCGATCAGGTTACATGCACGGGGCTCCCTTTGCCATTGAGATTAAATCACACGGCTGTGATTTATGCGCCGGACGGTCCCGCGCGGGACTAGATCTCAATTTTACGTGTAGGGGCTATGTGCTCTTTCCAATTCTAATCATAGTCTTAGAATTGCCAAGTGATTATGAGTAGCGGTAGATATAACTGTTCCTTAAATTATGCATAATTAAATTGGTCCTAACTATTATATTAGCTATGACGTCAATAAATTTACAGGTAGTCTATATGGATAGACGTAAATTAATTTATCTCCTCTTTCACATTTTCTTATTCTTATTTTATTAAAAAAATATATATGTGATGGAAATTGGAAAACAGGACCGCTACCTGGGAACAAGTAGAAGCAAAAGGTTTCTCTGAGCAAAGTACGCAACAAATCAGTCCTTAATCATCTTTTGATTTTTATTTTCATTCTTAAATAATCAAAAGTATCACTTAAGTTCTACTTGGTATTAAAATTGATTGTATATAATATTATCGCCTGTCGAAAAAAATAATTGAAATAGATATGCATATATATAGCATACTGTCGTGATGATGATGTATGTAATTAAATATTATTTTATGGTTTTTAATTATGATGATAGAATCGTCGGTGTTCTAAATTGATATAGGCTAGCTATGGCAAATCATATTATTAGTATGACAATACTTGCAAAGCAAAATTACTCTGATTTGAATGAAAACATTATATTTCTAATAAATGTTAAATACTTAATCATTTTTTATATCAAAGGAAACTTAATGAATAATTGACAGTTTTTTTATAAAAAAAAATAGGACAAAAAATGATATACGGATAATGATGCATTAAGCACATTGTCTATAATTTACATTTTTGCCCCTTTTTTATGGTTTCTTCCCTCCTCGCAACTTACTTTAATTAACTTGCAGGTACAGGTGAGGAAGACTTGGAACGACCTTCACTTTACTTCCAATAATTGTCAATCCCTCCTGTAAATTGAATTGCCATGCTACCAAACCAACCAAAAAACGTTGCATCCTAACTAAGCAACAAGAGGAAAACGAATTTATTGGGTGTTCCATTTTCACTGAATTATTGTGCACAATACTTTCAAACTTGTTTTTTTAATTTTGTGGGGCAGACGGTACTGGATTTATCAGGAATTAGGGGTAGGTCTAAAAAATCCTATGACCCGAAACTGATTTGTTTTTTGCCCTCATGAGCTTCAATTTTTTGTTATTAATTTTTTTAGCAAATGGAAAATTATTTTTAATTTTAATGTGAGTATTTGTATCCCTTAGTAATTTTTTTTTTGGCAAGAAAAGGTTTGACAATAAAAATTCTTCTAAACAATACTTTAATAAAAATTTATATAAACAAAGTACTGACCCCCTTTTTTAAGTATTAATCCTTAAAAGTTTTTCATATCAATATCTAACTGTCGAAAATCATCTCTCTAAATTGTCAAGCATTTATTAACAAACTCATATTAACAGAACAAAACGCACTAATCAATTTTTGTCCAGTGTTGACCATGCTTTTGAAATATTTTGCATATGTGCTAGAATCTTAATAACATAACTACAATACTAAAAGTTTTTGTAAAACTGATTGTGCAATAATTTAAAAGAATTTCTATCTCCGCCAAAGGTTATATGGTTTTCCATCACATGGACAGCTTTGGCGGAATCACATCCTCTATCCACCTTTTAAGATTGGTAGAATGTCGACCTCTGATTTGAACCGTTAGATCTAATCTCAACGGTTAAGGGAGCCTCATGCATGTAACCAGATCGATAGGCCCGAAAAATTTTAACCGTCGAGATTAGAGGTTGGTAGAGGATACGGACCCCAGCTTTGGCAATTATTAATAAAGGCATTTCTATCTCGAAAATTAATAAAAACGGTTTTTTTTTATCACATCAGCAGTTTTAGAAAATATTTCTCAATTAATTTCATAATATTTCATACCTAAAATTCGTCATAATTTGATTAGTTCATAAAAATAACTAAATAAGTGAGGTTGATATACTTCTCGGCATTTTGCAATTAACTTCTTCATATTCATTCAAATGGAAGTTGCAAATCAATTGTACATGTTGATGGCAATTTCAGCAAGAGAATTTACTTGTAAAATTAGTTATTGTTCTACACACCTAGTAATTATGCTTATGCTTGAAACGAATGTGCTCAGATATTGTACATAATAATTATAAAAAATATATATATGAAAACTGTTATGGTAAGCCAAATAATGTAAGGAGCAAATATTTTTTATCAAGCAAAATAAATAGGGGCACGTGGTGCTGAGATATAGTCCATAGACCGCGCCTAGAAAAAAATTCTTCAAATTAGTTATATAAAAGCTTATATTATTTTCTTATTTTATTTTATGTTCTCCCCCATCATTCAATCGCTTTCTCATACGGTTACAAAAGGGACCTACCTACTAAAGCAAAAGAAATGTTTTAATCATCACTTTTATTTGTATTTTGACCATGATGTTGTATGGCCTTGTGTCCTTAAAAGATTTTGGGTAAAACTACGTTTCAGCGCTCTGATTTGATTTAATTAGTTTTTGTGGAATTCCAGTGGAAAATATGACAAGAAAAGTTCACAAGGAGTGTATTTATTAAAGCAAAGCATCTTATAAAGCTTTGTCTTACCAATCTGGTGTTTTATCAATCAATTTATCAGAAGACTTCAGATAGATGATAAATCTGAGACAAAATGTGATGTCTGATATTTTATATATGGCATTCACATGCACTTACGACATATGTCAATTACATATATTCAAATCTCTCATGAGAATTGTTAACTATGCATAAATTCAAATTTCAATAGAATTCACATCGAACAATAAAAATGTTTATATGATTCACACTCCATCAAGAGTGTGAATTCTACATTACAGCGGTGAAAAACAAGCTACGGCCCCTAAATTTTTTTTTTAAAAATCATCATTCCTTTTTTTTTAACTTTTCTAAGTATCATTTGTAGTTCTTTACTGCCGTCTCAATCGTAGTTCTGGTCATTGAAAAAACAATCATTCTCTTATAATGTAATTCTGCTATTATGTCGGAATTTGTTCTGGTCATTGAAAAAAATCACATTTAAACAAGACAATTGTGCCAAAGAAAGTACCTCCGACAATTGCAGATATATATACTTACTTCCGTCACCCCTTTAGTTTTTCTTTTTCCATAAAATTGCTGAGGGAAATATTGTTGTGGGTTTTTATTTCTTGCTGCTTAAATTATTAAACAGCACTATAAGAAAAATTGTATTATGTTCAAAATATTACAACATAAAATGAAAGAAAAGAAAATTAACTTGACGAATATTAACAGTAATTCGGGTAAATTTTCTTCTTTTATTATTTGGAGATGAGTTTTACGGAGAATAGATTGCAACAATTATATTGTGTTGTGTCGACAGCAATATATATTTCTTGTGAATTATTATCATATATTCATATATCATATATGACGACTGCAAATATTGTGCTTCAAGCGAGCAGGGCCAGGTACAAATGATCTCCATTTTTTTTCCTTTTTTTTTCTGTCCTACTGATGAGATTAATTCAATTTTATTGAAAGGCCAGTATATCTGCTTGAGTGTTGGTACGTGATAATCAGATTAATTAACATGCATAGCATAACCAACAAACAATAACATCTTAACAACTAAACGGGCATCTCCAGTGTCTCAAACTGGAGAAATCAAAGGCGGAGGCGCAATGTGCCTGGAATTACGCTTCTTTTGCGGATAGATACCATGAGTGTCCATGAGCATGCCTAATTGCCTCCATTATAAAATCCCTCTAACACCAAGACCAAGAGGAGACCCTCATTGTAATTGTATAAGATCAGCGCCAGTACCAAGGCAAAAGGAATCCATTCAAATCTGAGGCGTGGTATCAGGCTATCAGCACAGCAGGGGAATCAGAGACACAGACCAGAGGTCTTTGTATTGTATTGTATTTGTATATATAAATAGAGAGAAAGAGAGCAGAGAGAAATGGGAGAAGAGGTGAAGCTGAAGGAGGAAACGGAGAAGATGGAGAAACTGGAGAAAATGGAGAACGGCGGTTCTCCTTCCTCTCCAGCTGTCAAGTACTATGGCTGGAGGGCTATGCCTTACATTATTGGTATTGTTCATTGCAATTTTTTTTTCTTTTTATCTATTTTTCTGGGTTTATTACTAATTAATTTTTGGGTGTTGTTGCTAATTAGTGTTTCTTTATGTTCTGTGAATCTAGCTGTTTGGGAATTTTCATTTACTTGGTTTTAGACTTTTAGTTAAGAGCTCGTTGTGCATCCTCTGTTCTGGTTTTCATTTCATTGGCAATTTGGCATCATTCATTTTTATGTATCAGATTTGTTGACTTGAAATTCAACTATCCATTGGAAATTTTCTCAATCCAAAACAGGAGAAGTTATTGTATTTCATACCATTTTTGTTAGTACAGTACTACAGTCGTACAGATAGTTTTGGGACCCAGTTGCATAAAATGCACTTCAATGTTTAATTTATCTTTTACAAAGCTTCATGTTTCATGTAGAGAACTAATTAAGAAGTTGTGACTGGTTCCTCTTACAATCAATAAAAACAAGACCTCCTCTGTTCCCTTTTAGGAAAGCTAAAAAGAATAGTCAGAACTCATAAGATAAACTAGCAAATTATGGATAAGAAAATTCTCCTTTGTAATTATTGTACTTGAATAATGACTGATGATATGTATAGGCAATGAAACCTTCGAGAAGCTCGGAACGCTCGGCACATCGTCGAACTTGCTAGTGTACCTGACAAGTGTGTTTCACATTAAAAGTGTCGATGCCGCAACATTGATCAACGCATTCAGCGGCACAACCAGCTTTGCACCAATCATCGGTGCATTCCTCTCCGATGCCTATCTCGGCCGCTATGCCACTCTGGCCTACTCTTCCATTGCTTCCCTAGTGGTAAGTCTCCTTTGATCAACTTCAGTACATACAGTCATTTTTGTTTTTGTTTACCTTTTTTATTTTTAAACGGTTTGGTTTTATACTTCTATTAGATAATAAAGAAAGAGCTAATTAATAAGTTAATTCCTTGGAACAAGTATTTGTTTATTTATTGTCGTGAGGGAGTTGAAAACTGTTTCTTCGAGGGTTGATTAATTAATTAAGGAGGAAAGTTAGCCGTTGAACTTGGTTCTTTATTTTAAACGCGAATAAATAGGAAATGAATAAAAAAATTTGTACTATCTGTCAATTCCCAACCTTAAATATCGCCAACAACTTTTAACTAACATTTGGAACAAATTTAATAGTCAAGTGTATATATTCTATAATATTTTGGTGTGTATGTGACAATATCAAAGTGTATCCAAAGTGATATGTTAAAAAAACAAATGAGTGTTCATTTGAAATTTTGAAAACATCCATCCATCCAATAGATAAGAGTTCATTTGAATAATATCCAAATGTGTATTAAATTATAAATAAGTATTTATTCTGGCACTATAATGGATAATAGGTGAGTATTTATTCAGCTAGAAACAATTTGTTCAATAAGTGTGAAATTACAAAATACGACTATATTTTGTTATCTTTGGAAATTATATTAATGACATAAGTAGTTATCCAGTAGTTATCTGGTAGGAATAAATAAAGACACAGAGTTCATTAAATGCGTAGTTGGTCATGTGAGAAAGTAGAAGCCAAGTAGAAGCCAAGTTGGCACCAGGACAGCATAGGTGACCCTGTTCCTCTTTTGTATCCTTTTCTCATGATTTTTAACGACTTGTGTTTCCTTTTAGTCAAGTTGTACTATTGACTAATGTTTTTTTTTCTTTTTTTTTTAAAAAAAAAAACCAAAACTGACTGTAGATATTTTTGGAATATGTTATTTTCAATATACATATGTGCATGTGCTCCATGGCAGCAGTATCAAAACTACAATAAATATTTTTATAAAAAAAAATTATATAAATATTATTTTAGTGTAACAGGATCTAGCAAAATATATTGGTGATACACAGGAAAAATGCCGCAGAAAAACCCATATGGCATATACATGTGGCCTGTGGGCTAGACTATATTATGGTTGTGTAGGAAGGAGATACATACCTCATTTATTTTTTAGGAAAAAAGGACTATCAATTGGATCATGATGTCCCACTTTAGCTTGCATGTATTTCGAGTTATAAGATTTGAAGCAACTGTTTCTCAAACTAGCCACCCTGTTGGTAGGGGTGTCAACGGCACAGTTTTTCGCATTATGCCGTTTCGTTTATATTAAACGGAACGGTTTGTGGCATGAAATTTTATACCGTTTTCTAAACGAAACGGTATGTGGCACAGTTGGTTATGCCGTTTCGACCGTTTTAACCTCATTTCAAACCGTTTTATGTGTAATTTTTAAAGTGGAACAGTTGATGGCACATAAATCTATTTCGTATAATAAACGGAACGGTAACGGCATACCGATTTCATACCGTTTTTAAGTGGCACGATAACGGCACGAGGCGAAACCGTGGTCGTTAACCACGTTAGGCACCCCTACCTGTTGGTACCAAACTACCAAAAGAAAGAAGAAGATATTGCCTGCGGGGTTTTCTATTAAAAAAATAAATAAAGCAAAAGGAAATGAATAGAAATGGAAATGTCAAATGGTATGCACCATACTGTAGGCCAGCTCTTGCATATGACTTACCTTTCGTATTTTAAGTATAACAATTCAAACAAATTAAATTGTATATCTAAATTATTTTTTGCTTTTTGCCAATTAAAAAAGCACGGCCGAAGGTTTTAATCATCTTAATCTAGTGCGCATCATGTGGTGTGGTTCTCTGAACGCCTGCTAAGCCTATATAGTAGACCCTTATATTGGCTCATATTCGGATCTTCTGTGGCTCTGGTTGATGGTGACCCCATTGTGTTGTGACCCGTTCCGAAATCGATTTTGCTTTTCTATTCTCACCATTTTGTTAAATCATGCATTTAATAAGTCATGATTTAAACTCCGATGAGGTTATACAAATTTTGATGCAAAAGATATCACTTGCATTTTAGTATTGCACGGCACAGATTCCTTAATAATAAAGCACAGGAGATCGGATATTCGGTGTTGTTCAGTTCTTATCCGATTTGTCAAATTTCCAATTAGTTAGTATTATTATAATAAGGCGACGCGGTTGGCGCCATCAAATAATGTGAAGCACTATAATACTATATTGAGATACGAACCCCTACTATTTTTTATTTACTCCACGTTTGCAAGTGCAAACGTTTGACAATGAACTATGATCTTGTGGAAGATACTGCATTTAGAAAAAAAAAAAATTCTCAAAACTATTTCATGAGATCCTGTGGAATGTCAACGAATACTATGGTTCCGTTTGGATAGGTGTGGGAAGAAGGGAAAAAATGAAAAGAAGTATTGGAAAGTGTGTAACTTTGTGAAGAGTTTGGATTGTTTATAATTTTTTTTTCTTCCCTCTTCCTTCTTCTTCCTTCTTCTTCTTGCATCCAAACAGAGCCATGATCCCATAATAATACTTTCAAATTGTATGAAACATATTTTTTGTGTCCATATATAATTTTGTCCGATTTATGCTGTTTATCATAATTTTGTTTCTTTTTAGAGACGCATCAATTTCAATACATTACATAACCTAAAACAAGGTTCGAATGCAAGTCGAGTTCACTAAAATAACGAGTATGAATCTACATTTGATGTTGCAACTATATCCGCGATTGGGTCGTTTTGAGTTCCTATTTAAATTTGTTGTTCTGATTCTTTTTCCTTTTTTTTAAGGTTCAATCTGAGTCCAAATCCGATCCATTAGTAGCCTAAATCACGAGAAACAGCAACCAATTAATATAATAATTTTTTTAAAAAAATCTTTATGATTGGCATTGCACCATCATAAAAATATATATATATATTTGGATGTGAGAGGCACTTCCACAATGGAGATGGACATGCGCTAATTTTTCCAAAAGAAAAAGTCAAAGATTGTAGAAGCGAATATTTTGTCTACTATGCAAATAGAGACAATGGTCTCCTCTTTTCGGAAGCAATGCGTCACCCTATCCTCCACAATTGAGAATTTGAGATAGATCAACTGTGGTCTTTATGAAATAGTATTGATGATTAATTGATTATAGAACTAGCTAAATTAAACTATACCTAAGCCATGAGCTTGTAAGAAAAGCATTTTTTTTTTCAACCCAAAAAAAATAATGATAAAAGCATTTTTTTTTCAGACAAGTAACATTATACAGAGTCTTGGGAAGTGAATATCTTGAAGATAAGCTCTTACTTTGCTTTTTTTTCTCTTTAATATAATTATTTTCGACACCAGAAAATTCATCCTCTTATCAATTGTTATACGTTAACATGGGAGTTGAACATGCGATCCATTAGGTGGAGCTATTCAAAAATATTCTAGGGATTGAACCTATCGGGTCATGTCTGATCCTTACAGAAGTACAGAAAGAAGAATAATTCATAATTGCGCATGGAGTGTGGATGAAGAATATAATTTGAAGCTTTATTTGACTAGGATGATTAGACTATGCCCTTCACTTGAAAGTACTGATTAGGTGCACTAAGATTAAATTTTTACTGATTAGGTGCACTGAGATTCAAAATTTTATATACTTAGCTAAAAGTAGAGAAACAGTCACTGATTTACTGCCTTGATATGGGACCAAACATGTGTTTAGTATGCTACAAGCCATACAAAAGGAACACAAGCAAGCAAAGTGATCTTATCATGTCCTTTCATTTGATGTTAGGTACGTTAAGCTTTTAATAAAGGTTTCATTATTCTTTTCCAATATGTATCTTCTTCATAATGCAATAATGTGACTGCATATCTACCAAGATATTGTATGAATGAAAATATATCTGATCCAAAATATTTTTTAAATTGAACTGAATATGACCGAAATTTACTTTTTCAATTGGACTGAAAGATATAAATTGAATCATGCTAAATTTTCACTGATCTGTTAATGATGCAGTAAATCTGTAGATGTAGTTTTGTCAAGTGACAGGCATTAAATTAATAATAAAAGTAATTATAATAATATAACCAATCTAGCCCAAGCATACCAATCACAGTTTTAACTAGGAAAAATAGAAATAATAGTAAGCTGATAGCAAAAGGTTTGTCGCTTGTATTGTTTCTGGTTAACCTTGGAGAAATTTGATTGTATTGTATAATCATCACAAAAGAAGCAAACGCAAGAAACTGATGAGTAGGTAACCTTTTTCTTTTGAAAAAGAGTTTAGTTGGTAAACCATCGTTTGAATGTGGTCCACCATCCACCTTCCTTTATTTCAGATTTGGACAATTTTGTGTCCGTTTGTTGAAAACCAAAGAATAGAGACAACTCCTAACTGTTTTATGGATGAATAGAAGTTTGACTTTTCTACAGGCCCATCAAATATAACAAACTAAATTTAAATTGTTCAAATTTCAAACAATATTCTCCTAATTCTCTATATATTTAGGTTATCAACAGAAGTTTCGGCAGGATATTAACTTGTTATATGATTTTTTTTTTTGTAAAAGTTTTTTGGGTGCTTTAATTTCTAAAATTGATACGCCTAACCTATAGCTGTCGGAGTAGTTCATACTGCTCATGGATAAATGTTCGATTATGACTTGAATTTAGCGTTTTAGGAAATATCTTTTTTTCTTTCAATAAAAGAGTTTGTTAGCAATTTCTGTTATGAAAGAGAGTAAGAGACAGACAGATAAAATGTCACGACAACTGAAGCTATATGTGCTTAGTTGTAAAGTAGAATTTTCACATTTAACACGTGTTGTGTGTTTTACCACCAATCTGTAGGGAATGTTCATCCTTACTCTGACAGCAGCAGTCTCGGGACTACATCCTCACGACTGCAAGGTCGGTGATACATGCCAAAAGGCCACAGCAGGTCAGATGGCGGTGCTGTTTGCCTCTTTTGCATTTCTAGTCGTAGGAGCCGGTGGTATCCGACCCTGTAGCATGCCCTTTGGTGCTGACCAGTTCAACCCCAATACTGAAGATGGGAAGCGAGGCATCAACAGTTTCTTTAACTGGTACTAAGACATGACCATATATAGCATGTAACTAAAATAACTGGGAGACCGGAGCATTTTTGAAATGCTTAGATCCAAGTTGAGAAAAATCTGATTGCTTAATAGTTTTTACCAGATAACCAAACTTAGCATACGCGTTTAATAAGCTACATGTAAAATCAACTAAGCACAAAATGCAAATGCATCAACATATTTATGTGTTTATTAAGAATTTAAGTGCATTTCCAGGTACTACTTCACCTTTACTGGCGCCATGATGATATCTGCGACAGTGATAATCTATGTACAGAGCACATTGAGTTGGTCGATTGGGCTTGCAATCCCGACTATCCTGATGTTTGTCGCATGTGTTTTTTACTTCATGGGTAGTAAAATTTACGTGAAGGTGCTGCCAGAGGGAAGCCCCTTCACGAGCATTGTACAGGTTTTTGCCGCTGCGACTAAAAAGAAGGGTCTCAAGCAACCCAAGGACCCAAATCAGGACCTCTTTGACCCGCCCCATGTCAGCTCCCTTGTAACCAAGCTACACCACACTGACCAATTCAGGTAATTTAATGCGCATAAATGCAATCTACTCTTAAATGTGCATACTAATATATGTTTTTCTTTTACTGAAAGTCAAGAATTTTTCTTCAAAAACAGATTTCTCGACAAGGCTGCGATTGTAACCTCATCTGATGAAATAAAACCAAATGGTTTCCCAGTCGACCCATGGAAACTATGCAGCATACAACAGGTCGAAGAAGTCAAGTGCCTCCTAAGGATCATCCCAATATGGACTACTGGTATCATATATTACTTGGCAGTGGTACAACAGTCGACTTATGTGATACTAGCAGCCTTGCAGTCTGACAGGCATCTCGGACCCCACTTTCAAATCCCAGCTGCATCCTTCACAGTATTCGCAATGCTTGCACAGACACTCTGGATACCTTTCTATGACCGTCTTCTTGTCCCTAGGCTCAGAAAATTAACTGGGAAGGAAGAGCCAATAAGCCTTCTGCAGAGAATGGGGATCGGCATTCTCCTCTCCACTGTCGCAATGGTTGTATCTGCTGTTGTAGAGGTGAAAAGACGAAGCATTGCAAACCATGGTTCAACCATAGGAACAATGCTAGGTGGAGGTGCAATCTCTTCCATGTCAAGCCTTTGGATGGTGCCTCAGCTTATGATTTTGGGTGTTTCAGAAGCCTTTAACTTGATTAGCCAAATCGAGTTTTACTACAAGGAGTTCCCTGAACACATGAGAAGTGTAGCAGGTGCGCTAGCATTTCTGAACCTCGCATTTGGCAACTACTTGAGTGGGTTTTTGGTTACGATTATCCACAAGACAACTGGTGCAGAGGGGAGAAAGAATTGGCTGTCTCAGGATCTCAACAAAGGAAGACTAGACATGTTTTACGTGGTAATTGCTGGGATTGGTGTTTTTAACTTGATTTATTTCATCCTTTGTGCCAAGTGGTATAGGTTTAAAGGTGCTCGCCAGTAACAGGTACGAGTCTGAACTGGGAGTTAGTAGTATGTGAAAATTTTACAAGCTTTTCTGGCTTGAAGAATTACAAGTAGATATGTTTTGGCTTGTGTAGTTTGTTGCCTATTATTTCTGTGGTTATGCATATTGAATTGAGTTCAAAACATGATATCCAAATAATATATTGTATTTATTTAGTCACCTTAATCTTTCTACTTCTGTGTTATATTCCGTAGATGTTAACATGCATTTTCTGAATGTCGACCTCTCATCTTGTTACTCTAAGGTCATTACTGTGTTTCGATATCAATTTTAATTCCATGGTATTTCTCGAATCATCTTCTACGCAAAGGGCCAATTTTATTTTCAAGGGAAATGTTGATCGAAAAGACAAAGAAAAAAAAAAAAAAGAAGGACAAGAATTGAAGCAGCAACAATCGCCTCTTATTATCGGATTATGCACACATGTTACTAACAAAATGCCTAGAATTCTTACTATCTACAATGATTTTGCAACAAAATCGAAATACAATATTTTACAAATCAGTAATCACCAAATAGCTCTGATCAGCATTTGTTACCACATGGAAAGAATTAAAAGAGGGAGCAAAAATGAAAGAAGAAATATTCAACCTGACACCCATGTCATTAGTTAAATCTAGAAGATCTTTCTTTTACTAAACTGTACCTGCATTATGGTCAATAGATTGCAGGAAAAGAAGGTAAATTGGCTGTCAAACGACTGTAAGCAGGTTATTTTCATGACCACTTTGCTGCACAACAGGTCGCAGTGGGTCGACTGTCCAAACACCATCAACAATGAATTTAATCTGTAGCCCAAAAAAAGTTCAAAAAGCTGATCTATTGCGTTATCTCATATATATATGCTACTTGACTACTTCATTTATCGATAAAGGAAAATGGTAAGCTTACCTCATATTTGCCAGGATATAGCATCAAGTTTAAAGAAAAAATGCCTTCTCTCGACTTTTCCATTCTCCTCTGTACATCACAAACAAAAGCATGACATAAAAATTTTATGTATAGAAACATAAACCACTATGTAAAACAAATTAACTAAACCAACCTCTTCTGAATTGTTCACTAAGATATAGCATTAGATAATTACAGATCTAGAATCAAAGACAAATTGACTTAAATAGCCTATTCGTATTTTATATCCTTGCATGTTCCCATACTTGAATAATACAAGCAATTTGAATGTACAGCATTTCTATCCACAATTGTCAATTACTACAGTATTGCACCGATAAAAGGAAATACCTTAGATGTCCATCCATCAAAGGAGCCAGCCAAAAGGACCTCAGAAGCAGGATTAGGCCACACGACACTTATATTTCGGAGGCCACATAGAGCCCTTCGGGCCTCATCAAGCCTCTTTTGATTTTCTTCCATTAATTTCTGTGCTTCTCTGTTCAAATTTAATTAAATCAGAGATTACAATATGAGATTTCACATGCTCGGGGCAATAATCAATTTACAACTGAATTAAGGCTTAAATAAGCCACAAGTTCCAACAGAAAAAGCAAAATGACCTTCATAGAATGGTCCATTACCAATGGAATTGCAATGTTTCTCATTACCAAACCTGATGTGGAAACTATAAACAAGATCTCAATAATCTTTTGAATAAAAAGCATCCACTTCATCCATATTTGCAGAACATTAACTACGTTCATAATTAAAAAGTTCATTTTTGGTGGAAAGCAATTATTCAACAGCTTATCCAGGTTGCTATAGAGTGCTTTCTTTGCCCAATGAATTAGTTCTGGACATCAGGCCTGTGTGTCGTGAAATGAAGAATAAACTGATTGCTGTTCAATTTTTCTAACCAGATGGCATACAAGTTATTTTGAATTATCAGTTTTTCCTGGCAGATATAAGATATCATATGAGATATGGTTGTCCTGTTATGGAGATAGTTGATGCAGGTTGTTAAAACAATAAACAAAACAAGCAGCATTTTAGTTTTTCCTATATACTTGGATCAGTTTTTATGCATGCATCCATTCAGAAAAGAAAAACAAATTTTGATATCTGATTTATACATTATCTGAAGTGCCATCTTGCCTTCAAGCACTGAGAGCTTTGCACGAAGTGACCGTACTTCATCTTTAGCCTTCAATATGTCAGTTTCTCGAAATTCCCAATCATCAGAGAGATTGCCCAACTTAGCAGCAGAGCTCCCATCTATCTGGTCCAGCCAAAACTTAATTTTCAATACTCAAATTAGCCCTTCTACCACATCTTAGTTTAGATCAAGGCCAAGTCAAGTAAAAGTTACTCATGTATGCCAAGCCTTTTGACATAACAAAATTCATCAGTAACATGTTTGTGCAATTTGAATGCCAACATGTATATTTATTTATTCAATCTGTGCTTATCAAAACAATAGCTTCCCAGAGTTAGAGAGGCAATATTGTCAAAATTCAGTGATAATGCATGCACCACCAGAAAAAAATTTGCTATGGTTGCCAGTTACTGTACCCTAGGGTATTATCTGAACAAAACAAATCCCTCCCCCTTATTGCACTGAAGATGGTTGCGTGAAGGGTATGTCAGGGTTTTCATGAATGAGGCCCGAACAAAGGGGATGAGACAGAATCGCAACCGCCAAAAATCATAAGAAGATTGCTTTTTGTTTTTTTTATTAAACCCTATTTTTATTCAATCTAGTTTTTTATTTTTTTTATTTTAATATGGGTTATGATTATGTTGCACTTGTATTTCATTAGTTCTGATTCTTTTCTCTGATATCCCTTTCTTTATCCCGTAACATTTTCATTTGTTTACTGAAATTTTAGTAGGCATAAGCCTACTACTTAAAAAATATGACACAGATATTAGAAAACTTGGTGATATCCAAACACAATAGTTGGGTTTAAACTTTTTTCACAAAAATTCCATTAAAATCACTAAATTAACAAACATGGAACTCACTTCGTTCGAAAGCACTTTCTTTACTCTTGACCTTACAGTGTCAAGTGTAGAGCTGAGGCTTGACTCCAAGTCCTGGATGCGCTGTCGCATCTCTCCCACCTCATGAGATGGTTTTTTCCCACTTCCCCTACTGCCATTGAGACCTGCACTATAATGAAGCCTACCATTGCTGAAATCATCCTTCAATGTGTTAGACTCTAGTGCTGTTCGCTCTTCAGTTAGAACAATTTTGACAGCTGCATGCACATCATGTCTCTTGTATTAATTTCTGATAGATAAATACTTAAGAACAATTCATGAATTAAATTTGAACTAGCACAAACCTTCATTACTGCTAGCAGAGTTGTCATTGCCAAGACTCAATCTAGTATCAGATGTTACAGAATTGACCGAGCCATTTGAAATTGAACTTCTCCCATTTTTTGATCGACCCATGTGATACTCATGCAACAGTTCCTCTTGGAGTAGTGAGAAGTTGGGTTTGTTGCTCATCTTGCTTATTTCTGTGGGATGCTTATGGTTGAAGGAAGCTGCAGAATAAGAAAATTGAAACAAAAGATGAATAAGTTTATTATCAGACTAATTTTAATAGAAAAAGCTGTGGTTTTCATTCTGGTTCTAAGCTTTTAGTTTGATTTGAGTTAAACCACAGCTCTGTGTTAAACTGGGCATAACCAAGCTTCTGCCATTTCTGGCAAAATCTACTGGATGAATTAAAGAAAGAAGTCCGTAGCAGTGAGGTCTAGTTGTATTGATCAAAGTCATGGAAAAAATCATATGGAACATGGGTGTGCTGAGAAAAAGAAATGTTGGAAAATTTGCCAATCAAACAATCAACATGTTACTGTTACGTGATGACACAGAATGGAAGAAGAGGGTGCTTCTCATATAAAAAAGTGAGAATGTTTAATAAGAAATTGCTATGTAATGTAGAATCCCTGGTTCTTGTCACTAAAATAAGGTAGTAATTGTCTCTCTGGAACAATATCAAGATGAGAACTGTTGAAGCTGTGGATAGCATACCAAATAAAATATGCTCGAAAATTAAAATGAAGGTGTTACAGTCACATTCATGAATTTTATGATAGCCCATACATACAAATTCAAGTCAAATCTTAGTAAACCAAATCCATCTTTTTTATCCCCTGAAAGTTTCATACATGCTATTGGGTTCATAGCTCTGCCTCTGATAAGACTCAATTCAGGCATCAATCAGTTCTTACCAACCATCCAACATTGAATTCCTAAAATTATGCAACAAACAGCAGTAAATCTGGACCTTACCTACTTCTCCGGGATCAAGCTCACGCTTACTGTCGGAAGTTTGACCATGTCCTTTCTTATCTTTTGCTAGGCTCCTTTGCTTCTCTATTCTTTTCAATATGCCCTCCAGTCCAATATTATCTGAGTTTTCTTCCTCGTCCCTTTAACAATTAGATAAAAAGTTAAGGCATAAAACCCATCACATATGTTATAACATTTGCCAATTTAGCATGTCACAGCAGTCCTTTGTGGTTATACAGATTATACTCTGTATGATGCCATGATGTCTAACCAAACATAAGGTCCATGATTGGCTAACAACAAACCAGATAGTCAGGTTATATGCAATGTGGTTGTTTTGTCCTCACGGAATGCAAATAAGATACTAAAATTTATTTACCGCACACAAACCCGTATGCAAATGTAATAGCCTGCCCGAAATACTGACTAACCCTACCGATGACAAATTTTGCGACAATTGCCTTATTCTCCTTATATCCCGATGACAACATTTGCGACAATTGCCTTATTCCCCCTATATCCCGACGACAACATTTGCGACAATTGCCTTATTCTCCCGATGACAACATTTGCAACAATTGCCTTAATCTCCCTATTGTCAGCACAAGAAATAGAAAGATTTAATTCAGGCCTAACTTCCAGTATCTAATCGAGATACCAAAAGCTTTTATTTTTCAATAGCTAGAGCTAACCAAGCCAATATATGAAATGAAACTAAATTAAACACAAAATAATGAGAAACAAAATAATGAGTCTCACATGGATCTCCCAGAGACAGAAACCTCAGGATAATCCGGATGACCGCCACGATGATTCTCTCTAACCTCGGCCTCCTCTCTCAACGCACCATCCTCTCGCACAATTCCACTATCAGAACCAGAATTCTCCTCCTGTCTCCCCCGTTCCTTGTTCAAATCCCAGCCAAACGCAAGCCAACCACCTCGCGCGGCAACGGCCTGGGCCAAATCCCTCCGTCCGGCCTCAATCAGCTCGTTCTTGGTAGGAAAAGTGTCGGGCTTCTTGGAGCAGCGCATGAACTCGAATATCTCCTCCTCCAACTTCTGATAGTCCCCGCCATACGCAAACGCATCGCCTCCGCGATCCCTCCGCCTGGCGTTGGCGTTGGCGTTGCTGGATCGGAGAGAAGGAAAGGGGAGGGAGGAGCGAGAGAAGGAGGTGGGGAGAGGAGAGGGTTTAGTGGAGCGAGAGAAGAGGAAGAAGAAAGGAGGAGGTGCCGTTGATTGTGCCATCATTAACCTTAACCAGCATGGTTATGGTTCAATGTTGATGTTTCCAATCCAAGTAATAATAATAAGTGTTTTTTTCTTTTTTGGTTGTTGGAGAATGGAAATGATGGCAACGGAGGTTTTGATTTTGAGCTCAAAACAAAACTCAAAAGTGATGAATGAATGAATGGATAAGTTGTATGTACTTGGGCCGGGGTGATTCTGGCGCGACGTGGCGAGTGGCGACCACCTAATAAAAGGAGACAAGGAGTCGAGCTTGTGACGTTTGATCGCCTGTGGACCGATTTGAATACGTTAGAATGTGGCGAGTCAATGGGAGATCTCTGGTTGTGGTGTTCGGGTTTACTTCCGTAGTTGTCAGACGTTTTGACAGGCGCGTCAGGCTAATTATGTCTCAACCAGTGTAACAGTGTTGAAAGATTAGCAACTTCCGATGAAGAAACATACAAAAAAATAAATAAATAAATTCCGGTGGTGATGACGATAACTCCCTTTACTTTAGTATTTTATTTATAACTTAGTATCCAATATCCACAACCTAAGCACATCGCCGAGTTCATTTCTCATATCACTAATTCATTTTTTGGCAAACTAAACAATATAACACGACTATGTTGCATTTGCTCAAATGCTACATGTACTTTAAAGATTATAAGCCGGTGTGTATGTAGATTAGCGTCGCCTTAATGTGTGTCAAATAAATGATACTTTCATTATTGAAAGATGTTTTTTTCCCAACAAATTAAGACATGAGGTGTTATTATCTATTAGATAAGAGTTGTAATCCCACATGTTTATTGTTTCAAAATTGTCATCGTATTTTCCCTATGATTAATTTGATTTTCAAACATCAGACCCAAATTATTGATCTTATTCATCTTACAAGTTACAATGATGCTTTATACTTTTGGATTTTGCTTCAAATGGAACTGAGAGAATTTTTTTTTTTAAGATAAAATGGAATCAAGTTATCTAACTTATTTCAAAATTTAATTACACATAAAACCACCAGCCGGTTTCAAATATGCAAGACTGCAACCTCCACTAAAGATGTGTAACTTTTTTTCACTAGACCAAGAGCTAGTACTCGAAATCGAGAGATCCTAAAATGAATAAATTATTTAATTTTCATACATGTTTCTTTACTCTTTTGATTAATATGAACTTGATAAATTATAAAAGAAAATTATTTGAATGAAAATTGCTGGTTCTCCGGCCCTAAAAAAAATGGATAAATTATAAAATAATACATGATTAAAAATAATACAACAAACATTTTGGCTTCAATATTTAGTATTCAGATTTTAAAATGTATAAATATAAGTTAGTTTAAAAGTTTGTGGAAATGGTGGTACACGTCCTGATAACATATGCGTAATAACTTTTATTGCAAAAGTTCCTATAAATTTTCCGAATTTGATCGGATGGCTTTTCTCAAAATTAAATTAAGTTAAACTATGTTTTCTGTCAAATTAATTGATTTAACATGATTACAAGGTGCCTCCCACCGAGTCACATTAGTGTGCTCCAAGTCTATGATTCTATGAAACCCTTTGATGATTAATATACGTCCAAGCCGCATGAAGACACGTGCGCTGCAACCTTTTAATGAAGGAAAATCACGTGCAGCAAGGGCCAAATTAGTACCGTCCGATTTTCATCAGAGTGCCTTGCCATTTCCTTAGTATATTTTCATCAGAGTGCCTTGCCATTAAAAAGAAAATGCTAAGGAGACACCTGAGATTTAGCAGTGATAGGCTGATAGCAGCTGTCAAGTGTCAGCTTAAATGGATGGACCCTGACCATGAGACAGAAGGAAACACACGCACCAGAGTCTCGTGAGTTTCATTAAATTATTATTATTATAATTCGAACATTTAAGTTACGTGGATCGGATTGAGATGCTATTGGAAGTTTGGATCCATTCACAAAACTACAAAAGACGCCAGATTCATAAATGGCTTAATTCATAAAAATACAAACCATTGGTCATTGCTGTGAGGAAATTGGGAGGCATGGTACACTACAACATACACAGCTTTTACAAAGACACAATTATCTTCCTGAATGCTTCAAAAAGTCTAGCCAAATTTTTTTGGAAGACTCGCTCTAGTCTTGCACAACTCGGTGTTGCAAAGACCTATTGGAAGATTTATTTACTATGTTGGTAAAGATGTGTAATAGTCTAGCAGAATAATTTTTTTACTACACCTTTTAATTGCAACAATAGCATGACAAAAAGTCTTCCAAGGATGAATATGTTGCTACACCTATTTCGATAACAGCAAGATCAAATGATGTTGCCGTATATTTTTATTTTATAATTAAATTATAATATAATAATAATTAATTTAATATTATAAATTTGTTTGCAACACCAAATGGTACAATCAGCAAGACATTTACATTCTAGCTAAATTTTCAATTTATTCACATTTACATATAATTAAATGAAATATACGAATCAATATAAAATTAAATTAAAGAATCTTAATATTTCCATGAAAACATAGAAAAATATAATTATCAAAATCAACTTTAATTATTTCAGAACCATCATTTAATTACATTACAACATCAACATAACAACATAATCAACAAAACAAGTTAAATAAAAAAATAGTAACATCTTCTTTACAACAAAAATATAATGAACCTTGACCGCAACAACTAAGAATAAAAAAGTATTAATCCAAGCAAGATCTTCTGACATGTTCCCAATACTTCATCTTCGATTTAAGAACCTATATAAATATGATATAAGGAAAAAAGAATTGATACTTAGAAAAATTATTTCATAAAGAAGTTATGGAGGGTAGAATTGTAATTCAATTGATCAGAAGGGGGAGAGCACGATACGTACCTCATGACAAGAACATGTAAAGGAAGTGTACTTAAGCTGGAGAACTTGAATTAGCACATATTTACTTATGGTGGGGTCAGTGAATCTAAGGTAGTTGAAAATAGAATGCATAACCAAATTATATATAATAAATTAATAATTGACAATAACGATTGTATCTGATATGAATTTGTACCAGTCCCTTCACCCTGTTCCTACATGATAATATTATTACTGTGCAAATAATCAAAGATGTACCTCATATAAATATATTATGTAAGAACATTATTTCATCGGCTAACAAACTTAACTTTATTGATGTTCTAGATGAAAATAATTGCTGAAACAATATTTTGACCAAGCAAAATTAAATTAGAATATGTATTGAACTGCACCTTATTTTGCTCTTATGTCCGACAATAGAAGTTGAATCACATGAGCCGATGAGAAATTCGTCCATCTGCAGTAAAAAGAAATGCATACAACTACACAATAAAACTAATTATTTATAAATAAGTTCTCCAGTAATCTCCGATCCTCCTAATAACAATAGAAATTGTGACAAAGTTTAAATTAATAACTGGACTATCCTAAATTCAATTCGAATTATGATAGAAGTTAACACTTAAAAATGGAGCATATTCAAGAAGTATAGCAACCTTACAATTTTTTTTCCTCGTACCCTGCATCAACTGTACCAGCTCAGCCTTGCTACCAGTAGTCTACCAATAGCGATCTTGCATGAATAAGAATGATATTATATTATATTGAAACTCGGAAATAAAATAATCGTACTTGAGGGAAAACCAAACCGTAGGTTAGAGTGCTGATACGGAGCAGATTTCGCACAATTTTGATGATGCGTAGGATGCACGGATGTAGAATTTCGACGAGGTAGCTGTGCCTGTACTTCATGGGACAATGCGATCCGAGGCGGAGATGAGGTGAGGGAGCGGTGCTGGCGATTTGGGGACGGAAGAAATTAGGGTATGTACAAAGGAAAGAGGAGTCGTATCTTGTGGACTACGTTATAAGAATTGCTCTATGTAGTTTTAAATCGTCACCGTCCAATCTAATTTGGACGGTTAAAATTTACAAAGCTACTTAAATTACAAGTTTTAAGAATTGCACTACCAAATATTTCATTAGAATTTATACGAAGAAACTTAACAAATTAAATAGTGGGCTATGAATCTTTCTAAAAAATATTTAAGTCATTTGATAAATTTTCACATACTCAATTGTTATTTATATGATTTTATTTTTCTGATTATTAATTTATTTTATATCTTGCGTTCTTAATATTTGTTATACTGTCAATTAATTTTTCTCCAAAAATATCAACTATCACCATTCTTATGTTAAACCTAAGTTTCATTGAATTACATTTTTTTTGAGCTAGGAAATTATTGTAACATATAGTATTATGTGTATTAAAGAATAACAATTAAAGAATTATGAGAAATGACAAAACGAGTTCAGGTAGTATATTCGTTCATGTTATAAAAGTTTAATGTGTTAATTTCAAATGGATTTTTTATATTCTTTTATTTTTAAAAAAAAGGAAAAAATCCATATGGATTGTTCATTTCTTTTTTTTTAACAAAATGACGCAACGAGTTCAAGTAGTATGTTCGTTCATGTTATAAAAGTCTAATATGTTAATTTCAAATGGATTTTTTTTTTAAATAAAAAACGAATAAAATCCATATGGATTGTTCATTTCTTTTTTTTCTAACAAAATGACAAAATAAGTTCAGATAGTATGTTCATTCATGTTATAAAAGTCTAATGTGTTAATTTCAAATGGATTTTTTTTCTTTTTTTTAAATAAAAAACGAAAAAAATCCATATGCACTATTCATTTCTTTTTGTAACAAAATGACAAAGCGACTTCAACTGATTTGTTCGTTCATGTAATTGTTATTATTATTAATTTATTATTGATCGTATTAAACATTATCATTATTATTGTTATTTTTGTTGTTGTTGTTGTTGTTGTTGTTGTTATTATTATTATTATTATTATTATTATTATTATTATTATTATTATTATTATTATTATTAGAATTTGATGAAATTGACATCTTAAAAAAGAATAGCTCAAAATTTATATTTGCATTTGCATTACCAAGTCAATTGTGGTGCTATAATAATTTCTATACGAAAAATGCAACATATGTTGATCCCGAATTACAAAGTACAATGGCGCTTCACTAGGTGTAGATTAATATTAGATTCGACAGAAAATATAATTATAAGTCCAGATAGAAAATATATCTCGAAAGATTTCGAACATATGGGAAACAGATGTGTTTTGGGCTGTCAAAAAACGAGGGAAAAAGAAGAATAGAAATAATTTTAGCGCTAAATAAATTATTTGGTACTAAAAAAAAATAATTTACCATATTCATGCCGGCGCCATTTTATTTTTCAGAAAATTTTGGCGGACCACCAAAATTTCCTAGTAAGATATAACCAATTGAATTAAATATAGTAACATATTTTGCAAGAAAAAACAAGATCTATCAAGAGCACCGCCTAAATTACATCCTAGCTACAAAATAGTAAAGTTTTCATGATTGTTACTTGCAAGATAGAAATGCTCTTGCAGTAAAACCATTTTTTTTACATCCTAGCAACATCAACAATTGATCATGCAAGATTATCTTTCAATAGCACCAATTATGTAGCTAAATAAAAAATCTTCCAGCGAAAGTCTTCCTATAAACCATATTTCTTGTAGTGGTAGAAATTGTGGTTGGCAAAAAAAAAGCACGTAAACTATCCCTTTCGCTCTGTTAAAAAAAAAAAAAGAAAAATCACTCACTCTCAATGAGAAATGACAATGGCCATTCCTTCTCTGCTCCATGCTTGATGGAAAATTACTGTTTCTTTGACAACCAGCTCACTTACCGATGTGTGGCTTGGAGCAATGTGACCGCACCGTCGCACGTACCTCACGGTAGTGTTCTAAATACGTGTCGTGTCAAACACGCCGTGTCTAGATCATCTCTCGTATCGTGTTGTGTCGTATCTAAATATTTCACGTGTCGTGTCGTGTCGTGCCGTGTCTAAATCCTAAAAGATGGACACGACACGCCTAAGGACGCGCCACGCCTCGTGTCCTCGTGTCGTGCCGTGTCGTGTATTCTTTAGACGTGTCGTGTCGTGACGTGTTCAGACACGTTTAACTTTTTGACATAAATGTAATTTGTTTATAAAATTTAAAAATTATGTTTGTTAAATACTCAAAAATTAAGAAAGTAGACGTGCTGTACTATTGAATTAAAATATAGATTAATTTTTAACAATCGATTAATATTTTTACAACTTCTTATCGGACTTAAGTAATTATTTTACTTAAAATAAATCAAACTCATGAAAAGGTACAAAACTATTTTCAATGACAAAAAATATTTGATTCTTTTTAAGACAAATCACATATAGATTTCTATCTTTAATTTGCGCATGGCTCTGGACCCTTTTATTTTATTTGTGATTTAATTATTGAATCATCCTAATTATATTGTAATCTTTTGATTTCCAATTCTAACGATTTACAACTGTTTTATTCGAAAATAAGTCTATTAATAATCATTGATTTATGATTAAATGTATCTTTGCAAGATTTATGGAAAAAATATAATAGTATGTATATAATTGAGGAATCCATTGTATTTCTATAACACAATGTGTGTCTCCTTTTCGTGTTTGGCGTGTCTGTAATACGTGTCGTGTCTCTCGTGTCGTGCCGTGTCGTGTCGTGCCCAGACAATTCGCGTGCCGTGTCATGTCGTGTCCAGACAATTCTCGTGCCGTGTCGTGTTGTGTCTATTTCATCAAAGTTGGACACGACACGCTTAAGGACACGCCACACGAAGTTCTCGTATCGTGTTCGTGTCCGTGTCTTACCGTGTCGTACCACCTCCGTGCCATGTCGTGCCGTGTTCGGACACGCCGTGTTTTTTTTAGAACACTACCTCACGGCAAGAGTTTTTATTTATTTATTTATTTTTGTTACTTAGACCATCCTAACAATACACATTCTTCAGAAAAAAAAAATCCTTAGGAAACAAGAAAATAATTTTGGAGGGCGTTTGTTTGTGTAGTAAGGGGTTGCATAAGTTAGGGATATTTAAGTATTTATGTAGTGTTATGTAATAGATGTTTGGTTGTGTAGTAATAATACATGCATTTATTCACGTCAAAAGACTAAAATGTCCTTAAATTTGGATTATTTAATTTGAATTAGTATTGTGTATTATACGTTGTGACCTAATTATTGTTAATTATTAATTATTATAAAAATTAATTATTAGCGATGAAAATAAATTATTTTATTATTATGAAATATTATTAATTATTTTTAATTAAATATTATTCTTAAATCATTATTATTATTTATTATAATAATTAATATTTATTATTAATTATGATTTTTTAATAATTATTGTTACTTATTCAATATTATTTATTTATTTATATTAATTATTTGTTAATTATTAGTAATTATAAAATTAATTATTAATGATAATAAGAACTCATTTTATTATTATGATATATTATTAATTATTTAATAATAAATATACTATTTATTAATTATTTTTAATTACTTTATTATTATTAATTATGATTTTTAATAGTCATTATTACTTATTATTAATTATTTGTTAATTATTAAATATTATTATTAATTATTTCTAGGGGTATTGTTGGAAAAAAAAAGAGACATGTGCATAACTTAAGACATTTTATGTAAAAGGATGCATAACTTAAAATATGCACCCTTTAAGTCACAAACAAATGGGCCTTTAATACTCTGCTGATGTAAATATTTTCTAGCTCTGACTATACTCAGAAAATACTTTTAATATTCTTCTGGTCCTATTTACATTTTTTTTTAAGTTATTGTAGTACAATATGTATATTCGAACATTATATAATTTGTGTGTGACTGTTCAACTAATCAGATTTTGCTTTAGAGTTAGTGAAGTTTGTGTAGAACTGTAGATTTAATCAACCTTATAGACTTTTATTTGTAAAATTAATTGTTGGTTTAGACTCTTCGTTTCTAAGATCCGGTCGTAACTATTATACTGATTTTGAAGTTATATATTTTACGACAAATATATTTTTGGCTAATTAATAGTCTAATTTAACATGACTAAAATTAAAGATGTACGCCTATTTTGTCATTCATTATTATCTTTTTCAGTTTTTATTTATATATTATTTTTTGGAACCTATCGAGTTACGTAAAAGTGACATTTTATCTTCGCGAAAATGACAGAATGGGTATAAAATGCTTCATTTAAGCGCAAAAGGTGTGAAAATGTCATCGTTCGCTATTGATTGAGATTCGAGAGGGACATTAATTGGCAATGGCATGTCTGGCCAGTACACAACACTATAAAGTTACGGCCCCCTTAAAAATTAAATTTTAGAAATAAAATTGTGAAAAAACTTTTCCAAGAAGAGAAATAAAGTAAGAAGAGACATGCTAAATACTTTGGTATTCAACATTTATCATTTTCATCTATTGTATTATTTGAAAGTCTTGCTCCTCTGTAGCTTGTATAAGCCGTTGGAATGGTTCGATTGAACAGAGATATTTTTTAAAAAAAAAACTTTGAACAGAGCTAATGACATGTGGGGTATAGTATTTTTATGGATCCGACATCAGATCCTCCGAACAAGACTACAAGAGAGAATTTGGATTTGTTTTACCTCACGCAAGAATGGCACGTGACAGTGTTGGCCACATTTCAAGAAAAGGGTCTTTTGAGAAGGATGGACCACGTGCATAACATTAAATATTTGGACATTTGACTTTAAATTATGTATGGCAAAATATGACGTTTGGATCGTTTAGGAACATGAGAAATTTTCTATTTCTAGGTATAAATTATTGAGAAGTGTGTAATTTTGTAAAAAATTTGAATTGTTTATAATAAATTTATGCTTAGGAATAGAAAATTTTTCCTATTTCCATATGATCCAAACAGCCCCGATTTTTTATTAAAATTTTTCAAATCCTTTTAACTTCATGATTAAACTATATATAATCACCATTTTCTAAGATATCAATAACGTCATGTTTAATCTCATAATTTATTGTTGTTGATAAAATTGTCAACTGGGTTTAGGGGTGGGCACGGTATACCGCGAATATGCGAAATCGTTCCGTTCCGTTCATATGAAACGTATAATGGAACAAAATTTCATTCCGTTTCGCCAATGAAACGGAAAACGAAATGCAAAACGGAATGCAATTCGTGATTCGTTTATGTGAAATACATTGTAAATTATACCGTTCCGCTACGTTCCGTCCAAACGGAACAAATACGAATCAACTGGTACATACCGTTTGTTGAAACGGAACGGAATACGGAATGTCTCATTCCGTTTCCGTTTAATACGTTGCCCAGGTCTAACTGGGTTCAACTTTCGGTTGACTATTATCAGATGCTTTTAGACTTCTATCATCGAAAATAGTGAAGTAGTGTTAGGTATTAATGTACATCATTACACGTAGTTATATAAATATAATTTATTAAATAAAAAGTTGAATTTGTACATAGCTATGCTTCGGACGGTGTGAGGCGGGGGTGATGAAATGGGAGAGAAAAAAAATGTAACCTACTCCAAATGCGGCTGTGTCTGATAGAGGAGTAAAAAAAGATTAAAGTTAAGAAGAATTAAATAGTTAAGTTTTTTTATTTCGCACATTACGGTCATGTTTGATATGAAAAATAGAGGATTAAATGAGGAATAAGTTAGAATATAAAAATATTACATAATTGTTGATTATAAAATGACCAAACTGCCCTCCAGTCAGTTTTTGTATGGTTTTTGTTGATTACAAAACGAAGGTATGTACTAGAAAGAAATATGTGTGGGACTCGCTATTGGAGAGTTACTCCACGGATTAAATTTACACCACCTATCCAGGAGTAGTAATTTACTACTCTGATTTCGGTCGTTACTCCACACTAGTCCTCCATTTTTTTTCTCTACGTTTGGGAGATTAAAAGTGAATTAAGAGTCTTACTCCTCTTTTATTCCTCTACCAAACATAGCCACTGGTACTAGTAATGAAAAGACTATACGGGGCCGTTTGGATCGCTTAGGAATTTGAAAAATTTGGAAAAATTGCAATTTCTAGGAATAAATTTATTGGAAAGTGTGTAATTTTATGAAGAGTTTGGATTGTTTATAATAAAATTATGGTAGAAAGATGAAATTCCCCAAATTCCTTGGGGAATCCAAACAGCCCCTACATGTGGAGCCAAAATAAAACTCCCAAAATAGAAGTGTAACGAATTGAAGTAAGTAGCTTCATTTCACTGTAAAATATTTTTATCTCCTTTTTATATGATACGATATATATGATGTGACTCTACTTAAATTAGTTTCTCTATCTAATACTAGTACTAGTAATGATAATGTGGTCACTTTGCATGTTAAAAAAAAATGAGATCCCAAAATTAAACTTCCAGAAGCAAAGTCTATTGTACCATTGAGCCAAAATGATAATGTGGCAGAAATTATTTTATATAAAAATTGTAACATCAAAAATTTTAATAGAAAGAATTAATATATATTTTTTTTAATAAGAAGAAAGTTCTAACGCGTTTATAAACCGCGCGTCTCTTTCTCCTCTCGAACGCGCTTATAAAACGGGTAAGAAGGCTTCTTACCCGTTTTATAAACGCGTTCGAGAGTGTAGTGATTTCGACGCAAGTTTCTGACGTTACGCGTTTTATAAACGCGTAGGAAGCCTTCTTACCCGTTTTATAAACGCGTTATTAATTTTTTACCATTCTACTCCAAACAGTCAACCATTGCTCTGGGCCTCTGGCAAAGACAACCATTCAGCTCACCAGTTCAGTCTTAAATGGAGAGGATAAGGCAGTGTTCTACAACTCCACAATGGAGGCCATTAAATCGGAAAAATACCACTGACCCAAGTAGGGTTCCTCTCTCGTCTGTCTTTCAAACCCTTCTCTTTTGCATTATATACAATATAGAGACTTCTAGACACTCTTTTCGGTTTCCCTCCCAGATCTCTCCACTAAAGTAGGAGAAGACACAGAAAAGGGAGCTCGATCAATGGCGAAAACCAAGCCTGGGAAGAAAGACCTGGATTCATACACCATCAAGGGCACAAACAAAGTGGTTCGAGGTAAATTAAAGCTAACTTCTTTTCGTCTCAGCTGGGTTTTGTACCGAGGGAAGATAAGTTAAAGAGTAGTAACTAGTGAGAGAGGAAGAAAAAGGAACTTGGTTTCTGTTATTCTCTGCAAGGTAGAATAGAGAGAGAGAAGAAGAGAAGAAGGGGGTTTGTGAACTGTCAACAATGCTAGCTGCAAATATTGAGCCATTTTCTAAAATGGTAAAAAATTAATAACGCGTTTATAAAACGGGTAAGAAGGCTTCCTACCCGTTTTATAAACGCGTAACGTTAGAAACTTGCGTCGAAATCACTACACTCTCGAACGCGTTTATAAAACGGGTAAGAAGCCTTCTTACCCGTTTTATAAGCGCGTTCGAGAGGAGAGAGAGACGCGCGGTTTATAAACGCGTTAGAACTTTCTTCTTATTAAAAAAAATATATATTAATTCTTTCTATTAAAATTTTTTATGTTACAATTTCTATATAAAATAATTTCTGATAATGTGGTCAACTTTATATATACTATTGTACCATTCCTTCAACTTCTTTTTTTTTTCCCATAACCTTCTAACGAAATTTTGAAGCAAAGTCTAATTTCCACTAAGAATTAGATCTTTGCCCCTAAATTTTAGACAAAAAAGAAGCTCTATTGGGCTTTTTATATTGAAAGAATAAACTCTAATTTGAGTGAACTTTGTAGAAATCAAACGTGGGTTATAATGTTGTAGATTGATTGGCGTACAGCTACGCTATTAGTTACAGTGATAAAACCATAAGCTGAAAACAGTTTTAGCAAACATTGCATACATTTTTATCACCACATCAACATGGCGTTTTTAAGATTTGAGAAAGCTATAGGTAAGAATATATTAGTGTTTTTCAAAACCGTACCGGCATCCCTACCGGTTAAGGGGTCGAAATCTTGTATTTTTCAAAATTTTTGTGTATTTTCTCTCACAATACCGGATACCGTCGTTTCAATCATTATTCCTATTCTCGGTATTATTGAAACTTTTTGGTATTCAGTACAGTTTTCAAAGCACCGGAATATATCAATTATAAAAATTTCAAAATTATTAAGAATCATAAATTATACAGTTTATAATTCATAATATCTCGAACAATAAAAGTAAATTGCTTTGATCTTAAAAACATAAACCGTAGTTTTTAAGATCAGAATTAATGATCTATATTATATTGTTGGTAGATAATGAAAATAGAGAAGAAATGAAATAAATAAAGGAAACTGAAACAAGAGAAACAAAAATTGAAGTCTATGAAATTCACGATTGTCAATTTGTTTTAACTTTATAAAGAAACTTTATTTCTAAATTTTGAAGAGGATGAACGATATACTGCAAACATGTCCCCTCTTGTAATGACTCCATTAAGAGTAACAATATCATAAAGTGAAAGACTCTTTTGAAACAAAAATCAGACTTTTATCTATTTCTTTCTGCAAAAGTCAATAGCATATAATTGGGAGTGGCTAGTATCAAACATATAGGATACAAGCACTTGTCAAACATGATAAAATTTTCATTTTTAATATTAGAATGACCGATCCAAACCGTTCAAACTGTTATATGTTATAAAATTTCCGTGGAGAGCAAATTTTATATGTTTTGAAATTTTTTACTATTTTTTTGGAATATTTTTATATGCTTAATCTAAAAAGTTCTAAACCGTCCAATTTCGAAAATTCGACAAAAATAGTTAAAAATTTCGAAAAAATATAAATTTTGATTTTCAAAGATATTTTAATAAAGAGATCATATTGAGCTGTTTGGATCGGCCGTTTAAAATTTTAATGATCGACGTTTGGATTGTGTTTGACGTCCTATATATTTGATTCTAGCATTACTCCATATAATTTAGTACAGGTGCAGCCAAAAACTTCACACCCTCCCACTTTTGAAATCTCCGACGCAACGGCTATACGCACGATCTCCAAGGAGCTTGTTTCCTCTCCTTCTCTCTCCGCAACAATCTTTCTCTCTCTTCAATGTGCCTCGATCAGACTTTTCAGACCGCAACCCCACTGCATCAGTACCTATCGGACTACGTGCACCCGGTTCATGCATCATCTCCTCTCTGCATTTTGGTCCTTTCATAATTAAAAAGCACAGTTCCCACAATGGGGCACCACCAAACGCTTTTATTACCTTTATCATTTTTACCACGACCACTTCTGCTCGCACAGTCACACACTCACCCACACACACACACTGTGGCACAGAGACTGAGCCATGGAGAGATTGATTCCTTGGTGGATTTTAGCTCTTGTTGCTTCTTTGTCAATGGAAGCTTTTGCCTTAACTCCAGATGGTATTGTTTCTTTATCTGATCATGTTAATTTTCCCTTTTTTAGATTTGGAGTTCATTTTTTGTAAAATGTGGGTTTGTTTTTGGGGTTTTAGGAGAGGTTTTGATGGAGTTAAAGGAGGCATTTAATGATACAAAACGGATGCTTAGCAGCTGGAAGAGAACCGACCCAAATCCATGTGGCTGGACTGGAGTCTCTTGTTCTTTTCCTGACCTTAGAGTTCGTTCCATGTAATTTTTTTTCTCAAAAACCCTTTTTTTTTTCACCCTCTTTCCTTTTTCCCAAATCATACACAATGCATTGCTTTACTTGTAATCTTTGGTGTGATTTCCTTTTCCTCCTTTTCTATATATGCTTCCTTTATGTATAGATATCTTGGAATTTATATAGATTTAGTTTTCAAATACATGATAAATTTGGGTAAAAAGAAAAATTTATTGACCTCTCTTTACTTTTGTTTCTTTGGGTGCATGATGTAGAAATTTGCCATATATGCAACTAAGCGGCGTCATATCCCCCAGCATTGGGAAGCTCCATAAACTCCAAAGATTGTAAGAGCAAGGCTTTCTTTTCTCTTTTATTTATCTATTTTAAAAATTTTCCTTTCATTTTCAATGTGTTAATTAATTTTTTTTTTCTTTCATTTTGTAGGGCTTTACACCAAAACAGTTTACATGGCTCCATTCCATCCGAAATCAAGAACTGTACAGGGTTAAAAGCATTGTATGTTTTCTTCTTTTAGTCTTTTTCTTCATAACATTTTAGTTATCATTTACTTCGATCATCAAGTAATGCAGATGTTTTTCACTTGTGAAGATATTTAAGAGCCAATTATTTGCAAGGTGGTATACCTCCTGAGATTGGTGAACTCACTCATCTGACCATCTTGTATGTATGCTTAACACAATGTTTTGCAAATTTTGAGTTTTTGTTTTTTTATAACTAAATTTATTGCTTTTATTACAGGGATCTTTCAAGCAATTTGCTAAGAGGAACAATACCTCCAACCATTGGCCGCCTAACTAATCTGCGTTTCCTGTGAGAATTTGGCTACTTAATTTCTGCTCCATTTAGGAATTATACCTGATATTTTCTCTCCATGCTGATATTTCATTTTATTCTTATTGGACTTTTGTGTTCTCAGAAATCTATCGACCAACTTCTTTTCTGGTGAAATCCCAAATGTGGGAGTTCTTGCGACTTTCAGGAGCACCTCGTAAGTTGACTCTTGATTGAAGAATTTTTTTTAATTTCACAAATCAACCCCAAAGTTGAAGCTGCTTAAAATTTCATGTGCACCAAAAAGTTGTCATTTACAGGATTGAAAGATTTAACTCGGATGTCAACAAAACTTATTCCATGTTCTTATTAAGTACATTTTTATAGATGAAGAAAATATATCTGGGTATTCTTATAAGTAGTTTTGGGAGATTGCATTTGTTGCATTTACCATCATTTATAGGGAATGTGTTAAATATGCTTATATTATTTCATAATGTGTTCGTAGGAATAGTATGACACTTATCCCTTCCATAATAAATCCAGGTTTGTTGGCAATTTGGAGCTATGTGGATTGCCAATTCAGAAGGATTGTAGAGGAACTCTGGGTTTCCCAGCTGTTCTACCACATCCAGGATCTATCACATCAGAAGGCAAGTTTATGATATATTTTTTAAAACTGAATACCTCTTTCAGATTATAATGAGATTGCCTGAACCATCACCATTCCAGCTTGTTATGGTTGTTATTTCTCAAATTGCACTCAGTGCTTCACAGTATTGGCTGATAATACTCATTATTGCTCTGGTAGTTACCAAATGACAAGCGAACAAGGAAAAAGAAGCAAAAATATTACTAAATTCCCCTGAAATTTCACTTTTGTTCCAGAACTATCACTTCATAATCAAATCATAAAAGCAGGAGTCTGACATTAAAATTTGCTGGGCTTAATTTACTTGTAAGTCCAATTTAGGCTTGGGTAAAGAAGAGATACTTGGAATCAGTGTAAATTTCTCATTTAAGTAAAAAATTGCTTTTGTTTCCTGGCTTGATCGCTATTTTCACACAAACCTGGACCTATCAGCTCAATTGAACTTGACTTCATTTTGCGAGCTAGCTCAACCTGTGCAGCCAGTTGAAAACAGGCCTATTAGAACTAGGGATATATCTGTCAAGACTGATGCTTATATCATACTACATTTCAGGGGTCTCACCAATTGCGACAAATAGAACATCACATTTCATCAACGGCCTCATAATTGGCTCAATGTCAACAATGGCTGTTGCACTGGTGGCAGTGTTAGTTTTCCTTTGGATCTGCATGCTGTCAAGAAAGAGAAACTTTGGTGGAAAATATGTTAAAATGGACAAGCAATTGGCCCAAGATGCAAGTATGTTTTAGAAGCCATCCTAATTTTATTATATTGCAGATAGGATAATATATTCTGGTACTAGAGCAAGATTGGCCCAACATCGTTTGAGATGGTTTGGACATATCCAACGCAGACCTCCAGAGGCACCGGTACGTATTGGAATTCTTAATCATTTCGAGAACACCCGGAGGGGGAGAGGGAGACCAAGATTGACATGGGAAGAAGCGGTGAAAAGAGACCTTAAAGAATGGAACGTCTCCAAGGAGTTGGCGATCGATAGGAGCGCTTGGAAGTTAGCAATTCATGTACCGGAGCCATGACGTAGGAACTTAGGGGTAGGAGCGATGCCATAGGTTTGTAGGTCCCTCTATTAGGTCACGGTCGAGGTCTAGGTTTCTACTATTACTATTATTATTAGAGGTATTATTATTAGTATGGCTAGTCTTACTATTAGTATTTTTATGTTTTGTATTTTTTTTTTTTTTTGTTCTTGTTCTTGGATGTGTTCTCTTGTTGGGTTTCTTTCTAGCCTACCCCAACTTGTTTGGGACAAAAGGCTTAGTTGTTGTTGTTGTAGAGCAAGCTACTACAAAACATGTAGTTCAGTATTTATTAAGTTTATAAATCTTCAATAATCATTTGACCATACATAAAAATGAAACTTGAATCCAAAAAATACCATCAGAATACTAAGAATGGAGGTTATGCTGATGGCTAGCTAGTATTAATCTGACTAACTGCTAACTGGTACCAAACTAAAAATGAAGCGAGCTAGCGATAACTAAAAAACAAACACAAATAAAAATCAAACAGCGCTTTACTTGTATTGACCTGGTGAGGGCTGTACAGTAATGGCACCTGAGGTTGGGACCATCAGTGACGACAACTGCTTTATGTGTGTTTTTTTGAGATTCTTATTGTTTTATAGGTGCTAAGCTTGTAACCTATCATGGGAACCTCCCTTACACATCAAGTGAGATAATAAAAACAATTGAGCTACTAGATGAAGATGATGTGGTTGGGTCAGGTGGATTTGGTACGGTTTACAAGATGGTGATGGATGATAACAACATGTTTGCTGTAAAGAGGATCGACCGTGGTCGGGAGGGGCGCGATTGGAATTTTGAAAAAGAGCTGGAGATATTGGGGAGTATCAGGCATATAAATCTTGTTAATCTGCGGGGCTACTGTAAACTTCCTTCTGCAAAGCTCCTCATTTACGACTTTCTGGCCTTGGGCAGTTTGGATAAATACCTGCATGGTACATAGTTATTATCATTAATTACTGTTATATTGTTTTTAAAATGTTGTTTTATATTGAGAACTTCCCAGCACACCAGTACAAATGCAAAATATTGTTTAAAGTGTTTGACCTTATATGGACATATTGAATACTTCTTTACCATCAGTTGTATGAAAGGCTTAAGCTGATAGTTATTTAATCTTTACTGTGTCCATTGCTGAAATTTTTGTAATTGCAGAGGGGGGACAAGAGGACCAACCATTAAACTGGAATGCACGAATGAAGATTGCACTAGGCTCGGCCCGAGGCCTGGCCTATCTGCACCATGACTGCTCTCCTGCAATAGTGCACAGAGATATCAAGTCGAGCAATATTCTTCTTGACCCAAGCCTCGAGCCGCATGTGTCAGACTTTGGCCTTGCAAAATTACTCGTGGATGAAGATGCACATGTCACCACAGTTGTTGCTGGCACATTTGGTTACTTGGCACCAGGCAAGTATCCTCCAGCTAGTTACAATTCATTTCTTTTTGGGTAGGGACCATTGACAATAAACTAATTTGACAATCTTGACAATCGTCAAAAATAGCTTCTGGTTTTGAAACCTGACATTGGGACATGATTTATACTTTTATATATATTGTGTATAAAAAAAAAGATGATGCAAGTTTTATTCGTTCATCAAAAGGCTTAATTTTTTTTTATAAAATACTTTTATTTTATTTAAAGAATGTATTGTCAAGGTTGATTTGTTTAAGCCATTGTCAATGCATCTCCATCTTTTTTTTTTCTCTTCTCTATCTTGTGTTGATCAGGTTTGCTTGTGCTTTGCACAACACCTAATGCATTATTATTGTATATTACAAATCAAAGGGTAATTATAAATTTTCTACTGATCTATTGTAGAGTACCTGCAAAATGGACGTGCAACTGAGAAATCTGATGTGTACAGCTTTGGAGTTCTCTTGCTGGAGTTAGTTACTGGAAAGAGACCAACAGATCCAAGTTTCCTCAGAAAAGGATTAAACATTGTTGGATGGGTGAGAAACGTTGTGATGATTGTTTTATTTATTGTGTCATGATTGTTTTAAACTATAGTGCCAAGTGAGTATTATGGTGGTCAGGCCCAGTATCCTTGTGTCATGATTGTTTTATTTATTCTTTATGTTTTTTTTTTTAATATTTTGTCCTTTATTTTTCTGGAGTATGAAGGCACATTGTACTCCCTGTGATTTTCCCCCCATCTCTCCTCTATAAAAATCAGAAAGGAGACCCAGCCCCCACCTCATTTACTAATATTTTCTTAATGAATAACTTTCGACTACTTCTTTCAGTTGAATACACTGACAGGCGAGCACCGGTTGGACGAAATAGTGGACGAGAGGTGCAGCAATGTGGAGGTGGAGGCAGTGGAAGCACTACTGGACATAGCTGCCATGTGCACTGACTCAAATCCTGACAGGCGTCCATCGATGAACCGGGTTTTAAAGATGCTCGAGGAAGAGATCTTGTCACCATGTCTCAGTGAATCCTATTATGATCCACACCTTGACATTTGAGGTGGCTCTTGGCAAGAGTTTTGTAGATATTTAGGAATTTGGGTTTCACTTTTGAATGACTGGATTTATTGGGTCCCTTCTTGGGAGGTTTTGTGCAATTCTACTAAACATACTTGTTTACTGGTATCCAAGTCGTTTGGACCAATTTCAGTGGCTTTTGTATATAAGAGGACCTTTTCAGTTATTATTCCGCGCCCTTTGTGCCACACTGCATGATTTATTTTCACCTATCTGTTCTCTGGTTCATGACTTCTATTTGTTAATGCCTGCCCCAAAGTGTAATCAAGGAGAAAAATGCAAGGCTTGCCTGATTTCTTCTTTTGCAGTATCTTTACATCATTAGACACAGAACACCAAATGTTCCCTTTGCACATCGAGTAATAGTAGAAAGTATATTATTATTGTTGTCCCTAAGGGGGGCGGCTTAATCAAGGTTTAGCGGAAGCGATTTAAGGTTTTGGACCGGTTTGGTATGAACTACCCTAACACAATTCAATTGGTACCCAATACAACCAAGCACACAAGCAATTCAAGTATAGCATGAAAATAAAGAGAAAAAGAGAGAGAGAAATTGAACACTTGGTATGATTACGGAGTTCCGACCCGCTAGGAAATGCTAGCCTTAGTCGTACGTCTCCGGGAGTTTCGCTACCACCAAAGGGCGCGCTCCGTTCAATTCCAACAAGAACGGGACTACAACTTCGAACCGAATCACCTCGTCACAAGGACACTCGAGGCGGATCGGCCTAACTCGAATGGCACAACGGCCTCAAAGGAGAAGAACTCTCAACCTATTCCAACCTACACCTAGCGAAAATGTCGGGACGGTGGTGTTTGAGGCTACTAAATCTCTCAAGATGGTCTAGCTATGAAAAGCTCAAGTGGGAGAGTATCCCTGTGCTCAAAGGCTCAATTCTGGTCTAATTTTGCAAAGTGAAGCACTCTACATGAGAGAGAACAAGGGGTGGATATATATAGGGCTCGAAATGAGCAGTTCCCCAGCAAAAACAGGCCACAGCGTTGTACAACGCTGAATAGCGTTATACAACGCTGGAATATGACCGTTGTAAATTCTAACGGCTCTTTAATATAGCCGTTGGTCTGTCAGAGCGTTGTGCAACGCTATTTGCCGTCGCACAACGCAGGAGTGTAAAACCAAAGGAAAGCTCCGACAATTCCGTTGGAAATTGTCAGAGCGTTGCTTGCCACTGAATGGCGTTACACAACGCTACAGGAAGACAAAAGGAACAACTCTGACAGATTCAACAGAGCGTTGTACAACTCTATATACCGTCACACAACGCTAACGTTACCCAACGCTGAAAGACGTTGGCTAACGTCTCCAGAGACTTTGCATGTAAAAACGACTGTTTACATGAAACAGCTAACTTGGGATTTTTGTGGCGTTGTGCAACGCTATATGGCGTTGCACGATGGTACTCAGGAAAATTTCCAAGTTTTTTAGCTGCAGCGTTGTACAACACTACTGAGCGTTGTACAACGTTGTGAATCAGCGTTGCCTAACTCTATATAGCGTTGTGCAACGTTGATTCACAAAAGTATGAATTTAGCTGTTCTAGCGTTGTGTAACTCTATCCAGCGTTGTACGACGCGAGGTCACAGAAAACAGGATTTTGCTGGTTTATTGAGCTTTTCGTTATCTAGACCATTTCAAGGATAAACAAGGACTAAAGTATACCTTCTATCCTAGTCTAAACTAGCCTACAAGCTCTCTAAAGACTTGATCTTGATCTTTCTTAAAGCTTTTATCCAAGTCCTCATAAATTGTATCTTCTTCCTATAAAACTCAAAGAAGATTGTTAAATGCCAAATGATATTTTTTTGCAATCGACAAACCTAGAGACGTTTAGTACAACAATTATTTTAAGACATGGAGTTGCACAAGTTTTCTAGAATGTAGACAAGTTCAGTGACTTCCTCTGCCACCTGGTAGTGGGTGTTCCATAGGGGTGTGTTTGGATGAGCATGGAATAAGGAATAAGAATAAGGAATTTTGGTATGCGTGCTTATCCAAATTTCTTATTCTTATACCATGGTTTTGTTAGTATAGGAATAAGGGCCCAAATTCCTTATTCTTGTGTTGTTTGGGTTGCACAAGAATAAGAATAAGCACGCATATCGAAATTTCTTATTCTTATTCCTTATTCCATGCTCATCCAAACACACCCCTAGATGAATGTAGCTTGGGTGAATTAAAACTTTTTTGTAAGATCGATGTATCAGTCTCCTAGGCATCTGTTGATTAAAATGAACTGTTACAGCTCCAATGTTTTTGTTCCCTGATCTTTTGATTCTTTCTACGCTTTATAAGCCCACCGGACAAAAGAGCTTTTTCGAGAATAAAGTAAAAAATTGGACCCAATATAAACAATTTGTGCAAAGAACAAATATTAAAATCTGACATTGACATTATAGACGTAATCAACATAAAGAAAACATCGTGTCTATATATAATACTTAGAATTAGTATATATATTACCATTCATCAAATAAACTGAATATTTAATAATCTTAAGTTGACGATCCTTCATCACCGCACACTGTTTAAATATCATCAAACCATTTCATGTCTAATACTATGTTTACGAATTTACTTTCTTATATTCAGTTGTTTTAATATATTTCAAAATCATTGTTAAAAGTGTATGTTGATCCTTCACAATATGTCAAAATTCACGTAGCAAATAATAACATATGTTAGCATTCATTTATAACATGAAAAGGTAGAAATTAATCCAATAAAAGTTCTGACTTTTCATCATTATAAAGACCCAGCAACCTCTAGTTGTCAACAGAAGTAACAAAATAGTGATTGCAATTCAATGATGTAGAACTGACACCAGATATCCCAAATAAAACAAGAAAACACAATCTGTCCTAAACAAGTAAAGATAAAATACAAAGGGAAAAAAAAGGTTTCCAAACTTAGTTATTTGATTTAATGAAAATGGTTTAGGCTGTGAACGGAATTATTCTATGTAAAAGGAATAGTTCACTCCCAGCAAATGTGTATGAATGACCTCATTAAAATGCTGAATGAAAGCAAGCATGGTTTACTGACAATATTATCAGCACATACATGACCAAATATTCAAAAACAATATCCTATTAGGTGATCACAAATAAAAAAAAGCACGAAGATAAAATGCCAGCAGAAAGAAATTTTAACCACAATTATTACATGAACACCTGAACTTGAAGGAAGGTCCCGTCTATTTTCCTGCCAGTCATGTCTTTACCTGTGAAAACAGTAAACCAACAATTAGGAATCAGAAGCAAGATAAGAGACATGTAGAAAATTGATTAGGTTTTCTTCAATTTTTCATTAGCAGCATGCATTCTGTGTCTAACATTAGACTTGTCTACAGGCCGGTTACAAAACAACAACAAAGCCTTTAATCCCAAACAAGTCTACCACCAAAAATAAAAAAAAAATCAACATTAAATTAAAAACCAGATTCTAGAGAAAATACGCTAAATTTGAGCCAAACACTAATGACGAGATGTTACCAGCTCCAACCTACGAACAGAGATATTTTCAATATGCGAATCGGATATTCATACATAACCCTTCACAGGTATAACATTGAAGTTATACAGTGCCATGTTAGACTACTCCCTCAAAGGTCTTCAGTAACAATAGACCCCATTCATGATTCGCATTGGTTTTGCTTTTACCAAACAGTAAATAAATTAGAATCCAATACTAGCAGAACTAATCAATAAAATTATAATTGTTTACAGGACCAATCCAGGTCTGCACTGAAAAAATTTATATAAGACCTGGTTGGGTGCACTGGTAACAGACTGTTAGTGCCAAACTAGGTTCAAAAGTTAAAAAATTCTTGATTGGTGAGAGTACCAAACTAGAGAAATAAGTAAATCAGTGAGAATATCAGAGGGATAAGCTCACGATCTTATTTGTCGGCGGGGGGCTGGGGCTGGGGCTGGGGCTGGTTAGTGCGGAGGAGGAGGTCGTCGTAGGGGTCGCGGCGGCCGGGGGCCTGGCTGATCTGAGGGTCCCAGAAGAGCTGGGCGTTGAAGCGTTCGAAGGTCCAGAAGCCGTAGGGGCGGAGAGGGAGGCTCCAGTTGGCCTTGGTCTTGTCGCAGCGCTCCTTCATCCGGTATATGTGCTGCCTCTGCGCCTCGTCGCGCCTCTTCGGATCCTCCATCAGCCGCAGGATCAGGTTCTCCGCGAACTCCATCACGAACTTCATCCTCTCTCTTGCTTCTTCTTCTTCTTCCGATCGATCTGACCACCAGACTGGACTGACTGCTTTTCGGACGGACTGGCGAACAAGTTCTTGTCACGGAGAGGATGTCAAGTTGGGCCTTTTTGGGCTTTTTTCTACACAACTCTGCTCTCAGTCTCAGAGATCGATCAAAGAACAAGTTGCTGATAACAAGTTTCCGGTAGATAGAATCCCCCGGATATCCTATATAGCATCCTAATATTGTGCCATCCCGTGCCATCCTGCAAGCCCTCACGCATCCAGCCCAATAACCTCTATGTATTCTCGTGTGATGCACGTGATAGAAACCTTACAAAATTTGAAATCTCTCTCCTCTCTCGCTCATATTCAGATTTTGAAATCTCTCTCTCTCTCAATCATCAGTCAAACGACCAGATCAGATCTAAGGTGAGGTTTTCGAATCTTTCGATCAAGATCTCAGTCTCCAATCCGTACTTAGAATCAACAAAGCGTGCAATCTGAGCTCTATCTTTATCCTACTGTCCAGGTTTCGATTCTCTCCCTTTTAACTTTAATTTTAGGATTAGGTTGTCTTTTCGGATAGTTCTTTATTGATTTTGAAGGAATAATTTGTTTAATTTAGAAACGAAATGTTGAATTCTAGTCAGGGGCATCGCTGTTGAGATCTCAATCACAACAATTTTTCTTTCAAGAGATGTCACAAACTCAGCTCTTTAAATTTTGACGAAAGTTTGATTAGCGATCACGCCTTATCTTTCTTGATTTTTGTTTCGTTTATAATTCAATTTTTTTTTTATGAGCTGGTGTCGTTTTGTGTGTTTATGTTGACTTTAAAAAGGTGATGTTTCTAATCGTTCGCCTCAAACATCAACTTATTTAGTTTCTATTAGCTTCTATACTGTTCTACAATTATTTAGCTTCTACTTGATAACAAGGGAGTAATTATTCATTAAGTGGGGATTACATACACAATATAACTGGTAAAGGAGAATAATATCAAGCACAGCTGACTGATTGTTTTGATGTCATTTCTTAGATGTAAATATATTGTCTTGATATTATTTATCAAGAATAATATTATTTATGTTGATGTATTTATGTATTTTGATATTATTTATTAGCAATAATATAGTATATTGTTCAGTTTATTAGAGTGATTTACTGTATGTTTATATAATTTAATGAAAGGGAGTATCTATTTTTGTGCTAGGTTTGATCTTTCACTGTTAGTTTATCCCTATATTGTTCAAATCACATCATAAGATTTATTAATTGGAACCATTATATCCAATTAATTGTGTTCGATTTGCTATCAAATTAGAATCGAAACTTTTTTTGCATTTACGCGACAATTTTGACATCAATTTGCGATTTTTCAAATAACATAAAAACATCCCCAAAACATAGGCTTAAAGAAGTACAAAACATATGATAAGGGAGTAAATAATATTTAACAAGGAAGTACATATCAAGAAGCTTTGTTGTTTGTTTGTTGTTTTAATATAGACTTAAAAGGAGTACAAAATAAAATATAAGGGAGTAAATAATATCTAACAAGGGAGTACATATCAAGAACCTAGCAGATGTGTTTGCTATTTTAACATAATCTTAAAGGAGTACAAAATATAGAATAAGGGAGTAAATAATATTTAACAAGGGAGTACATATCAAAAACCTAGCAGGTGTGTTTGGTATTTTAGCATAATCTTAAAGGAGTACGAAATATAGCATAAGAGAGTAAATAATATCTAACAATAGAGTATATATCAAGAACCTGGCAAGTGTGTTTGGTATTTTAGCATAATTTTAAAAGAGTACAAAACATACGATAAGGGAGTAAATAATATCTAACAAGAGAATATATATCAAGAACCTGGCAGGTGTGTTTAGTATTTTAACATAATCTTAAAGTAGTACAAAATATAGCATAAGAGAGTAAATAATATCTAACAAGAGAGTACATATCAAGAACCTGACAGGTGTGTATGGTATTTTAGCATAATCTTAAAAGAGTACAAAATATAGCATAAGAGAGTAAATAATATCTAACAAGGGAGTACATATCAACAACTTGGCAGGTGTGTTTGGTATTTTAGCATAAGCTTAAAGGAGTACATAATATATGATAAAGGAGTAAATAATATCTAACAACGAAGTACATATCAAGAACCTGGCAGTTATGTTTGTTCTAACATTGGACAATTCTATGTTTTACAGATTAATGTCAGTGATGATAAACGTGTTGTTGCTTACCGGCTACTACTAGATCCTATCAATGAGGTGAAGATGAAATTTAGATCTACAAGCGAGTGTGTTCTCTTTGATCTTGAGGAAGAAAACTGAACTTGGTGATTGACTGAGAAGATTACAAAACTTGGTTGTTGAGTATAACTTAGTTGGTGTTGTTTGTTTTTTGTTGAGTGAATTTCGTTTGGGGAATAACTCTTATTTGAACATGGTTGGATGAAAAGTTTATACTCCCTTTTTAAGAATTATATACTCTGTTATTGTATTGAATTTTTATTTGCACAATTTGTCTGCTTATTAAATGCTAATTTGGTATTCAATATGAAGAAGTATATACACCCTTTGGAGAAGTATTTACTTCCTTAATATTTCAATTTTTTATTTGATTATTCTTATTTTCAAATTGAAATATTGAATGCTTATTTGAACGTTTTGACTAAAAAATATATAATCCCGTATGGAAAAATATGTACTCCTCTCAGAAGAAATATATACTTAATATTTTCAATTTTTATTTGCACATTTTTTGTCTGGTTTTAAATTCTAATTCTGTATTCCATATGTAGATGTATATACTCCCATACGTAGAATTATTTACTCTCTTAATATTTCAATTTTTATCGGATTATTCTTATTTTCAAATTCAAATTTGGTTTTGCACATTTTTTGTCTGCTTTTTAAATGCTAATTTTGTATTCCATATGTAGATGTATATACTCCCTTACGTAAAATTATTTACTCCCTTAATAGTTCAATTTTTATATGATTTTTCTTATTTTCAAATTCATATATTGAATGTTTATTTGATCTACCAAACATTTTATACTCCCCTATGGAAAAGTATGTGCTATTTTCAGAAGATATATATACTTCCTTAATATTCTTAAATTTGGTTTTGCACATTTTTTGTCTTCTTTTTAAATGCTAATTTTGCATTCTCTATGTAGAAGTATATACTCCCTTATGAAGAATTATTTACTTCCTTCTATTTCCAACTGTTAGTTCCAGATGACAGAATTTGATATATTAATAATATATTAAATTTTTAAATTTTATTAAAAAATATTTTTATATACTACTTTACACTAATTTAAGTACTCCCATTTTTTGAGTGACGTCAGAGTCGCTGAATCACGTTGAAAATTTACCACTCCTCTATTTTAGGCCAGCGTGTCTGTATTTGGGCCAGATTGGTGTGGGACAGATTGGTGTGGGATGTCTTGGGATGTCATTTTTCTGGGATGTCCCATATCAGCTCCGAGAATCCCCCGTGTTCACTAGGAATAATCGTCCAAATCTTTCGCTGCTGATAACAAGTTGCACTTTTACACGCATTTATAAATTGCACGACTATATATAACAAGTAATGATGATTTTTCCCTGGTTATTGGTACGCTTTTTTTTTTTCATATATTTTTTTTCTTTGGGGCCGAAACACCCTTCTAACTACCGTCGGATAAAAAAAATGTTTCCGATATGGGTAACCTACGAATAAGTGGATGCCCTATGCAGAACATTTCAATAAAAAATCAACGCTGCAAATTTGTGCTTATTAAGGATTCAAACATTTTGGCTTGTGATGCACTCCAATGGCATACGAGTGGTTGGTGCACCACCATAAAAATTCTTTGGATGAACCAAATTATTAATTTATTATGTCCAAAAGGCACATCAACAAGAATAGAGAAGGCGAAAGAACTAACAATAAAATGACTGTTTAGCCGATTAATCTATCAAGTACAAAACATATACAGCAGAATGCTATAAAGCATAAAATCTAAAACTCAATTAGCATTGCTATTTTTGTTCTCTCCACAATCATCTTGTGTATTCTCAATTGCATTGGACGATTCACACTTTTGTAACTGCATAGGTGCCATGCACAATTTCACAGCCTCCGACTGTTTAGCATACTTGTGTTCGTGCATCTCACCAGTCTCTCCTTTTTCCTTAGTGGTACAGGTATCTGCTTAATCAATAAATAGATAAATTACAGTAATTATCAACTGAAAATTGCTTACCAGAATACTAAAAAAAAGAAAAAAAAAAATCCTCCATCCTAACTCTAAAACCAACCCTCTGCAATAAACATCGATGCTTTGTGCCTCTAAAGAACCTAGATTAGTCAATCTACTAAAATATGGTGTGTTCCTCTTGTAATGTTCTCAAAAAGAAACTCAAATTAGGAACATAAACTGCACAAAAGATTTTTAAAGTAAACCTGCTGTATTTGTGTCAACATTTGACACTGAAGTTTGAGGATTAGCCAGTTCAGAAGTCATTGGAAGCACTGTCGTTGTTATCTACATTTGCCACATTTTTCCAAGGTCAGAACAACAGATATTCCTGAAATCAAGATAATGTCAAAAAAAAAGTGCAAAATTTATTTATTACCTCCATCCCGTCGGTATGCTTGACAACTGTTTCAGCTTCGCGCGTCTCATCTTTGTCTCCCTTTACCTTGCTGCCACCTATACCTGCTAAACCATGCAGCAGTAAGGTGAATTGAAAAAATCAAATAACCACAATATCATGTACACTTTGAAAAATAATGGTAAGTTGCAGTAATTTCTCTCAAGGGCCCCAATAACTAGAGTTAGATATCAAAGGAAGTTCCAGGTATATTAATTAATGTTTGACATAACTTATAAGTCAATGTTATGATCAAACAACTGAGGCTCACCAAACAACTCCTACGCTATCACTTTTTGCAAAATAATGTGCAAAAAACTATGTTTAATAATTATATTAGACTTCAAAGTAAAAGTGCATCTGCATTTAAATTTTAACTGAAAGAATACGAAGACAACTTTTCCTTAACACACAAAATTCTGAAAGGGAACCTGTTGTGTTGGCGACAATAGTTGATGGTGAAGGTTGTGAAGCAGCTGGAGAAGATGTATTAGTAATTGCTGGAAGCCCCTTTTTTGTTCTTATCTGCACAGTAATATTTCACTAAATAGCAAGCAAATTTTTCACAAAGAGCATGCAAAATTTATAAAGACATGCAAGGTATAATCCTTTACCTTCATTTCTTCACAATATTTGACAACCATAGATATGTTACTATACCGACCATGAACCAAAGTGTAAGCCCACAAAAGAAGCTTTCTAGGGATGCTAAGGTCCAGATTTCCCACCACATCTTGAACAGGTTGCACTTGTATTTGCATGCCATCACTCGTCAAAACAGGTTGAGGTACCAGAACAGTATACATATTAACACCAGCAGGATATGTCCCACAAGAGCTCTCTCGGTAGAAATTGTAACAAGACCGCATCAAACTAACAGCCTCTTCCGTTTTTCCCTCTGCCACCTTCCAGATTTGCATATTTTTTATTCTAGACAGACTCTCAAACAAGTTCATGTCAAGGCCTTTTGACTTCTCTTGCCCCTCAGGTGATGACATCAGGAGCTCATCAGGCTGGAGATCGACATAGAGCACTAAATCATTTCCTGATGAGGGGACACAGTCAATAGTGAGGTTGGTCCCAGCTGTATCACGGACAGGGGTTATAGATGCAAGTTTTATTAAAAGGCAACGGCACCAGGCGAGAGAAGCATGCTTGCAGACTCTTGCGAGGTGGTGGTTTGAAAGTTTGGGGCTTTTGAAACGCTTCCGAATTTTCTCATTTATGGCTTCAAGTTGATGCAGTCGGACATCACTCTCTAGCAGCTGGATGAATTGGTGAATATAACTGTAACAATAAGCAATAAGTATAAAATATCATAAGCATTACAGCTCGCAAAGCATCATCCTTAGTATTAGCTGTGGAATAAATTAATAGTAGGCAGTATTACAGGAATTGCGAGCATTACAACTAACAGGCATCACACCAGGATTGGCCAAGGAGTAAATCAATACTAGGAATTATCACCGGACTCTGGGCCAAACAGCAACTATTTTTCAGAAGCTATAGAATCAAGGCTAAACCAAGAGTAACTATACTGCCTGCCTGATACAAATAAAAAATAGGTATCCCTGCCATGATTTCAGATTGAATACCTGTTGTCCACCTTGACTGGACTGTTACATAAATACTTTACCTAATCCACAATCAAAGTTGTTCAAGGATACAAATATGGTTTGGTAAGTTACCCAAACAGGTTTGTCTCTGATAGCTCGGGGCAATTAACTTCAGGTAGACTGCCAACATCGCCCCATGTGCTTGCATGATCCATAAAAGCAGAGAACATTTTCTCCAACAGCTGCTCAACTGCAGTAGTGTCACTTGCATTTCGGATTGTGGAAGTAAGAACTTGGATGTATTTCCCTAATGCAACAGCAACCAAGTCCACTATACACAGATAGAACTGATACAATCAAAGTCAACCACAAAAACAATATCAGCATATTATGCTGCATTTGATACATAGCTAAGATGAAAACAGAATTCAAAACGATTTCTTGTATCAACAGCAAAACATGACACAGGATCATATAATTAGAATAATTTCATGTGCCCCTTAAAATATCAGAATAGCAAATATATCTCTGAAAATTGATGAGTTATAATATCTCATCTTCCCTAAATTCAATAGATCAGAAACATTCATAGAAATCCCCTTTTTTCCTTATCCCCTCAATCAGTACCCAACATAAACCTCTTTATCTTCATTTATTCAGAGATAACAACAAGGAATATTGGGTAGTTTTGGAATATTTTCTAACTAAATTGGGTTGGAAAAGGTGTGAGAAGATGGTGTGTTTAGAGTCTATGTAAAATGTCACATGTTTAGAAAAATGCATAGAAATTCTCGAATTGAATAATTATTTTCATTATAATAAAAGATGGCATATTACCAATAATTTCTGTCAATAAGAGTCACATACATATTTTGTGTTAAAAAAAAAACCCTAACAAAGAAGACCAACCAATTAACTGATTACTGAGGCAACAGTTCTCACAGATTCACATTTTTATGGGCACATGAAACTATTTTAGTATGATTAACTGATTACACAGGCAAAAAAGGGTAGCTGAAGTACTAGTCATAGAGAACCAGATGCTACTTCAAAACAAAATAATTACGGTTTGACAGTTTACAAAAGGGGCGTCCAGCAGGTCATGGTTAGGTAGATGCCAACAGCATGGAAGCCATTGAAGTACACTACTTCACATCACTATTACATAGTTAGGTCATGGAAGTCACTGACACTGGATTGGTCTTAATTAATTTGAGATACCAGACAGAAATACACTACTTAACATCACTATTACATTTATAATATGTATATACTGAGATAATTGATACCCTTTTATCAGTACGAAGATAGTTGTATGCCCTCTCCAGAGTAGACAGGTCACAAGTTCTCTCCAACAGGTTCAAATAAAGGAGCATATACTTTCTGATACAGCTGATGAATTTGCGGGAACTTTCTGACAAGCTAACCTCCAAGTTCTTTTTGCTCCCACTAACACTTGGATTCTTCCTCCTGTCATAAAAGAACCATAAGGAATCCGTAAAATCTTTCTTCGAGCACATTTATCACAGAAGTAAAATAAAAAAGTGCAGCTCCAGCTCGATAAGGATATCGACTCAAGCTGAAGTGAGCCAGCCAACAATTTGGGGCAAAAGAGTTAAAGTTCCAGCTCAAGTGTGAATCACTATCCATCAACCTAATATGGCCACAGGTTTAGAATGGGAACTGGGCTATGCACTGCTGCATAATATCTTCAGGAGGCTTTAGGGCAAGGCACTCTTAAACGAGTCCTCTGGCTTAAGACTATTCCAAATTAGTCAATTAAAACTTCTATTGTTTGGACTTTTTATATAGCAATGATTGGAATGCAACTTAGTTCTGGTTCATAATAAATTAGCAGTTTTAGACTTTTGGTACCTTATTAAGGATATAACTAATAAAGAAAACTGGTAGCAGCATTTTCTTTGACAATTCTCCTTTTTGAACTACTTATAAAAGAAGAGATCACAACCTAATTTTGATACTGTACTATGCATACTGCAATGACCTGTAATGAGAAACTCTCACCTCCCCTTTTTAACTGTGCCATCAATTTCCCACATGTTCACCGTAAATGAAGACCTTGAAGACTTGAAGCAGAATGAAAGCTCGTCTCTGGCTTTTTCTAATCCACCTGGATCTCCTCGTTTATGCAACCCCTGAGCCATCTTGTATCTTGCCTTGTGGAAGTGCTTCAGTTCTCCCTCCACACATCTTCCTAAGGCTGCTATACAGTCGTCATATAGTACAAGCCAAACCTTGTCCAATAACTCAGGGTCGATACTTTCTTTCTCCTTCGGTGAATTCCTAGCGTCTTCTTTTAATGGGTTCAGTTCGTCTTCTTTCCAATTAAGCATGCTTAAGATGCTCTCTTTGGTTGAGCCTTTATAGGAATAAGCGGCTACTATCTGGATAACAATAAATTAATGCACGACACAGAAACAGCAAAAGCAAGGACTAGTATCAAGCATTACTCCTAGCTTATTAACTACCAAAACAAAAAAACAAAAAAAAAAAATCACTTGCATATAAAGCGTCAACAGTAAAAATGATTTTTTTCCCCTTTTATTTGAGATTCACAACTGTAAAAATATTACTGAGGTTCACCTTGGTAGCATCCCACTGATCGAACCAAGGAGTAATTCACTGTTGATTTATATTTCTTAAATTTTTTTTTTCCGAATTTTATATATTTAGAAAGAAATTCGCTACATAATGGTAACTTGGTAAGGAACACTGAGATATGAAAAGGAAAGAACCTGGATGGCATCAGATTGCCTCCCTTGAGTATAAAGCAACTTTAGACGTGACGCGTGAAGTCTGTAAACAGGATCAACAGCAGTTGGATTTAGTTCTCCAGCTTTGGCATAGTATGAAAATGCTTTGACAGGAGAGTGCCCCAACTTTTCACAGAGCTTTCCAAGATAAAACACATGGAGCCACTCAGGCCTATAATTTGAGTTAAAGAAGAAAGATGTTATGAGAATCTACAGAATAGCAAAGAGATGCAGCATTACCTACTGAACCCGAACCCCTCTTCCCAGCACAGCCATACCACAAACCCAGCTGTGTACTCACCAAAACAATTGGTCTTATTAGCTCTTTGGACACTGAAATAATTATTTAATTTTTCTAAATTTATTATTTTAGTCAGCTCACATGCTAAAAGTTGTTTAAAATGAAATATAATTTTAACCATAAGGTTCTCAGGAAAAAGCAGGTATTGGGGTCTGTGGCCAAAAAAAAAAAAAAGAAGAAGAAACAGTAGAGAGAACATACTTCAGTGCAAACGCTTTCTCAAAATGATTCATTGAACAATGACAATGTTCTGTCCATGTAGCATCCTTGGTGGGTATCACTGATCGTTGATCATAGAATGGCACCACATTTTGTACACTGTCGTAATACACCAGTGCCAGCAACTCATTTATTTCACTCTGAGACAGAAGCCAAGATAATAGCGTGTTACTTATTCTTCGTAATTCAGATCAAAGAATTTGAAACAAAAGCTCATAACAAAGCAGTACCTCATCAGCGGGAGTACTTGCTAGGGCCAAACTCATCAGCAAGCAGCGCCTACTGCGCCTTCTCCCTGTGTGAACCCTTTCATGCAGACTAGTATTCTTTTTCCAATCAGATATGCTCATGTGCTTACTGCCATCATTCAACAGCAGATCCACTTCCTGCAATTCAGGTTGATACGATCATTACATTCGCACGCAAAAATTTAAGCAGCCACTAATAAACACTCCAATCCCACAAATTAATTTTTACAATGACACGACCAATTAGCATCAGCTCCTGCTAGCACAAAAGATATTCTAAAAAATATATATAAACAAATAAATAGAACCTCAGAACAGTTATGGACACATGCACCATAGTATCTAATTAAATCATGAAACCAATTAATTAAACTCTTCAGATCTAAAATCACATATTCTAATTAAAATCCAATCCCCAAAGAATGAAAGAAATAAATTATGCAGTACCTCATCATATATGTTTGCAAGCTTTTGCCAGCTCTTAAACCGCAAAATATTGTACAGCAGATCATACTTCAAGAGATTTGCGTTCTGTTCCACAAACTCTTCTCCTTCCTTTTTCAGTACAAAGCCAGCATATTTGTCTGTAGCACTTGTATCTTCAGCTTGAGCAATGAAGTAGTAAAGGTTACTATACACCTCCAAGTATGGCTCTGAGCTAAAATTGAAATGTACAAAGTAGAAAGAGAATTAGACCACGATTTCGTGTAGTGAAAGTTGTAACTTGCAATTCATGAAAGAACAGTTAGCAATGGTTATCCTTCATCATTGGGATTAACCACATTATAACATAGCTGAAAGTACAGATAAAAGACAGACCCAATTCAGGGTTTTGGTAAAGTTAGGTGTGCCGAGATATGCTCCTCACTTTTTTTTTTTGTAGAAAGAAAGTGTCATTGCACCAGCCATTCTCCTATCCATGTAGAGATAAATAATCAGGGACAAAAGAGTGGTTTGGGCATTCTCATAAGAACGCAAGAGCAGAGGTTTAATTTTCTATGCTCTTTTGGAAACAAAATTTTCTATGCTGTTTCACATAATGAAGCGGAAGGGTTACTTCTCATGAAAAGGATAAAGAAACATTAGCCTAAGACAGTAATTGCCATTGGTTTCACGCACTCAAATTTATTACTAATGCAACAAAGATCTCTATCAAGAAGAGGGACCAAACCTGGAAATAGATAGCTTTTTAAATTCCTCAGAGCTCTGCTCATCAGGGAAGAAGATATTCATGATAGCATCAGTGCCTCCCTTAGATTCATATATTTCAAAGAGCTTTTTTTCGCATGAATCTGGTCCATCTAAGAATTTATCGATGACATTGCTAGCCAACACCTCTACTGGTGGCTGAAGAAAGTGTTTGCGAATTGCTCTAAGGACCCTCCTCATTTTCACTAAACCAGACCTCTAAAAACGACAATTATAATAACTGTGTAAAAATGTGAATAATGAAAGTAGGTTAAAACTCAAGAACATGAAGGGTAATTTGAAATTGCTATCACCCATAACAAAAAGGTCCATTTTGGTTGGTAATTTTATTTGAAAAAAAAAAAGGTCCATTATGGTCTAGTAGATCAAGTGGTAAGAGCACTGACTGACTTCTAATAGGTCCAGGGTTCAAGCCCGCATGCTTGCGATAGGCTTGGCGAGCCAGCGTAAAAACTAAGCCATATATACCAGAAATGATCGGGGTTGGGATGTCATTTCTAGCCTACCCCAACTTGTTTGGGATAAAAGGCTCTGACTTTTTTTTTTTTTTAAAAAAAAGGTCCATTGTACTTACCGAAAGGTAAGACCAACGAGCTTCGCCCGGACTTGAACAGGTTGACCAGAAGGGCTAAAATTGTCATTTGAGACGACCAAAATCAAGCATTTGGTTCTTTTAGCTTGGTAGGTTTAGTAGGATCAGGTATTGGTAGGCATTTCATTTTATAGTACTTTTTCACTATTTAATCTTATCTTTTTTTTTTTTTTTTTTCTTTTTTTCTAATTTTCATCTTCATCAAACCTTCGGACTTAGTTGATAAATTCACGTTTCTACTGATATGTTGATACTTAGTTTATTTCCTAGTCCAAAAGAAAGAATTAATTCAGCACCTTATCAGACAATAGAACTAGAAAAAGAAATGATGACCCACCAAAAATGGTAAGAAATAAGGACAGAAAAAGAATAAGACAGATACGCACGGACAATGTCTTGGCATAGGGTAATATATACTGAAATACATCAGCACATTGCTCTTTGGTTTGATAGTCTCCATGACTAGTATTCTTATGAGTCACTAGGTCCTCCTCACTGGTTGAATCTAGGTTCATATTTAGCCCGTAAAGGCAGAAGAAGCTCTGATCCAAGGCACCATCTATACATGATTCCAGCTCCTCCATTTCTGCACTCCAAAAGAAATATATATATACACATAATGCAAGTACTGTTTCCATAAAAAAGTATGGTTCTCATTATAGTTGTATTTTATTCATTCAATGAATAAATTCTGGATTTTGGTACCATTATCTTCTGCATCATCATCCTTAGTGTGTTCATCATGAGCTGCATCTTCCTCCGCACCATTTGCACCTGCATTGAAACCATATAATTAAGTTCAAATCTCTCATAACATAAGGATCACTTCAATCTTAATTTTTTAGATGTGTTTGAAAGAGAACATACAGTGAAGAGATTTTAGAGCCAAAAGGTAATTGATTGCGAACTTCAGAAACGCCCCTTCCTCGCCTTTACTATCTTTACCAGCACAACAAAGCCCATATTCTGAGAGTAACTCGTGCACTGTCACAATGAGATCAACCTGTGGCCAACATACAAAAGACAACATCATAAAGTAAAATTTAGGGGGGATTTCACACAAGCCCCTGAAAATCTCAATTTTAAGATGAATACCCCTCCAAATGAAAGGCACCATGAATATGCTTAGAAGAGACTAAATATAACATACAACACAATAAAAAATTAAAATCCATCTCTGATATCACTCCCCAAAAAATAGAAAAGAAAATAGCACGGAAACTTTAAAGAAATAGAGGATGATATATGGCAGAATAAAGCACATGTGAGCTAATTCTGATGTTACAGGGGTGTACATGATATTTCGATGTTTCGAAGGCGCATAGACAACACATTATAGAGAAAAAAAAAAAAAACTAAGCTTATCGAATTCAAAGGAAGCAGGCATTACCTGTGCCTTGATTGTGACAGATGGATCAAGGTGCTGAAGTTTACAAAAGGTAATAACTGCATCTACAAGGCATGCAATCTCTATCTGTTCTGTTTTGTTCATAAGTGATCTTCTGGAAAGGATTAGCTTCACGCAACTACGCACAACGGTCAAGAGCAGAGATTGCGTATCGGCAACAAGGCATGCCAAAGAAGTAAAAGTTACCTGTGCAGACTGCAATTAGTGAGGTAATATAAATGTTCTTGTACCTTCCTGTGACAAATATTCACCAATACTTTTGGCATTATCATAACTAATAATGCACATCCCACATTGCCTCTCCTATTCATGAACTTTATAGACAGGTCTGAAACACATGATGGGCTATATACTGGCCTCAATTAGGTTTCTTTCAATGAAGTAGGCATCTGATGAAAAACCAAAGGGCTGGATTATTTGCTTAAAAACACTCAGATAACTTGATATAAGAAAATACAACAAATAAATAAATAAATAATCGTTTAAAATAATTAATTTGTTAAATAAATAAGTTATTAAATATATATATATATATATATATATATAGAGAGAGAGAGAGAGAGAGGCTAACGAGCCATCGATGGCACGTGCCATCGATTTTCTATCGACTCATTTTTCGAGATCCAAACCGTTCAAGTTGATCACAATATTGAAATACCCTTCGAGACCAAATTTTTCATTTTTTCAAATTTTTTTGCTATTTATTATGATATTTTCAATTGGAGGGCCTGAAATACTCTAATCATAATATTTTTTAAAAATATCATAATAAATAGCAAAAATATTCGAAAAAAATATAAAATTTGGTCTCCAATCATATTTCAATATGGAGAACAACTTAAACAGCTTGGATTGACCATTTGAATTTTAGATCTCGAAAAATGACTCGATGGCATGTTAGCCATTCTCAAATAATTAAGCAATAAGAAAAACCGGAAAAGACACAATCAGATATGATCAAATCCATTGCAAACCAAAGGAACATTAACTTACACTGGATTCACCCATGCCAACAAATGATTTGACCAGACCGATGCTGTTTGCTATATCTCTAACAACTCCAACGATCCTTTCTATCCGCGTTGGTTTAACACTTCCTATATTTTCCATATCAGTTATCTTATCCATACCAGCAACAGCTGTCAACAGTTGTAGCTTCCTATTGTGACACTCAAAATACACATCTAAATTCATTTTCTCTTCCCTCTCACATGCTGATATTAACAGATCCAATGCAGATACCTCCAGTGCAACATCCTTGCGATTTTTCAACTTCACGTCCTTGGTAGAGAAAAGGAGAGGAGGGAGCATCTTGATACACTCTGTGTGTGGCACCTTTTTAATTAGTTCATTCTCATCCCTCAGTAGAAAGTCAAGCTTGATGGAATTTAGTTCACGATTTATCCTATCAAGAGTTAGCAATCTCTCATTCATGCAGTGAGGTAAAAAGACCGGTCCTTTAAGAAGAGAGATGGCACAGTTAAACTCATCATAAGCTCTCCCTTTGTCACCTGATGAGAGAGAAAGGCAACCACAAATCCAATAAAAGCGGGCCCAGAAAGACAAGATCCCGCCATCGCTTTCCTGGTTAATAGTGTTATCATCTTTTTTATCAGCACTTTCTTTGTTTGCAGAAGTACTAGGCACTTCCGTCATGACAGTATCACCATCTTCACTATTATCTTTATTCCTGGGGGTATTCTCCGCGGTCATGCCATTTAATTGGCCTTCTCTGATAACAGATTCAGGGAGATTGGAGGCAACATGTTCAATGATCTTGCAAATATGGTAATTTGAATCAGAGAGGAACTCATCACGCCTCAGCTTATTATTGGGATCTAATCCCAAGTCGAAACATACCTCTGCAAGATACATATGGCAACACTGGGACCTCTCCTTACCCCACTGTCTTGTCAGCCTATCCAATTCGGGCAATTTAATAAAGTAATCCCGATATGGGAGTGCTAGCTCAGCAAACTCCTCTAGCAACAAATTACCTAGTTTAACAGCATTGCAATTTTCTGGAAATAGTTCTATGAATTGCTTCACATCATTGGCTTCGATCTCAGCTGTGTACATTGAAACATCAGGAACTTGAAAGGTAGGACATGAACAGTCGACCTCCTTTTTGGTTGAATGTTTAAGTATGAACTGTTCTAGGTTCTGGGAAATGACATTTGTATCCCTTCCTGGCTCAAATTCATCTTTCCCTGATTTTCGACTCCTAAGCCTCTCAAGCCGTGTACTACGCCGCTCCTGAGACTGTTGCTCCTTGTCAGTAGCACTCGCTTCCTGCTCCTTGCAAGGAGTACTATCAATTGTTCCGATGTCCATGCCATCTGATTCTTTAGATACATCTTGATCTATATAAACTTTTGGACGGCAATAAGAATGTATGTCAGCTGACGTTAGGATGCTAAGGGTTCTGTCTAAAAGAGCCGACCATGTTGCCTCCGTCAATTGCACCTCAATATCCTGTGAAAGCAAATTGGTGTATCAGTGACAATGGTCTTAATAGATGCAAATTTTGAAATGAAAGAAAAATCACTCAAATCTTTGATATACATGTCATCATTATCCAGAAATTGAAAGCTTGTCCGAACTTGTCCCAATCCCCTTATCAATGACTTATTTATTTACATTACTGTACCAACAATAGGTCGACCTGGAACTCAATTTTCAGAATTTTAGCGACAATTTGACTTGCAGTATGTGTTACACAAATATGCACTGTTCTCACAATGTTTTTATCAATGCTTTGACAGCTTCAATTTTTAGCCCAAAAACACCACAACACATAAAAAATCAAACTGCAACACAAGATTCAGTATTGCACACATTGTCAAATAGACATCCCAATGCTTCTATCAGTGAAAAAATTTGGATTTAACCACATAACATCTATTTGAAATCATAACCTGTCTAATTCTTTTTGACGGACTGTTGGGCAAGTCTGATTTTCTCTTAAACTTCAATCTGGGATGCTCTGGCTCAAGTTTGTCAAAACCGTGAGGTCCCAAAGCAGTCCCCTCGATTGCATTCTTCACATGCATGGCACGGGAATGAGAAGGCCACTTATCGAGTAAACGTTTTGATACAGCAAGACACTGGACCTCATCTCCTATAGAAATTAATACTTCCATGAGTTTTTCCATGCAAATCCCTGCATGAAGATAAGGAATTAGAGCATGATTCATAATGAATCCACAGTTTTTGTTCAATTTGACAGGTTTACCTATCCCAAATTAACAAGTCACAGGACTGCCGTCTCTGTAATTTGCCTATGAGTGGACATGTTTTGTGTGTTTGTGTCTGTCCTTCCTTTTTAGTTGATAAAAACACCTTAAGGTTCGCTTGATAGGAATTGTATGTCTTCTACTAGTGTTCAAGGATTGGAAGTTAAGAGTTTAAGGTTCCTACATATTGTACTAAGATACTCACCAAGGAAAACAAACAATGAGATGGAAGGTACTTGAGTCTTTACCCAAGTAACCACACTAGTATGGCATGTACTATTAGACTATTTTACAGTTGTGTTGCCCATATTCTCGCAAATCAATTCCATCACACTACCATGTTTACAAAGGGGACCGATTTCATTGTTACTGCAAATGGTGAAACTAGAAAATATAGTTCCTTGATTGATTTGAAAAATGGAATAATAAACAAAAAACATAATATAGGTGCTTACAATTAGTTGGGCTACATCTGAGTCCTTGCTCAAAAGCCCACCTTGCCATGCCAAGTGAACCCATTGAGCAAGACAGTGTGCCAAGTTGGTTCCAGACAACAACATCACCCCAGTCAAGTTCAACTGCTTGAAGATAGCATTGCATTGCATTTTCATTATAGTCGAGTCCTAGCTGAAGGAATACACTCGCAAGGTTCTTCAAAGACAAAAACCTAGGAGACCAAGAATTAGCACAGACTAATCAGTAAACGAATTCTCTTAGGCTCATAGCTAGTTAGCTGTGACAAATTTACTTTGGTGCATGTTGGATCTTTCTTTCAGTACTCTTGGGCATACTTTAACAGCTATAACAAAGTACTTTGCTATTAGCCTATTTTCTTATCACAACTTTTTTTTGCTTACTACTAATTTGCTTTACTTCTATCATTAAATAAACAAAAATTTGAAGGCAGTAGAACACATCCCCAAATAAACAGTACTGAAATTACAAATGAGGATGATTAGACATTTAAAAGACAAAATTATTGGAATTCGGTGATTGCAAATGAAATTCACCTAAAAGACAAAATTAGAACACTCACCAACTTAGCCTATTATGAAAAGAGGCCACTCTTAAAGGAGCAATTGACATAATGTGATGCTCTAGTGAGGAAATTGTGTTGTCCAGCAGTTATTATTATTCTGCTAAAGCATACCATCAGCTTCTGAATTGCTGAACAGAAAATACAAACCAAATAATTACTAACCTTAACTGCCGCAAATGATGGTCACTAGCACCATTATCTCCTTGAATATCAGATATGAGTGGGTCTTTCAGGACATCCTCAAGCAATTGCCGAGCTTTAGTGAAATCCTTCTCTTGCAATTTGAGAAGGCCGTCATGGTACTTTTGAGAGAGGAAGAATTCCTGAATTTAATTATATAAAACTAGAGCTGTTGAATAACTGAAGAATTTTAATTTTCAAGCAAAAATAAAGCGGCGTCATTGCATTAGGGTTTATGAATTAACGAGAGAAATTTTGTCATTCACTGAAACAAACAAATTTTCACTGAAAGAAACGAACAAAGAAAAGAAAAGAGAAGAGAAGAGAAGAGGAGTAGCAAGTGTGACCTGACCTGGGCTTCCTTCGTAGGCGCGAGGGGTTCCCACTGTTTGTCGGAGTCTGACTCGTTAATAGCCGCAATGGAGAACTGTCAAAAACGAGAAAAAGCCTTCAATTTTTTTAGCGCAGATCAAAATCAGAGAGAGAGAGAGAGAGAGAGAGAGAGAGGAGAGGAGAGGAGGTGATTAACGAACCATGGCAATATGGCATAGGACTAGGAGTGTCTTTTCTTCTCTTCTACTTGTACAGCGGAGCGGAGTTGCGGAGTGGGGAAGAGAGACGGAGAGGGGGGCCCCGCCTGTCTGTTGGGTTTCGCCTGTTGTTTTATGAGAAAATTTTTTTTTTTTGGTGGAGAAATTTTTTTTATGAGAAATTTTGGACTTCTCTTTCCACATAAGACCCTGATTTTTTTCTTTATTAACAACTCAACACTTTCCATGTTTCTCCACAAGTACGAATGTAAGATGCATATTTTTTTACGGAATTGCTTAGGACCATCCCTAAGATACTATTATTCTCGTCATCCTCACGCGTACGTAACAAATCCCTCTCTCCCCACGCGTAAACTCTATCACCTCCCCCTCCTCTGTACGCGTTCTCCCTCCCCTGCCCTGTCCTCCCTCCCACTTACGCAGTCCCCCCTCCCCTCTCCCCCCTCCTCTCTCCCACATACGCGGTCCCCCCTCCCCCTCCTCCCTCCCATGTACATCGTCCCCCCACCCTTCTCCTCTTCCTCCTTCAACACTTCATAACTGTTGAAGTTAATATATTTAAATATTGAAGACAATATCGTAATTGTTGAAGTTAATATATGTACTGTTGAAGTTATATGTGTAATTGTTAAAGTTAATATGTTGTATATGTAACTGTTGAAGTTAATATATATAACTGTTGAAATTAATATATATAACTGTTGAAGTTAATATGTGTAACTGCTGAAGTTATATATGTAGTTATTGAAGTTAGATATGTAAGTAATATGTTATATATGTAACTGTTGAAGTTAATATATATAACTGTTGAAGTTAATATGTGTAACTGCTGAAGTTATATATTGAAGTTATAACTGCTGGAACAACACTCTGTCTTTCTTCCGAGTATATGCAAGTAATATGTTATATATGTAACTGTTGAAGTTAATATATATAACTGTTGAAGTTAATATATATAATTGTTGAACTTGGCATATTTAAATGTTGAAGATAATATTGAAAGTGAGCATATTTAAATGTTGAAGGTAATATTGAAAGTGAGCATATTTATATATGTAACCCTTCTACATATATTGTTCATATACTATTTGTTTTATTTTAAATTTTATTATTTTTTGACAATATTTGCGAATGATGTACGTACATAAATGTAGCTAGGCTTGCGCTTGAGTCATCTCTCTTTATTTATGCATATCATAACAATGAACGGTTTGTATTTGGTAGGTGTAAATATTTATATGTAAAATTTTTATGATTTGATGTTTGATGTGTACTTATTCCATTTAAAATTTCGAACGGAGAGTTCATTTCCTGCAAGAAGGATCGGGCCGGGCGTAAAGAGCTATTGGAGACTTGGAGTAGGCCGTTTGTGGCATCCAAAGCTCACTTTCCAGTTTCCACCATTCTTTCAGGTTGACTTTATCCTTATTATAATTACTAGTTTACTACCAATTAAAGGTACTTACATACATCACATGTAAGATATTTCCTTTAATTCTTCATTAATTAATGAGTATTTGTTCTTTTATCTTTTACTTCACGTGCATTTGGAGGAGGCACTAAGGGTAGTTAAACTTAAAGGTTTTGATTTGATTGTGGAATTTGACAATTTTTGTATGAATTAATGACTCTATGTCATAGGAATATCTCATCAAAGGTGCTCGAGCGCCCAAGTAGCTATTTCCTTCTGTCTTGCATGGTAGCTCCAATTAACCAAGAATCTATCGATAATAGAAAAGGTAAGCTGTTGTTTCTTTATGCCTCTCTACCTGTGAGTGTGAGGTCTGGGAGTGTTTCAATAAATCATTTGATCGAACGGTTTCTCTTTTTCTGTTTTTCAGCCCCACCTTTAAGTGCTCCAATGGTAGAAAAAATTCGCTTGAGACTAAAGAGAAACTCTAGAGGCTCGACGGCGGTAGGTGGGGCTCTAGCCCCACCCGCCCCACTGGTGGATCCGGGGAATTGATTTGGACACCCCTCTACTTAGTCCGATCACTCTTATATTTTCAAAATCGGAATTGCTTAGGACCATCCTTCAGATTCTATCATCCCCATCATCCTCACGCGTACGTAACTAACTCGCGTACGTAACTAACTCATCCCTCACGCATACACTCTCTCGCCTTCCCCTCCTCTGTATCCGCCCCTGTCCCCTCCTCCCTCTCACGTACACTGTCCCCCTCCCTCCTCCTCCCTCCTACATACGTCGTCCCCCCTCCCCCTCCTGTTAGAAAGTGTGTAATTTTCATTTTTATGCTAATTACCAATTAATTAACCAAGCAAATCACACACAAGAGAGATCTAGTACATAAGCTATTCATTCACAAGAGAGAAAGGATTGGAAGTATACCTCTCTTGGTATCGCAACCAAGAGGCTCGTTCCAATGGATTGATGTCGGTGGCGTGCTCTCCAAACACCTCCTATTCGCGGCGCCTCGAGTCCACTATGGTATTAACCAAGTCCTTCTCAATTCGTGCTAGCGAAGAGAAGAACGAGTCTAATCCCAAGCGTTCCCTTTCTTCAACCAACGAACCGAACGAATTTGTGGGAGAATGGGACGCTCAACACATGAGCTAGAGTGGAGAGGGGAGAGGGGGGCGGCGCACCACAAAGGGGAGGCCAATAGTGGCGGCTAGGAAGAGGAGGAGAGAGAAGAGGTGCAAGGGAGCCTCCAATAGGTGCCTTATATAGCCTCTTAACCCTAGATAGGAGTTCACACAAATTACAATTGTGCCACTCCTACCTACCTCTTGTGGCCGGCCTCCTAGTGGGCTCTCTTGGCCCACTAGGCCATCTCTATTTGGTCTCTTTAATTCTATTAATTAAAGGCCCACTCATAGCTATTCAATTTGGACATTTAATTTACTAATAAATTAAAGCCCAAATAACTTAACTAAATTAAGTGTGTTATTTATAAATAATTATTAACTTAATAATAATTATTTAGAGATTAGACAATGCATTAATTTATTTCTATATGATCTATTTGACTTAATTAATTATAACGGTCCATAACGCTATTTAATTAATTAATCAATCTATCATATTTTGCAATACACATTATTGCAAATAAATAATGCACATATGATTAAACACCAATTTTGTGTGACCCTTTGAGGATTTATGCTATGTTGGACATGGAATTAAATCGCTATTTAATTCCAATAATCATAAGCGGTATCTAGCAACACGTTATGATTCCCAATTCGCATAAATAGTGTACAGCTACAAAATTTCAATCCTGCATAAGAGAACAATTATGTTTCTCTATTTTGATTCTTATGTCACACGATATCATCGTATAATCCAAGATAGGAACGTGTCATTCTTGCAGATTATACGTTTCTTGATCTAGAGATAATTGTATCAGTTGCTAGCAAACAATCTATCTCCATCAAGGGGCCCAAACAGATATCGTCACTCACTAAGTGAATTAATGAGGGACATACGGTTTTCTTGATAATTAGCTTTTCCCCGCACAATTCAAGAATACTTAAATCAAGTCCGTATAGCAGCCTTTATCAGGAATCAGCGGTAGACATGATTTATAGTATCTATTCTCATGTGGAAAAGATAATCATCTCAAACTTAGAACCAAAATCATAACGAAATAAATAATGACACGTAACACAATCCATATATTTATTTCGTGGGGTCCAGTCCTGTACTATGTTCTATAACATATACATATGCAATTAAGTTGGTTACTCTTAACCTATGATTTATAGAACTTAATCATCACTTAATCTGCATACTAATCTTATTGATAACTAATGTTCTCTGTTAATTATCAAGATTATGGACTTTTAGATTTATCGTTGTCATTTACTACTAAATGAATAACAGTGATCTATAATTCAGATCCTCAACCTGAATGAACTGTCAACGATTAAATCAAAGAACAAATGATCTGAAATCATCAATAACATAAACTATAGAAGTAGCCTAATGAATTGGCTTCTAGGACATATCTCTAACAATCTCCCACTTGGCCTAGAGTCAATCAATAGAGACTTCTAGCAAGTGCATAGTACTCAATGTAATATCCAAAATATACATGTCTCATACTAAAGCCTAGTAATAAAAGATACAACTCAAAGCCACTCAGGCATGCGCCTAATCCCCATGGATGCAACATGCAACTCATGTGCGGCTCGAGATAAAGGCTTTGTCAGAGGGTCCGCTGTGTTCGCGGCACCGTCCACCTTCTTGACCTTGACCCATCCATCATTGATCAACTGACGGATGAGATGGAATCGTCGTAGAATGTGCCTAGTCTTTTGGTGAGACCTAGGCTCCTTAGACTGAGCTATGGCTCCCGTGTTGTCGCAGTAAATATCCACTGGACCTGAGATGCTTGGAACCACCTCTAGCTCGGTCAAGAACTCCTTGATCCATACACCTTCTTTCGCTGCTTCACCAGCCGCTAAGTATTCCGCTTCGGTGACGGAATCGGCCGTAGTATCTTGCTTGGAACTCTTCCAACTCACGGCACCACCATTAAGCAGAAATACGAAGCCGAACTGTGATTTTGAGTCATCTCGATCGGTTTGGAAACTAGCATCGGTGTAACCACTTACAACGAGCTCTTGATCTCCACCATATACGAGAATGCTATCCTTTGTTCTCTTGAGATATTTGAGGATATTCTTGACTGCAGTCCAATGTGCCATGCCAGGATTGGCTTGGAATCGACTAGTCACGCTAATCGGATGTGCCACATCAGGACGAGTGCATAGCATGGCATACATAATCGATCCGACCACAGATGGATACTGGAATTTCTTCATGTATTCACGATCTGCATCATTGGTCGGACTTTGAGACTTGCTCAAGAAAATGCCATGTGACATAGGCAAGAATCCCTTTTTGGAATTTGCCATGTTGTGTTTGTTCAACACTTTGTCAATATATGCATCTTGGCTCAAGCCTAACATCCTTCTCGATCTATCTCTATAGATCTTGATTCCTAGGATATAGGCGGCTTCGCCCAAATCTTTCATTGAGAACACCTTCTTCAATGAATCCTTAACTGCATTCAACTCGGGGATATCATTCCCGATCAAGAGGATATCATCAACATATAGAACAAGAAACACAACCACGCTCCCACTGATCCTCTTGTAAACACAAGGTTCCTTTTCGCTTTGAACGAAGTTCAATTTCTTGACTTCTTCATCAAAGCGTTTGTTCCAACTCCTTGATGCTTGCTTCAATCCATAAATGGACCTTTGAAGTTTGCATACCTTGTTAGCATTCTTTGGATCCACAAAACACTCGGGTTGTGTCATATACACATCCTCTTCCAAATTTCCATTTAGGAAGGCGGTTTTGACATCCATTTGCCATATTTCATAATCATAAAATGCGGCAATTGCTAGCATGATCCGAATTGACTTGAACATAACGACGGGCGAGAAGGTTTCTTCATAGTCAATACCATGAACTTGTTTGTAACCTTTCGCTACGAGTCGTGCTTTGTAAATGGTCAAGTTGCCATCCATGTCGACCTTTCTTTTAAAGATCCATTTGTTCTCAACGGGTTTTACTCCGTTGGGAAGATCAACCAAGGTCCATACCTTGTTGTCATACATGGATTGCATTTCGGATTCCATGGCCTTAAGCCATTCCTTGGAGTCTGGTTTTCTTTTCATGTCATCAATGGTCAAGGGCTCATCGTTCTCCATGACGAGAACGTCGTGCAAACCTAAATATCTTATAGGTGGACGACTTGGCCTTGCCGATCTTCGTAGGGTAGATGCTTGAGGTTCTTGAACTTGCTCCACAACGGTTTGTGGGCTTTGTTCTTGAACTTCAAGTATAGGTGCGTCATCAACACTATCGACACGCGATATGTTTGAGTATTCATTTGAGGGAGCTTGTTCTTGAATCTCTTCTTCCACAACAACTTGAGGAATAGGTTCGGGCATAATCTCATTTGGTGCAACCTCATTTGGCACTATGTTTGGAACAATCACATTACCTACTTGAGGTATGTTTTGTCGTTGTGGTTCTTGAATTTCTTCAATAACCACGTTGCTCCCACTACTTCTTCCTGAGAGAAATTCTTTCTCCAAGAACACACCATAACGAGCAACAACTATCTTGTTCTCGTTGCGGTTATAGAAGTAGTAACCCTTCGTTTCCTTAGGGTATCCTACGAAATGACATTTGTCCGATTTGGGTCCAAGCTTATCGCTCACTAGCCTTTTCACATAAGCTTCGCAACCCCAAATCTTGAGAAACGACATGCTTGGTTTCTTCTTAAACCAAAGCTCATAGGGCGTTTTCTCAACGGACTTTGACGGAACACGGTTCAAAGTAAAAGCTGCGGTTTCAATTGCATAACCCCAAAAGGACATAGGCAAATTAGTTTGGCTCATCATCGATCGAACCATGTCTAGCAAAGTTCGATTCCTCCTTTCGGATACACCATTCCATTGTGGTGTTCCTGGTGGAGTGAGTTGTGGAACGATTCCACACTCCTTTAGATAATCGCCAAATTCATGGCTCAAGTACTCACCACCTCTATCGGATCGTAAGGCCTTGATCTTTCGATCAAGTTGGTTCTCAACTTCACTCTTAAACTCTTTGAACTTGTCAAAAGTTTCAGATTTATGACGCATCAAGTAGATATACCCGTATCTACTATAATCATCAGTGAACGTGACGAAGTATGAGAAACCTCCACGTGCACAAATGCTCATAGGTCCACATACATCGGTATGTATGAGATCTAACAATCCATTTGCCCTTATCCCTTTGTTGGGAAAAGGCGCTTTGGTCATTTTTCCCATCAAACAAGATTCGCAAGTGTCAATTGGCTCGAAAGCGAATTGATCCAAGAGACCAACGGATTGTAGTCTCTTGATGCGTTTCTCGTTGATATGACCCAAGCGGCAATGCCACATTAAAGTCGCATTCTCATGTGAAACCTTACGTTTCCTTTTGTCATTTTCAACACTCATAACAAATCCATTCGAATCAAGCACATAAAGACCATTCAATAATTGTGCATCACAAAAACGAACTTCATTACGAAACAAAGTCAAACACTTGTTCTTTATTACAACATCAAATCCATCCAAGTCCAAACAAGAAACGGACACAATGTTTCGAGTGATACATGGAACTACAAAAACATCCTTGAGTTCCAACACAAAACCAGTAGGCAAAGTTAGTTCCACGCTCCCAACGGCCATAGCGGAGATGCACGTGCCGTTACCGACGCGGAGTTGAACTTCGCCTTTCTCGAGCCGCCTTCTATTCTTTAGTACCTGCACATTTCGACAAATGTGAGCACACGAACCAGTATCAAATACCCAATCTGTGTGAGAAGTAGCGAGAAGGGTTTCGATGACAAATATACCTGAGGTAGAAGGTTGGACAGTTCCCGCCTTCTTGTCAGCTAGGTACCTTGGGCAGTTTCTCTTCCAATGGCCCTTGTTGCTACAGTAGTAGCAAACGGTCTCGGAAGAGGCCGGGTTCTTCTTCTTCTTAGAACCCACGGGAGCACCCTTGGCCGGACCTTGGGGCGTCACCGGGCCTTTGCCTTTGCCTTTGCGGCCACGCTTTCTTATCTTCTTGCTCTTTCCACTCACCGCAAGAACATCCTTTGGGCCCTTCTCTTTTTTCAAACTCTCCTCCGTCTCAATGAGCATGTTTTGGATGTCATCCATGCTCTTGTCCATGCCGTTCATCCGGTAGTTCACAACGAAACCGGTGAAGCTTGGAGGGAGAGAATTGAGAATGAAGTCTTGAATCGCCCCCGAAGGGAAGGGCGTGTCAAGCTTCTCAAGCTGCCGAAACAACCCCGCCATCTTCATGACGTGTGGCCCGACATCATGACCTTCGGCCAAGCGAGTGTTGGCGACGGCCTTGATGAGACGGGCCCTTTCGGTGCGGGCCTTAGTTTGGAACATGTTGGATAGGCGAGTGATCATAGCGAACACTCCATAGCCACTATCCATGAACTCCTTTTGGAGTTCCGCTTCCATTGTTGCCACCATCACGACGGACATCTCCATGTCCTCGTTTTCATGCTTCGCAAAGGCATCCTTTTCCTCTTGGGTAGCGGTTGCCTTTGGAGCCGATGGCATGGGAGTGGTGAGGAGATACTCTCTTTTCTCATACCTAAAGGCAAGCCTTAGGTTGCGATGCCAATCCAAGAAATTGGCACCGTTAAAAGCGAGTTTCTCTCTCTCAAGAAGAGAACGTAGCGTAAAAGATGAGGAAGACATCTACAACAATTATCAAATTTAAAGGTCAATTAGTTTTATGTTTTTAGTTTTAACAAAAGTAAAACTTTCACTACACTTTAAAAAGTCCCTAAGTATAGTGATTTCCAAGACCCCTATTTTCATCAAAATGGACCTGCTATGGCACGTCATCCAAAATGATTAGATAAGGTAGGTTCTACAACCAATCATCTTACCATGACTCTTGGTTCGCATAAGCGAACTTCGCCCCGATGTCCAAACTCTAGTTGGGTTCATCGAAAAGTCACTTCTCACTATTTGCTCCTTGCAAATCTTAGCTATTTGCACCCCGACTACCAAATTGGCAATCATGACGTCCGCTTGGGCGGACCGCGCCATGAGTGACAATCGGCATGAAGGGGATAGAGAGAAGGAGGGCGATTTAACTTATTCTTTTTAGTTTGGGACAAACAATTCATATGACACTTTGTTTGGTGGTCGTGTAAGCATACACCCATACCTAACCTAACAAAATAATCATATAAGCATCTCATAGTTGTGGGTTTGTATGGCTCCCGCTTGCATTAGTTTCGCCACATCCTCCATGAAGCAAAACTAATCTACTCCATGCCCTCCCACTAAATTCTATAAGGATCTAAATCCTATATAAAATAAAGCTACAAAATACATGTGAAAACATCCTATTCCCATCCTATCCTTAGGGGCATGCAAGCCTCACAAGTTACATCAAAAATTAATCAAAAATTAATTAATGGCACCAAAGGCCGCATTACAAACATTCACACATGCATTCATTTACAACCACAAGGCATTGAGTCTTGAGCCATACTAAACCCACTATCCACCTACAAAACAAAGTTAGCACATACAAGTCCACTTTGTTTCCAATTAACGATTTTCAAGCATCTTTGCGTATCGTTTGCTATAAGTAAATTCCGTGTACAAATCCTCAATTTTAAACAACCAAACTTGTTTAAATTCATTTAGAAAGTTCTTTCAACATCCCATAACAGAAAGGAGATCAAACAAGGAGTTTCCTAATTAATTTCAACTAGTTTGAATACTTAGAAAAACAGTAATTTACCAAAAACGTAACTAATGGAATCCAACAAAAACAACAGTTTTCGGTCTCCAAAAATTCTCAAATAAATTACTTAAGCTCCTTATTATATTTGTGATTACCAGTAAAAATTTCAAGAAGAGATCTTAAACCATCTGGGAGAATAAAAAATGACAAATCTCTCACAAGTGTACGAAACACCGTTATGAGATTTTCAGCTTATCCTCTCAACCATTTGGTCTGTTAGACCACCTTCTATCCAGTTTTTATATATACAATATACATAGAAAAACTTGTTTAGACTACAGGCTATCCATTCATGAAAAGAAAACAACCAAGTTCAGTTCAATAATATTAAGTTACAGCCTAAACAATCAACAAATTCTGTACTGGAACAGACTGTCAATCGAAAGGTTTTAACCTAGTTGAAGGTCCAAACATCCACGAAAAATTATGAAATTAATTTTCCTGGAATCCTAACTCAAAATAGAACAACTCCATTTAAACAGAATTTTTAAAGGAGTTCTCAGTTGGTACAGTTTATTAGAACAATCGATTTGCTCAACAAACTGGATCTGACAAGATCTTCCTTTTCATACTTGAAAACCCACAAATTAATCCGAGCCATGCAACAAATTGTACATGCTCAGAAAGAGCTTCAAGTCCTCTTTATTTCTAGCCATAGAACACTGGTACTTATATTCAAAATATAAATCTTTCAAGCCATTCAAACAGGACAGTGCAAGCAGAAACTGGTTCTGCGCACTGTCGCCATTTTATTCACAGTAAATCTATACTAATTTAGAAAAATGTGAATCCAACGCCAAAAGAATCACAATCCACAGATCTACAACTTTCATGTAGATGAAAAAAACTTCCAGAGAACATATCACAGAGAAAAATGCGAAACAACACAGAAAATACCATTTCCAGACAGCAAACAAACGCATCATCTCTACTAATCCATTAATTAGCCAATTTCTCTTAATTAAGTGTCAAAATAGCTTAAGTACGACCATGTGCTCTGATACCACTGTTAGAAAGTGTGTAATTTTCATTTTTATGCTAATTACCAATTAATTAACCAAGCAAATCACACACAAGAGAGATCTAGTACATAAGCTATTCATTCACAAGAGAGAAAGGATTGGAAGTATACCTCTCTTGGTATCGCAACCAAGAGGCTCGTTCCAATGGATTGATGTCGGTGGCGTGCTCTCCAAACACCTCCTATTCGCGGCGCCTCGAGTCCACTATGGTATTAACCAAGTCCTTCTCAATTCGTGCTAGCGAAGAGAAGAACGAGTCTAATCCCAAGCGTTCCCTTTCTTCAACCAACGAACCGAACGAATTTGTGGGAGAATGGGACGCTCAACACATGAGCTAGAGTGGAGAGGGGAGAGGGGGGCGGCGCACCACAAAGGGGAGGCCAATAGTGGCGGCTAGGAAGAGGAGGAGAGAGAAGAGGTGCAAGGGAGCCTCCAATAGGTGCCTTATATAGCCTCTTAACCCTAGATAGGAGTTCACACAAATTACAATTGTGCCACTCCTACCTACCTCTTGTGGCCGGCCTCCTAGTGGGCTCTCTTGGCCCACTAGGCCATCTCTATTTGGTCTCTTTAATTCTATTAATTAAAGGCCCACTCATAGCTATTCAATTTGGACATTTAATTTACTAATAAATTAAAGCCCAAATAACTTAACTAAATTAAGTGTGTTATTTATAAATAATTATTAACTTAATAATAATTATTTAGAGATTAGACAATGCATTAATTTATTTCTATATGATCTATTTGACTTAATTAATTATAACGGTCCATAACGCTATTTAATTAATTAATCAATCTATCATATTTTGCAATACACATTATTGCAAATAAATAATGCACATATGATTAAACACCAATTTTGTGTGACCCTTTGAGGATTTATGCTATGTTGGACATGGAATTAAATCGCTATTTAATTCCAATAATCATAAGCGGTATCTAGCAACACGTTATGATTCCCAATTCGCATAAATAGTGTACAGCTACAAAATTTCAATCCTGCATAAGAGAACAATTATGTTTCTCTATTTTGATTCTTATGTCACACGATATCATCGTATAATCCAAGATAGGAACGTGTCATTCTTGCAGATTATACGTTTCTTGATCTAGAGATAATTGTATCAGTTGCTAGCAAACAATCTATCTCCATCAAGGGGCCCAAACAGATATCGTCACTCACTAAGTGAATTAATGAGGGACATACGGTTTTCTTGATAATTAGCTTTTCCCCGCACAATTCAAGAATACTTAAATCAAGTCCGTATAGCAGCCTTTATCAGGAATCAGCGGTAGACATGATTTATAGTATCTATTCTCATGTGGAAAAGATAATCATCTCAAACTTAGAACCAAAATCATAACGAAATAAATAATGACACGTAACACAATCCATATATTTATTTCGTGGGGTCCAGTCCTGTACTATGTTCTATAACATATACATATGCAATTAAGTTGGTTACTCTTAACCTATGATTTATAGAACTTAATCATCACTTAATCTGCATACTAATCTTATTGATAACTAATGTTCTCTGTTAATTATCAAGATTATGGACTTTTAGATTTATCGTTGTCATTTACTACTAAATGAATAACAGTGATCTATAATTCAGATCCTCAACCTGAATGAACTGTCAACGATTAAATCAAAGAACAAATGATCTGAAATCATCAATAACATAAACTATAGAAGTAGCCTAATGAATTGGTTTCTAGGACATATCTCTAACACCTCCTCCCCTCCTCCCTCCCATGTACACCGTCCCCCCCCACCCTTCTCCTCTTTCTCTACACACTTCATAACTGTTGAAGTTAATATATTTAAATGTTGAAGGCAATATCGTAATTGTTGAAGTTAATATATGTACTGTTGAAGTTATATATGTAATTGTTAAAGTTAATATGTTATATATGTAACTGTTGAAGTTAATATATATAACTGTTGAAGTTATATGTGTAACTGTTGAAGTTATATATATAGCTGTTGAACTTATATATGTGACTATTGAAGTTAATATGTTATATATGTAACTGCTGAAGTTAATATATATAATTGTTGAAGTTAATATATATAACTGTTGAAGTTATAGCTCTCTCATTTCATAGTAAGATGTAGAGTCAATGTATCTAGTTACGTGCATATGCTTTACACATGGCTATCCTGGTGTGCTCTCGGCTTTGCTCTTCTCATGAATATAAATCAAGTGTGTAGCGGATTTAATCCTCGATTCTTCTTTGTTCTGCTCGTTCCGTCTTCGTGCTTCTATCGGGCTTTTTGAGGTGGGAGTCTTATGGGCTATGTACCCACGGGCTGGTTAGCCGAAAGCATACTGTTGAAGTTACTATATATAACTGTTGAAGTTATATATGTAGCTGTTGAAGTTATATATGTAACTGTTGTATAATATGTTATATATGTAACAGTTGAATTTAATATATATAACTGTTGAAGTTAATATATATAATTGTTGAACTAGGCATATTTAAATGTTGAAGGTAATATTTGAAGTGGGCATATTTAAATTATTGAAGTTGGCATATATATTAGCTTCAACAGTTATATATATTAACTTCAACAGTTATATATATTAACTTCAACAATTATAATCAATATATAGTGTCTGTGAGAGAGGGGAGGGGGAGGGGGAGCGTACGCAGGAGAAATAGGAGGAGGGACGAGCATACACAGGGAGGGTGTCTGTGAGAGAGGGGAGGGGGAGGGGGAGCGTACGCAGGAGAAATAGGAGGAGGGACGAGCATACACAGGGAGGGTGTCTGTGAGAGAGGGGAGGGGGAGGGGGAGCGTACGCAGGAGGAATGGGAGGAGGGACGATCATACGCAGGGAGGGAAACAGAGTGATTTCCAGAAATAGAAAACGCGTAAATCCTAAAATAGAAAAACGCATGGAGATGATGGGGATGATGAATATCGGGGATGATCCTTATCACCCCCGATTTTTTTATACAGAATTGGGAAATAATCTCTCTCGAAAGCTTAAATTCTTATTTGTTCTCAAGCCATTCATTAAACCTCAAGGGCTGGACTTTAGACTTCACCGATATGATCTCCCTTTAAATAACTACAAAGCAAAGACGGGGAAAAAAGAATATAAAAATATTGCTCACAGGAACTTGAACAAATAATTGGGCATATTTGAAGAATTTCTCAAGATAACCCGAACCTTTTTAAACGATCCTTCGTCAACACATCGGTAGCACAATTTAGGCGGTCATGAGCAAAACATACGGTTTGATATATATATAACAATATAAATATAAACACAAAGATTTATTTATCATGTTATAAATAAATGAATAAATAAATAAATATAAACACAAGATTCAATGATTTCACTAATCTCTACTTACTTATAAAGCACCCTTAGCAAGGTCAGCATTTTTCATACAAAGGGGTCCAAACAATTTTGTTAGCATCATTATAAATCATTGATCAATATGGTGTACGGTTTGGATTGCTATTTCTATAAAGGAGTCGACTCTACACACAAATAAGTCAAGTCGCCGCCTCTGTGGTTTGGGAACACGCAAGTTCGATTCACGCTATAAACCATTTTTTTCGCTACTCCTAAAAATAAATATCTCCGCGCCGCCTCCAACTGGACCAACACCGAGCCCTAAGCCCCTAATTCATTTTTCGTTTTCTTTCCTTGTTGTCGCCTCCTGTTCAAACCCTACTCACTTTCGGTTCTCCCCCTCCCCCTCTGCCAATTCGGCTCCTCCAAATTGAAAGCGGGAGTAATGAAGAACAACTTCCTCTCAGATCAGGATCTCTCTCCTTCTCTCTTTTTTTTTTTTGAATAAAAGCCCGTAGGCATTCTCTCTCGCGATCGATCGAGCAACCATCAATCTTGTTCGCCTCTGCGTACTCGCCAAGAGCTTGCATCACCACTCCGTCTCGCCGCACCTCTTACAGTTGATCTCTCTCCTTCTATCTCACGATCGATCGAGCAACCCCACCCCTTCCCTGATTCAAGCAAGTGTTTTAATTTTCAAGGTGAGGTGCTAAATCCAGCTCTGCAATTTTTTCTAGATTAAGCTAATGAGGCATCGGCACAAGTATCTTAGATCTCTCATCTTCTTGCTAATTTCTGTTATAATGGAGGAAAAACAATCACTGATTTGTTTGTATGCAGTGCTAGCATGAGGAGCTTTTCAACCCACATGGAATTTAAGATTACGCAAGCAACTTCATTTCAGGATAGACTTAGCTCTTGACAATTCCAAAGAACGGAATCTCAGGTTCAAAGTTTATCTTATAGTCTTATATTATGTTTATTTAGCAAATTATGTTGCTTCCTTTGCAAGATTAGCATGTTCTTTCTTCCCCTTCTATTGTTCTGTGCAAGAAAGGCTGGTACTCTTTCTAATAGTTTTGTTGCAATAGGACATTGAACGATAAAGAGATAAAAACCTAGACTTCTTTGACTAATTTCATACTTTTTCTTGGTTTTAGATCGTTATGCACTCTATGAGAACATAGACATCAAAGTTTGTGTTCTAGGTTGCAATACTCTATGGATTAATTGTTTCCACCTCTGGCTTCGTTCTTCTTCCTTGTGATGAGAATTAAAGATTTGTTGCAGCTATACATTCAAATTTTCTTTATTTCTTCTCCTTGTTTTATAGTTAAAGCTTGTAAGTTCCACAGAACAAGTATTGTGCAATTCCCTGTTGTTTTGTTTCAGATTCTACTAAAATGTTATTGGGTTGGAAGTTTGACATAGGAATTCATTATGCAGGAAATTGTTAATACAATGCAAGATCAAGTTAGGAGCCTCACTATAAAGGTAATCATTCAGCGATGTCTTATTTGTTAATTTTTTGTGGTGAATTTTTATTTTTGTATAAACAGATCAAGTCACGGCGGGGTAATCAACTAGGATTGTTTTTCTGGCTTTGATAGGGTTTTATTTGAAATTTATTTTTGATTTGGGGGTTTAGGGTTTTGGAATAGGTTGGTGATTTACGAATTTTAAATATAAGCTATTAGGTTGAGATATTACTGTCGCTTTTGTTTTTCTAGAACACAGATCTGTGGTCACAGTTTTATTTGTTGTGGTTTTATTATTTTGTACCGTTTGCTTATAATCATTGCTATTGTATTGTTGTTTTAAGTGTTGGGGAAACTACTTTCTGTAATTGATGTGTAGAAGTATTGATTTGGGAAAAATAGAGTTTGATTGAGGTTTTTCGCTATTTGATTTGAGTTTTATAAGAACATATTTTAGTTGGCATTGTTTTTATTATTTCGCACAGTGTTGTCGGTTTACATATGATGGGAGGCTGAAATTTGCCATGGATTTGACTGGTACAGGAAAGGATCAGTACTTGGTAGGTGCCAAGGGTGTCGAACACTTTCCAGCCAGTGGTGTGTTTCGAAGAAAGAAGATAGAAGAAAGGTACAAATATTGAACTATTAACAAATATTGAACTATTATGCTTACAGCTGATGCAAAGATTGACCGGCGTGTAGGTGTCAGTAACCAACCAAATGAGGAACTAATATATGTCTCGATCTTTCATTTTTCATAATACATAAAGAAATCAAATTATTGTCAAAAGAAAGGAACAAAAGGCAGAAGATAAATTGTTTCCTTGAGGTACGGTTGCATGTAGGACATTCAATTGAAATACGTTGGTAATGTAAGTGTACCTTATCTGCCCAAGCACCTATATACATCCAGCTAATAAAGAGTACCTCCTGTCAGGTATGGTGCCTATGTCCTTGGCTTTTGAAGATATTTTAAGGAATCGGTTGGTCTATGGAAATGACAAGGAGCTATAAGTATAACAAATGGGCCAGCAATTACAAATGGGTCAAGGAAGGGGTAACAAAAAAGAAGTTTGTTTTCATCCGCTCTGACAGATTCTTAATCTGGCATCTAAGGTATTCAACTATATGAAATTTTTTATTATTTATGGAAATTAACATTTTAACTAAAAGTCAAAGGTACTGTTGAGGATAATTAAGATAACTAGGTAAATACACCACAATAAAATATCTTTGGGAATATTTAAATCACATTAAAGATATATTCCATATTACACAAATCACAGCCCTTTCTGTTTTTTACATAAAAAAGATGGTCACGGGTAATATTGTTCTCAAACGTATCTCCTTATCAAATCTAGATTTTACTTTTTATTTGACATATCATAGTGAATTGAGGTTCCTATTTTCATCTTTATGCAGGTCAGCTATTGGCAGATTATCCCATGAGAAACTTGGTTCTTGTTTCTTTTAATCCAGATAATTATTGGATTGTCAATCATGCCTAATCTCTCTTGCCTTTCCGAGTTCCTACAAGGCTGGACAGAAGTGGGTCTACATGACCTACCTGTTAGAGCTCAGCACCAAACCTGTCAAGAAATATCTGGTCTAAAAGATAAGTACTGGTCTTTTTTTTTTTTTTGGACAGTCAGACATCGGTTCATCTTCTGTCCCATTGCCTACTGGTACGCTTTTCTTTTGTTTCTAATTCCTTTATCCTTTATTCTTTTTGAATATTGAATGAATATGAACATGAATAAATTATTAATAGAAAAATGAGATTTGAATAACCAAGTGTAAAACCTGGAGCCTTATCTTTTTTCCTTCTTTTTTTGGCCCCATAATAGAAAGTGGTTATGTTTAATTACTGGTTCAACCATGTTTAGTTATTGGCACCATATCAAGGTGGTTACGTTTGTTATTGGTTCAACCATGTATTAAAATCTGCCCACGTTCTTTAATTACGTTTCTTTTTTTCTTTACCTTGATTTCATGAGCTACCCCTGGATTATTTTCCTGAGTGAGAACTTCTGTAATAGGTTCATTTTATAACGATGATTATTTCATGTGTTACCCAAAATATTACACCAATTCTAAATTTTAACACTGTTGAAATTATATTGTTAACACTAATCATCTATTAGAAGTACATGATGCTACCTGCGCTTCTAGAGTCGTCAATTGTGGCGTATGTTTTGAGTGACAATAAATTGTGACTATTTGTTGCTCATGTTAACATGTGTTGTCAAGTACTTCAATATTATATCCACTTTGTATGATGCTTCGCTAGGTGAGGAATTTATCTATAATATAACTTATAATTTGATTTTAGGGTATAAAAATTGACAGTCTATCAAAGAGAACATCTACTTAATTGGCAATCATAAAAAAATAGGTACGAATACAATGCACTCTCATTAATATCTGTCGTGTGAATTATCAGAGACACCATGCAACAGTGAGCATAATTCATGCATACACTCACCGGCCAGGAGAAATAACTTGAGAGGCTGATATCATAATTTCAACAGCCCGTGGGGCCAATCTTGTCAGAGGCAGCTGGTTAAAGAGAGATGCTGTCATAATTGGTGTCTGCACTAATCTTATTACTGAGGTATAATATGATTTTTTCTATGTCTGCACTAATCTTTCTGTGCACCTATTAGGATGATACTGGTTGGTATTATATCATTACCAGACTGGATATCAATTGAACATATTTGTCTCATTTTTGATAAATCTTTTTTGCCCCCAAGGAACAGTAAGGTTTTGCTGAAATGTGCTTATTTCTATCTTTATTCCATGAGGATCCTCATAGTGAACATGGATTCCGCCTACCTGGAGATGCCCAATTTGATGAGGCGGTAAAGGTGGTATCTGCAATCACGCTGGTGCCAGGTGGCATAGGCCCGGTTACTATCGCTATCCTTCTTTGTAACACATTAGATGCTGCAAAGAAAGCCTTCAGTTCGAGTGTCTAAGTTTGTTAACAATTTTATGTACACGTAAAATTTTTTGTGCAGTTTTTCTCATTGATTTATGTTGTAACTATGGATCCTTTTGAAGATCTAATAGTCCCTTAATTGCTCTTTTATAAGGTTTAACAATTAACATAAATACAGGGTTTAAAGGGGAAAATGTTTGTACAGCCTGTACCAAAAGCACATGTGGTCGGAATCATCTTAAGAGTATAAAAAGTCAAATTGAGGAAAAAAAAAGTTCACATTTTTGCACAATAGTTACTTCCATGAGCGGGCACTGCTGCTAGTCTTTTTAGTTTTTACCAAACAATCCTTCCTAACAAAACAGCGGATGCTAAAAGATATGTATTTAATCTATTTTAATCTTCTACTATAAAAGGACTTGTTCCAAAAAAATAAAAAATAAAAAATGAAAAATCTTCTGAAGGACTTTTGAACTCTGAGCATGGTATATCTAAGCGAACTGATTTATTTAACGAAACGGCATAATTATTACAAGCTCTGTTTATGATTTATCTCCATTGCCGCTTAAGATTTGTCCAGCTCAGCATGGGAAAGGTTGTAATTACAGCGAGCTTCATCTTTTACCAAGAAATGCAACCCTGAATAAGTCAGGGGCGGATCCACGGGAATTGATTTGGACACCCCTCTACTTAGTCCGATCACTCCTAAAATATTTTTAAGACGAAATTATCCCTAAAAATTTTAAAGACAGAAATACCCTAAATGTTTAAAGTAATTAAATACCTAAAAAATATACCATAACTGTCTGGTTAATAACACCAGCGCACAAAGATTATGAAAATAAAAGCACACAAAAAAAAACAACGCCGCCGCCAATTTTCTAATGAAGAATCAGATCGTTCTCTAGTTCTGGAAAAGAAGAATCACATCACTCCTAAAGAATCTTCTAATTACTTTCATTGTAACAGGTATGATGTTTTTTTCAAAACAAAAATATTACTCAATAACTATGAAATCATTAAAATTTTAAAATAATTAAGCCAATATAACAGAGACGAATTAAGTATTCGTGAAATATATTTAGTGTGCGATTTATCAAGTTATTTGCTTTAAAAAAATACAAACATATTATACAATTGAGATATTATGCGGTAAAAGAAGAACAACTGATATCATTAGCAGATTGTAGTTATCAATGATTGGTAGTTATCAATGATTGATGTAACCGATGAGATATTGTGTCCTTGTATCTTCTACCTGCACAATAATGAAATTGATAACTCATAAATTCAGATCTAAAGTGAAAGAAAAAGCTTGAAATATGACATTTTTTTTATGAATCTCATTAGCTTTGTTTATATACAGATGAATCCAAGCACTGAAGAACAATTGGTTTCAATGAAATTTGAAACTCGGGATGAATTGCTTGATTGTGTTCGAGCATTTTATTCAAAAAGAGGATATATTTTATCTATACTTCGTTCAAAGGCAGAAAAATCTGTTGTGTTGCGATGTGATAGAGGTGGCAACTATCGAAATACCCACAAAATTGCAGAGGATCAAAGAAAGAAATTTACAAGTAGCCGTTTAGCAAATTGTCCATTTCAGCTATATGGAAAAAAGAATGAGGAAGGTACCTGGACAATTGAAATACGGAATAATGAACACAATCATGGTCCTTCAACTGATATTTCTGCTCATTGCTCACTTCGTCAATTAACTGCTGATCAATTGGAGTCCGTAGAGCATATGTCAAATTGTGGAGTTCGCCCAAAACAAATTCTTGCTTCTCTTCGCCATGATGATCCAGACACACGAGTTATTGCAAGAACTATCTACAATGCCAAAAAGAAGATCCAGAAGAACAATTTACAAGGTAAATCAGCGATTCAACGATTATTTGAGGAGCTTGGAACTGGAATGTTTAAGTTCAACATTTTGCGTGATGAAGAAGACCATATTACCCATTTGTTTGTTGCTGATCCACGATCAATCCTGTTAACTAGAACCTTCCCAAACATATTTATCATGGATTGCACCTATAAAACAAACAGATACAAAATGCCATTGCTTAATATAGTAGGCATTACGAGTTTCAATACTTCATTTTTCTCCGCATTTGTTTTTCTTAAGAAGGAGAGAACTGAAGATTATATTTGGGCTTTAAAAATGTTTAAAGAAACTCTTGGAGAAGTAAACCAACCATTGGTTATTATTACATATAGAGAGCTAGCATTCGTGAATGCCATACGAGATGTTTTTCCATCAACAACTAACATTATTTTGTATATGGCATATAAATAAGAACATTGTTGCAAAGTGCAAAATGTATTTCCAAACTAAGGAGGACTGGGAGACATTTTCATCAGATTGGCAAAAAGTTGTATACTCATCGACAGAAGGTGAGTATATTGCTAACTGGCATGAATTTGAAACAACATACAAGGAGAAGAATGAAACACTAGTGTATATAAAAGAAACTTGGCTACCATTGAAGGAGAAATTTGTTAGCGCATGGACAGACGTGCATTTACATCTCGGCAATCGAGCATCATCAAGAGTAGAAGGAGCACACTCTAAACTAAAAAAATATTTAGAAGTATCAACAGATATGTAAAATTTGAATCAACAATAAAGCTAGCATAAGATGTTTCATGTGTAACAGCATACCTTTTTGTATAACAGTCCTTCTGTGCTTTCCATGTCAACACAAAAACAACCCTTGAATAATAAAGTGATCTGCAAATGCATACAACACAAACAGTAAGCATCATTTCACACTAACAAGTACCAACTATAATTTCACTATTTTTATTATTTTTAATTTATAGGTAATCTACAAATTGTCAAGAAGAAGATATGCCTGGCCATTGATAATGAATTTAACGAGATAACGGTGCAACTTGCAAGGGAAAAGACTCAAGTATCTCATGCTTGCGATATTCCATATTTCAAAAACCTCATATACCGTATCTCGCTTTTTGCATTTAAGGAGTTACACGAACAATACATGATGGCCAAAAATGGTACCATGCATCCTATTTGTACTGGTCAGTTCACAGCAACAATGGGTATTCCGTGTGCACATAAGATGAAAAATTGGAAAACTGGTTCACTATCTCTTGATCAAGTACACCCGCATTGGATAATTGATACAAGAGAACTGAACAATTTTCATAGCAATTTAGGTGCTGATCATGATGACCAAATAGAAAATATAATTGATGATTTCCGTAGAGAGTATCACAAGTGGCCTCTTGACAAAAAAAAGAGAGCCAAGGAAATAATTCAACAGATGACCATCCAACCTGATGTGCTCTTTGAACCTACAATTCCATCCCGTGAAAATAGATTTCAAGTTGCAAAAAAGAGAAGAGCAAAAAATTCTACCAGACGTGATCCATCACAATTTGAGGTTGTGGAGGCAAGATGGCAATCCAATTCTTCAAATGGAGTTACTCATGCTAGTCAAATGCATCAAGATACTAACATAGCTGCTGCAGAGTTTGAAGTTCCTACAACAGTATCAGATAATGGTGTAATTGATTGGATTGATTTAAATATGTAATATTTTAAATTTCTATCATTGAAAATTGTAGTTTTATTTTAGTTAAATAATTGTTGAGAATTAAAAGTATTAAATTATTTTGAGCTTCTTTTTACATAATCTAATTATGACAAATCTATGCCATGGACAGCTTGGTACAGTTCCAATTTGCAGTCCACTACAGGCTAATAGATTATATCAAATGCATTTTTTGTTATTTCAGGACAATGATGAACATCGTAAATTAGAAAATGAAAGTACACATTTTTACCCACTAGGTCCTGTTATTCTTCTAGAGCAGATTGTCTTTTAGTACTTTTTTAAAACTATGCTTCTGTTAATTGCTCTTAGAAGTTAGAAAAGCATCTATTTCGTAGTGAATAGCCTTTATAAACTCCAACGGATTTGACACATATAACATCAAACCACTACCTACCAAGAAAATATAGTCTTAAGGAACTTTTAGAATCCCGTATCCAAAGCAAGCTTTATTGTAATTGGCTTTTTCCAATGATAATTACTGAAAATAAATATTTAAATCAGCGAAATCTCAGAATAAAAAAAATAAATTTCATAAGCATTGACGACATTAGAAAATGAGGCCAAAGTATAATTGTCGGCTCTGAAATAAGTAAGAATTGAGCAATATTTAGCTATTAATTGTCAATTTCTTCTCAAATTGAACAAATTCAAGGAAAAACAGATAATACCTTAAATCAATTGCTTGATAAGCAAAAATTCTAGTTTGCCCTCTAATTTAGCAACCGACCTTGTTTTAGACTTGGACCTCTTGCGCATAATTTTTTTTTCTATTTCGATGCGTTAGACTGAGACAGAGGGAGAGAGTAGCGAAGCTCCATCGAAACAGGAAAAGAAGAGACTGGTAAGCTTCTTGCGGAGCGCTTGTAGGAGCCGAGTGAGAAGTGAAGGGACAGAGAGACAAGACTAGAGCGGATAGAATTGTGTGTTCTCTATCTGATACAAGTGAAGGGAGAGAAGAGAGGACTAGAGCTGAGCGGAGTATTCGGAGCAAGAGAGAGGAGATCTGGTAGTCGCTTTAGTTCCAACATCTAAGCGGTGTGTTCGGATGTAAAAAGGTTATTTTAGTCATTTTGAAAATATAAGAGTGATCGGACTAAGTAGAGGGGTGTCCAAATCAATTCCCCGGATCCACCAGTGGGGCGGGTGGGGCTAGAGCCCCACCTACCGCCGTCGAGCCTCTAGAGTTTCTCTTTAGTCTCAAGCGAATTTTTTCTACCATTGGAGCACTTAAAGGTGGGGCTGAAAAACAGAAAAAGAGAAACCGTTCGATCAAATGATTTATTGAAACACTCCCAGACCTCACACTCACAGGTAGAGAGGCATAAAGAAACAGCAGCTTACCTTTTCTATTATCGATAGATTCTTGGTTAATTGGAGCTACCATGCAAGACAGAAGGAAATAGCTACTTGGGCGCTCGAGCACCTTTGATGAGATATTCCTATGACATAGAGTCAATTAATTCATACAAAAATTGTCAAATTCCACAATCAAATCAAAACCTTTAAGTTTAACTACCCTTAGTGCCTCCTCCAAATGCACGTGAAGTAAAAGATAAAAGAACAAATACTCATTAATTAATGAAGAATTAACAGCTTGTTTGGATTGAGGAGAACGGAGGGAAAATAATAGAAGGGAAGGAAATTTTTGAATTTTACCGTGTTTGGATGGAGGTTATTGAGAAGGGAAAAGGAAACCATTTTCCTTCCGGATTTTACTTCCTATACAAAAAAATTCCCCCCCAAATCGGAGTGTAATTGAGGGAAAAGAAGGAGCTCTTTCTTTGGACAGTGATGCCCCTGATCGTGTGACACGATTTTTTCCAATTTAACACGATCTCTTACTAAATCTTTTAATTCTATTTGTAGGCCATTTGCTCTGCTGGCTTGCATTATCCAAATTCTATTCTTCAAACTTTGTTTTGTTCTCTACGTTTTTCTCTCCATTAGAAAATGTAAAAAAAAAAAAGAGGCAATTTTAGAAGCCAATACCAGTCTACATGGGTCTCGTCTCATTTTTGTAATTCCAGGAACTCTTGCGTTGCATGGTGTTTTTAGTGAAATAAGACTTTTCAAAAGGCTCAAATAATGATTTAGAGTAATAATTATCAATCAAATTTCCCAAAACTTAATACTTTTGAAGTAAAATTTATGGTTGTTTGTTACTGAGGTAACAAATTATTATTAGTTTGTAATTCAATATTTGTCATCAAAATTTTAAAAAAACTTTTATTAAATTAACCCAGGTAAGGATAGGCATAAATTAAATTCAAGGGCTTTTAGTGTCACGGTAGATTTATTATTAAACCAAATAATAAAAAAAAAACACAATTGCAAGGGTATAATAGTCACCTTATCTAATTAATTTTTATTTTACCTTTGTTTAATTATAGCATCCAAACACGAAAAAAGAAGGGAGGGAAATTTTACTTTTTTCCTTGCCATTCCCTCCCATTCTATTTCCTTCTATATTTTTCTTTCCTTTACGTTCCCCTCATCTAATCCAAACACAGTGTAAAGGAAATATCTTACATGTGATGTATGTAAGTACCTTTAATTGGTAGTAAACTAGTAATTATAATAAGGATAAAGTCAACCTGAAAGAATGGTGGAAACTGGAAAGTGAGCTTTGGATGCCACAAACGGCCTACTCCAAGTCTCCAATAGCTCTTTACGCCCGGCCCGATCCTTCTTGCAGGAAATGAACTCTCCGTTCGAAATTTTAAATGGAATAAGTACACATCAAACATCAAATCATAAAAATTTTACATATAAATATTTACACCTACCAAATACAAACCGTTCATTGTTATGATATGCATAAATAAAGAGAGATGACTCAAGCGCAAGCCTAGCTACATTTATGTACGTACATCATTCGCAAATATTGTCAAAAAATAATAAAATTTAAAATAAAACAAATAGTATATGAACAATATATGTAGAAGGGTTATGGCGTTATGCACACACGGCCACATGCCAAGATCCATTCCTCTGTTCATGACGCATGAACTCTTCATCTTCATAATCACACAGTGCACACAAAATAACAAAATTTTCAAATTTAAATTATTTAAGGCAACATCATGCATATATATATACACACACATACTAACAAATCTTATATCAGCAAATTAATTAAGGTAAGCAACTGACCTTAGTACTTGAGGAAGATCTTGTTCTTCACATGTTCTCTAAATGAGGCAAGAGGAGGGGGAGACTTGAAGTAATAGCAGGAGATTTGATCATCGGGCATTCTAGCTCTGAGCTTCTCGCATTGTCTCATTTCTCCATCAACTTCCACTTTCTCACTGCGTGCTTCCACTAATAGAGGCAGCCATTGGAGGTTCCAGCATCCTCGGAAGTGAAGCTTTTTCCATTCTTTCATCTGAAGCGGTACACTCTGTTTTTCACAAAGATGCAACAGGTTTGGCAACTCATGAAGTTGCATGGTGTGAAGCCTTGGAAACTGATTTTCATCTTGAACTTCATGATAGTAGAAGATTGATCTCAGGTTGCCACAGTTTAGAACTGATAGTGTTTCTAGACTTGAAAGCTCCACGTGACCTGGGAAGATGCTTTCTAATCTTGGACATTTCTCTAAATGTACATGTTTTAGTGCTCCAAACTCACTACTAACAAAATACGGACTTGATCCTAGCTGGTCTAAAATTCTTGTCATCTTTTGGATGTCAAAAGCCCATATTATTTGTAACTCGTCTCCTTGGAATATTTCGTTGGCCTTGAAAATTGAATCCATATGATGGCACTTTCTAAGTTTGCATTCTTTCAACTGTGGAAATTCATCATTTAAATAAGTGAGGGAGGAGATAAAAGCATCATCCCACAGTGATAAGGATTCGGTAACTTCCAAAATACCCTTTAGCTCAGTAGGATATCGATTAGGAGAAAAGATTTCGACATGCCGATTGAGAAGGGGACTTGGTTGGAACTGTTGCTTGAAAGTTCTTGCCATCAATGGAATATCTTTATAGCATGATGGTTTCTTAATATTCTGAAACTCATGTTCCGTAAAATCAATACGTTCTTTGTCTTTCTTACTTCTCGTATTATTGTAAGAAGAAACTAAAATGTGAAAGGATTGGAGACATCCTTTTTCCTCTACAAGGTGGTTGCAATCTTCAATTGTAAAGCAAGAAAATAATTTTGAATCTGTTAAGAAAATTCGACCTCCAACATGTTGGAATTGATCAAGATTGAATACCTCTGGAATGTGTTGCATTTTGTGCCAAGGTAGTCTTCTCAATTGTGGGAGCACCAATAGATCAAGTCGTTTGAGCCGACGTAGCTTTATTACCGAAACTGGAAATTCTTTGATTGCGGTAGCTGAAAGATCAAGTTCTTCTAGTTGGTTGAGATCATTTAAGCATATAGTCTCCAATGATTGACATGCACGCAATGATAAATTGGCAATGGGTGATCCTGACAGGTTGAAAGATTTGAGACTAGCATGTCCAGCCAACTTAGGCAATGAACATAGCCGGCGGTTATTTATAAGGTTGAGTTCTTGGAGTTTTGGCATAAGCTCGAAAGTCTCTAATGGAAGAGAAATGAGTTGTGATTTAGAAAGGGAGAATGTTTCAAGGTTAAATAAATTTGTCAAAGAGGAAGGAAGGCTCTGTAGCAATGTACAACCCAAAAAAAATAGCTCTCTGAGACTTGAAGAAGTATCTTGAAAGAAAAGAGGCGACAGAGAGGTAATATGTGCACACGAAAGATCAAGATAATGAAGCTTAGTTTTGGATTTTACAACATCGTCAGGTATTGCGTTTAAAGAAGTTTCACCCAAATCCAAAAATTCTATATGTTCTAAAGGTCCAAATGGAGATGAAGTGGAGTTTGAAGAAAAGTCAGTAGTGAGAGTCTTTAGTTGGTTACATCCTCTTAGAGAGATAAATCGTAGGTTTATCATTTTAGAGAGAGAAAATGGTATTTGCTCTATGGAAGTGTAAGATAGGTCAAGAACACGGAGATTTTTTAACAAAGAGAACATTGCTTCTAAAAAAAATTTGGATAATTCATTGCAACCTCGGAGTACAAGAGTGGTGGATAGATTTGGCGTTGGATGTATATTAATCCATCGACCATCACCATCACCATCAAAAAAGGATAGCCAACTCTTATCGACCCACTCTTCGTACGAGGTATGTTCTATCAATTTCCATCTATTGACGAGCCATGGTATCTTTTCAGCAAGTAGTTCTCTCAGATCGAAGGGAACTATACAAGAAGCATAAGAGGATGATAAGATATAGACATTGGAAGAGTTGTGCTCGGACAACAAGGAATGAGATAAGAGGGCCCTCAAAAGTTTCTCTTCATCAAATTCCCAATTGAAATGCTTTGTTCCTAGTTCATGCTGGCCATTCACCTCCTTTCCTTTAACCATTATCTTTTCATTAATATCTCGTTTCTCGAACCTTGTAATATGCGCAACCTTTGGTATTCGAGAGAAAATTCCTTCAGAGATCCACAAATTCACCAACTCCTTTTGCCGGACATAGTAATGAGAGCAACTCTCCTCTTTTGTGTTCTTCTCATGATCACGTGTACAGTACAGTTGACTATATAACAAGCAACTCCACACGACATCCATGACTATTGTTAGTTTTTGAGGAGGATCGCATAAGATTGATTTTGCCACATGTAACAATTCTAGTTCCATTATTACAGCGGGATGCCAATTTTTATTAATAAGTTCACTTAAATAAAAAATGCAATGTTCTAAAAATAAGTTTGTTGCGCTCTTACTCCGGTCATAAGCATCAACTGAAGCAGTTGAGATGACCCAGTATGAATCGATCATTGCATATTTCAAAGGCACGGGAAGTCCAGAATCGAGCAACCAATTGTTTGTTGGGTCATGAATGGGTTGGAGGATATTTTCCACTATTACAAGACACGTCTTGAGTGCTAATTTCTTATTGATTGTATTTTGTAATTGTTCAACCAACTCGGATTCTTTCTTTTTATTAACTTTATATGTAAAATAAGTCTCTTCGTCTAGTTCATTCTTTAATTTCCTGAGTTTACTATCCTCATCCATTATTTTTAACTGATTTGCTATTGCCAATACGGCTTTCGCTTTTTTCTCATGGCTAGAACTAGAACCCTCACTTATAGATGGTACCGAAATCCGGATAATATAATCAAACTTGGTGAGTTTGCGTACTGCCTTCTCAGACATGCGCAACATAAAATCTAATAGACCTGACCCGTCACCGAGTCCCACATTCCAGATAAGTCTAGCATGGGATTCTGCAATTGTACTTAATAGGTTCCCTACCAAATAATTCTCCACCTCCTCAATGCTTCTCAACCACTCTGTTTCGTTTGTTATCTCTCCCAAATGTATAACTGATGGCTGCCTGCTCGCGTTAAGATTTGAGTGGGATTAGTTTTAATTATACATGCGGTAGTTAATATTGTAATTAAAAAAGGTAACATCATATTTATGTCGTATTGGTATTGGGCTATTGGCGTACAAATATATTCTGCAAGAAAGTTTTTACGTGCTCCTAGCTACAGTAAGTAAAATCTTACTATCTTAGGGTGTACCAACAATTACTACTTAATTACAATTTTATATTCTTTGATTGAAATTTGTTTGTTCCAGAATAAATTTAATTAATTAATTAAAACTGCACAACTAATTTTTGGGACGAGGGACGAAGACATGACAGGATCCTGATCACGGAGCTTAATTTGTTTTCACCTACTTTAAGTTTTCTTACACAAATACTGAAATACGAACTCCCATTTTTTTTCTCTCTCTCTTTCAAGATTCAGGATTTTAATTATTTAGAAAGTCAGTAATGCTGATTTTTATCTAATTAAGAAACTGAAATTCGATTAGACATTCAAGTAAAATTTAGCATCTAATATTATTTGGAATTAAGTTATGTATATTTTTAAGTACAGTTTTCAACTATTATTAATTAGTAATTACTTTTCGGCCAATAGTTAAAAAAGTTATGGTTTCAGTATGTTTTATTTATAATTAAGCGGTAATATATTCTCAGCATATAGTCTTAGTTTTTTTTAAAAAATAAACTAATTAATTATTGAGTTTGATGTTGAAATCGTGACACTTGCCTATTCCAAAAACTCTAGTAATCATCAAATATTTCATGGTTTTACAAACTCGTATAAGTAAATGTTACCAGTTACCCACATCTGACTTTTGTGAATCAATCCATAAATTCAAGTTTAAAAAGTACTAGTTCTTCACTAAAATTTACCTGAATAAATATGGAGGTAACATGACTGCTATAACCACCCTCCGCAGCTTCCTAGCTATGCGATCTCAGCAAGTTCTCTTCTTCGTTCTAAGCAGCTTTTTTACTTCTACACATAACACAGGTCTACCACCAAATTGGCGATAAACCCAGTAAAGTCTATTCTCAACCCTGAAAGAAAGAGAGAACGTAATTTGCTTATGAGTCAATTCGATGTTCAAATTGGTTATTAGGAAATTCGATCTAAATATATCATATATATGTATGTTCTTTTCTTATTCTCATGTTCAAGTTTTATAAAATACGCAAATGTATCTCATATTCCTAGAACGTACGTGTCTAAATTAAAATTTCAGTGTTAATGAGTGACACGTATTGACAACCTAGCTAGCAATCCATTATTTAGGAAATGATCCATATATATATATATATATATATATATATATATATATATATATATATATATAGATTGGCTAAAGTATACTCCAGCATACGGATCAAACCCGTATGCTAGAGTCGTTTCTGAAAATCTAAAATTCAAACAGTCGATCCAAACCGTTCAAGTTGTTCTCCATGTAAAAATATCCTTCAAGACCAAATTTTACATTTTTTCGAATTTTTTTGCTATATATTATGCTATTTTCAATTTGAAGGGCCAGAAATACTCCTTTACAACTCCTTTACAATGTTTTCTTAAAATAGCATAATATATAGTAAAAAAATTCGAAAAAATATAAATTTTAGTTTCCTAGGAGATTTCAATATGGAGAACAATTTGAAAGCTTCGGATCGACTGTATGCATTTTAGATTGTGAAAAACGACTCCAGCATACGGGCTATCTATATGCTGGAGTATACTTTAGCCAATCTCTCTCTCTCTCTCTCTCTCTCTCTATATATATATATATATATATATATAAGCAAAGCAACCAGATTCATTGCTCGAACTTCCCATGTTCAGATAATATATATATATATAGAGCATTGCTAAAATGCTATGCATAGCACGGATGGCCTTCGTGCTACGGATTCGTTCTTGCATTTCATGCTTCAAACAACCGATCCAAACCGTTCATTATCTTCTTCATATTAAAATCTCATTAGAAACCAAAGTTTACATTTTTTTTTACTATTTTTCTCAGATTTTTTAAAATACTTAATTTAATAAATTTTGGACCCTTCAATAACAGTGATTTTCAAAAATCTGAGAAAAATAGTAAAAAAATTCAAAAAAATGTAAAATTTGATTTCTAATAAGATTTTAATATGTAGAAGATAATGAACGGTTTGGATCGGTTGTTTGAAGCATGAAATGCAAGAACGAATCCGTAGCACGAAGGTCATCCGTGCTATGCATAGCATTTTAGCAATCCTCTATATATATAACCGTTCATTATCTTCTTCATATTGAAATCTCATTACAAACGAAATTTTACATTTTTTTGAATTTTTTTACTATTTTTTCAGATTTTTTAAAATACTTAATCTAATAAATTCTGGACCCTTCAATAACAGTGATTTTCAAAAATCTGATAAAAATAGTAAAAAAATTCAAAAAAATGTAAAATTTGGTTTCTAATGAAATTTCAATATGTAGAAGATAATGAACGGTTTGGATCGGTTGTTTGAAGCATGAAATGCAAGAACGAATCCGTAGTACGAAGGTCATCCGTGCTATGCATAGCATTTTAGCACCTCTATATATATATATATATATATAGATTGGCTAAAGTATACTCCAGCATATAGATAGCCCGTATGCTGGAGTCGTTTCTCACAATTTAAAGTGCATACAGTCGATCCGAAACTTTCAAATTGTTCTCCATATTGAAATCTCCTAGGAAACTAAAATTTATATTTTTTTCAAATTTTTTTACTATATATTATACTATTTTAAAAAAACATTGTAAAGGAGTATTTCTGGCCCTTCAATTTGAAAATAGCATAATATATAGCAAAAAAATTCAAAAAAAAATGTAAAATTTGGTCTTGAAGGATATTTTTACATGGAGAACAACTTGAACGGTTTGGATCGACTGTTTGAATTTTAATTTTTTAGAAACGACTCTAGCATACGAGTTTGATCTGTATGCTGGAGTATACTTTAGCCAATCTATCTATATATATATATATAAATACACGCGCGCGCACACATACATATTATTAAACAAAAATGTTTAATAACTGTATCCATCTTAATTTATATCAAACAAATATATTATTGTTGGAGAGTTGGAAGTACCTTACTTAAATATATATAGAGTTGCCTCCTTCAATTTCTTAAATATTACAGCCAGCCAACAGGTCTCTATTTTGCTTTCTTGCCTTCTTTTCTTAATTATCGCTACCATGAACAAGTCAAAATTTATGAAAGAGGTTTAGAAAATGCATATCCAATTCCACTGTTTAATATTTATAATTAGCAACGGAATAAAGTAACAATTCCTAACACCACATGGCAAGCAAAGCAAAACACAAATAGAAAAAGATAAGTATTAATTGATCGTGACCTGATTAAACAACTTTTTTTTCCCCCGATGGAAACAAAGCATCAAATGCCCGTTTCTTTAATCTTAGAAATGAAGCGAAGCGAAAGAAAAGAAAAAGTTTTGCTTTGGACTTGCTTAAGAATTGGGAGAAGAATACATGCCATGTGCTTTTTTTTTTTTTCAACACCAGTTAATTAAAACATGACTTAGATCTCCTCCATTTCGTGGCACTGCACGCATGGGATTTAATGTTTGTTTGGTTTTTTTTTTTTTTGATCGGATTAATTCATATCCTGTTCCATGTTTGTCGCACAGAGGCCGAGCATGAAATATTGAAAAGTTTATTGTGGAGCATATTATGACAACTTCAAAAATAACTATATATCGTATATGTGATATATAGCTAGGGCTGCATAACGTCTAAAAAGACCACGAAAATGGTCATTTTCGTTAATCATTTCGTTTTGAAAATGAAATTGACTACTCATTTGCGTTAACCGTTTCGTTCAAAAACTACGAAAATACACATGGACGAAACCATTTCAAACTTTCGTTTTTTAAATGCAACCAAAATCTTTTAACCGTTTCGTTTTGTTTTGGATGAAACAAAAGGACGGTCGAAACGGTGACCGTTTTCTGTTATAACAGTAGCTTAATCCTAAATCAATATTAATGAATAAACATGATATGTTAATTACATAAGCATTCTGTCAAACACATAACAACCATTTACATGTACAACACATTCAAACTCATTCAACACACGAGCTAATAGCCTAACCTAGTTACTAATCTAATGCATAGCCGTAAGAGAAATGTAGGCTACTAAATTCACATGAAATAATGTGCTAAAAATGGTCAATAATTTCGGCCTTCTCTCAGGCATTTCAACAAACATATGTTCTTAATGGTGAAACATGATTAGACATCTATCTATAGTATTAATTAAAATCCGTGGGTGTCCGATAATCGTTTTTTTTGTTGGAAGCGCGACACGCCATCACAACCGTCCGCATCGTTTTCGCGATCAAATCTAATTTTTCTTCTCTTTCATTTGATTTTCTTTTTTCCTCTTTTTTTCCGACCTCGCACCACCTCCCCGCTCCCCTTAGCTTTTGACCTGGTGTGCCTCTACCTCCTCAACATCTCAATTTCCCCCCTCCATTTGTTTGTGCCTGAACTCCTACTCTCCTCCGATGATACATCCTATCCCCTCCTTCATTCTTCGCACCCCCTTCTCAGATCTCGCAAGCTCTCCGCCTCCTTCGCTGACGGCCCTCCCCCCTCTTTCTCTTCGCCTCCTCATCCGCAATCCCCACCTCACCCCTGCAACTCATCCCCAACTCTGGCTACCAGATCCTCCGCCTCTCCTTCTCTTTGCTTTCTCCACCAATCCCACCTCAACCCCTGCTCCTCCTCTTCTTTAACCATTATCTTTTCATTAATACCTCCTTTCTCGAACCTTGTAATATGCGCAACCTTTGGTATTCGAGAGAAAATTCCTTCAGAGATCCACAAATTCACCAACTCCTTTTGCCGGACATAGTAATGAGAGCAACTCTCCTCTTTTGTGTTCTTCTCATGGTCACGTGTAGAGTACAGTTGACTATATAACAAGCAACTCCACACGACATCCATGACTATTGTTAGTTTTTTAGGAGGATCGCATAAGATTGATTTTGCTACATGTAACAATTCTAGTTCCATTATTGCAGCGGGATGCCAATAAAGTTCAAGAAGTTCGCTTAGATTACAAATGTAGTGGTTTTGTAAAAAAAGTGTTGTTTCGTTCTTACTCCGGTCATGACAATCAACTGAAGCAGTTGAGATCAGCCAATATGAATTGAAAAGTCCATATTTCCATGGCACAGGAAGTCCAGAATCAAGTAACCAATTGTTTGTTGGGTCATGAATGGGTTGGAGGATATTTTCCACTATTACAAGACACGTCTTGAGTGCTAATTTCTTATTGATTGTAATTTTTATTTGTTCAACCAACTCGGATTCTTTCTTCTCATTAACTTTATATGTAAAATAAGTCTCTTCGTCTAGTTCATTCTTTAATTTCCTGAGTTTACTATCCTCATCCATTATTTTTAACTCATTTGCTATTGCCATTACGGCTTTCACTTTTTTCTCATTGCTAGAACTAGAACCCTCACTTATAGATGGTACTGAAATCCGGATAATATAATCAAACTTGGTGAGTTTGCGTACTGCCTTCTCAGACATGCGCAACATAAAATCTAATAAACCTGACCCGTCACCGAGTCCCACATTCCAGATAATCCTAGCATGGGATTCTGCAATTTTAGATGATAGGCCCTCTACCATATAATTCTCTAATTCCTCAATGCTTTGCAACCATGTTGTTTCGTTTGTTATCTCTCCCAAATGTATAACTGATGACCTGCTCGCGTTAAGACTGAGTGGGGATTAGACTAATATATATATATATATATAGTTAATTATAGTTAATATAAAAAGGTAACATCATATATATTTATGGGGTAATGCCGTATAAATATATATGGAATAATTAGTTATATACCCCTCTAATTTAATCAAATTGGAAATATACTTTCAATTCTTTAATATTAGATATATACCTCTCTAATCATATCAACTATGTATATTTACCCTTCTTTATATGAATCGGTTATTTTAACTATATATAAAAAGTAATTTTAAGAAAATCAGACTAAAATACCCGTCTAACCTCTTCTGTGCATAAATGCACGTAATAGTTTGTTCGACTTTTACTCTTATCTCATTTTGCTCTACAAAAAATGCAAAAAAAGTCGTGCATGGAATATGTTTGGTAACTACTTAGATCAAAATCTTTCGATTCAAATCACTCTTCAATTTTGTAGATGCGAGATCCATCACTATGAAAATGTATTTAACTTATCACATGATGGTTCATGTAATAAAGATTGGAAAAAAAAATGTGTTTGTCTTACACTCGTAGCATGATATCATTTCGATTAAATAATGCTTGAGATGAACTTTGAGAAAAAAAGCGAGAGCATGATTTGAAAAATCAAAATTTATTTATTTTTATTATTCCTGAACGAGGAATTAATGGAGGCACGAAGAGATGGGATGTGAGGGAAGAGGTCAGTTGAGGGGGCATTTTTGTCCGAATTTTGTAAAATTATTTTTATTATTTAAAAAAGTAATTTCAATATAAAGAAGGGTATTTTTCTATAGTTGATATGATTAGAGGATAAATTTTCATTACTAAAGAATTGAGGGGTATATTTCCAATTAGATAACATTATAGTTGATATGATTAGAGGGTAAATATCCAATATTAAAGAATTAAGGGGTACATAACTAATTATCCATATATATATATATATATATATATATATATATATATATATATATATATATATATATATATATATATATATATATATATATATATATATATATATATATATATATAGTTTTGCTATGGTAAGTTGTGATAAAAATCTTCTAGATCTAGGTAAAAATGATTGATTCAAACCGTCTAATATGATCTTTCAATTGAAATCTCCATGCATATCAAATTTTATATATTTTTTTAAAATTTAAATTTTTTTTAATTTTTAAAAATTGTTGTTTTTGAACGGTTCAGAACTAATTAGATTAATGATTTTCTAAAATTTAAAAAAAAATTAAAAAATTTGAAAAATAAAATGTAAAATTTGATCTGCATGGAAATTTCAACAGGGAGATCATATTGGACGGTTTGGATCGGTCATTTTGAGCTGGATCTAGAAATTTTTATCGCAACTCACCGACCTTTTGGTGAGTTGCAACTCACCATAGCAAAACTATATACATATATATATATATGTATATATATATATATATATATATATATATATATATATAGAGAGAGAGAGAGAGAGAGAGAGAGAGAATGGCTAACGTGCCATCGACAACACGTGCCATTTCTACTAAAGGGTGTGTTCATTTTTACACATTTCTTCACTAAAGAAAAATTCGAATTAAATTGAGATAATAAAACGTCTAAAGAAGACCATCATTATGTTGAAGGAAAATTATTGAAGATCGGTACTAATGCTTCCACCTAATGACTAACGATTTATGTTCTTCAATTTGTAAGTTTTATACTAATAATTTTGTTATTTTATATGATTTACAGATCCTGACAATTGTGTTATTATTTTAAACACGTAAATTTATGATTACGTCTATCATTGTGACGAAGACATGACAGGATCCTCATGGATCTTTATTTTCTCCTAGTTTTAGTTCTCGTACAAATACAAATTCACGTTTTTTTCCCCTCTTTTTCAAGATTCATGATTTTATTTAGAAATTCACCAATGCCGATTTTTATTGAAGAAAATTGAAAGTCAATGAGATATTTAAGTAACATTTAGCTTGCAACATTATTTGGAATTATGTTGTATTTCTAAGTACAGTTTTCAACTATTATTAGTTACCTTTAGGCTAATAGTTAAACAAGTTAGTTTCACTATATTTTATCTATAATTAAGCGGTAATATATTCCCATAATTTTAAGTTTTTTAAAGAAACTAATTAATAGTCGAGTTTAGTGTTGAAATCGTGAAAGTTGCCTAATCCAAGAACTCAAGTAATCATCGGTTATTTTATGGTTTTTATACTCGTATCTATCTATAGGTAAATGTACGTACCCACATCTGGTTTTTGTGAATCAATCCATCAATGAAAGGTCAAAAAGTGTGAGTTCTTGCTAAAATTTACCTGGAAAATTCAATTCCCATGACTGTTAATAACCACCCTCAGCAGCTTCCTGATCTTAGCAGTTCTCAGCCTACTGGCATTTCTTCAAAAAAAATAATAAATAAAAATATAAATAAATAAAATCATAATAAAAATCTTAGCAGTTCCCTTCTTCTTTAAGCAGCTATCTTTTCTTCTACAGGTTTTTCTACCAAATTGGTGATAACACCATAAAACCTATGCTCAATCCTGAAGAAAGAGATCATGTCATTTGCTTAATTATGAGCCAATCCTATATTCAAATTGCTTATTAGCAAATTCGATCGATATATATGTTCTTAATTTTCTTATTCTCAGGTTCAGCTGTATAAAGTTATCAAATTAACGTATCTCATGTTCCTAGAAACGTACGTGTCTAAATTAAGATTTCAGTGTTGATGAGTGACACTGACACCCTAGCTAGCAATTCATTATTTAGGAAATGATTCCATATATAAAAGCAAGCAAAGCAACCAGATTCATGGCTCGAACTTTCCCATATTCGGATATAAAATATACATATATATATTATTATATCAAAACAAAAATGTTTTAATTACTGTATCCATCTTTATATCAAACAATTATATTATTGTTGGAGAGCTGGAAATACCTTAACTATATAGTTGCCTCCTTCAATTTCTTGATTACAGCCAGCCAACAGGTCTCTATATTGCTTACTTGCCTGCTTTCCTTTATTATATATCGTTACCATGAACAAGTCAGAATTTATGAAAGAGGTTATAAAATGCACTAGCAGGGTCTCGCGCGTTGCGCGATCTATATTTTCTTTATCTAGTTTTTGTTTGTGCAGATATTTGTAATAATATATAAGCATTATAATATATTAGATTATAGAAAAGTATTTGATATAATAAGATAAATGAGTGCGAGAGCATTGCACAATAAATTTCATTCGTTTATTTGGATTGGATGACTTAGAATATTTTAAAATTTGTAAAAAAGACCCAAAATCATAATATTTACTTCAAAAATAAAATATGATTTTAAAACCATAAAAATTATTTCAAAATTCAAAATACAAAAGCTTTGGCATTAATAAACTGAATATAATATTTATAGCATTCATATAATTTATCTTGCAGAACTAAATCTATAAAAACCATGAAATATTTTATGGTATAAAAAAAAATTGCGCAATTCTTAAATATGAAATTCAAGCGAAAATATTTTAAAATATTGGATAATAGAAAATTTTATAGCAGTTCATTATCTGCAATTTTATGAGCACGTAATGGATTTTACCTAGTTTTATGATAATGCATATAAAAATTCGATAAAAATGTAAACTCAAAAAAGCTCTTAGAATAAAAATATAAAATATTATTTTTAAAAAAATTCACAGAACTTATAAAATAACTTAACATATTCTGAAAGATGAAAACTAAAAAAATACCTGTATCAATATATTTATTTTAATTCCGTGATTATGCAGATAAAATATATTTCGGAATGCCAAAAAAGCAATTTAAAAAGTAAATATTGAACCACAAATATAAAATACGATGAGGTTTGGAAATGTATATCTAAATTATTTTAAAAGTACATAGGCAAAATAATGACGTCCATTAATTGTATATATTTGTTTGGGCATTCATCTAAATTTTTATGGTTAAATAATTTTTTTAAAAGCCTCAAATAATTAAAGAAAGAAACATATATGCTTTTGAAATTCCCTAAATGGATGCGACCATTCACAAAAAAAAAGAAAACGGACAGCAGAACAGAGGAGGTGTTGATGTACGTTATATTACATGTGCTAATGTTGGTTGGGAAAATGTGCTCATGTACGTTCTACACATAACAGAGGAGGAGCAGAGCAGAACAAACGGAGAGCAGAGCTATATACATGTGCTAACTGACGCATCTGATTTGGATTTTCTGTGAAAATTATTTATATCTATAACTGAATTTTGCTTTGATGTTCATAGAAAATCTCAGAAAACTAATCATCACCACCAGTACACAAAACGCGTGGACCCCACCCACATGGCTGGACTGCCATACCGGATCTTCTGCGACAAAATAGTCTTTAGTTGTGTACGAATTTCGTCCAGATTATCATAGAAAATCCGAATGTCTATACAGGGCTGAATTTTGTACAGATCCGAACCCGATAAATATGAGTGGGACCCACCTGTGAGTCACACTCTGTTGGTTAATAGTACTTATGAATAGTGTTGAATTCGGATCTAATTGGTCCCGATTAATATATGTATAGATATCAATTCCCAATTCCACTATTTGATATTTATAATTAGCAGCGGAATAAAGCAACAATTCCTAACACAACATGACAAGCAAAGCATAACACAAATAGAAAAAGATAAGTATTAAACTATTAATTGATCGTGACCTGATTAAACAACTTTTTTTTTCCCGTTGGAAACAAACCAACAATTAAATGCCCGTTTCTTTAATCTCAGAAATGAAGCGAAGCGAAAGAAAAGAAAAAGTTTTTGCTTTGGACTTGCTTAAGGTTCTGTTTGGATAGGTGTGGGAAGAAGGAAAGAAAGGAAGAAGTGGGAAGAAGTATTGGAAAGTGTATAACTTTGTGAAGAGTTTGGATTGTTTATAATTTATTTCTTCCCTTCTTATTTATTTCTACCTTCTTCTCAACGCATCCAAACATTAAGAATTGGGAGAAGAATAGGGGCTGTCAATGGATACGGTACGGTACGGTAGAAGGTATTTTCATTACCGTACCCGTTAAAATTTTCTTTACCCGTACCCGTTAAAAATAGCTTTATCCGTACCTTACCTGTATCCGTTAAGAATTAACGGTACGGATACGGTAACGATAAAAAATATATATAATAATAATAAAATTTGTACACTCTGTATAAATAAATTATATCAATAAGTATATTAATAAAGTGCAACAATGGTGGCGAATATTTTAGGTTTATTCTTTTTTATTTTTTCATACACTGAATGGAAAGAATTATAAATCTTAAATAAAATCTAGCTATATTTTTTTACCAATCATGCAATATAAGATGCCATATGTATCATGTAACTGTATCTTTTTAATTGTGGCAATTACTCGTTATGAAAACGGTACGAAATAGCTTTTACCCATATCCATACCTGTTAAATTAACGAAAAAAATTCCTTATCCGTACCCGTACCCGCTAACTTAACGAAAATAAAAGTTTACCCATACCCGTCTTATACGGTACGGTACGGGTTGGATAAACGAATAAACGGGTTTCATTGACAGCCTTATTAACATGCCATGCGTATTTATTTATTTATTTATTTTTTCTTGTGGGTGTGCTCATGATCACCAGTTACAACATGACTTAGCTCCTCCATTTCGTGGCACTACACGCATGACATTTAATGTTTGTTTGGTTTTTTTTGAAAGGATTAATTCATATCCAGATATCCTTCCATGTTTGTCGTGCAGAGGCGAGCATGAAATATCGAGAAGTTCATTGTGAAACATCTTCTGACAACTTTAAAAATCACTATGGTTCCGTTTGGATGGTGTGAGAATAAGAGAAATAAGGAAAAAGATATTGAAAAATATGTAATTTTGTGAAGAATTTGAATTATTTATAATAAATTTAAAAATAGAAAGAAACTATTTTTTTATTCTTACACCCATTCAAACGGACCCATATCGTATTTGTGATATACATTATTCTCTCACTTATAGATGGTACTGAAATCCAGATAATATAATCAAACTTGGTGAGTTTGCGTACTACCTTCTCAGACATTCGCAACATATTACAAACTCCAATTTTTCTTTTCTCACTTTCAAGATTCAGGATTTTAATTACTTAGAAAGTCACTAATGCCGATTTTTATCTAAGTAATTGAAAGTCGATTAGATATTCAAGTAACATTTATATAGCATCTACTATTATTTGGAATTTAAGTACAGTTTTCAACTATTATTAATTACCTTTCGGCCAATTGCTAAACAAGTTATGGTTTCAGTATGTTTTATTTGTAATTAAGCTGTAATATATTCTCAACATATAATTTTAGTTTTTCCTTATAAAACAAACAAATTAATTATTGAATTTGGTGTCGAAATCGTGAAAATTGCCTAATCCAAGAACTCAAGTAATCATCAATTATTTTTATGTTTTGTTATACTCGTATCTATAAGTAAATAATTAATGTTACCCACATCTGATTTTTTTGTGAATAAATCCATAAATCAAAGTTCAAAAAGTGCGAGTTCTTCGCTAAAATTTACCACATTAATTCATTCAAATAAGGTGGGAACAGCTGCGGCAGTTACGTTGTAACGTCCTTACAGTTACGTCCACCCTCAGCAGCTTCCTAGCTATGCGATCTTAGCAGTTCTCTTCTTCTTTCTAAGCTGTTTTCTTTTCTTCTCCGTACACAGGTCTTCTACCAAATTGGCGATAAACCCAATAAAATCTATTCTTGATCCTGAAAGAAAGACAGAACGTAATTTTCTTACGAGTCGATTCTATGTTCAAATGTTTTAATTACTGTATTCATCTTTTATATCAAACAAATATATTATTGTTCGAGAGCCGGAAGTACGTACCTTAACTATATAGTTTTTTTTTTAGAGCACCTGGCAGCGGCTGTCAAGGGAAAAAAAAAAGAAAAAGGAAATAAAGCTTAAAACTACATAACTCAACGAAACCTAACAATTAGCAGTGTGCAGCATATAATAAACTCTCAGACTTGATCCAGTGCACAAGTGTTGTTGTACTTCGCCTTTCTTGTCTGAAGAATCTGTTGTTCCTTTCTAGCCAGATGCCCCAGCAAGTCGTGATGAAGAGAGTGAGAGCAAAAGGACCATGATCTCTGTACAGTTCTGTACAAGCAGCTTCAATTGCCAGTTTTAGTGTATCATGAGCTCTTGGAAAAGGGAAACTGTTCTGAGTTTGAGGCTGTCCCACACTTGAACTGCATAGGGGCAATGCAGAAAGAGATGTCCGTCGGTTTCCACACTTGAAGAATTACATAAGGAGCAACCCGGTTGAAAAGGTATGTTACGTCTTTGGAGAGCATCCTGCGTCAACACTCGCTTGTGAAATAACAAAACTATAAAAATTTTTAAGGATGGGGGTGCCTTGATCTTCCAAATTAACTTTGCAGTGGAAAGAGTTTTGCCACAAGTAGCTAGCATTTTATAAGTGGAATTCACTGTAAAAAAACCGTCACTACTCCAATTCCACCTGAAAGTGTCGGCTAAAAGATCCATATTAATTTGTTGAAGGTGCTGCAATGCATTGAAAACCTGTGAGGTAAGGGGCTGAGATAAGTTTTCGTTGGGGTTAGCTAGAACCTGTTGTACGGTCAGTTTAGGTTTACTTGGCTTACATTCCCTTCTCAACGCAAAATGCAGATGCCCCTTTCCCCAGTTTGAGAACCAAAAGAGTGTTTTTGCACCATTGCCGATGGTCACTTTTGTTGAAAGGTGAAAAAGATGGCTGCAATCTAGTAACTCTCTCCAAAACAAGGATCCATTCCTTGACCAAGCAAGCGGTGGTAGCTCTTGTCTTGTCGCTAGGAGTTTTGTAGCTGTTAAAGACCAGAGGGACTGAGGATTGAGATATAATCTCCAAAGCCATTTCAATAACAAAGAAATGTTCTGAAGATTCAAATTGATTAGCCCTAGCCCGCCTATTTCTTTGGGTGTGCAGACTCTATCCCAAGAAAGCAAAGAGATTCCCCTACGAACACCATTTGATTTACCCCAAACGAATTCTCTTCTCAATCTATCAAGAGATTTAACCACCCAAACCGGCAGCCTAAATACAGTCATAAAAAAAATAGGAATTGCCGAGATGACTGACATGGCTAAGGTTAATCTACCGGCTCTTGACAGCAAACAATTTTTCCACCCCGCCAGTTTTTTCTCTACTTTCTTAATGAGCATGAAGTATGATTGTCTGTCTAGCTTTCCTGCTGTCAGAGGTAACCCAAGATACATTAAGGGTAAGTTTGAGGAGCCACAATGCAAGGCTTGTTGAATTTCCTGTATGGATGAAGTACTCAAATTGAACGGGACAAAAGCTGTCTTCCCTAAATTAATTTTTAGTCCTGAACAAGAAGCAAAAATATCTAAAGCCAACTTGAGAGACTGAATTGCCCTCCCTTTAGTGGTGGAGAAAACGAGCGTATCGTCTGCATATTGCAGGAGGCAATAAGGCGAGTCAATTTTTGTGGAGATGGAGTGTGGAATTGAAGTTGCCACCGTCTGCATCATTCTTGAGATCACATCAGTAGCTAGGATGAAGAGAAAAGGAGAAATCGGATCTCCTTGTCGAAGACCACGCTTATGAGCAAAAGGTAAGCCCACTTCATTGTTGACAATCACAGAAGAGGTCGAAGTTGAAAGAAGTAGACGTATCCAGGAGATGAAAGCTGGGGGTATGCCCTTTACGCGAAGCACATCAAAAAGGAAAGTCCAGCTCACCGAGTCAAAGGCCTTAAAGAAGTCTATTTTGAGGAGTATAGCTGGCTCGCTAACTTTGGTCAAGTGTGAGACAATCTCTCTGGCTGAAATGAAACCGGTTTGAGAAGGATTAACCATCTGATCCAAGAAATTGCTAAGTCTCGTTGCCAAAACCTTAGAAATCAATTTCGGCACATAATTAATAATGCTAATAGGTCTAAAGGAGGAAAGCTCTTGAGCATTTTGTTGCTTCGGAAGCAAAACTATATGTGCCAAATTCAACCCTTGCAGATTCAGCGTTCCCTTATGTAGTGAGTGAAAGATTTCCATTATGTCTGGCTCAATTAAGTTCCACTTTAATTTTGCAAATTCATTGGGTAGTCCATCCGGACCACACGATTTGTTATTGGCCATTCTCATAACAGAACTTTTAACTTCTTTTGAAGAGAAAGGATCGGCCAGAGTGGATAGCAACGGGTATTCATCAAACAGGGTGTCTAGGTTGCAGCTATGAACAGGAAATTCAGTACCCAATAATCCTGTGTAGAAATTTCTAAAGGCATTGGAGAGACCGTGCTGGTCCGTAATAACCTTATTGTCAACCACCAGGCTACCACCTTAACTATATAGTTGCCTTCTTCAATTTCTTGTTTACACTTGCCTTCTTTTCTTTATTATCGCTACCATGAACAAGTCAGAATTTATGAAAGAGGTTTAGAAAATGCATATCAAATTCCCAATTCCACCATTTGATATTTATAATAAGCAACGGAATAAAGCAACAATTCCTAACACAACATTACAAGCAAAGCATAACACAAATAGAAAAAGATAAGTATTAATTGATACCGTGACTAGGGATGAAAACGGATCGGATACGGAGCGGATGTTGGTCTTCCCATATCCGCATTCGTATTTTTTTCCGGATACGGATACGAATGCATTCGGATACGGATACGGTTCGGATATTAAACAGATACGAATACGGTTCGGATTTTATCGGATACGGAGTCGAATACGAATATATTTTGTCGGATACGGATTGCATTTTAATCTTTATTATTTATTTATAATAGTAGTTTCTACAAATATAATGATATTCAATATACTCATGTCTATGTTAGTACTTTGTCAATATTAGAGAGAAAAATTAATTTCAGTGTTGTTATCATTTATAATTGTCTCAATTAATAGAAAGTAAAAATAATTTTATGTTACTAGTCCAAATAAAAATATTTATTATAAGAAAATTTATTTAATAAAAATTAAGTATTATCTAATTAAAAGTATTTTCTAATATAGAGAAGTAATTATATTATATTAATCATCTTATGACGTTAAAGATACGGATAAACGGATTAATATTTATCGGATACAGATAATATCCATGTCGGATACGGATAAAGAGCGGATATTGGTCTTCCCATATCCGCATCCATATTTTTTTGACGGATACGGATACGGATATATTCGGATACGGATACGGTTCGGATATTACGCGTATTTTTCGAATTCGGATACGGATCGGAGCGGATTTTATCCGCTCCGTTTTCATCCCTAACCGTGACCCGATTAAACAACTTTTTTTCCCCCCCCGATGGAAACAAAGCATCAAATGCCCGTTTCTTTAATCTTAGAAATGAAGCGAAGCGAAAGAAAAGAAAAAGTTTTGCTTTGGACTTGCTTAAGAATTGGGAGAAGAATACATGCCATGTGCTTTTTTTTTTTTTTTTCAACACCAGTTAATTAAAACATGACTTAGATCTCCTCCATTTCGTGGCAACTGCACGCATGGCATTTAATGTTTATTTGGTTTTTTTTTTTATCGGATTAATTCATATCCTGTTCCATGTTGGTCGCACAGAGGCCGAGCATGAAATAGTGAAAAGTTTATTGTGGAGCATATTATGACAACTTCAAAATCACTATATATCGTACGTATTTGTAATATATAGCATTCTTTAAAATTTTCCCGACGCCAAAGCCCAAAAAAATTGACAAGCTCATCTCTATTTAAATGAATTGAAAGCCAACCCTAAGTCATTCCCTTTAGGCCCACTACAAATTTGGAAGTCTTTTGTTTTTAGCTCAAGATTTGTTATTGGCATAATATGGGATAGTTAAAGAGACCGTTTGGATCGCTTAGGAATTTGAGGAATAACTTATTCTTAAACATAAAGTATTGGAAAGTGTGTAAGTTTGTGAAGAGTTTGGATTATTTTCTCTTCTCATGTTTTTACCTTATGACTATAATGTATTAATGTGATACGTGGCAGCATAAGGTTTGACAAAAATCTACAAGGCTTCTATTTCGTTAGAAGACTAATACCAGATGGCTATCTTTATTTAAATCTATATATAATTGTGCTCCGGCAATCTTCTATTAGCAAAGTGAAAAATCTATTTTATTTTTCAGTTTCTTATTTCATTCTATGGAACACTATTCTAAAAGGTGCCTCAGGAGACCACAAATGACATGTGATATCTATCAGATATTAATTTTGGAATATAACATAATACAACACAACTACTGTCCAACTACTGAATTAACATTCATTCATCTATCAATTCCATATCCAATGTAGCCATGTAGAATAAAATTGGGCCTTATAAGAAAGGCCCAAATAAGCAGGTACATCCGACCCACTCAGAGCCAAGGGCAAAACTGGCAATTCTGGATAAATACTGAATAGAGAATATTCGCCGAATATGAAGGGTAAAAACGGAAAGTTTTGTGACATTCAGCTTTTAACTCGGTCGTCGTACTCCTTCCCATTTCTCCGCAAATCACAACTTATTAGTCGTCTAGGGTTTCACCTCATACCTCCCTCTCTCTCTCTCAGTCGCTAACATGCCTCGCCGCAGCTCAGGTACGGTTCTTGGTTCTCTCTTCTCCTCTCTCGATCTCAACCTCTCTACAACCAGTTCTGGTCTTTGGTACCCAGCTCAGGTTTTGTTTTCCTTTACTGAACTTTAATCCATGAATTCATATTTATTTCGTGAAAAAAGCTGAAATGGGTTATTGGGTTTGATTTACACATTATCTGAGCTGCATTTTTGCAATTTCTCTTCTATAGGAAGGTCAGCACCCCGTCCTGCTCCCCGTGCCGCACCGGCAAGACCTCCACCACAACCAGGTACTTATTCTGCAAATAATTTTCTGGTTTTAGCTTTTGGCTTTGGAGAGCCACTAAATGGGTTTAATGTTTGTTATATTTTCGTCTTTGTAGTGCATCAGAGCCCACCACCTGCTCCAGCTCCAACCCAAGGTGGATCTATCCTTGGTGGGATTGGATCAACTATTGCTCAAGGTAAACAGTTACAATCCAATTATTTTTGTGCTTGTTTTTGTTTTTGGGCAAGTCCAAATAACCATTTGTACAATCGATGTATTTCATATGCCCCACCAAGATGGAAATATTAATAGGGTGAGCTTTAATTGTAGGGAAAACATGGTATATAACATTTTTCGTATTTTTCAAGGGAGATTTATCTCTTTTTTGTGGAAATATGCATTATATTTGATGATTTAGGTGTATACGTATATAACTGTTTGCATCTGTAAACTACATACTTGTTTATTTTATAATCTAGTTGTTGTTACCAATACATGCATTCTTTTTACTTGTCCTTGTTTTTTTATCAGTTATCCTTGTACTTTGGTTTAACTTGATGTTGCTGTTAAGAGGCAGCCACATTAGTATATAGTAAGATCCTTGCTAAGAAAGAGGAAAAGCAAAGAATGAAACTACCATCATTTCAGATCGGGGATGTAATGAATAGCTTCTTTTCTTTTATTGTAGGTATGGCTTTTGGTACTGGTAGTGCAATCGCTCACAGGGCTGTTGATGCTGTTGTGGGCCCACGTGTCGTTCAGCATGAACATGTGACAACAGAGGCTTCTGCTGCTGCAAGCCCGGCAGTGAATAATACAATGGGTAATGATGCATGCGGGATCCACTCAAAGGCCTTCCAAGATGTATGCCACTTATTCTTCATTTTCCTTTCCCTTTGCATATTACAATTCATGATCATATCGGTTGTTAATTTGTGTTATGTCAGTACTGAACTGGATAAGTTTGGACCAGTCAAGCGCACTAAATGTACAACAGAGAAACAAATGAACTATAAAAGAAGATGAAAATGAAACCAATACCTGTTACTTGTGTGGTAAGAAAAGAGTACAAAATCTTTTTTCTTGTGTCGATAAAATCGAAGATTGACAAGTAATTGTTTGTTTGTTGCAGTGCGTGAACAACTTTGGGAGCGACATCAGCAAGTGTCAGTTCTATTTGGACACGCTCAATGAATGCCGCCGTGGCTCTGCTGCAAACATGGCATGAATTTAACACAATTGCATGAAGCGCGCTCTCTTTGATTCAGCTTTATAATTTTGCAAATAATTGAATCCTTGTGGTGCCATTGATTGCTTAAATCTTGAAAGTTGCAGATATTTGAAGAAAGCCTGTGGACTTTCTTTTGTTTCTGATGGATATTTGAAGAACCATCTATACATTAATTGGTGCTTATAAGACTTTTATTGTTGTTTTTATGGTTCATTTTTAATGATCTGGCAATGTATTGGTGGCTCAATGCTTCCCAGTTATCATCTGTGGTGTGCCTAGAAATATGACAACCTTACAAAACATTAAAAGCTATTAACTAAAACTGTTAGTAGTACCTATAGTTTCTCTACTTTCTCTGGCCTCCTGGATGTAGCTCAGTGGGTGGTTGCTGAATGCCGCAGAGTAATATCCCAAATCGATTCTGTATGTCGTTGCTAAATGACAATAAAAAATATACTCGAAAACTTGAGTAGATAAATATACATCTGTTTCAGTAGAAGCACAGCTCTCTAATAGGTAGGCTTAATGTCTGTCCGCACACGAAAAAGAAAAAAATTGAAAGGCTTACAAAATTCTATCACCCTTTGCAGCCCTCTCGCCGTGAAAGTAAAAAGACAACATCGAGATTTCTATGATATAAATATAAATATATAATAATATAACCGGCACGCAAAGAAAATATTACTGCGCTTAAAAGAAAAGTCCTATAAAGTTATTGAAAATCTAGAACGTAAAACAAAGGCATAACAAAGACACGAGGACATCAAGCGCTCCTAAAATTATGAGTGACACATGACCCTTGAGGCCTTGACAGCCATTGTCAAGGTTTTTAAAAGGAAAAATAATGAACTTCGTGACATACACAAAATAAGTATAGCAAAAATCAACTTCTATAATAGATTAATTCTCAATCTAGCATTAGACACATGGCAACACTGGACATTGCAACAAAAGCATCTCAGCTCTATTTCCTTCTAAATCCAAAAAAAATAAATACACAATAATAAGGATCTTGCTATCATCATCAAACAGCAAATACACTGTTCCGCAGATGCATACTAGTTGCATCATCACCAAAATCGCATCTGCACACATCATAAATCACCTAACTTAAATAAACTTATGACCTAACTTACTACAAGTCTACAACAAATGCATCCGTTCAACAAATGAATTCTGTAACCACCTATTAAGAGGCTCCCCACATCCCACAAAACAACCTGTATTACTGTTAGCAGCTAAAAATGGGAATGCAAAGATATTCAACAAATTCTCAATTGATTGCCTGACCAATGATGCCCCAGTTATACGGCTCCTCCTACCCCACCCTGTTACAATATCAATTCTCTGTGGCCCGGAGCCAGAGACCAATAATTGCTTCCGAAACCATGCCAGAGTTCTTGACATAGCTGTGACAGCTGTCCCTTCTGACATCAAATGGAGGTTGATTAACCAATATGATGGATTCTTCTCCTTCACTGAATCAGGGTAAACATTTCTCTGAGCTGCCACCTCCCAAACAAACCCAGCCTCCTCTTTTAGACCCGAGCGGTGAAGGAAATCTACAACTGCATCGACTAAACCCCTCTTGCTTTCTCTATCCTCGGTATGCATCAGGTCCAGAAAACGACCTGCATGATCCCGAATATTTTGACCACCTGGCTCTGCATTAGGTAAGTAGACTAAGAACATATGAGCTGGATGGCCTGTAACAGCCATCAACTCACAACAAACACCTTTATGAGGATATTGTGTCTCTGTACAACAACTGAGCAGCAGAGTGTAAGTTTGCAGAGAGGGAACCAAACCTAAGTTAGGCATATTTTGTAACACACTGTAGGCATCAGCATACCGCTGGGTCCTTAAAAAGGCACTTAGAAGAGAGTTGCATGTCGGCACATTGGGCCTCAATCCAGCGTTGAGCATTGATTGGTACCAAAACATGGCTTTGTCTACATTACCTGCTTTGCCCCATAAGTCCACCATTAGGCCATAAACAGGCTCATCAGGAACCCAATCCTGTTGCATCTCGGCAAACACTGTCTCTGTTTCATCAAGATGACCGCATCGTGCCAGGACCTCAATTACTATACTGTAAGTTATCTTATCAGGCCGAAGTCCAGCAGCTTGCATATCTCTGTAAAGCTTAACCACAGTAGTGTAGTTTCTTGCTTTCGCTTGTAGTGTGATCATGGTATTGTATGTCACTATGTTTGGCACACATCCCTTTTCAACCATCTCATTGAAGAGTTTATAAGCCGCTGCCAGGCGTCCGCCTTTGCCGAGACAATTTACCATAACACTGTAGGTGAATGTGTCAAGTGAGAGGCCTGATCGTTGCATTCTCTGATACAAATCCATTGCTGTTTCTAGATACCCAGCTTTAGCATGTATGTCAATAAGTGTGCAATAGGTCACTCGGTCAGGCTCATGGCCTGCATCTTGCATCTCTTTGAAAACTCTAACAGACTCGCCTATGTAATTGGCTCTGCCATAGGCATGTATCAACCTGTTGTATGTAACCACTGATGGCTGACATCCATCGTGGATCATTTCTTCTAGAAGATTCCTCATTTGACCCAAATGTTTTGCCTGACCAAGAATGCCAATCATTGTGGTGTAGGTATGGCAGTCATGTTTGAATCCAGGTTTGCATTTCAACCATTGAAAGAAACCAAGTGCAACTGAGGGCTCACGGATTAGCTTCAGAACTTGGTTAGCTTGATATGCATCGAGCTTACACTGCAGAGAATCTAGGGCCTGCTCGGCCACTGGGCCCCACTTGAGTTGCTGCAGTGTGTGGTAGTACTGCTCAACTACACGCACTGAGTTCATGGACCGGAAATTGTTGTTTCGCACAGGGCCTCCTGCATTGGGTTTCATTGTTCCATAATGGCGGGACTTGTTAAATGATCCAACACTCACAGTGCTCTGGCAATCCACTTTTCTAGGTGTCAACTCAACAGGAGCTTTACCTGAACTGAAGTTACCAGAGGATGGATTCGCTCTGGGCTGAGAACCACGGACTTCGTTCCTAGCTTCTGGATGTGATTTTGGTGGGTGAGAAGTTGGTGATTCAACAACACTTTGATGAGTGCTTGAAGGGCCTTTGGAAGAACTTCTTTTATTTCTTGTCGTCCCACCAACTTGTGAAGACTTGTTACCATAAGAAAAATTCTGAGAACAATCAATTGAACTACTTTCTTGCGGCACAGTTTCAATATGTCTAGAACCAATTAGCTCAGAGAAGCCCCCAGAACTCGTGACAGATGGTTTTAAATAGAATGTAGTTGCATGCTTAGAACGGTTTGCATTTCCAGTATAGTTGATTTTGCTAGGTAAGGTGGGTTCAGAGGGACCCGCAGCATGGTGAGAAGGAGCAGATGTACAATCTGACGGAGCTCTAGAGAAATGTTTTGGTTTTGTATGTTTAATAGACTTAGTGGTGGCATTGGCAGTGGCAGTGGCAGTGGCAGGGGCATTTTGTCTCTTTGAAATAGAGGAGTCGTCATCAGAGCAGGTGCATGAGGCGCCATCGGCACTACCGCACCGAGACCCGCTCAGGTAGAACGACCTAGCACACTGCGTGAGAGTGCCGAGTTGCTTTGCACGGAGCATTCTCTGCAATTTGAGTAGCAAATAACTAATTATACATCCCCGCAGCAGCCTGTTTAGTAACTGGACCAGTTTTATAAAACCTTATTGTCCTGAAACACAGGGGTTTCTAGTTAATGCAGATACTAAATAAGATATGACAAAAACCTAGAAAAAAAATCTATTTCAGTCAGAAGTCATTAAAAGACGTCAGATTTTTAGACTGTAACAAATATCCTAGGTTTAGTTTTGGCCTAATTTGCTGACGCATGTCAAAAGCCATAATGATTCGTCAAACCGAATGTAAATAAAAAAAAAAACAAAGACTTTTTTTTTTAAGTCCAAGACTTTTTTTTTTTAGGCACCAATCCAAGTTGTTTCATAGGAATGGAAAATAAAATATACAAGGTCCGAGGCTTATTCATAAGAAAAGGATATGGAATCTCAAATCGAAGCACCAGTTCAACCAAAATTTGAAATTGAATTCAAATCCCAACACCCAACTTCCAAACGTACAAATTCGTACTAATTTCAACACAAAAGAAAGAATGTAACCCGAAATTGTACGAAATTTCATTAGAGAAAAGAGTACCGTTGAGTGGAGGAAGAGGGAGAGACGAGGTCACCAGTCGTACTCAGCGCCGGCGCGCCGCCACAGCCGCCGCCGATTGAGAGGAAAAGGTTGAAGAGGTGGAAGGTTTGGAAATTAGGAACTCGCGTTAAAAAATCGGAAGAAATATTTATTGAACAGGTGCTTGTTTTCTCTGCCACTCTACCTACGTCTCCGAGCAAGTTTGACGCTTTATTTTGAAGCAAATTCTGTGATCTATGCTGTTACGAATCACAGACGAGTGGGTCCCGGTGTATATGTGCGTTGCCATTCTTGTGGGACCCACGAGTCAGTTGTTGTAGCGGGTTCAAATCAAACGAAATGATAACAGAGGATTCTGAAGTGTATTTTTCCTAAACTTCGACTTCTGTGTTGACGTGGGATCTCCAGTGTCAACAGAAACCGATGATGTAGAGAGGTTCCGTGTTGTCTAGAATAATCTAGTCAAGCTCTCCAGTTTGAAGAGGGGACAAGAGACGAACTTGTAAAGGCGTGTTGCGAATACAGAAACAGAATCTTAAGGATAGATACCATGGCTTGTCTCACAAGCATGTCAATGAACAGAAAGACCGACTCTTCTGTATACTTTCGTGTAGCGAGCTGTTTCTTAACAGTTGACATTACTCGAAAGCAATTTTTTTTTACATTTTATTTAATCAACCCAATATTTATCATTAACTAATTTTTTTCTGAATTCATACAATCGACTCGATATGTATTATTAAAATTATTAAAAATAAATTCTAGATTCAATACAGTGTATTCCAAGTTGTATGTTAAGTTTAATACAATTTAGAACGCGTTTGACCACAAAATAAATGCTGAAAAAAAATCAGGTAATTAAATTTCCATTGTCGATGCATAATATATGAGTTTTCAACTTATACTAAATTTAATATAACAGTTTACCTAAATGATAAATGGTCCACCCGATTAACACAAATTTATTTTACATCTTATTAAGATATGACTAGTAATCGTGCTACCAATGTGCGGACAAAATTTAATTTTAGAAAATTATTATTAATATATTTTTTCTCAACCGATGACCAATAAGGAATGACAACGATGTTAGAAATTAAAAAATGACAAATAATATATTTCACTAAAAAAATATTAAACAAAATATATCTTTGGTTTCAAATAGAGAAAGTGTATTGATTAGCATATATTACTTAATATACATATCTTTTGTGATCAGACTTGCCTTTTATCTCTCTGATATAATGATATTGCTTCACTTGCTATCTATTTCAAATAATTTAGTATGAAAAATATACCGTGACAATTTTATTTTCATTTAGAACGAAGATAAGAAAGCATATATAGTAAACTAATTGTTTACATTCTTGGTCTTATTATTTACACCTTTAGATTGGTGTTTTTATAAGTATAATTACTTTTTTTGGATAAGGAAACTATTGGGCTATACGAAATATTTATTATTACTTTTTTAAATACGAAATATTTATGTAGAGAAAACTATTGAGCTTTTAATATAATATAAAACAAGTACACAAAATGCAATTCAGATGCTCCAACAAATAGTTTGGAATTTCAGCACATCAATTTTATATATTACTATATACTATATTAGTTAGCATTTCAAAATATTTCTTACTCTGGTATTTGATGATATCACCAGAATCATTGTTTGAAATATGAAGTTTTTGCAACATTCTCACGTTGCTCATAGAGGAGGAAAGGAGCTCATGAAGAATTTTTTTTGGAATCAAGGCTATTTATTGAAGCAAAATTTTACGTCTTGTGTTTTCCGACCTACTGATTTCCAACGAGATGCGGTATTTTTTTCTTTTTTATTTTGAAGAAATGAGACGTGCTATTGTACCACGTAGATATATATAAAACGTAAAAAATAATATATTTATGTATCATACTTAATAATTTACTTATATTTATTTATTTACTTTTTATTTTATAGTCATCATGTATATATATATATATATATTTCGTAAATATTAACTAAATTGCAGAAAAAAATAGAATGTTACAAGCTCAGGGTTTTGAAACAAAAATCAATTTTTATTTCTCGAGTTCGAGATTTTGAAGCAATTTGTAGGTTCTGAACCAGAAATTTACGATTTATTTAATATTGAACCCCGAAATTAGCAAATTTCATACTTTCGAACCCCGATATCGAACCCCGATATTTAGGGCTGTATAACGAACAAATTCACAATTTTTTACAATATTTCAATCCAACCTAACTATACCGGATTAAAAAAAAATTTAATCGACCCACCCGTAATCCAACCCAACCCATATACAATTTTATCCACGGATTTCTGAGTTAGCCGGATCATAATTTTCTGATGCCAAAAATATTAAATAATTTAGGGAAATAAAAATATATATAATTTTTAATCATACCCTTATGGCCTTATCAGATCAGATAAGCTAACAAAAAAAAACTGAGAATACCCCTTGATCATATATATAGTATGGATCATATAATAGAATATTTGATTATTAGTTGCATTTTCCTTCATCTTAAAATGACTTAATGGTACGATTAAAAATTATCGGATTTTAATTTTGAATGAAAATATCATATCAGAATCTTTCTTGATACTAGACATGAACTTAATTACATTTGTAACGTAGAACATGAACTTCATTAACTTTGAGAATTGAGACTCATGTCATATCATATAAGCCTAATATTAAAGCTATATTCCAATTTACGCGTCACTCAGAAACCATAAACTTTGTTAGGAAGTGTGTAATTTTTCAATTTAGTGTTAATTACAATTAATTTAGCCATCCAAACATCACACACAAACGGATCTTGCACAAAAGCTAATTTACACAAGAGAAAGGAGATGGAATTTTACCTCTCTTGGTATAGTAACCAAGAGGCTCGTTCCAACGGCTTAGATGTCGACGGCGAGCCCTCCGAGCACCTCCAAGCCGAACGCCTCGAGTCCACTAAGGAATTAATCACCTTCTCAACTAATTATGCTAGTAATTAGGAGAAATGAGACTAATTCCTAAGCTTTCCCTCTTCTAGTTAATTCTACCAATTAATTATGTGGAAAGCTTGCTCAACACATGAGCTAGGTGGTTTAGATAGGAAGAAAAGGGGAAGAAAATTCTGAAAATTTTCTCTTCCCTTTGGTGGATTTCGGCCAAGGAGAGAGGAGAGAGAGAGGTAGTGTGGAGGCTAGGGTTTGCTCCCAAAGAACACCCCTTTATATAGACCACATACCCTAGCTCTCATCCAAAAATGAATGACAATTTTGCCCTCCTCTATAGCCGTACCAACCCCATTTGTGGGTTGGGCCTCAAGTCTAGTTGAGCCCAATACTCTTCCATTTAATTGCACCTTTTATTGGACTTTAAATTAATTAATTAATTTAAAAGCCCAATTAGCTCAAATAATTAAATGTGTTGATTATAATTAATTATTAACTATTTAATAATTAATATGGAATTAGTCAATTCATTAAATTATTTTCATATGATCTATTTGACTTAATTAATCATAACGGTCCATAACGATATACGATTAATTAATCAACTTATCATATTTTGCAAAACCAATTGTTGCAAATAAACAATTAATGCACGTGTGGTTAAATACCTTATTATGTGTGACCCTTTGAGGATTTATGCTACGTTGGACATGGAATTAAATCGCTATTTAATTACAATAATCATAAGCGGTATCTAGCAACACGTTATGATTCTCAATTCGCATAAATAGTGTACTGCTACAAAATTTCAATCCTTAAAAGAGAATAATAATGTTTCTCTATTTTGATTCTTATGTCACACGATATCATCGTATAATCCAAGATAGGAATGTGTCATTCTTGCAGATTATACGTTTCTTGATCTAGAGATAATTGTATCAGTTGCTAACAAACAATCTATCTCCATCAAGGGGCCCAAACAGATATCGTCACTCACTAAATGAATTAATGAGGGACATACGGTTTTCTTGATGATTTAGCTTTTTCTCGCACAATTCAAGAGAACATAAATAACGTCCATATAGCAGCCCTTATCGGGAATCAGCGGTAGACAATATTTATTGAACATATTCTCATGTGGAAAAGATAAACATCTCAAACTTAGAACCAAGATCATAACAAAATAAACAATGACACATAACACAATCCATATGTTTATTTCGTTGGGTCATGTCCTGTACTATGTTCCATAACATACACATATGCAATTAAGTTGGTAACTCTTTACCTATGATTTGTAGAACTTAATCATCACTTAACTTGCATACTAATCTTATATGATAATTAATGTTCCTTGTTAATTATCAAGATTATAGACCGTTTAGATTTATTATTGTAATTCTAAAGAATGATCCACAGAGATCTACAATTCAGATCCTCAATCTGAATAATCTGTCAATAATAAACCTAGGAACAGATGATAAAATATCATCCAAAACATAAACTAATAATTAAGTCATTAAATTATTGATTTCTAAAACATAACTCTAACGAACTTCACATATTATTGCTACAAAATACTGTCAGAGACTCAAAAGTAAATGGGACATAATGAGAACCGCTATTGTAAGAGACTTAGAGTAATAAAGGGATGATTTATAAACTAAATAGGTCGGGTCGGGTACGAATACGGGTTATCAAGAATAAAATTATGAGTACAACTGAGTTATTAAAATTGAAATTCGACCCAACTCAATTAATATTTGAACCAGTTAAAATATGGTCTGGTCGGACATGTTAAATGAGTTGGACGGATTTTTAATTTTTTTGTACAACCCTACCGATATTTGTTAGTAAGTGTGTAATTTTCGATTTTTATGCTAATTACAAGTTAATTAAGCCATCGAAACAACACACACAACGAATCGTGCACAAAAGCCAAGTTAACACAAAGAGATTAAGGTGGAAATTATACCTCCCGCGAAATCGTATTCGCGGGGCTCGATCCTACGGCATGGGAATCGATGGCGTGCTTCTCCTTCGTCTCCAAATCACCTCGAGTCCACCTAGAGATTAACCAAGGTCTAAATCGATTCGTGCTAGCGATTCGATTAGAACAAAGCTAATCCAAGGTATTCTCTCTTCTTCCTTAATTAACATTTTAATAGGTGGAGAGAATATGCTCAACTCATGAGCTAATGGAGGGAGAGAGGAGGTGAGGTGGCGCCGGCCAAGAGAGGGAGAGAGGGGGGCGGCTAGGGTTAGGGAAGAGAGAAGCTCCAAAATTTGCATCTATACATCTCTATATATAGTGCATGATCCCTACCTACCACCAACCATCTATTTACAAGATTGCCACTCTCACCTACCATTAGGGCCGGCCACATTATGGGCTCACATGGGCCTCTCATCTCATTTAATTAGGCCTCTAATTCACATAATTAGAAGCTACTCCAAATGCTCTTCAATTGGGCTATACATTTAATACATAAATATTGGCCCAATAAATTAATATAACTATTTATATTAAATTGAGTTGAACTAAAATAATTATTAACCAATTAATAATTATTCTAGGATTAGCTAATACATTAATTTATTTCTATATGATCCATTTGACTTAATTAATTATAACGGTATATAATTAATTAATCAACTTATCATATTTCCGCAATACGCACTATTGCGAATAAATAAATAATGCACTGTCTTGGTCAAAACTCTATTTTGTGTGACCCTTTGAGGATTTATGCTAAGTTGGACATGGAATTAAATCGCTATTTAATTCCAATAATCATAAGCGGTATCTAGCAACACGTTACGATTTCCAATTCGCATAAATAGTGTACTGCTACAGTATTTAAATCCTGCATAAGAGAATAAAAATGTTTCTCTATTTTGATTCTTATGTCACACGATATCATCGTATAATCCAAGATAGGAATGTGTCATTCTTGCAGATTATACGTTTCTTGATCTAGAGATAATTGTATAAAGTTGCATGCAAACAATCTATCTCCATCAAGGGGCCCAAACAGATATCGTCACTCACTAAGTGAATTAATGAGGGACATACGGTTTTCTTGATGATTAGCTTTTCCCCGCACAATTCAAGAGAACATAAATAAAGTCCGTATAGCAGCCCTTATCGGGAATCAGCGGTAGACGATATTTATTGAACCTATCCTCATGTGGAAAAGATAAACATCTCAAACTTAGAACCAAAATCATTACGAAATAAACAATGACACATAACACAATCCATATGTTTATTTCGATGGGTCAAGTCCTGTGCTATGTTCCATAACATACACATATGCAATTAAGTTGGTAACTCTTTACCTATGATTTGTAGAACTTAATCATCACTTAACTTGCATACTAATTTTATAAGATAATTAATGTTCCTTGTTAATTATCAAGATTATGGACCGTTTAGATTTATTATTGTCATTCTAAAGAATGATCCACAGAGATCTACAATTCAGATCCTCAACCTGAATAATCTGTCAATAATAAACCTAGGAACAGATGATAAATTATCATCCAAAACATAAACTAATAATTAAGTCATTAAATTATTGACTTCTAGGACATAACTCCAACAATCTCCCACTTGGCCTAGAGTCAATCAGTAGTGACTTCTAGCCAACGAAGAGTTGAGAACAATGTCATATATCTACATATATACATGTCTCGGACCTCAAAAGAAATAATACGCTTAAAGCTAGTTACTCATACGTCCATCACGTATGGATGCATAACTGCATCTTGTATAATGCTCAAGGTAGAGGTCATGCTAGAGTGTTCGCTGTGTTCGCGAACCTATCCAAAATTTTGTTTGACCCTATATATATATACTACTATATATATATGTTCTTGATCATCATCATATGATATCAAGTGATATCGTTATAGACCATATTTGAATCTCCAATGTAACATTGGGTTCTTTAGGAGTAAGTAATGGTTCGAGATGCATAGAACCATAATAACTCGACTAAGAACTCGATCCGAAATAAATTTCTTTTATTGCTTCACAAGTTGCTATGTATTTTACTTTGGTGACGGAAACGGTTGTAATATTCCATTTAGAACACTTTCTAAACTTACAACACCACCTCTTCAGCAAAATATGTAGCTCAATCGTGATTATATCAATCTTTTGAAAAAAATTTTATTGGTGTAACAACTTACACTAGATTTCTTTCATCTCAAGAGATGAAATTTTATATCACTCTTTCTCATAAGGTACTCGAGGATATCCTTGATTATCGTCCAAATGTGTCTCTCTTGTATCCATTTGACAACTGTTTGTCATATCCTTTGGATACTACACATTGGGGCATATGCATAAATATGGCGTACGAAATGAAACTCATAATGAAAGAATGCTTGAACTATTTCATGCACCTTTTGAATTGAGTTGTAATAGACCGAGTTAAACACTCAAGTCATGCCATGTGACGTACAGTTAGACATCCTTTCTTGGAGTGTAACTTTCGTGTTTCTAGAACATTTCGTCAATATATGCATATTTGCTCAAACCTAACATCCATCATAATCTATCTTCATAGATTTGTTTCCTAGGATTAGGTGATTTCGCCCAAGTTCTCATTTGAGAAAGCATTCTCCAAAGAGATCTCGACAATATTCATTTTCTTAATGTTATTCCCAATTAATGAATTGTTATCTTGAACAATACAAGTAATTCAATTATGCTACCACTGAATATCTTGTTTATACAAGATACTTTTGACGAAGTTCAACTCCTTGACTTCATTGTCAAATCTTTTATTCCAATCTCCACAACACTTGCTTTAATCCATTAATGGATCCTTGAAGCATGCGTATGTTTTTAGCAATATAAAACCTCGATTTGTGTCAAATGCACAACATCATCCTTCATTCATACGAAGAAGGCGGTTTTATGTGTTTTTCCATATATCGATATATATGAAATACAACTATTGCTAGAATGATCTTTATTGACTTATACATAGCCACAAGCAAGAAGTTGTGCTTTGTACGTAGTCAACTAGCCATCGACTTAGACATAGCTACAAGCGAAAAACCGCGCTTTGTACATAGTCGATTTGTTATCCATGTCGATCTTTCCTTTTGAAGATCTAAACGTTCTTGATGGATTGCTCCTTCATGAACATCAACCAAGGTCTATACCTTGTTGTTATACATGGATTTTATTTAAAGATCATATTAATTCGAACCATATATGTGGAATCGGATCGTTCCATCGTTTTCTTGTTTATCAACGGATTCTCATATGCTAAGTTTGAGAATGTCGTGAAGCCAATGCACCAAACGGCTTAGGCACTCAACTCTCGTTGATCTTTTGTAGGATTGGTACTTGAGGTTTATGAACTTCTTCCACAACGATTTGTTGAATGAGTTCTTGACTCCTCATATATTTCATGAGTTTCTCAAACATCATCAACTCGTGAGATGGTTGAGTCCTCATTAGAAGGAGCATACTATTAAACTTCTTTCAAAACAACTTGTGAATGAAGTTTTGCTCAACTCCCACTAAGTACCATGTATGGAGTGACAAGTTTCCCATAAGAGTACTTCTTGTAGTGATGCATAAACTATTTTAATGCTCACTTTACTCCCACTACTTCTTCTTGAGAATTTCAATTCATCAAGACTACATTATGATTAGCAACAACTACTTTGTTCTTATCATATTCGTGGAAGTAGTGCCTTTTAATATAAAGCATCCTACAAATATATAGTGTCGTATTTGGTTTAAGCTTACAAGTCCACAATACTTGAAATAAGCTTCTCAACACCAAATCTCGAGAAGTATTATACTTAGAGATCAAAATCTCCTAAGATATCTTCTTCAATAGACTTCGATGGAACATTATTCAGTGTAAACAATATTGTCCTCAAACATAATTCCCTAATACGAGTCGAATAAGTCAATTTGATTTATTATCGATCGAACTATACAAAAATATTGTTCGATACCTCCACTCTTGGACACATTATTCCATAATATTCCTCATGGAGTGAGTTATGAAACTATTTTCATACTCTTAAGATAATATTTCAAACCATATGACTTAACTATTTACCATGATTAATTGTAAGACTTTTTCTTTCTCTTGAACGATCTTTCAACTTTACACTTGAACTCCTTTGAACTAGTCAAAAGGTTCATACTTATACCTTATCAAATAGATATGTTAATATCTACAATGATCGTTGGTTAAGTAGTAAAGTATCAACAACCTTTCATTGCACAAGTACTTATAGGTCTTTATACATCGATATGTATAATTCCTAATTAATTCACTTGTCTTTAAACCTTCATAGGTTAAAGGCGCTTTTGTCATTTAATAAACATGATTCGCATATCAATCGATTTGAAATCGAATTGAATTTACGAGCTCTACGTTACGGAGACTCTCGTAATGCGATTCTCGTTTATTTATGTGACTAAGCGGTTATATGTAACATGAAAGTCAAATACTTTATGTCAAGTCTTACGCATCCTATTTGTCATTCAAAACTTGTTTATCTATTTCAAGCAAATTCAATCAAGATGCATGAAATCATATAAACAAATCCAGAATAAAAGAACTTGTCTTTTATTAAACATAATCATTCATTTCATCGAATATGAAGTGGAGATGTTTTGAGAAGTTAGGATTAAGGTATGCAACCTTCAATTCCTAAACAAACTCTTAATAAAGATAACTCTACGTATTCAATGGTAATGACTTAGACGAACAAGTCATTGCCTATACGGAGTTTACTTTATATCTCTCGAACATTCTCTTATTCTTCATTGCTAACACATTTCGTCAAATGCGAGCATATGAACTAGTATCAAGTTACTAGTGTAAATTAGAGATAGTGAGATAATTTGAACGACAAATACACTTTAGGATTAAAGCATTACAATCATGGTATTTCGGACAACCTTTCAAAATGCCTCCAATAAACGGCAAATGAAACATCTCATGTGATACATAATCACAATCAAGAGTCTCGAAATTTCAACTCATGCCTTGGCGAAGTATTTCTTGAATACTAAACCAATTACCTTTTTGCATCAACAAGTGTGCGAAGAAGGTAACATTATATCCTTTATAATTTTAAAGAGATCGTATGACAATATCAATAATCCTTGATATCGGAGATCAATATCTCTAGTTATCAATTAGCTACTTAAATCTTTCGATTTGTAAGCCAATGAAACGTTCATGTATAAAAGAAGAATCTCTTTGTCAACTCATACTCTTTATACTCGATCATAAATGATGGAGTTAATATCTACTTTCTCCAAGAACGCTTTCTTGAGTAAGTGGATGAGAGCGTACGAGTTAAATCTAGTCCATATGAATTCTCTAATTCAAAGGTCTTAGAACTTTCAAAAGAGGATATTAGCCACACGCCTTTTTGAATAACTTTTCGTCAAAAGTCAATCAATCATTGCGTTGCTACGTTCGGGTAGTTTGAGAAAGGTTTTGGGAATTGACATACTCAAGTTTCTCTTCGCTAAGATCGTGTCTTAGGAATCGGTATTACTTCTTTAAGTGAATACTTTTAGAAACGAGTTTGTTCATTTTCAAAGATTGATCGCAACAAAATTAACAATTTTAACATCTATAACAAAATCAATTTAAGGTCAATTAGTTTATGCAATTGTTTTATTTATAACAAATAAAACTCCCACTACATTTATTTAATGTCCCAAATGTAGTTGGTTTTTCCAAGATCCCGGTTTTCATCAAGTAGAGCCTGCTATGGCACGTCACCCTACTTAATTAGACAAGGTAGGTTCTCCAACCAATCATATCGTTCTATATGATTCTTGGTTTGTGAATATCTAAGTATATTTACAAACTTCGCCCCGATGTCCAAACTCTAGTTGGGTCCATCGAAAAGTAACCTCTCACTATTGGCTCCTTGCAAATCTTAGCTATTTACACCCCGACTACCGAATTGGCAATCATGACGTCCGCTTGGGCGGACCGCGCCATGAGTGACAATCGGCGTGAAGGGGATAGAGAGAAGGAGGGCGATTTCACTTAATCGAGTTTTAGTTGGGACTATCAATCATATGACACTTGTTTGGTGGTCGTGTAAGCATACACCCATACCTAGCCTATGACAATTCATAGCAATCACAAACAATCACATATAAGCATCTCATAGTTGTGGGTTTGTATGGCTCCCGCTTGCATTAGTTTCGCCACATCGTCCATGGAGCAAAACTAATCTAATCCTTGTCCCTTCCCACTAAATTCTATAAGGATCTAAATCCTATATAAAATAAAGGTACAAAATACATGTGAAAACATCCTATTCCCATCCTAACCTTAGGGGCATGCAAGCCTCACAAGTTACATCAAAAATTAATCAACAAATTAATTAATTAATGGCACCAAAGGCCGCATTCACACATGCATTCAAATACAACCACAAGGCATTGAGTCTTGAGCCATACTAAACCCACTATCCACCTACAAAACAAAGTTAGCACATACAAGAACTTTGTTTCCAATTAACGATTTTCAAGCATCTTTGCGTATCGTTTGCCATAAGTAAATTCCGTGTACAAATCCTCAATTTTAAACAACAAAACTTGTTTAAATTCATTTAGAAAGTTCTTCCAACATCTCATAACAGAAAGGAGATCAAACAAGGAGTTTTCTAATTTATTTCAACTAGTTTGAATATTTAGAAAAACAGTAATTTATTAAAAAACGTAACTAATGGAATCCAATAAAAACAAAGGTTTTAGGTCTCCAAAAATTCTCAAATAAATTACTTAAGCTCCTTATCATAGTTGTGATTACCAGTAAAAATTTCAAGAAGAGATCTTACACCATCTGGGAGAATCAAAAATGACAAATCTCTTACAAGTGCACGAAACACCGTTATGAGACTTTCAGATTATCCTCTCAACCATTTGGTCTGTAAGACCACCTTCTATCCAGTTTTTATATATACAATATACACAGAAAAACTAGTTTAGACTACAGGCTAGCTATCCATGAAAAGAAAACCACCAAGTTCAGTTCAGAAGGTTCGAGTTACATACTAAACAATCAACAAATTCTGTACTGGAACAGACTGTCGATCGAAATGTTTTAACCTAGTTGAAGGTCTAAACTTCCACGAAAAATTATGAAATTAATTTTCTTGGAATCCTAACTCAAAATAGAACAACTCCATTTAAACAGAATTTTTAAAGGAGTTCTCAGTTGGTACAGTTTATTAGAACAATCGATTTGCTCAACAAACTGGATCTGACAAGTTCTTCCTTTTCATACTTGAAAACCCACAAATTAATCTGAGCTATGCAACAAATTTTACATGCTCAGAAAGAGCTTCAAGTCCTCTTTAAATCTAGCCATAGAACACTGGTACTTATATTCAAAATATAAATCTTTCAAGCCATTCAAACAGGACAGTGCGAGCAGAAACCGGTTCTGCGCACTGTCGCCGTTTTATTCACAGTAAATCCATACTAATTCAGAAAAATGTGAATCGAACGCCAAAAGAATCACAATCCACAGATCTACAACTTTCATGTAAGTGGAAAAAACTTCCAGAGAACTTATCAAAGCGAAAAACGCGAAACAACACAGAAAATACCATTTCCAGACAGCAAACAAACGCATCATCTCTACTAATCCGTTAATTAGCCAATTTCTCTTAATTAAGTGTCAAAATAGCTTAAGTACGACCATGTGCTCTGATACCACTGTTAGAAAGTGTGTAAGTTTCGATTTTTATGCTAATTACAAGTTAATTAAGCCATCGAAACAACACACACAACGAATCGTGCACAAAAGCCAAGTTAACACAAAGAGATTAAGGTGGAAATTATACCTCCCGCGAAATCGTATTCGCGGGGCTCGATCCTACGGCATGGGAATCGATGGCGTGCTTCTCCTTCGTCTCCAAATCACCTCGAGTCCACCTAGAGATTAACCAAGGTCTAAATCGATTCGTGCTAGCGATTCGATTAGAACAAAGCTAATCCAAGGTATTCTCTCTTCTTCCTTAATTAACATTTTAATAGGTGGAGAGAATATGCTCAACTCATGAGCTAATGGAGGGAGAGAGGAGGTGAGGTGGCGCCGGCCAAGAGAGGGAGAGAGGGGGGCGGCTAGGGTTAGGGAAGAGAGAAGCTCCAAAATTTGCATCTATACATCTCTATATATAGTGCATGATCCCTACCTACCACCAACCATCTATTTACAAGATTGCCACTCTCACCTACCATTAGGGCCGGCCACATTATGGGCTCACATGGGCCTCTCATCTCATTTAATTAGGCCTCTAATTCACATAATTAGAAGCTACTCCAAATGCTCTTCAATTGGGCTATACATTTAATACATAAATATTGGCCCAATAAATTAATATAACTATTTATATTAAATTGAGTTGAACTAAAATAATTATTAACCAATTAATAATTATTCTAGGATTAGCTAATACATTAATTTATTTCTATATGATCCATTTGACTTAATTAATTATAACGGTATATAATTAATTAATCAACTTATCATATTTCCGCAATACGCACTATTGCGAATAAATAAATAATGCACTGTCTTGGTCAAAACTCTATTTTGTGTGACCCTTTGAGGATTTATGCTAAGTTGGACATGGAATTAAATCGCTATTTAATTCCAATAATCATAAGCGGTATCTAGCAACACGTTACGATTCCCAATGCGCATAAATAGTGTACTGCTACAGTATTTAAATCCTGCATAAGAGAATAAAAATGTTTCTCTATTTTGATTTTTATGTCACACGATATCATCGTATAATCCAAGATAGGAATGTGTCATTCTTGCAGATTATACGTTTCTTGATCTAGAGATAATTGTATAAAGTTGCATGCAAACAATCTATCTCCATCAAGGGGCCCAAACAGATATCGTCACTCACTAAGTGAATTAATGAGGGACATACGGTTTTCTTGATGATTAGCTTTTCCCCGCACAATTCAAGAGAACATAAATAAAGTCCGTATAGCAGCCCTTATCGGGAATCAGCGGTAGACGATATTTATTGAACCTATCCTCATGTGGAAAAGATAAACATCTCAAACTTAGAACCAAAATCATTACGAAATAAACAATGACACATAACACAATCCATATGTTTATTTCGATGGGTCAAGTCCTGTGCTATGTTCCATAACATACACATATGCAATTAAGTTGGTAACTCTTTATCTATGATTTGTAGAACTTAATCATCACTTAACTTGCATACTAATTTTATAAGATAATTAATGTTCCTTGTTAATTATCAAGATTATGGACCGTTTAGATTTATTATTGTCATTCTAAAGAATGATCCACAGAGATCTACAATTCAGATCCTCAACCTGAATAATCTGTCAATAATAAACCTAGGAACAGATGATAAATTATCATCCAAAACATAAACTAATAATTAAGTCATTAAATTATTGACTTCTAGGACATAACTCCAACAATATTAGCTTCAGGGTTCAAAATCCAAAATTGCAATACTATTTATAAATTTTCAATTATATTAACGTAATTTTTAAATTGTTAAATTTGGTCTCATGTCTTATTTAAAAATTATCTCTACTACTTATAAAGCATCAGTAGAACAGGTATAAACTTTGAGATAAAAGGAAGTTACACCCCTTTAATATCAAATATGGATCATTGATTTTTTTAATCTAACATGATCTGCGGTTCTATTTAAATATCAGATTAAAAGGTGGATTTTCAGTCAGACACCAGCCTAGGCGCTGGGTTGTTAATCTCGATCGATCTTTTATCACGGTTCGATTCCTCCTTTATGCAATAAAATTTTTCTCTTTTTGCTGCCGCATCATAGTTTAATCAGCGGTATATATTTTTTTCCCTTCGCATCAGATAAAATAAAAGGAAAGATAATCAGATATTATTTTGTCTCTTCTCCCCGGCTCCCCTGCACCCTAATCAGCGGCCGCCACCGATATCCTTTCTCTCTCTCTCACGATCGATCGATACAAGAGCAGTTTTCGCAGTCGCAAGAGCCGCGTGACTGCCACCCCGTGCTTCCCCGCACCATCGCCACCTCCTCCAAACTGGTCTCCTCTGCTCTCTTCCGCAATTAAATTTAGGTTTAATTGCAGTCTCTTTGTCGCCTTCCCTATTTTCATTTCTGCCATGGTTGTAGCTTGTAATAGCTGCCTCTCTTGCCTCTCTATTTATCCATCAGATTACCCCTCGCAAAAGGCGATCCGATCTCCTCGCTCCACCTCCCTGGACGACATCATTGAGATCAGAAACCTCTTCGTCGTCCTCCACAACATGCATGAGGTTACTACCAATTCTCTTTGAAACTGGACCTTTTTACCTTTGTTCGAATTGAAATTCCAAATGCCCTCTTGAACAATTCTTTTCTCTATTTATGTCATGAGTTCTCGAATTGAAGCACGTGCTTGCATTTCCTGACTTGTATGGAAAATAAAGTTAAATCAAAATGATGTATGAACCTTTTAGGAATATTCTGTTTCTTCAAAAAGGATAGAATCTCACACTAGAAGAGATTATCATCATTCCTTGATTAGTCTTGAAGCAAAACAGAAGGTAATTATAAGAACCCAAAATTTTTGTTGCCAATTTCTTTATAGTATTTTATTTATCTATATACCTTTCTATCATTTTGGAAGATGGCACAGTTATTTGTCAAAGAGTCCAAGTTTTCCTTCATCAAGGAAGCTTTTTGGTTCAAAATTGTTTATTTCTTAAACTGTAGCATTTTTAGATCTCATATGAAGTACATATTTGAATAGATAAAATTTAACATTTATAAGGATGCAGAAAGATCTGATCCTTTCTTCTAATGGATGGAATTCCTTATTCCTGGCCAAAGCTCAATCAAACATATTGTCTTTTTGGGTACCAATACATGCATTCTGCGAAATATACTTGACAGGATTTGAACCTACCTATTAATTTTTCCATTTCCAATCACAAGTATAATGAGAAAAGACATAAAGGTATCTATCTTCAACTTGATTCATTATCGCCTTCATGTCACCTTTCAATCAAACTTTGAAATTGTGCAATTTAAGAAAATTGATGTAGAGCCGGTCTGTGAATATTTTGTAGCCATGCTTAATGTTCTTCATATTTTTGTGTGCAGATGACACATCATGAGAATGAGGTTTAAGTAGGTTTTGGTTGTTCCACAAAAGACAAGAAAGGAAGAAGCTCTGCCATGCTTGAGGTACATGCACATAGTTATTATAGCTTCTTTCTTCTTGGAACAATTAATATAGTTATCACTTCATTGCTTTAATGTAGGAGCCAAATGGAACCCAGAATTCGGCATTTAACAAGGGCCCCAAAGTCAATCAAGTATGGCTGTTTTGTCAATTTTTTGTTTGAGAACTACAATTCTAATTTATATTAGTGTAGGTGGTTTGTTTCTTTCTTAAGAACCTATGTGCCATGACCAATTTTTGGTTTGAGAACTACAATTCTAATTTATATTAGTGTAGGTGGTTTGTTTCTTTCTTAAGAACCTCTGTGCCATGACATTGGCCAATGAATTGCTTTCCAATGATCTGACTTGTGCGGGTCCCTTATGTTGTTTGTGGAATCTAGAGACACACTGCTGGAATTATTAACTCAAAACAGAATTTTGTTTCTTATCTTATTTAATTTTCTTTACAAAAAAAAATTTCTCTTTCTGTTGGTCTTCATGTTATGGGTGATATGTTGATGCATTCTTCACTTAGTAAATAAAAATTAAAGGTTAACCTTTTGGTGAAATCTCAATAAGTCTTGTCAGAAATAAGAATCATGTAACCCACCATGTTTATCCGGTTTAAGCATCCAATTTGATTCCTAAAAATGTGACGATTGAGAGCAGGCATGTAGCAGGGGTATTTTTGTCAAAAAAAATTAAATACAGTTGAATGTCTCGCAGTTCCTTCTTACTGTGTTTGTTTGCTTAAGCTGTCAAAAGTGAAAAAATTTTAAATTAAGCTACCTAACAAAGTCTCAGGGGTTTAAGCCAGACGAGTTAAGTAAATTAAACAACAATTAATTCTTCTTGCAATAGTTGCATTTCTCAAGTCAATGAAATAAAATTAAACATTCATGTTGGCACTGTACAATACTAAACTTATCTAATTTTTGTGCAGTGTTACGTCTCAGGATATTTATCCCATGAGGATAAATATCAACTTTCATTTCTTTATTATAGATCTAAAAGGTAAATTACAACCATGCATTTTCTACCCTTGATGGATTTTCCAAGTCCTATTAAAATACAAAGAATATATATATATATATATATATATATATATATATATATATATATATATATATATATATATATAGAGAGAGAGAGAGAGAGAGAATGGATATAGTACACTAATGTGTATTGAGGCAATATGCACAGCAGTTTTGTGACATCAGATCTCTTCAATATTTGTGCAAAACATTTAGATGAGAGGCTGAGATAGAGACACTGATATCCTGATCTCTCCGTTAGTTTTTAATCTTTTTCCATCTGTCTCCTTAAATCCACAATACCCACGGCTCTTGACAAAATCAAATCCAAATCCTAGCCGCTGCCTCTGTACGACCCCTGCCTTCTCTCTCCACCGCTGCCTCCACGCTCCGCCGCTGCCTCTTCTACCTCCTCTCGGAGAAGTTCGATGAACTACTGGGCTCAGCTCTAACACGATCGACACAACTCTCCCCTCTCTCTCTCTCTCTCTCTCTCTCTCTCTCTCTCTCTCTCTCTCTATCTCTCACTCATCTTTAGCTTTCTCCTTCCGTCGATCTAGCAGCACTTGGATCAATTTTAACCGTAGACAAGATCACAGAGATTTGAAGGCAATTGAGCAATTCTCTACCACGACTTCCCATCGCTTCAGTTTTCACCTATTCATTTGGAGTAGGGCCCGCTATCTTCTTCAAAATTATCATTTTATACATCCCAAACATTACTGATAAAGGTTAAATCGTCAAATTATATTTATTAATTGTACTCGCGTACTAGTCTATGGTAAAGGTCTAATTGTACTCGTTTTATATTTTTTTTATTAATTAACTTTTAATTACACTTGTTTACTGGTCTATGGTAAAGGTCCAAGCATAAAATTATGCATATTAGGTAAAGGTCAACAAGATTATTTGGCATATCATAATTGAGATTGAGTGCTCCCACATCGATCGATTCTATGGTCGTAGAAAATTGAGCACCGAACTAATTATTGACAATCAAGCACTGGGATAGTGAAATTTGAGGGACGAAATTGACACTAGAGCAAATTGGCAACCAAAATTGAACAATAAAAGCACAAATTAGACATAATTGAGGAGAACTTAATGGGGAATTACCTGTCACCACTGATTTAAACTCTCATAGAAACTAGGATTTTCTTACGATAAGGGAACACAGAGAGAGAGATGTGACGGCTCAGTTAAGCCGGAGCAGCCGGAGTAGCAAAGATGCTCAGCCTACGTTATGATTTTCATTAAGTAGGAGGAGAGAGCGAAGGGGTTATGAAAGCATGAATGAATTGATGTCGAGTTTGGTGTAGTCGTGTAGAGAGGAGACGTGGTAGCAGAAGAGGGGTGGTGAGATAAGCAGATGGGAAACCTCATGAGAGAGAAGGGTTCGACAGAGCTACGGAGGAGAAAGAGGTGCGAACGGAAAAAAAAATTAAAACTAACGGAGAGATCGGGAAATCAGCGCCTCAATCTCAGCCTCTCATCTAAATGCTCTGCACGAATATTGAAGAGATCTGATGTCACAAAACTGCTGTGCATATTGCCTCAATACACATTAGTGTACTATATCCATTCTCTCTCTCTCTCTCTCTCTATATATATATATATATATATATATATATATATATATATATATATATATATATAGAGATTGGCTAAAGTATACTCCAGCATACGGATCAAACCCGTATGCTAGAGTCGTTTCTGAAAATCTAAAATTCAAACAGTCGATCCAAACCGTTCAAGTTGTTCTCCATGTAAAAATATCCTTCAAAACCAAATTTTACATTTTTTCGAATTTTTTTGCTATATATTATGCTATTTTCAAATTGAAGGGCCAGAAATACTCCTTTACAACTCCTTTACAATGTTTTTTTAAAATAGCATAATATATAGTAAAAAAATTCGAAAAAATATAAATTTTAGTTTCCTAGGAGATTTCAATATGGAGAACAATTTGAAAGTTTCGAATCGACTGTATGCACTTTAGATTGTGAGAAACGACTCCAGCATACGGACTATCTATATGCTGGAGTATACTTTAGCCAATCTCTATATATATATATATATATATATATATATATATTGGCTAAAGTATACTCCAGCATATAGATAGCCCGTATGCTGGAGTCGTTTCTCACAATATAAAATGCATACAGTCGATCCGATGCTTTCAAATTGTTCTCCATATTGAAATCTCCTAAGAAACTAAAATTTATATTTTTTCGAATTTTTTTACTATATATTATGCTATTTTAAAAGAGCATTGTAATGGAGTTGTAAAGGAGTATTTCTGGCCCTTCAATTTGAAAATAGCATAATATATAGCAAAAAAATTCGAAAAAATGTAAAATTTGGTCTTGAAGGATATTTTTACATGGAGAACAACTTGAACGGTTTGGATCGACTGTTTGAATTTTAGATTTTCAGAAACGACTCTAGCATACGGATTTGATCCGTATGCTGGAGTATACTTTAGCCAATCTCTCTCTATATATATATATATATATAGAGTAAATCTATTGTGAACCATGATGCATAGAGCGCTCCGTGCACCACGACCGTTTGATCGGTGATTTTGCAAATTGACAAATCTAAATTAACCAATCCAATCTATATATTGAAATCTCATAACAAACAAAATTTTACAATTTTTAGAAATTTTTTACTATTTTTTTCGAATTTTTTAAAACTTGCAATTTTTGTCATATAAATTAGTATATTTATAGCAAAAAATGGCAAGTGTTAAAAAATTTGAAAAAAAATAGTAAAAAAATTAAAAAAATTGTAAAATTTTGTTTGCTATGAGATTTCAATATATAGATTGGGTTTTTTAAATTAGATTTGACAATTTGTGAAACCAGCGACCAAAACGGTCATGGTGCACGGAAGCTTATATGAACCATGGTTCACAATAGATTTACTCTATATATATATATATATAGAGAAAACCTATGGTGCATACTAATGTACGGAAGCTTCGGTGCATACTGATCCGAACTCTTGGATCTGTTTCAAAATGACCGATCCAAACCGTCCAATATGATCTCTCTATTGAAATCTCCTTGCCGATCAAATTTTACATTTTTTCGATATTTTTAAGTATTTTTTTCGGATTTTTAAAAACTGCTATTTTTGAACGGTTCAGAAAAAATTAGATTAGCAATTTTCTAAAATTTGAAAAAAATACTTAAAAATTTCGAAAAAATGTAAAATTTGGTCGGTAAGGAGATTATAATAGGAAGATCATATTGGACGGTTTGGATCGGTCATTTTGAAACAGATCCAAGAGTTCGGATCAGTATGCACCGAAGCTTCCGTACATTAGTATGCACCATAGGTTTTCTCTATATATATATATATAGAGATTGGCTAAAGTATACTCCAGCATATAGATAGCCCGTATGCTGGAGTCGTTTCTCACAATCTAAAGTGCATACAGTCGATCCGAAGCTTTCAAATTGTTCTCCATATTGAAATCTCCTAGGAAACTAAAATTTATATTTTTTCGAATTTTTTTACTATATATTATGCTATTTTAAAAAGACATTGTAAAGGAGTTGTAAAGGAGTATTTCTGGCCCTTCAATTTGAAAATAGCATAATATATAGCAAAAAAATTCGAAAAAATGTAAAATTTGGTCTTTAAGGATATTTTTACATGGAGAACAACTTGAACGGTTTGGATCGACTGTTTGAATTTTAGATTTTCAGAAACGACTCTAGCATACGGGTTTGATCCGTATGCTGGAGTATACTTTAGCCAATCTCTCTCTCTATATATATATATATATAGAGAGAGAGAGAGAGAGATTGGCTAAAGTATACTCCAGCATACGGATCAAACCCGTATGCTAGAGTCATTTCTGAAAATTTAAAATTCAAACAGTCGATCCAAACCGTTCAAGTTGTTCCCCATGTAAAATTATCCTTCAAGACCAAATTTTACATTTTTTCGAATTTTTTTGCTATATATTATGCTATTTTCAAATTGAAGGGCCAGAAATACTCCTTTACAACTCCTTTACAATGTTTTTTTAAAATAGCATAATATATAGTAAAAAAATTCGAAAAAATTTAAATTTTGGTTTCCTAGGAGATTTCAATATGGAGAACAATTTGAAAGGTTCGGATCGACTGTATGTACTTTAGATTTTGAGAAACGACTCCAGCATACGGACTATCGGCATGCTGGAGTATACTTTAGCCAATCTCTATATATATATATATATATATATATATATATAGATTGGCTAAAGTATACTCCAGCATGCCGATAGTCCGTATGCTGGAGTCGTTTCTCAAAATCTAAAGTACATACAGTCGATCCGAACCTTTCAAATTGTTCTCCATATTGAAATCTCCTAGGAAACCAAAATTTAAATTTTTTCGAATTTGTTTACTATATATTATGCTATTTTAAAGAAACATTGTAAAGGAGTTGTAAAGGAGTATTTTTGACCCTTCAATTTGAAAATAGCATAATATATAGCAAAAAAATTCGAAAAAATGTAAAATTTGGTCTCCAAGGATATTTTTATATGGAGAACAACTTGAACGGTTTGGATCGACTGTTTGAATTTTAGATCTTGAGAAACGACTCCAGCATACGGGTTTAATCCGTATGCTGGAGTATACTTTAGCCAATCTCTCTCTCTCTCTCTCTCTATATATATATATATATATATATATATATATATATATATATATATATATATAGAAAGCTTTCAATCAAAGCGCTTTGACCGGAGTCCCAATTAAACCCCGTCAGATTTCAATTTTGAAAGTTCAAACGACCAATCCGAACCGTCAAATATGATCTCCATATTGAAATCTCCTTGCCGACCAAAATTTTCATTTTTTTGAATTTTTTAAGTATTTTTTTCGGATTTTCAAAAACAGCAATTTTTTTCGGATTTTGATCGGTCGTTTGAACTTTCAAAATTGAGAACCGACGGGGTTTAACTGAGACTCCGGTCAAAGCGCTTTGATTGAATCCATTATATATATATATATATATATATATATATATATATATATATATATGTGGGCTAAAGTGCCATAGATGGCAATGCCATAGACGTCTTTTTTTGAGTCATTTTTTGAAAATCTGAAATTTAATCAGTTAATCCAAACCGTTCAAATTGATCATCATATTAAAATACCATTGAAGATCAACTTTTATATTTTTTTGAATTTTTTTGCTATTTATTTTGATATGTTCAAATTGGAGGGTCTGAAATACTTCAAATATAACGTTTTTTAAAAATATCATAAGAAATGGCAGAAAAAGAAAAAGGGATGGACATAATGTTTTTCCAAGATTGTGCTAGAAACTGCCTTTTTACTGCCATGCTAAGTACGGTACGAGGTACCATTTTTGTTATGCAGAATATAAAAGGGATTGACATAATGTTTGTATATATGTAAGCTTTTTTTCCCTTTATTTCTAAAATTAAATAAACATAATATTTCTCGTACCATTTTTGTTATGCAGAATATAAAAGGGATGGACATAATGTTTGTATATATGTAAGCTTTTTTTCCCTTTATTTCTAAAATTAAATAAACATAATATTTTGGTATCAGTCCTGCATATCTGATTTGAGAAGCCAGAGGAAATATTTGGGAGAATAAGAATCATGCACCATTTATAGTTTAATTATAAGAACAACCATGAATAAAAAAAATAGATCGAATTTAATTTAACTATTATTACAATTATCAACTTATATTCATGTCAAATAATATTTGAAATTTGCCCGCACATTGAGCGGGCACTGCTGCTAGTTTATAGTAATATCCCAGAAAATGGAAAGAAAGAAAGAAAAAAAGATAATCCAAGCCCTGAATCCTTGAGCTCCACCACCGCCTCTGCCTCTCTCTCTCTCTATATATCTCTCTCACGGCACGCTCGCACTAGGCAGCATTATTATTGGACGAGTTGAGGCGCGTAGAGTTCGACAAAGGAATTGCTTTGGCCTTTGGATTTGACCCATCTGCAACTGGTACCTTTTCCCCTCTTCGAATCATTTTTCATGTTTCCTCTGATTTGAAAGCGTTTGTTTGTTTATTTTTTTTCTTTTTTCTTGATTAATGATTGATTTTCCTATTTTATCAAATCAACCACACTTTCTCCCGTCCGTTATTACTAATAGCAAAAATTCCTGGTAGGCACCAGTCAACTTGTTTGATGTCCGGTTCGGTTTCCAAAACTTTGAATACAACAATGGAGAGAAACTTTTCATTCCAATTTTACCAAGTATAAATAAAGGGAGCGGCTATTATCTAACGTATAGAACACATATACTTGTCTAATATGAAAAAAATTATTTTTAAATTAGAATGACTGATCCGGACGTTCAAATTGTTTTCTATAATAAAATCTCCATTGAGATCAATTTTTATACATATATTTTAATTTATTTTATCTTTACTATATTTTTAGAAATTTTAAAATATGTTTAATCTAAAAAGTTATAAATCCTCTATTTTTAAAAATTTGAAAAAGATAGTTAGAAAATTCGAAAAAATATGAAATATGATTTTCAAAGATATTTTAATATAGAGATCATATTGCGGGGTTTAGATAAGCAGTTTGAAATTTTTATGTTCGATGTTTGGACTGTGTTTGATGTCCTATATATTTAATTCTAGTGTTACTTCTAAATAATTGTATAGTTTTTGCCTGTCGAACCCTACCAAGGTATGGAGTATCAATATTTTATATTTCATTCCCCTGTCTTGTAGAGCCTCTCTATATCGATGTCGCTATCATCTAACGACTCCGTTGACACACCAGAAACAGCCTCTGTACTCCGAGTTGATAAAGTTACAGGATCACATATGTTCAAGATTATGGGGTACTCATTACAAAGTGGCATTGAAAAGGGGAATTTTCTCGAATCTGCCACCTTTAACGTGGGTGGTTATGATTGGTTGATCCACTACTATCCAAATGGACAAAAAAAGGCAGAAGAGGATTATGCATCTATTTTTGTTGCCCTGAAAAGTAAAGAGAAGCACGTTAAAGCTCAAATTAGTTTTATAATGCTCAATCAAAACAGGAAGCCGTTATCAAAAAGGAAAACCCAACTTCAGATCTTCAGTGCTAGTAACCAGAATCATGGTATTGGTTCTATAAATTTTGTGAAAAGATCAAATTTTGAGTCAGTCCTCGAGGATGATTGTCTAATGGTATGTTGTACAGTTAGTGTTGTTAAAGATTTTCGTGTAGAGTTAGATTTTCCCCTTCTTGTGCCACCACCTCTTGCACTACAACAACTCAGCCATCTCTTGGAGACTGGATATGGAGCCGATGTTACATTCCAAGTGAAAGGGGAAACATTTAATGCTCACAAATGCATTCTTGCAATGAGATCTCAGGTCTTTCAGGCACAATTTTTTGGACAGTTGAAGGAGAAGTCAGGTACTGTCATCAAAATTGAAGATATGGAAGCTCATGTTTTCAAGTCTTTGCTTCATTTCATATACTCTGAAACAATTCCTGAGTTTCAAGAGATAAATGAAAGTGAGAAGATTCACTTGGCTCAACATCTATTGGTTGCAGCTGATCGGTACGATTTGAATAGGCTAAAAGTTATTTGTGAGAATATCTTGTATGGTAGTATTGACAAGAGCAATGTGGTTGCCTTGTTTTCTTTTGCTGATATGCACAACTGCGTTCATCTAAAAAGAGCATGTTTGAAATCTTTAGCCTCTCCTGAAATTCTTGAAGAGGTTGTAGCAACCAAAAAACTAAAAGTTGCCCCTTGATTTAAATTAAGGGACTGCTTGGCAAACGGGTTGAATCTAGTAGAGAGTAGTAATCTTCCATTGTTGTTGTTTTTTTTTGGCTCAACTATATTCAATGGCTCAATTATATGAAGCTTAATTATAAATTGCATTAGAGACAACTACGTGCCATTGTTAAATTACACTTCCAATACAAGACATACATTAAAAATGTAACTCAAGCATTAATACAACTTATGTTTCATGAGCACTCTTGAATTATATAAAGAACTACTATCAACTCTGTGCAAATGAAAAGAACGATTCTGTTTTGTTTATTTGTTTTTTTGGGTCTGTTTTGAAATATGATATATATCACCGGAGTTATTTTGAAAACAAATGATGCGGTACAATCCAGTTAAGAATATATTTTATTCTGATGAGATAATGGACTTCCAATTAACTCATATGGCTGTTGAATATGCATCTAGTTGTGTTTTTTGAAATGTAACATTGCTAATATATAGTGATATTAAGTTAATATAATCTTTTGACGATGGTTCTGAGAAAGGTTTTTAAGTTCGATTATATATGAAAAAAAAAACAGTACAGATTACAAAGTTCAGCAAATTCAACCAATCATAGAGTTGGCTATACATGAGCGAATATATATTGTTTCAAACACATTGTATAACTGAACCTTTATTGTGTTTCAAATTTTCAATCCACGATTCAACTAATTGACATCTCATCTGATCCCCATTCATTTGGGGATCCCATCATCCCAAAGAGCACAGGAGTGCACAATGAATTACTGAAAGCAAGCAATTGTAAACATCCTCTGATGCATACTCAATTCTTCTCTCCAATTCCTGAGAACATCCTGTGACTTGCTCAGCCTACGTTTATCATTTTATTGTGTTTTCTGCATTATAACTATAATCGGTTAATTACTTATCATTACATACTATGTAGCATTTTAAAAAATTGAAGTATTTTTGCCTAAAATCTTCCATACGAATTCTAATTAATAGAAATGTCTCATGTTAAGAAAATTCAGTTTTCACTTCTATCTGTATAGACATCTTTTTTCAGGAAAAAATTCCCAGAAAGAACACAGGTGCAATATTATATTCTTTAATTATTAATACACAATTATAATAAAATAGCAAGGAGCACATGTGTGATTCCAAAGAGAGAGAAATTGGAGTTTTTGATTGGCTCGAAATTTCCTGATACTGCATGAAATTGAGCATGACATAAAAAAAATTTGTAGATGCAGTTCATGATTTAATATGCAGTCTACAAGCTTGCCCATTATTCTTATTTTAGCATTTCCTACTTTTTTTTTGTTGCATTTTTCTTTTTAAAGTATTTCTGATAATTGATATTTCCCTCATAATCATCTATTAGTTTATTTTTCTTAATTTTGATGGGTCCAATCACAGCTTTTCTCTTTTGAGTTATTTACTTTAACCAACATAATTTATTTTTTAATGTTTTTTAAATGCTTTTTCCACCACTTACTCTCCATATTCTATTTTCGATTAGATTGAAATATTAATGATGGACAGTTTTAAGTGAAAAGAGTAAAGTAATGAATGAATTATGTAAAGTAAGAATATGTCCGCCAGGAAAGATTTTAATTAATTTCATTCTGTTCCATTTAGTGACAATTTTATGTCATCCATTTACAGATTTTGTAAAATTTTTAATTTTAATGCATATAACTGATTGTAATTATTTTCGTCTTATTTTACCAAAATTAAAATATCTGTTATACTCTTTTTATTTATTTATTTTTTCAGTTGTAAGTCCCTCTTTTCTTTTTCATTCTTTCTTTTCTCCAGCGAAAGAGGATCATGATTCATGACTTCCCAAGGGAGGTGCTTTGGGCACAAAAAATAACTCAAGGAGCATTCTAATATTTTATGAGTGACGAATTTGCCCTTACACACTCCCAACCCTAATTGGAAATACTCCACAGGGTGCGTTGCTAAGCTCAAAAACTGCCAAAAATAATTCATTTAATAAATTAGGGAAAATATGGAAAGCAAATGAAAAATCTTTATTGTTTTAAACTAAAAACTAATAAATTCGGAAAGCAGATGAACATATTATAATTATAACATAATTAATTATAATAATTATGTTCATTTAATAAACTATAATAATAAGAGTAATAATGATGACAATTATAATTATAATAAATATAATAATCCTAAATAATAACAATCAAAAGAAAAATCATTATTGTTTTAAATTAGATGATAGTAATTCTAATAATAATTATAAGAATTACAATTATACTAAAAATTATGAAAATATGTAATGCGCAAGCATTATGATGCACCTATGATAGTATGTGATTTTGGAAAAAAAAAGAACAATCTCGGACCCTTAAAAATATTTCATCTAAAATTATAAATAAATGATATATCAGGTTATTTGGCAATATTTTTATAGAAAAGAAAGCGTTATTATGGTAAAAATTTAATTCATACCGTCAACGAAAAAGATTCATATTTTTTTATGGTACATCAACATCAAGTGGTGGCTAAAAAATTGACTTAAGGAAAATTTTATTAATATTGTTTAAGAGAATTCAATTAAGGAAAATTTATGTGATTGATTGCAGGGAGGAAATCGTAATAATTGAGTGCAGCTTCATGTTTTACTGCGGAAGGGTATATGCGTCAGATTTTATTGAGCGGAACGCTCCCAGAGTTATTTTGCGTGTCCAAAGCACCTCCTAAACCCAGACAGACGGAGTCGGTTTATGTTCTCTTCCGACTTGAATCGCTTTTCCCCAAAAGTCAAAACCCAGTCTGCAAAGACCTAAACCCCTAAAACCCTAGAGGATCTCATCTCGCTCCCCTCTTACTCTCTCCTCTTTCATCTCTCGCACACGTCAGCAGCATCGGACAACTTCGTAACTGGTAAAGTGGTACATCTTCCTCACATCGTTATTTCGTTTTTCATGTATATATGCTCTGATTTCAAACTTCAAAGCGCATGTTTTTTATTAGTTTACCTTTCTGACCAAATCAGCCACGTTTCTCCTTTCCGTTTGTTACTACTTGTAACAATAAATTGAGACTCTACTGGTATTGTTTTGTTTGGTAAAAACTTTCTAATATCTTTGTCGAGAATTAGAAACACACTAAACATTTATCTCCTGATGTGTATGTGAGATTTCAGCAGCGATAACTAATGCAAGCCTTTTTGTTTTTTTTTTTATTTTATTTTATTTTTTTAGTTTCTTTGACAGAATTGGTTACACAAGTGAAATAATTTACTGTCCAAGCTCAAGAATTTTCTTACTTGTCACTGCTTTCTTAATTTATCTATTAAATTTATGCTGTACCTGTATTGCAGGGCAAATCACTTTTGTTTTTCATTTTCGGTAGATGGGTGTTATTCATCATGGGTAGGTTTATTGCATATGGATTTGTGATTTAGGGCTGGTGTTTCTTTGTACCGGGTTGGTGTTGTACTGGGATGATCTTCTCAAACTGTGTACCTGGCTTCTCTTTTAATAAAAGCGAAGTGGTGGGGGAAAACCCTACTTAGTTCCAAAAAAAAAAAAAAATGTTCGCTTCAATAAATAACAGAAGTATGGAAGAACTACATTCTTGAAAATTATTTTCCTAGTCGTCGATATTCTATGGTGCGTGCTGATCCTTCTCTAATGCTCATTATGCTGTCTGAATCCTAAAAAGACTCGTTATCATTTGATGGCCAGTTCGGTTTTTAAATTATTGTATCTAACAATGGGGAGACTATCAAATAGTAACTTTTTATATTTCTTTTCCTGTCTTGTAGAACCTCTCCATATCCATGTCGCTCTCTGCTGATGTTTCCATCAAGGCATCAACACCCCAGAAACTGTCTCTACACGGCGAGTTGAGAAAGTGAAAGGATCACATTTGTTCAATATTTTAGGCTACTCACTAGAGAAAGGCAATCAAAAAAGAAAGTTTCTTGAATCGGCTTAGCATGGGAGGTTATGATTGGTCGATCCGATACTATCCAAATGGAGAAACGAGGACAAAAGATGATTATACATCTATTTTCATTTTCCTCAAAAGTGAAGCGGAGTGTGTTCAAGCTCAACCTAGTTTTATAATGCTCAATCAAGATGGGCACCCATTATCAGAAGGACGAACAGTCCCTGTTTACACCTTCAGTAGTGATAAGGACTATGCAATTGGTTTGGGAAATTTTGTGAAAAGTGTTGAAAATAAGAGAGATTAAAGGACTAATAGTCTTTAGATTATGGTTCACTATTGACTAATTTACATATAAGCCCTCCACATCTTTTTATTTTTTTATTAGGGGTTACTTTATTATTGACCGTTAGAGACTAGTAACGGCTAATTTATTTTACCGTTAGCCATTGTCTATAAAAGACATGTAAACACCTCTGTAAAAAATATATCCGATAAATGAAAAATTCTGTTCATAAAATCATTTTGTGTTCCACTCAAAATTCATCATGGTATCAGAGAGCTAAAATCCATTCGGAAATTTCAGACAACCTTTTACCAGTAGAAACTATGACTGAACCAAAAAGTCAATCAACTTCTCAAACAGTTTCCTCAATTCAGCAAACTGACAGCTTTTCCAAACCCCCTCAAATAACTGAGCAAAAAAATTGTCTCACTTGGGCACAAGTTGTTGCGCTGCCTGCCAGTGACAAAAACAAAGAAAAATGTGTCACTGGTACAAATCAAAATATAGATCAGCGAAATCCATCAAAAACTGATGAGAAAATCCAGCAAATTTTGGCTCACGCCTTCAAATCCGAACAAACAACTCAAACCGTTCAAATCAAATCAGCGTACCTGGGTCAATCGAAAGATAAAACTGATGACTCAGCTGTCTGCCAAAACACACCACTGCAAGCCATGGTTGCTGAAAATTGTTCCTCTAACCTAAAGAGGGAGATCAGAGGAGCACATCCTATAAGAAATCGACATAGCCACTGCCGGAAGAAAGGGCACGATCGAGAGGAGTGCTGGCATCTCAACCCTCCCCTCTGTTCAAATGGGAAGGAACAAGCAGGTGATGTGCACCACACACTCAGCCGAGCAAACGTCGGAGCAAGATCTAAGAAAGATCAGAGCTCGGAGAAAGGTCGGACTAGTGAGCCTCACCACTTCTTGCCTTCTTCCGTCAAGGTCGACAGCGAAGAGGCCAACGATCTGATTGGAGGCCTTGGCGGACTGAGCAGCCGTGGCCATGGCGGTACAGACGAGGAGAAACACTCGCGAAAGGGGGAGAATGATAAAAACTCGGTAGAAATAAGGCTGGCCAAAATCGAAGAGACTTTAATATCTTATCTCCAAAGGCTTAATAGCCCACAGGTTTTATTTTCTGATGGGCCTAACAAATTCAAAAACCAAATCGGTTTAATGAAACAATTAAAACCAACTCTTTTTGGATTAAGCCCAAAACGAAGGTCATGTCAAGAAAACCAATTGAGAGCAAATGTTTAACCATAGGATCAACTATTTTTAATGCTCCAAATAATTGTACCAAATGGGTTCTTGATTCCGGTGCAACGGACCATATGACGGGTAACCAAAACTTGTTAAAAAATTACCGCCCAATTAATGGTGACCAATATTTTACCGTAGCTAATGATGAAAAAATGAAAATTAAAGGTTGGGGTATGGTTAGTATTTTTGAAAAAAAATTTCTTCAAGATGTGTTTTATGTCGAAAATTGTTCCGTTAATTTATTATCCATTAGTAAAATTTCTAAAGATTTGAATTGCGAAATAATTTTTAAAGAAAAAAGTGTTGTTTTTCGAGACTTAATCACCAAAGAAAAAATTGGTGAAGGTTTTCTTGAAAATGGTCTTTATTTTTTAAAAAGTAATAATTTTATTTTCAAAACTAGTAAAGATGAAGATTTGAGTCAACTTTGGCACAAGCGTGTTGGACATCCTTCCGATAGAATTTTAAACAAAATATTTGATTTCTCTAATTTAAATTGTAGCAATTGCGAAACTTGTAAGCTTGCGAAACATACGAGACCTCCTTTTCCTATCTCTAATTCTAAAAGTAATGATTTTTTTGAACTTATTCACTCCGATGTTTGGGGTCCGGCCCCTATAACCTCTTACAACGACTATAGATATTTTGTCATATTTATCGATGATTTTTCTAAAATTACTTGGTTATATTTGATGAAAAATAAAAATGAGGTTTTTTCGCATTTTCAAACTTTTATGAATTTTGTTGAAAATCAATTTGCGAAGAAAATTAAAGTTTTGAGAACAGATAATGGTAGCGAGTATGTTAATCAAACTTTTTCCAATTTTCTTAAACAAAAAGGTATTTTACATCAAACTACTTGTGTTTACACTCCTCAACAAAACGGTGTTTCCGAAAGAAAAAACCGTCATCTTTTAGAAGTTACTAGATCTCTCTTGTTTCAAAATAATGTTCCAAAAATTTTTTGGTCGGATGCCGTTTTAACCGCAACTTATTTAATAAATAGGTTGCCAAGTGCCATTTTAGATTTTAGAAGTCCTTTGGAAATTCTTTATGGTAGAAAATTAAATATTAGTCATTTAAGAGTTTTTGGTTGCAAATGTTTTGTGCATAATAAAAAAAGTGACAAATTTGATTTTACTTCATTCAAAACTATTTTTGTTGGGTACTCTTCCGAAAAAAAGGGTTATAAATGTTATGATCCTAAAAATAAAAAACTTTACATTTCTAGAGATGTTAGTTTTTTCGAAAATGAACCTTTTTATGAAAATTGTAATGAAAACAAGGTCGGAAAAATTCTTCCAAGTGATTTTATATATCCTTGTACTACTAACATTGAAACGATTGAGTTTCAAAGAGAATTGAGAAATGTTGTAGGCGAAGAATCACAACAAGAAAGTGAACAAAGCCTACAAAGTGAAGAAAATCAAAATGAAGAACTCGAAGAAGCCGAGCAAGAAAGACACATTGGGGATGAAGAGATAACTCAAGAGGAAGAGATGCCATTGAGAAGATCAAGTCGACAACCTCAACCTTCTACAAGACTAAAGGACTTTGTTACTTATTCGGTACAATATCCTATCAAAAATTACATCTCCTACGAAAATGTGTCTAATGAGCATTATGCATTTATAAATTCTTTGACCAAAATTGAGGAACCAACCAATTATGAGGTAGCAAAAAAAGACCCGAAATGGTGTAAGGCAATGGAAGAGGAACTTCATGCCTTAGAAAAAAATCAAACATGGAAATTATGCACTTTACCAAAAAATAAAAAACCGGTTGGTTGCAAATGGATATACAAAATTAAATACCATAGTGATGGTACCATAGAACGGTACAAGGCTCGATTAGTTGCTAAAGGGTTTACCCAAACTTATGGTATTGATTATCATGAAACTTTTGCACCGGTGGCCAAAATGAATACCGTTAGGATACTTTTTTCCATAGCGGTAAATAATAATTGGACATTGCATCAAATGGATGTTAAAAATGCTTTTCTTCAAGGAAATCTTGAAGAAGAGGTTTATATGTCTTTACCACCCGGTCATAAAAAAGAAGGTATTACTAACCTTGTTTGTAGACTAAAAAAAGCAATTTATGGATTAAAGCAATCTCCAAGAGCATGGTATGGCAAACTCTCTCAAGTTTTATTATCTTGTAATTTTAAAATTAGTGGAGCCGATACTTCTTTATTTGTTAGACATAATACCAATGGTACCACCGCGGTTTTAGTTTATGTCGATGACATAATAATAACCGGTAATGATCTAGTGGAAATTGAAAAAATTAAGATGAGCCTAAAACAAAATTTTGACATTAAAGATTTAGGCAAATTGAAATATTTTCTTGGGATAGAAATAGCTCACTCATCAAAAGGGCTATTTATTTCTCAAAGAAAATATATTCTTGATTTACTTAAAGAGACCGGTAAATTAGGGTGTAAGCCGGCCAAAACACCAATAGATGCAAATGAAAAACTTGATAATGAAAAAGGTGAACCACTAACGGATATAAGCCAATTCCAAAGACTTGTAGGTAAATTAATTTACCTAACCGTTACAAGACCGGACCTATCATTTGCCGTAAGCCAAATTAGTAAATTTATGCATTCACCAAGAACACCTCATTTAGATGCGATTAATAGAATATTAAGGTATCTAAAAGGTTCCCCCGGAAAAGGGATTTGGATGAGAAAAAATGGTACTAATGCTATATGTGGCTATTCCGATGCAGATTGGGCCGGAAGCTTCGATAGAAAATCGACAACCGGTTTTTGCACATTTGTAGGCGGAAACATAGTCACATGGAAAAGCAAGAAGCAAAATGTCGTGGCACGATCAAGCGCGGAGGCGGAGTATCGAGCCATGGCATCCACCGCAAGTGAGTTGACGTGGATCAAGCAATTGTTAGCCGAATTGAACATTGTGCATGAAACACCAATGAAGATGTTTTGTGACAATCAAGCGGCAAGACACATTGCAGCAAATCCCGTCTTTCATGAGCGGACCAAACATATAGAGGTAGATTGTCACTTCATTAGAGAAAAAATCCAAGCCAAAGAGATCGAGACTCCATATGTCAAGAGTAAAGATCAATTGGCGGATATCTTTACGAAGGGATTAAGCATCAAGACTTTTGAAGATATATCAAGCAAGCTAGGATTGTATGATATTTACAAACCTAGCTTGAGGGGGAGTGTTGAAAATAAGAGAGATTAAAGGACTAATAGTCTTTAGATTATGGTTCACTATTGACTAATTTACAAATAAGCCCTCCACATCTTTTTATTTTTTTATTAGGGGTTACTTTATTATTGACCGTTAGAGACTAGTAACGGCTAATTTATTTTACCGTTAGCCATTGTCTATAAAAGACATGTAAACACCTCTGTAAAAAATATATCCGATAAATGAAAAATTCTGTTCATAAAATCATTTTGTGTTCCACTCAAAATTCATCAAAAAGATCTGCTTTTGTGTCGCTTATCAAGGATGATTGCCTTGTGATAAGATGTACTGTCACTGTTTTTAAAGCCTTTCCTGCAGAAGTAGAACCTTTTTTCCCCTTCTTGTGCCACCACCTGATGTACAACTCAGCCATCTTTTGGAGGATGGATATGGAGTGGATGTCACATTTGAAGTGAATGGACAAACATTTAATGCTCACAAGTGCATCCTTGCAGCAAGATCTCAGGTCTTTCGGGCACAATTTTATGGACTGCTGAAGGAGAAATCAGATACCATAATCAAAATTGAAGATATGGAAGCCCCAGTTTTCAAAACTTTGCTCATATACTCTCAAACCGTTCTGGAGTTCGAAGAATCAAATGAAGGTGAGAAGAAACACAACACTAAGTTGATGGCTGAACATCTATTGGTTGCAGCTGATCGATATGGTTTGGAGAGGCTAAAGATAATATGCGAGAGTATCTTATATGGTAGTATTGAGGGGAGCAATGTGGTCACCTTGTTGTCTCTAGCTGATATGCACAACTGCATTCATCTAAAAACAGCATGTTTGAAGTTTATATCCTCTCCTGAAATTCTCACCAAGGTCATAGGAACTGAACAATTTCAGTATTTAGTTAGAAACCACCCCTTGATTTTGAAGGAACTATGGGTTCGATCTAGTTAGAGAATGATAATCTTCCAATTGTATCAATTAGTCCTGATCAATACCTCAAAGATATTGAAAGTAAGAGGTGTTATAATAGATTATGAAGCTAATTGTTATTACGTTTTCAGTTATAAACCAAACCTGAATTCTTGTTCTAAGATGAGGGTGCTATTACTACTGGCACTTTATCTACTGTCAGGTACTAAGGTCTTGTAATCATACCATTCAATAATAAAGGTTAAAGCTGTTAGCAGTGCAATATGCAATATGGAATAATTCAATGCTATTACCAATTAATCCTGCTCACCAGCAATTTTTGTACAAAAGAAAAGAACGATACTGTTTTGTTTCTCTGTTTATTTGTGTTTCTTTCAAATTATGACAAATATCATCGAAGCTTGTTTTGAAGAACAATAGTGCAGAAAAGTCCAGTTAATAATATATTATTTTTAATCTGATAGAGATATGGACTTATAATTGGATCATATGGCTGTTAAATCGGCAGCATTCGCGTTCTTAGTTTTGATTAATTAGGACATTTAAATAATGTATGTACTTGAAGCTTAGGTTGCAAGCTGTGGTTCACTTTGCTGGATCGGTCTCTTTGTTGGCTGTTAACTCTTTCTCATGTTGCTTATATTTTTCTGAATATCACAAGTTCTTTTCAATGACTAAATCTGTAATTTTATTATCATTGATGTTTCATAAAAAAATCATGATCATTATTTTTATATGAATTATATAATACGCTATATATACATACCACATTTAAAATATTAGATTTCAAATTTAAAAAATATATTAGATAATTCGGCCACAATTTTTTTTTTAATTCTCCCACCTTCCCTTCTCTTTCCTCTTTATATTTTCCTTTTCCTCCCATCTTGTACCATCGAACCAAACGGAGTGTAAGGATGCTCTAATTTTAAAGCTTTGTCTATTTCGAATGTGATTAGTGAAAACATTGAGACTACTTGCTAATTAATGTGTGCGTGTGTGTTTTTTTTTTTGAGGGTAGGGTGGTAAAGGCCACGCCTACAAATTTTCATTAAATTAAAAGGTTAAAAGTATGTACAGTAAAAAAGAAAAAAAAAAACAAATTTACACATAGGCAAAACTCTAATGAAAAAGCACCTTATCTATCCTAGCCTTTTCATTATCCTTACAGACTAATGTGTTTGGTTTTTAAAACCTTCTTTAAATCTTTGTCAAAAAATGAGAACCGCACAGAACATCTCTTGATGTGTGTTAGATATATTTCAGGAGAGATAGAAGACGTAGGTAATCATATATTGTTCTTTTTATAATTTTCTTTGACCAAGTAGCAAATTCCATAGTTAACTAGTTAAGAGATGTTGTATTTACTTTTTAGTCAACTGTTTGAGATGAACAATGTGATACAAACATTTTTTTTTTTTGGAAGATAAATTGGGGGTCAAGCCTCCCAACTTATTTTTAATTTTTAAATTAAATTAAATGTCTATAAAGACCCCCCATCCGGATTTCGAACCTGCGACCTCTCATTTGAGATGCATTGTTCTTTGCCACTAGACCAAGAGCTGGTTCTTTGATACAAACATGTTTACTTCATCGTGAGTTTATGATTTATAAGATTTATAGATTTATAGATTTATAGAAAGGATAAAGAAAAAAAAAGCAGTGATCAGGGAAGATCTAATTTTATTCTGTGCTAATAACAAATTACCAATTCTGTGCTATTTCTGGGGAGAAATAATGAAATATTGTACGGAGTTGATTTCTATTATTGAATGTTTGGTTTTTGTGCTTCCCTTTTTTTTTTGGATGAGATTTCTAAATTTGCCTCAATCAGATCTAATATATATATAAAGTAAAACATTGAGTTCTCTAAAAAAATCAGCTCTTTCTTTCTTTCATCTCCAATACCGTAACAACCTTCAAGGTAGCAAGTACCAAAAAATTTCATATTAAATTCCTCTCTTGTAGAACCTCTCTATAGCCATGTCACTCTCGGCGTCCACAAGACATGTTGAGAAAGTTAAGGGATCGCATCTGTTTAAGATTATGGGCTACCAACTAGAAAAGGACGTTGAAAAAGGAAAATTTCTCGAATCAGTTACCTTTATCGTGGGTGGTTATGATTGGTCGATCGGATTCTATCCTAATGGAGATACAAAGGCAGAATTCGATCAAGCATCTATATTCCTCCACCTCAAAAGTAAAGGGCATTCTGTTAAAGCTCAGCCTAGTTTCATAATTCTCAATGAAAATGGGAACCCCATATCAGAACGAACACCAAGAGTTTACACCTTCAGTAAAGAAAATGAAGGTTATGGTTTTTCAAGTTTTATGAAAAAAACAACGCTTCAGTCATTTGCCAAAGAAGATTGTCTTGCAATACAATGTACTGTTAGTGTTTTTAAAGCTTTTCCAGTGGAACACGTTTTTCCAGTTGTTGTGCCACCACCTGACATACAACAACTCACCCATCTCTTGGAGGCTGGATATGGAGCGGATGCTACATTCGAAGTAAAGGGGCAAACATTTAATGCTCACATGTGCATCCTTGCGATGAGATCTAAAGTCTTTCGAGCACAATTTTTTGGACCGTTGAAGGAGAAGTCAGGTACTGTCATAAAAATTGAAGATATGGAAGCTCAAGTTTTCAAGTCTTTGCTTTATTTCATATATTCGGAAACAGTTCCTGAGTTTGAAGATATAAATGAACACGAGAAGAAATACAACATGGCTCAACATCTATTGGTTGCAGCTGATCGATATGATTTGGAGAGGCTAAAGATTATGTGCGAGAATATCTTGTATGGTAGCATTAACAAGAGCAATGTGGTTTCCTTGTTGCTCTTAGCTGAGAGGCACAATTGCATTCATCTCAAAGCCGCTTGTTTGAAACTTTTAGCCTCATCTGAGATCCTTGGCGAGGTTTTAGCAACCGGACAATTTCAATATTTTGTTGAAAGAAGTGTTTTAAATACCGTATCAGAGGTTGAACCGATAAAGTTACCGGTTCAGCAGCTTAATTGGTTGCACTTGTTCAACAATTGGTGGGAGAGGAGGGAGGTGGGAGGGAAGCAGCACGACAGTTAATTTCTTAAACTGATTAGACTATTGGGAGGAAAGTCACCCCTTTTTTTTTGAAGGAACTGTATGAGAAATATTAATCTGTCTTTTTTTTTTTTTTGCAATGATATTCGTTGGATAACTTACAATTCTAACATTTTATTTGATTATTTGTCAATTTTGAAATGTCAATTCACTATTATGTTACTTCCTTTTCTTTTGTTTTAACCAACCTATTTCATGTTTCAAATTTTCTGCTGCATTAACAAATTGAAATTAGTTATATATATATTGTTACCAATTTCTGGTTTATTGACGTCTTACTCTAAATCAGATTTTTTTTATTTTATTATTGCTAATTTAACAATCGAATCATTGTGAAAATTATCAATCACAAAAATCAAACTATACTAACATCCTAAACACAAAAATTTAAGCGCAAATTGCTCTAAACAAAAAAAATTGTAAAACATTAATGTTCGCCATAGTCATAGACTCATAGTACAATTGGACAAGTAACAACAGTCGGTCTGACACTCTGACTTATTTGGTTGGGCTTAATGTGCGTTGTAGTCGAACCTGGGCTGACAAGCTTCTAGACGCAGAAGATTCAATCTGAAACACAGATCATTTTAAGGAACAAATATGCCTCCAATAAACTTCTGAAATGGGAATTTCTTTTAGTATTCTCTTCTCATTTTCTTTTTCCTGGAAAGTATAAATCAATAAACAAGCACATCTTTGAGCAAACGTCCAATAATAGAGGTAGACGCATTAGCTTTAGAAAACTGACTTTTTAATCCTTTGCAATCCATGTAGAGAAGCTGAAACAAACAAACATTTTACAAATTTCATGAAAAAAGTTCAATTTATGTAGCTAATTGTTACAAAATATTCTGAATAAATTAAAATTAATTCTCATCTAAGGCGAGGATGTTCTCTCTTTCTTCTCCTCTCCTACTTTTCTTCCTAGATAGCCACTATCTAGTTGTATCGAAAAAAAAGGCGAGGATGTTATTTCTCCTGATACTGTATCTACTGTAAGCTAGGCACTTCGGTCTGGTAATTATACCAAGCAAGAAAAAATGTAAAGCAGTGAGCAAAAAATATCAAATAATATTCAGTAGTCAGTACTAAAAAAATGCCAACCTTGTGCTAATTTTACAGAGAAATACTGATTTGTTGTACAATTGATTTTCATTTGTTATTTTTTTTGTGTTTTTGGTGCTCTATTTTTAGTTTTGGATGAGATTTCTAAATTTACCTTCAGATGTAATAAATAAAGTAAATATTATTAACATAAGAAATATTTAAGATCTCTAAAAATATCGACTCTTTCTTTCTTTCATCTCCAAAACCCCATCAGCCAACAAACTATGAAGGTACCAAGTATCAATATTTAATATATCATTCAATCCCCTGTGTTGTACTACCTCTATATATCAATGTCAGTCTCCATGGATGGTTCCCTCAACAACCCAAAATCAGCCTCCACACGACGAGTTGAGAAAGTGGAAGGATCACATCAGTTCAAGATCATGGGGTACTCAGTGGAGAAATACAATGAAAAAGGGACGTTTCATGAATCGGCCACTTTTAGCGTGGGAGGTTATGGTTGGTCGATCCTATACTATCCAAATGGAGAAATGAAGACAGAAGATGGTTATACATCTATTTTCATTTCCCTCAAAAGTGAAACTGAAGTTACTGAACACGTTAAAGCTCAACCTAGTTTTGTAATTCTCAACAACGGGAACCAATTATTAGAAAAGCGAACAACTCCAGTTTACACCTTCACTAGTGGTAAGAAGAACATCGGTTATGGTTTTCCAACATTTCTGAAAAAATCAGCCTTTGAGTTAGGTCTCAAGGATGATTGTCTTGTAATAAGTTGTTCTGTCACCGTTTTCAAAACTTTTCCTGTAGAACCAGATTTTCCTCTTGTTGTGCCACCACCTATTGGCATAAAACAACTTAGCCATCTCTTGGAGGATGGATATGGAGCAGATGTTACATTCGAAGTGAACGGGCAAACATTCAATGCTCACATGTGCATCCTCGCGATGAGATCTAAGGTCTTTCGAGCACAATTTTTCGGACCATTGAAGGAGAAGTCAGGAGCTATCATCAAAATTGAAGATATAGAAGCTCCAGTTTTTAAGTCTTTGCTCGATTTCACATATTCTGAAACAATTCCTGAGTTTGAAGAGATAAATGAGAGTGAGAAGAAACACAACTTGGCTCAACATCTACTGGTTGCTGCTGATCGATATGATTTGGAGAGGCTAAAGATAATATGTGAGAATATCTTGTATGGTAGCATTAACAAGAGCAATGTGGTTTCCTTGTTGCTCTTAGCTGAGAGGAACAACTGCATTCATCTCAAAGCAGCTTGTTTAAAACTTTTAGCCTCCCCTGAAATCCTTGGCAAGGTTGTAGAAACCGGACAATTGCAATCTTCAATCAGTGTTTTGAATACTGTACAGGAAGTTAAACAAGTCAAGCTACCAGTACAGCAGTTTAACTGGTTGGACTGGTTCATCAGGTGGAAAAGCCAGCGGCTCCAGAAGATAGAGGGACAGGAGGATAGGGCAAAGGACAGCTAGTCCGACCGATAGTTTTTAAAACGGTCATTAAAATTGACCTAATGATTTGATGGAACAACTTGCGAAACCAGTTTAATATAGTAGAAAGTGATAATCTCTATCAGCAATTTTCTTTCTGTATTATCTCTCAACTGTATTGGATAATTTTGATGTTGAACGTAATCAGGGACATGAAACTTTGTTACAACTTACATTAAGAAGACATCTGTACCGGAGTTATAGAGTTCTATTAAGAAACTAGGAAAACATCTGTAATTTTCAATTAATTTAGTTCCAATACAAATTTTTTTGACAAATTTATATCTTCCAGTTACAGATTTTGAAGACTTTCATAACTTTGATGATGCATATATGATATAACTGGTTGTAAGGTGTTTTCTTTTCAAGTTAACAAATTTTGCAATATCAGTTAGATTTGTTTTGGGGATCCAACTTCTGGCTTTTTTAGATATACTGGTCAGTGACTGACACATTACAAATCATTTAATTCATACAAAGCCAAAGCCACAATTTAGCAAAACAGGATGTCAAGCCGCAGAAGCCCCATCGCTCATGGCTGGCCCTTTTATCTGTAGAAGCAATGTTGTCAACTCTGGGATCATCTCTAGAACTTCTTTTTTCTTCTCAGCATGCCACATATCTGACTAGTAAAGCAATAAATTTTTAATCAACAAAGCATAAGATCTTTCAGTGTGAGGTGCACTACCTCTAAAGCAAATATCGTTCCTATTAAGCCATATAATCTAAAGAATAGCAATAAGGCATATTTTAAAGCTATCTCTAATCCTATTATCTATATTATGTATAGCTCCTAATAGCTCCTCTAAATCTCTAGGTCTTCTAATTTGGGAATTGGTTCAAGAACCAGTTCCAAAGATTACTATGTTGAGTGCATCTAAAGAAGAGGTGGTCCACGGATTCATTCGCCTCATAGTACACGCAAGATTTATTTCCATTCCTCTATCTTTTTATTGAGTTCAAAAGAAATTGAACAAATTGCCAGAATGAAGCAGCCTCATTTGAAGTCATCAGAGGGCGTTTGTGGAGATTATGGCACTCTGGTAATTACCTTCTTGCTTAACAAAGTCTGAGAATAAAAAATGCTCCTCTACTGTCTTCACTTTCACATTATACCCTCCTTGTAACATCTATCTTTTTAGTATGGCTGTTTATTGTCTTCCAAAGCTTCTATCTTTTTAGTATGGCTGTTTCTTCTCATCCATTTTATTGAAACGTAGTTAACGAGGAAGTTTAAATAGTGATATATAATAAAATATTACAAATCAAAATGGATGCATGGAAACAACCCTCAGTTACCGAAAGGTCCAACAGTAAAATATTCAAAGACTCTATCAAAATTAGTTCTCGTCCACAAAAATTTTTAATTTGTATTCTATTCAAAGTTATTTTAATCTCATCACTTCGATTGCCAGGTCATTGGCTATGTATTTATTAAAACTACAATTTACAAAATTTTCAAACGTACAACAGAGGAAAGGACGTGTAGCAAAAACTGACGCTATTGTATTGACATAATTAATTAAATTGACTAATTTATCCTCCGACAGATAATAAATTTTTCGTTGAATAAACATTGCACATGTGAAAAATGGTAAAAGATTAAAATTATAGTAGAAATGCTTGTGGATTACACACGCACACAAACATATTCATGACAGGAGTGAAATATAGTATTTATTAGTTATTACAAAGGATACGGAAAAATGAAACAAAAAAAAGGAAAAATGAAAATACTAAACTCTAAATGCAGTACAAAGAATTAAAATAAGGTCCAAACCATAGAGATGAAATTAATATCTCAATGAAATTAAAAACTATTTATTTATTTAATTTGAACTGATGGAATATGTCGGAGTTTGTATGATTCCTCTCCTAGCAACTTCTCACAAAGATCTTGATGCACGTCCATGAGAAATAAGTTGTTGAGCCTAGTCATGTGCTGCAGCTCAGGAATCGCCACCAAATCCGTACAAAAGTTTATGCTGATCTCCTTGAGCAAGGGCATCCCCCCTTTCTCTACCTTCCACTCCTCTAGAGATTTTAAATTTTGGAGTTCTAGATATTCCAGGCGAGGAAATCCTCTGGCTGAACTGCTGAGTTGTTTTTTGTAGTGTTGACAGTTGAATAGTTCAAGTTTTTTAAGATCCTTTAGGTTTTCTATGATTGGCATTGGATCCTCTTGAAAATCGCATTCCCAAATAGCGAGTTCTATAAGATGTATTGGAAATAGACGAATATCAAGTGCTTTGTACTGATTTATCCCTCGGATGCACTCATAATTGTTCCATTCCCCAAACACACGCAAAGACTGCATGTGGTTGTAACTAGGGAAGGAGCTCATGTACAACCTTTCATATGGTGCAGAATAGTACTCTAAGTTTAGAGAGGTGAGTTGCGGAATCTCATTTAGGAAATTGCAAAACGACTCTTTATATTTTGGGGGAAAAGAACAGAGACTTAGCACCCGAATGTTGGGTATTTTAGGCCAGCCCTCTACCAACCATGATTTTCGAACTCTTATGGATATAAGTGTTTGCAAATTTTGAAGGTTTGTGTTTGGTGGGGGCCCAAGAAAGCTTCCGCGTGAGGGATTCAAAATTACGTGCCTCAGCGTTTTAATATTCCATATGCTGTCTGCTTCGGGACAATCATTTGTGCCGATGTGAAGTGTCTGTAGGTTTCTCATGTGACTAATATTTTTCCAACACTTAGCACTTTCCGGGCGAGTGTAATTCCCAAAATATCTTAATTGGGTCATTTTCTTTGAAATTTTTGAGTGAGGTCCTGAATAGTAGTTTATTCTACATAAAATTTTCAGATTCCTAAAGCTATCAATGTTTGGGGTGTCATAACCAACAAAAAACAAAGAACGGAGATTGGGACCCGTGTATTGCATAACATCTTCACAATCGCCGTGGAAAGCCGCACGATGTACCGTAGTACTAGAGGTGCAACCGTTGTTACCTTGATTTGATATTATTTGGAGGAAGTTGTTCTCCTTGGCTTTCTCAATCGCAAGATCACGTAGGAGATCGTGTATGCGGCAGTACTTGATGGATCCATTGTAATGTCGCTTTACAACTTGAATCATGCTCCTATACATATTATTTAGTACATTTTGTCAGAATTTTTCAGAGTCATGCCTCACTAGCAAACTTTAATTTATGACATTTAATTAAATGCTTCAAATCAATTCAATGATTTCTTTTATATTGAATTCATGTAAGAAACTAAAATTTTTTAATCTTCTTTTTAGTATTTCACATATTTGTTACAATAGTCAAATTGCAGTTAGCATAAGTTTGATACGAATAAAGTTACATGTGCATACTGAACATTTTATTTAACAAACCATGTGATAAAATCAAACTAAAATTTATAGATTGCGACTTTAAGTAAGAATATGTACCTGAGGGCAAGTTCTTCTAGGTAATCCTCAGCTGTTTCTTCCATTGTTGTGCCATTTTTCTCAGGTATAAATCCCTCTGACACCCACATTCGAATTAAAGGTTCTACTTCGATTTGATAATCCTCCGGATATAAAGCAAAGTACATGAAACATGGTTTGAGATAAGCTGGAGTATCCTCATAACTGGTGGCTAAGATGTCTGTGCAGTTCTTTTCATCACCATCATGCCAATTAAGTTTTTGCAAAATCTTATGCCAAGAATTGTATGTGGGCAATTCTCGAGATAAACGACCACCAACAATTTTCAAAGCCAGAGGCAAATTGCCACATTTTCTTGCAAATTTTTTAGGAAGGTCGGATAAACCATGGAGGTAGGCTTTAGGATCTTGAAAAGGAAAAGCATTTTTTAGTAAAAGTTCTTGGCTTTCCTCTACACTTAAATAGCGCATATTGTATGGATCACAAGTAGAGTCTGCTTTTGTAGCAATATTTGATATTCTAGTAGTAATTAAAACTCTGCTACCATTTTCAGTGTTTGGTAGAACATCTTTAACTTGATCCCATAAATCGGGGGTCCAAACATCATCCATAATGATAAGATACCGTTTTTGTTTTAACAAGCTATTAAGGTGTCGAGCAAAATGTTGTGTCGCTCTTGGTTGAGATTTCAGATCCTTGAGAAGTTCCTTCTCATCTTGGTTTAGAGGACGAACGCCCTCTAGCATCATGCTCAAAACATTAATAAGTTCAAATTGTTGTGAAATCGAAAGCCACACTCGGATTCCGAACTCTCTCTTGACCTTGTCACTGCACATAAAAATTACCATAGGTACCAATTTAACAAAAATTTTTAAGAAATGAAAAAACAATTATTACAGAAGAAAAAATTGTTGTAATTTTGGTTGTTTGATCGATCAATTTCTATGTACATATTGACACCGTTCGTTATAGAGCTTAGGATCCTATCATATTACCCATTAAATTGAGAAAATTGGGGGTGAAATGTATCTCATAAAAAAAATTTCTCATCAATATATACTTGTGCATTCACTTTTGGTTATATAGATAGTTTTCTCCAGGAAATTCTACATTTGACTCTCAAAAAAGAGGATCATAATTTAAAAAATTGACCCATGATGAAAAAATTCATAATTTCTAATTTATTGATTTTGCTAACGATCATTATCTAATAGTCCTTTCAATTATGTTTTTTTGGAAAACCCTTTTAGTTCAGCAATGATACTAATTAATCACTATAAAATATATATTAGCTGCTTCGGACAACCTACTTCTTTCTCCAAATATCTCTGAATTTCTAAATGATAAGATGACACCTGATATTATATTATATCTATCCATTTAAATGCTACCTCTCCAAATATATACGTTGCATTAAAGTGACAGAAGTGCATTTTACTAAATAACTTATTATTTCATGACATTATTAATTATTCGCGAAGATTGTTTGAAAAACGTAGAAAATGAATAAATATGTGGATGTAATGAATCACTGATAATTCAATCATTTAGAAAATTTAAAAATTATTTACAAAAACTGAAGGTTATTCAAACTTCAAAGCTCACGGTTTACATATGTTGAGGCCGAAGTTGAGGGTTTCCATTTTTCTTCGGGGAGATTTATTGGGTTTTCAGTTTTCAACTTTTTATCCACTTTCCAAAGCAGCTACGAAAATGAAAATTATAGCAAACTTAGTGATGAGTTAATTAAGGAGACTATCGCTACACAATCTGATGTAATTGCAAAATCAAGTAATTAAGCAATCAAAGAATCAAATTGCTAATTTTGAACATAACTCTTTAGGAATTGATTTGAACACCCCTCAATTCAGTCCGAACACTCTAAAATAATTTTGTCGGACCAAATTACCGTTGGATATCTAAAAGTGTTAGCTTATATGGAATTTCCTATTAAAAAATTTAAGTGACGCGCACCCATTGACCACCATCATTCCAAAACTCACAATTCAAACAAAATCAAATCGATGCTTTTAAGCACACGTGCGCGCAGCTTGCGACCAAATAGCAGAGTATAGTGAAGAAATTGATACCTTTTAGTTCAGGGAGAAGAGAGAATGAATTTTAGTCAGGAGCGGAGTGTTCGAACAAAAATGTTAATTTTGTAATTTTGAAAATTTCAAAATGTTCGGATCAAATGAAGTAGTGTCCAAATCAATTCCCTAACTCTTTGGACATCACTAAAAATAGAAGACGCCCATTCCTATTTTGCACGGGAGTGTCCTTTCCTTAGGGTTGAAAACGGATCGGATAAACTCCGGTCCGATCCACATCCGAATTTGAAAAATAGTGGATTCCGATATTAATATCCATTTTTTTCGAGATTTAGACGGCCCTTAAGCCTGCTTTGATTCTTTTAGAATACACAGCCCCACAGAGACACGACTCGCATCCTCTACAGCCAACGTCCAGCTAAGATTTTTTTTTATTTTAAAAGTCAAATGTTAAATATAAACCGTTGATCTTGTTCAGTTTTATATGCGATGCATTTTCATATAAGTTTTATAAAATTTGGAGTTGATTTGCTACTAGATCAAGTGGTCAACAAATGAACGAATATGATTAACTATCACTGATTAATTATAATACGTTCATAGTTTGGTCATTTAATCAAGTATCAAATTAACTCCAAATTTTATAAAACTTATATAAAAATGCATCGCTCGTAAAATAAAACAAGATTAACGGTTTAGATTTAACATTTGAATTTTAAAATTTTTAAAGACAAGATTGTTGACTTTAGAGGATGTGAATCCCACGGAGACATAGTCACATAGTTGATGGAAACAAAATAAAGTAAAAAAGATAAAACATAGATTCTTCTCTCTTGCTTTAATTATTTCTTTGAGCCGTTCAACATGATTTACATATTAATAATAATAAAAATATTAAATTTTACGATTAATTTTTTTTTGTCACTTATTGGTTAAAAAAACATACATAATAAGCATAATTAAATTCAAGTAGACAGAGATGAATTGTAGAAACCTGTTGTATGCTTTTTTGGCGAGCGTCGTTTTTCCAAGGCCTCCTTGTCCAACGATCGCCACCACACGGCGCCTTGGAGTGTTTTGATCGAGAAGTCGGTTGACTATTTCCTCTTCATCTGCCTCTAGACCAACCACATCTGGATCATCTTCGTCGGGGAGCATCACACCCCGGATAGGCCTCCTTGGCGGCACTGAGCTGCTGCTGAGCTTTTTGTTTATTCCATACCTCTCCGTTAACTCCTTTATCTTCTGTAGTCTGTTTTCAATGGCGTCCATCTCACTTGTTAGCTTACGAACAATAGGCAGCTTCTTGGGGTTCCTCAAAACTTGCTTGAGGGCATTTATCACGCCTTGTCGATTCTTGTAATCATCGACTTCAGCCATGAACGTGTCGATCACGTCCTCGATTCTGTACGCCATATCCCGCACTTCACTCACCCAAGTCATCGCCCTATGATCTAAATGTTTCTTTGCCTCGGCGTCTTTCAAAAAAGCCTGAATCCAGCGTAGCTCGTGCTGGAGAGAATCCAGCTGGCCTCCTGCCCCATAAAGCCGCAGTGTTTCGGTCACTGCAGCCTCTGCGAGTTTGTTCAAAGCAAGATGGACAATAGCCTCCGCCATTTCTCACTCTCCTGTGTGTTCTTCAGTTCTTGTTTATCTGATTGGGTACCTTAAGTGGCTAACTGGCTATGGTCTATGGGCATCGAACTGAACATAGATATAAATATAATATTGGCATATAAATATAGCAATACATATTAATTTGTGAACATGAATTGAGGGGTCGCTAACTCGCTATCTTATTCTGTTGCGCGCTCCAAGATAAATTAATATGTATTGTTCTCAACTTTTACCACAGGAGGCCCCGTGAACTCGTTCCTTCCCGTTTGACCGTTTCTGTTTCCAAGAATTGTATCATTTCATTTTAAATATTCTATTGGGGATAGATAACCGCGGTCACATTGGCATTGCACCCACTGGGCCTGTCAGTATTCCATTCCTCCGTATTGTTCTGTTCCGTTCCGTCTAAAACGTTAAACAGAAGAAATTTTAGTTTCGTTTTAAAAAACAGAACGAAAATGAAACTGAAATCTATAAATGTTACTAAAACAGAAAAAAAAAATTCAGCTGGAATCAATGATAAATAAAGGACAGAACGTTAAACGGAATGAAAAACTGTTATGTTTGACGAAACGGAACGTTAAACGAATAGATTTTCCGTTGACTGGAGCGGAACGAAAATAGAACAGACCTGTTTTACGTTCCGTTTGAACGTTTGACAGATCTAGCACCAACGTTGAATTACTTTTGGATTGGTTTTGTCAAATAATAATTATATCAATTAATTTTGAAGCGAAGAAGTTTCTTCTTCTTTTATGCAATGCAAAAATGATCAAGCAAGGCGAACGTTCAATAATCAATTAATCGTGATTATAACTAAAAGTAACACACGCGGAAATAAATCATTCATCGGCCTGCCATGCTTACATTACATAACAAAGGAGGTCCATAATAGAACGGGAAATCAAATAGAATTGACTGGAGTCACGGAAATTAATAAATCACTACAACAAAAAGGATTATTAATACCGAATCATTAGTACTGGTTTTTTAAAAAAACCGATACTAATAATAAATCATGGCAGTTTCGTAATTGTCAGATTTATTATTTACTACCGGTTTTTTTAAAAACCGGTACTAAAAATCGTTCAAAAAATAAAAAAACATTTTTAATTTAGTACCGTTTTTTATAAAAAAATCGGTACTAAATAATTGATTTTTAGTAACCGGTACTAAATTTAAAACGGTTTTTATAAAAAAACCGGTAGTAAAGGTTTGAAAGAATAAAAAAACCGCTTTAAATTTAGTACCGGTTTTTTATAAAAAACCGGTACAAAATTTAAAACGATTTTCACCAATTTCACCAATTATTTCATATAATTAATTTGTAGAACAGAAAATGCTCAAATAATTTAATTTAGGAATTAACCTAATTTAAAAAAGGAATTAGTATTAATTTAGAAAAAAAACAGAAAGTAAAAACCGGTACTAAAATTAATTTAAAAAAACAAAAAATTTTAATTCATTTATTACCGGTTTTTTTTATAAAAAATCGGTACTAAAAATTAATTTAATTTTTTTTAAATAAAATGCCACCAAAACCAATATAAGATGCATCTCTCTGCGTGAAAATTTTTCTAAGTCCAAAATCTAGCTGCTGCCTCCTCCTATCTCTCATCTCTTCCTCTTCCTCTTGATATACTCTCCACCGCTTCTCCTCTCTCTCCACGTTGCCTCTCCGGTCCCTCTCGATCCACGGTATCTCCCTCCTTCTCCACCGCCTCTCTCTCTCACTCGACTCGACTGTGCCATTCTCTCATTGCTCTTTCTTTCTCGACGCGACTTCGCCACCTCTACGACGAGTAAGGAACCTCATTCTCTCACTGCTAATGAATTTTGGTTAAATATTTGTGTTGAATGGTTAAATCTGATAAATTAAGATTAATTTTTGTTAATGAATTTTGAAATTGGGTTGATACCCAAAATTTTTATAATTGAAATTGGGTAAAAAAAATCTGAAATTTGTATAATTTGGTTAAAATCCGTAATTTTATTAATTTTGTTAATTATTATTTATTTTATTATGTTTGAATTGTGTATGTAAATTATTTGTATAATATATAGATTTTGAATTTTTGTTAATTTGAAAAAAAGAGCGCTAGCCTAAATTTTTTTTTTTTTTTACAATAATTTTTAGTACCGGTTATTAGCCTAAAAATCGGTACTAAAAATAGTAAATATAAAAAAATGACGAGGATCTTCAGTACCGGTTTTTAACTAATAACCGGTACTAAAGATCTCCGCCTTTTTTTCTATGAATTCCAACGCGTTTTTAGTATTAGATTTTTAATACCGATTTTTAATTATCTTTAGCACCTCTATTATTAGTACCGTTTGGAAACCGATACTAATAATCAATATTTATTAGCCGGTACTAATGAAAAAAAATGGCGTATTGAATCAATATATATAATAGATAAAATGACTGTATGCGACTTCCGCAAATCAATAAAACACGCGGTCGACAGTCGCATGGAGTTGTCTTGGACTCGTGGTCTCCATGTGGTGCTGTCCAGCCTGTCCTTATGCGCACTAGCTCCCATCTGAGGACGGTAACTTGTAATTTCAATGGTACTATAATAATCGTGGATTTATATTAAAAAAAATGTAGTTTTGTTTGCAATGCAATTTTTGTGGGGGATTGAATCAATCATGGTTGGAGACTTGAAGCTAGAAATATTTTGACTAGTGTCTCTGAAGTAACTAAAAACTAAATAATTTATTTTAACAAAAGATTCGCTTTTAAATTGTAACTAGATTTGTACATCGAGCTTCGCTCGACGATAATGGTATTCATTGTAAACAATATGTGATTTCTGGTATTACTTTTTATTTGTAAGTATATAGATAGTTTTAAAATATATTTTCTATAAGAAGATAAATTCGAATAATTGATTTGCTCAAGAATGAAAAGTAATAACAATTTAAACATTTCGGTATTAATCATTGAATATATATACCTTCACATAATAAAACTCATAAATCCTCCCAAAGACATTTACATTAATTACAAAGTACAAATATCAAACTTTTAGATAAGTGACAATAATAGTTTCTTTTATAATGATAATTAATATTGCTACAAATATTATGAAATACTAAAATTAAATTGAATCAAAAAAATTATTATGTTTGAAAGTAATGTGAAATCTATTATTTTTGTCTTTTTTTTGTAAATGTGAAATAGTTGATGAAAATTTGAGAACAAATGTATTATTTATAAATAAATGTTGGCATCCTTTGGTGGAAAAGACACAAACTCGATTGCATCTTTTGGCAATGCACCCTTTAAATCACACTTTTTAAGGTCTCAACTTGATTACATCTTTTGAAAAAGACATATTAATTGAAACCCTATAAAATATTTGTTGAAAAGGCACATTTTCATTCTCACTCATTCATTTAATAAGAGTGCATACTCGCACCCTTTAATTTGTTAACATTTAATTAACCTATTTATAATTTTTAATAATAATATAAAATAAAAAACACTTTATCATACACAATCGCACCGTTTCATTAAGTATCATTTAATTAACTTAATTATAATTTTTTAATAATAATTTAAAATAAATATTACAGTTATGATACATTATTTCACCATTTCATTTATTAGCATTTAAGTAACCAAATAATATTTTTTTAATACTTATTTAAAATAAAAGGATAGTTTATTATATTTACAACTATATATCTAGATTTCAAGAAGGAGATGATTTAAATAAAAAGGATAACTATTTATTTTACAAATAAAAATACAATTTTTTAAAAGTTTACCAATAAAAAGTATTACGAAATATTAAAAATTGAATTGAATACAAAAATTTATTAAAAATATCAAAATTAATAAGTAAATTGTAATTAAGAATTATAAATTTTAATTTATATGATTATAGTAACTAAACAATAAGCATGCCTATAGGCTATGTGAAGTCAATAATTTTTGTTTACATATCTTTCAAAAGGCTTGAAATCAAGGTAACACATGAATATAATAAGAAGATTTGATGCCAAAGTAGTAATATAAGTGTTTGCGAAAAAATCAATACAAACTTGTGGAGAAACGTAAGATAGCCTCCTCTAATATATTCTAAATTAAATCGTACAATCTCGCAGATAGTGTATTGTGTAAAATCATGTTGGATTCGTTGATAATATCCAATATCAAAATAAAAAATATTCTAGTAAAAATAATATAATATTTAAGGCCAATATTATTTTTAAATTTAAAGATTTAAATATTTTTAAATTTATATATGTCCATAAAGTTGTTGACACAATATGCGCATAAATATTGAAAATAAATTTCCGTTAAATATTGAAATTGACATGATATAGGAGAAAATATATATTGCATAAAAAAGTTAACTTGCTATCTTCCATGTATTTTCCGTTTTCCAATCAATTTCGAGCCAATTTTTTCGTGACCCGTGCACGTATCACATCTAGATTTCTATTTGATAGTGATGTGATATCTATTATGTTTGTCATTTTGTAAATGTTAAATTGTTAATGAAAACTTGAAAAAGTACTATTTATAGATAAAATATTACCAATCTTTGGTAGATGAGACATCCACTCAATTGCACCTTTAAACGAGACATTTTTTAAATTACATCCTTTAAGAAATTTTTTTAATAGACACTTTTACATTCGCACCCTTTAAAGCCATCAGGTATTTATTATATGTAAGATTACAATTTGCAATAATTTGCGGTAGTTCAGTGCATGGTTTGATGGTATACGGTTTCCAAAGCATTGTATATAATATATATAACAATGGGGAGAAACTTTCCTATTTCCCCAAGCATCAATAATTATATATTTCTTGTAGAAGCTCTCCATGCATATCCATGACGCTTTCTACCGATGATTCCCTTGACGCACCAGAAACTGTCTCTACACTACGAGTTGAGAAAGTAAAGGGATCACATCTGTTCAAGATTATGGGCTACTCTCTTCAGAGGAACATTGAAAGAGGCAAATTTCCAGAAACTGTCTCTACACTACGAGTTGAGAAAGTAAAGGGATCACATCTGTTCAAGATTATGGGCTACTCTCTTCAGAGGAACATTGAAAGAGGCAAATTTCTGGAATCGGCCACTTTTAGTGTGGGAAGTTATGATTGGTCGATCACATACTATCCAAATAGAAGCTCGAATGCACTAGATGATTATACATCTCTTTTTATCTACCTCAAAACTGAAGCACAATTAGTTAAAGCTCAACCATGTTTTACATTTCTCGATCGAGATGGGAACCCTGTTGGAAATACTCAAATAATCAACTCAATTCACAATGATCACAGACAGAACAGAGAGAAAATTTTTATGGTGTGTAAATCTTGCTACACCATTTTCTGTTTTCTTTCATTACTTTATACTACTATTACATCTATTATATAGTAAGAAATATATTTCCTAATACAATACTGCCTAGAATAACAATTGCTTTCTTATTTTCTAATTGTCATAAAACTAAAACATAACATATATGAATTAAGAAACAAATATTACCAAATACTAGTACTTAACAAAAAATAACTTTCTATGTTTGTATGCCATTGCTTCGGCATATTCTTGTCAATATACCGACACTACTAGTTTACCATAACATTCACTTCCCTAAGCTAGTCGTGTCGGCTTTCACATCAACTCCTCGGATCGGTTAATAATGGCGGCATCACATGCCTTAGCAATACGGTTGTTCTTTTTGGCTGCCTTCCAAGCTCATACTTTCTTCTCTTCTTCCAAGCTTTCTTCTTGCGCAACCGCTCGTCATGGTCAAAACGCTTTCCATAGCGCTCATTTTCCTTGTAGTTTTGCTTATCAATCATCTTTCCTTTGAGACTAAGCGCCTGTTGTGCAATTTGGCTTCGCTTCTTGACCTGTGTCCTTGCTTTTTTGACACGGTCCTTACCTATACTCATCTCCTTGATTGTCTCCCACGCCTCCTTTGCTAATTTCTTTCCAGCATTTGCCAACTTCACTTCATCTGGCACGGCTTGAGAGATCGCTGCCATGGCACCATGAACCTTCTCTATATCGACCGATGTGCTACCATCTAATGCTTCCCATACACATAGGGATCGCACGATGTTCTTCCTTTGTATAGCCCACAGGTCATACTTCTCATGGTTTAACATGGGGTATTGGATCGGCACACCACCTCCTTTCACCAGTACTTTCGGTGGTGGAGTCTTCTTTATCTCGTTGTTATTGTCTCCCATAACACTGCGCTCTGATACCAATTGTTGGAAATACTCAAATAATCAACTCAATTCACAATGATCACAGACAGAACAGAGAGAAAATTTTTATGGTGTGTAAATCTTGCTACACCATTTTATGTTTTCTTTCATTACTTTATACTACTATTACATCTATTATAAAGTAAGAAATATATTTCCTAATACAATACTGCCTAGAATAACAATTGCTTTCTTATTTTCTAATTGCCATAAAACTAAAACATAACATATATGAATTAAGAAACAAATATTACCAAATACTAGTACTTAACAAAAAATAACTTTCTATGTTTGTATGCCATTGCTTCGGCATATTCTTGTCAATATACCGACACTACTAGTTTACCATAACAAACCCTTTATCAGAAAATTAGCGAACAAACAATGTTTTGAACTTCAGTAGTGTTAAGAAGGATAATTATGGTTTTCCAAGTTTAATTTGTGAAAAAGATCAACGTTTGAGTCAGTTATCAAGGATGATTGTCTATTAATAAGATATACTGTCACTGTTTTTAAAGATTTTCCTGTAGAAGTAAAACCTGCTTTCCCCCTTCGTGTGCCACCACCTGACGTACAACTCGTCCTTCTCTTGGAGGCTGGATAAGGAGCAGATGTCATATTTGAAGTGAATGGGGTAACATTTAATGCTCACAAGTGTATTCTTGCTCTAAGATCTCAGGTCTTCCGTGCACAATTTTTTGGACCATTGAAGGAGAAGTCTGATACCATCATCAAAATTGAAGATATGGATGCTCAAGTTTTCAAGTCTTTGCTTCATTTCATATACTCTCAAACAATTCCCGACTTCGAAGATATAAATGGAAGTGAGAAGAAACATAACATGGCTCAACATCTCTTGGTTGCAGCTGATCGATATGATCTGGAGAGGTTAAAGATAATATGTCAGAATATCTTATATAATAGGAAAAATTGGATATAATCCCATCTAATCTTCTCTATCTGGATATAACCCCCTACAATCATTAAAATTGGATATAACCCCCTCTAATCATGTTCCTCTTGGATATAACACCTTTTCGCTAATTTTAATTAGAAATAAATCAACACCATAATATTATGACCAAATTACCCTGCCTCCAAAAAGCTTTTCATCTTCTCGTCTTCTCCGTCCTCTCTCTCGAAAAAAAATGCTGACACATAAATCAAATGCTTTCTACTCCTTGACTATTCAACAAGTAATTTCTCATTATTTCATTCAATCTAATCGGATGACCAGAACAGAAAAAAACTTGATGGTTCTAGGAAAAAAAACTATAAATTCTGTGAGGCAAGGAGACTGCTTATTAAACTCAAATTAGACAGTCATTTTCAGATCTGAAAGAAAAAAAAACAAGAAGGTTAAGAAGCAATAATAAAATTAAATTTAAAATTGATCCTTCGTGCTAAGAAATGATATGGTTTTTCTAAATTTTTAACAAAATAGTTCTTCAAACCTTCGTGATATTTTTTTTCAGTTCTTCTCAACTTCAAATTTTAATGAAGTTTTTTCCACTTGTGAATGGAATTCCTTTTGAGAACTTGTTGAATAATAGCCGTCGTTTGATTTTTACTTTTTATTTTTTCATCTATATATACTTGTTTGGTAGAGAGACCAGCAATTTAGAAGCACGAGGAAGATGAAATGGTTTTTTTAAGGAAGGACAATTTGGTCATAAAATTAAATTGTTGATTTTTTTATAATTAAAAAAGATTAAAATTAGTGAAAAGGGGTTATATCCCTGATGAAGATGATTAGAGGGGGTTATATCCAATTTTAATAATTGTAAGGGGTTATATCCAAATAGAGAAGATTAGAGGGGGTTATATCCAATTTTCCCATAATAATACTATCGACATGAGCAATGTGGTTGCCTTGTTATCTTTAGCTGAGATGCACAACTGCATTCATCTGAAAACAGGATGTTTGAAATTCTTAGCTTGTCCTGAAATTCTGGGGGATGTTGTTGCAACCAAAGAATTTCAATGTTTAGTTAGAAGTCACCCCTTGATTTGGAAGGAACTGTTTGAGATTCGGATGAATTCTTGTAAAGACTAAGAGACTGACGATCTCCCATTGTTTCTTTTCTCTGCTTTTTTTTTTCCCCCCCAACTGCATTCAATGCTGTTAATGTTGAATATCTGTGTTTGGCAAACACATGAACTAGAACATCTATTGTGACACCCCGTCGAATACAGTAACTGGACAACACGCGACGGAGTGCCCGCCGCGGATGCCTGCTGCACCCGCAAGGCTTAGAACCACTTCTTTTACAAATTACTGTTAATTATACACAATTAATATATATGTCAACTATAAATTTATAATTATTTACTTAAATATGAAATAAATATTTCAATATTCTAGTTCAAATACCATAAGTTGCTAACCACAAAGTCCAAAGGTCAACTACTCGTCTCGCTGTCCAGCACTTGATCTGAAACCTGGAACCCACAACCAATAGTGGAAACATGTCAAAAAGCACGGAATGAGATAACTAAAATTTATCTCAGTACGGTATTCAGTTCCAGCCACTTGAGTTTTGATTATCATGCGTTGGAAAACTAAATACAAGACTGAGTCAAATAAATTCCAAATCAAATTCCATATTTATTTCAAATAACATTAAATCTAACTTTCGATCAAGCAATGCAATTAGAAAATAAATTCAGTACTCAAAATCATTTAAAATTCGGAGTATGCCAATTGTTATTTCAATTCCTTAGAAAAGCAATTAATCATATGCAACAACTATCGTGTAAAAACATTCACATCTTGTTCCAACCAGAAATAACAATGTCAAATTAATTAAATCAATGCAATATGCAATGTGAGCTCGGCAATCACTTCCATATCAACTCGAATTTCAAAGTATAACAAATGCCGACTCATCTGGTTGGACAATTATCTAATATGCAAGTCTGGTTTATTACAAGTCAATCACTTCAGTCATTCTCCTTCAGATACCGCGAACCACCTTTTAGATGGATGCCAACGGCCAATTCAATTCAGATATAATTCAGTCAATAACTCATCAAAATGTACAAGCAAGCTGGGAACACTCACACTCCGGACCATTCTAGACTGGACCTACTGAGTCCCGGTACATAAGCGCTTATTACACGGTTCTTGGTAGGATGGGTCATGACTCCACCTCCAAACATTACGAGTGTCTATCTCAACCACACAAGCTGTACTTATCTCAATCAAATCACATTTCAATCGGATACCATTCAATATGCCACTATACAATCATGCATCATTTATATATTCACAAAATATTCTCATGAATGAAGATCAATTTATGAATTCAAAATGCAGAATAATAATATATCACATATGATTAAAACTCAAGTGGAATCCGTACCTGATAATAAAGTAAACATCGGCTAGCCAATAATAATCATGCAGATCCTTAGTTAACAATACTAGTGGCATATTGAATGGTATCCAATAATAATCATGCAGATCCTTAGTTAACAATACTAGTGGCATACTAGTACCTGATAACATAGTTAACAATACTAGTGCCAATAATAATCGGCTAGCCATATCCGGCTCGAAAACTTGTCCCGACTCTACATTAACAATACTAGACTAAGTCCTTATTTAAGCAAACAAACAATAACAATCTACATTCAACAAATTCGTAGATAAAGTTATGGATTTGATTTGTTCCTTAGTATACCATACAATTATAGTACACCTTATTAGTTGTATCAGTAGATGATTTCAAAGGCTAGACAGTGGTTAACAATGTTAGAAATCAGCACACAACGGTAAAACAAAAGTGGTGGACAAATTCTGGTACAACCAGTGAAGGGTATTTTTGACAGTTTACAAAAATCATTTTTGTTTCAAGAACGGCTGAACGGAATTCAATGAAAATTTAACTGAGAATGAAACATGATATGACTCATCTACTGTAAAAATTTCATGATGTTTGGACATACAGATTAATTATAGTGCATTTTCGAAATCAAACAGAATCAGGTTTCAGAAAATCTGTTCCAGCAAATCGTGCCAGCAAATACGTCTGAAAGTTCCTGCCTTGAAACCCTTCAAATAAATCTCTAAAAATTTTGTAAAATTTACAGAAGTTGCCTCTGGATGTCTATTTTCAGACCTAAAAGTTTCAAGTCCTAACTGCAAACAGATAATAAATGAAAAATAAAAAACCACACTGGGGTCTGTCTGTTCCAGAAACTGATTTCCAAAAGTTGCCCTGGCTTCAAAAATCTTGTAAAAATATCAAATCAACTCAGAAAAATTCATATTAGATACCAAAATTTTTGTCTGGAAGTCTAGTTTTAAATAAAACAACTCTCATATCCAAATTCAAAATATAATAGTAGCAGTTACTTTAAAACTGAAGCAAGGTCACAGTGGTCTGTAAAATTGTAAATGTACTCATTCAATTTGACCCTTTGAAATTAATTTGAGGAATAACAAAAGGTAGAAATCTAATACAACTCAACAAATTTACTTACTCAGATAGGCAACGAAATAGAAGTGTGCAGAAAAAAATCGGAAGAGACCTTCCAGGATTTGATTTCCGCCACCGGGAGCACCAAAGTAGTTCACTCCAAGAAAAATTCTGGTTTTTCTATGATTTTTACTTAAATTTTCAGAAGTGATTTTGGTGTAAGGCACAAGAGGGAGCAACTCAGTTTGAGAAGAGAGAAGAAACAAAAACGGAAATAAAGAGGATGGATGGGTTGGGCAGACCAGATCCAAAATTCCAGGGAAAAGGGTTTAACCCAAAGTCTGTTTTGTTTTTTTTTTCTTCTTTTTTTTTTTAAAGCTCATTTGGACATGGTGCACAACCAAACAATTAAACTAATGACTAAATTGATAAGTAGGCCATATATGTCATAAATACACAATGGAATGAATCAAAGTAAAGGAGCAAATGAGTTGTAATTGATTTTCTCATCTCCTACAAATATCGGTCATGGAAGATAAATTCCATTTCTTTGTTTCAACTAATGGTTCCATGAATAATAATCCAAGTAACTGATTTTAATACAAATGAAAATTCTGAAAAAAAATCAACACAATTTGTAGAATGCAGCAATAGAATTTCCAAAGATTTTAGAAATCAATTCTAATAAAGTAGACGATACATATAAACTTTTAAACTCTAGAAAATAAAATCGATCAAATTGAAAATTCAGTCACCTAGTAAAATTTCACCAGAAATTCAGGGTATGACATCTATGATGCTTAGTTATTAACTTATTACTTAAATTAAAGATAGACATTTGTACCAGTAAAAACATACATTGCACTTCATGTAACAAAAAACACACACACACACACACGCACAAAACCGGATGCAACACATATTTGATGCGGAAATGACTGTTGACCGCATTCAAGATAATGTGTAAATGTGTAATAAAAAAAAAGAAACAAGGAACAACATATTAAATAAAACAAGCTAACCTTCAAAAAAGTCATGCAGCAGTAGTACCAGCCAAGGGTAACCAGGTAATTTCCACAATGTCATGTGCACTCTTATGCAACAACTCACCATCACAAATACAACTTTCCATTTTTTTGCAGCTCGCAAGGTCCAGTCCGAAGCTAAAAGATGTTGGCGCATCTGTCAGTATTTAACTGGACTCCAAATTTATATATCTATAATCTTTGCCATGTAATGCCAACGCGAATGAACAGTGAATGAACAGTTAATGAACAGTGATTTGCAAAATTTTCAGCCGCTGGATCTTAATCGAACAGACGTAGAGCTCTCACAATGAGATCTGTATTTGTGTTGCATGATATAATGTAGTGGGTTGTATTGCATTCAAATAAATTCGATTGAAAAGGCCACACGAAATACTCCTCATGTTAGGCCATAAAACGCGTCGTTTGAGAATGTGGAGCCCGCTACTATCAAAGCATTTCGGCCTATTGGACTGTGAGTTTGGTATGTCGAATTTTTTATGCACCACTATTTGCATTAATCAGAAGGTTCCTTTCTAGATATTTCTGTCCTTGTATTTAAATACGAACCAAGTGTATGCATAGAAACAAAATCATATTTTATTTTTTCTCTCTCCAGAGTTTGCGTCTCTCTCTTTCCCATCGTGCTAAGCGACAGTTCCTTCGGAATATGTTTCTATGCATACGAAGAGCTCAGTTCCTTTGGATGACTACGGAACTCGATCTGTTCTCCTCGACATGGACAGCCGATAGAGACCCCTTTCGAATATGTTCACTTACTGTCGATCGACCTTCTGCCAACACTCTTTGACTTCGTTTGGATTTGATTGTTTTTTAACCAATAGTATTGGCATTAGGTACCAAATTCGCAGGGGCGGAGCTAGAAAACTTTCATTGAGGGGGCTGATTTATAATTGTTTGATATTGGGGGGGCATATTGCACTATACCTATTTCATTTTACTAAAGAATAGCTTAAAAAATAAGGTAAATAATACATCACAGGGGGGGCATATGCCCATTGTAGCCAGTAAATTCGATCTATTCCTAAGTAAATCTAGAGAGGCTGGAGGTGTCAGCAACAGTAGAGGAACCTGGCGACGCTGAGGCGTCTGCATTGTGTGTTAGAAAATCGAGTGAAACAGGGCGAGGATGCTTAGTGCCCGGTTGTTCTCCTAGGAATAAGATATGTGGGTCAATGCTTGCCTTAGCAGGTCAAAATTGATTACAAGTCATACTTGCCCCAGTAGTGAAGCACCTATGGATAAATAAGGAAATATATATATGTAAGTTACAAATTCTTTAAAAGGTTTTTAATCAGTAAAGATACTACAGCTTCCAAATTAGATTGTGCACTACTGGCGTAATCAACTAATTACATCATAAGGATGAAATTAGCATATATGCAATTGAAAGTTACGGTAAAATAATTATGGTTTAACATAGAATCTTTCTCGATAGCTTTTAAATCTTAGTTGCATGTAAAATTCACATTTGGATAAAATAAATAAGGAAGAAAGCATGAAGACTTGGTTGCAGATGAAATTTTTTAAAATTTCCTCAAATAACAAAGTTTATTGAAAGCAACCTCTTGATAAAGATCTAGATAGAAGAGAAAGAAGCACAAGGCTTTGATCAAAATGATTTTCACGCGTCCATTTCATTATAATTTATTTCCAGGGATTTCGTTGGGTTTAATAACATGCAAATTCGGATCAAATGAAATTAAATTCGTTTATTTGGTAAAAAAATATTTATAATGAAATGAGACGATATGAAATTCTATGTGTAAAAAGATAGATTTTATTCAGAACCTAAGAGTGTGACCGCTAGGCGAGAGGGAAGGAGGAGCATATTACATTTATCAATTACCCTTGAAAGTAGGCTCATGTTCCCATTAACTATGATTTACTTTCTAAGAGAAATTATTTTCATAATGAAGTCTACTATGTTGTACTTTCACTTTCATAATAATCATCATTAATAACGATCAGATTAAGAACAAGAGCATGTACGAGTAGGTAACCAGTGGAGACTTCATTTAGTTATATTGTTTATGAAAAAGGGGAAAAAACAGTATTCTGATATACCAATGTAAACTCTAAATGAAAAAAAGGTGCAATTAAGTGTAAAAAAAACGACTTCATCAAATAAAAGATTTAAGTTTATTAGCTTGCATTTTTAGTCATTTATACTAACTAGATATGACTAGAACAAATTTTCTCCCTCTCTCTCTCTCTTTTTTAATCCAGATTACTATTTTCAATAAATAGAAGTGTTATCCTATCATTTCATTTCATGCTACAATAAAAAATTAGTAACTAATGGAGAAAATAAAAAATGATATTTCACCAAATAGAAGTGTTATCCTATCATTTCATTTCATGCTATAATAAAAAATTATTAACTGATGGAGAAAAAAAAATGGTATTTCACATTACATGAGTACAAATTTTTTTTAATAGCTGTTTGATTGAGCCAATTTATTGTCCGATGTCATAGAAAGAACAATGAGACAGCTTATCACTTCATTTATGAACATTTCATTTCATTACATATGAGAGCATAACATTTTATTTCATACTTTTATCAATCTCACTTACTTTAGATTAAAAAATTATGCTATTTTGGCTTTTACTTTTGTTTAAGAACAAATAGAGAAATGCTAGGCAAGGAAGGGCTTGGCATGGTGACAGATAGGTGTTGTGGTGATTGGTTGGACTAAGGGCTTGCTCCAGAGGAGGGTAAGCTAAGCTAAGGAAAGGAACAGAAGAGGAAAGAAGATGAAGGAAGCTTAGAAGAATGAAGGTACCTTGCTCCATCTCTTTAAAATCATACATCAAAGGTAACAACAGTAATCTCCTTCTTGGACGACATTACCCTTTTTTATTTAAATGAAGAGAGAAAGATGAATTGCTGAGCCCACAACCAGAGAAACAAAAACGAAGGGCATTTTAGGTAAAAAATTAAATTTGTTGGTGTCTCTTGGTTACACTCCGATTTTGGGGGTAATCCATCTACTCCGAAAATGAACTGTTCAGTAACTCTAGCTTAACGAAGTTTCCGTCGATTCATCCCGCACCAGCGACGGGAGCAGGGTATCTCTGTTACGCTGCCTTTCCTTCGCTCTGGTTCAACCCTTCTGGAGCAGGCCCTAAGGGAATGAGAAGGGGAAGGCTGGTGTTTTAGCATTTGGAAACAAGGATGTGATTTCTTTCACTGGAAAAATACCTTAAAAATTGGGTTACTATTCTCTTCACATCAATATAGCACAAGTTGCAACTTATAATAATATGTTGTCAGATGCGCTTACTCATTACCAAAGCTACATTTGGTGTGTGATTATTTGAAAGGAAGATCAATTGTGCATGTGTGATCGTTATAGAACACATGCCACTAATTAAAAATTATAAAGCTAGTCAGATTATCTTGGTAATGCTTGGTGTGCTCATTTTTTTATTTTAATTTAGTTGATGCCCAAGTAAGTGAACAACAAGTAATTAATATGAAGAAAGGTAAGGAGGGGTGATTGATTGGATGGTTAGTTTATACTGACAATAATGAACTTGCCACGCGAATAATAAAGTGAGATGAGAAATCAACGAAGCTGAGTAGTCTATTGATTTACATACTGATATAGGAACATTGTTACCTTTTTAGTAAGTCTTGAAAGGTTAACATCTACCCCAGATGTTCCTAGCAAATTAGTAACATAATGGATTGAAATCTTTAATTATATTGTTATGTTTATTGGCTGCCTTACATAATTAAATCACAAAATGATGTTGGTAACAAAGGATTGGAGTGGGTCGATAAGCAAGTGAAAGTCGACATTCCTAAATTTATGGATATACCAAAAAATTGTGAAGGTACCAACTTGGCTCTAATATGCTCTTTTGGTAAAAAAAAAAAAAAAAAAGTCCATCAATTTTGGATTTGGATCATAATACTAAACCTGAGTTGGTACTAGCTGGTATAGTCAATGCAATAATTTTTTAAAAAAAAATTTAAGAGCTAAGGCTATTATGTAGTATCAGAGATCCTTCTATATGAGGATAGCAATTAAATTAATTATGATCGAAATTTAACCATCGACCAATAAGACTAAAAAAATAGAGTCATTTGTAAGTTGATTTCCTGGTATTTTTCTCTATCAATGTTTTTATCTTGAAAATATCAAGCTCAAAAAAGACAAAAAGACTGCATCTCACGGAGTTGGATACTATTTGGTACCTGTACACATTTCTTCGCGTGGGAAACATAAATTAATATACAGCTGCAGTCTTACAGATAAAAATGTGACTCTTTACTGTTATTTTTGCAAAGTATGAAAAGATATAAGATAAATATGTTATCGGTTTTGATCTAAAATGTCTAATTATAGAGATTATAATCTCCACCAGGAGAGGTAAAACGTGTAGTTTTATTTGTCCTCTGTGCCAGTAGATAACCTGAGAATGAGAATTTCAATGCAATCTTATGATACAATACCTTTGAGTGTTGATAATAGCTGATTTATTTGACATACATCTTATAATTTTTTAAACTCATTCCCAATTCTTTTACTACTCGGAGAATTTTCAACAACATAGACGATCAGGGCAATTTGTTCCGGCGGAGCCGGAATGAGTCCATCTAGTTTGAATAAAGGAGTTACAGTTTGTGAAGGTAATTGTTTCAATAGATTCTGTCATGAACCGAACCTGATTGCTTTTTTTAGATGATGGTGATCTTTCTTCTAACATAGCATCTGCTATTAGTTACTAAGGTCTGGTCATGATATCATGCAATGGTAAGGTTGGCGCAATTAACAAAGTGTAGTTGAATTATATTCAGTGCTGTTAACAACCTTGTGACTGAGAAGTACCAAGTGAACTTTCTGCCTGCAATTAAACTCTTATTCTGGGTGAAAATGCATTCCTCAGTAATCTAGCTGACAGAATATAGTCCATTATGTGTTATTATGGCTTTCCTTCGTTCATCCATGTGCAAGCATCCCTCTGTTTTGTTGTGTTTAATTGAAAAAAAAAATGTTCTTAACATTATGTAAGTATGTGTGCATCTGTGTGGGTGTATGATGGGAATTAAAACCATATTGAATTCGGAGGTCCGAGTTCAATTTCATTTGTCTTTTAGATTATTTACAGATGAATTTAAACGAAAAGGAAAAATATGTAAAATAAGTACTAAAAAAACACAAATTAGGGTATGGTAAAAATAAGAGGCCTATTAACAAAAGGCAGTAATTAGGTTGAACTGCAGATTAGATTTCACATAAGGTCATTTTAATTATGAAAAATCCCCAAGTGACATTAATACTGGTTGATCTTAATTGTGTTTATTAAATGCCAACACTTGGTGAAGTAATTAAAGAACCCTTGATAAGCCCTTTGCTGTCCATTGATTGAGATTTGAGAAGGCATTCTAAGAGGAACAAAAATGACTAACCCTAAATAACAAATGCTAGGCCCGAAATCATCATCCAAAAGTGCATTGTTATGTTTGAAATCACAATGCATAATTTGCACTCTATTAATAATTACAGTGATAGTTCAATGCCATGGCAACATTAGTTGCAAACTTGCAATGCTTTGTCATCAATTCCACTAACTTTATCCAACTCCTTTCTAGTTTGGGCCGAATTGGGCCTCGAAGATTCAATCTGAAAGACTGAAGCGGAGTGAGAATTTAAAGCCGAAAAAATTAAAACTAACGTTACTGTTCACACGAATTTAGATAATAACAATTAAAAATTTAAAATTTTAAAAATAATATCGCTGGATCGTTATCTGGGTTGACGAAATCGAAAAACTCTTGGATCGTCATCCGGAATGACGATCCAAGATTGGATCGTCATTCCAATTGACCATCCAACAAATAACAAAATCACGGCACATTTTTTTATTTTGCAATTTTGCTTTTCAACCCTCAATTTTTTTATTATTACAAATTATATAATTAGTATTTAGTAATTAAACATAATTGAAATCTCTATAATGAAATATAAGTATATAATTAAATTATTTACGTTAAATACATATATGTATAAAATTAAATACGGATGAAAGTATTACACATGTCGTAATATAAATTATATTTAATTTTTATACATGTATTTTGTAATAATAAAAATTTTAGGGGCTAAACAGTAAATTTCACATTAAAAAATATGTTGACGAAATTTTTTGTTTGGATCGGCAATTGGGATGCCGATCCAAACAAAAAAATTGTGGGCTTACTATTTTAATGTGAAATTTGTTTTTTAGCCCCTAAAATTTTTATTATTACAAAATATAATTTGTGATTAGAAATTAAACATAATTAAAACATCTATTGTAAAAATATAAGTATATAATTAAATTATACATATTAAATACACAATATTATATGTGTGTATAATACTTATATATATTATGTATCATAATTTTTTAGCCCCCAAAATTTTTATTATTACAAAATACATGTATAAAATTAAATATAATTTATATTACGACATGTGTAATACTTTCATCCATATTTTATTTTATACACATATACAATATTATGTATTTAAAATAAATAATTTAATTATATACTTATATTTCATTATATAAATTTCAATTATGTTTAATTACTAATTACTAATTATATAACTTGTAATAATAAATAAATTGAGGGTTAAAAAGAAAAATTGCAAATTTAAAAAATGTGCCATGACTTTATTATTTGCTTGATCGTCAATTGGAATAATGATTCAAGCTTGGATCGTCATTCCGGATGATGATCCAAGGGTTTTTCGATTTCGTCAACCCATATGACAATCCAGCGATGTTATTTTTTAAATTTCGAATTTTTAATTGTTATTATCGAAATTCGAGTGAATAATAATGTTAATTTTAATTTTTTCGGAATTTAAAGCGACATAGGCCTTGAAAGAACACGAAGTTACAATTTCCTTATTATTCTTCTCATATCTCTTTTAGGTATTTACTATATACTATCCAACCGATTAGCATCCAATCATCCAATATTTCTTTGTCTCTTCACTGTTATTTATACCCCCTCTCACTTCAAATCTTTTTGCTCAAAATTATGGTCACAAAACATACATTTTTTTTCCCTCAAAAAATACTATGTTTTTGCAGTACGAAGTTTTAAACATAGTTTAGTAACTAGATCCTGTCCAACGCTTCTATCCATAGCAAATCTGTGTAGAATTAAAGAAAATTCAATGTAGATTTCATCTTTATTAGTCAACAAATGTGAAATCAAATGTAACAAAGGGATAGAGAAAGAGATAAGACTAGGATGTAAATGTATTTCATTGTATTGATGATAATTGATTGATTACAAGACACAGTTCTTCTCTTATATTAGATACAAAGATTCCACTAATTTGTCTGTATACCCTAAGCCTATTACAGTGTGCCACGCTATATCCATAGCTGGCATGATTTGTTAGATGAGTACATCAATTAGGGCTGTCAACGATATACCGTTTCGCCGTTTTCCGTTCCGTTCCGTTCCAACGGAACGGATAACGGTACGAATTTTCATTTCGTTTTCAGAAGCGGAACGGTAAACGGAATAATAGGGCATACCGTTGTTGAAACGGAACGGTAAACGGAACGAATCATTTCGCTTCCGTTTCGACAAATACAAGTGTTTTTAGTGTAAATATACGTTGTTCCGTTCCGTTCCGTCCAAACGAAACGAATAACGGAATGAAATGGCATACCGTTTACTGAAACGGAACGGAATATGGAATGGAATAGCATACCGTTTACTGAAACGGAACGGCAAACGGAATGAGCCATTCCGTTGCCGTTGTAAACGTTAGACACCCCTAACATCAATCCTCTTCGTTTGTAGTCTATACTGGTGTCTCCAGTGATTGCATAACAAAATGAACGGATTAAATGTCCTTGTTCATATTGGATCAGCTATTAGCAGTAAAAATACCAAAATTAGTTAGGATGAGGTTGAATCAGAGTATCAAACATAGAAGATTCAGTATGAAACAGAGTAGAATTTAAAGAGACCTGGGTCTCCAATTATCTCCAAAGTCGGATATTTTTTTTATCATTATTATCATTATAATAATAATTATTATTATTATTATTATTGTTGTTGTTGTTGTTGTTATTATTATTATTATTTATGCTTCTCAATTCCAATGCAACAGAACAAGAAACTAAGAGCCTGTTTGATGCCAAACGTCCATTATGCAGATGCATGCATTAGCTCCAGAAAACTGACTTCTAATTATTCGCAATACATGAACAATTTTACTTTTATTTTTACAACTTTACTTTATATTAATTGGAAACAATCTTCAATGTACGAAATACAAATTCTATATTTCTTTCTACTTCCCTAAAACTTCTCTACACATCCATATCACTCTCTGACTCTCTGTTGCATCTTCTGATGTATGAAATATATATTAAAATATATACGTTAGATGTCTGATATGCTTAAAATATATCTATCTGTATTCTTTTTGTGCTTCTTTTCATTATTATATACAGTTAATTATATTATTTAATATATCTTACTAAACATGGCAGTCGCAACGTCGCTGCAAAATATAAACAAATCTACTACAAAAAACTTGCCGAAATTTATAGACAAAAATTTGAAAGTTCAAAATTAATAATTTATGCCATAAAAAGTCGCTATAAAAACTTGCATAAATTTTCTACCAAAAAAAAAACTTGCCAAAAGTAACTTCTGATATAAATTCAGATCGATCGATTCGGAGGACTCAAATCGCATGCCGTATGAGGAGATATATATTTTTTTTTCTATAAATTAGACATGAACTACCTAACTAGATTTTCAAATATATCTACCTTAGATTTCCAAATATATTTAATTTTAAAAATTGGTACCACTATTTTTAATTTATTTAACAAAAAAAACTATTTTAAATTTAAAGCCGATAGCGGCATGGCTTTTAATTAATAATAGTATAGATTACATACATTTAAGCATTTTAAAGTACCTACTTATTTTTTTGCCTGAAATATGCTCTAAAACTATACTTTATAAAAATGTCTCATTTTGATAGATTTACTTTATAGAAACACATATTTTTGGGACAAATTCCAAATATGGACCTTAGTAGATTGTAGTAGCAAGGCACGCAAATATATGATTTGAAATAGACAAGATTTCAAATTATATATCATTGTTTTAATTTAAATTATTTTTGCCAATTGAATTTTACCTCTTATATATTTTTGCTAATCTTTTCTAAATTTGGACGTGTTAATTCACTGAACTTTTTCCCTTTTCTTGTGTTTTAACAGCCCTATATTAATTTTCAGTTTTTTTTTTTTTTTTAAAAAGTTAGTTGTATACCCCTATAATCTTTTCTAATTGAAAATATACTCCTCAATTCATTAATTTGGATATATATATCTCTCTAATCATAATACTTTTGGATATTTACCCTTCTTTATATGATCTTTTAATGAAAAAAGATCAAAATTTAAAAAACTTGACCAAAAATACCCTTATCTGACCACCCTCCACCCTCCTGCTCCCTCTTTCCCCATCTTCCGTTCCACTTTCGTCAGAAATAAAATAATATGTAAAATCTCATCTGCATCCCTTCCTCATTCCAAATTTTTTCCAAATCGCTTGCCATTTTAATGCGACAAATCATGGACACTAGTAGGTATTCGCGTGTTTCCAAATCGATTGGCATTTTGCTCTATGCAATCTTAACCGCTTAAATCATTGGTTGGATGTTATCGATGGATATAAGTTTACAAACTTTTCATTTTTAATAGAAAAAAATTTTCACTAGATTTCTTGTGCACTCATCAAAATAGAAAGAAATTTATTACTGGATTAATTGTGCACTGTGTTTGGAAAGAGAGCACAATAAATATGAAAAATTTTATTAAAATAATAATTATTATTTTTCATTTTGAAAATAAAATACATATGTAAAATTTTTTCAATTGTAACTTACCCACCAAAATGAGTGGGTATGTTTGCTAGTAACTAATGAAAGTTAGAGAAACGGATAATTATGGACCGGTCAAATTTATCTTTTTCGACTTAGGCTCTGTTTGGATGGCTTCTTTCCGGAATAAGGAATAAGGAATAACCACTTTTTACCAATAAATTTATTTTTAACTATCCAAATTATTCACAAAAGTTACACACTTTCCAATAAATTTACTCATTCCCAATAAATTTCTTTCCTTCTTCCTTCCTGTCTTATTCTCAACGCTTCCAAACGGAGCCATAATGTCTTATTCGCCTTTCAACGTACCCAGACGGCCAGACCCGAAGAAACCCTAAACCTTCGAGGGGATCTTTACCCCTCTCTCTCTCTCTCGAAACATTATTGTTGCACTGGTCAGTTCTCTTCCTCTTTCAAAGCGTTTATTTCTGGTTAATTTTCCTATTGCGCTTCCCTGTGCTTTATTACTGGATGCAAAAATCAATTAAGGATTAGACTTTTTTTTAAAAAAATGACTTAAGAATAAAACTACTAGCCGCCGGTGACCGACGCTTGTCCTATCCTTTATTACAATTTGCAATAATTTGTGCTAGTTCACTGGTTTAATAGTTTGATGTCCTGTACGGTTTCCAAAGCATTGTATATAATATATATAACAATGGGGAGAAACTTTCCTAGTTTCCTATGTCCCTAAGAATCAATAATTATATATTTCTTCTCCTGTCTTGTAGTTGTAGAAATTCTCCATATCCATGACGCTTTCTACCGATGATTCCCTCGACGCACCAGAAACTGTCTCTACACTACGAGTTGAGAAAGTAAAGGGATCGCATCTGTTCAAAATTATGGGCTACTCTCTTCAGAGGAACATTGAAAGAGGCAAATTTCTGGAATCGGCCACTTTTAGTGTGGGAGGTTATGATTGGTCGATCACATTCTATCCAAATGGATACTTGAACGCACAAGATGATTATACATCTGTATTCGTCTGCCTCAAAACTGAAGCACAATTAGTTCAAGCTCAACCTAGTTTTACATTTCTAGATCAAGACGAGAACCCTTTATCAGAAAAGAGAACAACCAAAGTTTTCAAATTCAATAATAATGTTAATAAGGATGCCGATTTTGGTTTTCTAAATTTTGTGAAAAGATCAACGTTTGAGTCAGTTCTCAAGGATGATTGTCTATTAATAAGATGTACTGTCACTGCTTTTAAAGATTTTCCTGTAGAAGTAGAACCTGCTTGTCCCCTTCGTGTGCCACCACCTGATGTACAACAACTCAGTCTTCTCTTGGAGGCTGGATATGGAGCAGATGTCATATTTGAAGTGAATGGGGTAACATTTAATGCTCACAAGTGTATTCTTGCTCTAAGATCTCAGGTCTTCCGCGCACAATTTTTTGGACCATTGAAGGAGAAGTCTGATACCATCATCAAAATTGAAGATATGGATGCTCAAGTTTTCAAGTCTTTGCTTCATTTCATGTACTCTCAAACAATTCCCGAGTTTGAAGAGATAAATGGAAGTGAGAAGAAACATATGGCTCAACATCTCTTGGTTGCAGCTGATCGATATGACTTGGAGAGGTTAAAGATAATATGTCAGAATATCTTATATAATACTATGGACACGAGCAATGTGGTTGCCTTGTTATCTTTAGCTGAGATGCACAACTGCATTCATCTGAAAACAGGATGTTTGAAATTTTTAGCTTGTCCTGAAATTCTGGGGGATGTTGTTGCAACCAAAGAATTTCAATGTTTAGTTAGAAGTCACCCCTTGATTTTGAAGGAACTGTTTGAGGTACGGATGAATTCTAGTAAAGACTAAGAGACTGACGATCTCCCATTGTTTCTTTTCTCTGCTTTTTTTTTCCCCCCCTACTGCATTCAATCCTGTTAATGTTGAATATCAGTGTTTGGCAAACACATGAACTAGAACATCTGTGATGCTTAGTTATTAACTTATTACTTAAATTAAAGACAGACATCTGTACCAGTAAAAACAAACATTGCACTTTATGTAACAAAAAACACACACACACACAAAACCTGATGCAACTCATATTTGATGCGGAAATGACTGTTGACCGCATTCAAGATAATGTGTAAATGTGTAATAAAAGAAAAGAAACAACGAACAACATATTAAATAAAATAAGCTAACCTTCAAAAAAGATAACTCATGTAGTACCAGCCAATGGTAACCAGGTAATTTCCACAATGTCATGTGCACTCTTATGCAACAAACTCACCATCACAAGATACAACTTTCCATTTCTTTGCAGCTCGCAAGGTCCAGTCCAAAGCTAAAAGATGTTGGCGCATCTGTCGGTATTTAACTGGACTCCAAATTTGAATAAAGGAGTTACAGTTCGTGAAGGTAATTGTTTCAATAGATTCTGTCATGAACAGAACCTGATTGCCGTTCTAAGATGATGGTGATCTTTCTGCTAACATAGCATCGGCTAATAGTTACTAAGGTCTGGTAATGATATCATGCAATGGTAAGGTTGGCGCAATTAACAGAGTGTAGTTGAATTATATTCAGTGCTGTTAACAACCCTGTGACTAGAAGTACCAAGTGAACTTTCGGCCTGCGATTAAACTCATATTCTAGGTGAAAATGCATTCCTCAGTAATCTGGCTGACAGAATATAGTCCATTATGTGTTATTATGGCTTTCCTTCGTTCATCCATGTGCAAGCATCCCTCTGTTTTGTTGTGTTTAATTGAAAAAAAAAATGTTCTTAACATTATGTATGTATGTGTGAATTTGTGTGGGTGTATGATGGTAATTAAAACCATATTGAATTCGGAGGTCAGAGTTCAATTTCATTTGTCTTTTAGATTATTTACTGATGAATTTAAACGAAAAGGAAAAACATGTAAAATACGTACTAAAGAAAACAAAAATTATGGTATTGATAAAATAAGAGGCCTATTAACAAAAGGCAGTAATTAGGTTGAACTGCAGATTAGATTTCACATAAGATCATTTTAATTATGAAAAATCCCCAAGTGACATTAATACTGGTTGATCTTAATTGTGTTTAGTAAATGCCAACACTTGGTGAAGTCATTAAACAACCCTTGATCAGCCTTTTGCTGTCCATTGATTGAGATTTGAGAAGGCATTCTAAGAGGAACAAAAATGACTAACCCTAAATAACAAATGCTAGGCCCGAAATCATCATCCAAAAGTGCATTGTTATGTTTGAAATCACAATGCATAATGTGCACTCTATTAATAATTACAGTGATAGTTCAATGCCATGGCAACATTAGTTGCAAACTTGCAATGCTCTGTCATCAATTCCGCTAAATTTATCCAACTCCTTTCTAGGTTGGGCCGAATTGGGCCTCGAAGATCCAATCTGAAACGGAGAGAATTTAAAGCGACATAGACCTTGAAAGAACACAAAGTTACAACTTTCTTATTATTCTTCCCATTTTTTTCCCATGGAAAGTAAAAAACGAAATAAATAAGCACCTCTTTGATACAATACAACCCTTAATGGAAATACACGCAGTAGCTCCTGAAAACTGACTTGTTAATTCTTTGCAATCCATGCAGTGAAAAGAGAAGTTTAAACGATCATGCCTTGAGCTAATTTTAATTTTCTATAGAACTTCCAATATACAACTTACTGAGTATTAATAATTAATTATTTATTTATTTCTTTACCCGTCTTTATTATTATTATTATTATTATTATTATTATTATTATTATTATTATTATTATTATTATTATTATTATTATCTTTCTTTCCGCGAATAAATCCTGGTAGAAAATAGTGTTGTCATTTTGATAAATAATAAAAAGTAGAAAGGAACACAAATATATGATTTGAAGAGGCAAACTTGGAACACTTGATTGTGTGAAGGTTTTGCGACATGACATTAGTTTTCTAAATATGTGCCGTCTCAATACGTCGTATCCGGATCATCTGTCGTGTCGTGTCTAAATGTTTCAGGTGTCGTACTGTACCGTGACTAAATTCTAAGAGACAAGATCGACACATCTAAGGAAACGCTACGCCTCGAGTCGTGACTTATTTAGACGTGTCATGCCATGACGTGTTCAAACAGGCCTAACTTTTTTTATACATATATAATTTGTTTATTAAATTAAAAAATCATGTTTGATAAAATATGTTAAAAATTAAGAAAATAAACTTGCTTTCCAATTGAATTAAAATATATATTTAATTTTAAATTTTATAATAATCATTCTCTCTTTTTCGTGCTTGGGACCCGCTATATTTGAGAAAATATAGGCGGAGTAACTAATTTAAAATTATATTAATTACAAGAAATGATATAATTATGAAATTCTTGTTATTTATTTATTTTTTAATTTCAAATTTAAAATTATATTAATTACAAGAAATGATATAATTATGCAATTCTTGTTATTTATTTATTTGTTAATTTCAAATTTTGATACAGATGAATAATTTATACTATTCTTACTATTTAAAGTACAATAGATAACAAAATTATTTGAAGTTTTTAGACAGATGGATAATACCCTTGCCCCTTTGGACCTTTATATTTTTTGTTGTGCAATTAATTATAAAATCATCTTAATTACAATATAATATTTTTATTTCCAATTTTATTGATAAAAAGTACTTTATTTGGAATTTAGTCTTATTCATAATCGTTGATTTTATAATTGAATGTATTTTGAACAAGATTTATGAAAATAAATTATATATAGCATGTACATATAAATAAGAAATCATATTTCTATAAGCTTGATGTGTGTCGCTTTTTCGTATTTAGTGTGTCTATAAAACGTGCCGTGTCTTTCGTGACATGTCGTGTCGTGTCTCGTACCGTGCCATATATGTCTATTTCATCAAAGTCGGACATGACACACTTAGAATATGTCATGCCTAGCTACTCTGTCCGTGTCCGTATCTTGTTATATCGTACCACATTTGTGTCACGCCGTACAGTGTCGTGTTCAGACGAGCCATCCTCTTTTTTTAAAGGGTACTGACTAATATAAAGACAACGGGGAATTAGCTTACTTGCATACACTATATTCTATATATATCTCGCATTAACTAGTTTATTAGAGGAGCAAATTATAATTTTAGAGGAAAAACATTCATTAAAAAGATTAACTTGGCAAATTTGACAATACTATTTGAAATTAATTTCAATTTTAAATACATATATATCTGTTGATATATTGTTGGCCTGATTGATTGATTGATTGAATATTGGTTCTTTCTATAATTGAAGTATCATTTGATGTTTATCGAAAATCATTTAACAGGTACCGTAATAAATTTTAAATTTTTTAATGAACGGTGAAACTCACTTCAAATTATATTATTTGTTATGTGAATCATATAATACAATATTTATCGTACTCCAAATATTAGATTATATATTAAAAAATATATATATATTTGATTATTCTGCCTCAAAATTGTTGGAAGGAAGCTTAAAATATTTAAGATTCGTCATCTCAATAAATTCGGATATTTCACTGCAGAAAAGAATTGTTTGAAATATAACTTCATTACTTTTTTTTTTATATACGTATGTAACTTCATTACTACTCCTTATAGCGACACAGATTCAAGAATGCATTCACTGCTAGATCTAATGTGTGCCCCTTCTATATCATTGATTGATTTTATCTGTGATTGGATGTCAAGTAGACGAATTGACATCAATTTTTTATTTTACATTCAGAATGAAAAAGGGTATTGAATTATTGTTATAAAAATTAGAAAATATATGTTTTTTTAAATTATATTTTTCATGTTGATATATTAAATTTATTTTTTAAAATTATATAATTTTTTAATTTTTATTTGTCCAGTGGGTAGATTTTCTAGCACATGTACTAGTTTCTTCGGACCCAAAAAAAAAAACAAAAACAAAAAAAAACCAATTCCTTCCTCTGACGTGGCGGCTTGAATCGCATTTTTCACAAACGCCGCCCCGAAGAACCAAAAACCCTATAAAAAAAATCTCCTCCTAGCGGCCTCTCTTCCACTTTCGAAGCAGCCTTCTCAACTCTCAAGGCGCGTTGCGATTAACAAGTAATCCGTTACCATTCTTTTTGTCCGTTACTGGTACCTCTTCCCTATTTCCTTTTATCATTTTAATTGCATGTTTTCTCTGTTTTCAAAATTCAAACCGTGCGTTTATTTCTGATTAACCAAATCAACCTCGCTATTTATATTCAAAATTAATTGAGAGTTTGAGAATACTACATGTATTGTTATGTCAACCACGCCTTTCTTGCCCTTAATTTATTACTATTTTGCAAAAAAAATAATTGAGAGTACTGGCAACGTTCTGTCAACAACGCTTGTCCTGTCCTTTAATTACTCTATTAGTTGCAACAATTCATGCTACCTTTCATTGTACAACTGTACAAGTACCAATATTCTGTATTTCTTTCCCTGTCTTGTAGAACCTCTCCATATACATGTCGCCCTCTGACGATGATTCTGCCGACATCCCAGAAACTGCATCTACACGACAAGTTGAGAAAGCTGCAGGATCACATACGTTCAAGATTATGGGGTACTCACTAGAGATGGAAATTGGGAAAGGAAATCATCTCGAATCGACCACTTTTAATGTGGGAGGTTATGATTGGTCCATCCAATACTATCCAAATGGAACCCCAATGGCAGAAGATGATCAAATATCTATATTCCTTGCCCTCAAAAGTAAAGCGAAGGAAGTTAAAACTCAAGCTTCTTTTATCATTCTCAATAAAAATGGGTTCCCATTATCAGCAAACCGAGCATTCAAAGTTGCAACCTTAAATAATGATAAGAGGCCTGATTGGGGTTTTACAAATTTTGCAAAAAGATCAACATTTGAGTCAATTCTCAAGGATGATTGTCTTGTGATAAAATGTACTGTCCATGTTTTTAAAGTTCTTCCTGTAGAACCACTTTCTCCCTATCATGTTCCACCACCTGATGTACAACATCTCAGCCATCTTTTGGAGGCTGGATATGGTATGGATGTTACATTTAATGTGAACGGGCAAATATTTAATGCTCATAAGTGCATCCTTGCAGCGAGTTCTCAAGTCTTTCGGGCACAATTTTTCGGACCACTAAAGGAGAAAGCAGATGCCATCATCAAAATTGAAGATATGGAAGCTCCGGTTTTCAAGTCTTTACTCCATTTCATATACACTCAAACAGTTCCTGATTTTCAAGAGATTAATGGAAGTGAGAAGAAACACAACAGTAAGTTGATGGCTCAACATCTATTAGTTGCAGCTGATCGGTACGGTTTGGAGAAGCTAAAGATCATATGCGAGAGTATCTTATATAGTAGTGTTGACAGGAGCAATGTGGTTACCTTGTTGTCTTTATCTGAGATGCACAACTGCTTTCATCTCAAAAGAGCATGCATGAAAGTTTTAGCCTCTCCTCAAATTCTCGATGAGGTTCTAACAACTGAACAACTAAAAGTTGGTCGTTGATTTGAAGGAAGCAATTGAGAGACGGGTTGGATATAGTTAGAGGATCATGGCGATGAATCAGGTGGTGTTGATGTCATATGTAGCCAGATTGAATTAAACAGGAATCCAAATTTTACCTGAAATGTTTTAATTTAAGAATACATATTTAGTATGCTATTTCTGCTGAAATTGTATGAACTGTTGAGTACTTAGGTCTGATACTTTGACGATGCAACAATATCAAGGTTAAAGTAGTTAGCTAGAGCTTTATTGAATTATTTCAGTACAAATATCAACCTGGTGTACAGTCACCAGCAAGTTTTGTACAAATCAAAAGAATAATCCTATTCTGTGTCGTTATTTATTTGTGTCTGTGTATTGAAAATTTGAAATATGATACATTCATACAATCAACTGAGTTTGTTTGAAGAACAAGAGATGTGGTAAACACAGTTTTTAATGAAATCTTAAATCTGTTAGAGACGTATGAGTTGATCATATGGCTGTTAAATTGGCAGCCCTAGCATTCTTAAGTTTTGATTAACTAGGATTTTCAAAGTTCAAACTGGAATGTATGAGTTGATCATATGGCTGTTAACTGGGATTTTCAAAGTTCAGACCGTGTCGATTATTGTATCATCATATGTACATCAACCTAGCATTGGAAGTTTTTATTTTGTTTCCATTTAGTACTTAATGGGTGCGTTTGGATCGTTGGAAGAAAGAAGAAGAAGAAGGAAGAAGAAGAAAAAAATTATAAACAATTCAAACTCTTCACAAAGTTACACACTTCTCAATACTTCTTCCCACTTCTTCCCTTCTTCCTTTCTTCCCACACCTATCCAAACGCACCCAATAGTAATAGCAGATAAAAATATTATTAATAGCTGGATTTTAGATGTATGAATCTTGTGTGTCTATCTGCTTGTAAATAAATTGTAATATAACATTGCTAATAGTGATATTACTTTTTAATGTAATAGAATTAACTTGTGGCTGTGATTTTGTTACTTGTGAGGTTACAAAAGATTTTTTTTTTTTTTTTTTTTTAGAGAAATGACAGTGAGGTTGCAAAGATTGCCTGACAGAGTTCTTAATTTAGTCTCGATTCTCAATGAAACAGTACAGATTACAAAATTGACCGAATCCCACCAATTTAAGAGGGGAAAATTAGTTATATATAAAGACGATGACTAAACATAATATTCAGAAACAACTTTTTTTATATAAGAGGACATTTAGTGTACGCTCCAATCCACCAATTTTTAGGTTATTCTTGTCGGACTCCTAAATTTGTGTTTCTTTAATTATAAAAAGAAGAAGTATTGAGGTCTTTACAAATATCAATTCCTCCTATCTTTCCTCGCCAAAACCCTAACAGCCTCCTTTCTTTAATTCTATCTAATACCCTAGAGCTAGTCATTCAGCAAGCAATAGGATAACAACTATCAAGTATCAACATCCATGTCAATATCAACCATTGATTCCACCGACATGCCAGAAACTGCCTCTACATTACGAGTTGAGAAAGTTATGGGATCGCATTTGTTCAAGATTTCGGGCTACTCACTACAAACGTACAATAGAAAGGGCAAACACCTCGAATCAGCCACTTTTAGCGTGGGAGGTTATGATTGGTCAATCCTTTACTATCCAAAAGGAAAAACAGGGACAGAAGATGATGACACATCCATTTTCATTTACCTCAAAAGTGAAGCCAAACGCGTTGAAGCTCAATGTAGTTTTGAATTTCTCAATCAAGACAAAAAAATGCTATCAAAAAAGGAAGCAACCTCAGTTTACACCTTCACTAGTGAAGAGGCTGACAAACAAGTTAATGGCTTTCCAAAATTTCTGAAAAGATCAGCGTTTGAGTCAGTTCTGACGGATGATTGTCTTCTAATAAGATGCACTGTCACTGCTTTTAAAGCATTTCCTGTAAAAGTAGAAACAGTTTTTCCCCTTATTGTGCCACCACCTATAGACTTACAACAACTCAGCCATCTTTTGGAGGAAGCATATGGTGCAGATGTTACATTTGAAGTGAATGGGCAAATATTTAATGCTCACAAGTGCATCCTCGCAATGAGATCTGAGGTCTTTCGAGCACAATTATTCGGACCGTTGAAGGAGAAATCAGGTACCATCATCAAAATTGAAGACATGGATGCTCCAGTTTTTAAGTGTTTGCTTCATTTCATTTATTTTGAAACGATTCCTGAGTTTGAAGAGATAAATGGAAGTGAGAAGAAACATAACTTGGCTCAACACTTATTGGTTGCAGCTGATCGATATGATTTGGACAGGCTAAAGATTCTATGCGAGAATATCTTGTATGACAGTATTGACAGGAGCAATGTGGTTGCCTTGTTGTTCTTAGCTGAGAGGCACAACTGCGTTCAACTCAAAGCAGCATGTTTGAAACTTCTAGGCTCTCCTGAAATTTTAGCTGAGGTTGTAGCAAAGGAACAATTTCAAAGTTTTGTGCAAAACAGTGTTTTAAATATCAAACCGGCGGATGAAGCAGTCAAGCTACCGATTCAGCGGTTTAAATGGTTGGACCAGTTGATAAATTGGCGGCGGGAGAGGGCACAGGGCAGTGCAATTGGCCGACAGTTTACAAAACTTGTTAGACCTTCTGGAGGTCCAAGACGGTACTTAACACAATGTTTCAAAGTGACCACTTGATTTATAAGAATTGATTGAGAAATAGTTTTAAAGCTTTCCATGATGTTTCTTTTTAACTTTTGTAACAATTTTCAATGATGAGTTATTGAGTGTTTGCAGGGCAGATACGAACCAAGTTAGTATGTTACAACATACATTAATGATATAATCTGACCCTTGTTTTATTACACTTCAACAAGAAAAATCTAATATAAAATATATTTGGTGCCCAAAAATTGTTGCAAGCATACAAGATAGTAAGATACCATGTAAAAAGAAAAGAATCAAGCAACAAAATAAAAAATATATTAAGAATAACTTTAAAATATATAGTACTCATGTAGCAGCGTGGTAACAGCAGAGGGTAAAAGGGTAATATTTAAATTGTCATGCACACCATGAATTAATTTAACTCACCATCATAGGAAAATAACTTTCGTTTTCTTTGCTGCTCTCAAGGTCCTGACCAATGACTCAAAGATTTACTCTAATTGTTATAAAGGATTCTGTAGTAATTAATTGTATTAAGTTACATTTAAATAATTGTATTAAAATTTCACGTTTAAGACAGTTTATTATTATAAATCCAAATCAATTATCGGCATTCATTTGTTAAACAGTTTGTTTATCTCTTGCCTACAAAAAGAAAATTTATTTGATACTCCATGTAGCTTTGGCCTAACATTTTAAAATTGACAGTGACAACTCGCATGTTTGAAATTTCTAGAAACAAATAGTTTATCACTGGGAGATCTATGGGCGACCATCTACTAGTATTTTCAGAAAACATCAGATTTTCATATTGTCACAAGATAAAATTTATATGTAATAATAAAGTTATTAAAGTATGAATCAATGTAACAGAGGAGTTGCTTCCTTTGAGAAAACATCAGATCTTTGAACGGAGAACTGGTGGAGTTGGTTCCTTTGAGACAGTTGTTTCTCAGATACAGAGGTTTTTAGATTCGAAGTTTGTAATGCAGTGCCTAATCAGGGAAGAAGAAAAGATACAGTAAAACTCAATTCAAAATGTCATTATTATATTATACTCCAGTGTGTTATGCAAATTACAATTACATCTTTCTTTCTTTTTTTTCTTTTTTTTGTATCCTTCATAAGTTCGCTATTATCTAAGTCGTTGTAACAGAGGGTATCTCTAAGAGAAGGTGCTTTCTGCTCTGATTCTGGTAAGGAGGTGTGAGTCTTCATGTGCCCGTTGATGATTATCCAGTGTTCAATCTGTAGGACCTCTCAGTGATTATGTAATTATATTGAAACAGGTACCGAGAGTAATTTTAGATAGAACGTTCACATCCGGTGAATTTATGCTCAAATTGATAAACTTGAGTGTACTGAAATGAGTTTTATAAATTTTGGAGTTGATTTGATAGTAGATCAAGTTGTCAACAGATGAATGAACATGGTTAACTATCACTAATTAATTCAAATACGTTCATAATTTAGTCATTTAATCAAGTATCAAATCGACTCTAAATTTTATAGAACTTATATGCAAGTGCATCGCCCGTAAAATTGAACAAGATTAACAGTTTGAATTCAACATTTAAATTTTTTTATTTTTTATTTTTAAAAGAAAAGAAAATGATTGTTTGGTACACCGTACATTCCTTTTAAGGACTGTCAAGGATCTAGATTGGGCCGAATTGGTATTAACGTGAGTGGTTGTATAATCAGGGGAATTGATCCGGACACCCCACGATTAAGTCTGAGCACCCCTATATTTCTTAAAAGGACAAAATTAACCTTTTCATTCGAACACCTTCATTGAATCAAAAAACTCAATTCCCTTTCTCGTTCAGAACACCCCGCTCCAATTCCCTCTATGCTTTTTTTTTTTTGTACCTTCAATCCTCTCCAATAGTTTAAACGTGCGATCGAGAGGAGATTGCTAGGTTATAGTGGTTTGTCACTAGCCTAGTGTTGTAAGAGGCAAATGTAAGTGCCCTGCCAATTTTGTTTGGGCTACATGAGAAATGAAGCAGTAGTACATCGAAGAAGAAGAGTCGTAGCTAGAGACGTCGACGATGCGAAGTCTAGAGCAACGTGGGATATTAGCGAAGGAGACAAAGCTGAAGTTTTTACTTTCTTAATCTTTTATTTTAGACATTACTTCTTCTATCCTTTCTATTTTCCTTGAATTTGCTTGGTTTGAGGAGCCACTAACATTAATGGTTGAATATCGTTCAATGTTCTTAGTCTGTTTGTAGAGCTTATCAATTTAATATGCAATTATTTTCCTTGTAGATGATGGTTGCTTGTCGAATATGGTAAGCTATGTAATTATGTTTAAACTTGTAGGGGCAAATTCGTCTTAAGGAGTGTTCGGACTAAGTAACGGGGTGTTCGAATCAATTCCCTATAATCAGGGCCTAGAGTTCTTATGCTCAAATTAGTAAAGAAGGAAAATTAAAAAAAGAAAACAATCCGGTTCCGGTGGGAGTGTGGTGTGCCTTGTGAGCTTGGGATCCTACGAGATATTGATATCTAATTTGTTGTTAGTTTAATTTTAGTATTCTTTTTTTAAAATTTTGGTGGGATTTCTAAATTTACCTTCAAATGTAGTATAGATAAAGTAAATACCAAAAAAATAGAAAGAAATATTAAGTTCTCTGAAAATATCAACTCTTTTCTTTTTTTTTTCTTTTTTTTTTAATCCCAAAAACCCTCCTTACAAGTAACAACCCTCGCAGGTACCTAGTCAATATTACACATTACATTCCTCCGTCTTGTAGAGCCTCTCTAAATCCATCATGTCACTATCACCCGATGATTCCTTTGACGCGCCAGAAACGGTCTCCACGCTAGGATTTGAGAAAGTTACGGGATCTCATCTGTTTAAGATCATGGGTTACTCATTACATAAGGACATTGGAATCAATGAGTACCTCGAATCGGCCACTTTTGAAGTTGGAGGTTATGATTGGTCGATCGGATACTATCTAAATGGAGACAGCAGATCCAAATATGATCAAGCGCCCATTTTCGTCTGCTTCAAATGTAAAACGGAGATTGTTAGAGCTCAAGCTTGTTTTATGATTGTTAACGAAAATGGAGATCAGTTATCAGACAGGATAATAACTGATGTGCACAAGCACCAAATAAAGAATCAGGGTTTTGGTCTTCCAGATTTTGTGAAAAGATCAGAGGTTGAGTCGTTTCTTAAAGATGACTGTCTTTTAATAAGATGTATTGTCACTGTTTTTAAAGCTGTTCCTGTAAAAATTGAACCAGCTTTTCAAATTCTTGTGCCACCACCTGACACACAACAACTCAGCCATCTCTTAGTGGATGGATATGGTGCAGATGTTACATTTGACGTGAACGAGCAAACATTTAATGCTCACAAGTGCATTCTTGCTGCAAGATCTCTGGTCTTTCGGGCACAATTTTTCGGACCATTGAAGGAGAAGTCAGATACCATTATCAAAATTGAAGAGATGGAAGCTCATGTTTTCAAGTCGTTGCTCCATTACATATACTCTCAAACAGTTCCCGAGTTTGAAGAGAGAAATGAAGGTGATAAGAAACACAACACTGAACTGGCTCAACATCTACTGGTTGCAGCTGATCGATATGATTTGGAGCGGCTAAAGATAATATGTGAGAGTATCTTATATGGTAGTATTGAGGCAGGCAATGTGGTTGGCCTGTTGTCTTTAGCTGAGATGCACAACTGCATTCATCTGAAAACAGCATGTTTGAAATTCTTAGCCTCTCCTGAAATTCTGCGTGATGTGGTAGCAAGTGAACAATTTCAGTGTGTATTAAACCAGTCAAGCTACCTGTTCAGCGGATTAACTGGTTGTGGGCCAACCGGTGGTCCTGTATGATTTTCTTTTTGTATTTTTCTCTACCGTAATAATGGTTCTTAATATGTTGACTGTGTCTAGGACTGATGAAGCTTGACAACTTGCGCTAAAGATGACATATGTACCCAAGTTATATTGCACTTCAAATATATAATTAATTAAGCAACTAGAAACACTAAACATATTTTCCATTAATTTAGTTTACATTTTTTTTTTAGAATCTTATTTCTTTCAATTACAAATTTGAAACCTTCTTTTTCATTTTGTTAATGCAAATAATTCATTGTAGAGTCTTTTCTTTCATTTTAACAAATTTTCTAATATCAGCTAGATTTTATTGTACCATCTCCTGGTTTCTTTTAACTCGACTCGATAGTGTGTTCCTAATTTCATTATAGAATTTAATCCAAACAATCAATCACAACAATCAACTACTAACGAATTTACAATTTCATTATTCTACACACAAGTAAAATTACATGCAAATTACTCTCCGCGCGCATACTAAAAAAAATGTTCGCAACACCTTTCCAAATTAATATTGTAAAATCTTAAAAATAAAAAAAAATTATGGACTTATTATTGACCTTATAAGTCGAAAATGATTTTAAATCTGTCAGACACTAAAATAAAATAATATTAAAGACAATGCCGCTCCATATCTCTAAGTAATCAAACGAGATCTCGATCCTCCCACGCATGATGGTGCAGCGCACCATCTCCCACTGGTTGTTCTAATCTAGACGGTCCCTAAAAATACCGAATGTAAGGCCCAAAAAAATATAACCGTCTAAATCAGATTGGACGGTGGAGATTGCTACACCATCTCCCACTGTCCGATCTAATCTGAACGATCCCTAAAAAATATCGAATTGTAAGATCCAAAAAAATATAATCGTCTAGATCAGATCGGACAATGGAGATTGTATGTTACACGTCCCGGCAGGACGGGATAAGGATTACTTTATAAAAAATCATCATTACTATAATTGGTCAAGTCAAAAAAGCTGGCTAAACTCAAAAAGTATTAAATATCATGATGCGTCTATCACCGAGTTCAAAGTTCTTTCCCCAACCCAATCCCTTGGTTGTTTTTTCATTATTTTTTATTGTAAAATCACCATTTGAATTTATTTCTATAGAATTTGGATAATTTTATAAAAATATAATTAAGCTAGAGTTATCGGAAAATAAAACTAAAAAAGCTCTATATACCATGTTGAATTTATTCGTTCATAATACAAATTTTCTTATTTTCACAAAATAATACAATTTCAATCACTATAAATATAAAATTTACAATATACAAACCATAATATAATGTAAAAAAATTATAATTTTATAAATATATATTAATATGCATAATTTATAAATATATATTGACATGTAAAAATATTATATTTGTATAGTATATAGGAGTTTAGCTATGGTGAGTCACGACTCAAAAACTCCTAGATCTGATTCAAAATGACCGATCCAAACTGTCCAATATGATCTCCCTATTGAAATCTCTACCCAGACCAAATTTTATATTTTTAAAAAATTTTAAGTATTTTTTCGGATTTTTAAAACTGTTGTTTTTTAACGGTTCAGAACTAATTAGATTAACGATTTTCTAAAATTTTAAAATAAATACTTACAAATTTTGAAACAAATATAAAATTTGGTCTGTATGGAAATCTTAATAGGGATATCGTATTAGATGGTTTGGATCGGTAATTTTGAACCAGATCTAGGAGTTTTAAGCGCAACTCACAGACCCTTGGTAAGTCCCGACTCACCATAGCAAAACTCTAGTATAGTTATATATAATACATTTTTTAATTTGATTTTATGATCATTTATTTTTATTTTATAAATATAAATGCATAAAAAGCAAGGACTAAATTGAAAAGGTGTAAGAATAAAATACAATGGCCAAAAGCTAATATCGTTGTTTGAAACCTCGTAAGCATTTGTTTATTGTTATTATAGTAGGATAAAATACCTTTATACGTGTGCAAATAATGAAATATAATAATGTTAAATAATAAAAATATTTTACTCAATCTACCAGCGACACAAATAAGTATGTCATTCAATTTGTTTTTTTATTAGACTAAAACCAAAATATATTGTTGGTTCGTTTGGCGATTGGTATCCAATCACAGATCAAATCGATCAAACGACAGAAACACATGTTTACATACTAGATCTAGCGTCTAACACCTCCTCCATCCGTGCTTTTATAATAGTAGAGATTTTTTTTTTTTTGTTAATGTTGAACATTTAGAATACGATATTAGTCAATTTTTGAATTTTCAAAGTCTAACATTAGCTTGAGATTTTGTAAGTCCAAGAATGTGATGACAATTCAAAATTGAATTTATCGATAATATCTTTCAAATTCTGATTAATTAAAATAATATTAATATTTTTAATAATTTGGGATATTTAGCTAAGGTTAAATTAAAGAGAAAGAGAAATGTGCAAATTCCATATGTTTGAGTCCATCAATTAAAACGCGTCCATTAAATTGTGCGGCGGCTCAGCTGTTCATTATTTACCAATCAAAATTTGATGATTTAATAATCTTAAAAATCAGCGAGAATTAATTTAATGGAATGACGATTTGAATATATATTGGAAAAGTTGGTGTTTGTGTCAGGCGACGAGATATGCTAGTAATTCTCAAATCTTCTCAATTTAGAAACTTATTCCCTGCTTTTAAATTCGAGAATTTAACTTTAAACCTTAAATTTTATTAATTAAGGATATTTACCCGTCCCCTCTCTGGTACCTCTCAAAAATATATGCATGGCGTTCTCCCCCTGACATCCAGGTTGAATCAAATGGAGAAAAAAAAAATAATGCAAATTTCCTATATTTGAGGCAACTATTGAACGCATTTAATCGATCTCAAATATGATAATGATGATGATGATGATGGAGAATTTAAAGGGACACTGCCACACTGGCCTCGATTTACCAGAAGTCTGAATTTCATTTATTATTCTTTTCATTTTTTCAATGGAAATTAAAATGGGAACATAAAAATCCTCTTTGATGCAAACGCTCATTAATGGAAATACATGCATCGGCTCCAGAAAACTAACTTTCCAATTCTTGGTAATCCGTGTAGTGAACAAGAAATTCAAACGATATTATTTCCATTATATAAATAATAGGGAGCAACCTTCCAATGGGTACCAAGGATCAATATTAATTCTAAATTTCTTTTCCTGTGATATACTACCTCTCTATATACATGTCTATGTCACTCTCCGACGGTGATTCTTCTAACATCCCAGAAACAGCCTCCACACTACGAGTTGAGAAAGTAACGGGATCACATCTGTTCAAGATTATGGGCTACTCTCTACAGACGGACATTGCAAAAAAAAAATTCCTAGAATCAGCCACTTTTAGTGTGGGAGGTTATGATTGGTCCATCCATTACTATCCAAATGGAGTAAAGTCAACAGAAGAGGATTATACATCTATTTTCGTTTTACTCAAAAGTGAAGCTAAGTACGTTAAAGCTCAACCTAGTTTTATCATTCTCAATGAAAACAGGAACCCGCTATCAGCAAGGCTAACAACCGAAGTTTACACCTTCACTAGTGATAATAAGGACAGTTATGGTTTTCCAAAATTTGTGAAAAGATCAGCATTACAGTCGCTGTCGGGTGATCTTAAGAATGATTGTATTGTCATAAGATGTACTGTTACTGTTTTTAAAACATTTCCTGTAGAAGTGGAACCGGCTTTTCCCCTTCCTGTGCCACCACCTGACATGCAACAACTCAGTCATCTCTTGGAGGCTGGATATGGAGCAGATGTTACATTTAAAGTTAACGGGCAAAGATTTAATGCTCACAAACATATTCTTGCAGCGAAATCTCAGGTCTTTCTGGCTCAATTTTTCGGACCGTTGAAGGAGAACAAAGATAAAATCATCAAAATTGAAGATATGGAAGCTCCGGTTTTCAATTCCTTGCTTCATTTCATATACTCTGAAACAGTTCCCGAGTTTGAAGAGGTTAGTGGAAGCAAGAAGAAACACAACAATGAATTGGCTCAACATCTATTGGTCGCTGCTGATCGATATGATTTGGATAGGCTGAAGATTATATGCCAGAATATCTTATATGGTAGTATTGACAGGGGAAATGTGGTTGCCTTGTTGTCTTTAGCTGAGATGCACAACTGCATTAATCTAAAAACAGCATGTTTGAAATTTATAGCCTCTCCTGGAATTCTCGGCGAGGTTACAGCAACCGAACAATTTCAATGCTTAGTTAGAAATCACCCCCTGATTTTGAAAGAACTGTTGGACAAATGGGTTCTCTAGTTAGAATGATAATCTCTTATAATTTTTATATGGAACTTTTTAATTAAGAATTTAATTATTAAATTCTATTTGGAATAAATTCTATTTAATTAAGAAATCAATTTGCGGATACCCGAATCAGTTGCTTATAATATGCACTTTTAACCATTCGAATTTTCCAATTTGTCATATTGTTCCTTTCATTATTCCATAACAACTCAAAAAAATTCAATGATCAAGTGTTCATATCATTGATCTTCTTTTTTAACTTTAGTTTGACAATGTGAGGGTGTTTTCAGGATACCATAAATCCTATATATCATCATCACTCGTATTTCATTTTATGATAAACATGAATTATCCCATCCTCTCACAGTTGGAACTGATATAGGAGATACACCACTTAAGCTAGCAATTGGAAAGTTACTTCATCCTAATAGATTGTCATTTTTTTTTTACCCCGTATAAGGCGGGGATATGAAATGAAAGCAAGAGGGCACACGGGAATTATGATCACATATTAGTAATCTATTTTTACTATTTTAAAATTTCATTAAATTAAATTAAAACTAATAAAAAGGGTTTACATCTCAATTTAAACATGATTAGAGGGTTTATATCTGGATTCAGAAAATTTAGGGATTTATTTTTGGATCGAGATGATGCTAATTTCAAACTCAAATTTAGAAAGAATTAGAAAAACAGATGCTTCCAATTTGGGAGAAGTGAGAACTTATTTGAAAAGTTATTCGTGGAACTTTTTAAATTAGGAAATTTAATTATTAAATTCTATTGATCAAGGATATTTGCGGCTAACCGATGTTGGTTATACTAAATATAACGTAAATATATATTAAGCTTTCCAAGAAAAAATATATGGTTCTTTCTATAATATTATCCGTCCAAAACTCTAGCAAACTTCTAAGGTACCAAGTATAAATATCTTAAATTTCATTATCCCAGAGACAACATACAAAGTACAAGAATTTAATACTTCATTCGCCTTCCCGTAGAACCTCTTTTAATCTCCGCTGCCTACAAAGTACAAGCTTTTAACGTTCAGTCAAACAATGTCCCTCTCCGCACCAGAAACAGCCTCTATACTACGATATGAGGAAATGGTGGGATCACATTTTTTCTACCCAACGGAGAAGTGCAATGGAAAAGGGGAGTTTATTGAATCGGACACTTTTAACGTGGCAGGTTATGATTGGACGATACAATTCTATCCAAATGGAGACACAAGGGCAGAAGAGGGTCATACATCCATCTACCTCCACCTCAAAAGTGAAGTGGCGCAGAATGTTCTAGCTCAACCTACTTTTATAATTCTCAATCAAAACGAACAACTATTGTCAGTATACCGAGCAGCCGAGGTTTACACCTTTATGGGAAAAACTGACAGTATTGGTTTTATCAACTTTGTGAAAAGATCAGCGATTGAGTCAGGTCTCATGGATGATTGTATTTTAATAAGATGCATTGTCACTGTTTTTAAGCCTCGTCTTGTAAAAGCAGATCTGGGATATCACATTCCTGTGCCACCTTCCGAGTTCAAACAACAAATCATCAGTCTATTGGAGAATGGCAATGGAGCAGATGTCACGTTCAAAGTAAACGGGCAAACATTTAACGCTCACAAGTTCATTCTTGCAGCGAGATCTCAAGTCTTTGAGTCACTATTTTTTGGACCATGTAAGGAGGAATCAGATACCGTCATCGAAATTGAAGATATCGAAGCTCCGGTTTTCAAGTCATTGCTTCATTTCATATACTCGGATACAGTCCCTGAGTTTGAAGAGAGAGATGACAATAAGAATAATCATAACAGTAAGTTGATGGCACAACGTCTATTAGTTGCAGCTGATCGATACGGTTTGGAGGGGCTAAAGATGACGTGCGAGATGATCCTATATGGTATAATGGACAGCAGCAATGTGGTTGAGCAACGGGTGAATTTATGTAGAAATTATTAATTTCCCATTATTTCTTTGTTAATATTTTTCTCAACTGTATCCAAGTGGTGTCAATGTTGAATGGCCGCATATTCCAGGAGAGAAAAAATGGCATTATTCTTTGTTTCCCTTTTTATCTTCAGATTTTATCTAAGGGCTTAGTCCAGAACGTGAGGAATTAATGAATCCATAAGGACTTTAGTTTTCTTGACTTTTTTTCATTAATTTTTCTAAAAGTTTCTTATGATTGCATCAAGGAAAAAACATCTGTACCGGACTGTGTTATATTACTCTTCAAACAAGCAATTCAAAAACAATTAATTCAACTCATATTTGATCTGATAAATATTATATCAAGCATATAAGATGCTTATGTAATAGAGAAAAGAAACAAGAAAAAAAAAAGATAAATAAAATAAAATAAGATAAACTTAAAAAACAATTTACTTATACTAATGGGAGACCTAAAACTACTAGAAAATTTACTTATACTAATATACAATTTTATGTGGAATATTGGGTAGGTCTAACAGATGAAGAAACAAAGCAATTCCTTAAGAATTGGCTGCCACAAGATTGGAATGAAATACCAATTCAGATGCAGGCGCCAGAGGAGGCACCAGTAGTAAAAATGTCAAGTGATGATTTGTGGAAAGGATGCAATATGGGATAATTGGTAGAGGCGGCAAGTTGAGAAAGCTCAAGTAGCAATTTTTAGAAGAACCCAGGGGCAACAGTACATGAACAAAATAGACTTTTGTGTTTTCCAGTTATTTGCTAATCGTTATACGTTTTGTACTAATGAGTATGTATGTTTGGGTTTTTTGTTTCAAATAAGGTAGGGAAATTCGTGGTAAAAAGAAAGGTTAAATCTTATAACGCTTGTATGAAGTTTAGTTGTTTGTGTGTATAACTTTTGTTTCTAGTAATCAATGGACTTTTTTCAAAAAAAAAAAAAAAACTGAGGGATTAATAATTGTTACAGACTTGGAATAGATGAGTCAACAACAACTAACAAACAAGATGCAATAGGTTAGAAAAGAAATCCCACATATGAGTCGAATTGTTAAATTGTTGAAACTATTTAAATGAATACGATTAATTTGTAAACTTTTAAGAAACAGAAACAAAAAACAAAATTATTTATAAAACATGTTGTCTCTAAGGGCGGCTTAAACAAGATTTAGCGGAAGCAACTAAGGTTATAGACCGGTTTGGTATGAACTATCCTAATATAATTTAATTGGTACCCAACAATGGACAAGCACACACAAGCAATTCAAGTATAGCAAGAAACTAAGAGAGAAATTGAACACACGATATGATTACAGAGTTTCGACCCGCTAGTAAAGGCTAGTCTTAGTCGTACATTTCCGGAAATTTCGCTACCACGAAAGGGCGCGTTCCGTTCAATTACAATAAGAACGGATCTACAGTTTCGAACCGAATCATCTCGTCACAAGGACACTCGAGGTGGATCGGCCTAACTCAAATGGCACAACGACCCCAAAGGAGAAGAGCTATGAACCTATTCCAACCTACAACTAACGACAATGTTGGGGCGGTGGTGTTTGAGGCTACTAAATCTCTCAAGATGATCTAGCTATAAAAAGCTCAAGTGGGAGAGTATCATTGTGCTCAAAGGCTCAATTCTGGTCAAATTTTGCAAGGCCAACCTCTCCCATGAGAGATGATAAGGGGTGGATATATATAAGACTCGAAAGGAGCAGTTTACCAGCAAAAACTGGACATGGCATTGTACAACGCTGAATAGCGTTGACAACGTTACATATGACCGTTGTAAATTCCAACGGCTCTTTTAAAATAGCCATTGGTCTGTCAGAGCGTTGTGTAACGCCATAGCCAAAGGAGAGCTCCGACAATTCCGTTGGAATATGTCATAGCGTTGTGCAACACTGAATAGCGTTGCACAACGTTAGAATGGAGACAAAGGGAACAACTCTGACAGATTCAACAAAGCGTTGTACAACATTATATACTGTCACACAACGCTAACGTTACACAACACTAAATGACGTTGTCAAACGCTTCTCGCAACTTTGCACGTTAAAATGGTTGTTTACATGGGTTTTGCATGGGTTGTGCATGAAATAGCGTTGTTTGAACAGCGATGCAGCGCTTTTTGAACAACACAGCAAACTTGCATCACAGAAAACTTGGAATTTTTGTGGTGTTATGCAACGTTATATGCCGTTGCACAATGGTACTCAAGGCGTAGTGCAACTGTAAAGGGCGTTGCACTACGCTCTGCCTCAAGTACACATGAAATTTTCCAAATCTTTAACTAGAGCGTTGTACAACGTTGTTGCTCAGCGTTGTGTGACACTATTCAACGTTGTACGACGCTGGGTCACTGAAAATCGGATTTTGCTGGTATATTGAGTTTTTCTGCTATCTAGACCATTTCAAGGATAAATAAGGACTAAAGTATACCTTCTATCCTAGTCTAAACTTGCCTACGAGCTCTGTAAAGACTTGATCTTGATCTTGCGCGCTCAAAGCGTTTATACAAGTCTTCATAATTTGCATCTTCCTCCTATAAAACTCAAATAAGATTGTCAAATGCCAAACGATATTGTTTTGTAATCGACAAACCTAAAGACGTTTATGTGACAGTTTTTTCGTTATTCTCCCCCTCGAAGGAATTTCTCGGGAAAAATGGAAACATAACCTTAGATTCATCTACTTTAAGGTTCGATCTCTAAAGCGGGCATCTCTCGAAACAAGAGAATCCTAACAATAGTCGCTTCTTAAAGAGGTTTCTTGATATAGCGGGCCCTTTCTTTCCAATAGGCGCAAGGCTCTAGTGTTAATTATCTTGTAGTTGCCTACGGAAATCTCTGATTAAGGGACGTAAAGGGTATCGACGTAATGGGCTAAGAAAAAAGACTTATGAAGTACAATTATTTTCCTTAATAATGACTTAATTGACGGTACCAAACCTAATTGACGGGACCCAATTAAAGATCCCTAAAAGACTTTTGAGCTTGGACCTCTATTGAAAAAGGAAGAAAAAAGGATTTGATTTTGGTTTTGGAAGAGGTTTTCGTTTGAAAGGAGAAATTTTCACTTTGAGTCGTTTTGGAGTTGTTTCTAAGTTGTTCTAAAGTCGTTTTGGAGTCGTTTGATAAGCTCTCGGGGCTATGATTGGCCTTCTTCTGAGAGTGAAAGGAGTTTTACAACCTTCGGGGTATTTGGCGCATTTTTGCGAAAGTTGGTTCTTTTACAACCCTAGGGACCATCTTGATCGGTCTTCTTAATAAGAGTTGGTTCTTTAACGACCCTAGGGACCATCTTGATCAGTCTTGTTAATAAGAGTTAGTTCTTTAACGATCCTAGGGACCATCTTGATCAGTCTTCTTAATAAGAGTCAGTTCTCGGGACCATCTTGGGCGGTCTTCTTGTGAAAACAAAAGAGGTTTTACAACTTTCGGAACATTTGACGCCTTTGAGCGAAACTTGGTTCTTTTACAACCCTAAGGATCATCTTGATCGGTTTTCTTAAAAAGAATTGGTTCTTTAACGACCCTAGGGACCATCTTGATCGGTTTTCTTAATAAGAGTCGGTTCTCGGGACCATCTTAGTCAGTCTTCTTGTGAGAACAAAAGGAGTTTTATAATCTTCGGGGCCTCTTGGGAGGCCTTTCGGCGAAAGTTGGTTCTTTTACAGCCCTAGGGACCATCTTGATCTGTTTTCTTAATAAGAGTTGGTTCTTCAACGACCCTAGGGACCATATTAGTCGGTCTTCTTAATAAGAGTTGGTTCTCGGTACCATCTTGGCCGGTCTTCTTGTGAGAACAAAAGGAATTTTACAGCCTTCGGGGGTTCATGGACGGCCTTTCAGCGAAAGTTGGTCCTTTTACAAACATAGGGACCATCTTGATTGGTCTTGTTAATAAGAGTTGGTTCTTTAAAGACCCTAGGAACCATCTTAGTCGGTCTTCTTAATAAGAGTCAGTTCTCGGGACCATCTTGGGTGGTCTTCTTGTGAGAACAAAATGGAATTCTTTGGATGAGAGGGCCCGTAAGAATTCAATTTCTAAGTCATCTAAGGTTGATCTCAACCCTAGCGAGAAACTTTTCCTCAAACGTAGAAGTTTTGGCTTTGACTTTGGGTTTCGTGTTTGGACTTTTAATTTTGATGTTTTACTTGGGATATTGGTGATTTTTATTCACTTTGGCATTTTGCACTTTTGACTTTTAGAAAATCCTTTTTGGATTTTGAAAGCACCTATCCTTGAAAGTACTTAATATTGAGAATATCATTCTTAAAATCACTTAGACTTTTGAAAATATCTCTAATCGAGTATACTTAGCTTTTCAATGTAGTATTAGCTTTAGAAATTTTACAAATGAATTTATTAATTTTCTAATTTATTAATTTTCTAATGTTTATAAAAAGATATTCTAAAATAAAAATACTTCAAAAATACAAAAGGCCAATACCTTGATATAATTTCATATCAGAGTATAAATGAATTTGGTTTATTTCGATTCTTAGAATTTTATTAATATTTTATTTACAATTTTATAGTTTGGTACTATTTTTGACGAATTTTCAAAGTTTTTGTTTATTTGCTAAATTTTCTATTGGGCCACGTCATCAAGGTTGCTGAGGTGGCATCGACTGGGTTTGTTGAGTTGTCGAGAGAGGTCCTTGTTTGAATTATGTTTGGGCTTGATGCTGGGCTCCATCTTGGGCTTAAGCTTCTTCATTCTAACATTTCATCACTTAACAGAAGTCGATCACATGGGTTCTGCGACTGTGCTGCCACAAAGGATCATAAGGCCTCTAGCGCGCTGAGTTTCGAACAGAAATGGAGACGGGTTTCGCGAGTTAGCGGGTTTGGCTCCGACATCATTTCCAGCCATCGCAACTGACGAAGTGAGTACCCACGACATCGCAACAGACGGTGGCCTCCGTTGGTTGTGCGTCGTCCCAGAAATTAGTAGCAGACTTTTATTTAGTTTAGACCCTAAAAGTTTTGTTTTCATGTTTCCGGCGATCGTCGCCGTCGCAGCCGTCAGGACGGACTCCGTTAGAACCACAACGGGACAGAGAATATGAATTTTCATTCAATTTACTTTGCTTTTCCCTAGGACTTAGGAACGACAGACAACATTTATTTGATCCCAGTAATAAGTATAAGTGTTATGAGATGATCAGTGAATGAGATATGAATTGGTACCGAAATTAAAGGGACAAGATGATATAAAATTGAGTATTTTACCAACGCATTATAACTGATTCCTATGGCTAATCCTCGATCACTTTATTATGTACACCAAACGTACTTTTTTTGCAATTTGTATCAATTGAACTCTAAGAACTAAAGTGGGCATTAGGCTACATACTCATTATTTACACATCCTATCATATCTTAGGGACCAAAGTGATCAAATGAAGATTAACAAAGTTACTTAATTACAAGGTCAAGAAAAGACAATTTTTTGTTCATTGGCCTTATGTTAACAGATCAGGGATAGACCAGACACCATCATTTTATTCATAAAACTTTGACATGTCACAACCTTCATGTACACCTGACAAGTTACAAGCATGAATTCCTTTTCTTTTGGTCATGACGTTCTGACTAGGCAGGCCATACTTAATTTTTACCACTTAGCCTTCATTATCTTGTATAATTACGACCAAGGCAACCAATCATCATTTAATCATATAATCCCAGTGCCATCCTAGAATAGTAAGTGTAGAACATTCTCACCTTCAGTTTCAGTTGAACTGAGTTGCAGTCTGACTCTTACATGATTCACATACAAGACTAATAGTCCTTTTCTAAAGTGGATACCTTAAAATACAATTTCCTGACTAACAATATATCATCTCTGGACAATATCACCAACAGGTCCTTTAAATTCTATCAATTCTCAAGTATGGGATAATTATGAAGATTAAAAGCCTAATTGAAAGAGTTATGGTCAGGTCATGGAATTTCGTAATAAGAACCTTCACTACTTCAAATTATCATCTAATTTACATATCTTAAAAGAACTGAACTTGACAGCTCCAAGAAACAGTATTAACCTGAGGGGAGCACTCAATTAAGGATTTTACAAAGAGGACCCTAATATCTATTCTAAATGAAGTGGCCCCAATAAGAAAATTTTGAAAACTCAACTCTCTTGAAGATTTGGTTTAATTATATATTTGAATTAATACAACAATCAGATTCATAGTTGAACCTTTTTATGTTAAATTAAGATTAAAATGCGCTATACCTCTGAGGCATTGTTTGGATCAATAAATTAAGAAAATAAATTTTGTTCTTATCATGGTAAGTAGTTACTTCAGGACGTACATGTCACTGTAAAAATTCTTTTTGCCTTCTGCTGGTGCTGTTGTTGTTGCAGGAGTCTCTGTCTTTTGAAGTTTATCTTATTTTATATTATATGTCACTCTTTGTTCGTTTTTTCTTTATTACATGATAATTTGTATGTCGGTAACTATCCTTTTAATTTTTTTTGCATCAAACACGGTTACATGAGGTTTTTTGGGTTGCCTTCGTAAAGTGTGATATAACACTGGTACAGATATCAATTTTATCTTTAATCTTTAATGCAAAAAAGGAGGGAAAAAAAAAAAAGACAAGTAAGCTTCTTATCTGTCACAGCATACGTTCAACATTAACCATGAACACAGTTGAAAAAATAAAATAGAAAGAATAGGAAATTGTCACTCTCTGGATTTTTCTTTTTTTAATTTCCTCTTTTCTTTTCATTGTGAACAAAACCTGACATTACATTTATAACACCCATTGTGCCACAAACAAATAGCAGATAGACTAAACTAATCCCACAAGAAAATATTACAGCTTTCTATTAGATTCAACCCGTTTGTCGAGCAGTTCCTTCAAAATCAAGGGATAAGTTTTAGCTTTCCACTCTCAAAAAGCTGGGGTATAATTCCAGGAGTGGCTAAAAATTTGAAACATGCTGTTTTTAGATTGATGCAGTTGTGCATATCAGCTATAGACAGCAAGGCAACCACATTGTCCTTATTAATACTACCATATAATATATCTTCGCATATTATCCTTAGCCTCTCCACATCATATCTGTCAGCAGCCACCAGCAAATGTTGAGCCAAATTGTTTTTCTCCTCACTGTCATTCATCTCTGAAAATGCTGGAATTGTTTCAGAGTATATGTAGTGAAGCAACTCCTTGAAAACCACAGCCTCCATATCTTCAATTTTGATGATGGTATCTGTCTTCTCTTTACATGGTCCAGAAAACTGTGCCTCGAAGACCTTAGATCTTGCTACCAGAATGGATTTGTGAGCTTTAAATGTATGCCCATTCACTTCAAATGTAACATCTGCTCCAATTCCAGTCTCCAAGAGATTGCTGATTTGTTGTAAGGCGATAGGCGGTGGTACTGGAAGGGGGAAATCTGATTCCACAGGAAGTACTTTGGAAACACACACAGAGCATTTAAATCCAACAGAATTATCGTTCAGAACTGACTCAAGCTCTGATCTTCTTACAAAATTTGAATAACCGCAATCAGAAGTATCAGTAATACTCTTAAAAGTAGCAAATGCTGACAATTGCCCTTGTGATAACATGTTACCATTTTGATTGACGAGAATTTCCAAGGTAATTTCAGCTTGAACATAATCTACTGGACTTTTGAGGCAGATGAAAATTGATGCGTGATCATCTTCTGCAACCATGGTTCCACTTGGAAAGTATTTGATTGACCAGTCATATCCTCCGACATTAAAAGTGTCCGACTCCAGAAAATTCCCTTTTTCAGTGTTTCTTGCTGTTGAGTACTCCTCAATCTTGAAGAGGTGCGATCCTACAACTTGCTCTGCTCGCCATGTGGATGCTGTTGGTGCTGTGTGCACAGAAGTACCTGTGGAGAGCGACATGGATCTAGAGAAACTCTACAAGACAGGGAAATAAATACTGAAGTGAATATTCAGAAATAAAACAAACGAGCATACCAAGAAAAAGAAAAAAAAAAAAAAGAAGGTAACTGATTTGTACAGGTAGGAAAACTATTCAGAAATAAAACAAACGAGCATACCAAGAAAATGAAAAGAGAAAGGTAACTGATTTGATCAGGTAGGAATTAAAACTATTCAGAATTCAGAAATTCAGAAATAAAACAGTGGCTTTGAAATCTTAGCATACCAAGGAAATGAAAAGAGAAAGGTAACTGATTTGATCAGGTAGGAATTGGAACTATTCAGAAATAAAACAAAGGCTTTGAAATCCCAGCATAACAAGAAAATGAGAATAAAAAGGTAGCTCATTTGATCAGGTAGGGAAACCATTCAGAATTCAGAAATAAAACACACACTTTGAAATCCAGGCATACCACAAAAATGAAAAGAAAAAGGTGGGGAAGAGGTACCCGTTGTAGGTAGGCGGGAAAAGCAGAGGAGAGAGAGCGAAGCAGAGATCCTTTCCAAGCGTTAGCTGACTCCTTGGGCCTTGGGGTCTGGCCTTGGTAATAAAAACTAAAAAGCAAAGATTCAACTCGGAATAGAGTATATATAATAATAATAATTATTAAACCAACCGCTGCAATCCAAGAATGCACGGAATTAGAATTACCCATCCATCGCAGACCAAAATAGCCCAACCATCGTAAGTCGGTTGTTTCAATTTAATTTAACCAGTTCTAAATGCTTCGTAAAAATAATGATTCCAACATTTACAAATGCACGACAAATTGGGATTTTGAAGGAAGGCCCAAAAATAACATGCCCACAATAACGAATACAATGATAATTTAATTGCTTCGGCACATAAATTTTTAAAAGTTAATTTATATATATGTTACCAAAACATGAGCCCAAATAAAATTCATACATGTATAACATTTTAATGAACTGGACAATTTAATCCAGGCGTTCATTAAGGGGCTCCATTATATTAAATTTGTATTTCTATTTTTCATTTTCTTTTTTTGACACTCATTGATTCAACCTAGACACGATGTCCTATTGGGTCGGACCGTAGAATTTAAACAGAAAAAAAATAAGATATAATAATAATAAAATCAAATCAAAAGGAAAATGGTTGTATATAATCTGTTCCATACTTCCCATTTAATTATTTCACTCGCACCTCCAATTCAAGATCATCAAAGGGAGCGACGACTACTGCAAGACAAGTGGCATGCAGAAATATTGAATAATGAATTCTGAAGACAGGGGGGATAAAAAAAAAATTCATAATTTTGTGGCTACTGTAAGAAGGCGCAACAATATTTCCGAACTAATCTCACAGAATATATGGTACACCTCTTACTAAAGATGTACAAATTAAAAAAAAAAAAACAAAAAAAAACAATTTTGTTAGCTTCTATAAAATTCTATACACTGAAACAATTCATACTCATACTGCCCAAACAAACAAAAACCTATCAAGTTTTTTTCAGCAAACTTGAGTCACTAGATGGAAACACAATCCCTATTGAGGCTCATCCTTACCTGACTGCTACCCCAACAAAGGAAGAGGTTTATGAGACACTTCAAACTATGTCGGCGCATAATCACCATGAAATTCCCTCACAAATGTGGTCAAATGTAGGTGGTTCACAAACAGCGGCTATTCAAGAGTGCATTCTAACAAAAAGGCCACCAAAAAATTCTCAGAAAGATGCTGATTTCAGACCTTTGAGCATTGGAAGCATCACCTACAGATTAGTAATGAGATTGATTGCGTCTAGACTCGGGCCTTACTTGGGCATTTTGATTTTTTATTGTCAGACTGCTTTTTATAAAAGACAGATGCATTTCAGATATCATCCATCTAGTGAGAGAGGTAATGCACTCCTTTCAGTCACTCCGTTATTCAGATAAGTCCTATCTCTTGAAAGCTGACCTAACAAAAGGCTTTGACACAGTAAGATGGCCCTACCTAGACAGGATACTAGAGTGCCTAAACATACCACCAGACTTAAGTATTCTTATTTCAACTGCCTACACGAAAGCTCTATTTCTATTGAAATTAATAAAACAAGAAACACAGGGAGTTTTGTTCAGCCTACAAGAGGATTAAGATAGGGATGCCTTCTATCACCTATCCTATTTCCAATTGCAATCGAGGGCTTCTCCCGTTTGATAACTTGGGCAGAAAATAACAGACAACTAAAAGGCATCAAGCTTACAGAAAGATCTCTAGCTCTCACTCATTCAATATACGCTGATGATGTCTTACTTTTTAGCCAAGCAACAGATTCAGAAATAAGAGAGTGGAAAGCAATTGTGAATGAATTCACCGTTGTTTCTGGCCTTAGCGTTCATCCTGAAAAATTGAAGGTCTGGTTCACACAAACCCGCATAATTCAAGCATGGCAAGCAACAAAAGGAGGAGAGGAAGATTCATACCTTAGGATCTACATCTCCCAGCCCCCTAAATACAACATACATAGTTACATACAATCAACAAATTATTACAAAATTTACACTCAAAATTGGGGGGCTGGAAAAGAGATATGATAAAATCAGTGAACAAAATACTGCGGAATTTTTTCTGGAGTAAAACACAATGCAGATACCTACATCCAATTGCTTGGAAGAAAACAACAATACCATCGGATGAAGGAGGATTAGGAATTCTAGACTTACACACCTTCAATAAAGCCCTGATGCTCAAAACAGCCTGGTCCCTAGTCTCAAGAAAACTGACAAAATGGATTGAACAAGTGCATGCCAAGTATTGCTGAGAAAGAGGAATCTGGGGAACAATACAAAAAGAAAGGTTGCATTCAGGTGTGGAAAAATACTTAACGAGTTTTTCAATGGGGATATGAAATGGGGTGTTCAAGATAGAAAACTCATACCAGGATAATTCCATCCGTGCTGTAGACTGTGGAGTAAGAATTCAAGCAGGCCTTCAAATTAACAAGTCACAGTTGCTGATCTCTTCCATGCTGACACCAATTGCTGGAACACATCAATCCTCTCAGAGTATTTAAACAAAAAACAATGTAAGTTTATCATATTAAACATGCACAACCACCAAAGACAAATCCTTTAATTCAGGATAGATTAATTTGGTTAAAATAAAAATGTGGTTCTTATTCTACTAAAGAAGGATATTAGATCCTTTTGAAACAGTTAGAACTTCAACAAAATATACATTTTGATTGGACTAAATTACAGTCTCATAAACACATAATTTCTAGATTTAAAGTTTTTATCTGGAGAGCTTTAAATGATGGTTTGACAATAAGTGCAAGACTGAAAAAAAATTATTCCAAATGCAAACAGTTTGTGCACTATTTGTGCTTTGCAGATGACACAATAACCCACATTCTTTTTCTCTGTCCCTTGGCTAGAGCAACCTGGTTCACGTCTCCGGTATCTATTAAAACAAAATACTTGCCAAACCATTTCCGAACTTCTCTATCCCTCCTAATGTCATGAGTTGATCAGCATTGTTTTTCTCACATATGCTCTATTCTTTGGAGCATTTGGAAATCCGGGAATAATTTTTGTTTTAGAGGAATACAACTTGAATTAATCAAACCAAATACTAAAAATGAATCAACTAACTTTCAGACACCAAATACCACCTCTAAAAAATCACTAAAAAGAAAAACCCATATGAGCCGATAATAATACCTGAGAACAGTCAAGTAATTCTGATAGATGCAGCATGGAATTAATGTCTCCAAAAACACAGGTCTAGCGGCTGTGTGTTATGACAAAGACGATGCTTTACTCTGGACCTTCACTGAAACCAGAGAAGCTGGTTCACCATTCACAGCTGAGGCTCAAGCCCTTCATATGACGATTCAGCACCTTGCAGACTCAACAGGGGAAAAAAAGAGAAGTCAGATCCAAATTTACACAGACCTGGCAAGCAAGGGACCAAAGCAAAATTCCTAACTGGCAAAGCTTAGAAATTTTGATTTCAGCTCGAATTTTTTTTAGGCCTCATGAATCTTTCTTTTGCTGAATTTATAGATTAAATATGACACGGTATGAAGTAATCATTCGTACCCAATCATTAATTTATAATATATAATAACGTTAATTAATATAATTAGTCTTTAAATTCCTATTACTTAAAAATTTTATAAATTTAGTTTACATTCAACAGAACTGATGTGCTTCAATAAAAACAGAACTTACCGAACAATTAAAAGTAAATGCAACACATTTAATTACAAGGTACGTACATAACTTCCCCGTTTCTAACTCTAGTCTGTAGCCATCTATAAACGAAGGGATATCAATATATCATTATCTAACTTAAATATGGCAACATAGGAAGACTGCTATTATGATCGTGTGTTGTTACGGGTCCATTATTTTACTAATAATTTAAATATCGAAATCATGATTTTTCTTTCTGTTAACAATTTAATTTATTTGTTTAGAGAAATATTTATGTGTAGTTTTAATGTTAAAAAGTACGATTGAAATTGTGCTTTAGTTTGTATTTATTTATTTTTCATGCGTCTGATTGATTGTTTGGACCAAACTCGATTGTAAAAAGAAAACAGAAGATGGACCCTAAATCCAAATCCAACTGATTTTACAAATTTTTTTAATTTGAAAAAAAAAGAAAGACTTTTTAAAAATCATATGCGTTAACAAATTTAAAAATTCTTCAAAATCTTTAGCTGGAATATATAAAATTTGCCAAAAAGAACTGTATTGGAACTAATTAAATTAGTTAATTAGTTGAAAAATATTGGGCTCCTGGAGGACACATATCTGTGGACTTTATAATTCACAATGATTAATTATTATTTTACTCCTTTTAAGTTAACAGTGTGTGTATGTACAATTTTTTCAATCCTATCGGCAAAAGAAATTTAAAAACAAAGTTAGTGGGCAATAAAAGAATAGAATCAACCCAAAAAAAAAAATGACACACACGCAGGTTGGTTAAAGTAAAAGCAAAAGGGAGAAATATTGCGGGGAAATTGAGAAATTGAACTAAGCAAATAAGATGATTAGGAGGAAAATCAATTAGCATAAATACAAAAATTCTAAAAGAAAGACCTGAAGAGTTCACCTGGAAAGACCAAGGCCTGCATGATTGTGGTATAGTTGGAATCATGGAATTGATGAAGCGCAGATTAATTCCTGTATACTCTGTTGTTTATTTGGAGATGGAGGGCCCTGTCTCTTTGGATACACTGATGATTTGACCTCATTCGAATATTTTATTTGGTTGTGCTATGCATAGAAATGTTGTTGCTGCACAGGATATATAAATAAATTGCATCCAATTGTCTAACTAAAGCTGCGCATCAAACTTCGTATGAGAAGAAAATGAAAAATAGTATCTCCTAAAAATCAAAGTAGAAATTCTTTTACGCTCTGCCTACCGATAGATGATTAAAGTTGGAATATATCTGTAAATAATTTTCTTCTAAGTTGGAATCTTTTAATATAGTTTTGTCAAATTTGTCAAAGTTATTTTCTTATCAATTGATGTTTTCCTCTAACATTACTATAATTGGATTGCGCAAATTAGAACAAGTTAATGCATGATAAATTTATAAATACGAAATGAGGCAAAAAAAAAAAAGAGGGTTGGGGGGGGGGGGGGGGGGACAGAGAGCATTATGCTCATAAATTTGTAAATATGTTCTTTTTAAATTGAAATTTCGTTGAAACTAATAAAAAGGATTTATGTCTGAATTTAACATGATATAAATGGGTTTATATCCGGGTTTAAAAATTTAAGGTTGTTTTTTTGGATTGACAAGACTCTATTTTCAATTATACCTAATTCAATCTCAATTTTTTATTGACAATTTAAAGAAACAGAAGTTTTTAATTCTGGATAGGTGGGAAATTATTTGAAATGTTATTCCTGAAACATTTTAATTAAGAAAGTTAACTATTAAATTCTATTTGAAATAAATTGTATTTCACTAAGAAATTTATTTGCGGGTGCCCGAATTAGATGCTTATAATTGGCACTGTTAAAAAATCGAATTTCCAATTTGTCAGATTGTTCCTTTCATTACTTCATAACTACTCAACAAAATTTAATGATCAAGTGTTGATATCATTGATATTCTTTTTAACTTTTAACAATGTGAGGGTGCTTCCGGGATACCATATATAGTCCTATATTATATATCATATTCATCACTCGTATTTCAATTTATGAAGTATGTCTTACTAGCTAGGTCGACTAAACATGATTTATCCCATCCTCTCACAGTTGGAACTGATATACAAGGAGGTACTTCATCCTAATAGATTGTCATTTATTTTTTACCCCGTATCAGGCGGGGATATGAAATGATAGAAAGAGGGTACAGGGGCATTATGATCACATATTAGTAATTATTTTTTTTCCTATTTTAAAATTTTATTAAAGTAAAACTAATAAAAAGGGTTTACATCTCAATTTAAACATGATTAGAGGGTTTATATCTGGATTCAGAAAATTTAGGGATTTATTTTTGGATCGAGATGATGCTAATTTCAAACTCAAATTTAGAAAGAATTAGAAAAACAGATGCTTCCAATTCGGGAGAAGTGAGAACTTATTTGAAAAGTTATTCGTGGAACTTTTTAAATTAGGAAATTTAATTATTAAATTCTATTGATCAAGGATATTTGCGGCTAACCGATGTTGGTTATACTAAATATAACGTAAATATATATTAAGCTTTCCAAGAAAAAATATATGGTTCTTTCTATAATATTATCCGTCCAAAACTCTAGCAAACTTCTAAGGTACCAAGTATAAATATCTTAAATTTCATTATCCCAGAGACAACATACAAAGTACAAGAATTTAATACTTCATTCGCCTTCCCGTAGAACCTCTTTTAATCTCCGCTGCCTACAAAGTACAAGCTTTTAACGTTCAGTCAAACAATGTCCCTCTCCGCACCAGAAACAGCCTCTATACTACGATATGAGGAAATGGTGGGATCACATTTTTTCTACCCAACGGAGAAGTGCAATGGAAAAGGGGAGTTTATTGAATCGGACACTTTTAACGTGGCAGGTTATGATTGGACGATACAATTCTATCCAAATGGAGACACAAGGGCAGAAGAGGGTCATACATCCATCTACCTCCACCTCAAAAGTGAAGTGGCGCAGAATGTTCTAGCTCAACCTACTTTTATAATTCTCAATCAAAACGAACAACTATTGTCAGTATACCGAGCAGCCGAGGTTTACACCTTTATGGGAAAAACTGACAGTATTGGTTTTATCAACTTTGTGAAAAGATCAGCGATTGAGTCAGGTCTCATGGATGATTGTATTTTAATAAGATGCATTGTCACTGTTTTTAAGCCTCGTCTTGTAAAAGCAGATCTGGGATATCACATTCCTGTGCCACCTTCCGAGTTCAAACAACAAATCATCAGTCTATTGGAGAATGGCAATGGAGCAGATGTCACGTTCAAAGTAAACGGGCAAACATTTAACGCTCACAAGTTCATTCTTGCAGCGAGATCTCAAGTCTTTGAGTCACTATTTTTTGGACCATGTAAGGAGGAATCAGATACCGTCATCGAAATTGAAGATATCGAAGCTCCGGTTTTCAAGTCATTGCTTCATTTCATATACTCGGATACAGTCCCTGAGTTTGAAGAGAGAGATGACAATAAGAATAATCATAACAGTAAGTTGATGGCACAACGTCTATTAGTTGCAGCTGATCGATACGGTTTGGAGGGGCTAAAGATGACGTGCGAGATGATCCTATATGGTATAATGGACAGCAGCAATGTGGTTGAGCAACGGGTGAATTTATGTAGAAATTATTAATTTCCCATTATTTCTTTGTTAATATTTTTCTCAACTGTATCCAAGTGGTGTCAATGTTGAATGGCCGCATATTCCAGGAGAGAAAAAATGGCATTATTCTTTGTTTCCCTTTTTATCTTCAGATTTTATCTAAGGGCTTAGTCCAGAACGTGAGGAATTAATGAATCCATAAGGACTTTAGTTTTCTTGACTTTTTTTCATTAATTTTTCTAAAAGTTTCTTATGATTGCATCAAGGAAAAAACATCTGTACCGGACTGTGTTATATTACTCTTCAAACAAGCAATTCAAAAACAATTAATTCAACTCATATTTGATCTGATAAATATTATATCAAGCATATAAGATGCTTATGTAATAGAGAAAAGAAACAAGAAAAAAAAAAGATAAATAAAATAAAATAAGATAAACTTAAAAAACAATTTACTTATACTAATGGGAGACCTAAAACTACTAGAAAATTTACTTATACTAATATACAATTTTATGTGGAATATTGGGTAGGTCTGACAGATGAAGAAACAAAGCAATTCCTTAAGAATTGGCTGCCACAAGATTGGAATGAAATACCAATTCAGATGCAGGCGCCAGAGGCACCAGTAGTAAAAATGTCAAGTGATGATTTGTGGAAAGGATGCAATATGGGATAATTGGTAGAGGCGGCAAGTTGAGAAAGCTCAAGTAGCAATTTTTAGAAGAACCCAGGGGCAACAGTACATGAACAAAATAGACTTTTGTGTTTTCCAGTTATTTGCTAATCGTTATACGTTTTGTACTAATGAGTATGTATGTTTGGGTTTTTTGTTTCAAATAAGGTAGGGAAATTCGTGGTAAAAAGAAAGGTTAAATCTTATAACGCTTGTTTGAAGTTTAGTTGTTTGTGTGTATAACTTTTGTTTCTAGTAATCAATGGCCTTTTTTCAAAAAAAAAAAACTGAGGGATTAATAATTGTTACAGACTTGGAATAGATGAGTCAACAACAACTAACAAACAAGATGCAATAGGTTAGAAAAGAAATCCCACATATGAGTCGAATTGTTAAATTGTTGAAACTATTTAAATGAATACGATTAATTTGTAAACTTTTAAGAAACAGAAACAAAAAACAAAATTATTTATAAAACATGTTGTCTCTAAGGGCGGCTTAAACAAGATTTAGCGGAAGCAATTAAGGTTATAGACCGGTTTGGTATGAACTATTCTAATATAATTTAATTGGTACCCAACAATGGACAAGCACACACAAGCAATTCAAGTATAGCAAGAAACTAAGAGAGAAATTGAACACACGATATGATTACGGAGTTTCGACCCGCTAGTAAAGGCTAGTCTTAGTCGTACATTTCCGGAAATTTCGCTACCACGAAAGGGCGCGTTCCGTTCAATTACAATAAGAACGGATCTACAGTTTCGAACCGAATCATCTCGTCACAAGGACACTCGAGGTGGATCGGCCTAACTCAAATGGCACAACGACCCCAAAGGAGAAGAGCTATGAACCTATTCCAACCTACAACTAACGACAATGTTGGGGCGGTGGTGTTTGAGGCTACTAAATCTCTCAAGATGATCTAGCTATAAAAAGCTCAAGTGGGAGAGTATCATTGTGCTCAAAGGCTCAATTCTGGTCAAATTTTGCAAGGCCAACCTCTCCCATGAGAGATGATAAGGGGTGGATATATATAAGACTCGAAAGGAGCAGTTTACCAGCAAAAACTGGACATGGCATTGTACAACGCTGAATAGCGTTGACAACGTTACATATGACCGTTGTAAATTCCAACGGCTCTTTTAAAATAGCCATTGGTCTGTCAGAGCGTTGTGTAACGCCATAGCCAAAGGAGAGCTCCGACAATTCCGTTGGAATATGTCATAGCGTTGTGCAACACTGAATAGCGTTGCACAACATTAGAATGGAGACAAAGGGAACAACTCTGACAGATTCAACAAAGCGTTGTACAACATTATATACTGTCACACAACGCTAACGTTACACAACACTAAATGACGTTGTCAAACGCTTCTCGCAACTTTGCACGTTAAAATGGTTGTTTACATGGGTTTTGCATGGGTTGTGCATGAAATAGCGTTGTTTGAACAGCAATGCAGCGCTTTTTGAACAACACAGCAAACTTGCATCACAGAAAACTTGGAATTTTTGTGGCGTTATGCAACGTTATATGCCGTTGCACAATGGTACTCAAGGCGTAGTGCAACTGTAAAGGGCGTTGCACAACGCTCTGCCTCAAGTACACATGAAATTTTCCAAGTCTTTAACTAGAGCGTTGTACAACGTTGTTGCTCAGCGTTGTGTGACGCTATTCAACGTTGTACGACGCTGGGTCACTGAAAATCGGATTTTGCTGGTATATTGAGTTTTTCTGCTATCTAGACCATTTCAAGGATAAATAAGGACTAAAGTATACCTTCTATCCTAGTCTAAACTGGCCTACGAGCTCTGTAAAGACTTGATCTTGATCTTGCGCGCTCAAAGCGTTTATACAAGTCTTCATAATTTGCATCTTCCTCCTATAAAACTCAAATAAGATTGTCAAATGCCAAACGATATTGTTTTGTAATCGACAAACCTAAAGACGTTTATGTGACAGTTTTTTCGTTATTCTCCCCCTCGAAGGAATTTCTCGGGAAAAATGGAAACATAACCTTAGATTCATCTACTTTAAGGTTCGATCTCTAAAGCGGGCATCTCTCGAAACAAGAGAATCCTAACAATAGTCGCTTCTTAAAGAAGTTTCTTGATATAGCGGGCCCTTTCTTTCCAATAGGCGCAAGGCTCTAGTGTTAATTATCTTGTAGTTGCCTACGGAAATCTCTGATTAAGGGACGTAAAGGGTATCGACGTAATGCGCTAAGAAAAAAGACTTATGAAGTACAATTATTTTCCTTAATGATGACTTAATTGACGGTACCAAACTTAATTGACGGGACCCAATTAAAGATCCCTAAAAGACTTTTGAGCTTGGACCTCTATTGAAAAAGGAAGAAAAAAGGATTTGATTTTGGTTTTGGAAGAGGTTTTCGTTTGAAAGGAGAAATTTTCACTTTGAGTCGTTTTGGAGTTGTTTCTAAGTTGTTCTAAAGTCGTTTTGGAGTCGTTTGATAAGCTCTCGGGGCTATGATTGGCCTTCTTCTGAGAGTGAAAGGAGTTTTACAACCTTCGGGGTATTTGGCGCATTTTTGCGAAAGTTGGTTCTTTTACAACCCTAGGGACCATCTTGATCGGTCTTCTTAATAAGAGTTGGTTCTTTAACGACCCTAGGGACCATCTTGATCAGTCTTGTTAATAAGAGTTAGTTCTTTAACGATCCTAGGGACCATCTTGATCAGTCTTCTTAATAAGAGTCGGTTCTCGGGACCATCTTGGGCGGTCTTCTTGTGAAAACAAAAGAGATTTTACAACTTTCGGGGCATTTGACGCCTTTGAGCGAAACTTGGTTCTTTTACAACCCTAAGGATCATCTTGATCGGTTTTCTTAAAAAGAATTGGTTCTTTAACGACCCTAGGGACCATCTTGATCGGTTTTCTTAATAAGAGTCGGTTCTCGGGACCATCTTAGTCAGTCTTCTTGTGAGAACAAAAGGAGTTTTACAATCTTCGGGGCCTCTTGGGAGGCCTTTCGGCGAAAGTTGGTTCTTTTACAGCCCTAGGACCATCTTGATCTGTCTTCTTAATAAGAGTTGGTTCTTCAACGACCCTAGGGACCATATTAGTCGGTCTTCTTAATAAGAGTCGGTTCTCGGTACCATCTTGGCCGGTCTTCTTGTGAGAACAAAAGGAATTTTACAGCCTTCGGGGGTTCATGGACGGCCTTTCAGCGAAAGTTGGTCCTTTTACAAACATAGGGACCATCTTGATTGGTCTTGTTAATAAGAGTTGGTTCTTTAAAGACCCTAGGAACCATCTTAGTCGGTCTTCTTAATAAGAGTCAGTTCTCGGGACCATCTTGGGTGGTCTTCTTGTGATAACAAAATGGAATTCTTTGGATGAGAGGGCCCGTAAGAATTCAATTTCTAAGTCATCTAAGGTTGATCTCAACCCTAGCGAGAAACTTTTCCTCAAACGTAGAAGTTTTGCATCAAGGAAAAATCATCTGTACCGGACTGTGTTATATTACTCTTCAAATAAGCAATTCAAAAACAATTAATTCAACTCATATTTGATCTGAAAAAGATTGTATCAAGCATATAAGATGCTTATGTAATAAAGAAAAGAAACAAGGAAAAAAAAAAGATAAATAAAATAAAATAAGATAAACTTAAAAAACACAGGAGTTATGCAGCAGCAGTGGTACCAGCAGAGGGTAAAAGGATAATTTCCACATTGTCATGTACACCCTGAAGCAACAACTCACCATCATAAGTAACAACTTTCCTTTTCTTTGCAGCCCTCAAGGTCCCGACCAATGCCTCAAAGATGTTTGCGCATCGGTCATCATTAAACAGAACTCCAAACGTGACCTAATTAAAAAAGTTCAATTTATGAAGCTACTTGGTATGATATGTTCTAAGTGACACTGTATCTACTGTTAGGTACTCAGGTCTGGAATTGTACCATGCAAAAGTTAGAGCAGTGAGCAGAATAATATTGAATTATATTCAAATTTAATACCAACCCCATGTACCAGTCACCAGCATTTTGTACAAAACTAAAGGAATAACCCTGTTTTATTTTATTTTTTGTTTGTTTGGGTATGTTTTGAAATATGATAAATATTATACTGTACAAAAAAAGAAGCAGCATAAAATTCCATTATGCCATCAGAAATATAGCTAAACTCATAAGACATATATTTAATAAAATTAAAACAATTTTTTAGGATAGTGAACTATCCTACAAATGACTACTGCAGCTTTGCATGTATAGTTGTATACCATCTGCTGGTATACCAATTAAAACCAGTTTACTGGTATACCATCTGCTGGCCTCGGCAGTTTCTGAGTCTCTCACACACCGGCACATGACTACTGCATCTTTGCATGTCCAGTAGCATTCAATTTTACTGACTACTGCACCTTTGCATGCTTTGTGGGTTGCACTTGCACCTCTTATTGACTGATGTGCTACTGCTACATTGTCAGTATGGCACTGAGAAATTTCACGCATGGGGATCTGATGCTGTTGCAAAGGATGCTAATATGCTATACAACATGACACAAGTACAGTAGCGATTGACTCATGGCTGCAGTTTCAGTAGGTCCAGTAGTCCAGTAGCATTCTGCTACTTGGTTCTATTGAATTACTATAGTACTTTTATAGCTTGATTGAAGCTGTTGTAGTTTTCAAACTTTATAAACCTTTTTTTATATCAAATAAATGTTTCTGCTGTTAGCACCTTGCCAGCATGCCATAAGAAAAACATTGCATTTGATCCAGACCTTGTATGGACGGTAACAGATCACTTCTATATATTAATTTCTTAAAAAAATATATCGAAATGGACAGCATTAGATCTCTCTTTCTGAATTGGACGGTCTACATGTACCAATAGAGGACCTTATACATTTATTTATTTATTTATTTAAAAGGGACGGCTTTTGAAGTCAAGAGAAGCTAGAGCATCATCATCCCCAATCAATTAATCTTTTTACCTGATGGAACCTTTCATAATCAATCTACGCATTTTGGAGAATGGAACAGATTTACCATATGTTCACTAAATGAAAAGGAATTAATGCATCTGTGGTAGAATCAATGTAAAAAAAACAAATCCCCTCCTCTAATCAATACCACATTTACTCTAAAATCACCTCAATTTTTCCGAAAAAAAACAGAATGCGTGATTAAGAAAATCAGTAAACCTTGTATGAGCCGTCGGATTGAGCCTGACCAAGACGCTGGATCTCTTCCTTGAGCCGTCCGACTTCCTCCTCCACGTTCATGGCTTGGAGTTGCAAAACACAGCGAGAGTTGAGAGAAGTTGAGATAGATATTTTTGAAGAAGACAAGTTGTCAATAATAGTGTGTGTGTAGCCTGTCTTTTAAGTACTCTTTTTGAGGCCATCCTGTCTGAGTCCGCATCCTCAGCAGTCCAAAAAAGACTGCTTGGAGCAGCCATTTCTTTTCTTTTTTAATATTTAAAAATTTCAAAAGTCAAATGAAGAATCCAAACCGTTGATCTTGTTAAATTTTATCGGCGATGCGTTTTCATATAAATTTTATAAAATTTGAAGTCTATTTGATACTTGATTAAGTGACGAAATTATGAACGTATCAGAATTAATCAAACCAGAGTCGTTCATTTGTTGACCATTTGATTTAGTATCAAATCAATTTCAAATTTTATAAAACTTATATGAAAACGCATCGCCGATAAAATTTAACAAGATCAACGGTTTGGATTTTTCATTTGACCTTTTAAATTTTTAAATATTAAAAAAGAAGAGAAATGGCTGCTCCAAGCAGTCTTTTTAGGACTGCTGAGGATGCGGATGGCATCCTGTCTCCCATTTGACAATTATTGGTACCAGCGTGTGGGTCCACCAATTTTTAATATTTAGGTTTTGGTCCTATTTAGTAAAATAATCAGACGGACCAAAACCTATCATATATGCACATAATAGTAACATAGTTATAAACATCTCAAATAGACGAAATTCATGTATAGTACATTTTTTTTGTTTTCATTTTACAACTATCTTATTTTAAATCAAAAAATATTTTACAGATTTTAGAACTCATTGGACCTTACTATTGTGAAATTTATCTTTCTCAAAATATGAAACCTCATATATATTTGCAAGTTGATTATAGTTCAAGATGGGTATACTTTATTACAGGATTACCATACTTATATAGATATATAGTTATATATTGTGAATTTGTGACTGTTCAATGAATTAGTTTAGCCTACAACCCTGAAATTTTTGTGTAATACATACGAGGGTTTTATCAATTTTATAACTGGTTTGGATGTTCCTTTTAATGGGTGATCCCTTATTTTTTTTTCTTTATTCTAAGGCTCCGTTTAGATGGTGTGGGAATAAGAGAAATAAGAGAAGAAGTATCAGAAAGTGTGTAATTTTGTGAAGAGTTTGAATTGTTTATAATAAATTTTGGAGTAGGAAGAAGCTATTCTCTTATTCCTAGGCTCATCCAAACACAGTCTAAATTCAGAGCTTCTTCACAAGAATCATACGATCAAATCTACAAGGTTAAGATTTATAGACCGTACTCCGATATCAATCACGAGACATTCATTATTTATGAGATAGTTCTCGATGAACCACTGCAGTGCACTATCTACTGCAAAAGATATGGTTTCATATGCAGGGACGGAGCCAAGTAGAGGCAAGCCCAGGCACTTGCCTGGGCTTGTTCTCTGAAAATCAAGGTCCAGTTATGTATTTTTAGTATTGTGCCTGGGCTAATATTTTTATTGTGCCTGGATTGGACCTCTAATTTTCCTTCTCTTTCTTCTTAGTCCAATTTTGTGCCCATACTTAATTTTTTTCTGGCTCCGTCCCTGTCCATATGTCAGGGCTCAGGGGTCTATCAATGGCGAGTTAACGTATGTACAGATTTGGAACTTTTGTCATATATCTGAGATTAATCCAAGGAGTGGGTTATTTGGACTTATTATATGCCAATGCCTTACAACCTATTACACGCCCTTTTTTTTTTGGGTAGCTGGCTAATAACTAAATAATTTCAATTAATAAATTCAAGCCCCTAGAAAATCCTTTGAATCCTTAAGGGCCGCAATTTTAGATGATCTTTGTTTCGGACCTTTTTCCGAAACCGCAAAGGCTTTCTTATATATTGTACTTTTGAAAAAAAAAATTAACATCTCCCTACATTTAAAAAAAAAATAAAATGATATACTATAATATCCTTTTGAAAGCATTGTAATTATTTCTTCCATGATCCATCTTATTTTTTCTTTAATATTCTATCAGATGGAGTATCATCATGGTACGTACCATATTACTTTATTAATGAAACAGAAATTCTACTTTTTTCCACATGAGTATATCCCATTGGCCATTGCATGATAACATTTCCAAATCTCCGCATATTACAACTTATTCTAATCTCGAACTCACAATTCTACATGACATGACAATATGAATTTGTGAAATATTATTCTTTTTCCAAACTACAAAAAAAAAAAATTATTGAGTTTGCGGCTTTTCAGACACTACAGACGGTTAATAATATAATTCACAGTAATTTATTAATTACTAATTAAATAAAATGCTGTTTGTGATCTTGTGCCAATGACCTCCCATTTTGGACTTGCAAACTAGGAAGAAGCAAATAATATTAAGGCCGTCATTAGGCCTTAAGACTAACCCCCCAAATAAAAAATTAATTGTGGTGTAGTAGTAAGTTTAATCAAAGAGTCAAAGAACAAATCATAAAAATAAATCCAGTCACGGAGAGTCAAAGAACAAATCATAAAAAATAAAAAAAAATCCAGTCATGCTTGGCTGAACCGAAAGAAGAAAACCCCGGACTTCAACAAGGCCACCAAGCAACATTGCAACAAAGATCTTACTTAGATTGCTAAGATGGTCTTGGATTGAAAGATCCAAAATCCAAATCCTGTGACGCACGACACAGCGTGCAGCGCACCACAGGCCGTCCGATCAAATCTCAATGGATGAGGGAGCCCCGTGCATGTAACAGATTGTAAGGCCCGAAAAAATGTAACCTGTCCAGATTTGATCGGACGGTCCGTGTGGCGCGCTGCACGCTGTGTCGTGCGCCACAGGATTCGGATTGAAAGATCCAAATGCAATAGAGAAAACTTACACAGAGTTCAAATAACAAAGCAGCAACAACCTGTTTCCCCGTTTCCTTCACTTCTGCTTTTTATGCGGATGACACCTGACCCACTTGCATTATACAAAAGAATGTAGTATAACCAGTAATTCACTACTTATATAGCTGTAGTCTCCAAGAACCAGATAATGACATTATACAACAAGTTTATATGTTAACAACTGTGGTAAGTGAAAAAGTTCTATAAAAGAAATTAAAAAGAAAAAGGAAAATGGCACACATATACTTTCAGCACATCACATATTGACCACCTTCAATTTACAAATTTTCCACTAGAACCAAATCATCTCTGGACAACTCAAAATTCAGCTGCAGGACTACAGTAGACCGGGGCAGATGTGGGTTTATAGAGGAACGGCCTGACTTTGTGGGTCTGTCCCGAGGGAAGTTTGTAAGAGAACTTAACTCCCGAGTGCTTCTCACCTCGGATGGAGCAGTGCTCACTGAAGCTGCTGATTGGCCGTGCCAGGCATGACTCCCAGCGGTCACTCTCTGGCATTGTCTCGGCCACTGAGTAGATGCCTTTTGAGTTCGTGAATGCCTGGTAGTTTATCACCTCACCTGATTTGGTGATGCATAGCACAGCCACCTCTGCACCTGTACAAGTAGAAACAAAATATAGTTTTGAGTTCTTCTGTATTTGACAACATTTTGGATTTCTTCCATTCAAGGCGGTCAACAGAAGGAAAAGCAGGATGAAAGAAGAATACAGTTTGCTGGTTCAAATATTGTTGGTCCCTCTGAAATTCAATTGTTTCTCCTCATCTTTCCTTCTGCTCAATTTATTTTCCCATTTTTGCATCCTTTTACTTCATTTTTGAAGTTCAATTAATAAATTCATTGGTTGAAAATTCACCTATATAACCATAAGAACAATCAAAAGAGTTTGGTGCACTTTAATTCTTAAACTCACTAATATATGCTTTAAAGTTAGACTTGATTTGAAATTTGTCCCTTGCACATGCTGATTATAATAGGTTTAATGTCAATAAAAATCCAAATCTCAATCATATTTCTGAATTGGACAGCATTAGATCTCTCTTTCTGAATTGGACGGTCTACATGTACCAATAGAGGACCTTATACATTTATTTATTTATTTATTTAAAAGGGACGGCTTTTGAAGTCAAGAGAAGCTAGAGTATCATCATCCCCAATCAATTAATCTTTTTACCTGATGGAACCTTTCATAATCAATCTACGCATTTTGGAGAAAGGAACAGATTTACCATATGTTCACTAAATGAAAAGGAATTAATGAATCTGTGGTAGAATCAATGTAAAAAACAAATCCCCTCCTCTAATCAATACCACATTTATTCTAAAATCACCTCAATTTTTCCGGAAAAAAAACAGAATGCGTGATTAAGAAAATCAGTAAACCTTGTATGAGCCGTCGGATTGAGCCTGACCAAGACGCTGGATCTCTTCCTTGAGCCGTCCGACTTCCTCCTCCACGTTCATGGCTTGGAGTTGCAAAACACAGCGAGAGTTGAGAAGTTGAGATAGATATTTTTGAAGAAGACAAGTTGTCAATAATAGTGTGTGTGTAGCCTGTCTTTTAAGTACTCTTTTTGAGGCCATCCTGTCTCCCATTTGACAATTATTGGTACCAGCGTGTGGGTCCACCAATTTTTAATATTTAGGTTTTGGTCCTATTTAGTAAAATAATCAGACGGACCAAAACCTATCATATATGCACATAATAGTAACATAGTTATAAACATCTCAAATAGACGAAATTCATGTATAGTAATAGTACATTTTTTTTGTTTTCATTTTGGCTCCGTTTGGATGCAAGAAGAAGAAGGAGGAAGAAGGGAAGAAAAAAATTATAAACGATCCAAATTCTTCACAAAGTTACACACTTCCCAATACTTCTTTCCACTTCTTCTCTTCTTCCCTTCTTCCCACACCTATCCAAACGGAGCCTTTACAACTATCTTATTTTAAATCAAAAAATATTTTACAGATTTTAGAACTCATTGGACCTTACTATTGTGAAATTTATCTTTCTCAAAATATGAAACCCCCATATATATTTGCAAGTTGATTATAGTTCAAGATGGGTATACTTTATTACAGGATTACCATACTTATATAGTTATATATTGTGAATTTGTGACTGTTCAATGAATTAGTTTAGCCTACAGCCCTACAACCCTGAAATTTTTGTGTAATACATACAAGGGTTTTATCAATTTTATAACTGGTTTGGATGTTCCTTTTAATGGGTGATCCCTCATTTTTTTTTATTCTAAATTCAGAGCTTCTTCACAAGAATCATACGATCAAATCTACACGGTTAAGATTTATGGACCGTACTTCGATATTAATCACGAGACATTCATTATTGATGAGATAGTTCTCGATGAACCACTGCAGTGCACTATCAATGGCGAGTTAACGTATGTACAGTTTTGGAACTTTTGTCATATATCTGAGATTAATCCAAGGAGTGGGTTATTTGAATCCTTAAGGGCCGCAATTTTAGATGATCTTTGTTTCGGACCTTTTTCCGAAACCGCAAAGGCTTTCTTATATATTGTACTTTTGAAAAAAAAAAAAGTTAACATCTTCCTACATTTTAAAAAAAAATGAAATGATGTACTTTTTAATATCCTTTTGAAAGCATTGTAATTATTTCTTCCATGATCTATCTTCTTTTTTCTTTTTAATATTCTATCAGATGGAGTATCATCATGGTACGTACTATATTACTTTTTATTAATGAAACAGAAATTCTACTTTTTTTCCACATAAGCATATCCCATTGCATGATAACATTTCCAAATCCCGCATATTACAACTTATTCTAATCTCGAACTGAGAATTCTACATGACTTGACAATATGAATTTGTGAGATATTATTCTTTTTCCAAACTACAGAAAAAAAAAAGAGGTTATTGAGTTTGCGGCTTTTCAGACACTACAGACGGTTAATAATATAACTCACAGTAACTTATTAATTACTAATTAAATAAAATGCTGTTTGTGATCTTGTGCAGTGACCTCCCATTTTGGACTTGCAAACTAGGAAGAAGCAAATAATATTAAGGCCGCTTTAATATTAGGCCTCAAGACTAACCCCCCAAGTCAAAATTAATTGTGGTTTAATAGTAAGTTTAATCAAAGAGTCGAAGAACAAATCATAAAAAAAAATCCAGTCATGCTTAGCTGAACCGAAAGAAGAAAACCCCGGACTTCAACAAGGCCACCAAGCAACATTGCAACAAAGATCTTACTTAGATTGTTAAGATGGTCTTGGATTGAAAGATCCAAATGCAATAGAGAAAAATTACACAAGAGTTCAAATAACAAAGCAGCAATAACAACCTGTTTCCCCGTTTCCTTAATTTCTGCTTTTTTATGCTGATGACACCGGATCCACTTGCATTATACAAAAGAATGTAGTATAACTAGTAATTCACTACTTATATATCTGTAGTATCCAAGAACCAGATAATGACATTATACAACAAGCTTATATGTTAACAACTGTGGTAAGTGAAAAAGTTCTATAAAAGAAATTAAAAAGGAAAAGGAAAATGGCACACATATACTTTCAGCACGTCACATATTGACCACCTTCAATTTACAAATTTTCCACTAGAACCAAATCATCTCTGGACAACTCAAAATTCAGCTGCAGGACTACAGTAGACCGGGGCAGATGTGGGTTTATAGAGGAACGGCCTGACTTTGTGGGTCTGTCCCGAGGGAAGTTTGTAAGAGAACTTAACTCCCGAGTGCTTCTCACCTCGGATGGAGCAGTGCTCACTGAAGCTGCTGATTGGCCGTGCCAGGCATGACTCCCACCGGTCACTTTCTGGCATTGTCTCGGCCACTGAGTAGATGCCTTTTGAGTTTGTGAATGCCTGGTAGTTTATCACCTCACCAGATCTGGTGATGCATAGCACAGCCACCTCTGCACCTGTACAAGTAGAAACAAAATATAGTTTTGAGTTCTTCTGTATTTGACAACATTTTGGATTTCTTCCATTCAAGGCGGTCAACAGAAGGAAAAGCAGGATGAAAGAAGAATACAGTTTGCTGGTTCAAATATTGTTGGTCCCTCTGAAATTCAATTGTTTCTCCTCATCTTTCCTTCTGCTCTATTTATTTTCCCATTTTTGCATCCTTTTACTTCATTTTTGAAGTTCAATTAATAAATTCATTGGTTGAAAATTCATCTATATAACCATAAGAACAATCAAAAGAGTTTGGTGCACTTAAATTCTTAGACTCACTAATATATGCTTTAAAGTTAGACTTGATTTGAAATTTGTCCCTTGCACATGCTGATTATAATAGGTTTAATGTCAATAAAAATCCAAATCTCAATCATATTTGAATATATTCCCAGTAAAGGAAGCTGCAATAACATAATTCCAGCAGCACATCTTAAGTTAAACCAAATTCTCACCCTACAAAGCTTCCCAAACAAGTACTTTTGGGACAATACAAACTCAATCCCACATTTAAATTACAGAATCCTACATTAGTACAACTCTAATTAATTAAATTGGGGCTATGCTTGTATTCCCAAAGAAACCCACAATTTCAACTTCATCGTCCAAAAAGGCGCTCAAATAATGATGCAAAAATCAGAATAGGGTGAGGGTTAGGTAGGGAAGAGAGGTGGGAATACCTTCAAGGACATGGTCCTCTGGACCGACGGAGGAATCGGCGCACACGTCGCACACCACGCGGCCGCGGATCTCGCCGGTCCACGCCTGAGACGAGCCGCAAAATACGGAGAGAGAGAGAAATAGCACCAAACGCGCCATGGTGTTTCTCGATAAATCCATCTTTACCTCTCTTCTCTTTTCTCTTTTCGCTTCGCTTGGTCGCTTGGAGAAAGAAACAAAGCTCGCTGAGCGTCGCTATCAGACTGGACTGGAGAGAGTAGTATACTAGTATTTCGACCTTGTTAACAACCCACCGTTAATTAATTGTGCCTAATAATTCACATATGATCCTAACTAGCAGGGATGAAAAAGATCGGATAGTGGTCATATATCCGTATCTATTTTTTTTTTGGAGATACGGAGAAGAACATGAATATGTTCAGATATCGATACGGGTCAAATGTTAAGCAAATACGAATCACTTTAGATGTTGTGGTATACGGATAAGAATACAGTTATATTTCATAAAAAAATGTAAAATTTGGTTTCTAATAAAATTTCAATATCTAGAAGATAATGAACGGTTTGGATCGGTTGTTTGAAGCATGAAAGGCAAGAACAAATCCGTAACACGAAGGCATCCGTGCTATGCATAGCATTTTAGCAATCCTCTATATATATATATAAAGAAAATTTAATAAGTAATTCTATATTATCATAATATTATGTGATTAGTCAAGCGAAAATGTCATTATAAGTCAATCAAATCAAGTCTTTTTTATAGCACTAGAGGAGTAATTAAGTTAATCATCTTGTGTCGTTGATTTAATTAAGGGCAAAAACGGTTCAGATAAGGATCAAATACGGATTGGATAACATATCTTTTTTGTCAGATAAGGATACGGATACAGATACGGATTGGATAGTAGTCAAACCATATTCATATCTATATTTTTTTATTCGGATACGAATACGGATAAGAAAATGTTCGAATACAGATACGGTTCGGATATTAAGCACATTTTTCGTATTCGGATACGGTTCGGTGCAGAGTTTATTCGCACCGTTTTCATCCCTTCTAACTACACATTATTTATTTATTATTAGTTAATTAGTAATTTATTTATTTATTTATTCTTTTCCTTTGTTGTGATTTTTAGAGAAGAAATAAATAACACTTATTACTTTGCTTTATCATTTATTATGATTTAAAACAAGTTCAGGCCAATTTTTTCTAATATTAAAATAAAAAGTAGGGCCTAGCAAAATGGCAAATTGCAACAGTCACACAATTCAAGAGGGACATCCGAAATTTAGAACAAGATATTTCGGATAATTGTAAGTATTTAACCGCACAGTCAGTTCAACAAATTTCTAAGCCAACTGTGATATGGGGTATGAACTTTTTGAGATATTTCTATGATCTGTTTATATGGATTAAGCATGTAAATTGGCTTCCAAGATCGAAGAAGTCAAAATAAAATTTTTAGTACTATAAGGCTTCAAACTGATCTGAGCCACTCAATCAGATTTATTATATCAAAATTTTGTAGAAAACTGAACTTGATTTTTTATTTTTACTATGATTTTCTTACTAAAATCATACCGTAGCATAAATCGATTTTCTAAGATCCCTTGCGATTCCTTCCACAGCAAGATGCACAAGCCCTTCTCAGCTTTATGACCACTATCATCATGCTCTAGCCACGTATAGAAACGAGTTCTGTCACACTGACCACAATCACGGTGCCAGACCGACTGAATGAATCCAAAAACGATTGAAATGCTCAAACGATGCATGTATTATTTGCACTTTATATGCGTAATTCTAATGTATAATCTAATTTTTTTTTAATAAACAAGATATGAATATTAGTTTGGACAGTATAAAGAGTTTAAATGTAGATTATTGTGTCGAAATAACATATAATGAATTCAAAAATGATTGAAATGCTCAAATGAAGCACATAATAGCATTATTTGCACTTTATATGTGTAATTACAATGTATAATCTAATATTTTTGAATAAATAACATATGATGATATGAATGATATTGTAGATCGTATACAAAGTTTAAAATTAGATTATTGTAATCGAATGAATTAGAATTAATCCAAAAACAATTGAAATGCTTAAATGATACTCAGAATTGCATAATTTGCACCTTATATACATAATTATCAAGTATAATCCAATATTTATGAATAAATAACATAAGAATCATATTCTAAACAGTAAAAGAGTTTAATTGTAGATTATTATGATCAAATGACTTAGAATGAATCCAGAAACGATTCAAAACCTCAAACGATGCTCAAAATTGCATTATTTGCACTTTATATGCGTAATAACCATTCATAATCCAATCTTTTTCAATAAATAACATACAAATCATATTCTAAACAATATAAAGAGTTTAAATGTAGTTTATTGTGATAAAATGACTTAAAATGAATCCAAAAACGATTGAAATGCTCAGACGATGCTCGGAATTGCATTATTTGCACTTTATATGCGTAATTGCAATTTATAACATATCTTCTTGAATAAATAATATAAGAATAATATTCTAAACAATATAAAGAGTTTAAATGTAGATTATTGTGAACAAATGACCTAGAATGAATCCAGGAACGATTGAAATGCTCAAACGAAACTCAGAATTACATAATTTGCACTATATATGGGTAATACCATTTGTAATCCAATCTTTTTGAATAAATATCATACAAATCATATTAGAGACAGTATAAAGAGTTCATGTGTAGATTACTGCGATCAAATGTCCTAGAATGAATCCAAAAACCATTGAAATGCTCAAACGATGCTCAGAATTGCATTATTTGTATTTTATATGCGTAATTATCATGTATATTCTAAAACTTTTTTAATAAATAACATACGAATCATATTTCAAACTGTATAAAGAGTTTGAATGTAGATTATTGTGATGAAATGACTTAGAATGAATCCAGAAACGATTGAAATGCTCAACGATACTCAGAATTGCACTATTTGGACTTTATATACGTAATTACAATGCATAACCCAATCTTTTTTAATAAATAACATATGAATCATATTCTAGATAGTATAAAAGCTTAAACATAGATTATTGTGATATGACTTAGAATGATTCCAGAAACGATTTAAATGGTCAAACGATGTTCAAAATTGCATTATTTGCACTTTATATGTGTTATTACAATGTATAATCTAATCTTTTTTAATAATAACGGTTGATATTATTCTTGACTGTATAAAGAGTTCAAATGTAGATTATTGTGATCAAATGACTTAGAATGAATCCAGGAAGGATTGAAATGCTCAAAGGAAGCTCGGAATTGCATTATTTGCATTATATATGGTGATCGAGGTATAAACCTAGGTCAAACAAAAATAACCTTGTTTACTCGACTAGACGTTCGTAGTAAAGCAAAGGTGTCGATCCCACAGAGATGGTGATGAATACTAATCCTATTTGTTCGCTAAATCTAGACAATAAAAGTTTAGAAAATGATTGGTGCTACAAACTAAAAGGTGAAATGAAAAAGATGCAAGTGCAAGAATGAAAGTGATGCAAAACAGTTTAAAAGAATATTTTTGGGATTTTTAAGGGTTTAAAATATGATGATAAATGTGCCTTAGGGTTCGATATCACTTAGAACTGGCCACGGAGTCGCAAGACCTAGCACTGTCGTATTCGGCCTTGCTAATTCGGTCCGAATTCCGGACCGAATTCCACTGTGTAAATGCTGTGGTTTACTCTTTTGTTGATTTATTCAAGCCAAAGGTCCATCTAGCCAAACCTAACTCCCTAACCCTCCGCTTTCGCCTACTGGGTACGGTATTTGGAATGGGATCTAGTGTTGAATAACCCTCATCGAGTGTATTGCACCCCCAATTTTCGTTGTTCGGTGGACTTACTCGAGTTTACCAATGGTTTTCTACGAGATATCTAGTTAGATTTTCGCCTAACTAGAAACGTTCACTTTTGGTTATTAATTGGTCGACTTTCGCCATTGACCTACCTCGAAATACTCGTACAGGACTCGATTAATATAATGTAAAGAAGTTCCCAACAAATGCGCGCGTACAAAAGTCGAGCGATACAAGTAATAAACGGTCCAAACACAAGCAATTTCAATAAAAATCCCAAGGGTAATTAGCTTCGTCCATCAACAAAATAAGCAAACCAAGCAAAACCTAAATCTAAGCTACATCTATCCCTAAAGCAACAAAGATCTAACCTATCATGCTAATAAAACAAGATACAAACTCCATGACAAGAATAAATAAGAGAAAAGGAAGAGATACAACAATATCCAGGTTTACTCCTATTTGAATCAAGTCCGAAGCCGTGGTTGGGTTGAATCTAACGCTGTCGCGCCTAGAACTGCTCCCAAATCGCTGCCATGGTCGAGTGATGGTGGAGAGGTGGTGGAAATCCCACGTCTTTCGGCGTGAGAACGGTGCTGAGAGGTGGAAGATTGGTGGCTGCTGATGGATAATGGTGGATTCCCCTTCCTCAAGCAAGAATAATCCTCATATAGACTTCTCTCTGGCCCCTTGACAGGTTGGGAACGTTTTCCCTTGATTTAGGCCGAAATTGGGGCCTTTCCATAAGAGAAAACGCTTCAGGAATACAGCTGGAAACCTTCCCTGTATAGCAATTCGGACCGAATTCCAGACAATTCGGTCCGAATTAGCTTCTCTGTAAATTTCTGTGACGCAATTCGGTCCGAATTGATGCCAATTCGGTCCGAATTCCTGTGCCAGCATTGCGCACAAAATAGTATTTTGAGCATAATTTCTTCATCCGGGCTCCGATTGAGGTAATTCAAAGATCGCCGGAAAGCTTACAAGGAGCTCTACAATGCTATTGCTTCCATTTAGCCATTTGATTCTCTTAAATCTACCATTTTATGCAATGATTATGCGCGATCCACCAAATTCCTACAAGACAAGTCAAATTCCACGGCAGTATCCAATCTTGCCAAACAAATAGAAAAACAAGATAATATCACGTTTTTAGTCACAATTTCGATGTAAAGTCTGGCCAAAATATCAGTATAAATACGAGATATCATATGGGTAATGACCATTTGTAATCCAATATTTTTTGAATTAATATCATATGAATCATATTTAAGACAGTATAAAGAGTTTAAATGTATATTATTGTGATAAAATGACAGAGAATAAATATGGAAACGATTGAAATGCTCAAACGATAGTCGGAATTGCATCATTAGGACTTTATATACGTAATTATAATGTATAATCTAATCTTTTTGAATAAATAATATACGAATCATATTCTAGATAGTATAAAGAGTTTAAACATAGATTATGTAATCAAATGACTTAGAATGATTCCATAAACTATTGAATTGCTCAAACGATGCTCTGAATTACATTATTTGCATTTTATATACGTAATTACCATTTGTAATCCAATCTTTTTTAATAAATAACATACGAATCATATTCGAGAGAGTATAAAGAGTTTAAATTAGATTATTGTGATCAAATTGCGAAGAAAAAATCTGGAAACGATTGAAATGCTCAAACGATGCTTAGAATTGTATTATTTGCAATTTATATGCGCAATTACAATTTACAATTCAATATTTTTGAATAAATAACATAAAAATCATAATTAGAAAAAATATAAGGAGTTTAAGTGTAGATTATTGTGAACAAATGACCTAGAATGAAATAAAAAACGGTTGAAATGCTCAAACGATGCTCAGAATTGCATTATTTGCACTTTATATAGATAATTACAATTTATAATTCAATCTTCTTGAATAAGTAACATACGAATTATATTCTAAACAATATAAAGAGTTTAAATGTAGATTATTTTGATCAAATGACTTAGAATGAATCAAGGAAGGATTGAAATGCTCAATGGAAGCTCGGAATTGCATTATTTGCACTATATATGGGTAATGACCATTTGTAATCCAATCTTTTTTTAATAAATATAATACGAATCATATTCGAGACAGTATAAAGAGTTTAAATGAAGATTATTGTGATCAAATGACATAGAATAAATTGCGAAATGATTAAAATGCTCAAACGATGCTCAGAATTGTATTATTTGCATTTAATAAGAGTAATTACCTTTTATAATCCAATATTATTGAATAAATACCATAAGAATCATATTTTAAATAGTATAAAGAGTTTATGTATAGATTATTGTGATCAAATGTCCTATAATGAATCCAAAAACTATTGAAATACTCAAGCGATGCTCAGAATTGCATTTTTTGCATTTTATATTTGTAATTACCATGTATAATCCAACACTTTTTAAATAAATAACATACAATTCATATTTCAAACTGTATAAAGAGTTTGAATGAAGATTATTGTGTTCAAATGACTTAGTATGAAACCAGAAACGATTGAAATGCTCAAAGAATACTCAAAATTGCAAAATTAAAATTTTATATACGTAATTACAATGTATAATCCAATCTTTTTGAATAAATAACATAGGAATCAAATTGTAGATAGTATAAAGAGTATTATTGTGATCAAATGACTTAAAATGATTCCATAAACGATTGAAATGCTCAAAAGATGCTCTGAATTATATTATATGCAATTTATATGCATAATTACCATTTGTAATCCAATCTTTTTGAATAAATAACATGCAAATCATATTCTAAACAGTATATAGAGTTTAGGTGTATATTATTGTGAACCAATGACCTAGAATGAAAATCAGAAACGATTGAAATGCTCAAACGATGCTCAGAATTGCATTATTTGCATTTATATACATAATTACCATGTATAATCCATCTCTTTTTGAATAAGAAACATATGAATAATATTCCATACTGTATAAGTAGTTTGAATGTAGATTATTGTGATCAGTAGACTTAGAATGAATCCAGAAACAATTGAAATGCTCAAACGATGCTGAGAATTTCATTATTTGTGAATTCTATGGGTAATTACCATGTATAATTCAATCTTTTTGAACAAATAACATAAAAATCATATTCTAAACAGTATAAACAGTTTAAATAAACATTATTACGATTAAAATACTTAGAATGACTTAAGAAATGATTGAAATGCTCAAACGATGCTCAGAATTGCATTATTTACATTTTCTATGCGAAATTGCCATTTATAATTCAACATTTTTGAATAAATAACCAATGAATCATATTTCAAACTGTATAAAGAGTTTGAATATAGATTATTGTGATCAAATGACTTGGAATGAATCTAGAAATGATTGAAATGCTCAAACGATGCTCAGAATTGCATTATTTGCACTTTATATGCGTAATTACAATGTATAATCCATTTTTTTTAAATAATAACGGTTGAATATCATTCTTGACAGTATAAAGAGTATAAATGTAGATTACTATGATCAAATAACATGAAATTAATTCCGTAAACAATTGAAATGCTCAAATGATGCTCAGAATTTGCATTATTTGCAATTTATATGCGTAATTACCATATGTTATTCACTATTTTTGAATAAATAACATACGAATAAAAATCTCAATAGTATGAAGAGTTTAAGTGTAGATTATTATGATCAAATTACTTAGAATGAATCCAGAAACAATGGAAATGCTCAAACGATGCTTACAATTGTATTATTTGCACTTTATATGCGTATTACCATGTATATTCCAACCTTTTCGAATCATATTCTAAACAGTATAAAGAGTTTAAATGTAGACTATTGCGATCAAATGACTTAGAATGAATCCAGAAACGATTGAAATGCTCAAACGAAGCTCAAAATTGTATCATTTGCACTTATATGCATATTACCATTTATATTCCGACCTTTTCGAATAAATAACATGAGAATCAAATTCTAAACAGTATAAATAGTTTAAATGTTGATTATTATGATCAAAATACTTAGAATGAATTTAGAAACGATTGAAATGCTCAATCGATTCTCAGAATTGCATTATTTGTTTTTTATATGCGTAATTGTCATGTATAATCCAAAATTTTTGGATAAATTACCAACTAATAATATTTCAAACTGTATAAAGAGTTTCATGTAGATTATTGTGATCAAATGAATAAGAATGAATCTCGAAACGATTGAAATGCTCAAATGATGCTCAGAATTGCATTATTTGTAATTTATATGCGTAATTACAATGTATAATCCAATCTTTTTGAATAATAACGGTTGAATAATATTCTTGACTGTATAAAGAGTTTAAATGTAGATTATTATGATCAAATGACATAGAATTAATCCACAAACCATTGAAATGCTCAACCAATGCTCAAATTTGCATTATTTGCACTTAAAATGTGTAATTACAATTATAATTCAATCATCTTGAAGAAATAACATATGAATTAAATTCTAGAAAAAAATAAAGAGTTTAAATGTGGATTATTGTGATCAAATGACTTAGAATGAATCCAGAAAAAAATTGAAATGCTCAAACGAAGCTCAAAATTGTAATCCAATATTTTTGAATAAATATCATACGAATCATATTTGAGACAGTATAAAGAGTTTAAATGTAGATTATTATGATCAAATGACATAGAATAAATCCGGAACGATTGGAATGCTCAAACGATGCTAAGAATTGCATTATTTGCACTTCGTATGCATAACTAATATTTATAAATTAATCTTTTCGAATAAATAACATATGAATCATATTTTAGACAGTTTAAATAGTTTAAATGTAGATCATTATGACCAAATGATTTAGAATGAATGCCGAAACGATTGAAATTCTCAAATGAGGCCTTGAATTGCATTATTTGCAATTTATATGCGTACCATGTCTAATTCACTATTTTTGAATAAATAACATACAAATCATATTCCAGACCGTATGAAGTGTTTAAATGTAGATTATTGTGATCAAATGATATAGATTGAATCTGGAAATTATTGAAATTCTCAAAGGATGCTCCGAATTGCATTATTTGTAATTTATATGCGAAATTACCATGTATAATCTAATATTTTTGAATAAATAACATACGAATCACATTCCAGAGTGTATAAAGAGTTTAAATGTAGATTATTGTGATCAAATGATATAGAATGAATCCAGAAATGATTGAAAGCTCAAATGATGCACAAAAATTTATTATATATGCGTAATTACCATGTGTAATTCACTATTTTTGAATAAATAACATACAAATCATATTCCAGACTGTATGAAGTGTTCAAATTTAGATTATTGTGATCAAATGATATAGATTGAATCTATAAACGATTGAAATTCTCAAACGATGCTCCGAATTGCATTATTTATAATTTATATGCGTAATTACCATGTATAATCCGATATTTTTTTAATACATATCATATGAATCATATTCAAACTATATAAAGAGTTATAATGTAGGTTATTATGATTAAATGACTTAGAATTAATCTAGAAACAATTGAAATGCTCAAATTGTGCTCCGAAGTGTATTATTTGCAATTTATATGCGTAATTAACAAGTGTAATTTATTATTTTTGAATAAATTGCATACAAATCATATTCAAACACTGTTGAAATGCTCTAAAGAGTTTGAATGTGGACTATTGTGATCAAATGACTTAGAATTAATCCAGAATCAATTGAAAAGCTCAAACGATGCAAAGAATTACATTATTTGAACTTTACATGCGTAATTACGATGTATAATCTAATCATTTTGAATAAATATCATATGAATCAAATTCAACCTGTATAAAGAGTTCAAATGTAGATTATTGTGATCAAATGACTTATCAAGAAACAATTGAAAGTTTTCAACGATGCTCAAAATTGTATTATTTGCACTTTATATGTTTAGTTACAATGTATAATCCAATATTTTGAATGAATAACATACGAATCATATTCTCAACAGTATAAAGAGTTTAAATATAGATTATCTTGATCAAATAACATAGAATGAATCCAGAAATGATTGAAATGCTCAAACGACCCTCAGAATCGCAATCTTTGTAATTTATATGTGCAATTACCATGAATAATCCAATCTTTTTGAATAAATATAATAAGAATCATATTCTAAACAGTATAAGGAGTTTAAATGTAAATTATTGTAATGAAATACCTTAAAATGAATCCTGAAACGATTGAAATGCTCAAACGATGCTCATTTGCAATTTATATGCATAATTAGTATTTATAATCCAATCTTTTTGAATAAATTACATAAGAATAATTTTCTAAAAGAATAAAGAGTTTAAATATAAATTACTGTGATCAAATTACTTAGAACGAATCCAGAAACGATGGAAATGCTCAAACGATGCTCAAAATTGCATTATTGGTACTTTATATGCATAATTACCATCTGTAATTCACTATTTTTGAATAAAATGACATACAAACCATATTCCAAACTGTATGAAGAGTTTAGATATAGATTATTGTGATCTAATGGCATAGATTGAATCCAAAATCGATTGAACTGTTCAAACGATGCTCCGAATTTCATTATTTGCACTTTATATGCGTAATTACCTTGTATAATCCAATCTTTTTGAATTTATAACAAAAGCATCATATTGTAACAATATAAAGTGTTTAAATGTTGATTATTGTAATCAAATGACTTAGAATGAATCCAGAAACGATTGAAATGCTCAAATGATGCTCAGAATTGTATTATTTGCACTTTATATGCAAAATTATTATATATAATCCAATATTTTTGAATAAATAACATATGAATCATATTCAAGACAGCATAATAGAATTTAAATGTAGATTATTGTAAACAAATGACTTAGAATGAATACCGAAATGTTTGAAAGGCTCATACGATGCTCAGAATTGCATTATTTACACTTTATATTCATAATTACATTGTATAATCCTGTCTTTTTGAATAAATAACATACAAATTATATTCTAAACTGTATAACAAGTTCAAATATAGATTATTACGTTAAAAGGACTTAGAATGAATCCATAAATGATTGAAATTCTCAAATGATTCTCAGAATTGCATTATTTGCATTTTATATGCGTAATGCCTTTCCACTCCTTTCAGTTTCCCGCGGAGGGAGTCGACTTTCTGGGGACCTTCAGTCCTTATAATCCAATCTTTTTTAATAAATAATGCACAAATAATTTTCCTGACATTATGAACAGTTTAAATGTAGATTATTGTGATCAAATGAATTAGAATAAATCCGAAAACGATTGAAATGCTCAAACGATTCTAAGAATTGTATTATTTGCACTTTATATGCATAATAATCATTTATAATCCAATATTTTTGAATAAATAACATAAGAATCATATTCTAAACATTATAAAATTTTAAATGTAGACTATTGCGATCAAATAACTTAGGATGAATCCTGAAACGATTGAAATGCTCAAATGATGCTCCCAATTGCATTATTTCCACATTATATGCATAATTACCATTTATAATCCAATCTTTTTAAATAAATAACATACGAATCATATTCTAAATAGAATAATGTGTTTAATTGTATATTAGTGTGATCAAAGGAGTTAGAATCAATCCAGGAACTATTAAAATACTTAAACGATGCTTTGAATTTCATTATTAGTACTATAAATGTGTAATTACCATGTGAAATTCAGTATTTTTTAATAAATGACAAATAAACCATATTCCCAGTCTGTATTTTGAGTTTAAATTTAAATTATTGTGATAAAATGACATAGCTTAAATCCAGAAACAATTGAAATGCTCAAACAATGCTCCGAATTGCATTATTTGCACTTTATATACGTCCTTACCATTTATAATCCAAAATTATTGAATTAATAACATTAGATTCATATTATAAACAGTTTAAAGAGTCTAACTGTACATTATTATATCCAGGAACGATTGAAATACTCAAACGAAGCTCAGAATTACATTATTTGCACTATACATGGGTAATTATCATTTGTCATCCAATCTTTTTGAATAAATATCATACAAATCATATTCGAGACAGTATAAAGAGTTCATGTATAGATTACTGCGATCAAATGTCCTAGAATGAATCCAAAAACCATTGAAATGCTCGAACGATGCTCAGAATTGCATTATTTGTATTTTATATGTGTAATTATCATGTATAATCTAACACTTTTTTAATAAATAACATACGAATCATATTTCAAACTGTATAAAGAGTTTGAATGTAGATTATTGTGATTAAATGACTTAGAATGAATCCAGAAACGATTGAAATGCTCAAACGATACTCAGAATTGCACTATTTGGACTTTATATACGTAATTACAATGTATAATCCAATCTTTTTTTAATAAATAACATATGAATCATATTTTAGATAGTATAAAAAGTTTAAACGTAGATTATTGTGATGAAATGACTTAGAATGATTCCAGAAACGATTTAAATGGTCAAACGATGTTCAAAATTGCATTATTTGCACTTTATATGTGTTATTACAATGTATCATCCAATCTTTTTTTAATAATAACAGTTGAATAATATTCTTGACTGTATAAAGAGTTTAAATGTAGATTATTGTGATCTATTGACTTAGAATAAATCCACAAACCAATGAAATTCACAAACGATGCTCAGAATTGCATTATTTTCACTTTATATGCGTAATTACAATTTATAATTCAATCTTCCTGAATAAATAATATACGAATTATATTCTAGACAATATAAAGATTTTAAATGAAGATTATTTTAAATTAATATCATATGAATCATATTTAAGACAGTATAAAGAGTTTAAATGTAGATTATTGTGATAAAATGACAGAGAATAAATATGGAAATGATTAAAATGCTCAAACGATTGTCAGAATTGCATTTTTAGGATTTTATATACGTAATTACAATTTATAATCCAATCTTTTTGAATAAATAATATACAAATCATATTCTAGATAGTATAAAGAGTTTAAACGTAGATTATGTAATCAAATGACTTAGAATGAGTCCATAAACGATTGAAATGCTCAAACGATGCTCTGAATTATATTATTTGCATTTTATATACGTAATTACCATTTGTTATTCACTATTTTTGAATAAATAACATACGAATAAAAATCTCAATTGTATGAAGAGTTCAAGTGTAGATTATTATGATCTAATAACTTAGAATGAATCCAGAAACTATCGAAATGCTCAAACGATACTTAGAATTGTATTATTTGCACTTTATATGCGTATTACCATGTATATTCCTACCTTTTCGAATCATATTCTAAACAGCATAAAGAGTTTGAATGTAGACTATTGCGATCAAATGACTTAGAATGAATCCAGAAACGATTGAAATGCTCAAACAAAGCTCGAAATTGTATCATTTGCACTTTATATGCATATTACCATTTATATTCCGACCTTTTCGAATAAATAACATGAGAATCAAATTCTAAACAGTATAAATAGTTTAAATGTAGATTATTATGATCAAAATACTTAGAATGAATTTAGAAACGATTGAAATGCTCAATTGATTCTCTGAATTGCATTATTTGCTTTTTATATGCGTAATTGTCAAGTATAATCCAAAATTTTTGGATAAATAACCAACTAATAATATTTCAAACTGTATAAAGAGTTTGAATGTAGATTATTGTAGATTAAGAATGAATCTAGAAATGATTGAAATGCTCAAATGATGCTCAGAATTGTATTATTTGCACTTAATTACAATGTATAATCCAATCTTTTTTAATAATAACGGTTGAATAATATTCTTGACTGTATAAAGAGTTTAAATGTAGATTATTGTGATCAAATGACATAGAATTAATCCACAAACCATTGAAATACTCAAACAATGCTCAGATTTGCATTATTTGCACTTAAAATGTGTAATTACAATTATAATTCAATCATCTTGAATAAATAACATATGAATTAAATTCTAGAAAATATAAAGAGTTTAAATGTAGATTATTGTGATCAAATGACTTAGAATGAATCCAGAAAAGAATTGAAATGCTCAAACGAAGCTCAAAATTGTAATCCAATATTTTTGAATAAATATCATACGAATCATATTTGAGACAGTATAAAGAGTTTAAATGTAGATTATTATGATCAAATGACATAGAATATATCCGGAACGATTGAAATGCTCAAACGATGCTAAGAATTGCATTATTTGCACTTCGTATGCATAACTAATATTTATAAATCAAATCTTTTCGAATAAATAACATATGAATCATATTTTAGACAGTATAAATAGTTTAAATGTAGATTATTATGACCAAATGACTTAGAATGAATGCCGAAACGATTGAAATTCTCAAATGATGCCATGAATTGCATTATTTGCAATTTATATGCATATGTACCATTTCTAATTCACTATTTTTGAATAAATAACATACAAATTATATTCCAGACCGTATGAAGTGTTTAAATGTAGATTATTGTGATCAAATGATATAGATTGAATCTGGAAATGATTGAAATTCTCAAAGGATGCTCCGAATTGCGTTATTTGCAATTTGTATGCGTAAATACCATGTATAATCCAATATTTTTGAATAAATAACATACGAATCACATTCCAGAGTGTATAAAGAGTTTAAATGTAGATTATATAGATTGAATCCAGAAATGATTGAAAGCTCAAATGATGCACAAAAATTTATTATTTACACTTTATATGCGTAATTACCATGTGTAATTCGCTATTTTTGAATAAATAACATACAAATCATATTCCAGACTGTATGAAGTGTTCAAATTTAGATTATTGTGATCAAATGATATAGATTGAATCTATAAACGATTGAAATTCTCAAACGATGCTCCGAATTGCATTATTTATAATTTATATGCGTAATTACCATATATAATCCGAAATTTTTTTCATACATATCATATGAATCATATTCAAACTATATAAAGAGTTATAATGTAGATTATTATGATTAAATGACTTAGAATTAATCTAGAAACAATTGAAATGCTCAAACTGTGCTCCGAAGTGTATTATTTGCAATTTATATGCATAATTACCATGGGTAATTCATTATTTTTTGAATAAATAGCATACGAATCATATTCAAACACTGTTGAAATGCTCTAAAGAGTTTGAATGTAGACTATTGTGATCAAATGACTTAGAATTAATCCAAAATCAATTGAAAAGCTCAATCGATGCAAAGAATTACATTATTTGAACTTTACAAGAGTAATTACAATGTATAATCTAATCATTTTAAATAAATATCATATGAATCAAATTCAACCTGTATAAAGATTTCAAATGTAGATTATTGTGATCAAATGACTTATCAAGAAACAATTGAAAGGTTCCAACGATGCTCAAAATTGTATTATTTGCACTTTATATGTTTAGTTACAATGTATAATCCAATATTTTGAATGAATAACATACGAATCATATTCTCAACAGTATAAAGAGTTTAAATATAGATTATCTTGATCAAATAACATAGAATGAATCCATAAATGATTGAAATGCTCAAACGATCCTCAGAATCGCATTCTTTGCAATTTATATGTGTAATTACCATGAATAATCCAATCTTTTTGAATAAATATGATAAGAATCATATTCTAAACAGTATAAAGAGTTTAAATGTAGATTATTGTAATGAAATACCTTATAATGAATCCCGAAACAATTGAAATGCTCAAACGATGCTCATTTGCAATTTATATGCTAATTAATATTTATAATCCAATCTTTTTGAATAAATTAGATAAGAATAATATTCTAAAAGAATAAAGAGTTTAAATATAAATTACTGTGATCAAATTACTTAGAACGAATCAAGAAACGATGGAAATGCTCAAACTATGCTCAAAATTACATTATTAGTACTTTATATGCATAATTACCATCTGTAATTCACTATTTTTGAATTAAATGACATACAAACCATATTCCAAACTGTATGAAGAGTTTAGATATAGATTATTGTGATCTAATGGCATAGATTGAATCCAAAATCGATTGAACTGTTCAAACGATGCTCCGAATTGCATTATTTGGAATTTATATGCGTAATTACCTTGTATAATCCAATCTTTTTGAATTTATAACAAAAGAATCATATTGTAAATAATATAAAGTGTTTAAATGTTGATTATTGTAATCAACTGACTTAGAATGAATCCAGAAATGATTGAAATGCTCAAATGATGCTCAGAATTACATTATTTGCACTTTATATGCGAAATTAATATATATAATCCAATATTTTTGAATAAATAACATATGAATCATATTCAAGACAGAATATAGAATTTAAATGTAGATTATTGTAAACAAATGACTTAGAATGAATACCGAAATGTTTGAAATGCTCATACGATGCTCAGAATTGCATTATTTGCACTTTATATTCATAATTACATTGTATAATCCTGTCTTTTTGAATAAATAACATACGAATTATATTCTAAAGTGTATAACAAGTTCAAATATAGATTATTACGTTAAAAGGACTTAGAATGAATCCATAAACGATTGAAATTCTCAAATGATGCTCAGAATTGCATTATTTGCATTTTATATGCGTAATTACCATTATAATCCAATCCTTTTGAATAAATAATGCACGAATAATTTTCCTGACATTATATACAGTTTAAATGTAGATTATTGTGATCAAATGAATTAGAATAAATCCGAAAACGATTGAAATGTTCAAACGATTCTAAGAATTGTATTTGCACTTTATATGCGTAATAATCATTTATAATCCAATATTTTGAATAAATAACATAAGAATCATATTCTAAACAGTATAAAAATTTTAATTGTAGACTATTGCGATAAAATAATTTTGGATGAATCCTGAAACGATTGAAATGCTCAAACGATGCTCCCAATTGCATTATTTCCACATTATATGCGTAATTACCATTTATAATCCAATATTTTTGAATGATAATGTGTTTAATTGTATATTAGTGTGATAAAATGAGTTAGAATGAATCCAGGAACTTTTAAAATACTTAAATGATGCTTTGAATTTCATTATTAGTACTATAAATGTGTAATTACCATGTGAAATTCAGTATTTTTTGAATAAATGACAAATGAACCATATTCCAGTCGGTATTTTGAGTTTAAATTTAAATTATTGTGATAAAATGACATAGACTAAATCCAGAAACGTTTGAAATGCTCAAACAATGCTCCGGATTGCATTATTTGCACTTTATATGCATCCTTACCATTTATAATCCAAAATTATTGAATTAATAACATTAGATTCATATTATAAACAGTATAAATTGTTTAACTTTACATTATTCTATCCAGGAACGATTGAAATACTCAAACGAAGCTCAGAATTACATTATTTGCACTATACATGGTAATTATCATATGTCATCCAATCTTTTTGAATAAATATCATACAAATCATATTCGAGACAGTATAAAGAGTTCATGTGTAGATTACTGCAATCAAATGTCCTAGAATGAATCCAAAAACCATTGAAATGCTCAAACGATGCTCAGAATTGCATTATTTGTATTTTATATGCGTAATTATAATGTATAATCTAACACTTTTTAATAAATAACATACGAATCATATTTCAAACTGTATAAAGAGTTTGAATGTAGATTATTGTGATTAAATGACTTAGAATGAATCCAGAAACGATTGAAATGCTCAAACGATACTCAGAATTGCACTATTTGGACTTTATATACGTAATTACAATGTATAATCCAATCTTTTTTAATAAATAACATATGAATCATATTTTAGATAGTATAAAAAGTTTAAATGTAGATTGTTGTGATCAAATGACTTAGAATGATTCCAGAAACGATTTAAATGGTCAAACGATGTTCAAAATTGCATTATTTGCACTTTATATGTGTTTTTACAATGTATAATCCAATCTTCTTTAATAATAACGGTTGAATAATATTCTTGACTGTATAAAGAGTTTAAATGTAGATTATTGTGATCTTATGACTTAGAATTAATCCATAAACCAATGAAATTCACAAACGATGCTCATAATTGTATTATTTTCACTTTATATGCGTAATTACAATTTATAATTCAATCTTCTTGAATAAATAACATACGAATTATATTCTAGACAATATAAAATTTTAAATGAAGATTATTTTGAATTAATATCATATGAATCATATTTAAGACAGTATAAAGAGTTTAAATGTAGATTATTGTGATAAAATGACAGAGAATAAATATGGAAACGGTTGAAATGCTCAAACGATAGTTTAAATTGCATTATTAGGATTTTATATACGCAATTACAATGTATAATCCAATCTTTTTGAATAAATAATATACGAATCATATTCTAGATAGTATAAAGAGTTTAAACGTAGATTATGTAATCAAATGACTTAGAATGATTCCATAAACAATTGAATGCTCTGAATTACATTATTTGCATTTTATATACATAATTACCATTTGTAATCCAATCTTTTTAATAAATAACATACAAATCATATTCGAGAGAGTATAAAGAGTTTAAATGTAGATTATTGTGATCAAATTACGAAGAATAAATCTGGAAACGATTGAAATGCTCAAACGATTCTTAGAATTGTATTATTTGCAATTTATATGTGTAACTACAATTTATAATTCGATATTTTTGAATAAATAACATAAAAATCATAATTAGAAAAAGTATAAAGAGTTTAAGTGTGGATTATCGTGAACACATGACCAAGAATGAAATAAAAAACGGTTGAAATGCTCAAACGATGCTCATAATTGCTTTATTTGCACTTTATATGGGTAATTACAATTTATAATTCAATCTTCTTGAATAAGTAACGTACGAATTATATTCTAAACAATATAAAGAGTTTAAATGTAGATTATTTTGATGAAATGACTTAGAATGAATCCAGGAAGGATTGAAATGCTCAAAGGAAGCTCGGAATTGCATTATTTGCACTATATATGGGTAATGACCATTTGTAAATCCAATCTTTTTTGAATAAATATCTTACGAATCATATTCGAGAGAATATAAAGAGTTTAAATGAAGATTATTGTGATCAAATGAAATAGAATAAATTCGAAAATGATTGAAATGATCAAACGACGCTCAGAATTGTATTATTTGCATTTAATAAGCATAATTACCATTTATAATCCAATATTTTTGAATAAATACCATATGAATCATATTCTAAACAGTATAAAGAGTTTATGTGTAGATTATTGTGATCAAATGTCCTAGAATGAAACCAAAAACTATTGAAATGCTCAAGCGATGCTCAGAATTGCATTGTTTGCATTTTATATTTGTACCATGTATAATCCAACTCTTTTTGAATAAATTACATATGAATCATATTTCAAACTGAATAAAGAGTTTGAATGAAGATTATTTTGATCAAATGACTTAGTATGAATCCAGAAACAATTGAAATGCTCAAAGGATACTCAAAATTGCAATATTAAGAAATTATATACGTAATTACAATGTATAATCCAATATTTTTTAATAAATAACATATGAATCATATTCTAGATAGTATAATGAGTTTAAACGTAGATTATTGTGATAAAATGACATAGAATAATTCCAAAAATGATTGAAATGCTCATACGATGCTCTGAATTATATTATATGCAATTTATATGCGTAATTACCCTTTTTAATCCAATCTTTTTGAATAAATAACATACAAATCATATTCTAAACAGTATATAGAGTTTAGGTGTAGATTATTGTGAACCAATGACCTAGAATGAAATCAGAAAATATTGAAATGCTCAAACGATGCTCAGAATTGCATTATTTACTTTATATATACATAATCAATTCATCTCTTTTTGAATAAGTAACATATTAATAATATTTCATACTGTATAAATAGTTTAAATGTAGATTATTGTGATCAATAGACCTAGAATTAATCCAGAAACTATTGAAATGCTCAAATGATGCTGAGAATTGCATTACTTGCAAATTATATGGGTAATTACCATGTATAATCCAATCTTTTTGAACAAATAACATAAAAATCATATTCTAAATATTATAAAGAGTTTAAATGTAGATTATTAGGATTAAAATCCTTAGAATGAATTCAGAAACGATTGAAATGCTCAAACAATACTCAAAATTGCATTATTAGCATTTTCTATGCGATATTTGCCATGTATAATCCAATATTTTTTACAGCGAATCATATTTCAAACTGTATAAAGAGTTTGAATGTAGATTATTGTGATCAAATGACTTGGAATGAATTTAGAAATGATTGAAATGCTCAAACGATGCTCAGAATTGCATTATTTGCAGTTTATATGTGTAATTACAATGTATAATCCAATTTTTTTTTAAATAATAACGATTGAATAATATTCTTGACAATATAAAGAGTATAAATGTAGATTACTGTGATCAAATAACTTAAAATTAATTCCGTAAACAATTGAAATGCTCAAATGATGCTCAGAATTTGCATTATTTGCAATTTGTATGCGTAATTATCATATGTTATTCATTATTTTTGAATAAATAACATACGAATCAAATTCTCAATAGTATGACGAGTTTAAGTGTAGATTATTATGATCTAATGACTTAGAATGAATCCAGAAACTATCAAAATGCTCAAACGATGCTTAGAATTGTATTATTTGCACTTTATATGAGTAATTCCCATAATCTAATCTTTTTGAATAAATGTCATATGAATCATATTTGATACAGTATAAAGAGTTTAAATGTAGATTATTGTGATGAAATGACTTACAATGAATGCAAAAATTATTGAAATGCTCAATTAATGATCGAAATTGCATTATTTGCACTTTATATGCGTAATAATCATGTATAATGCAATTGTTTTGAATAAAAAAACATACAAATCATATTTTAAACAATCTAAAGATTTTAAATATAGATTATTGTGATCAAATGACCTAGAATGAGTCTAGAAATGATTGAAATGCTGAAACGGTGCTCATAATTGCATTATTAACACTTTATGATCATAATTACCATTTATAATTAAATATTTTTGAATAAATAACATACGAATCTTATTCTGGATAGTATAAAGAGTTTGAATACAGATTATTTGTGATCTAATGACTTAAGAATTAAACCAAAAACCATTGAAATGCTCACAAGATTCACAAAATTGCATTATTTTCACCTTATATGCTAAATTACATTGTATAATCCAATGTTTTTGAATAAATATCATATGAATCATATTCTAAACAGTATAAAGAGTTTAAATGTAGATTATTGCGATCAAATGACTTAGAATGAATCCAGAAACGATTGAAATGCTCAAACGAAGCTCAAAATTGCATTATTTGCACTTTATATGCGTATTCCCACCTTTTTGAATAAATAACATGAGAATCATATTCTAAACAGTATAAATTGTTTAAATGTAGATTATTATGATCAAAATACTTAGAATGAATTTAGAAACGATTGAAATGCTCAATCGATGCTAAGAATTGCCTTATTTGTAATTTATATGCGTAATTACAATGTATAATCCAATTTTTTTGAATAATAACGGTTGAATAATATTCTTGACTGTATAAAGAGTTTAAATGTAGATTATTATGATCAAATGACATAGAATTAATCCACAAACCATTGAAATGCTCAAACAATGCTCAAATTTGCATTATTTGCACTTAAAATGTGTAATTACAATTATAATTCAATCATCTTGAAGAAATAACATATGAATTAAATTCTTGAAAATATAAAGAGTTTAAATGTAGATTATTGTGATCAAATGACTTAGAAAGAATACAGAAAAGTATTGAAATGCTCAAACGAAGCTCGGAAATGTAATCCAATCTTTTTGAATAAATATCATATGAATCGTATATGAGACAGTATAAAAAGTTTAAATGTAGAATATTATGATAAAATGACATAGAATAAATCCAGAAACGATTGAAATGTTCAAACGATGCTAAGAATTGCATTATGCGTAATTAATATTTATAAACCAATCTTTTCGAATAAATAACATATGAATCATATTCTAGACAGTATAAAGAGTTTATATGTAGATTATTATGACCAAATGACTTAGAATGAATGCCGAAATGATTGAAATTCTCAAATGTTGCCCCGAATTGCATTATTTGCAATTTATATGCGTAATTACCATGTCCAATTCACTAGTTTTGAATAAATAACATACGAATCATATTTCAGACCGTATGGAGTGTTTAAATGTAGATTATTGTGATCAAATGATATAGATTGAATCTGAAAATGATTAAAATTCTCAAAGGATGCTCCAAATTGCATTATTTGTAATTTATATGCGTAATTACCATGTATAATCCAATATTTTTTAATAAATAACATACGAATCACATTTCAGAGTGTACAAAGTGTTTAAATGTAGATTATTGTGATCAAATCATATAGAATGAATCCAAAAATGATTGAAATGCTCAAACGAAGCTCCGAATTACATTATTTATAATTTATATGCGTAATTACCATGTATAATCCGATATTTTTAATACATATCATATGAATCATATTCAAACTATATAAAGAGTTTAAATGTAGGTTATTATGATTAAATGACTTAGAATTAATCTAGAAACAATTGAAATGCTCAAACTGTGCTCTGAAGTCTATTATTTACAATTTATATGCGTAATTAACATGTCTAATTCACTATTTTTGAATAAATAGCATACGAATCATATTCAAACACGATTGAAATGCTCTAAGGAGTTTGAATGTAGACTATTGTGATCAAATGACTTAGAATTAATCCAGAATCGATTGAAAAGCTCAAACGATGCAAAGAATTACATTATTTGAACTTTACATGCGTAATTACAATGTATAATCCAATCATTTTGTTAGGGGTGTTTGGATGGCACAAGAATAACTCTTCCTAGGCGGAAAATTAGGAAGAGTTATTCCTCAGCATCCAAACTTGTTAAGAATTTGGTGGGAATAATTGTTCCCGGATTAACACTCTTTTTCTAACAAATCCTTATTTTCATTCCTTATTCCTAACACATCATCCAAACAACATTTCTTCTTCTCGAAATAGCACTATCCCCATACTTCCCGAAATAACACTCTTCGTAAATTTTCCGCTCGGTATAGTGCTTCCTTCCTTATTTCTATCCAAACCAAACGAGCCCGAAATAACATACGAATCATATTCCAGACTATATAAAGAGTATAAATGTAGATTATTGTGATCACATGACTTAGAATGAATCCTGAAACGATTGAAATGCTCAAACGATGCTCCAAATTGCATTATTTGAACATTATATGCGTAATTACCATTTATAATACACTCTTTTTGAATAAATACATAAGAATCATATTCTAAACAGTATAAAGAGATTAAATGTAGATTATTGTGATCAAATAACTTTGAATTAGTCCAGAAACGATTGAAATGCTAAAACGATACTCAGAATTGCATTATTTGCACTTTATATGCGTAATTACAAAGTATAATCCTATCTTTTTGAATAAACATATGAATCATGGTTTGGACAGTATAAAGAGTTTAATTGTAGATTATTGTATTGAAATGACTTAGAATAAATCCAGAAACGATTGAAATGCTCAAATGATTCTCAGAATTGCATTATTTGCACTTTATATGCATAATGACCAAGTACAATCCAATCTTTTTGAATAAATATCATCTGAATCATATTCTATATAATATAAAGAGTTTAAATGTAGATTATTGTGATCAAATGACTTAGAATGAATCCAGAAATGATTTAAAAGCTCAAACGATCCTCAGAATTGCATTAGTTGCACTTTATATGCGTAATTATCAAGTATAATCCAATGTTTTGGATTATAACGTGTGAATGATTTTCTAGACAGTATAAAGAGTTTAAATTTGTATTATTTTGATCAAATGTCTTAGAATGAATCCAAAAACGATTGAAATACTTAAACGATGCTCAGAATTGAATTATTTGCAATTTATAAGCATAATTACAATTTATGATATAATCTTTCTTAATAAATAACATACAAATCATATTCTAGATAGTATAAAGAGTTTAAATGTAGATTATTGTGATCAAATAACTTAGAATAAATCCAGAAAGGATTGAAATACTTAAACAATTCTCATAATTGTATTATTTGCACTTTATATGGGTAATTGCCATGTATAATCCAATCTTTTTGAATAAATAACATACGAATCTTATTATGGACAATATAAAGATTTTTTAAATGTAGATTATTGTGATAAATGACTTAGAATGAATCCAAAATGATTGAAATGCTCAAATTATGCTCAGAATTGCATTATTTACACTTTAGCGTAATTACCATATATAATCCAATCTTCTTGAATTGATAACATAGGAATTATATTCTAGACTGTATAAAGAGTTTAAATGTAGATTTTTATGATCAAATGACTTAGAACGAATCCAGAAACGATTGAAATGCTCAAACGATGCCCAGAATTGCATTATTTGCACTTTATATGCGTATTTACAGAGTATTATCCCATCTTTTTGAATAAATAACATATGAATCATATTATAGACTGTATACAGATTTTAAATGTTGAATATAGTGATAAAATGACGTAAAATTATTTCAGAAACGATTGAAAAGATAAAACGATCCTCAGAATTGCATTTGTTGCATTTTATATGCGTCATTTATAATTCAATATTTTTTAATAAATAACATACAAATAATATTCTAAACAGTATAAAAAATTAAAATGTTGATTTTTGTTATCAAATGACTTACAATGAATCCAGAAACGATTGAAATGTTCATACGATGCTTACAATTGCTTTATTTTCACTTTATATGCGTAATTACCATGTATAATCCAGTCTTAGCCTGAGAGTATAAATAGTTTAAATGTAGATTATTTTTATGAAATGACTTAGAATGTATCTATAAATGATTGAAATGCTCAAATGATGCTCATAATTGCATTATTTACACTTTATATGCGTAATTACCATTTAAAATCCTATCTTTTTGAATAAACAAGATATGAATCTTAGTCTAGACATTATAAAGAGTTTAAATGTACATTATTGTATTGAAATGACTTAGAATGAATCCATAAACGATTGAAATGCTCAAATGATGCTCATAATTGCATTATTTTTCACTTTATAGCCTTTAGGTAAAAGTAAATATAGAGTTCAAAATAATAAAGATAGCGTGTCTAAAAATAATAAATTAATTTTAAATATAAAATACATGGTATATGTTTAAATTTAAAGTGTGAAAATTATAAAATAAATTATGCATACCTTAGAACTTAATGTTGGTGAACTATAAAATAGTCTAAGTGATAGTTATGTTGACATTATTAAAGTAAAAGATCTTTCATCAGTTAGACATACAATTTGGATTAGCTTAGGCTGGCCTTTTACCATATGCCTTTCACAGAAGAAAACTTATAAATCTTTCCCATGACATCTACATTAGTTTGAAATATACAAATATTAAACTATACATAATGGCAACAATGATAATTGATATTGCTAAAAGATATTATAAAATATAAAAATGGATTTAATTAATAAAAATTAAAAAATATAAACGTTACTTAATAAGTAAATTGTAATTTAAAAAATAGAAATATAATTTTAAATTTATATGATTGTACAAATTTAAACAAATTGGTGGATATATAGGCCACGTCAAACCAGTAATATTTGTTCCAATATTTTCAAAAGACTTGAAATCAAAGTAACACGCGGATATGGCAAAGAGATTTAATGGCAAAGAAGTAACATAAATCTTTTTGAAAAATCAATCGAAAACTTGCGGAGAACTACGATAGCCTCCTCTAATATGTTCAACGTTGAATTGTGCAATCTCGTACATGATGCCTTCCGTAAAATCATTTTGAATTCGTTGATACTATCCAATATCAACAACACCTTGTATAACACCTCTCTACAAAATAAAAACCTTCAGTAAAGAAACTGGATATTTTAAGCAAATATTTATTGTTAAGTTAATTGATTTCAATATTTTCAAATTTATATATGTCATAAAGTTATTGGCCCAAATGTATAAATATGAAAACTATGTTGGCAGCAAATCCTTGTCGCATATTTGAAATAGAAATGATATAGAAATTTTAATTTGGTGTCAAATTAAAAAAATTCTTTTAACGTAAACATGAAATTTATATAAAAAAATTATCTTACTATCTAGTAGAACGAAATTCATACCTCATGTATTTTCCATCATCGGATTTGTTGTGGACCAAATTTTCATGACCCGTGCACGTATGATGCCTAGATTCCTATTTGTTGTGAAATGATCGATAAAAATTTAAAATAAGGAGCACTATTTATAGGTAAAATGTTGGCAACATTTGATGGAGGAGGCATCAATTCAATTGCACTCTTTAGTGAGACATCCCTTAAATAACACCTTTTGGTGTCTTTGTTAAGATATGCACCTTTCATTTACACCCCTTTAAATCATCCATTCGATTGCATCCTTGTCAAGACATTTATTAAATGACACCATGTAGTTTATATGCCAACTGCCAAGATAAGCACCTTTTTTAGCGCTCCCTTTAAAACAGCCGCTCGATCACACTTTTTGGCGAGATATCCTTAAATGACACCATATGAATCTATGTTAAAATAGTCTCATTTTTATTTGCATCTTTTGGGGTCATCTTCGATTGTGCATTCTAGTGAGACACTCTTTGGTGTCTTTGTCAAGATATGCACCTTTTAAAGCATCCATTCGATGAGAATGTTTAGTATGCACCATAGTGCATAGGGTTTTTTATGCACCGCAGACTTTTTTGAGAATATTTTTGGAAATTGACAAATCTAATTTAACCAATCTAATATACCTATTGAAATCTCATAACAAACCAATTTTACAATTTTTGAGATTTTATTGCTATTTTTTCGAATTTTTTAAAACCTGCCTTTTGGAATATTTACAACATTCCAAAAATGGTAAGTTTTAAAAAATTAAAAAAATAGCAATAAAATCTAAAAAAAATTATAAAATTTGGTTTGTTATGAGATTTCGATATATATATTAGATTGGTTAAATTAGATTTGTCAATTTATAAAAATATTCTAAAAAATAATCCGCGATGCATAGATATTCCTATTAACTATAGTGCATATTAAAATTTCTCCCATTCGATTGCACCTTTTGTCAAAACATTTTTTAAATGACACCATATGGTCTATATGCCAAAATATGCACCATTTTGATCGCACTCTTTAAAATAACCGCTTGATTAGACCTTTTGGCGACAACCTTAAATGACATCATATGGTCTCTAGCTCCGTTTGGATAGATGTGGAAAGAAGGGAAGAAGGGAATAAGTGGGAAGAAGTATTGTAAAGTGTGTAACTTTGTGAAGAGTTTGGATTGTTTATAATTTTATTTCTTTCCTTCTTCCTTCTTCCTACTTCTTCTCAACGCATCCAAACGGAGGCTCTATGTTAAAATATGCACATTTTCATTCGCATCTCTTGAGATCATCAATGCAGCTTTATTATATGTAAGAATATTGCAAATGCGAAAGATATTGTTAACGGCGCCGGACATTGCTTGTTGGTCTCTGCTTCTTGTTGATCTTTACCTTCGTCCTAAATTGCTTGGCACATTAGAGCAAGCTAATCATCTGTCATTCGAAGAGAGAGGAGCTCAAAAAGCATGAAATAGATCGAATATGGATCTCTATAAATTTGTCATGAGGCAGAGAATTCAGATATGGCCTTGCTTTGTTGAATTTGTGTCCTCATCATCAAAGATTTTGAGGACAAATTATCGGTAAAAGAGTTGAGAGGCATCAGTGGAATTCTCTCTCCTCATATTGCTTATTTTTTAGTCTTTCTTTTCTATGTTATTATAGTTTTTAAATGAGATCACATGAGTACCGAATACAAACCATAATTTTTAAATGAGATCACATGAGTACCGAATACAAACCATCTCTAACTCAATTATTTGACAAGTTTGAAAGTTAGAGGCAAGTTAGAACTTAGAACAAACCCGATTTAACTTGGAGATGTTTGGCTGCACAAAATTAGCAAGTTAACACCTCAACTTCAAGTTAGTATAACTTTGTATATATCAACTAATGGTCTGCTTTAGAACACCCTTATTAAAGAAACGGAGAGTAAAGGAGAGGAATGTTATTCGATTTTTGTTACCCTCAAAATTAGAATGTATAAATTTACTCTCAAATTTTTCAAATTTTAGTGTCTCTTTTATTATTTTCTCTTCTTTTTCATTAATAATTTGATTTGTGGAGCAAGTAATTGATCCAGGCATAATAATTTTTTAAAAAATTTATTCTATCTTCTTTTCTCTTCCTCTAAAAAAAACTTTCCTAGAACAGAACCTAAACATAGCCTTAAATTGCAAGAATACCAACTTGAAACCCACCAGTGGCGGATCCACAGGTGGGGCGGTTAGGACTAGAGCCCCACCTATACCATGGTTTATATATACACATATGGGTTATGAATAAATTCAAATTGCAATTTTCTTTTGTTGTATTTTGTGTGGTTCATCAATTTTCTTTTTATAATATGGCTTTAAACTATATTTTTAGTATTGTATGAGATAGATATACAATAAACTTATGTTGGTCTAATATTTTTATAAACTTAGTCTCACCTAAATATTTTTTCTAGATCCGCCGCTGAAACCCACATACAAGCATGATGGATGGTTCTTTCTAGGCATCTACAGTTCATTTGGGATCGAACAGTTGAATAGACAGGTATGGATCAGAATCAGATTATACATGAACCTCTGATCTCAAATCAACGGCTGAGATCTAACACAGATAATCTGTTGACCATTCTTTCCGCCATGTTGACCTGACCGCGTGAGAATTGAGCAACGCTTAGAAGCTTCCTCTTCCTCTTCTCTTCCTTTTCCTTCTCTCTCTCGCCAACGCGTTCCAGCGGCAGAGAGAAAAGGAGAGATTTCTTTTTGTATTTGAAACATATTCGGAAAGGACGGGAGAACTTGAATTTCTCAATTGAATCGAATCTCATGGGAACTCCAGCATTTCCCAATTTGGGGAAGCACTGCAGCGTCGAGGATTGTAAACAAATCGACTTCCTTCCCTTCACCTGCGATCGATGCAACGAGGTACACTTTTTTTTCTCTCGATTAATACGAAACCATTTCTTGCGTTTTTGTTTCTTTCCTTGTGATTTATCTGTAAAGGTTGTGTTAAGATTCACAATTTCATGGTTATTGATTCATATCTGGTAATCTGGTAATAGAAGTAACGGGTGTTTGGTTTTCCTAATTTGTTGTGTGATCCCTGTAGAAGTTCATCAATATTGTGAGAGATATATGATGGTAAAAACCAAGAATTGTGTGATTCATGGAATTTAAACTATTTGGTCCTTTATTTCTGGTGATTTTCACATATTTGTAACATTATTATTGAAATTGCAATAGACATGTCTGTTCTTTCAAGTTGTCTAAGTCTCTCTTGTACATTCCAATGATCTGTGTTCATTTCAGGATTTTCCAATTTGAAATAATGCATACCATGTATATCAGATTATCTCATATTATTTTTTTCCTATATTTTTCATCCAACTTAACTTTTCTTACTTTATTTATTGTAGGTGTTCTGTCTCCAGCATAGAAGTTACACCACGCATCAGTGCCCGGTTGCAAACCCACACGATGTGACAGTTGTGATATGCCCACTTTGTGCCAAATCAGTTCGCTTAATTCCAAATCAAGACCCGAACATAACATGGGAGACACATTGCAATACTGACTGTGATCCCTCCAATTACCAGAAAGCAACCACAAAAAGAAGGTGTCCAGTTCGCGGATGTAAGGAAACACTTACCTTCTCCAACACAATCAAATGCAAGGATTGTCTGATAGACCACTGCTTGAAACATAGATTCGGACCCGACCACAAATGCCCTGGCCCGAAGAAACCCGAATCCGCATTCCCCTTTGTTGGTATGCTAAGCAGAAGTCAAAAGAATACCAATTCGAACAATTCTTCTTCATGGTGGAATACCATTCGGGCCTCTGCTGAGGCCAGCATGCAGAAATTAACTATTGCAACCAATCAGGCATTTTCAACAGGAGCCAGCAGTAGCGGTGGTGGGGCCCTTGTTGAGCAGTGCACACAGTGTAATGCGAGGTTTGCGAACGTCTCAGCTTTGATTGAGCATGCAGAGAGAACTCATGGGAAAAACTCTAGGGTGAGTCAAAAACCAATGGTGCTTGATATATGTCCAAAATGTAGCAAGGGGTTTAGAGATCCAGTCTTGTTAGTAGAACATGTTGAGAGAGAGCATGGTGGGAGCAGCACCAGGAGATGACAGTTGTGTTTATGCAATGTGAATTTGATTTGCATGATGTGATTCTTTCCAATTTATACATTCATTTCCATATGCTAATATAGGCCTTCTGTGATTATTTTGGTTTTTTCACACCGAGTACCTTATGATTGTCTCAAATAGAGTCTAGTGTTTTATTATTTTTCCTTAGGGACTCGGCAAAAGAAATTAGATTTTTATTTTTTTTCATTACTGACTTTAACAACAGAAATTGAGTTCCTTCTTACTACACTAGTTTGGTTATTTTCTTCTTACTATAAAGCGATGATGTTTGCTGGATTATGCAACAATCTGGATACATCAATTATCATTTTCCTGGTTTCTGTCTCTCGACATTTGTTATTGGCTTGTCATGATATTCCTGAAAAACCACATAGAATGAGATTATCATATTCAAACACATTTTGCATTCTGCGTGACGATATAATGATTATATATTATTGTGGTTTCTTCACCTATTTTTGTTGACTGATCTTCTTTGTATTGGTTGATAGATATTATTTTATTTTGTTGTTAAGGCACAAAAGATCACTACAAACGAAGAATTTTGTCGCTGAACAGGTAACACGCAGCATGGAGGGCATAACCAAGTCATATTATTTTGTTTGGTTCCAGTTAATGTAAGCATTAAGCAATGCAATACAACACAGATCTAAAAAAATAGTTTAATCCAATTAGCTTGCTCGATTATTGCAAAACTCGAAAAATCTTTTTTTCAATAACTCGTGTCTACTGAACTTAGGTAGATCAGAATACTAGTGGAATACAATCACATTGCAGAATCAAGAAAAGAATGTACGACTCAATTACATTCACGAACAAGAAGGTACAATGAATGAATAGATAAATGGCATAGCATCACATGGTCCATCAGAGATCAGTTGGTATAACCTCGTGATAATGCTAACAAATTATTAATTCACGTAGCTATACAGTGAGCACTGGAAAAGATAACATTAGACAGGGTTATTTTTCTGGTAAACAAGTCAGGGACTCGCATAACAACAAAGAAATATTCCATAATGGATCTTTTCCTCTGATGGTAGACGAAAGATTATTAAGAGGTGTTGACTTGGAGGTGAAGACCCTTGTGTTTGGGGGCATTATTGTTAATAGTAAAAAACAATTGCTAATTTATGCTATCCTACTATAAATGTAAGAATAGCTAAATAATAAGAAATATAGACATCTATACAAAAAAAAAAAACAGATATATCCTAAACAGATTATTAATTCATTATTGTTAATAGTAAAAAACAATTGGTAGTTTGTGCTATCCTACTATACATGTAAGAATAGCTAAAGAATAAGAAATATAGACATCTATACAAAAAAAACAGATATATCCTAAACAGTGTTATCCTAAAACTCTTCGAAGCTGCTTTTCTAGTTTGTAAAACAAAAACAAATCTCAATTTTTTACGTAGGCCTTTGAATTCCAAGCTATACAGTAATCACCTAATAAGTGTCCCATCTTCTCTTCAACGAATACACGAGCAAGCAGTTGTGTTGGCATCCCTACTCACAAGGCGTTTGTCTCGATTAATCATCAATTTAATGAGTGGTACCTTGGAAGAAACTTGTCGCCAAATCTCATCAACTGTTCCATTTTGTGTTTCATACTCAAAATAATGCTTCACCTGGTACACGATGAAATACTTGGTTAGTTTTACTCCCAAAAAAAAAAAAGACATATATACTGATGATCTTGTGTAAATGGTGTGAAGGATGTATATAGAAATAGTCTCTGTGCTGATAAGCCATTTGTAGACCTAATTTGTTTAAGCTAGTAACTCTGTACTGGTCGCAAATGTGGTTAGCTTTAGCATCATGGTAAGGGACTACACAACAGCCTATTACCGTTACATAACCGCATCAATTAAGATATCATGGTCAAGGACCATGCAACAACCTACTTGTGTAGCTATTACAAATTTGATACCTAGTACCAATCCAGCTTAGTATTCTTATGATTTTGAAATTTGAGACTCTTATGTTTAAAACAGGTGCTGGAAAATATTTTACATACCTTCTTAATTTCTTGCTGATACTCCAAAATCTTCTCTGTGTCTACTGTCCTGAGCATGGATGTCAGAAATCCAGGTTGAATTGCAACACTGGTCTTAACAAATATGGCGATCTTCTTATAATCAATCACGTCTTCAAAAGGCAACTCGATGTAGTCACTAACTACCACTGGCACACACAAGCTGACAATGGCATCAAAGAGCCGACACGCTGACGGGGTGTCACCAGCTGGATGGAGACAGAACTTAGAAGAGTGCATCCCTTGTGTTGCCATGCGCCGGCTTTCTCTTGATTGAGCTCCATGCTTGATTATAACATCCCTCTCTTTTTCTAATATTTGAAAGAGAGTGTCTCGAATCTTTCCACCCTGAATTTAAAATGAGAGCAAATCAAATCAAACAAACTTCCACTAAATTATATATATAGTGGGGGCAATCTTTCATATCTATCTGATTGAAGAACATCTGAACAATACAATAAAGATATTATAACAATAAAATCAAACAGTATAAACTATGGGAATAATAACAGATTACCATCCTAGACCAAATTTTTATTGAAACAAATCCTTCAGAGATTAAGGAAACATATAAATGCATAAGAAAACTGGTATTTCAGTTAAGCTGTAGGCTCCACTCTGGTATTTAACAATCCAAAATATAATAGGTCATACACAAAGGCAGCTTTTTCCAGTATTAAATACCAGAATTAAGAGAACTCTATTGACTTGTCTTTTGTAATTTTTGCTTTCTTCATAAGAAAAAGGCAGTCAATATGTTCAACTGATTCTTTTCAGAAACAAATCTTGGTGTATCATGCAAAGTTCCAGTAATAGGTTGTGTAGTACATTTTGGAAAAGAAAAGTTTTGGAGGGAGGGCTGTGTTGGAATTATGCTCGCGAATTATATTATTGTACACATTCACACAGACCACTATATTTTTCCGATTATATCAAACAGCATAATTTCAACTGTGAATATACACTTTAGGACTTTCATTTTACAGTACTGCATTTCTTAAACTTCAGCCATCCAATTATACTGATTTGCTACCTGCAATTAATCAAATATATCATTAACAAAATTGATTAAAGCCTACCTCTTTGCGGTACCGATTTCCCATGAAGAAGAGAAGAGAAGGCCTTCCTTCAACCCCGACATCCCCTTTGTAAGGATTAATCCTATGAGAGTAAGGAAGCACCACATCCTTAACCAGCGACGCCTGATCGCCTCTTAGCCTTCCGAAATCAGAAACAAGCAGCACGGAATTCCGAATCCGATCAATCACCTTATAAAGTGCATTTGGATCCTGACAGATAATCACATGATCTCTCCCATTGTTCCTTTTCCAGTACTCCTGCCTCTCCAACCACTCCACCAATTCCTCCTGCATCTGCTCATCACTATACACTGCCATGGCCGACTCCTCAGTAGGCCGGATCGGGTTCACAATCAGGCTCAAAGAAGAGAAAAAGGGAACATAAAAGAGATCAGCTTGGGAAGGATCTGAAACAACCACAATCGGCGAATCCGGGCCTCGATCGGGTCGAATGAGGTCAGAAAAAAGCCACCACTCAGCCGAATGCTGGTGGCCGGGGTACCGAAGATCGGAGTCAGAGGTGGAACGGTCGGTGCCTCCGCGTGCAAGAAGGTAGCTACGAAGGACGCCATAGGTGAACTTGGAAGGGAGGTCGTAGAGGTAGATCTTCGTGGTAGTAGAAGAAGCAGCAGAGGAGGAGGAGGTGGGAGGTGGAGGTGCAGAGGAGAAGGAGACGGAGTGGAGGAGAGCGTAGAGGGAGAGGATGGAGAGGAAGGCGAGGAGGGACTTGGCGAGGAAGGAGCGGCGCAGGATGCGAGAGAGAGAGAGCATTGGAGCGGAGCAGGAGAGGGAGAAGGAGAAGGAGGAAGGAGAAAGAGAGGAGGTGGGGCTCGACCGGCTTTTTCGGGGCTTGCCACCGCGCTCGGACATCAACATCACGAGAATGGTTTCCTTCCTGAGACTCAGAGAGAGGAAATGAAATGAAATGAGGGACTTGGGAATGATATCTGCATTTCCTTCCTTCCTCCCCTTCCTTCCATCTACTAAACGCTAACGGGTTCGGATCAAGTTTTATGATGGTTTACTGTTGCCCGACAACCCGTTATAGGCTTTCAAATTGAAACTGTTTGATTGGCTTATATTAAACTTCGACTTTTTTTTTTAAAAAAAAATTGAAGTATGGACAGCTAGTATATTTTTTTTTTCCACTTTCTGATTTTTATTTTTTTAGATAAATTGAGTATTTTAATATTTTTTTTAGTTTACAGAACAGGCAAATTCAAATCAGTTTTTAATAATTTGTTAAACAAACAAGTTCGTTAAATATATTATAAAAATATTGTAATTGTTATATTAATATTTACTTATAATGAATGTTCACAATTTTTTTTACTTTTAAGCATGGTGAGAGTTATAAAATATCTCAATTCTATATTGATGCTTAGTTTATTTTTTTTTTCACTTTAATACATTTTTTACATTAACTTTAATACGTTTTCACAATTTAGACAATGTTATCGCCTTCTGGGGTCATCAAATACATCATAATATCAGTACTGGTTCGGATCTCCTGTACTTTGCAGCGGAGTATTCATGAGAAATCAGAAGTCAGAACAACTGTCTGGGCCCCACTCCAGTACCCCGACACACTTACCTGCAAAGAAAGTGGCACAGAGGACTATGATCCGACTGCCTACTCTCTCTTTTGTTCCATTCTTTTCTGGAAGGAATCATTCTTTTAGTTTTTAGTTTTTTACCCCTTCCTACTTTCTCTTATTCTATGATCTTATCTGAATGGATTTTTTCACCGCCACTGGCGGGTCCGTATCCTCTACCAACTTTTTTAGGTTGGTAGAGTGGCAACATTAGATCCGAGCCGTTAGATCTAATCTCGACGGTTAAAATTTTTTCGGGCCTATCAATCTAGTTACATGCACGGGGCTCTCTTGACCGTTGAGATTAGATCTAACGGTTCAGATCATAAATCGGCACTCTACCAACTTTTTAAAGTTGGCAGAGGATGTGATTCCGCCACTGGCAGGCATAGGCCGACCCCACACTCACCATACTGCGTAATCTTCTCCAATAATACAAATCAAACAACTCTCCTACTGATCAGTGTTCTCCAATGGAAACCCCAATCACCATGGCATCTCTTCTCCTCCTCTTCTCCTCCTTCCTTTTCTTCCTCCAATCCACAAAAGCAGGTGCCTCCACCACCGCTGGGTCCATCGCCTTCACCACGCTCGGTCGGAGCCGCTACTCCTTCGACATCTTCTCTCTCTCCATCGCATCCCAATCCGACTCCATCTCTCTCAGCCAAGAGATCCAACTCACCGATGGCGTCTCAGTCAACTTCAATGGCTTCTTCCCTTCCTCCAACTCTCTTCTCTACGTCTCCGAGCGCAACGGGTCGCACCACCTCTTGCTCGACCTCCTCCCTTCCATCGAGTACCTCTCACGCACCAGTCGGTTTTCGCTGATTCTGGTAAGACCCATTTTGATATAACACCAAACCTCGATTCAGTCTCCATGAAAGACCGACCTTCTCTTTTTGGAGAGAATTTGATATATGTGTCTACGCACGAGCCCAGTTCTTCTCCGAGGAAAAGTTGGGCTGGTGTGTACTCCACTCACATCTCCAATTTGAACACCATGCGGCTCACCCCTGATGACGTGGCAGACTTTAGCCCGGCTGTCTCTCCGTCGGGTTATTGGACCGCAGTTGCGTCACTGAGTGTCTGGTCAGGTGAGGTGGAAGAGCTGAACACTGACTTGTATCTGTTCAGAACTTCAGATGGTTCTCAGAGGACTTTCATCGAACACCATGCGGGCTGGCCATGTTGGGCTGATGATTCCACACTTTACTTCCACAGGAGAGATGAATCAGGATGGTGGGGTGTTTATAAAGCTGTTCTTAGTATAACGGGTGATGCTATTTCATTGATATCTGTTGATAGAATCACTCCCACTGGCTTTCATGCCTTCACTCCTGCTGCCTCTCCTGGTTTACCGGGTGTCGTAGCCATTGCCACACGACGGCCTGATTCTGAATATCGACACGTCGAGCTTGTTGATTTGAGAAGCAAAGGGAAGTACTCTTATATAGAGGTGACCCGAAATGTGAAGCCCTTCTCACACCATTACAACCCGTTTATTTCTCCAGACGGGTCTCGGATTGGATACCACAGGTGCCGTGGAAGCAGTAATGGCAACCCACCTCTACTTTTTGAGAACCTGAAAAGTATCGCGCCTAAGGAGTTCTCTCTGTTTAGGTTTGATGGTTCGTATCCTTCCTTCTCCCCAGATGGTAAACACATTGCATTTGTGGGACTGCCTGGCGTTTATGTAGCAAATACTGACGGCACAGGAAATATTAAAGAAATTTTTTCTGGAAATGCATTCCCAACTGCTTGGGATTGGAAGAGGGAAGGTGTCATCTATACTAGCTATGGCCCAGATTTTGCGAGTGAAAGGACAAGAGTGGACATAATTTCTATCTATATTGGGAATAATGACAATGAACCAGTGATTAAGAGACTGACGACAGGAGGGGAGAACAATGCATTCCCCTCCCCTTCCCCAGATGGGAAATGGATTGTGTTTCGGTCGGGGAGATCTGGCCACAAAAATCTCTATATCATGGATTCAATGAAAGGGGAGTCTACTGGCCTGTACCAGCTCACTGAGGGCCCCTGGACTGATACAATGTGCAGCTGGTCCCCTGACGGTGAATGGATTGCCTTTTCCTCTGACAGAGAGAATCCGGGTGGGGGCAGCTTTGCCATCTACATGGTGCACCCAAATGGTACAGGCCTCAGAAGAGTGGTACATAGTGGGGAGGGAGGGAGAGCTAACCACCCAGCCTTCAGTCCTGATTCGAAAAAATTAGTGTTCACTTCGGATTATGCTGGGGTTTCAGCAGAGCCGATATCAAACCCACACCATTACCAGCCATATGGTGACATATTCACGATTAACATAGATGGATGGGGAATTAGAAGGCTCACCCATAATTCCTACGAGGATGGTACACCTGCATGGACAAAGTTCTTCTTGGAGCCAAAGGATGTCAGTGAATCGTTGAAGGGTTCGGCATATTGCGGATTTGATGATTGCCATTGGCTCAATATCGCAGCAAATCATAACAAGATTGATGGTAAATCATGCTGAAACATGGTTAGTATTGAGATTTTTAGAGTTGAGATAAGTCTGTATCTGTAATTATACAAGCTGGCCTTTATGTGTATATCAAATAATTGGGCCCATTTGCATATATGCCCATGATAAGTTTTATGTATGTATGTATTAATGCGAGCATAAAATTGATCAATTTCTCTATCTAATAATAATTATATTCTAAAGGAAAGGTTTTCATGTCTTGTGTTGGGCATGCTCCTGCTTGTATTAGTTTTTGTTCTTCAATCACACAGTTTGGTACTGACATCTAACTGAATATGGTTGATTCATAATAAGAAAATTTTTTTTGTACTAAAATGGATATTACTTTGTTTGCGAACTTGTGCATCCATTTTCTTTCTTTGGAAAAGTGTACAAACTGACAAGTAAGTAGTTGAATAAAACGAAATGTTCATCTATTTTACCTAAATATGACCTACACTTTGAGTTACTTTTGAATTCTGCTTCTTGTGCGTTTGATGTCTGGGGCAACAGTTACATGCTGAATAAAACTAGGTCAGAAGAGAAAGTATGTTCTCTATATCCTATTGCATGCGTGCCATTCTTGGCTACATCCAAATCTCTACTTTGTTTTCAAAATTGCAGAAATAGGCTTAAAATTTTCTAATAAATGGTGAAATTACTTTTAAATTGGATGATTTGTTCACAGTATCGTTTTAGAGATTTTTTTTTTTCATTCTGTAAGGATCAAACTGAAACCTTTATGTATATCATTTTCAAAATGAGTATTTTATTTCCAAGCTTTTAAGGTCCAGAACAATATAAAGAATTTTATAAAGATAACACATTTCCAAAGTTTATTGGATGTAGGTTAATAGTAGCTCTGAACTATCAAATTATCTCTATTTATAAATGCTAATTTTTCGTATTGCTAGTTGTGGTTTTCTTCTTTCCTATTTATTTCTTGATTGCAGCCATGGAAAAAAGTAACTGGAGGTGATTACAAGTCAACTGCACACTTACATTCGGGAAATGCCAGCCACTCTGAGAAGGGGTTTCCTGCTCAAAACTTAGTGATAAATTTTCATGTAAATTGTAGCAAAAAGAAGTTTGTACGTAATTTACACTGAAAAGAAAAGCTAAAGAAAAACCAGAATCGCACCAAAAGAATGAATTTTGCATTTAGGTTTCCATATTATATTATTTTGAGAATAACGAAAAGAAATGTGATAAATAATAATATTGTCTGTAGCATTGCTTCATTACTTAAGAACAGAAAGTTTGGTAACTGCTGTCAGCAGAAATTCAGGGACAATATCTCACTTGGTTTTTAGTTTCATAATTAGTAAATTTTGAATTAAGTTGTATGTATGCCTGGTCTCTCCTTGTGCTTTGTTCAATACCCAATAGAGAATCTAAAGGTATTGTGCAGTGTCTGAAAGAACAAGCAGGTTTTCCCTAACTTCTGTCATGATTACATTATGGGAGGATGCCATATTGATGCTATATGTTTCTGTCGTAAGTTCAAACATTGATTTTTTAGTTTATTCTTTTCTTTGTATATTCTGAAGGTGTATCATGTTATGAAACCACTATGGTGGCATATGGCACTAGAACTTCTGGTGCCCGTATTAGCTGTGCCAATATTTAGCACACTTTTTGTTTAAGAATCCTGAATAATCATCAGGCATTATCAAATTGTTGGGTTCCTATGTGAATATATCTAATGTAACTTTTGTGGATTAAACATGTGTAGATCTCAGAATACATTGGATGTCTAAACAAGAAATTACAAGAAATATGTAAATCTGAATTTTTTTAAATTGGACTCCAATGAAGTTATTATTGTTACTTAAGACAAGTGCCCACTTTTGTGTGTAACAGAAAGTGAATATAAATGTTTGTTAAATTATGATTTTTAGATTCAACCTTCAGGAGAAAATGAGGTACTGGAGAAGAAAAGAAGAATAAAGAAGGTTTATTAGTTACCTCTATAAGTTTGAAAGGGACTTATTCAAAAAAGTTGAACAAATTTGTTTCATCGTGACTTCCCAATTTGGTGTTGGTTGTCTTATCAAAAACAAAAAATGAAGTTCCTTCTTGTTTTTATTTTGTCAACAGCTTTTTCAAGGGGCGATCATATGTTTTCCTACAACTCCAAACCGACTCAGCATAGAGGTATGTTCGATTATTGTTCCTTGCTTTAATTAACAGTGTTATATATTTCATCACTATTTTAGTTTCATGTATGCTTATTTGAATAATTGTTGGTCTCTGTCTAAGCTGGTACTTCTCATCAATGTTTAATATTTGTTACAAATGCGACCACTACTCCTTTTGATGAATCTTCTCCGAAGTTGACACTGTGAAGAAAATTTCCCTATAATATTGTCTAAAACTCTAAAATATTGTTGTAAGAAACTATCCAAATAACAGGCTCCCATGCTGTATTATGTTTCTGTTCCCCTTGCTATCATTTTTACATCAGAGGAAATTTCTTTTTTTAACTCTATTAGTTACCCAAGTACATAACCTAGGTATCTTACAGATAGGCAAAGTATGCAACTGGTCAACCTGACATCAATGTGACCGTTGATCTTTCTGACCTGTCACTTTACTAGACCCTCCCAAGATTTGGTCTGTTGGCTGTTGCACAGGCCTGTTGAGCCATCTCATCCCTGGAAAGCCCATTTCCTATTCCCTAATCAATGCTAGGGTTTTTATGGCTAGTTAAACTAGGTCTTATACCCGCAGCTAAAGGAATGAGATTGCTGAACTAAAATGGAAAACCAAATGCAGTGATCGGTGCCATGATTTTTCTAGAAGCAAATTAATTTGTTCCACTTGAAGGTTGAAAAGTCGAAAGTATTGTTTTATAGAAGGAAAAGTTTGAATTTTAATTTTGAACCTTTGTTACAAATTCCAAGTGAATATATATATTTTTTATCAATAATTCTATTTTATGCTACTGGACAGTGGACACTGAATTTATTAGATAAGTCATTGATTTAAACAGTATATCTTTCTAAAACAGGGAAACCAACATTGATTTGCCTGTAGGATTACCTGTGAAATGTTTTGAATTTTGATGTAGTATTATACTCTATTAAAACTACTGATGAATTTAAATTCAATTTTAGTTAAAATTACTTCGACCTAAACATATATCTGCGTTTCTGGATCGACCAAGTCTGTGATCACAAGAATGAATCGGTTGAGAAGTGAATATTATCTCAGAGGACGATAGTGGCAATATGAAAAAGAAAAGTCTGAAATTGAATTTGTTACCACATCATAAATGTTATGTCAATTTGGTTTTTTCTTTATAATAATTATTGCAACTTACAAAACAACAGAAGATTCAATGCATCCAATCTTTCAACCATCCTTTCCCCCTTTCGAAAAAAAAATATTTAATAATGTGCGCGGCCCCGAGTTCTTCATCCATAACCTCATCCCTACCTAGAGTTTTGTATATGAAAAATTAGGGTTTAATGGTTTCTCCAATTCCATAGGGTTCTGTATACCATAGAATTAATTGAGACTCTTTAGTTCTTTGTTATTCACAATCCGGACAGCTCCAAATTTGTTCGCCTTAAGAGGAACGCAAGCTTGCATTTAAGTTTCTGGAGATTTCGAAATTATAGGTACACCTCTCTCGCTCTCTCTTCATTTGATTTGATTAAACCATTGGCTGATTATATCTTTTGCAATAAGATAGTAAAATACTTTAATTGTTGCTTAGCACCCATTTATTTTATATCTGGATATTGGGACAATTGGATCATGTTTTATCTTTTCTAAAACAAATTTTTTTGAGGGCCCTTTTCTAAAACAATTGAATTTTGAGTTTGGTCTTTGAACTAAAGGTTGGAGTTTTCATAAGAATTTCTGCAATACAACAACTTGAAATATCTTATGGGGGCATTGTGAGATTATTTATTTTTTTTCCCGATGGATTGTGCATGCAGATGTTTTCTTGTTTATTATTTTTTTTTGGCACGGTACACCATAGTTCACGCGGTGTGGCTATGCATGCGTTGTATCTTGCCTTAACTGAAATAGACATGGTGAAGCATGCCACACTTCATAGAATAGAGGGAAGAAGCTGGAAACTCGAAGTACTTTTTTTTTTATCATGATGCAAGGCAAAAATGTTTTCCAACATTTTTCCTTAATTTTAAATTATGTTTCCCAATTTTCCTTAATTTTTTGCATATTTTTTTTTCAAATACTATTTAAAATTCTGAAAAGAATCAATATTAAATTCTGAAAAGAAATATACAATTTTACTCTTGAAAATTTTAAAAAAATTCCCAATTTTTCCTTTATGTTTTGATAATTTTTTCATCAAACATTTGTATTTCAGATAAACAAATCAAAGATATCTAGACATGTCACGACATGACGTGTAAGGGAGACACCGCCTTAGCTTGTCTTTATGTGGCATGCCCTTTTATAGAATTATGTCCACCCTTTGAAATTTGGGCTCGGCACAACACATTACCGTGTGTTTGATATGGCACAACATGTTTTTAGAAACTACCTGAAATGTTGATTGAGATGTTTTCATTGAACAAGGTTTAGTTATTGAAAAAATGTATAGCAGTGTAGGTCACACCCCCTTTATATACTTGGAACAATTAGTTGTAGGGGTTTGAAATTTCATGTTTCAATTGAGATTTTGTTCAGTGCATGTTGTGTAATACATCATATATTCTTGTCATATGTAATTTCCTTGTTATGTAATGTAGGACCTGCGCCCACAATCTATTTAACCAAAAGCTTCTTTGTGTGAAGGATGGAGCATCCTGCTATTTCCACAGATTGGATTAGCCAATTGCCTGAAGTTGTTCTCACGGATATCATGTCCTTGATTTCTACCAAAGAGGCAGTATCAACTTGTGTTCTATCCAAAAGCTGGGAGAAACTATGGGCTTCAGTACCAGTTCTCCATTTTGATCTTCGCCAGTTCTTGGGAGATCATGTTGATTCATGGGAGAAGTTCAGAGATGGCCAGATCAAGTTTGTGAGGTTTGTGAATAGTGTACTGCGAAACAGAAGGAACTCTAAATTGGATACATTTTCACTCAAAATGGAGAGACAAAATGGTTGTTATTGCGCTCTTGATATATCACCATGGATCATATATGCCATAGGGTGCAAGCCTCGGGTTCTCTCCCTCGTTGTCTCTACATATGAGCATTTATATATACCTAATCCAGTTTTTACTTGTACGTCACTTGAAGAGTTGCACTTGGTGACCGAAACCAGATGTACTGAACTTATAGAGACTGAATCGGTCGAACTTCCCTTCTCTTAAGAGTTTCTCTCTCGGCCATGCAATGATCGATGGAGATTTTATGAAACAGCTACTCTCAGGGTGTCCTATACTCGAAAAAGTGGTACTGTATTTCTGTGATTTGCACATGTTTAGCGATGATAGATTTTCATCAAACTCGCTACAGCATTTCATTTTTAGTGATTGCGGTCTGTTAATTGAGAGTGATGTGGAGGTTTTTGTCCCTAGCCTCGTACATTTGGGGATAAGAAACTGCAGGGGAGATGAACTTAATTTGCATGCTCCATCCCTTGTTCATGCATGCATCTATCATTCCTCGCCGTGTTTTTATAAATCTAATCTCTTTGGTGGCCTCACAAATGCTACAAGTTTAGATCTTTTCGGCACACCTAAGTTCATCGTATTTGGGGCAACCAAATTCATGGTACTTTTTCCATTCTCACAGTTTTGCAAAATCAACAAGAATGGTAATGTGTTTAAACTGTTCATTTGTTTCATGTTTCGATGGTTCACTAATTAAATTCTTTTCAATATAACAGGATGAACAGGGAGGAGACCTAGCTAATTTTCCACTATTCAATAACTTAAAGAACTTAAGCATTGGTGAATGGTGCATGATTAGCAACTTCAATTTGGTTGCTTCTTTCCTCCAGAATTCCCCTAATCTGGAGAATCTTACTCTATACCATAAGGTAAAAGCTAAAAACTGTTCTTGCATAAAATGCTCGTCTTTTGTTTCTTTTTGGTCACTAAATTTCTCCTTGTGCACCCAATTGAGTAAAACATTTGTCGATCAAAGGCCTCTTTTTGTGGTTCCAATACTAAGACCTGACCTCAAATGCCGACTGCCAATAATAGAAACAGTTATTATGATTAACATATCTTGTTAACAGTTTTCGTTTTTCTTTATAATTTTCAATCCCAAAGCCAAGTCCAAATGCTACAGCAGAAGATATGGCTCAATGGCTAAGTGGTATACTGTTCCAACATGAGAACTTGAAGAAGGTACATATTGTACCAAACATGGGGACATACGATCAGTCATTCTATAAGCTGGTCAATGTTTTGCGTGCTTCTATCAAGGACGGTGCCGTGATCACTGTCCAGTTAAGTTTTGCAAACATGACATCATCTATTATCATTTGAGGTGCTTAGAATTTTTCATGTTTTAATAGTATTCGAGTAATGTTTTTTATGTTATCAACCTGAGTACTTCTGAACCTTGGTGTAGCTTATGATAAACCTTTTATGCAACATTGCTGATGACCTTAATGAACGATATTAAGTGATTAATGGAAACTTATGCTATTTGCGGAATAATTTTTATTTTTAAGTTTGCTAATGAATTGTCTGTGAGTATTTTCTGTTGAAGCATGGCTAACATAATCGTGTGTATTTGGATGGATTGGTGCTAAGTGCTGAACAGTGAATCATTTTGCAATTTTGAATCCAAATATATCAAATTCTTAGCGGAGATTGTTTCACCAATTCCTTGATACCAAAATTAGGTTCTCATCAGTCATCATAGACGTGCTCTCTTCATCCTGTGTTGTTTTTTCTGTTGTGTTTGATATACTTCTTTTTTGTATTGAACTATATATATTGATTGTTTTATCATCATTTTCTCCATTCCAATTTGGTGATTACAATTACGTTACATGGTAACAAACAAAATAACCATGCTTTTGATCTGACAACAAACAAATTTACCGGACGCCTGGTTGCCTTGCCAGACACTGACGGATTAAATTAGTTAAAACCAATTAAAGTAAGCTGCCTAAATGAAAGCCCAATTGTCTTAATCTATTCACACTTCTTTCCCTCTTCACTCCATGTTAGCTTTGTGTCCTCTCGGCTTCTCAAGCATTTGGAAAGAAACCAAAATACATTTCTTTTTCAAAAGGGAGTCTGGTAAATTCGTTGACACACAAAATTACCAAACCAAGCACGTTTGGATATTATCTCAAATTCCTCATCTTGCCAGCGTCACTCCACTGATAAAGTGGCGATGATGATGTGAAAATAACACAACATTTCTTCTCTAGTGTAAAGCAAAAACGGAAAACAATTGTTACTTCAAAGGTGAGTCCATGAGCTTTATCTGATTTAGCAATTTGTGTAAACAAAGCTCTTGAAATCTAGCTTTATGGAGAATTGAAATCCAGGAACAAGTTACAGGCATAATAACTTACTCTCATGTCTAACATAACATTTCTTTCAGAACACTAGGTTAGTGATCACTACTTCAACACGATCTTGTTCAATTTAAGTTTTCTTCTTACCTGTGTATTTTTATAATCCGAGCAATAAATTAAATTTGTTTCTTTTGCAAACAATTAGGTGCATTTTTTTTTTCTTGTACTAGTAAGAATTATTGGCTGAGTGATGAGTCGGCAATCAATACAATTGAATTGGAAGTACAGAGAACTATCAGAATAATACTCAAATTTTTAACATAGTTTAAAGATGGCAAGTTGAGAGCTCTGCACCTCGAAAGAGATCTTATATCGTTTTCTCGTGATTTTTCTTTTTCTTTTCTTTCGAAATTTTGTTGAATTTTTCCTGTACCAAGGAAAAGAATGCCTCGTTGATATATCATCACTTATTAAACATGAATGATAGCTGTAGTTCTGCCATCCCTACTATCGCTAAATATAAAGTGAACATATAAAACAAACAAGGTGAAAATATAGATGATCTAAGTGAACACTTACAAACAAATAAGTTTTGTCGTCATTTGTTCAGATTTTTACATGTATATTGAACTTATTTGTTTGTATGTGTTCACTTAGATGTTCTATATGTTCACTTTGTTTGCTTTATATGTTCACTTTATATTTAGCGATGACAAGGATAGCAAAACTGCAGATGACAGTAATTAATTTCCCTTATTAAATAGCACCTAATATTGTTTGTCTTTTAAAATGAATTTCAATTAAGTTTTAAAAATATTCACTTTGGCCTCTGAACTTTTTTATTATTTCAAAAGCAGTACAATATATAATAGCCAACGTTAACATAGAGGGCGCCTTATCATTTTAATGTTTTTTTTTATTCATCTGGTCAACCAAATAATCGAACTAAATATAGGTACCTTTTCTCACTACAACAACTATGGTCTTTAGCTAGACATAATAATCTATGAATATGTTTTAAAAAGTCTAGCAATTTTGTTTTGCTAGACTTTTTTAAATCATGCTATGTTTAGTGTAGTAAGGCCTATACATAGATTTTCTAACTATGTTGGTAAATGTAATAAAAAGTCTAGCAAGCACCAATTTCTAGCTACATCTTTGATTTAATTATTGCATGATAAAAAAAGTCTAGCAAGTACCAATTCCTAACTACACTTTTGATTTAATTATTGCATGATCAAAAAAGTCTAGGAAGCACCAATTCCTAGCTACACTTTTGATTTAATTATTGCATGATCAAAAAAGTCTAGCAAGCACCAATTTCTAACTACACTTTTAATTTAATTATTGCATGATAAAAAAGTCTAGCAAGCACCAATTCCTAACTACATTTTTATTTAATTATTGCATGATAAAAAAAATCTAGCAAATTTTATATTATATTCTCATTCGTAAATAATAAATGATGGTAGAAACATGATAAAACAACATAAATTTAATTTATGTTATTACAAAAAATGTATGATTAATATCCAGTCAAAAGGAGAATGTCATTACATAAGAGAAAAACATTGAAAAGTAAGAGAATAAAATGTAATCAATCACTTAACGTAAATAAAAAAGAGAAGAACGCCATTACATAAGATAATACTAGCTACACACTTTGTTAACAACAGAGTAGTAACATTCTGAGAATCTTTACAAATTAAAAGTTTTAAACCAAATTCTGAACAAACTTACTTGCTAGGGACAACTTCACCATTCATAACTCTCCAGGGACCCAATAGAATTTGGGTCTCATTAGAGGAACTGCTTTTTTAGTGGGAGCTCTTCCCATTGCTTATCCTGCTCGAAAGATGACAGATAATGTCACAACATCATTTGTGCTTTTCAATTATATATGTTCCCATTGGCTTATGCTTAAACCAGATGTTTGATAGAAAGTCTGAACCAAGTAACATTCAATTAGTGAACATAATGAAGATTTGCTTAAGCTAGTCAGTCATCTCAAAAGTACTGTAACAAATGAATACACTAACAGGGTAAACCCCCGTCAATGAATGGGAATGTATACAGGGATATACTATCTTCATCCTGACATTATTCTCATGCATTGATTGTAAAGTCCCCTACACACTGTCAAAGTTCTTTCCTTCTGTTTGTCTTTTTTTATTATTCTTATGAAGAATGGAAATGTATACAGGCATCATGAAAATTCAGCTCGTAAGCACTTGTCAACACAAAAGATAACAACAGTGTGACAAGGTATTCCTCCCCAATTTTACAAGGTCCACAAATTAACCCTCATTGAGCCTAGTTGGGCAATAACTCTAACATAAACTTCACATAATTTAAACTTCATAGATATAATTAGCCTCAGTTAATTTACCATTAGTAGTCTAATTAAACACAAATAGTAAACAAGATTAGAAAAAAATAATTTTAACTTCAGAAATTCGGTAAAAGAAATTACCTTCACCTTAGAAGACCAGGGATCCAATGCTGTGAGTGCACATGGTATAACTAACCAACAAAAATTTCCAAGGAGAGGATTAACCACCTTAAGGACAAAAATTAATTGTAATGTCTATTTAAAAATAAGAAATCAGAGTGCAATGGCAGACAATGGATTTTAAAAAATTGCAGTTGAATCAAAGAAACAAACCTGGGAAAAATTAAAAGCTATTAGTTCTTCGAAGAGATCGATAGGTTTCTTCAACTTGAATGACTGTCCCTTCAATTTCTGACCTAACCCAACTTTGATCTCCAAGCACAGTTGCAATATGGTATAGCTCATGTTCAATGCCTCCTAACGTATCTTCAGTCCCCATATCATAAGAATCTCGAGGCTTTACGCCGATGACACTAAACCATCCCGGACATGCCGACTCATGAACGTAAAAAACTTGATTAGCTTGTGATGCAAGAATAAATGGCTCATCATCTAATTTATTGCCTGTATGTATCAAATTTGAGAAATTCACTGATGTAAAACCATAATCGTCTTTTCTGATTCCTATACCTGGCCTGACATCAAACCAATCACATTTGAATAATGCTACTTGGAATTTCTCCATATAGTTTAACTCTAAAATTTCTCTTATCTTCCCATAGTACGTCACATCATCCAAAATCGGATTGCGATCATTGACATGGCTATAGCTTGAAGTCTTTGCTACCAAAACCACCCCACTATTTTGGGTTACCCTGTCATACCGGGCAGACCGAAATCTATAACCGTTTATATTGTACCCTCTGTATCTTCTTGCAACATTATTTGGCCCTTTAGCAAGCCATACAAGTTCTTCTGACATTGTTTCAATATTTCCTTGCGTCTCCAACATCTCAACCTATATAGTAAAAAACAAAAAAGCCAAAAAAAAAACAGAGAGAAAGGTTATACAAATAGGATATTGTAAGAAGAACTCAACAACTACGGTACAGATTACTCTACATATCAATACCTACTCAATAAGCCAGGATGTCTTGCACATGTATCAAAGCTTAATTGCAGTTTTATATCTAACAACTATTGTCAAAAAATGCAAAGCAACAGCAGAAAATTACATGACAATTTGTTAATCAATAAATGGATAAGAAACACTAAACTGTCCAATAGTCATTGTTGTTAATTATATGCATTAGCTTGCACTGAACCTCCGTCTGTTTGCCAATTCCTTAATTGTTAGGAATTAAATTGGAAAAAAGCGAGTAACACAAATTTGGATTCAATTTTATGAGACACAAATAACAATATGGTAATTCTTAATCTGTCCACAATGAGAAAAACAAATAAAATTACAGACAAGTTGAAGAGTACAAATCTAACTATTGTAAGAAGAGAACTTACATGAGTTCTAAACCATTCGGAAAATGTCTTGTGTTGCATTTGTTCAATATCTTTCATTTGTAGTCGACGATTACGATTTTTCCTTTTCAGATCAGCAGCATGTTCTCTACAAACCAAGTAATTAAAGCAAATAAAAGAATTGGACATTATCTTACTTGTTTGTACCCTGGATATAAGGAACTTAATCAATTACAAAATATATTTATGACCAAAGCAAAGCATGACTTGTGATTCACTTATCTCAACTAATTAGATACAAGGAACTTAATTAATTACATAATATATTTATGACCAAGTCACTTCATAAGAAATTTTATTACACCATTTTGATTCACATTTTTCTCTTTTTGGAACATAATAGCTAAAGCTACCAATTTAAATATAGAAACCCGTTTGATCCACATTTGAAGATCAAAGTGCATACAGTAGTAATTATATTTTTTTACTATTAAAGCACTTACATAAGATATGGTATGACAGCATCACAATTGAAAAGAATATAGCGATGCGCTTGTGCGAGTTCCATAGGCGTCAATGTGTACTGATCGATGGGGAACCAAGTCTCAAAATAAAAACCTCGTGTCTGCCGATCTAATCGTTTGTAGAACAGCTTGAGGGTCGAATCCACAGGGACGGTGTTGGAATATTGATCTTTTACTTTACTAAACTAGCTAGACGGTTCAACTCTTAATAATTCAAGGGTTGTTGGTGGGTCTAAATCCTAAGTCTAGTTCAAGGTCAAAACAAGAATTAATGAGAGAGATTCAACAAGTCACGAAATTATAGGGTTTCTGGTTGCTAACACTTCTTCTTAGTCCTAGTTCCAGCGGCCCGCTGACTCTCGTAGCGGCCCGCTAAAAGAACTTAGGTCGCTGATCTATTAGACTGGTCGCTGGCTACTTGGCGGGCATAGACAACCTCGCTGATTCACTCAGCGGCCCGCTAGGATTAGCGATGTAGTTGCAAATTGACTTAATTCAGTTGATAATTGTGCAGGGATAATGGCTTAATTAAGGTCCCTAGATCAAACTCTCGTTTAGGTCTGGTTATCAATTAATTAACCCAATTTCCCTCGTATAGAATCTAGATTTCAACTATCGTTTCTTGGTCTAGTTTCTACAAGTCTATACCTTTCTAACCTATGAAATCCTTGAGTTTTCACTCTTGGAAAGGACTTAACTCTCGTTAACTAGTCCTGGTTTAACCTTTCAGTTTACAACCTTCATGTTAATCATAATCATGCCTAATAATCTAAGTTTATTTGGACTTAACCACCTAGCAATTAAGCGAGCTCTACTTAACGGGTGTAAACAAATCTACTTAGACAATCATGGCATAATCAATTCAAGCAATTCAAGCAAGGTATAAAACACAAAGATATCAAATAAAATCAATAAACATGCAATCAACAACTAAGAATTCGAGTTTACAACCATAGCCCTAGAACAAACAATCAACAACTAAGAAACATCATACAAACACAAGAGAAAATGAGAATAAGGAAATATTACAACCAATTGCTCTTGCGTGTGTCGAAATCTCCTATCAAACACGTCTCTTGCTGTCGCAATCAACCTGCTTGGCGCTGCTACGATCTGGACTTGAGACCTAACTCTCAAATAACTCAATGTCTAACCCTAACTTGACCTTGGATTTGGTCTCCCTCTTTGTTCTCTCTTTGTTCTCCCTCAAACAGGTCTTTAATAGGCTTTGGGAAGGTGTAGAAACGCTGGAAATAACTCAAGACGTGCTCTGGATGCACCTGGAGTCGGTAGAAACCGCCATCCAAATATAGAATTGCTAAATCGGGCGATTCTGCTAAATCTGGCAGTTCCAGGTCTGCGGGCTGCTGGGACCATCAGCGGGTCGCAGGAAAATGTCAGAACTGCGTCCTGTCAGTATTTTGAACATATCTCCTTCATCCGAACTCCGTTTGAGGTGATTCAAGATCCGTTGGAAAGCTTAGAACGAGCTCTTCAACTTTATGGACTTATTCAAGTCATTTCTTATCCAGAATCTGCAATAAAATTAGAAACTATGGTAGTAACTCATTCTTGATACAAAACTCTAATTAAATTAACCTAAACTCATCTAAACTATGTAAACTATGTAAACTCAAGGCATTTGGTTTAGTTTGGAGACAAAATGGTACTTGAATATGCATATAAAATCCACTCATCATGTACGCACCCCGTTTCCCTAGTGGACGACCCATCTGTGCAAACAACTTGCAACTTGATTCTAAGGCTGAAGGGTTCATCTGTTGAGCATTGTCACTGTTTCTCGAAGGCCGATTCAGTTTGGTTTCGAATCCACTTATATACCTAAAGCATAAAATTTTGCATAATTTTATCAAACCACTTTAAAAAAGGTTGGAATAGAAAGCGAACAACTAATTCAAAACCAGACTAGGTCATATCCTCCCTCACCTCCTTTCTTCTCTGCTTGTTTGCATCGCACGCGCCAAAATTGATAACAACACTCTACTTTACTATCTTGGCATATAATAAGATAGAAATTTATGCAAAAGGATTAGTTATGTGTAGATCGCTGATAACCACACAGTTGACAGAGTGAGTGATTCGATGTGTTTGCAAGTTTTCTTTTTCTTTTTTTTTCCTTGCAAGTTTGTGTTAATAATTATGGCATGAAGCATGTGTTAATAATTTAAAGATATACCTAGAACAAAAGATCATGCATTCATCTGCTAAATAAGCCTCAAAAACGTTACTTCCATATCTATTTTATTTATTATAAGAAATCACATTTCAAGGTTAATAGAACTAAAGATGTCACAAACTTAGATGTATATGTATATGCTGAATTCAATTCTACCAATCTTTAATAGTCAACTATATGTATATGTATAAACTCAAAGCAAAAACAATGAGAATTTCATTCTGATTCTCATTCTGATTTTGATTCTAATTATAATTTCAAATTTCAACAAATCCCAATAAATTAGGCTTTGATTCTCAATGCAAATCCCTACAAGCTAGGCTTTGATTCTCATTCTGATTCTGATTCTAATTATAATTTCAGATTTCATATCGAAAATACAAACACTAATAAACTCAAGTAAAAGAAAATTTCTTACCGCTTCTTCTTGATCCGGCTTGTGAGTTGCTAGAAACAACTTGGCTCTGTCAAGTTCATTTTTTTCTAGATCCAAATTCTACAATACATATGAGATAAAATGAATGACCTTTAGTTCAATGATAGAATGAAATCGAATAGTGAAATAACTTAAAAAAACAAACCATCTCTTTAGCATATCGAGCAAAGCTTTTTGTCCCAGTTGTATGGGTGGACTTTTTCAAGGCTCGAGCTTTCCTATTTCTCTCACTCGCAGCCTGGTTCACATGAAGTGTTTCAGTAATTATTTCAAGCAAAGATTAAAAATAATGACTTATAGCATATACCTTTGCCTCTGCAGATTTCCAATAACAAACTAAATGGGCCCATTGGTCACGAGGGATGCCTTCGGGTACATTTCTACATAGTTCTTCAATCGAAGCATTCTCTACAAAATGCATGCTCTTCAGATTGGACTTATACTGACACCACTTGGTGTTCATTGATCGAAGTATCCAATCGGCACATTTATCACTATAAATGAACTTTGCCTACAAAAGTATCCAATTAAACATGAATATTTAGTTACCTAAATAGATATTAAGCAAAATATGACAAATATGCAAGGTTTAAAGAAATTTCATATACCTTTACTATGTACAAAATATTGTCCCCAGAAATTTTTTTTACAATATGCCAGCTCTTATGACTCAAGTTGCAAAGATTGGGATTTCTTGCAAGTGTCCCCAAAAACTGCCCCATCAAACCAGCTTCAGGCCCAATTGGTTGGCCATACTGGTTTTCTTGTACAATAATCCTGGTACCAGACTCCAAGTTCCAAACATGACTTAGAAGTGTCTTTCCCCGCTTGAATTTATTTCCCTGCTCATCTTTATTTCATAACAAAACTATATCAATATATTATCTCAAACATTGCATCACAACATATCAATACAAAGAGTAATATTAATTGGTCTAATCATTCAGTTAAGCAATTAATGCCTATCGTCCAGTCAAGATGCTATTGTTTCTAATACACATTTATGATTCATCTGAACTATATCAATAATTCATATTTAATAAATGGAAAAATTAAAGGAACAAAATATACCTTGAACAGTAACCTCAACACCATTTTCCAAAGGTAATTCAGATTCCATAGTAAGAGGCAAATTTGCTTCAGAATGAGAATCCACTGCTACATGTTGCGCACTGAGCTCTTGTTGCGCACTGAGCTCCTGTTGCGCACTGAGCTCTTGTTGAGAAAGATAGTTCTCATTGCTACATGTAGTTCTATACTTTTTTTTTCCTACCCATTGATCCTAGTCATTGTACAAATAAGTCAATAACAAATAGTACCAATTCTGCATAATAAATATGCATCAGATATTTAGACATAATAAGTATATAACTAAAGTTGTATATATACTACATTTACATGTTTGTATATACCAAATCAAGGCATGGCTGATGGAATTTGAAGCGATAAATATAATCCAGTGTTGACCTCAAGTAACTTATTTATGTAGTTAGAATTTGTAAGAGTGAAGTTATTACAACAATAAGAACTTAAGCTCTTCAATCTTCAATTGCACCTTAAAAATTTTTTTATTAACTTCAAATCTGAAAGTTTGCAATATTCAACAATGTTTGGAACTATAGTTTCAGTAATCTCTTTTCAATATAAATATAAAAATCAGCTCATGCAATTATCACTATTAGGAAGTTCACTTAACTTAAATCAGATGTCACAAAATTCGAAATTCGAGTTGAATTCAAATGTCACAAAATTCCTTTTGAGATCTGATTTGGTAAATAGTATTTCGAATTTCAAAACTTGCCCTAGTACTTGCCCTAGTAAGCTTACTTAACAAATTTCGAATTTCAAAACAAATTCGATAAAAGCAACGATCTCAAAAAATAAGATCTATACATTCAAAATTCCTCATCTATCATATCTTTTCAAGAAATTAGATCTCAAATCAATCCAAATCTAGAAAACAATTAGAGATAGTGAGAGAGAGAGAGAGAGAGAAAGGTTACTGTGACGAGGCGACGAGCGAGGGAGAGAAATAGGTGATTCTCAGTCTCAGCCTTGATCGACTCCTGAGAAAATGTGATCGGATTGGAATGAGAGAGAGAAATAAGCAGTTTTCAGTCTCAGCCTTGATCGACTCACGAGAAAATCATTTATTTTTGAAGTTATATCCATCGAAGAAAAGAGAGGAGTTCCTCAGGACAGGCGATTGGAAAAGAGGGAATAAGAGAGTATATTTTGGTAATTTCCGAAAAAGAGGGAATAAGAGAGAATCGGAAAAAAAAATGAGGTTTCAGTGAAATGAGAGAGAGAGAGAGAGATGTTGAATTTGGACTTTGGGCCAACGAATTTTTATTGGGCCATAAACTTATGTACTTAGGAATATATGTAGAAAGATGCACTTAGAGCATATAATAGAATATTTGGACCGTCAAAATTTTTTCTGTTGCTAGAGTTAAAATTTTGGGCATATATGTATTTATTTTAACATTAGTAAAATTTTCCAAATTTATAACATGGAAGAAATTTTCAGTTATATACTTTTGTTTGAGAATAGAGAGTATAAAATTATTGGCGCCAAAAATTTTAGTGGGAGATTAACAAAATAAAAATTTAATTTTAAATATCTTTCTTTGCTAGACTAAAATAATCTAGCAATAAAACTAAAATTATTTTTATTACAACCACACAAAAAAAAGTCTATCAAGAAAATCATGCAATATAACAAGGTACAACAAAACTTGAAAAGTCTAGCAAACAAATCAAGCAATAGAACATGGTGCTACATAAATGGGAAAATCTAGCTAGAAAAATCTAGCTAAAGACCATAGTTGTTGTAGTGTCTGAGGGATACTAAAATATTTTGTAAACTCATCAAATTTCAATTTGATAATAATTGTTATTGGACTATTTTATAATAATTAAGTCAGCGGTTCCGATGAAATCTCGAGAGATTCAACGAATATTATAAGAACTTCGGTAAAAAAAAATAAAGGTTTTTTGAAAGACGTAAATTCCCATCGAACACGTTCATCATAATTTTAAATAATAATTAACTATATATATTGACCATCGTTTTTGAGATCTTTGCAACATTAAAAGAGAGAAGTTTATGACGTGCTTTATTTAGAGTGATAACTGGCATTTGCAGTTTTGTCAGAGCAAAATGAACACATAATACAGACAAGTTGAACATTTAGTTGATCAAAATGATCACATAAAAAATAGTTTTGTCATCCTTATTCAGATTTTTATATGCACATTTAACTTATTTTATTGAACTTATTTATTTATATATGTTTACTTTGATTATTTTTATGTTCATCTTGTCTATTTTATGTGTTCATTTTGTTCAAACAATGTCAAGCGATTACAAAATTGCAGATGATAATAATTAATTTCCGAAGTATAAATATAATTTCATATATGAAACCATCTAGTTAATTATTCATAATAAATATTAAAAGTAAGATATTCAAATATATATATATATATATATATATATATGTTTTTTGATAAGTAGTCCCCCAAAGAAGTGGAACCTGAATCCATTAAAGCATTCTCAAAAAGTACAATTTAGTCGGGCAATTTGATTGTATTGTGATAGGCCGGGAGTTCGATTCTCTTGGTCTTGGGCTCCGTTTGAATGGTGTGGGAATAAAAAAAATAAAGGAAGAAGAATTGAAAAATGTGTAACTTTGTGAAGAATTTGAATTGTTTATAATAAATTTATTTTCTTATTTCCTTATTTTTTTATTCTCACGCCTCATCCAAACAGAGCCGGGATGAAGGTTCTCGTTTTAATATTTTGTGTGGGAAAAAAGAAGAGCGGACCCGTGCTCATTTAATGAGCATATGTAAAACCAATTAATGACCCGTGCTCATTTAATAAGCACATTGCACCTCTCTTTCTGAGTTTCTGATAAGCATACGGTTTTTTAAAAGGGACAAGGCACGACTTCTTTGGTATTAAAATTTTCCTCATGTATTCTAAACAGTTTGAATCCGTTCATTGTATAAGAATAAAAAGTCGGAATATACTTAATTAATGAGCACATCTCCCCCTCAACGGATGTTTTGACATTAAATTTTTCCTTTACGCAACAAAGTTTGAACCCATTATTAATAATGACCATATCATTTTTTTTTTGCTGACATGAAAAACGTTTTTAGAGGGACAAAGTACAATGTATTTGACATTTTATTTTCCCCATATATTTTACGGCGTTTGAATCCATTCATTAAAGGAAAAGAAATCGTGGGAATTGCTTTTCAAAGAAAAGAAAAGAAACCTTGCTTTAATGAGCATATCTGTCTAAATGAATTGCTTTTCAAACTCCCAATTTTAGCATCTCACTCTTAAATTTTTGTAAATAACAATAAAAAAACCTTTTAAATTGTACTGATGTATAAATAAAAAAAGGAAAGAATTAGGGGCATTTTAATAAAATAGGAGTGTTTCGCTGAAAAAAAAAAAAGTAGTGTGAGAACTGAGAAGCAATTTCCATATCTGTTTTTTCACATTTCATCTTGTAAATATTTGACTAGCAGATAGAGCTTTGTTTCCTTTTCAAAATATTTGTGTTTTAAATGGAAAATTACTATTGACAACCGGATGTTTGCCACAGAAAAAAAAAATCAATAGTAATTTCCCATCGGAGGAGATAAGGATCATCCCGTATTTCATCATCTCCATCATCCCCAGCGATACTTCATTAATAACAGACGCGTTTTCTAAAAATGGAAAAAAATTCTCATCCCCATCCAGTGATATCCCATCCCTCTTTCCTTTTTGTTCTTTCTGTCCCTCTGTACCCAGCGATATCCCTCTGTTTTTCTACCTCCCTCTCACATTAACTACAACAACAACAATTACTTATACTAACTACAACAGTTAGTATCCGAACTACAATATTTACTCATATTAACTTCAACAGTTGATATCTGAGCTATAACAATTACTAATACTAACTACAACAGTTAGTATTCGGACTACAACAATTACTCATATTAACTTCAACATTTAGTATTCGAACTATATCAATTAATCATATTAACTTCAATAGTTAGTATCCGAACTGCAACTGTTGAAGTTAATATATATAACTGTTACAGTTATATATGCCAACTTCAACAATTTAAATATGCCAACTTCAACTATTACCTTCAACATTTAAATATGCCAATTTCAACAATTACGACATTAGCTTCAACATTTATGAATATTAATTTCAACGGGTTATGAAGTGTGTGAGAGGGGCAGGGGGGAGGGTGGGGGCGAGGGGGAGGGGGAGCGTATGCGGGAGGGGTGGGCCGGGGGAGTAGCGTACGCATAGAAACGTGTTTTCTGAATTTCCGAAAATGGAAGAGAGAATTTTAAACACGTTTTCTAAAAATGAAAAAAAAGAACGCGTTTTCTAAAGAATGGTGGAGATGATACAAATGCTGGGATGATACTAATCAATTCCTATTTCCCATGTTGCAACCGGATGACTTTATTCCTGAAATGAGCGCATGCACCTTTAATTTTGCAAATATTAGTTTACAAAAACCTCCCTCTTTATATTAATATATTAATAAATAAAAAAAGGGAAATTGATTACTGCTATTTGCAGTTTTTCCATCCCTACCATCGCAAAATATAAAGTGAACATGTACAACAAACAATGTGAACATATAGACTATCTAAGTGAACACATACAGACAAATAAGTTCAATAATAATAAATTGAATATGCATGTAAAATTTTGAACAAGTGATGACAACACTTATTTGTTTATAAGTGTTCACTTAGATGGTCTATATGTTCACCTTATTTGCTTTATATGTTCACTTTATATTTAACGATGGCAGGGATGGATAACTGCATACAGCAGTTATCATTCCTGAAAAAAAAGGGATAAAGTTTTCTTTTTCCTCTCAAGAGTTCAACGCATTAAACTATATTACACAATATGGGCCGAATTAGTCCTACCAGTGGCCCAAATGCTGATAAATGGGCCTCGTAAATTTCCTAGGCAGTTCCAATTCCAATTTCCAAACCGCATACTTAGTAATTGGGAAATTCCCATCTGACTCCAAATTTGTGCTTTCTTCTCTGCACCGACGCGTTCGCCTTTCCTCTTCTCTCTTCTCTCTTCGAGCGCGTTACCTCTCGCGGTGTTTACATTTCCGATCTGAGGTGAAATTCTATATTCCTTTTCAATCATTCTACTTTTTCTATGATCTCTAGTAGTTATTAGATACGCAAATCAAGTTGATTCGAGCGGAGTTGGCGAAACCAGTGACTTAGGTAGGAATTATCAATTATTGCCTCCCAAATGATAAAATTAGGGAATTCGAAGAGAGGTGGGTTGGGTTTCGAGGTGAGAATTGGAGGTTTGAACCATTGGAAAGGGGCTTAGAGAAGAAACAGACGGGATTCATATCAGATTTGTTTCAATTTTTTTAACTCTAATAATGATTGTTCAACTTACTAAAGCTCATCTGTTCTTGTAGAGGTCTCTAAATTACTTTTTCCATATCTTCTGATAAGCCCTTAAATAAATAGTTTTTTTTAATAGTATTATGCAACCGTACCACAATTTTAGATCTTATTATTATTAATTAATGGTTAAGGTGTAGCCCTTTTGGTTATCACAAAACCATGGAAAGGCTGTTTTTTTCTTTGGATTCTGAAGGAAGTATAATCTGAGATGGAAAATTGGACTCCTAGTTCTTTTATAATTTTTAATTTTAATCATGTCATCCGAGTCATGATTGGAGGAATTGGGTCCCTTGACTTTGTTCTAGAACTAGAAAATTAAATCAGCATCAGCATAACAGCATATATCATTCTGACTTGTTGAACCTTATATGCCCTTATTTGTTGATTTTTAATTAGGGATAGGCTCCAATCATTCAGTAAAATCACAATGCATAGATATTTGTGGATACCTATATAGATGAGTAACAGGAATTGAATTTTTAAATTTTTGTACTACAAACATGTTTCTCTTTGGTGCTTTATATCTGCTGAATGTTTTGTGCTAACATTTAGCTACATTTCTTTTGTGCAGACCTAAGTACATTAACAATGAGCTGGAAGATTCCATTTTTTGGGTAAGTGTGGGTTTTAGTACAGAATATCATAAATTGGATTGGAGCATGGAATGTCTTCCATATTTATTTCTCATCTCTATACTCTCTAGATGGGAATCACATTCTGGCCTTTACATTTGAAATTCAGTTAAATGATAGAAGAATATCTACTGTACCACACTGAAATGGACAAAGGATTAAAATCATGAATGTAGAAAAATAGCCTTTGTTTATATTAGTATAACTTTGTTTGTCACCATCAACCCATAGTACAATGAAATTAGTAGTTTTTTCTAAATACTCACCTAAGAACCATATATGAGCAGGGGCTCTCAGCAACAACCACCTCAGCAAAATTACCAAAATATTGGTACCGAGTCGTGGTACCCTCCATCTGTTATTGGTTCAAACTCTGGGACTTCTACACCAACTGCTACCTCTGCCAGTGGGTCATACCAAAGGCCTCACGATCATGCTCGACCCTCATCACAAAGCCAGCCATCACCTAGTGAGGCTGCTTCTGTAATTTCCCACCTAAAAGATAAAAGGTAATTTCAATTGAACTTCAATTTCTTACTCAGTTTGTTCATTGTATATGCTGTTTCCATGCTTGTTTCTTTGGTTACTGATTTTAAAGAAATTTTGGAGTTGAAATTAGGTCACAATTTGACATATCTTTCTAACTTCTTTTATTGAAAACTGTGGTTCAGTTCTGGCTAATATGAGCTTGTTTGCATGCAGTGTGGATGAATTGCGCAGAATTTTAAATGACAATGATGCATATAAATCTTTCTTCAATTCACTTGAACAAGTTAAAACCCAGAATAGTGTAAGCACTGAAGGAATAGTTTTCTTGATTATTATTTCCTTTGGATACTGTTTTATATAGACTATTTTCTATTATTTATTTTTCTTAGTTCCATTTTATTGGTTGTCATGTCTAGGTGATTTATGAACTTAGGAAGGAGGCAGTGCAACGTGCCAGTAAGTTATTATTTTCATTTTTATATTATGTATTGAATTACTGTTTACTTTTCTAAGGTTCTATCTATTAACTATATTTGACAGGAGAGAACATGGAGAAGGAACCGCGCATATTGGAGCTCAGGAATCAGGTATAATATGATCATAAGGATTTTGTAATTTTTTTTTTAATATAGTACCCAGACATTGCATGTGGTCTAGTAGCTCAGGTGGTAAGAGCACTTGGCTCTCTTCTAAGAGGTCCAGGGTTCAAGCCCGCATGCTTGCGATAGGCTTGGCGAGCCAGCGTAAAAACTCAGCCATATATACAAGAAATGACCAGGGTCGGGGTGTCATTTCTAGCCTACCCCAACTTGTTTGGGATAAAAGGCTTAGACTTTACTCACTTTATAGTACCCAGACATTGTTATCATTGCAACTAGTACAGTGATGATGCTTATTTTTTGAAGTAAAGGCAAAGAATATTTGAGTGCTATCTTAAAAATTGCTCTACTGTTAAAGACAAGGCCAACTTAAAAATGGTAATTTACTTAAAATGAATCTATATGCTAGTTCAAAAATGTTCTTTGTTACTTTCAAATAGCTTAAAGTTGGATCTCTTGCAAAAACTAAGAGTGCCAGATTATTTTGGGACAAGTACGGGCTTGGTTAATTCTTAGTTGGATGTATTTTTATAAACACAGTGCACTATAATAAGAACAACAGAGTTAGCAGCAGCTCAGGAGAAACTGGATGATTTGGAGAGGCAGAAGGAAGAACTTTTACGGTCCCACTCTGCATCTGCCCTTCTTGAGAAATTGCATGGTAAGGATTAGTATAGTAATAATTATCTGTCCAGCTATTAATTTGCTATCATTTGTATTAATGATTGGATTATGGCGTGCGTTGTATGGACCTCTTTTTATCATGGTTTTTGCCAGAAATGTAGTGACCATAGTATCTCAGTTCTTGGTGCTTTTTATTTTTGGATCCAGTTGTTCATATGTTGATATTAGGCAATAGATAGTCCTGAGATCATCTCATTGCCCTAATCAAGTCTCAATTAGTGGGAATATAAGTGGTGATTAAACAATAATAATAGTTTCGGGTGTTATCTGTCAAGCCCTATAAGCATTATGGGAGATGATATTTATAATAATTTTGCATAAAACCAAACAGCTCTTTGAGTTCTCTTTTTTGGAATGACTATACTCTCAATTGTCATGTTATTCTTTTATCTTTTTCTTGGTGGGGGTTGTGTGTGTGTGTTGGGGAAGGGGGGGGGGGGGGAATTGATATGCATGTGTGAACTAATGGTATACAAAAGCATATAAAAATAAATAAGGATTAAGTGCATTTAGTAAAGAAAGAGTATGGTAGTAATCAATATTCTAATAAGGATTATTAACTGCATTTATAAAGCCCCTCTTTCCGTTGGAGTTATCAAGCCCAGCCCCTCTTTAAGTTTATATGAAATAATGTCATTTCTAATCACTCTGGTTGAAACTACAGAGGCAATGAGAAAAGCAGATGATGAATCTGAGGCACTAAACAATAAGCTTCTAGAGAAGGAGATGGAGTTACAAGCATTTGTGCAAAAGTATAAAAAGCAGCGAGCAACTTACCACAGACGAGCCTTGCTCCTCCTTGCAGCCAAGACCACAGTGTGTTAATATCATGTAGTTAAATGTTATTTTAGATATGGTTGCTATTAAATTTGGCTCAGTATTATTAGATTGCAGTTGGTGTAGCATATGATAGTTTGGTTGTTGTCAATCTTGTGTAGTACGTGATGATGTATGCTGGATGCGGCATGTGGATGCTATATGATTGGCCCATATTTGCTTATTAGGTTGTTAAAGTTTTGATATATGGTAGCTTGTTGCTTGCCCTTCGGAAAATGTGTATATTTATATCGTATTTTCACAAATCAGAATCTAATCTTTTACTTCCGAAACTTGAGAAGTTTATATTTATAAAATTTAAAACAAATTACCAAATTTTGAATTCTAGAACTTGGAATTTGGCACTGCGAGGTTTAAAGATTTTGTTACCTTTGCGTAAGAAAGGGGAAGGAAAATAAACAAAATGAAAGCCCGGCAATTTAACCAATAAAATTGTCATAAAAAGGATAATTTATCATTTGTATGCGTTATGTATCAACAATACGTACTTTCAACTTTTAAGGAAAACAAAAACGACATGAAACATCGCAGGAAAATAACTATTTTATTCTCATCATCCGATGCTATTAATTAGGCAAGATGTTTTAGTTTCCGCACAATCTGAGGCCCAACTCCAAAAAAGTAACACCCCAGAATGGCTTGTATTGACCAGATGCACCAAAATAAAGCATCCATATCTAGTCCGTAATAAAATAGTAATGGAAGACCAATGTGTAGCCCAAATAAAACCTAGATGTTTCCATACACAACATTCCACTATCTGGCATGAAATGAAACGGACATCTCAGCAGAAAGATACAAACTTCATAGCTCTGGCACGAGTATTACAGGGCTCATTCCACCAGGCAGCACCCAATCACTAGACCATCTACTATGGACATTTTTACAAAATGAGGCATCTACAGACTTAGCAATAATCAAATACCCAGCCTTAAATTTGGAACAACACAGATCAAATCATTCATACCAAACAGAATCTCATTTTAATTTAGTGTATTATTACATTTTTTCTGTATTATTTTAAGAAAATAACCAGCGAATGAAATGACTAAAGTTTCATGTGACCAACACCACCTTTGAAGGAACCATAAAGGGGCCTTGACCTCCTAAAGCTGAAAATATCAGTAATTTGGCATGAGCCAGGTGGCAGGTTGTCAATTGCATGTTTGTACTCCGTTAAATGGAGCCCACCATAGACCTGCACACTGAGATTTCTCCTCTGAGGTGCATCAAATTTGACATGGCTATTGAAGAACTCTACCAGTTCTTCCTTCTTCAGCTCTCTTAGTGCGGCAACCTATGTTTCGTTAAGACAATAACAAAAAAAAAACCATTCATAAATTTATCTAATAAAAACTGTTGGTATGTATTATGAACTTAAAAGAATTTATCCATGGAAAGGGTCATTATAACCAATGCAGAAAAGCCAGCACTGCAAATGATATCCAACTAAGCTGATATAGGACTTAATTTTACATTTATGATTACAGAAATAGAGGCCTGCTCTGTCAGGAAAAAGAAACCCAGAGTAACAAAAGAAGCAAAAAAGCAAACATGTGTATTCAGTCAGAAAGTAAAAATGAATAAAAATTAAATAAAATTCCAATGCTTATGTTCAGATCTCTCACTAGTACCTTGCAGAGTGCATTTCCTAAAGCCAGTCACGATTCAGAAATGAGGCATTAAAATCCATGTAAAAGTTAAAACTCACTCACCTCAGATTCTTTTCTATCAAAGAGAAGTGTTCCATCAGAAATCTCTTTCCAAAAGAAAGCAGCTTCTTCTCTCAAGTTCTTGTGCTTCTCCAATTTCAGATCAATTAGTGCATTTACATTACTCTGCATTTTGAAAACTGTTACTTCAGCACCAAGCCACAAAGAAATTAGCAAAAAGAAGTCTGAAAATAAGGGACAAACCTTAAAGTCCTCCTCAGACATTTCATAGAGGGTATTCTCAAACATACCAAGGAAAGCATTAACTCTGGCATCAATATGCAAAGGATCCTAAAATGATTAAAATATTGCTGTTAGAGAGAGAGAGAGAGATAATGAACTTACATGTGCCGATTTTACTTCAAATTTATTGCAAAAAGGCAGACATTTTACCTTCACAGTAGACTGGATAATAAATTGAAGTCCACGAACACCATGATCATTTCTACACAATAATGAAAATGTTTCAGACGACCTTTCAAAAAATATCAACTGAAAAGAACACTGAAATATAGAATATATGTTACAACTTCATTTGTAATACAATGTTGAAGTTACTTAAATAATTTTCTGCCAGAAAACTTTTGGTATTGAAGTGATATTCAAAATCATTGTTGTTCCTTCTATGTTATAGGCAGGAACAAAGAATTGCCATGAAATGATGGTATTAATATAATTTCAAGTAATTTCAAATTTTAATAATTATGAATCTAAAGTTTGTTTCTGCCTTGTATGTCAAATCTGCTTCTGAAATATTGATCACACATATTCCACCATTTCAGAAGATCTTGTTCTTGTACCTTTGCCTCAGTAAGGCTATGTAACCTAGTTGTTCAACAGATCTAAGCTGGTGAAAGGCTGGTTGTTTCACAACAAGAGCAAGTAGCTGAAGTTTCACATTCATTTTTATATCATCTTGATGAACCTAGTAAACACAATTTTCAAAAGAATAACAAGAAGTCATTAAAAGAAAAAGGATCAGTATTTTGGGTCAGGTTTTAGGCACCTTCATGGTATCAACGGATATTTCTATTTAAACTTACTACAATCAAATTGGGGTGGGGGTGGATGGGGTTGTGCTCTTTCATTAGTTTAATTTTAAATACATTTGTGCAAGGGAAGGTGGCAGTAGGGCTGTCAATACCATGCCGTTTCGCACGTTTCAGTTCCGTTCCATCCGAAACGGAACAGAAACAGATGAAAATGGTTTCGTTTTAAAAAACGCAATGGAAACGGAACAGCGTTTCAGCGGACGGAACACCCAAATGAAGAAATTTACATAGGAAAATGAACACGGAACGCTAATTCTGTTTGGTTCTGTTAAAACGGAACAGAAACGAAACATGATTTCTGTATCGTTCAATGGAACGGAACGAAAACGGAACTGGTATGTTCCGTTCCGTTTCTACACGTTTGACACCGCTAGGTGGCAGGGCATATACTTCATACTAGTGGAAACTCAGCTGAATGCTTCACATCAATATGTAGCCAAATATAGTAACATAAAACCGTACCATCTCAAAATTGTGCACTGCATTGTAATGAAAATGAGGGAAAAAGAATAAAAAATCACCTGAATGTAGTTCACAACGGCTGAATTCTCATCACTTGGATTCAATCCCTTGACAGCATAAAAATATTTCATACCATCTTGAAGCTTCACTATTCTCTTAGTCAAATGTTGGGAAGGGAATAGTGGTTTGCTTGGACAATTTGAAGCCTTGAATAAAACCTCTTCAATGTGCTCAACAATTGATTCAGCTTCATTTGGTTCAATATTCCCTATAGCAGCATCAAACTGAAATATCAATAACAATAACTTGCTTTCCAAATTGTAAGAATAAAAAGGATATTAGAAACACATATATTAAGAAGGCACAAAAGTGCCACCTGTTTTAAACATGAAAAAGAGTTCACAATTTCAATCAAATTTACAATTATGAAACATGGATGCTTTCAATGTGGTCAGTAGAACCGAAAGAAAAAAACACAAAATTAGATTTTAAAAAATGAAGCTAATTTTCTCTACTTAAGGTCACTTTTTATGTTTATGAAGATGTTAACAGTGCTCAGACCTGACAGAAGCAAGAACTAAGTTTTCAATAGTTAACAGACCTATTGAAAAGATGGGAAAATGAGAAAATTTCTAAGCTGATGATATAGTAAGGGTTCTATAAAATTTCTGATTAAAATTTTACAATCTCAAATTATAAGTTTCAATGCCTGCTGCACATAATGCTATAAAATGTGAGGTCAGATCAGATAGTACCAAAAATATTTTGCTGCATTCTCTGGACCAGGGTATATCATGAGTCATTCGATTTAATACAAGATTTTCTTACGTGAATTGAAGGATAAGATGCATACCTGAGATGTAGCACTCGAGATAGGCCTTCCTTAGCAGTCTAATTGTGAACAGGGAGAGATGGTTTGGATCCTGGTGTTGAAGAACTTCAAGCTTTTCATTCCAAGGCCAAGAATGTTCTTCCAGTAGTTGGGAGCAATAGTACATAGCTTGACTGTGCGGTGGGTGAAACTTGTAGTTCTCATACTTCTTTTTTAGACTTTCCTGAAATCATTCAAAACAAAAGAAGATAAAAATAATCATTCATAACATTATTAAGGGAGCCCTCAAGATACACTCCTCCAAAGTTTGTTGTCACACCACATACCATATATGAGGTGAGATGAACTTGCTGATTTATGTATTAGAGGTATATAAGATGTTTCTAGCAACAAAGACATTGTGACATTTCGTAGTGGTGAAAATCAGAAGTTTCAAATTACAATACTTTGGATGGGGAATGCAAGTACATTGTCTTTGGTGAAAAAGATATCAACTTGCTCATTAGCTAAATATAATTAGAAAAAATTAAAGAGAAGAAACAACTTAACTTCTGACATGTTTACAACAAATAGTGTATAAACTATACTACAACAAAACTATGAAAAACGAGCAATTTTATATATTACCTTGATTACAGAAAACCGGTCGGGTCTAACTTCAAAACTATTAATATTGCTAATAATCATGTCAAGCAGGACCCTCATTTTGTGACTAAAGCCAAGACAAATTACCTGGATAACCATCTGTTAGTGACAGTCTTCATAAAATCAAACAAAAACAATTTAGTTTATCTTGAAGGTAGGAACTAAATTTTGTATCAAGATTAGCAGCGACTAGAAAAATCTAACTCTTAACCTCAAATCCAGTATCAGTGTGATTTATTCCATATGACAATCCACCAACACAAGCATCATAAGCTGAAAAAATTAAAAGAAAACAAAAAATAGACAATCAACAATAACAAGTCGAAGGAAGAACTGCATAGAATAACTTCATTTGAAAAGGTGCTTATTCGAAGAAACTTCCTACTATCTTGGAACTAAAAAAACTCCATAAAATTCTCTTCCAGTCAATAATATCCAACAAAACTATTGCCAATCCAGACAACTGTTTCAGTTAACAGAAATAACCATCTAAATCAAGATTTAAATTGAAGTTCCCAGCCCTATTGTAACTCGTATCCTTTCCTAGCTCAATTTTTAAGAACCTCACACCTTATCTCGTCTCAGTGAGAGAAAATAAAATATACAATACAATTTTTGATAGGCCAACTTGAGGCAGAATTTCAACAATAACAAGATAACTATAGAATCAATAAAAATAAGAAGGGTTGAAGTACATTATTGCTCGTCATTGGTCTGATATATGTATAGTTGGTATTTATTAACAGAAAATAAGCACCAATAACACATTTGCATATCTCACCATATTCATTTAAATAATCCATGAGCAATCTGGTGAACATTTTAGTAAGCACCGATGCTTCAGGTGAGTAGTTTGATTCTGGACAGTTAAAATCTATCCTGATGACTGCTTTTGGTGTGAAGAAATTAGTATCTGACTTGTACCATAACCTCGAAAATGGTGATTTCCTCAAGATTTGAGGATATCTAACCTGCTCCAATCAATCAAAAGGGTAAGTGAACAAGAGATCCAAATCAACAAAATAAAAGATTTGTGTACATGGTTGGGTGTTGACCTTCTCCTGGACATTCTTCAGTGACAGGTCAGTCGGGATAAACATGTTAGGCTTACGTAGACTTAAGTTTTCGCTAGGAGCTAGTTCCACCCATTTCTGTAAAAATTGAGCAAAATTGATCATGAAAAGTAGATTATATCTGCAAATTGTTACTAGAGCATCTCAAACATGAATGCATAAGCTTCAAATTGTTCAAAACAACCTATAAAATATTTCAATAGCTAGTTTTCCCTAAATAGACGAGAAAATGGTGAAGTAATAGCTTAAATGCACATGAATTGGGAAATATTTTTATTATTGAGGTGAATAATTGATTACAAAATGTTAAGAAGTATTGTTTTAAGTTCAATTGTACAAATAATGAAATAAATCCAGCTAAAAATATCAGAATATGTGACGGATTTAACAATATTGGAGGTTTATGGTGAACATACAAACAAACAGAAAGTAAATAATGGCTTTTCCAATGTGAAGAGAGCTTACCTCCAATGTCAAAACATCAAGCTTCTCCACAGCAAACTGTGTTCCATACCATGGCTCGGTTAAGTTCGTAAGTCCTTCAAACTTTTTAGACTGACAAAATATCCTAAAAACCGAAAACAATACAATTACTAGGCAAAACAAAAGAAAAATAATAAAATATTGCAACATCTTAAGTGACTTGATGATTAAAACTTCGGTCTTCAAATTTCATTAATAGAAATGTTGTCATGTATAAAGAAATTACTGAGTTTCACCTGACATTACTTGGAGTAAGTTCATTTAAAAACTTTTGGATAATGTCCGGAGCAAAATTGGACGGCACAGATGATCCAACTAACCAATCTTCAGGAGGATACAGCTACATTCACAATTAGATATAATTCTGAATAATTAGAATATTCAACCCTGAAACAGTAAACATAATTGCATTACAAAAAAGAAACCACTTAATAGTAAGGTACCTGCATATTTAAAGCAACACGAAGTGCATAACTAATGGGAGGGATTTTATCTTTGTAATGGAATCCAGTCCCCCGTATAGCCACAAGCTTAGAACAAAATGAAATTCCCATCAATTAGACTGCAATAGAAGCACTAGTAGAATGTTGAGTCAAGATTTATAGTGATACCTCATCAAATATCCACTTCTGTACTCCAAAATCTTGCAATAGTTTAATGTACTTGAAAAGCAAGCCAACAGTTTCATCAATATGCTCTAGAGTCCGCAAAGAATGAAAATTGAGATCAACACCAAAAAGAAAATAAAAATTTCACTCAAAATCAGGCAAGGTACCTTGGCCTGCATCAGTGAGTTCTATTATGGTGTAGAAAAATGAAAATGCATAGCTCTGCTCCCCTTCCCCAGCGGCCAAGCTAATAGCCCATCCTAATAGTTATCATGTGAGATATTTTTATTACAAAATGATACATATTGGCATAAAAATATAACAAAGGCATCGTCCATACAAATATATCTGTAAAGTTTCAAACTACTAAATATGAGAAGGGACTCAAAACCACTGGCACTTGGCAATGGATGCTACAAATAACTCGTTTGTTGGGAAACAAAAGCATGACTCAATTAACATTCATGTAATATGCATATAATAATCAATGCATTTAGATTCATTCTGTGAGAAGATCAAAGCATAATGAAAACCCCAGTTGAAACAAATGTGTGCTGATTATTTACTTTTGCATTACTTCTATAATCTTCATCAAAATGGTATATGATTGTTTTTACAGAAAAGTCAGGAAAATGACATATATCAAGTTCAACAGCCCATATTTTACCATTTGATTGAGGAACTTTGAACCATAACATGATGGTATATGGTGTCTCAAACAGGCACTGTCAGTATATTCCTCATTATCGTGAAACCCATTAAACATCAGAAATGTAACAGCACCTTAAAAGCATAAAAATCACCCACCTTATTTCTGCATTTTCAGAAGATACCTTACAGATTATTTGAAAAATGCCAACGCATTTTTTTCCCAGCTTTTCAGGGTATAATTGCTTTTGCAGGGAAATTTAGAACATTCCTATACGAAAAAGATACATGCATATAAAGATATAATTACCAAGTTTTTTTAACACGCTAAAGAGAGAGCCTTCTCCTTCATGGCCAATTAGATGGCTAATGTATCCACAAGGGCCTTCCTTATAGTGACGTATACCAGGTGTTATTGGCCATGTGATCTTCAATTTGTTACAATCCTTTATAGGCACTGCTTTTACAAGGACCTGGATAATCAGCATAGAAAATTCTATTACAAAGCTTAAATAAATGTCCTTAGTGCTGAATGTAAAATAATTTCACCTGAAGATGTTCACTGAGGCAAGGTCCTCCAGAAAAATCAAAAGGATTCCTTGAGATATTTCTAACGGCCTCAAATTTACTCTCAACTAAGCTCTGAATGTCGTCGAGTTTTTCTACATTTCAGTTATCAATAATAAATCCCACAAATCAGCACGTGTTGAAGATCTAGAAATGAAATAAAAAAGAACATATCAGCACCTTTTGCATAAACAACAAGTTGCATCAGGTTTGCAGAATAATTATTCTCATAAAACTTGATCATTTCAAGCCTAGTATCCAGTCCCTTAAGTTTAGGTCGCGCCTCTAAGGTCTCCCTACTTCCTGTAGCCACAAAAATTATTTCATTACTAAATGGAAATCAACTAAAAAATTTGATAGCAGCCGAAAATAATCATAAAAAAAAAATGCAACAAATAGTGGGAATACCAGTACTGAATTTATGATACGGGTGGTCTCCGGAAGAAATGTGCTTTTCAAGCTGAATGGAATGTTATAAAAAATATCAGAATAAAATAACCAGGTTGAAGATATAGTAAATAAACGACGTATGATGATTTCATAACACAATAAATCACAATTACCTGATTCATTCGCCTAAAATCCGACAACAAATTTTTCTGGAACTCTGTTTCGAGTATGAAAAACAAAAAGAAAAATACATATATGTATATAAAATTAAGGCAAGAACAATGGTGCTAAATTTTCTTAAATAAATTTCTAATAGAAAAATGCCACAGCACTAACCAGAGTCAACAGCTTTTACCTCCCTAATTGTCGCATCAGCGGACATTAGTGGCTTGATGAAGAATTGAGCAAATCTAAGGACAAGAAGGGGGAAGAGAGGCAGCATCAAAGAAAAAAAAATCAGGGAAAAAAATGGTCCATAGAACAAATACAGTAAATTGAAAGGATCAAATGACAACAAATTAATAGCGAGATATCATGAGCTTATGTCAACTATATGTCAAATTTGAAATGACAAATATAAACTGCTGATTTTCTATGTCATGATCAATACTTGCTCATATAGTGTAAAATGAAGAGGTGAAAAGGCAACACACATAATTAATTACAACCAGCCATTGATTATTAGACATCATGATTAATACCAACCAAACTCTGAAATTTGTACATTTTTAATGCATATATATTTTGTGAACTAGAATAAGGTCAACAGATGAGCTATGTCGTTTGAAATATTGATATAAATTTATGAATACAACAAACAATGCTGTCATGGTGTGTCATAAAATAAAAGAGGATCCCTCCTCTTCACTAATACATACCTATCTAAGGCTTCCTCCAAACAGTCAGCATTGACATCAAAATAAAAATTTGTGTTCTCAGAAGATGTAAATGCATTAGTAGAGCCGCCATGCTGACAAGACAAACAACCAAAAGAGAAGACACTATATCAGGGCTGCAGACTATGCCAGAATGCATAATGGTGCCAAATTGTATTTTCAATGAAGAAACTAAGTACCTCTGCAATGAATTTTGAGTAACTGTCTTCGACTGGATATTTCTCACTTGCATAGAACAACATATGCTCTGCAACATAAAAGGAAAATATGCATAAAATTCATTAAATCACACATAAGTTGTGCATGTTCTGAAACTTGAAAGCTCTTGTTACAATTTGGACATATCCAACTTCTTATCAAGACAGCTAAAGTTACACTCTCATCAAGACAATACGTACTTATTTAAGGAAGAAATTATTGCATAAAGAGAGAATAATTGAAGTAAAGATAGAATTGAAGACGTACCAAGAAAATGAGCAAGGCCTTCTAGTCCTTCAGGATCACAGAAATAGCCAACATCAACATTCATGGAAGCTGCAGCCTAGAAATAAATTTGGAACATGGGATTGATCTCAAGTTTGCGGAACCATAAAACACTCACCAACTCAATTTATTGCCATCAGATTATCAATTTCGACCTAAGACATGAATCATTAAAACCTTAACCCCAAATTAACAACAGAACTTAGACAAATAGAAATCAAACATCACTAAATCCAATCATCGCCAAAAGTAAAAGTGCTGAGCGAGAGAGAGAGAGAGAGAGAGAGAGACCTTGTCGGTGTCAGGATCGCTGATGAGGCAAACCTCTAAGGAATTTGGAAGCACAATCCGGCGATACTCTCGTTTGTCGTTGCGAGGCTTCACGATTTCCACCTCCGATTTCTCGATCGCCATTTTCGCCTCTCGTTCTCTCAGTGGCTCTTTCTTTAAGTCAACTTGTTTCTCTTTGTTTTAACAAACAAGGAAAGAAAGTGTCGTTTGCTCACTCCATATAATACGGCATTGATCGGATCCTTCACAAAAGATCTCAACCTTACACTCCTAGATGGACGGTCTGGATTAGATTAATTAAGACCAGCGGTCGTCAACATGAGACTGTTTGGACACTGTTTTTGTCAGGAATGATCGCAACCTTTGGATTTAAAGACAACGCCCCAGATAATTTATAGCGGCCAACTAATTTAATTAACTTGCCGACTCAATACAAGTTGTCACACGTGCACACATATTTCATGATCCTTTCAATTAAACAAACCATATAACAATTAATTAGTCGGTCCTTTGTTTAAGGAAAGTCAACCATTTCCCTTTACCAACATTAGACTCCCTTAATTAGATCATTTAACTTATATTCATTAATCTAATTACACACTTCATTACATGCACATGAATTGTGCTCCAGAAAACACTATTTTTATTTATTTTCTTAATTGATAAAATACAAAAAGAGAAAATAAATAAATAGGCAAATAATAATTTCTAACTAAATACACAATGGATAAGAAAAGATAAAAATATCTAATCACAACTTTCATATAATCAAACTAGATTCTCGTCAATTAATCATAGCCTTCCTATGTATATGATGCCTTAATAAATATATGTCGAAAATTTCTTGAATGTATATCCTAGTAAATTTATTGCTAATCATTTCTCCACCCTTTCCCTTTACTTTCTTACTCTTCCAAGATATACCACCATATATGTGTAGATACTATCAAACCAACAGTCTACTGTATGGAAAAATATATACCTCCAAGTTATTTTGAAAAGGAAGATCCATAAAACCACCCAAAGCCCACATCCAAATCCAAAAATTATAAACAAATATAGGAGAATTTTGCTCAAGTCTTCACCAACTTTTCTAGCATGACCAGTAGAATTTTGTACGTTACTAGAGTCGCAACTTTTTTTCGTTGGGGGACCACATAAGTAGTTATTTCCCACGTAAGTATATGAATCATCAAGTGTTTGCAATTGATTCCCAGTTGGTATTTTTCCAGAAAGATTGTTATAAGAAAGATTTAGTGTTGTCAAAAAGTTCAAGTTTGCAAGACTTTGTGGAATCATTCCTGAGAGTTCATTATTTCGAAGGTCAAGAGATTCCAAAGAATTCATCTTACCTATCTCTGGTGGTATCGGACCTATTAGGTGGTTGTTGGACAAGTTTAGACTTATTAGTCCATAAAGGGCAGTTATGTTTTTGGGTATCATGCCCGTTAAATTATTTCCTGAAAGATCAATACTTTTCACAGAGGAGAGGCTAGTTGTAAATATAAGGTCTTGATCTTTCATTGTTATCGAAACACTTACATTGTAATTATATTGACTAAGACTCACAAAATCATTGTACGCTGAATTATTATTATTGTCATCTCGAAAAGTCATTGACAGAAGAAAATCAATATTTTGAGGTATCATCCCAAAAAAATTGTTATTTGCAAGGTCTAAAACCTGAAGATACCGTAGCTTGACCAGTTGAGTAGGAATTGTACCAGAAAATAAATTAGATCGTAATCGAAGAATTGTCAGGTTCCTTAGGTTTTCTCCCATCCATTTTGGTATTAGGCCCTTGAATTTGTTTTCCCCAAGATCAAGGACAGTCAAATTTTGACAAAATTGTAACTCCAAAGGAAGTTCACCAGTCAAATTATTATAATTGAGTTGCAATGCTCCGAGCAAATTTAAATTTCCTATCGAACTAGGAATAGCACCAGAGAGATTATTATGCGCCATATTCAGAACTATCAATGCATTGGGCAAACTATGGGGAATATTTCCTGAAAAGAGATTGTTGGATAGATCAACATATATAATGGATTGAGGAAGATATGGAATTCCTCCTTCAAACAAATTATTATGCAAAAGCAATACATTTAGATTTGTTAAATGTTCCAAACTCAAAGGTAGCCTACCTTTCATATGATTATAAGAAAGATCTATAGAAGAGAGAGATCGTAACTTCCAAAACCAATGAGGTACCATTTCAACAATTTCCGTATTTGACAAATCTATATTAATCATTTGAGATTGATTTTGAAGCCATAATGGAAAATAAGGTCCCAATTTACAACCAGACAGGGAAAGATATTCTAGTTGAAATGGAGGAACCCAATTCAGTTTCACTGTTAGGTCGAAATGGTTGGAATCTAGGGCCAGCGATTTCAGATTGGATAAACCAAAAAGATGTGCTTTTGATACTTCTCCAGTGAAATTATTGTTATTGAGGTACAAAGATTCGAGGCTTGTTAAGTTTCCAATTACAGTTGGCAACGGACCATTTAGGTTGTTGTGACTAAGAACAAGTTCTATCAAATTAGGCATCTTACTCATCCAACCATTTAAATTTCCGGTTAAACTAACATTGAAGAGAGACAAAACTTCAAGTTTGTCCAAAGTGTCACTTGCTAATTTGTTCACAACTACTCTTATGTCCTCCCCAATGTTAACATCCCAAATATCAAGTTCAGTCAAATTCCTAAGATTGTGGAGTAGTGGCATTGGGCCCTCCAAATAGTCCTCCTCTAAAAAGAGTCTTTTGAGTGAAGTCAGGTTATCGAGTTGACTTGGAATTTGACCAACAAAAGAGCAAGACGAAAGATAAAGTGCTGTTAGCGTAGTTAGTTTTCCAATCCAATCAGGTATCTTACTATTAAATTTGTTTTCAAATATCGCAAGAGTCTTAAGAGATGTGAAATTCAACTCGGTAATAGACGTCGGGACTGTAGTGAGATTATTGTCACCTAAATATAAACTCTCGAGCAGGGGTAGTGTATTTAGTGCTTGCACCCACTCTCTCGAATCTTTAAAATTAACGCTAACCATGCGAAGATAAGTTAAGGAGGTTAGGTGAGACAACACCCACACGTTTGAAAGATATATATCAGGAATGTAACTCAGTTCCAGATATTGCAATTTAGATAGGTTACCAAGCTGAGGAGGTATTATCCCTGACAAGCCCGTCTCAAACAAGAAGAGATATTGCAATTTAGATAGGTTACCAAGCTGAGGAGGTATTATCCCTGACAAGCCCGTCCCAGACAAGGCGAGATATTGCAATTTAGATAGGTTACCAAGCTGAGGAGGTATTATTCCTGACAAGCCCGTCCCAAACAAGGCGAGATATTGCAATTTAGATAGGTTACCAAGCTGAGGAGGTATTATCCCCGACAAGCCCGTCCTAGACAAGGCGAGATATTGCAATTTAGATAGGTTACCAAGCTGAGGAGGTATCATCCCTGACAAGTTTGTCCGAGACAAGGCGAGATATTGCAATTTAGATAGGTTATCAAGTTGAGGAGGTATTATTCCTGATAAGTTCGTCCGAGACAAGTCGAGATATTGCAATTTAGATAGGTTACCAAGGTGAGGAAGTAATATTCCTGATAAGCCCGTCGTAGAAAAGTTGAGATAGTTCAAATTTCTAAACGAATTGATAAAATTGGGAAATTTGTTTCCACTAAAATTATTATAGCTGAGATCTAAGTATTCTAATTCGCTTATTTGTTGCAAAGAAAGGCTGATTTTACCGCTTATGCTGTGGTTATTCCACTCATAGTCAGTATACATCCCCCAATACTCAGAAATGTTGTAAAAGTTGGAATTTCGAAGGTCAAGAATGATAATATGACCTGTTTGGTTGCTGCATGTGACGCCAGCCCAGTTGCAGCATTCGTCTCCCCTCCAAGAAACCAAACGGTTGCTTGGGTCATTGACACCAGCCTTGAATTTGAGCAATGCTTCTCGTTCATGCTCAACACAGCAACGTGCTGAAAAGACTTGAATGACTAAGATGAAAAGGAGGATTTTGATGAGGAAAGGATGCATCTTTTGCTCTGCAGAGTATGTTCGTACAATATTTAATTTGATTGGTTTATTACAAAATTCACATGCCTCTATATATAATTGCTTATTTATTAATTTTTTCTTGCCTTGTACTTTTCAGTCAAAAAGTAGCCATTGAGCGATTGAGAAATATAACATTTACTTTTTGCCAGTTTATTTTTCGAGGGTCTTGAAATTTTTGCAAGCGGATCCATCTATTGTGCGGAAAGGTGAGAGATTATTATGTTATATTCAGGTCGGAATAGTTAAACTTTTACCGAACAGTTATTAGGAAAAGATGACTGGACGAAACTAAAAATCTACAAAAACATAAGCACAGGATCTAGTGGAAAGCTTAAATGAGTATAAGAAACGAAACACCATTTGCTCAAAAATATTAGGCGAAGGTGTATGTTTCTAACAATAGAATTGTTATTCTTATTTTGTCCTTCAACGAGTACAAGAATTCTTAAATAATCCAAAGAGCGTCAAAAACTGCATGTGGTAGACAGATCTTGGTATGTTAAATCCTAATTAGTTAGTTATATTGCGATGACATATCTAGAATTTTAATTCTATAGTGGCTTGAATCAAAACAAAATGCCCTTTTATTTATATATAATGACCAAAAGACTTCAGAATTTATCAATGTACAACATTCAGTCAATATTTGTCCACTAGTGACTAGGAGCAGCACTAGCTCATTATTTTCCAAAGGGAGAATCGATTCTTGTAGATGACCTTGACTGATGACAATTACAGCTGAAATAAAGCTACACAACTTGGTAAATTAATTGCTCGGAAAATATGCCAGCACACGCATATATGATGCATGAAAGTTAAAAAAAAATATATATTTGTTGACAGTAGCGTGCAATATTTGAGGATTAGCATGCTCAAATTAGTAAATAGTAACTTTAAAAGTAATTGCGAGGTAGAAAATATGATCATCAGTGCTGAAAGTAAATTAAATACAGAATCTCCTGTTAGAAATAATGTTAAGGACACTAATTTTGTCAAGAATGAGTTCCAATTTATTTAGGCAAAAAGCAGAGACCAAGCAAACCTACAGTTGGCAAAGTACTTAATGTGAATCAGATGGATAATTGCGACTATGATAAGACTGAAAATAGTCATAAACCAAGTGCATAGCCGTGAGAAAATTGTGGGCATGAAATGATGGGTTGAAAATGGTCAAAAATTTCAGCCTTCTCTCAGGCATTTTAACAAGCATGTCGTATTCATGGTGAAACATGATTAGACATATGAGGTTTAGCCGTCCCGACTTTTGATTTTCCATCCTCTTCCTTTTGAATTTCTACCCCATTTTGTTGGTTTGATCCATTTATGTTTTAGACGGATTTGATGGCCTAGAATAGAAACATCGAATTAGTTTTGCACGTTTTGTCACTGGTGTAGATAGGACGTTGTAACAGTGGTAAAATGGTAAAACACGGTTGTCTGTTGAAGAAGAAGAAGAGCTCGAAATTACTTTTAAAATAAGAAAACTATTCAATAGAAACTAAAAGTGATTTGTAGCGCAGACTATTTGCATCATATCCATTCAGTTCATTTCTTTTGGTCCAACCGACTGTTGGAATCCTAGTGAAGCCGCATATTATTATTATTTTTTAATTCTCAAATTTCATTTGATTTACATATCCACTTTGAAAATTGAAATATCACTAGATTCTTCAATCGCGGCTCCGCCGCGATCTGTAATATGTTGATTAGTGATTATAGTATATATATATATAGTGCATGTAGAGTATTATTATTATTTTCTATGGCCTATGGGGCATAAATTATGCAGTGTAATCATTACTAATTTAGCTCTCAACTTTATAGTATAGTACGTATGGTAACAGCTGACTATCAAAACTTATAGTTAACCCATAATATGTGCAGCTTTATGTAATTGTTTTTGTTAAAAAAAAGTAGTCTCAAAATTACCGCTTCATTAGAACCATATAATTGCCAAGTAGTCAACATCAAAATACCTGCTAGAAAATACAATTATTTCAAAACAGAACCTAGACTCTAACAAATGCTAAACCATCAAAAAGGATAAAACATAAAAAAGAATCGAGCATGCGAAAGATAAAAAAAATTATGCTCTGGAGTACTATTTTGAATTTATATTTATTAGTAGTAAATAGTGCAAATAACTTAGTAGAAACCTTGGTTGCAGAATTACATTATGCAATTTCATACTTAATATTGATTGGTGACTTGTTGGGCTATGCTTCATACATTTAAATCGTTTCAAAATTCAACATAAATCGAAATTATGCTCGGTGGACATAATAACGGTCCCAATTAAACATTTATGTCTATCATCTTGAATAAGAAAATAAATAAACAGAAATAACAATGTTAGCACGCGGCTTTGATAGGCAATGAAGAAGTTTCAAGGAGAAGTCCGTACAATTGGTGGACACCGCAATCGGTGAAGCCGTCCTCTTCGGCCATACCAAACGTGTGGGATAGCTATCTTTTTGTTCACTATATCGAAATCGGTGAAGCTGTGAGGCAGAGACACCGGCAAGAGGCAAGGAAAATATTAAAGATGTTCTATATTGAGTTGCATCTTTGGCAAGAGCAAAATTCTTTGATTCATCACAACAGTGACCTTTTCACGGTCGGAAAATTGAGAAAGAAATTGCGGTGCAAATTGAGCAATAAATTAGAAATATATGAAAAATGTCAAAGGAATAAAAGGAATAGAAAGAACACAGTTATTCAAATCGCGCTAGACGTTATCCTTAAATGTATTCCATCTCAACGTGCGACATGAACCACAACCAAGATAATTCGTGATTGTCATCTTTTAGGGCATGATCATGAAAGCTACTGATGAAAGCCTCCACATATATTCAGCAAAAATATTTTTTGAGAATTTTATAACTAAATTTGGAATTTGCAATTTGGAATAGAATTAAAGAAATTAATATCGGAATTGGATTTTCAGATAGAAAATACATAATCATTTTTTCTAGGATAATCATGTTATGCAAAATGAATTTGTTTATATAGCCAATTGGGTAACGGCAAATCGCTCAAATAAATTTTCTGGTTTAATTGGGGTAGTAATCATAGCAATGAAGTTATAACAGTAATGGGATATTAATTGCATAGATATTGGGCACAACAACGGAAAAATAAATTGATTAAGAGCTTTATTGGTCAAATAAATATCACAACGGAAAAACAAATAAATGCTTTGATTGAACGAAATGGAGAAACAAATATGTGCTTTGTCATTTAAGATGGATTGTCTGCCAACGTTAAAATAGATAACCAACTATATACATTACAATTAATAAAGGATTAAAATTATCGAAAGGAAATGGAATATATATATTTATAATGATAAGAAGAATTATTTCAATGAACTGATTTCATAATAGTTTTTGAGTTTTATAACCGTATATTTAACAGAAAATCCCTTTAATCTGTCTACTATTCTCTCTTTCATGCTTATTTTCTTTTCTGGGAAAAAGTTAAAACAAACCACAAAAATGTGGTCTAAAATTAATAATTATGGTAAAAAAAAACATACGTAACCTATATGGCTACATCTATTCATCCAGAGCCCTAATATGCATTCGTGGTCTATTAAAAGAATAGGCCGAGACCAACCCAAAAATAAGAATGACCTTAGCAGGTGAGAACATGTCCACACAGAACTTCATGTAGCGAATCGCCATAACAATAAATTTCGACTAACAGTCATTCAGATTCCTACAAATAGAATGGCCATAATAAATCCTGATAGTGTCAACCTAAACAAACATGAACCTGGTTCCATTTAGACCCCACAATTGAATAAAAGCGGTTCCCTTTCCCAGAGGTACAAACTCATAGACCAAATTCACGTACGCAACATAAGTGCAAACTCTAAAAAAATAAAAACTGCTGGGACCACTGCATCTTTGTAGCTCTTCATACAATGATCAATATTTAAGTACAATATGAGTTAGGAGAACCTGCCACACAGAACTCTCACAATAAAACGTCACATAATAACACGGCTATGAACTGTTCATCTTTCATTGTGAATATATGGTTTTTTAAATAACTCGATTTTTACTCCGATTTTGATGAATTTGGTCGTTGGAAATCTTACAAAAATTTTACAGCTTTATTGTAATTTAGTGACCCGCTATGTTTTCATTAAGTGTCAGTTTAATTTTAAAACATAAATATTACAACAATATGTTATTCAAGCTTTTTTTTTTTTGAAAGAAATATGTTATCCAAGGTTATATACCATAGACCTTATGTTAATCATTCATAACTTTTCCATATTTATTTCAAAGTAATAAATCTGATGCGTTAGAAACATTACAAAATTTACTTTAACTATATTGCAATTTGGAAAAAAAAATTATTTCCTCTTCAGATTTGGCATGATTAGATGGTAAACTGTTTATGTATGATTTTTTTTTTCCCTGTAGAAGTAGAACTGACACACGACTTTCTTCTTTCTATGTTTTAATCTAATGGCTGCATCTACATGCCATAGAAAAGCTTCAAACTGATGATGATCAGAAGGTATTATTGTCAGTTGGTTGGATAAAAATAGGATTATGGTTCATCAATCAAATTAGTAAGAATAAAAAGTTTTTGTAAGGTAGAAAATATCATCAGTGCTGAAAGCAAAATAGAGAATCTCCTGTTACAAATATATACACGGTCACTAATTTTGTCATGGTTTCCCATTGCTTCTCCTTTTAAATTTTCTTTTTTTTTCGTCCAAAAGGGAATTTGTTTGTTTTGGCACGCAGAATGTGTTCCTGTTTGTTTAGGCAGAAAGCAGAGACCAAGCAAACCTAGAGTTGGAAAATTAGTAAATTACCAACTCACAAGATAACTTTGTTAGCTCTTAACGCGTTGGACCACTCACTCAGTCTGTGACTGATTAACATAAGAGCCCATAGTATGTTTTACCGGTCAAACTTATGTTCGTCCAATCTCAAATTCTCAATAATATCAATAAAAAATTAGGGTAAATTACACGCATGCCAACTCAAAAGTTGAAAACTACAAAAATGCCACCTAAAGTTGATGTTTAGGCAGTTTAATGCCACAATAAAATCAGTTTATTCAGATCATTGCCACAATTACCGTATAATGTCTGTCCCAACTCCCAAATACAATTATTTACCGTATGGACCAAATTGCCCGTCTCGGTTATTTCGTTCTAAAACCATCTGCCTTGACATGGCAGTCTGAGACGCTCCGTCTCCGACTAGTGACAGTGCTGTTAATCCAAACCTCTCCCTGAAAGCATTCTCAGTGATCGTTTATCCAACTAGTGACAGTTAGGAGGTCTGACCTCTACCTTTCCATCCATTGAAGTCAAGGCAATCAACTCTTGACAGTTGATGTTCTCAGATGATTCTGATATGCTGAAGGATGCTTTGATTTCAGAATGGATTTTGCATTGCAATATCGTTATTATATTATGTTATGTGTTTTGTTGCCAATTTCTTGTATTATTGGATTATTGCAAATCTTTATTATGATTTTGTCATAGCCAGCAATAATCTGAATCATACTTAAAAATGATGAAATTTTTCTGGACTGGTTACTCCCATATTTGAAGCCGAACCAGTTATGATGGAAATTATTTTTCAGGACAACTAGTCCTGGGTTTGATTTTTATTTTTATTTATTTATTTTTTAGGACAACTTTCCAATTTTAAAATAGACCTAGAAATGAACATGGTGTGAATTTGGGGAAGTTGTTAGAGGTTTTCTTTTTATAGGGTTTCAGTCCTTGAATTTTATTACACATTTACTGGTACATTTTACTGTGATTTCGTTTTGGGATGATTTGAAAAAAGTATATCATAATTAGTCCGCAACTCAAAATAGCCTGGAACTTTTACACAAGGTGTATCTCTGCGTGATATAACTACAGAAAAAAAAATTATTCATTTCTGTTTTACCTACGATGAAAAGAAATGTTAACTGTCAAAATGCCCTTTTGCTGGTACTACACATGCTAATCATTGGCTGGCCAAATTTTTCTTTTGAATGTATATTATTTTCACATTCTCAAAATGCCCTTCTGACGATGAGGAATATCATTCATTGAAAGAAATTTAATCTATCAATAAATCAGAGTCATCTGCAAACAAGTAAACTTATTTAATCTATCAATGAATAGAGAAAAGACGCACAACTTTCGATTCGCGATATGGAGACAAACCAAACACTAGTATGAAACATAACCCCAATTGAATTTAGTACGTTACAAAATGTCTCTTATATTAAAAAACCAAAATGGCTACTAACAACACAACTAAAGCTTTATGTGACCAACACCACCTTTGAAGGAACCATAAAGGGGCCTTGACCTTCTAAAGCTGAAAATATAAGTAATTTGGCATAAGCCCAGGTGTCAGGTTGTCAATTGTATGTTTGTACTCCACTTGGTGGAGACTGTCATGGACCTTCACACTGAGATTTCTCCTCTGAGATGCATCAATTTTGACATGGCTATTGAAGAACTCTACTAGTTCTTCCTTCTTCAGCTCTCTTAGTGCAGCAACCTATGTTTCGTTGAGACATAATTTAGAAACCATTTACATAATTTTATGTTAATGAAATTGAGAATCTATCCATAGAAAGTTACATTATGACCAATACAGGATACCCAGCACCCAGAATGATATCAAATTCAAGTGGTACGATGTTTAAACTTATATATTTATGATTATGGTAGTAGAAAGTGCTTTGTGAGGAAATAGGAAGTCATGACAATAAAAGCAAAAGAGAAAACACGTATGTATTAATAAGAAAGCAAACATATGTAAAAACAAATAAAAAAAATCCAATACTTCTGTTCAGACTCTCTAGTGAGTACTGTACCAGACATGGTTCAGAAAACTGGTTTTAAAATCCATGTTGTACTCACCTCAGACTGTTTTCTATCCAACAGGCACTGTCAGTATATCCCTCATTATCCTGGAACCCATTAAACATCAGAAATGTAACAGCGCCTTAAAAGCATAAAAATCACCTACCTTATTTCTGCATTTTCAGAAGGTACTTACAGCTTATTTAAAAAATTTGTAGGCATTTTTTTTCCCGCATTTCAGGGTATAAATGCTTCTGCAGGGAAAATTTAAAACATTCCTATACTAAAAAGGTACATGCATATAAATTATAAAGATATAATTACCAAGATATTTTAACACGCTAAAGGGAGAGCCTTCTCCTTCATGACCAATTAGATGGCTAATGTATCCACAAATGCCTTCTTTATAGTGACTTATACCAGGTGTTATTGGCCATAAGATCTTCAATTTGTTACAATCCTTTGTAGGTACTGCTTTTACAAGGACATGGATAATCAGCGTAGAAAATTCTGTTACAAAGCTTAACTAAATGTCCTCGGTGCTGAATGTGAAATAATTTCACCTGGAGATGTTCACTGAGGCAAGGTTCTCCAGAAAAATCAAAAGGATTTCTTAAAATATTTCTAACAACCTCAAATTTACTGTCAACTATGTTCTGAATGTTGTCAAGGTTTTCTACATTTAAGCTAGCAAACATAAGTCCCATAAATAAGAATGTGTTGAAGATCTAGAAATGAAATGAGAAAGAAAATATCTGCACCTTTTGCATGTACAACAAGTTGCATCAGGTTTGCAGAATAATTATTCTCATAAAACTTGATCATTTCAAGCCTAGTATCCAGTCCCTTAGCTTTAGGTCGCACCCCTAAGGTCACCCTACTTCCTGTAGCCACAAAAATTATTTCATTACTAAATAGAAATCAACTAAAAATTTTGATAGCAGCAGAAAATAATCATAAAAAATGCAACAAATAGTGGGAATATACTGAATTTATGATACGGGTGTCTCTGGAAGAAATGTGCTTTTCAAGCTGAATGGAATGTTATAAAAAATATCAGAATAAAATAATTGAAGATATAGTAAATAAACAACGTATGATGATTTCATAACACAATAAATCACAATTACCTGATCCCTTCGCCTAAAATCCAACAACAATTTTTTTTCTGGAAATCTGTTTCGAGCGTGAAAAACAAAATGAAAAATACATACATGTATATAAAATTAAGGCAAGAACAAAGGTGCTAAAATTTTCTCAAATAAATTTCAATTAAAAAAAAATGCCACAATACTAACCAGAGTCAACAGCTATACCTCCCTAATTGTAGCATCAGCAAACATTATTGGCTTGATGAAGAATTGAGAAAATCTAAGGACAAGAAGGGGGAAGAGAGGCAGCATTAAAATAAAAAAAAAAGCAGGGAAAATTGTTCATAGAACAAATACAGTAAATTGAAATGATATAATGACAACAATTTAATCGTGAGATATCATAAGCTTGTGTCAACTATATGTCAAATTTGAAATGACAAACATAAACGGCTGATTTTGTTATATAGTACAAAATGAAGAGGTGAAAAGGCAACACGCATAATTAATTACAACCAGCCATTTATTATTAGGCTTCATGAGTAATACCAACCAAACTCTGAAATATGAACATTTTTTTATGTGTACGCACTTTGTGAAATAGAATAGGGTCAATAGATAAGTTTTGTCATTTGAAATATTAACATAAATCTGACAGACAGTGCTGCCATGGTGTGAAATAAAATACAAGATGTACCCTCCTTGACAATAAATACATACTTGGTCTAAGGCTTCCTCAAAACAGCCAGCATTGACATCAAAATTAAAATTTGTATTCTCAGAAGATGTAAATGCATTATAAGAGTCGCCATGCTGACAAGACAAACAAACCAAAAGAGAAGACACTGTATCAGGGCTGCAGACTATGCCAGTATGCATAATTAATGGTGCCAAAATGTATTTTTAATGAAGAAACTAAGTACCTCTGCAATGAATTTTGAGTAACTGTCTTCGACTGGATATTTCTCACTTGCATAGAACAACATATGCTCTGCAACATAAAAGGAAAATATGCATAAAATTCATTAAATCACACATAAGTTGTGCATGTTCTGAAACTTGAAAGCTCTTGTTACAATTTGGACATATCCAACTTCTTATCAAGACAGCTAAAGTTACACTCTCATCAAGACAATACGTACTTATTTAAGGAAGAAATTATTGCATAAAGAGAGAATAATTGAAGGAAAAGATAGAATTGAAGACGTACCAAGAAAATGAGCAAGGCCTTCTAGTCCTTCAGGATCACAGAAATAGCCAACATCAACATTCATGGAAGCTGCAGCCTAGAAATAAATTTGGAACATGGGATTGATCTCAAGTTTGCGGAACCATAAAACACTCACCAACTCAATTTATTGCCATCAGATTATCAATTTCGACCTAAGACATGAATCATTAAAACCTTAACCCCAAATTAACAACAGAACTTAGACAAATAGAAATCAAACATCACTAAATCCAATCATCGCCAAAAGTAAAAGTGCTGAGCGAGAGAGAGAGAGAGAGAGAGAGAGACCTTGTCGGTGTCAGGATCGCTGATGAGGCAAACCTCTAAGGAATTTGGAAGCACAATCCGGCGATACTCTCGTTTGTCGTTGCGAGGCTTCACGATTTCCACCTCCGATTTCTCGATCGCCATTTTCGCCTCTCGTTCTCTCAGTCGCTCTTTCTTTAAGTAAGTCAACTTGTTTCTCTTTGAAAATGGTAAAAAATTTCAGCCTTCTCTCAGGCATTTTAACAAGCATGTCGTATTCATGGTGAAACATGATTAGACATATGAGGTTTAGCCGTCCCGACTTTTGATTTTCCATCCTCTTCCTTTTGAAAAATTCATTTTTTGGAAGTTCACCAAATTTACGGATTTGATGGCTTAGAATACAAATATCGAATTAGTTTTGCACGTTTTGTCACTGGTGTAGATAGGACGTTGTAACAGTGGTAAAATGGTAAAACATGGTTGTCTGTTGAAGAAGAAGAAGAGCTCGAAATTTACTTTTAAAATCAGAAAACTATTCAATAGAAACTATAAGTGATTTGTAGCGCAGACTATTTGCATCATATCCATTCAGTTTATTTCTTTTGGTCCAACAGACTGTTCGAATCCTAGTGAAGCAGCATTTTTTTTAATTCTCAAATTTCATTTGATTTCCATACTCACATTGAAATATCATAACTCGATTTTAACTTCGATTTTGATGAATTTGGTCGTTGGAAATCTTACAAAAATTTTACAGCTTTATTGTAATTTAGTGACCCGCTATGTTTTCATTATGTGTCAGTTTAATTTTAAAACATAAATATTACAACAATATGTTATTCAAGCTTTTTTTTTTGAAAGAAATATGTTATCCAAGGTTATATACCATAGACCTTATGTTAATCATTCATAACTTTTCCATATTTATTTCAAAGTAATAAATCTGATGCGTTAGAAACATTCCAAAATTTACTTTAACTATATTGCAATTTGGAAAAAAAAATTATTTCCTCTTCAGATTTGGCATGATTAGATGGTAAACTATTTATGTATGATTTTTCTTTTTCCTGTAGAAGTAGAACTGACACACGACTTTCTTCTTTCTATGTTTTAATCTAATGGCTGCATCTACATGCCATAGAAAAGCTTCAAACTGATGATGATCAGAAGGTATTATTGTCAGTTGGTTGGATAAAAATAGGATTATGGTTCATCAATCAAATTAGTAAGAGTAAAAAGTTTTTGCAAGGTAGAAAATATCATCAGTGCTGAAACCAAAATAGAGAATCTCCTGTTACAAATATTTACAAGGTCACTAATTTTGTCATGTTTTCCCATTGCTTCTCCTTTTTAAATTTATTTTCCGTCCAAAAGGGAATTTGTTTGTTTTGGCACGCAGAATGTGTTCCTGTTTGTTTAGGCAGAAAGCAGAGACCAAGGAAACCTAGAGTTGGAAAATTAGTAAATTACCAGCTCACAAGATAACTTTGTTAGCTCTTAACGCGTTGGACCACTCACTCAGTCTGTCACTGACCGAAAATAATCATAAAAAAATGCAACAAATAGTGGGAATACCAGTACTGAATTTATGATACGGGTGGTCTCTGGAAAAAATGTGCTTTTCAAGCTGAATGGAATGTTATAAAAAATATCAGAATAAAATAACGAGGTTGAAGATATAGTAAATAAACAACGTATGATGATTTCATAACACAATAAATCACAATTACCTGATCCCTTCGCCTAAAATCCAACAACAATTTTTTTTTTCTGGAAATCTGTTTCGAGCGTGAAAAATAAAATGAAAAATACATACATGTATATAAAATTAAGGCAAGAACAAAGGTGCTAAAATTTTCTCAAATAAATTTCAATTAAAAAAAAAATGCCACAATACTAACCAGAGTCAACAGCTTTACCTCCCTAATTGTAGCATCAGCAAACATTAGTGGCTTGATGAAGAATTGAGAAAATCTAAGGACAAGAAGGGGGAAGAGAGGCAGCATTAAAATAAAAAAAAATCAGGGAAAATGGTTCATAGAACAAATACAGTAAATTGAAATGATGTAATGACAACAATTTAATCGTGAGATATCATAAGCTTGTGTCAACTATATGTCAAATTTGAAATGACAAACATAAACGGCTGATTTTGTTATATAGTACAAAATGAAGAGGTGAAAAGGCAACACGCATAATTAATTACAACCAGCCATTTATTATTAGCCTTCATGAGTAATACCAACCAAACTCTGAAATATGAACATTTTTTTATGTGTACGCACTTTGTGAAATAGAATAAGGTCAATAGATGAGTTTTGTCATTTGAAATATTAACATAAATCTGGCAGACAGTGCTGCCATGGTGTGAAATAAAATACAAGATGTACCTTCCTTGACAATAAATTCATACCGGTCTAAGTATTCCTCAAAACAGCCAGCATTGACATCAAAATAAAATTTGTATTCTCAGAAGATGTAAATGCATTATAAGAGTAGCCATGCTGACAAGACAAACAAACCAAAAGAGAAGACACTGTATCAGGACTCCCTCGGCTTTACTTTGTTTTCCTTCCAAGATATACCACCATTTCTACGTAGATACTATTAATTAAACCAGTTGTCTATTGCATGGAAAAACATATTCCTCCAAGTTATTTTGAAAAGAAGGATCCATAAAACCACCCAAAACCCGCATCCAAACCCAAAAATAATAAACAAATATAAAAGAACATTGTTTAAATCTTCACCAACTTTTCTAGCATAACCAGAAGAATTATTTACTTTACGAGAGTCGCAATTTTGTTTGTTGGGGAACCACATAAGTAGTTATTTCCTACGTAGATATATGAGTCATCAAGTGTTTGCAATTGATTTCCGGTTGGTATTCTTCCAGAAAGATTGTTATAAGAAAGATTTAGTGTTGTCAAAAAGTTCAAGTTTGTAAAACTTTGTGGAATCAGTCCTGAGAGTTCATTATTTCGAAGGTCAAGAGATTCTAAGGAATACATCTGACCTATCTCTGTTGGTATCGGACCTATAAGGTGGTTGTTGGACAAGTTTAGACTTATAAGTCCATGAAGGGCAGTTATGTTTTTGGGTATCATGCCTGTTAAATTATTTCTCGAAAGATCAATACTTTTCATAAAGTAGAGGCTAGTTGTAAATACAAGGTCTCCACCCTTCATTATTACCGAAACACTTACATTGTAATGATCATTATTGAGGCTATGGTTATTGACAATGTTTTGAATACCCTACCGGGTACCGGAAATTTCCGGTAAAACCGGGTACCGGGTCACAATCCGGTAGGGTAATATCAATAAAATCCGTTGGTCAAAAATCGGAAAAAACCGGTCAAAAACCGGAAAATTAGGAAAAACCGCTGTATCCGCTATTCCGCTCTCATCGATTTGCTGACTTCATTTCCCTTTTCGCTAGGCTCCCTCCTGCCTTTTGTCTTCTCAAGAAAGGAATTGTTTACTTTATTTCCAATTTCGCTAGAAGACAAGATATATTTGATGCAATTTCATTCTAACCTTTTTTTTCCCCTGTAGCCTCTAGCCCTCTGCCCTCCCTTCCCTCAAGTTCCTCTAGCCTAGTAGCATCTACCCTCCTTTCTGTACGTCCCTTCTCCTTTTTCATATTATTATTATTTTTTTTGGTAAAGAAGGAGCTAAAAGGATTGTATAACTGTATATACTTTAATCGATTACAAGTACATTTCATGGGGCAAGCACATATTAGGTAGCAATAAATTTTAACTTTCCATAACGTAAGAATATTGTACTTTTAATTTGAACACCATTATAGTTTAGGGATTATGTGCAATTTTGATCTTTATATATATGTTTTTGTGTTTAATATATTTTTTTAATATTTTAGATAATTATATGACGTCATCTGGTTTTTGAAACCGGTACAACCGATAAACCGGTAAAACCCTATACCCTTTGCTTCGCCGGTTTGACTTCCGGTACGGTATTAAAAACATTATTGAGGCTATGAAGTCTCACAAAGTCACCATATGCTGAATTATCGCTATTACCGTCAAGAAAAGCCATCGACGAAAGAAAACCCATATCTTGAGGTATCATCCCAAAAATTTTATTATCTGAAAGGTCTAAAATCTGAAGATATTGTAGCTTGACCAGTTGAATAGGGATAGTGCCAGAAAATAAATTAGATCGTAATCGAAGAAATGTTAGGTTCCTTAGGTTTTCTCCTATCCATTTTGGTATTTGGCCCTCAAATTTATTTTCTCCAAGATCAAGGACAATCAAATGTTGGCAAAATTTCAACTCTAAAGGAAGTTGACCTTTCAAACTATTATTATTGAGTTTCAATATCCGGAGCAAATTTAAATTGCCTATAGAACTAGAAATAGCTCCAGAGAGATTATTATGCGCCATGTTCACAACTACCAATGCATTGGGAAAACAATGAGGAATATTTCCAGAAAAGAGATTGTTGGACAGATCAACGTATTCAATGGATTGAGGAAGATGTGGAATTCCCCCTTCAAATAAATTATTATTGAAAAACAATACATTTAGATTTGTTAAGTGTTCCATGCTTAAAGGTAGTCCACCCCTCATATGATTATAAGAAAGATCTATAAAAGAGAGAGATTGTAAATTCCAAAACCAATGAGGTACCATTTCAGCAATTTCTGTATTTGACAACACTATCCTGATAATTTGAGATTGATTTTGAAGCCATAATGGAAAATAAGGTCCTAATTTACAATTAGGCAGGAAAAGATATTCTACTTGAAATGGAGGAATCAAATTCATATTCATTGTTAGGTTGAGATAGTTGGGACCTAGGATTAGCCATTTCAGATTTGATAAACCAGTAAGATGTGCTTCAGATACTTCTCCGGTGAAATTATTTTTATTGAGGCACAAAGTTTCAAGGCTTGTTAAGTTTCCAATTGTAGTTGGCAACATTCCATTTAGGTTATTGTAACTAAGAACAAGTTCCTTCAAATTAGGCATCTTACTCACCCATCCAGTTAAATTTCCTATCAAACTAGTATTCAAGAGCCAAAAAATTTCCAGTTTGTCCAAAGTGTCATTTGGTAATTTGTTCACAACCATTCTTATGTCCTCCCCAATATTAACATTCCAAATATAGAGTTCAGTCAAATTCTTAAGATTGTGGAGTGATGGCATTGGTCCCTTCAAATAGTGCTCCCCTAAAGCGAGAAAGTTGAGTGAAGTCAAGTTATCAAGTTGACTTGGAATTTGACCAACAAAGGAGCAGGACAAAAGTTCAAGTGTTGTTAGTGTAGTTAGTTGTCCAATCCAATCTGGTATCCTGCTATTAAATTCATTTCCGTCTATCGGAAGAGTCTTAAGGGATGTGAAATTCAATCCAATAATGGATGTTGGAATTGTAGTGAGATTGTTGTCGCCGAAGTATAAACTCTCGAGGAGGGGTAGTGAATTCAATGTTTGTACCCACTCTTTCGAATCTTGGAAATTGACTCCATACATACTGAGATACGTTAAGGAGGTTAGGTGAGATAGCAACCACACGTTTAGAACATAGATATTAGGAATGTACCTCAGATCTAAATATTGCAATTTAGATAGGTTACCAAGCTGAGGAGGTATTATTCCCGACAAGTCCGTCCAAGATAAGTCGAGATGTTGTAATCTAGATAGGTTACCAAGTTGAGGAGGTATTATCCCTCACAAGCTTGTCCCAGACAAGTCGAGATGTTGCAATTTAGATAAGTTACCAAGATGAGGATGTATTATTCCTGAAAAATCCGTCCGAGACAAGTCGAGATGTCGCAATTTAGATAAATTATCAAGCTGAGAAGGTATTATCCCTGACAAGCCCGTTGAAGATAAGTTGAGATAGTTCAAATTTTTAAACAAATTGATAAAATTAGGAAAACTTTTTTCACTAAAATTATTATAGCTGAGATCTAGGGGTGAGCAAAAAACTCGTAAGTCGTGAGCTAACTCGAACTCGACTCAGAAAAGCTCGATTGCAACTCGAGCCAACTGAACTCGAGTTGGTAGAACTCGAGCTGAACTAACTCGGCTAGTTGACGAGTCGAGTTTGAGTTGAGGTCAACTCAGCTCGCAACTCGTGAGTTGACTCGTGACATAATAAATTTATATTTCAAATATATATTATCAACATAATTTATGAGTATTAAAAATTTATAAATTAATAATAAGAATTTTTTTCTTATATATTTTTATTTTAGATAATATTACATATGATAGATTGAGTTTCAATACATATTTTGTTTCAAATCAATAAAAAAAATATAAAATACAACAATTTTATTGTTTACAATATTGTATATGTCAAAAAAATTTAATACTAGAATAACATATGGATTAAATAAATAAAATTTGAAGGATATATGTTTATTCCAAGCTAACTCATGAGCCAATGAGCTAACTCGAGTTTGGGATGAGTCGAGTTTGAGCTAGCTTAAAAAGCTCGAAAGTATTTCTAACTCAGCTCAACTCAGCTCGAGTTACAGCTGAGCTGAGTTTGAGTTATCCCCAACTCGCTCGAACTCAGCTCATATACAGCCCTACTGAGATCTAAGTATTCCAACTCGCTTATATGTTGTAAAGATGGGCTGATTTTACCGCTTAAACTGTGGTTATTCCATTCATAGTCAGGATACATCGACCCAAACTCGGAAATGTTGTAGAAGTATGAATTTCGAAGGTCAAGAGTGATAACATGACCTGTTTGGTTGCTGCATGTGACGCCAGCCCAGTTGCAACTTTCGTCTCCCCTCCAGGAAACCAAAATGTTGCTTAAGTCACTGACACCAGCCTTGAATTTCAGCAATGCTTCTCGTTCATGCTCAAAGCAGCAACGTGCTGGAAAGACTTCAATAACTAGGATGAAAAGGAGGATTTTGAGGAGGAAAGGATGCATCTTGTGATCTGCAGAGTTTGTTCGTACAAGATATTTATTATTATTTTTTTTAATAAACAAGATTTTGGTCGGTCTAATAAAATTTAGATGCTTCTATATATAATTACTTGTTTGCTAATTTTGTCTTACCTTGTTCTTTTTAGTCAATTAATAAAAATATCTTTGTTTTGACTTGTATATGCATCCATTACACGGTTGAGAAATTTTAACATTTTTTTTTTATTTTCAAGTAGTTAATTTTGTAAGGCTTCTGAAATTTTGCAAGTGTGTCCATCTATTGTGCGGAAAAGGAGAGAGATTGTTGTATTCAGGTTGGAATAGTTAAAATTTATTGAAAAATTATTAGGAAAAGATAACTGCAAAAAAACTGAAAATCTTCAAAACATAACCACAAGATCTAGTGGGAAGATTAAAAGAGTAAAAGAAAAAAAAAACGCTATATGCCTATAAATACTAGGCAAAGGTTATATTTTTGACAACGTATTTTTCATACTTGTTTTCTCCTTCAACAAGTAGTCAAAAATACTTGAACAATTAATTGCCAAAAAAAAAAAATTACTTGAACAATCCAAAGAGCGTCAACACATCTTGGTGTGTTAAATCCATTCGAAGTCTTTGAATGTAGTAGAATTGCACGGCAATTATTTAAATTAGACGAATAGCTTTTCCATTAAATATATGAAATTCTAGCCAAGATACTACCACAAGTTTCTAATTAAGTGATGTTGATTACATTTACAATGACCAAAAGACTTTATTTTCAGAATTTTCCAATGTAGAACATTCTGTCAATAGTGGTCCAGTAAAACCAGTACTAGCTCATTCTTTTCCACATGGTTAACTGATTTTTCTGCATGACATTGACTGATGACAATTACAGCTGAAATTAAGCTACACGACTTGTTAATTTGATTGCTCGGAAATTATCTGGGCACGCGCATAGATGACACATGCAACCAAATATAGGCTCTAGATTTGTGACTCGTCGCATGCAAGATTGATGAATAGCATGCTCAAATTAGTAATAGTAAAAAGTTTCTTGCAAGATAGAAAATTCATCAGTGCTGAGAGTAAAATAGAGAATCTCCTGTTACAAATAATGCCAAGGTCAGTAATTTTTTTTTGTCTAAAGGGAATTTGTTTGTTTTGGCACAAAGAAAGTGTTCCTGTTTGTTTAGGCAGAAAGCAGAGACCAAGGAAACCTACAGTTGGCATTTGACAAATTACTAGTTCAAGATAACTTTGTTAGCTCTTAACGTGTTTGACCACTCACTGATTAACGTATGAGCCCATGGTATGTTTGACCGGTCAAATATGCTATATTCTTCCAATCTCAATAATTTCAATAAAATGTAGAAACATAACTCGAGTAAACAAGTTAACTTAAAATGTTAACACATTTTAACCTGAATAAACTCACTTAATCTAAATAATAGCCCACTCAACATCTTATCGATAAATCATTCGATTTGAATAATCATATCACTTAACGTGAATAACTTATTTAATTAACAATCGAAAAATAGCACAGAACGAAATAAATGAACATATTCTACTATGTGAGAAAAGTCTATTTATATGGTCAGATCACTAATGCTCGAGCAGCCACAATGGTCGAATTCTTTCGAGCAAGGATTAGTATGAAACAGAACCTCAATTGAATTTAGTATGTTACAAAGTTTCCTTTTTATTAGAAAAAACCAAAAATGGCTACTGACAACATAACTAAAGTTTCATGTGACCAACACCACCTTTGAAGGAACCATTAAGGAGCCTTGACCTTCTAAAGCTGAAATTTGACATGGCTATTTACCACCATAGCTGCACACTGAGATGTCTCCACTGAGGGGCATCACATTTGATATGGCTATTGAAGAACTCAACCAGTTCTTCCTTCAGCTCTCTTAATGCAGCAACCTATGTTTCGTTGAGAAATAATTTAGAAACCATTTACATAATTTTGTCTAATGAAACTGAGAATCTATCAATAAAAAATGCCACGGTGACCAATGCAGAATAGCCAGCACCAAGAATCTAATGAAACTGAGAATCTATACATGAAAGTGCCATTGTGATCAATGCAGAATAGCCAGCACTGGGAATGATATCCAAATTAACGTTGGTACAACATTTAACTTCTATATTTATGATTATGGTAGTAGAACATACTCTGTGAGGAAATAGGAAGTTGTGACAAGCAAAAGAGCAAAAATATATGTACTCAGTCAGAAAGCCAAAAGGCCCAAAACAAATAAAAATAAAGGGGAAAAAAATGAACCCAACACTCCTGCTCAGACTCTCTCGTGAGTACCGTACCAGTCATCTATTATGGTGCCTTGTCCTGCATCAGTGAGCCCAATTATGGTGTAGAAAAATGAAAATGCATAGCTCTGCTCCCCTTGCCCAGCGACCAAGCTAATAGCCGATCCTAATAGTTACCATATGAGATATTTTTATTACCAACGATAGATATTGGCATAAAAATATAACAAAGACATCATCCATACCAATACATCTGTAAGGTTTCAAAGTACTAAATATGAGAAGGGACTCAAAACCACTGGCACTTGCTGATGGACGCTAGTAACTTGTTTCTTGGGAAACAAAATCATGACTCAATTGACATTCACGTAATATGCATATAAGAATCGATGCATTTAGATCCATTCTGTGAGAAGATCAAAGCATAATGAAAATCCCAGTTGAAACAATTATGTGTGCTGATATATTTACTTTTGCATAACCTCTATAACCTTCATCAAAAAGGGATGATTATTGTTTTTACAGACAAGTCAGGAAAATGACATATATCAAGTTCAACAGCCCATATTATACCATTTGACTGAGGAACTTTGAACCACAACATGATGGTATATGGTGTCTCCAACAGGCACAGTCAGTATATCCCTTATTATAGTGAAACCCATTTAACATCAGAAATGCAACAGCACCTTAAAAGCATAAAAATCACCCACCTTATTTATGCATTTTCAGTAGGTACCTTACAGATTATTTGAAAAATGTCTAGGTATTTCGTTTTTCCAGCTTTTCAGGGTATAAATGCTTCAGCAGGGAAAATTTGAAACATTCCTATACTAAAAAGATACATGCATATAAAGATATAATTACCAAGTTTTTTTTAACACGCTAAAGAGCGAGCCTTATCCTTCATGGCCAATTAGATGGATAATGTATCCACAAGGGCCTTCTTTATAGTGACGTATACCAGGTGTTATTGGCCATAAGATCTTCAATTTGTTACAATCCTTTATAGGCACTGCTTTTACAAGGACCTGGATAATCAGCATAGAAAATTCTATTACAAAGCTTAAATAAATGTCCTTAGTGCTGAATGTAAAATAATTTCACCTGAAGATGTTCACCGAGGCAAGGTTCTCCAGAAAAATCAAAAGGATTCCTTGAGATATTTCTAACGGCCTCAAATTTACTCTCAACTAAGCTCTGAATGTCGTCGAGTTTTTCTACATTTCAGTTATCAATAATAAATCCCACAAATCAGCACATGTTGAAGATCTAGAAATGAAATAAAAAAGAACATATCAGCACCTTTTGCATAAACAACAAGTTGCATCAGGTTTGCAGAATAATTATTCTCATAAAACTTGATCATTTCAAGCCTAGTATCCAGTCCCTTAAGTTTAGGTCGCGCCTCTAAGGTCTCCCTACTTCCTGTAGCCACAAAAATTATTTCATTACTAAATGGAAATCAACTAAAAAATTTGATAGCAGCCGAAAATAATCATAAAAAAAAAATGCAACAAATAGTGGGAATACCAGTACTGAATTTATGATACGGGTGGTCTCTGGAAGAAATGTGCTTTTCAAGCTGAATGGAATGTTATAAAAAATATCAGAATAAAATAACCAGGTTGAAGATATAGTAAATAAACGACGTATGATGATTTCATAACACAATAAATCACAATTACCTGATTCATTCGCCTAAAATCCGACAACAAATTTTTCTGGAACTCTGTTTCGAGTATGAAAAACAAAAAGAAAAATACATATATTGATATATGTATATAAATAAGGCAAGAACAATGGTGCTAAATTTTCTTAAATAAATTTCTATTAGAAAAATGCCACAGCACTAACCAGAGTCAACAGCTTTTACCTCCCTAATTGTCGCATCAGCGGACATTAGTGGCTTGATGAAGAATTGAGCAAATCTAAGGACAAGAAGGGGGAAGAGAGGCAGCATCAAAGAAAAAAAAAAATCAGGGAAAAAAATGGTCCATAGAACAAATACAGTAAATTGAAAGGATCAAATGACAACAAATTAATAGTGGGATATCATGAGCTTATGTCAACTATATGTCAAATTTGAAATGACAAATATAAACTGCTGATTTTCTATGTCATGATCAATACTTGCTCATATAGTGTAAAATGAAGAGGTGAAAAGGCAACACACATAATTAATTACAACCAGCCATTGATTATTAGACATCATGATTAATACCAACCAAACTCTGAAATTTGTATATTTTTAATGCATATATATTTTGTGAACTAGAATAAGGTCAACAGATGAGCTATGTCGTTTGAAATATTGATATAAAATTATGAATACAACAAACAGTGCTGTCATGGTGTGTCATAAAATAAAAGAGGATCCCTCCTCTTCACTAATACATACCTATCTAAGGCTTCCTCCAAACAGTCAGCATTGACATCAAAATAAAAATTTGTGTTCTCAGAAGATGTAAATGCATTAGTAGAGCCGCCATGCTGACAAGACAAACAACCAAAAGAAAAGACACTATATCAAGGCTGCAGACTATGCCAGAATGCATAAAGGTGCCAAATTGTCTTCTACCGGATATTCCTCACTTGCATAGAACAACATATGTTCTGCAATAGTATAGGAAGTACGCATAAAATTCATTAAATCACACATAAGTTGTGCATGTTCTGAAACTTGAAAGCTCTTGTTACAATTTGGACATATCCATATCCAACTTCTTATCAAGACAGCTAAAGTTACACTATCATCAAGACAATACGTACTTATTTAAGGAAGAAATTATTGCATAAAGAGAGAATAATTGAAGGAAAGATAGAATTGAAGACGTACCAAGAAAATGAGCAAGGCCTTCTAGTCCTTCAGGATCACAGAAATAGCCAACATCAAAATTCATGGAAGCTGCAACCTAGAAATAAATTTGGAACATGGGATTGATCTCAAGTTTGCGGAACCATAAAACACTCACCAACTCAATTTATTGTCATCAGATTATCAATTTCGACCTAAGACATGAATTATGAAAACCTTAACCAGAAATTAACAGCTGAACTTAGACAAATAGAAATCAAACATCACTAAATCCAATCATCGCCAAAAATAAAACAAAAAAGAAAGTGCTGAGAGAGAGAGAGAGAGAGAGACCTTGTCAGTGTCAGGATCGCTGATGAGGCAAACCTCTAAGGAATTTGGAAGCACAATCCGTCGATACTCGCGCTTGTCGTTGCGCGGCTTCACGATTTCCACCTCGGATTTCTCGATCGCCATTGTCGCCTCTCTCTCGCTCTTTCTTTCAGTCAACTTGTTTCATTTGTTTTTCCTATAAAAAACAAGGAAGAAGGAAGAAAGTGTCGATTGGTTTGCACACTCCGTCGCGGTACTTTCAAATGGGGCTCCTCTCCAAATAATACGGAATTGATCGGATCCATCACAAAATATCGGGACCTTACATTCCTAGATGGACGGTCCGGATTAGATTAATTACGACCAGCGGTCATCAACATGAGACTGTTTGGACACTGTTTTTGTCAGGAATGATCGGAACCTTTGGATTTAAAGACAACGCCCCAGATAATTTATAGCAGCCAGCCAATTTAATTACTCTTGCCGACTCAATACAAGTCGCACTCATTCATCAAATGATGATAACCAATATTTTGGTTGCAGATGTGCCGATGTGCCCACATATTTCGTGATCCTTTCAATTAAAGTACAAACCATATAACAATTAATTACTCGGTCCTTTATTTAAGAAAAGTCAAGCATTTCCATTTACCAACATTAGACTCCCTTAATTAGATTAATTAACTTATATTCATTAATCTAATTACACTCACACACTTCATAGGAAATTCTTTTATAATGTAATTTGAACCATTTACAATTACGTGCACATATTCATGCTCCAGAAAACACACTATTTTTATTTATTTTCTGAATTGATAAAATACAAAAAGAGAAGATGAATAAATAGGCAAATAATAATTTCTTACTCAATACACAATGGATAAGAAAAGATAAAAATATCTAATCACAACTTCATCTCGTCAATTAATCATAGCCTTCCTATATGTATATGATGCCTTAATAAATATATGTCGAAAATTTCTTGAATGTATATCCTAGTAAATTCATTGCGAATCATTTCTCCATTCTTTACTTGCTTACTCTTCTAAGATATACAACCATATATGTGTAGATACTATCAAACCAACAGTCTACTATATGGAAAAATATATACCTCCAAGTTATTTTGAAAAGGAGGATCCATAAAACCACCCAAAGCCCACATCCAAATCCAAAAATTATAAATAAATATAAGAGAATTTTGCTCAAGTTTTCACCAACTTTTCTAGCATGACCAGTAGAATTTTGTACTTCACTAGAGTCGCAAATATTTTTCGTTAAGGGACCACATAAGTAGTTATTTCCCACGTAAATATACGAGTCATCAAGTGTTTGCAATTGATTTCCGGTTGGTATTTTTCCAGAAAGATTGTTATAAGAAAGATTTAGTGTTACCAAAAAGTTCAAGTTTGTAAGACTCTGTGGAATCATGCCTGAGAGTTTATTATTTCGAAGGTCCAAAGATTCTAAGGAATACATCTTACCTATCTCTGATGGTATCGGACCTACAAGGTGGTTGTTGGACAAGTTTAGACTTATAAGTCCATGAAGGGCAGTTATGTTTTTGGGTATCATGCCTGTTAAATTATTTCCTGAAAGATCAATACTTTCTAAAAAGGATAGGCTAGTTGTAAATACAAGGTCTTGATCTTTCATTATTATGGAAACACTAATATTGTAATTATATTGACCAAGTCTCACAAAATCATTGTATGCTGAATTATTATTATTATTTCCATCCCGAAAAGTCATTGACAGAAGAAAATCCATATTTTGAGGTATCATCCCAAAAAAATTGTTATTTGCAAGGTCTAAAACCTGAAGATACCGTAGCTTGACCAGTTGAGTAGGAATGGTACCAGAAAATAAATTAGATCGTAATCGAAGAATTGTTAGGTTCCTTAGGTTTTCTCCCATCCATTTTGGTATTAGGCCCTTGAATTTGTTTTCCCCGAGATCAAGGACAGTCAAATTTTGACAAAATTGTAACTCCAAAGGAAGTTCACCAGTTAAATTATTATTATTGAGTTGCAATACCTCCAGCAAATTTAAATTGCCTATCGAACTAGGAATAGCACCAGAGAGATTATTACGCGCCATATTCATAACTATCAGTGAATTAGGCAAACCATGGGGAATATTTCCTGAAAAGAGATTGTTGGATAGATCAACATATATAATGTTTTGAGGAAGATATGGAATTCCTCCTTCAAACAAATTATTATGCAAAAGCAATAAATTTAGATTTCTTAAATGTTCTAAGTTCAAAGGTAGCCTACCCTTCATGTGATTATAAGAAAGATCTATATAAGAGAGAGACCGTAAGTTCCAAAACCAATGAGGCACTGCTTCAACAATTTCAGTATTTGACAAATATATCTGAAATATTTGCGATTGATTTTGAAGCCATAACGGAAAATAAGATCCCAATTTACAACCAGACAGGGAAAGATATTTTAATTGAAATGGAGGAACCCAATTTAGTTTCACTGTTAGGTCGAGATAGTTGGAACGTAGGGACATCGATTTCAGATTGGATAAACCAAAAAGATGTGCTTCTGATACTTCTCCAGTGAAATTATTATTATGAAGGTCTAAATACTCGAGGCTTGTCAAGTTTCCAATTACAGTTGGCAAAGGGCCATTAAGGTTATTGTAACTAAGAGCAAGTTTTTTCAAATTAGGCATCTTACTCATCCATCCATTTAAATTTCCGGTTAAATTAACATTTCGGAGAGACAAAAATTCAAGTTTGTCCAAAGTGTCACTTGCTAATTTGTTCACAACCACTCTTATGTCTTCTCCAATGTTAACACCCCAAATATCTAGTTCAGTCAAATTCTTAAGATTGTGGAGTGGTGGCATTGGGCCCTCCAAATAGTACTCTATCAAAGAGAGTGTGTTGAGTAAAGTCATGTTATCGAGTTGGCTTGGAATTTGACCGACAAAGGAGCAGAACCAAAGTCCAAGTGTTTTTAGTGTAGTTAGTTTTCCAATCCAATCAGGTATCCTACTATTAAATTTGTTTTCATATATAAAAAGATTCTGAAGGGATGTGAAATTCAACCCGGTAATGGATGTTGGAATTGTACTTAGGTTGTTGTCACCTAAATATAAACTCTCGAGTAAGGGTAGTGTATTCAGTGCTTGCGCCCACTCTTTCGAATCTTGAAAATTAACGCTAACCATGTCAAGATAAGTTAAGGAGGTTAGGTGAGACAACACCCACACGTTTGAAATATAGACATAAGGCATGTCATTTAGGACCAAATATTGTAATTCCGATAGGTTACCAAGCTGAGGAGGTATTATCCCTGACAATCCTGTCTCAGACAAGTCGAGATGTTGCAATCTAGATAAGTTACAAAATTGAGGAGGTATTATCCCTGACAAGTTCGTCCTATCTAAGTATAAATATTGCAATTTAGATAGGTTACCAAGCTGAGGAGGTATTATTCCTGACAAACCCGTCCGAGACAAGTCCAGATATTGCAATTTAGATAGGTTACCAAGGTGAGGAAGTAATATTCCTGATAAGCCCGTCGTAGAAAAGTTGAGATAGTTCAAATTTCTAAACGAATTGATAAAATTGGGAAATTTGTTTCCACTAAAATTATTATAGCTGAGATCTAAGTATTCTAATTCGCTTATTTGTTGCAAAGAAAGGCTGATTTTACCGCTTATGCTGTGGTTATTCCACTCATAGTCAGTATCCATCCCCCAATACTCAGAAATGTTGTAAAACTTGGAATTTCGAAGGTCAAGAATGATAATATGACCTGTTTGGTTGCTGCATGTGACGCCAGCCCAGTTGCAGCATTCGTCTCCTCTCCAGGAAACCAAACGGTTGCTTGGGTCATTGACACCAGCCTTGAATTTCAGCAATGCTTCTCGTTCATGCTCAACACAGCAACGTGCTGAAAAGACTTGAATGACTAAGATGAAAAGGAGGATTTTGATGAGGAAAGGATGCATCTTTTGCTCTGCAGAGTATGTTCGTACAATATTTAATTTGATTGGTTTATTACAAAATTCACATGCCTCTATATATAATTGCTTATTTATTAATTTTTTCTTGCCTTGTACTTTTCAGTCAAAAAGTAGCCATTGAGCGATTGATAAATGTAACATTTACTTTTTGCCAGTTTATTTTTCGAGGGTCTTGAAATTTTTGCAAGCGGATCCATCTATTGTGTGGAAAGGTGAGAGATTATTATGTTATATTCAGGTCGGAATAGTTAAAATTTTACCGAACAGTTATTAGGAAAAGATGACTGGACGAAACTAAAAATCTACAAAAACATAACCATAGGATCTAGTGGAAAGGTTAAATGAGTATAAGAAACGAAACACCATTTGCCCAAAAATATTAGGCGAAGGTGTATGTTTCTTACAATAGAATTGTTATTCTTATTTTGTCCTTCAACGAGTACAAGAATTCTTAAATAATCCAAAGAGCGTCAAAAACTGCATGTGGTAGACAGATCTTGGTATGTTAAATCCTAATTAGTTATATTGCGATGACATATCTAGAATTTTAATTTTATAGTGGCTTAAATAAAACAAAATGCCCTTTTATTTATATATAATGACCAAAAGACTTCAGAATTTATCAATGTACAACATTCAGTCAATATTTGTCCACTAGTGACTAGGAGCAGCACTAGCTCATTATTTTCCAAAGGGAGAATCGATTCTTGTAGATGACCTTGACTGATGACAATTACAGCTGAAATAAAGCTACACAACTTGGTAATTTAATTGCTCGGAAAATATGCCAGCACACGCATATATGATGCATGAAAGTTAAAAAAAATATATATATATCTGTTGACAGTAGCGTGCAATATTTGAGGATTTGCATTCTCAAATTAGTAAATAGTAACAGAAAAAGTAATTGCGAGGTAGAAAATATATATGATCATCAATTCATCAGTGCTGAAGTAATTTAAATACAGAATTTCCTGTTACAAATATTGTTAAGGACACTAATGTTGTCAAGAATGAGTTCCAATTTATTTAGGCAGAAAGCAGAGACCAAGCAAACCTACAGTTGGCAAAGTACTTAATGTGAATCAGATGGATAATTGCGACTATGATAAGACTGAAAATAGTCATAAACCTAGTGCATAGCCGTAAGAAAATTGTGGGCTACTGAATTTACATGATATAATGGGTTGAAAATGGTCAAAAATTCCGGTCTTCTCTCAGGCATTTTAACAAGCATGTCGTATTCATGGTGAAACATGATTAGACGTATGAGGTTTAGCCGTCCCGACTTTTGATTTTTCATCATCTTCCTTTTGAATTTCTACCCCATTTTGTTGATTTGATCCATTGAAGTGATTAGACAGATTTGATGACCTAGAATAGAAATATCGAATTAGTTTTGCACGTTTTGTCACTGGTGTAGATAGGACGTTGTAACGGTGGTAAAATGGTAAAACACGGTTGTCTGTTGAAGAAGAAGAAGAGCTCGAAATTACTTTTAAAATAAGAAAACTATTCAATAGAAACTAAGCGATTTGTAGCGTAGACTATTTGCATCATATTCATTCAGTTTATCTCTTTTAGGCCAACCCACAGTTCGAATCCCAGTGCAGCCACATTTTTTTAGATTCTCAAATTTCATTTGATTTCCATACCCACTTTGAAAATTGAAATATCGTAACTCGATTTATCTCCGATTTCGATGAATTTTAGGTCGTTGGAAATCTTACAAAAAATTTACAGCTTTATTGCAATTTAGTGACCCGATATGTTTTCATATTTATTTCAAAATGATAAATCTGATACGTTAGAAACATTCCAAAATTTGCTTTAACTATATTGTATATTTATAAAATTATATTCTACTATTGTTTTCAAATTTTCGTCCAAAAAATTTGATGATGTTGTATAGCTTGTATTTCAAACTATTACTTGAAGTATAATTATTGGAGAAGAATTTGATGATTTGGCGTGCTTACAATGATGAAATTAAAGTTTTATGGGGAAGTCAATTGAGTCAATGTTTAAATTACGCGCAAGAAGAGTGGATTATGTTTGACTTGTATTTAGTTGGTAATTTCTTCGTAATTAGAGGTCCGGCACGAGACGGAGTTAAGAAGGAACATATTTCCATTTGGCAGGTGGAAATGACAACAAATGGTTTCTAACTGACATGGTCTATTTTCATTCCGAAGTGTGACTAAAGCATGTCGATGAAATTGGTTCCCAGAAAATATATTTTCCCTATATTATATTATGATGATAACTTGTTGAATTTTGATATATTTCATTAAGTTAAATTATTCAATTTTATAATCTTTTAAATTACATTTCCGATTGACTTCCGAGAGATTATTCCTACTGAGTTGAAATTTATACTTACCTCTATTTGTATTTATAGAGGTTCTTAAGAAGTAAAATTTTTTTACCAATAGTTGGAGCCGCGCGCTGCGTGGAGGTAATTTAGAAATTAGTTCATATTTGTGGATATTTAAGAATAATATAGAAATTAATTTAGAAGTTAATTACAGATGGGTCCTATTTAATTTTAATTTTAATTTACAGTGGTTGTAGCATGGAGGAAATTTTGCAAAATTGGCACAAATCTGAGGTAAAAAAGGGAATGTAATAAGGGTACGGTATTAAAATAAAAGGACTTAGGAGAGAAGAGAATGTCCTTAGGCTCGTTTGGATGGGCTAGAAATAAAGAAAGAAGAACTATTCCGAGCAGAAAAAAATTAGAAATAGTGTTATTTCGGGAAGCGCGGAAAGAGTGGTATTCCGGGAAGAAGAAATGTTGTTTGGATGTTGTGTTAGGAATAAGGAATGAAAATAAGAGATGTGTTAGGAACTTAGGAAGAGTGCTATTCCGAAAAAAACTATTCTCACCTTATTCCTAACACGTGTTGGATGCTTAGGAATAACTCTTCCTAATTTTCCGTCTAGGAAGAGTTATTCTTGCGCCATACCCGATCTCTGTTGTTGAGGAAATATATAATTTAAGTTTAAAGAACGAGCTTCAACGACTGATATCATTACTATTTGTAGGCATTTGGACCGTACTTGACATTCAAATAACACTCAAACCATTGAATTATTCAATAAATTGCTATGATTTCCAAGAAATTGGCTCTACCGTCGTTCTTCTCTCATTTTACAGGACTTTGATGATTTCTGGTGATATTTGAGCTATTTGAAGATTTCCGGCATTTGGCATACGCTAGACGACTCATTCCTAGCACTTGAAGGCACTTTTCAAACCACCGTTTGGACCAAATGACTCATGCTTGGGGCTAATGAGAAATTAAGAGAAGCAATTGGTCAAATAGAATCATTAGCATTGTAGAGCTCATCCTAAGCTTTCCAACGGTTTTTGAATCGCCTCAATCGGAGTCCGGATGGAGGAATTATGGCCGAAATACTAGCTCTCTGGTCAGGTCGAACAGACCCCTGGTCGACCCGAACAGAGGCTTGTCCGACCCGAACAGACCCCTGGTCGACCCGAACAGAGGCTTGTCCGATCCGAACAGACCCCTGGTCGACCCGAACAGAGGCTTGTCCGATCCGAACAGAGACTTGTCCGACCCGAACAGAGGCTTGTCCGACCCGAACAGAACCCTGTTCGATCCGACCAGACTGCCGAAAAATCATATTTGGAAGTATTTTCAACATGGAAACTCGTATTTTGGCATATTTTCTTGCCTTGACGACCAGGCAACCTCCTAAGCACCTGAAAATTACTATATAAGCTCTCCTAAGCCTAAGGAAAGGGCAGACAACCTTTCATACCACAAATTCCTCTTTCCATAGGCGTTTTTCTCTCTTCCACCATTGGAGATCATCAAAGCTTGGTTCTTTGAAGCGACGGCAGCAAGGAGACGAGTTTGGTGACCATCTTGCAATACACCACTGCCTAGAGATCGTAGTTCGAAAGCATAAATGAGTATTCGGTTTATTCTTCTATGTTTTCTTCTCTATTTTCAATGGGCTTGTATCTTGTTATTTCTATGTTATTTGTTGTGTGTTTTGATTCGATGTTAGGCTAAATTTATGTAGTCTTAGGGGTAAGGTAGTAACTTAGGTTTGGATGTTGTGATTTGACTTGATATGCTATGATATGTTTTGTTGATTTGTTTTGTTGAGAATTATTTTAATTGCTTGTTTGAATTGCTTGGTTAAGTATAATTAACTTCTAGATGAATGGCCACATTTAGTTAAGTTCTAAAGTTAGGTTAATCAAGATAATTTAGATAAAGTATTTGGGATAAATCGTAGATCCGAAAGGGGAGATTAGTTGACATCAAAAGTGTAACTTTTAGACAAGTCCAAAAAACCTCTAGATATCCTTATGAACTCCAACAAACAAGTTTAAATTGATTGAATTCTATACCAAAAGTTGTGAACCAATCGAGTTAATTAGGTTAGGTTGTGATTTAACCAGTTTCTAGTCCAACAAGCGACAGCTGAGGTTTAGAATATCTAGGTTTGACCAACAAACCCTAGCACAAGGCATAAAGTATCATAAAAGGTCAAAACCACACACTTATACCATCTGTTCGAACCGAACAGATTCCTGTTCGAACCGAACAGAGCGGTATACGCTTGAAAAACACCGTTCGATGCACGAAAGTAATAAGTTCTGTGTTCTAGAGTCCAAACCAAGGTGAAACCTGAACCCTAAGACGCTTTTTATACTGTTTGAAAACTCAAAAACCTTACTTTAGTTGTTTACTTTATTTTAATTGACAAAACAACCAAAAATATATACTTTATTTGCACCTTTACATTTAATTCATCAAAACTCCATAAAAATATTCTTGTCTAGCTTTTGAAAAAGGATAAGTCCAGTAATCAATTGTACCGTCCCTTGGGTTCGACCCTAAAGCTGTACTCCAAAAGACTAGTGAGGTTAGCTCTAGGTCTATAAATTTATTTGATTCCTAGGTTTTAAGCCTTCATCAAATTGGCGCCGTTGCCGGGGACGGTGTTGATATTGGATCCTTATCTTAGTATTAAGAGACTAGATCTTTTCTTTTTCTTTTTAAACTCACGTTTTCTTCTCTCTTGATTACAGGACTGGCAGGTAACACGCAAAGGAAGAAGTCCCCACCCCCAAAGGTCAAAGACTTTCTCCGGAGAATCCGCGAAGAAGCCAGATCCTCCTCCTTTACTCCTGTTCGAACTGACCAGTGCTCTGTTCAATCTGACCAGTGCCTTGTTCGAACTGACCAGTGCCTTGTTCAATCTGACCAGTGCTCTGTTCGATCTGACCAGGGCCTTGTTCGATCCGACCAGTACTCTGTTCAATCCGACCAGACCTCTGTTCAATCCGACCAGACCTCTGTTCAATCCGACCAGAGCTCTAAACAGAGAGAAGAAAACTCCGCAATGGCCGACCAACTCACTCCCGAGGCCATTGCCCAGCGCACACAAGAATTGGAGGACCTCCGCCTCCAACTTGAGCAAAGAGAGGCTCGACTGACAGCCGATCGGACCCTCCTAGCGGGTCAAAGGAGGGATTTTGACAATGAGCGTCGCCGATGGACCCAAGAAGATGAAGGGAGCATCAATAACTCCGATAACGAAGACGAGGAAGATCGTGAAAGGACTCTTATGGAGTTTGGAGTTCCCAGCGCAAGAAACGTGGGCGGACCAGTGGTGATTCCAGGCATCGCCGCTAACAACATGCAAATCGCTCCCAACCACGTCGTGCTTGTGCAACAAAATCCGTTCTATGGAAACGACGAAGAGGATCCCCATGCTCACTTACAAACTTTTATTGATTGCACTAGATTAATTAAGTTTAATGGTGTTCCTCAACAAGCAATTAGGCTATTGTTATTTCACTTCACCCTTAAAGACCGAGCACAAAAATGGTATAAAAACATTAAAAAGGGGATCAATTAGGTCTTGGGATGAAATGGCACAAACCTTCTTGGATAGGTATTTTCCTTCGGATAGAGCGGACAAAATTAGAGCTGAATTGAATAATTTTGCCTAAAACCAAAATGAATCAATGAGGGATGCATGGGAACGGTTTAGGGATTTAGAAAATTCTTGCCCACATCATGGGATTAAAGAATGGATGCTCCTTAAATCATTCTACACTGGACTTTATGATAATATTAAAATCAATCTTGATTCTCTTTCAGGTGGGGCGTTCAAAAGACTTGATACGGCACGAGGGCGAGATTTACTTGATTATTGTGCAAGAAATTACACATGGTACCCTCTACTCATTCCCCGCCACTCAAGTAGTTCGAGGCAACAAGTACACACAATTTCAACTAAAGAGGCGAGGATAGAGGAGCTAGAAGCTGAACTAGCCGCTTACCAATCGGCTCAAGGGACACATCTCCATTCAAACCAATGCGGAGCGTGCGGCGAGGAAGGACATACATCTATCAATTGTCCTCTTGCCAAAATTGGTAACGGAGGGGCCCAAGTGAACTACCTACACAATGGGCCCCCTTACGGTTCAAAGTACCAAAATAACCTTCCAAATTTGTATAGGAATGCCCAATTCAATAACAACAATAGAGACCAATCATTTCAAAAGAAACCTTTTTTCGAAAGGGAAGAAATTCCAATTGTTGTTCAAGAATTCATGAGTGAGCAAGAAAAGATTAACAAATCTGTGGCTTTAGGGTTAGATGAATTGAAGGCCACCACTGACGAATTGAAGGCTACCATCAACGAATTTAAGGGAAGTGCAAGCACCTTACAACGCTTGGAACGCATGATGGAAGCACACTTCTCCCGACCACCTGGCAAGCTTCCAAGCCAACCACAAGTCAACCCAAGTGCAGAGATCAAAGCCATTCATGTTCTACGAAGCGGCAATGAGTACCAAGACCCACCCGTGCCACCAAACGAAGGAAACAGCCTCTCTGTTCGGTCCGACCAGAATCATGTTCGGTCCGAACAGGAGGAACCAGAGGAGACGCACCCAATTCTTGAGAAAGTTTTGTCATTCCCTCCACTCCATGAGGCATCCCAGACACAAGGCACCATTCCAGAGCCTGAACAAGCTGAAGAGGTGCCACTCGCACCTTCTGTTCGGTCCGACCAAGCTCCTGTTCGGTTCGAACAGAGCACAACAATGGTCCAAAGCAAGGACAGAAAGAAGGCACAACAACCTGAGTCAACCTATAGGCCTCCTGTCCCATTTCCTCAGCGACTTGTGAAGAAGAATGAGGAAGAACGATTTCGAACTTTTTGGGAGATTCTCAAGGAATTGAAGGTCAACATTCCATTCACAGATGTCATAGATCAAGTGCCGATCTTTGCAAGATTCTTGAAGGAGTTATGCACGGGCAAGAGATCCATGGAAGAGCTCAAAACAGTGGCCCTATCACACAAGAGTAGCGAGGCTTTGAAAAGCAAGATGCCCCCAAAGCTTGAGGATCCGGGTAGGTTTGCTCTTCCTTGCACTATTGGAAACGCAACAATCAAGCAAGCCTTGTGTGATATGGGGGCTAGTGTTAGTTTGATGCCCAAGTCCGTTTATGAAAAGATTGGAATTGGTGAATTGACACCCACATGCATGACATTGAAGCTCGCCGATTCCTCAATGCGGTTGCCCTTGGGTGTTATTAAAGATGTGCCCGTTCAAGTGGATAAGTTTGTCATACCGGGCGATTTCGTAGTGATGGACATGGAAGAAGACAAGGAGGTGCCTATAATTTTAGGACGCCCCTTCCTTAGAACCGCCGGTGTGAAGATGGATGCTCGAGATGGGACGATTTTGGTTAGAGTGGGAGGAGAGAAACTCCGCTTTTCAATTGATCATGCCTTGAAGTGCTCCAACCCCGCCAACAAGGATCATGACAAATCGCTCGCCGTCTCGCTCTCCGGATCCAATCCGATCAAGACCTAGTGAAATATGGTCAAGCTAGGGACCTAAAACAAGCGCTTCTTGGGAGGCAACCCAAGGATTTCTCAACTCTTCTCTCTTTTATTTATTTTTTTCATTACAAATAGAAAATAAAAAAAATAAAAATAGAAAAATCCATAAAAATTTGAAAAAAAAAATAAAAAATAAAAATAGAATTTGATGTTTATATTTGTTTGTTTGTAGGAAAATTTTGAGGAACAAACGAAGAAAGATGCAATTCGTGCTAGAGCACCATGGGTTACGCGAACCAACTAACCCCGATCGACCTCATATGGATTGCATCAAAAGATCTAGAAAAATTAGAGCCGTCTTAGACAATGAGAGAACAAACTAGAAGCAAATCAACATATGGAAAGCAAAAATTGCCAAAGTTCTCTTTTCCCTCCTATTTACTTTTTTATTCGATTGCATGCATTGAGGACAATGCTTGATCTAAGTTTGGGGGGAGGGAATAGGAGAAAAATCGAACTTTTGGTGGATTTTGGTAAATTTTTGCAATTTTTTCGAACTTTTTGCTTCTCTGGTCAGCTCGAACAGACATCTGGTCAATCCGACCAAAGCCTTGGAAACTTCTGTTTTTAACTTTCTCCTTGGTCGGTTCGAACAGACACCTGGTCGATCTGACCAGAACATGGAAATTGCACGATTTGGTTTGATTTTGGCTTGGAAATAAGTTGGTTTGCCTATTCTCTCTCGATTTGGATTTTAAACGTTAAATCTCACACTGCTTAAACTTGTTTTTGAGTCAAACAAAAATTTTCTCAAAGAATCCTAGAATGTTTTGATATCACCCTTGATCTTGCACCAATGGACTGAATTAGAGTATTTTCTTTAAAATTTGAACTTGATCTTGGATGCTTAGAATTGTTATGACAATCTTAGTCGATTCTCACAAGTTTTTGCCGAGTGAACTGATTCGTATTTGACAAACTTTTGAAAAGAAATTTATCGACTTTGGAAATTGTAAAATGAATTTTGTCTTGTTGAAATTGCTTTTTAATCGCTCGAATCACCAACGAGCAAAATTAATGGGAAATTAAATCAAAATAGCTGTGAAAACGAGGACGCACTGAGGTCTTTCTCCACCAACTTAGCCACAAATTGGAGGGTATTGGGTTAGGTATGAATTGTTAGGAATTACAACTCAAAGAAACCGAGAAATAATTGGACAACTCATGCTTAATTCTACCGGATCCGGTGCGAAAGAATTGGTAAAGGAGTTGTTGAGTATTATGGCCCAAGTGTACCGTGGCCATAGTCGAGCAACACCCGTCTAACCTCCCTAGCGCGACATGTGCTAGTAGCAAACTCAAGGCCAATGATACCGCATTATCCTCTAGGGTGTAAAGCCCCACGGCTCGATTTGCACGAAAAAAAAAAGAAAAAAAAAACATTGGTGAAAAATTGAAATTGCTTTTGAGAAAAGTTCATTATAAAATTTCTGAAGTTGATAAAGGCCTTTACAAATGTTTGTGGAATGTGAAAAGGAACGGGTAATTGAAATTGAGATCGCTTTTGAAATATCAAAGGGAAGCTAGAGTTCTAATTTTTGGGAAAAGATTTTACTTAGAGCCAAGAGTTGCATTAATTAAGTTGTGAACACTTAACTTGGTTTTTGATTTTGATTCTTGTTTGACTCATTTGATGAAAGTGTGAGAAATTTTAGGCATAGCAATTGATTTCACGACATTTATTGGTTTGAGATACAACTCAATGTTTAAGGTTTAAGTACAGTCTAAAACTCTAAGCTTAGGGTGTTGCTTGAGGACAAGCAAAGTTTAAGTTTGGGGGGATTTGATATCATTACTATTTGTAGGCATTTGGACCGTACTTGACATTCAAATAACACTCAAACCATTGAATTATTCAATAAATTGCTATGATTTCCAAGAAATTGGCTCTACCGTCGTTCTTCTCTCATTTTACAGGACTTTGATGATTTCTGTTGATATTTGAGCTATTTGAAGATTTCCGGCATTTGGCATACACTAGACGACTCATTCCTAGCACTTGAAGGCACTTTTCAAACCACCGTTTGGACCAAATGACTCATGCTTGGGGCTAATGAGAAATTAAGAGAAGCAATTGGTCAAATAGAATCATTAGCATTGTAGAGCTCATCCTAAGCTTTCCAACGGTTTTTGAATCGCCTCAATCGGAGTCCGGATGGAGGAATTATGGCCGAAATACTAGCTCTGTGGTCAGGTCGAACAGACCCCTGGTCGACCCGAACAGAGGCTTGTCCGACCCGAACAGACCCCTGGTCGACCCGAACAGAGGCTTGTCCGATCCGAACAGAGACTTGTCCGACCCGAACAGAGGCTTGTCCGACCCGAACAGAACCCTGTTCGATCCGACCAGACTGCCGAAAAATCATATTTGGAAGTATTTTCAACATGGAAACTCGTATTTTGGCATATTTTCTTGCCTTGACGACCAGGCAACCTCCTAAGCACCTGAAAATTACTATATAAGCTCTCCTAAGCCTAAGGAAAGGGCAGACAACCTTTCATACCACAAATTCCTCTTTCCATAGGCGTTTTTCTCTCTTCCACCATTGGAGATCATCAAAGCTTGGTTCTTTGAAACGACGGCAGCAAGGAGACGAGTTTGGTGACCATCTTGCAATACACCACTGCCTAGAGATCGTAGTTCGAAAGCATAAAGGAGTATTCGGTTTATTCTTCTATGTTTTCTTCTCTATTTTCAATGGGCTTGTATCTTGTTATTTCTATGTTATTTGTTGTGTGTTTTGATTCGATGTTAGGCTAAATTTATGTAGTCTTAGGGGTAAGGTAGTAACTTAGGTTTGGATGTTGTGATTTGACTTGATATGCTATGATATGTTTTGTTGATTTGTTTTGTTGAGAATTATTTTAATTGCTTGTTTGAATTGCTTGGTTAAGTCTAATTAACTTCTAGATGAATGGTCACATTTAGTTAAGTTCTAAAGTTAGGTTAATCAAGATAATTTAGATAAAGTATTTGGGATAAATCGTAGATCCGAAAGGGGAGATTAGTTGACATCAAAAGTGTAACTTTTAGACAAGTCCAAAAGACCTCTAGATATCCTTATGAACTCCAACAAACAAGTTTAAATTGATTGAATTCTATACCAAAAGTTGTGAACCAATCGAGTTAATTAGGTTAGGTTGTGATTTAACCAGTTTCTAGTCCAACAAGCGACAGCTGAGGTTTAGAATATCTAGGTTTGACCAACAAACCCTAGCACAAGGCATAAAGTATCATAAAAGGTCAAAATCACACACTTATACCATCTGTTCGAACCGAACAGATTCCTGTTCGAACCGAACAGAGCGGTATACGCTTGAAAAACACCGTTCGATGCACGAAAGTGATAAGTTCTGTGTTCTAGAGTCCAAACCAAGGTGAAACCTGAACCCTAAGACGCTTTTTATACTGTTTGAAAACCCAAAAACCTTACTTTAGTTGTTTACTTTATTTTAATTGACAAAACAACCAAAAATATATACTTTATTTGCACCTTTACATTTAATTCATCAAAACTCCATAAAAATATTCTTGTCTAGCTTTTGAAAAAGGATAAGTCCAGTAATCAATTGTACCGTCCCTTGGGTTCGACCCTAAAGCTGTACTCCAAAAGACTAGTGAGGTTAGCTCTAGGTCTATAAATTTATTTGATTCCTAGGTTTTAAGCCTTCATCAACGACAACCATTGAGAGGCAGTTTATGGCCAGGAGGTAGAATATAGGAAAGATATATATAGAGGAGTGATAAATACACTACACCCGAGTCGTTTTTTAAATTTAAAATTCAAATAGTCAATCTAAACCGTTCAAGTTGTTCTCCATATTGAAAAACTCTTGGAGACCAAATTTTATATTTTTTCGGATTTTTTTGCTATATATTATGTTATTTTCAAATTGGAGGGCCTGAAATGCTCCAATTGTAGTATTTTTTTTTGAAAAATATCATATTATGTAGCCAAAAATTCCGAAATAAATGTAAAATTTGATCTCCAGGAGTTTTTCAATATGGAGAACAGCTTGAACGGTTCGGATCGACCATTTAATTTTTGGATTTTAAAAACAACTCTGGTGTACGAGACATGATTCGTAAACCAAAGTGTATTTTATCCGTCCACTATATATAAAGAGAGAGAATACTTTATAGAAGGGCTGTGCTTTAGACATCTAGTCGCTGACATTTAGATTGGTGCTCAGATCGAATCGGACGGATACGATTTCTATCGCTGAGGCGCTGAGAGTCTCATTCTCTCCGTTAGTTTTAATTTTATCCGTCTATTTTCTCTGTCAAACAATACATACGCTTAAATACAACACTTCTTCTCCCTTCGAAGCCAAAGCTCTTTGCACTCTCCGCCTCACCTTCCCACGTTTCTCTCGGCCTCCCTTTTCGTGACTCTCTTATCAGAAGCCTCTTCGATCTTTATATCGTCCCCCTCTCCTTTAGGATCGGTTTACCAGCTTTTACTAGTAAATCCTTGTCAATTTAGGATCGTTTTACTAACTTACTGGTTTTCTAATCGAATTTCTGGTAAAAAATATGCTGGTAAATCCTAGTTCTGTAATTGGTTTTCAACCTAAAATAATATAGTACGTACTTGATTTTATTATTTCCCATGCTGGTTAAATAGCTTTAAAATACCTTTAATTAATTATTTCTCAAGCTGTCATATTACTCTTATTAATAAAATCTAATCAAGGCATGTCTATTTGCTTGATTTTAATCATATTGATTTCTATAGGTGCTTGTTCACTGCTGGTCTGAGCTGCGATATTTGATGATGCACCTTCATTACACTCATTAATCCTCACTATTTCTTCAACATCTGCTGGCAACAATAAACTACCATGTTACTTTATATTAGACTTCAGTGAAGTCACTTCACCAATATAAATGGGACTGATTCTAAATATTCCAGATTTGCAACAGTACTATAATTCTTTAATTGTAATGGATGATTGTAGATGGGACTGATAATTGTAATGGATGATGATTGTAGTATTTTTCATGCACTGTAGTGATATGATTGTGTTGCTTTGATTGTGAGACTCTACTTGGTTTTTGTGAGGCTTTATAATTCAATATTATTGTGTTTCTTTTTATAATTCAATATATTGTCTTTATAATTCAATACTCCATTGTGGCACTTAGATATAATTAGGCACAACAAACTAAGACAAACACCACTGCTACTATCGTTTAGTTTGCAGAAATTTTGGTACAAAGATATGCGGTCTTTATAAAGATATGCGGTCTTTAAATATTGCAAAAGGCCTGGAAGCTTGCAAAAGGCCTCAACATACACAAGTGCTTAAAAATTGAGTTGCACATCAGCATGATTTCAACATGATAATATTTTAGAGTCTTCCAAATAGCACAATCACATTTGTACTTCAATGGATCAGTAATTCAAAATATACTGTCTACACCAGTAAATCCATTACATACTGTCTACTCCAGTAAATCAAACCCAACACAAATGGACCACTAATTCTAAACATAACTTCTTAAATCCATGACATACTGTCTTGCGCATTTTCCAACAAAAGGATAGAGCGCCAAATCTGCATGTGGGTCGGTGTCATTCATAGATGCTTTTTCACTGCTGGTCTGAGTTTCATGTCGGTCAGGATGTTCAATTGCCATAATTTCCATCTAATTTTGGTTTTTCTTGGCCTCCGAAATGAGCGATACACACCGGTGCGAGAAGAGGAGATAGCGCGCCTAGGGTTTTTCTTGCCCTCTGAAATGAGGAAGCTTATCAGAGAAGGTTTTAGAAGAGAATATGGAGAGGCGAGTGCTCTAGCGCACGAGTCTGTGCTTTAGCGTTAAAAGAGAAAAAAAAAATAGAAGAATGCAGATTTATTTAACGGAAAAAAAGAAGCTTAACGGAGCCTCTATATTTTTTCCTTTTATTTATTTAACGGACAAACGGAACCTCTCACGGCATCAGCGCTCAAATCTTACTCATCCGATTTGATCTCAGCACGAATCTGAACTAGATCTAATGGTCTAAAAGACTAAAGCACAACAGCTCTATGCTTTGCAAAGCATTTTAGCCCATCTCTCTCGCTCTCTATGAAAATTCAACTCATCGTTCAAAGATAGCCAAACGGGTATCTATTAATCCATGTAAATGTAGGAACGGAAGCCAAATTCTCATGGAAGTTCATATGCGGCGGGTCGAGAAAATAATAAATTTCGACTTGTAGTGAGAAGTAAAACTTACAGGTCACATTAAAATCCACATACTCCGCATAAACACACGACCGGTTTAGTTTCTATACACCAAGAAAACCACTACCATCTAATATTGACAACACCAACTCTCTACATCCCTAGAATTCCTCTGATGCGTGTGCGTTGATGCAAAATCAGATGCTTAGATAGAGGGTGCAATGTTCATTCCGCTATCTAGGATACATATGTTTTAATAGTAACTCATTTGATTTGAATAATAAATTACTCAATATCTTATCGTAGACTCATTTGATTTGAATAATCAGATAATGTGAATAATTACTCATTTAATTAACGACTGACATATAGCACAGAACGAAATAAATGGACATATTCTACTCAGTGAGCAAAGTCTAATTTTATATGGCCAGGCTCACTAATCCAAGCGACCACCACGATAGAATTTGTTCGGATGAGTCTGACCAGCTTAGGTAACAAATGAAAGAAAGACAGATAGCATCAAGCTAGTGGTATCAGGGCTACTCTCAAAACGGGATAAGGGTTATTGAGATTGGAGTTGCAAACATGGTTTAACCAAGAAAATTCAGTGCAAATAATAACTCATTTGATATGCATAATAACACATTTGGTCTGAATAATAGATCCCTCAATGAATAATAACTCATTTATTTGGCGACGGATATATGTCATGAAATAAAATAATCGAACATACTCTAACAAAAGAGAATTTATATCCCAATGGATGACAAAATTAAAAAGAATGAAATTGTTCAAGTTGAGTCAAATCTGCCGACAAAGGATAAAAGAAAGACGAAAAGCATTAAATTCATAACATCGAAATGGATCTAATGTTATGGCATAAGAATAGTTGAGATTGATATCTCACACTAAAATCATTATGAATAAGAACTCATTTAAAATGCATATAATACATTTGATATTAATAAGAAATAGATCACTTAAGTTGAACGATAACTCAATCAGTTAAAGACAAGTTCAACAAAATAATCACGTTCTATTCAGTAAGAAGAATCTATCTATATATCATGATCAGATCACTGATCCGAAATCATAGTTGCAATTTGCAAACAAACAAGTGAACTTGTTTCAGACAGATTAGATTCATGATATGTTGACAAATCCAAAGCTACTAAAGATCTACAATTAGCCACTCGCCCCTCTTTCCCAAGGCAAAACCTCGAACAAGGATCAGTATGAAACAGAACCTCAATTGAATTTGGTACCTTCCAAAGTTTTTGTTTTATTATAAAACATAATGGCTAACAGTAAAAGTTTCATGTGACCAACACCACCTTTGGGGGAACCATAAAGGGGCCTTGACCTTCTAAAGCTGAAAATATCAGTAATTTGGCATGAGCCAGGTGGCAGGTTGTCAATTGCATGTTTGCACTCCACTTGGTGGAGACCTCCATAGATCAGCACACTGAGATTTCTCCCCTTGAAGGGCATCGAATTTGACATGGCTATTAAAGAACTCTACCAGTTCTTCCCTCTTCAGCTCTCTTAGTACAGCAACCTATGTTTTGTTGAGACATATTCAGCAACCATTTACATAATTTTATCAAATGAAACTGAGAATCTATCCATAAAAATTGTCATTACCACAGCACTGGGGGGGCTTAATGAAACTGAGAATCCATCAATTAAAAGTGCCATTGTGACCAATGCAGAATAGCCAGCACCGCAAATGATATCCAATTAAGGTTGATACGACATTTAACTTCTATATCAATATATCTGTAAAGCTTCAAACTACTAAATATGAGGACTCAAAACCACTAGCAATTGGTGGTGGACACTAGTAACTTGTTACTTGACATTCACGTATTATACATATAAGAATCATTGCATTTAGATCCATTTAATGAGAAGATTGAAACATAGTGAAAAACCCAATTGAAACAAATACAGTGTTGATTAGTTACTTTCATCAAAATGGGATGATTGTTTTTACAGACGGGTCAGGAAAATGGCATATATCAATTTCAACAGTCCATATTTCAGGAAAATGGGAACTTTGAACAATGACATGATGGTATATGGTGCCTCCAACAGGCACTGTCAGTATATTCCTCATTATCATGAAGCCAATTAAGCATCAGACATGTAACAGCACCTTAAAAGCACAAAAATCACCCACCATATTTCTGCATTTTCAGAAAGTACTGCATTTTCAGCTTTTCAGGGTATAATTGTATAATATATATGAGTTTTGCAGGGAAAATTTAGAACATTCCTATACTAAAAACATGCATGCATATAAAGATGTAACTACCAAGCTTTTTTAACAGACTAAAGAGAGAGCCCTCTCCTTCTTGGCCAATTAGATGGCTAATGTATCCGCACGATCCTTCTTTATAGTGATGTATACCAGGTGTTATTGGCCATAAGATCTTTGATTTGTTACTATCCTCAATATGAACTGCTTTTACAAGGGTCTGGATAATCAGCATCAAAAATTTTTTAAAAAGCTTAACTAAATGTCATCAGTGCTAAACGTAAAATAATTTGACCTGGAAATGTTCACTGAGGCAAGTTTTCCCAGAAAAATGAAAATGATTTCTTGAAATATTTCCAACAGCTTCAAATTTACTCTCAACTAAGCTCCGAATGTCGTTAAGGTTTTTCTTACATTTCCATTAGCAAAAATAAGTCCCATAAATCAGGATGTGTTGAAGATCTAGAAATGAAATAAAAAAGAAAAATTTAGCACCTTTCGCATAGACAAGTTGCATCAGGTTTGCAGAATAGTTTTTCAAATAAAACTATAGCAATTCTAGCCTTTATATCCAGTCCTTTGCTTTAGGTCGTACCTCTAAGGTCTCCCAACTTGCTGGCCACAAAAATATTTCATTACTAAAGCTCTGCAACATAAAAGGATGTATGCATAAAAATTATTAAATCACACATAAGTTGTGCATGTTCTGAAACTTGAAAGCTCTTGTTACAATTTAAAAATAACCAACTCTCTTATCAACACAGCTAATGTTACACTCTCATCAAGATAATACGTACTTATTTAAGGAAGTAATTATTGGATAAAGAGAGAAAAATTGAAGGAAATAACTGAAGATGTACCAAGAAAATGATCAAGGCCTTCTAGTCCGTCGGGATCACAGAAATAGCCAACATCGACATTCATCGAAGCTGCAGCCTAAAAATGAAATGAATTTGAAACAAGGGTACATGAAAATATGTAAGGAAGAGCAAAATGCTGATACTTACGAACTCAAATGGATCTTGTGCCGCTTAGAAAATAGTGTGCCTCGAGCCAACACTAGTAAAAATTGGATTCAAATCAAGTTTGTGGAACTACGAAACATTGATCAACTCAATTTTTTGTCACCAGAACATCGATTTCGACCTAAGATATGAATTATGACAACCTAACCCAAAATTAAGATCTGAGCTTACACAATTAGAAAATTTCAAACATCGCTGAATCCAATCATCACAAAAAATGTAAGTGCTGAGAGAGAGACCTTGTCAGTGTCAGGATCGCAGATGAGGCAGACCTCTTAAGGAATTAGGAAGCAGAATCCGTCAATACTCGCGCTTGTCGTTGCGAGGCTTCACGATTTCCACCTCCATCTCTCCATCGCCATTTTCCTCTCTCTCTTATAGTGTCGTAAATCGTAATGTCGTTTGCTGACTCCCTCATGCTGGTCCTCTCCAAATTATACGGAATTGATCAAAGATGGACGGTCGAGATCAGTTGATACAGGTGGAAACCGACATGAGACTGTTTGGACAGTGTTTTTGTCGGGAAGGATACATAAAACCATTGGGATTGAAGACGACGGCCCAGATATTCCTGTGACAGGGCCGACGCACAATGATGAGCTTTGTCATTTGAAATTTTAACATAAATCTGAACATTTTTTAATACTAACCAACTTTGAAATTTGAACATTTTTTATGTGTACACACTTTGTGAATTAGACTTCAATGATGAGCTTTGTCATTTGAAATATTAACATAAATCTGACAAACAGTGCTGCCATGGTGTGACATAAAATATAAGATGTTCTCTCCTTGACAATAAATACATACCGGTCTAAGGCTTCCTCAAAGCAGTCAGCATTGACATCAAAATAAAAGTTTGTATTCTCAGAAGATGTAAATGCATTATAAGAGCCACCATGCTGACAAGAAAAACAAACCAAAAGAGAAGACACTGCATCAGGGCTGCAGACTATGACAGAATGCATAATAGTGCCAAATTGTATTTTCAATGAGGAAATTAAGTACCGCTGCAATGAATTTTGATAACCGTCTTCTACTGGATATTTCTCACTTGCATAGAACAACATATGCTCTGCAACATAAAAGGAAAATATGCATAAAATTCATTAAATCACACATAAGTTGTGCATGTTCTGAAACTTGAAAGCTCTTGTTACAATTTGGACATATCCATATCCAACTTCTTATCAAGACAGCTAAAGTTACACTCTCATCAAGACAATACGTACTTATTTAAGGAAGAAATTATTGCATAAAGAGAGAATAATTGAAGGAAAGATAGAATTGAAGACGTACCAAGAAAATGAGCAAGGCCTTCTAGTCTGTCAGGATCACAGAAATAGCCAACATCAACATTCATGGAAGCTGCAGCCTAGAAATAAATTTGGAACATGGGATTGATCTCAAGTTTGCGGAACCATAAAACACTCACCAACTCAATTTATTGTCATCAGATTATCAATTTCGACCTAAGACATGAATCATTAAAACCTTAACCCCAAATTAACAAGTGAACTTAGACAAATAGAAATCAAACATCACTAAATCCAATCATCGCCAAAAAAAAAAAAAAAACAAAAAAGAAAGTGCTGAGAGAGAGAGAGACCTTGTCAGTGTCAGGATCGCTGATGAGGCAAACCTCTAAGGAATTTGGAAGCACAATCCGGCGATACTCTCGTTTGTCGTTGCGAGGCTTCACGATTTCCACCTCGGATTTCTCGATCGCCATTTTCGCCTCTCGTTCTCTCAGTCGCTCTTTCTTTAAGTCAACTTGTTTCTCTTTGTTTTAAGTTTTAACAAACAAGGAAAGAAAGTGTCGTTTGCTCACTCCATATAATACGGCATCGATCGGATCCTTCACAAAAGATCTCAACCTTACACTCCTAGATGGACGGTCTGGATTAGATTAATTAAGACCAGCGGACGTCAACATGAGACTGTTTGGACAGTGTTTTTGTCAGGAATGATCGGAACCTTTGGATTTAAAGACAACGCCCCAGATAATTTATAGCGGCCAACTAATTTAATTAACTTGCCGACTCAATACAAGTTGTCCGGTCCGGATAACCAATATTTTGGTTACACACGTGCACACATATTTCATGATCCTTTCAATTAAATTAAACAAACCATATAACAATTAATTAGTCGGCCCTTTGTTTAAGGAAAGTCAACCATTTCCCTTTACCAACATTAGACTCCCTTAATTAGATTATTTAACTTATATTCATTAATCTAATTACACACTTCATTACATGCACATGAATTGTGCTCCAGAAAACACTATTTTTATTTATTTTCTTAATTGATAAAATACAAAAAGAGAAAATAAATAAATAGGCAAATAATAATAATTTCTAACTAAATACACAATGGATAAGAAAAGATAAAAATATCTAATCACAACTTCATATAATCAAACTAGATTCTCGTCAATTAATCATAGCCTTCCTATATGTATATGATGCCTTAATAAATATATGTCGAAAATTTCTTGAATGTATATCCTAGTAAATTTATTGCTAATCATTTCTCCACTCTTTACTTTCTTACTCTTCCAAGGTATACCACCATATATGTGTAGATACTATCAAACCAACAGTCTACTGTATGGAAAAATATATACCTCCAAGTTATTTTGAAAAGGAAGATCCATAAAACCACCCAAAGCCCACATCCAAATCCAAAAATTATAAACAAATATAGGAGAATTTTGCTCAAGTCTTCACCAACTTTTCTAGCATGACCAGTAGAATTTTGTCCGTTACTAGAGTCGCAACTTTTTTTCGTTGGGGGACCACATAAGTAGTTATTTCCCACGTAAATATATGAATCATCAAGTGTTTGCAATTGATTCCCAATTGGTATTTTTCCAGAAAGATTGTTATAAGAAAGATTTAGCGTTGCCAAAAAGTTCAAGTTTGTAAGACTTTGTGGAATCATTCCTGAGAGTTCATTATTTCGAAGGTCAAGAGATTCCAAAGAATTCATCTTACCTATCTCTAGTGGTATCGGACCTATTAGGTGGTTGTTGGACAAGTTTAGACTTATTAGTCCATGAAGGACAGTTATGTTTTTGGGTATCATGCCTGTTAAATTATTTCCTGAAAGATCAATACTTTCTAAAAAGGATAGGCTAGTTGTAAATACAAGGTCTTGATCTTTCATTATTATGGAAACACTAATATTGTAATCATATTGACCAAGTCTCACAAAATCATTGTATGCTGAATTATTATTATTATTGTCATCTCGAAAAGTCATTGACAGAAGAAAATCCAAATTTTGAGGTATCATCCCAAAAAAATTGTTATTTGCAAGGTCTAAAACGTGAAGATACCGTAGCTTGACCAGTTGAGTAGGAATTGTACCAGAAAATAAATTAGATCGTAATCGAAGAATTGTCAGGTTCCTTAGGTTTTCTCCCATCCATTTTGGTATTAGGCCCTTGAATTTGTTTTCCCCAAGATCAAGGACAGTCAAATTTTGACAAAATTGTAACTCCAAAGGAAGTTCACCAGTCAAATTATTATAATTGAGTTGCAATGCCCCAAGCAAATTTAAATTGCCTATCGAACTAGGAATAGCACCCGAGAGATTATTATGCGCCATATTCATAACTATCAATGCATTGGGCAAACCATGGGGAATATTTCCTGAAAAGAGATTGTTGGATAAATCAACATATATAATGGATTGAGGAAGATATGGAATTCCTCCTTCCAAGAAATTATTATGCAAAAGCAATACATTTAGATTTGTTAAATGTTCCAAACTCAAAGGTAGCCTACCTTTCAAATGATTATAAGAAAGATCTATAAAAGAGAGAGATCGTAACTTCCAAAACCAATGAGGTACCATTTCAACAATTTCCGTATTTGACAAATGTATATTTATCATTTGAGATTGATTTTGAAGCCATAATGGAAAATAAGGTCCCAATTTACAACCACTGAGGGAAAGATCTTGTAGTTGAAATGGAGGAACCCAATTAATATTCACTGTTAGGTAGAGACTGTTGGAACCTAGGTACAGCTCTTTCAGATTGGATAAACCATTAAGATGTGCTTTAGATACTTCTCCAGTGAAATTATTATTATCGAGGCCTAAATACTCGAGGCTTGTCAAGTTACCAATTACAGTTGGCAACGTGCCATTTAGATTATTAGAACTAAGATCAAGTTCTTTCAAATTAGGCATCTTACTCATCCACACATTTAAATTTCCGATCAAACTAGCATTCCCCAGCGACAAAATTTGAAGTTTGTCCAAAGTGTCATTTGCTAATTTGTTCACAACCACTCTTATGTCATCCCCAATATTAACATTCCAAATATCCAGTGTAGTCAAATTCTTAAGATTGTGGAGTAGTGGCATTGGACCCTCCAAATAGTTCTCCCACAAAGAGAGTACGTTGAGGGAAGTCAGGTTATCAAGTTGACTTGGAATTTGACCAACAAAAGAGCATGACCAAAGTCCAAGTGTTGTTAGTGTAGTTAGTTTTCCAATCCAATCAGGTATCTTACTATTAAATTTGTTTTCAAATATCATAAGAGTCTTAAGAGATGTGAAATTCAACTCGGTAATAGACGTCGGGATTGTAGTGAGATTATTGTCACCTAAATATAAACTCTCGAGCAGGGGTAGTGTATTCAGTGCTTGCACCCACTCTCTCGAATCTTTAAAATTAACGCTAAACATGCGAAGATAAGTTAAGGAGGTTAGGTGAGACAACACCCACACGTTTGAAACATATATATCAGGAATGTAACTCAGTTCCAGATATTGCAATTTAGATAGGTTACCAAGCTGAGGAGGTATTATCCCTGACAAGCCCGTCTCAAACAAGAAGAGATATTGCAATTTAGATAGGTTACCAAGCTGAGGAGGTATTATCCCTGACAAGCCCGTCCCAGACAAGGCGAGATATTGCAATTTAGATAGGTTACCAAGCTGAGGAGGTATTATTCCTGACAAGCCCGTCCCAAACAAGGCGAGATATTGCAATTTAGATAGGTTACCAAGCTGAGGAGGTATTATCCCCGACAAGCCCGTCCTATACAAGGCAAGATGTTGCAATTTAGATAGGTTACCAAGCTGAGGAGGTATCATCCCTGACAAGTTTGTCCGAGACAAGGCGAGATATTGCAATTTAGATAGGTTATCAAGTTGAGGAGGTATTATTCCAAATAAGTTTGTCCGAGACAAGTCGAGATATTGCAATTTAGATAGATTACCAAGGTGAGGAAGTAATATTCCTGATAAGCCCGTCGTAGAAAAGTTGAGATATTTCAAATTTCTAAACGAATTGATAAAATTGGGAAATTTGTTTCCACTAAAATTATTATAACTGAGATCTAAGTATTGTAATTCGCTTATATGTTGCAAAGATGGGCTGATTTTACCGGTTAAGCTGTGGTTATTCCATTCATAGTCAGGATACATCACCCCATCCCAGGAAAAGTTGTAGAAGTAGGAATTTCGAAGGTCAAGAGTGGTAATATGACCTGTTTGGTTGCTGCACGTGACTCCAGCCCAATTGCAGCATTCGTCTCCGGTCCAGGAAACCAAACGGTTGCTTGAGTCATTGACACCGGCCTTGAATTTAAGCAATGCTTCTCGTTCATGCTCAACACAGCAACGTGCTGGAAAGACTTGAATGACTAAGATGAAAAGGATGATTTTGAGGAGGAAAGGATGCATCTTTTGCTCTGCAGAGTATGTTCGTACAATATTTAATTTGGTTGTTTTGTTACTAAATTCACATATATGCCTCTATATATAAATGTTTATTTATCAATTTTTTCTTGCCTTGTACTTTTCAGTCAAAAAGTAGCCATTGAGCGATTGATAAATGTAACATTTACTTTTTGCCAGTTTATTTTTCGAGGGTCTTGAAATTTTTGCAAGCGGATCCATCTATTGTGTGGAAAGGTGAGAGATTATTATGTTATATTCAGGTCGGAATAGTTAAAATTTTACCGAACAGTTATTAGGAAAAGATGACTGGACGAAACTAAAAATCTACAAAAACATAACCATAGGATCTAGTGGAAAGGTTAAATGAGTACAAGAAACGAAACACCATTAGCTCAAAAATATTAGGCGAAGGTGTATGTTTCTAACAATAGAATTGTTATTCTTATTTTGTCCTTCAACGAGTACAAGAATTCTTAAATAATCCAAAGAGCGTCAAAAACTGCATGTGGTAGACAGATCTTGGTATGTTAAATCCTAATTAGTTAGTTATATTGCGATGACATATCTAGAATTTTAATTCTATAGTGGCTTAAATCAAAACAAAATGCCCTTTTATTTATATATAATGACCAAAAGTCTTCAGAATTTATCAATGTACAACATTCAGTCAATATTTGTCCACTAGTGACTAGGAGCAGCACTAGCTCATTATTTTCCAAAGGGAGAATCGATTCTTGTAGATGACCTTGACTGATGACAATTACAGCTGAAATAAAGCTACACAACTTGGTAATTTAATTGCTCGGAAAATATGCCAGCACACGCATATATGATGCATGAAAGTTAAAAATATATATATATATATATCTGTTGACAGTAGCGTGCAATATTTGAGGATTTGCATTCTCAAATTAGTAAATAGTAACAGAAAAAGTAATTGCGAGGTAGAAAATATGATCATCAATTCATCAGTGCTGAAGTAATTTAAATACAGAATTTCCTGTTACAAATATTGTTAAGGACACTAATTTTGTCAAGAATGAGTTCCAATTTATTTAGGCAGAAAGCAGAGACCAAGCAAACCTACAGTTGATAAGACTATGATAAGACTGAAAATAGTCATAAACCTAGTGCATAGCCGTGAGAAAATTGTGGGCTACTGAATTTACATGAAATAATGGGTTGAAAATGGTAAAAAATTTCAGCCTTCTCTCAGGCATTTTAGCAAGCATGTCGTATTCATGGTGAGGCATGATTAGACATATGAGGTTTAGCCGTCCCGACTTTTGATTTTCCATCCTCTTCCTTTTGAAAAATTCATTTTTTGGAAGTTCACCAAATTTACGGATTTGATGGCTTAGAATACAAATATCGAATTAGTTTTGCACGTTTTGTCACTGGTGTTGATAGGACGTTGTAACAGTGGTAAATTGGTAAAACATGGTTGTCTGTTGAAGAAGAAGAAGAGCTAGAAATTTACTTTTAAAATCAGAAAACTATTCAATAGAAACTATAAGTGATTTGCAGCGCAGACTATTTGCATCATATCCATTCCAGTTTATTTCTTTTGGTCCAACAGACTGTTCGAATCCTAGTGAAGCCGCATTTTTTTTTTAAATTCTCAAATTTCATTTGATTTCCATACTCACTTTGAAATATCATAACTCGATTTTAACTCCGATTTTGATGAATTTGGTCGTTGGAAATCTTACAAAAATTTTACAGCTTTATTGTAATTTAGTGACCCGCTATGTTTTCATTAAGTGCCAGTTTAATTTTAAAACATAAATATTACAACAATATGTTATTCAAGCTTTTTTTTTTTGAAAGAAATATGTTATCCAAGGTTATATACCATAGACCTTATGTTAATCATTCATAACTTTTCCATATTTATTTCAAAGTAATAAATCTGATGCGTTAGAAACATTCCAAAATTTACTTTAACTATATTGCAATTTGGAAAAAAAAAATTATTTCCTCTTCAGATTTGGCATGATTAGATGGTAAACTGTTTATGTATGATTTTTTTTTCCCTGTAGAAGTAGAACTGACACACGACTTTCTTCTTTCTATGTTTTAATCTAATGGCTGCATCTACATGCCATAGAAAAGCTTCAAACTGATGATGATCAGAAGGTATTATTGTCAGTTGGTTGGATAAAAATAGGATTATGGTTCATCAATCAAATTAGTAAGAATAAAAAGTTTTTGTCAGGTAGAAAATATCATCAGTGCTGAAAGCAAAATAGAAAATCTCCTGTTACAAATATTTACAAGGTCACTAGTTTTGTCATGGTTTCCCATTGCTTCACCTTTTAAATTTTCTTTTTTTTTCGTCCAAAAGGGAATTTGTTTGTTTTGGCACGCAGAATGTGTTCCTGTTTGTTTAGGCAGAAAGCAGAGACCAAGCAAACCTAGAGTTGGAAAATTAGTAAATTACCAGCTCACAAGATAACTTTGTTAGCTCTTAACGCGTTGGACCACTCACTCTCACTCAATCTGTCACTGATTAACATAAGAGCCCATAGTATGTTTTACCGGTCAAATATGTTATGTTCGTCCAATCTCAAATTCTTAATAATATCAATAAAAAATTAGGGAAAATTACACGCATGCCAACTCAAAAGTTGAAAATTACAAAAATGCCACCTAAAGTTGATGTTTAGGCAGTTTAATGCCACAATAAAATCAGTTTATTCAGATTATTGCCACAATTACCGTATAATGTCTGTCCCAGCTCCCAAATACAATTATTTACCGTATGAACCAAATTGCCCTTCTCAGTTATTTCGTTCTAAAACCATCTGCCTTGACATGGCAGCCTGAGACGCTCCGTCTCCGCTCTTTCCTCCATGTTGATCTGCCATCTCGTTGAGGACAGTGCTGTTCATCCAAACCTCTCCCTGAAAGTATTCTCAGTGATCGTTAACCCAACTAGTAACAGTTAGGAGATCTGACCTCTACCTTTCCATCCATTGAAGTCAAGGCGATCAACTCTTGACAGTTGATGTTCTCAGATGATTCTGATATGCTGAAGGATGCTTTGATTTCACATTGGATTTTGCATTGCAATATCGTTATTATATTATGTTATGTGTTTTGTTGCCAATTTCTTGTATTATTGGATTATTGCAAATCTTTATTATGACTTTGTCATTGCCAGCAATAATCTCAATCATACTTAAAAAGGATGAAATGATTTTTTTTTTTCTGGACTGGTTACTGTCATATGTGAAGCCGAACCAGTTATGATGGAATTCATTTTTCAGGACAACTAGTCCTGGGTTTGATTTTTATTTATTTTTTTAGGACAACTTCCCAATTTTAAAACAGACCTAGAAATGAACATTGTGTTTTGGAAATTGTTAGAGGTTTTCTTTTTATAGGGTTTCAGTCCTTGAATTTTATTACACATTTACTGGTACATTTTACTGTAATTTCGTTTTGGGATGATTTAAAAAAAGTATATCATAATTAGTCCGCAACTCAAAATAGCCTGGAACTTTTACACAAGGTGTATCTCTGCGTGATATAACTACAGAAATTTTTTTTTTATTCATTTCTGTTTTACCTACGTTGAAAAAAAATGTTAACTGTCAAAATGCCCTTTTTCTGGTATTACACATGTTAATCATTGGCTGGCCAAATTTTTATTTTGAATGTATATTATTTTCTCATTCTCAAAATGTCCTTCTTGTTTGACCCTAAAATTTCGCGATTGGCGACACAGACCGATTCACGAGAAATTTGAGAAAATCAAGAAATATGTCAAATGGACCTCAAAAATCATGGGAAAAATATCCAAAAATCCAGTGTAGCATGAGGGAATTTATGGTACATTCAGAATGATCAAAGGAGCCACAGAATCCCCATTTTAGGCAAAGAAGCCCCTGATTTTGGAAAAATTAAATAAAATAGTAGGTGGGATCTTTTCACGAAATTCTTGGTTCCATCATGTTCTACATATTTTTATGAAGTTGTGTATAAAATTTCATGGAGAAACTCAATAGGGAAGGGCACCAATCAAATTGTTTACTTTCAGCAACCAATGAAAAATACCATGAAAATGTGAAATGGACATGTCCATTCGTGTCCAATAAACCAGAGATGGAGAAGGAGAATCAAATCTTCAAACTCCCTCCGTACATGTTGAAACCCGACCGCAACTGTTTCGTGAAAACCACAGCCAACAATCTGAAAATCTGTACACGGTTCACAAAGACCGAGCGCATGGGAAGACAACAGAGGAGATATCGCTGAAGATGCGTTCTCCTCCAAACCGACCCCTTTGCGAAAAAGAGGCAGATGCGCTCGGGACAGATGAAAGAAAGGAGATGAGAGACGGTGGGCCCTATCATTAACGATGAGGTTCACGGTGTGCCGAGATCAAGCAAGAAGAAGAAATGAAGCAAGGAGAAGTTCTCCAACAGAATGTCGTTGGAGCGATGGAACCGCCGGGCTCTGGACCAATCAGAGCGAAGGAGCGATGCCTATAAGAAGGGGCTCGAAGAGAGAGAAAGGGGACCGGTTTTCATTCATTTCCAGGCTCTCTCCCACAACACACACTCATACACACGCCATCAGAGATTAGGAATAGACTAGACATTGGTACAAACACCTTGCATGCATAGGTAGAAGGAGAGGAAGAAAGGAAAAGGAAGCCAGAGAGGCCGCAATTTTGTAAAGAGGAGAAGGTAACTAGGCTAAAGATTAGCAGTGAAGGTCAATTTGTAAGTAATTCGGAGTTCTTGAATAAATTTGATGTTTCTTGTTTGAATTCCGTGGCTGAATCTTTCTTTCCTTTTTCTTCTGTCTAATGTGTTGATTCTTGCTCTAATCTGAAGCGTAGCATCAGTTAGAGCGTGTTCCTCGTTTAGTCTGTTCGATTCTTCGTCTTGACTCTCTTATTTACCTTTTTCTTGATCCTCAATTGATTGACTTGGATCTGACCTTAGTCTGAAGCATAGCATCAGTTAAGGATTGATCTTCATCAATCAATTCCCTCTTATGTAGTGTAATTGTACTATTGTTACATAATTTCGTTTAATTAAGTTAATTCTTCAAGAAATCTACTCGTTTCTTTTCTCTTTGGGTTCTGATCTTGATCTAAAGCATAGCATTAGTCAGGATTCAGAATCGTCATTACTTTCTTTCTCTTGTGGCATGATTGCATTCTTGTTTGAAGCATAGCATCAACTGGAATGTGGTTTGCCGATTTTGATCTCCTCTATGATAGGCATAATCTCTCTCTTTGTTTGATCTTTTCAATAAAAGCTAAGTCTTGATTGTGATCAAGATTTAATGATCAGTTCTTGCGTTGTGTGTACTAAATTGACTTAATTGTATGAGGTAAACTGAAACTTCTTGGTTATTCAAGTCAACTGCTTATATCTTGTCATATGTCAGTTTTAGTTTAAATGATAGGATGTGATATGTCTATAATTATCGCTGTGATAGATGTATTCCTCTTTCCTTGAGGTCGTGGTCTAAAGCTTAGCATTAGCCATGGCTTCAAAGGAGTTTGTTTAAAAGCGGCCTCATGAGAGTTTGAAGCATTGCATCAAGTCTCATGTGGTGGCTGCCTGCTGGTCACTCCAGAAAAGCAATTTCATGAAGATCTGAAGCATGGCATCAGTCTTCATGGAAGAGCTGTCAACTTGATCATGCTCAAGTCAAAGGTCGAACTTTGACTTAGCATGTGTTGAGAAATTGATCAAATCCATGATCATGAGAACATACCAGCAAGCATGGACTCAAGTTACATCTTTAGGACCTTGTTGTTTAAGTTGATTTATTAGATCCAGTTTCATTCTCTTGACCTGATTCTGTAAGTAAAAATGGAGGAACCTTTTATGTGTAAGTTATGTGTATTAGAAAGCCATAGAACCAAATGGTAAAGGTGCATTGAACATATCCAATGGTGGTAGAACTACTGATTAAGAAAAGGTAGGGGACTATTATGCAAAATAATGACATCAGGTAAAATCTTCCATCAATTTTGATTCATAGCCTTCACTGACGTTTAATTCAGTTGGTAAGTGATTACTGTGTAAATTGCATAAAATATGTGGACCTGACTGTAATTTAGCATGGTCTTGCCATTGTATTGTTTAGGTATAACCTGGGTAGGAATTGATAATTTTAATGATATTAGCATAATATAATGTTATCTTGGAACTTGACTTGTCGATAACTTTCTGTGATTAGGTAAGGCTAGTGGGCTTATTCGTGAAAGGAATAGCTACCTTAAAACTGTGCTTCTTGAATTTACTATCTATCCATGGTTATGAGAGAGTGAAGTTAGGTTAATTACTTGAGAAATGGCAAATACGACCTGAAGTCCCTGATGTTTTCTTGCTTATGTACTCACTTTAATTTATTGATAAAAGATATGTGTAAGAGGAACTTTTTTATTAAGACTAAACATATCGTTTATGAGACCTAATTGTGAATATGTGTTAAGCCATCATAGTAAACCAGACCACATGTGATATGAAGACAAAGCGAAAAGGAATTGGAAGAAAGATGCCGATTGACTTTTACTTAATAATCAGGATGTGCGGATGCCTCAGTTTAGACTTTAGAGTAATGTCATTACAAAACTTAGTCCTTTCAATAGTTACATAGGCTCAAATATCAGGAATGTCACCAAATTAAGCATGCATATGGTAAATTGACTTAAGAAAACTCTTGTTCGTGACGTCTTAGCATGGAACCTACTCTTTATGGTACGAAATTCCATCTCCTAAATCCTTTTCGGTACTGAATCCTGTACCATCGTACCTGTTCTCCGTACCCCCACTAAATGAAGCCGGCGCAACATCAACAGAGTTCACCAATGCACCCATCTCAGTCCTACGATGCTTCCAAGCCCTCTCCCTGAGGTAGCGATGGCCGGAATACTTAGCGGGTCGAGATCCGCAATCGTCGAACCCAATAACGGAGAAAAAGAACCCGTTTCCTTCGAAACTGCAGCGCCTAAGTCCTTTTGATCTTCTGTGACGGAGGAGATGGGTAGTGGGTCACAAGGCTGTCAGCAATCCGCCACGTTGAGTTACGGCGGGATTAGATAAAGGAACCCCAATAGGGACCCAGTGATGATTAGGCCGAGGTGGACCAACCAAAGAGCGCCACGTCAACAGAAATATTAGAAAATTCATTAAAAATAGTAAGAAGCTCATAAAAATACAAACGACATATCTATAAAATTCTAAAAATCAAAATAAACCGATTTCACTGATACTTTGATATGAAAATATGTCAAAGTAGTGGCCTTTTGTATTTTTGAAGTATTTTCGCTTAAAAAAATGAATTTTAGAAAATTAGTAAACTCATTTGTAAAGTGCTAGGTATTCTCAAAATAAGGATTTCAAATATGCTATCTTCAAGAGCTAAATATATTTAATTATGGATATTTTCAAAGGTATAAATAACTTCAAAAATGCTATCTTCCATGTTAAGTATTTTCTAAAAGTAAAAGGTTTAAAAAAGGCCGAAGTGAACAAAATCACCAATATCCCAAGTGAAACTTCAAGAAATTAAAAGTCTAAACACGAAACCTAAAGTCAAAGCCGATATCTCTCTGTTTGAGGAAAAGTCCCTCGCTAAGGTTGAGATCAACCTTAGACGACTTAGGAATTGAATTATTACGGGCCCCCTCGTCCAAAGAATTCCATTTTGTGCACTAAGCCTTCCATTATAGCACTCCATAAGTCTATTTTCTTAGCCCATTACATCAATACTCTTTGTGTCCCTTAATCAGAGGTTCCCGTAGGAAACTACGGGGTAATTAACAATAGGGGCTTGCGCCTATTGGAAAGAAAGGACCCGCTAAATCAAGAAACTTCTTTAAGTAGCGACTCTTTATAGGGTTCTCTTGTGTTGAGAGATACCCGCCATAGAGATCGAAACCTTAAGGGAGGTGAATCTAAGGCTATGTTCCCATTGTTCTTCGAGAAACTCTTTCGAGGGGAATAATGACGAAAAAGCCGCAACACTTCTGACGATGAGGAATATCATTCATTGAAAGAAATTTAATCTATCAATAAATCAGAGTCATCTGCAAACAAGTAAACTTATTTAATCTATCAATAAATCGAGAAAAGACGCACAACTTTCGATTCACAACCCCCCCCCCCCAAAAAAAAAAAAAAAAAAAACCCACACACACACACACCAAAAAAAAAAAACCCGACCTTAATTGCGTCAAAACAACGAGAAAGGATTAGTATGAAACAACCCCAATTGAATTTAGTACGTTACAAAGTGTCATATTAAAAAACCAAAATGGCTACTAACAACACAACTAAAGCTTTATGTGACCAACATCACCTTTGAAGGAACCATAAAGGGGCCTTGACCTTCTAAAGCTGAAAATATAAGTAATTTGGCATAAGCCCAGGTGTCAGGTTGTCAATTGTATGTTTGTACTCCACTTGGTGGAGACTGTCATGGACCTTCACACTGAGATTTCTCCTCTGAGATGCATCAATTTTGACATGGCTATTGAAGAACTCTACTAGTTCTTCCTTCTTCAGCTCTCTTAGTGCAGCAACCTATGTTTCGTGGAGACATAATTTAGAAACCATTTACATAATTTTATGTTAATGAAATTGAGAATCTATCCATACAAATTTACATTATGACCAATGCAGGATACCCAGCACCCAGAATGATATAAAATTCAAGTGGTACAATGTTTAAACTTATATATTTATGATTATGGTAATAGAAAGTGCTTTGTGAAGAATAGGAAGTCATGACAATAAAAGCAAAAGAGCAAACACATATGTATTAATCAGAAAGCAAACATATATAAAACAAATAAAAAAAAATCCAATACTTCTGTTCAGTCTCTCTAGTGAGTACTGTACCAGACATGGTTCAGAAAACTGGTTTTAAAATCCATGTTGTACTCGCCTCAGACTCTTTTCTATCCAAGAGGCACTGTCAGTATATTCCTCATTATCCTAAAACCCAGTAAACATCAGAAATGTAACAGCACCTTAAAAGCCTAAAAATCACCCACCTTATTTCTGCATTTTCAGAAGGTACCTTACAGATAAATTGAAAAATGTCTAGGCATTTTTTTTCCAGCATTTCAGGATATAAATGCTTCTGCAGGGAGAATTTAAAACATTCCTATACTAAAAAGATACATGCATATAAAGATATAATTACCAACATTTTTTAACACGCCAAAGAGAGAGCCTTCTCCTTCATGACCAATTAGATGGGTAATGTATCCACAAGGGCCTTCTTTATAGTGACTTATACCAGGTGTTATTGGCAATAAGATCTTCAATTTGGTACAATCCTTTGTAGGCACTGTTTTTACAAGGACCTGGATAATCAGCATAGGAAATTCTGTTACAAAGCTTAATTAAATGTCCTCGGTGCTGAATGTGAAATAATTTCAGCTGGAGATGTTCACTAAGGCAAGGTTCTCCAGAAAAATCAAAAGGATTCCTTGAAATATTTCTAACAGCCTCAAATTTACTGTCAACTAAATTCTGAATGTCGTCAAGGTTTTCTACATTTCAGTTAGCAAACATAAGTCCCACAATAAGAACGTGCTGAAGATCTTGAAATGAAAAAGAAAATATTAGCACCTTTTGCATATACAACAAGTTGCATCAGGTTTGCAGAATAATTATTCTCATGATCATTTCAAGCCTAGTATCAGTCCCTTAGCTTTAGGTCACACCTCTAAGGTCACCCTACTTCCTGTAGCCACAAAAATTATTTCATTACTAAATAGAAATCAACTAAAAATTTTGATAGCAGCCGAAAATAATCATAAAAAATGCAACAAATAGTGGGAATACCAGTACTGAATTTATGATACGGGTCGTCTCTTGAAGAAATGTTCTTTTCAAGCTGAATGGAATGTTATAAAAAAATATCAGAATAAAATAACCAGGTTGAAGATATAGTAAATAAACGACGTATGATGATTTCATAACACAATAAATCACAATTACCTGATTCCTTCGCCTAAAATCCATCAAATTTTTTTTCTGGAAATCTGTTTCGAGTGTGAAAAACAAAAAGAAAAATACATACACGTATATAAAATTAAGGCAAGAACAAAGGTGCTAAAATTTTCTCAAATAAATTTTAATTAAAAAAAAATGCCACAACACTAACCAGAGTCAACAGCTTTACCTCCCTAATTGTCGCATCAGTGGACATTAGTGGCTTGATGAAGAATTGAGAAAATCTAAGGACAAGAAGGGGGAAGAGAGGCAGCATTAAAGAAAAAAAAAATCAGGGAAAATGGTTCATAGAACAAATACAGTAAATTGAAATGATCAAATGACAACAATTTAATCGTGAGATATCATGAGCTTGTGCCAACTATATGTCAAATTTGAAATGACAAACATAGACGGCTGATTCTGTTATATAGTACAAAATGAAGAGGTGAAAAGGCAACACACATAATTAATTACAACCAGCCATTATTATTAGACTTCATGAGTAACACCAACCAAACTCTGAAATTTGAATATTTTTTATGTGTACACACTTTGTGAAATAGAATAAGGTCAAGAGATGAGCTTTGCCATTTGGAATATTAACATAAATCTGACAAACAGTGCTGCCATGGTGTAACATAAAGTACAAGATGTTCCCTCCTTCACAATAAATACATACCAGTCTAAGGCTTCCTCAAAAACAGTCAGCATTGACATCAAAAATCAAAATTTGCATTCTCAGAAGATGTAAATGCATTATAAAAGCCACCATTCTGACAAAGACAAACAAACCAAAAGAGAAGACACTGTATCAGGGCTGCAGACTATGCCAGTATGCATAATGGTGCCAAATTGTATTTTCAATGAGGAAGTTAAGTACCTCTACAATGAATTTTGAGTAACTGTCTTCTACTGGATATTTCTCGCCTGCATAGAACAACACATGGTCTGCAACTTTACTTCTAAAAGTGCATACATGGTTGTGAGAGACCCAGGTGTGTGTTCAACTTATCATTCTTTGCTCTGGAAAGCACAAGCACCTTTGAAGGTAAAAATATTTTACTGGCTGGCTATGAGGAATAGGCTAAACATCTGAGTAAATATGCATAATAAAGGATGGCAGGTGGCAACAGACTGCCCAATGTGCGGAATTGGCATTGAATCAGGTCTGCACCTTTTTGTGCAATGCCACTTTGCACGGCTAATCTGGGATTACTTCCTTTTACAAGGAACACAATTAACCTCCACAAGTGATCTAGGGGAATTTTGGACACGAAACAGGCTGCTGACAAAGATGAGTTACAAGAAGATCCTGGGTACGGTTTGTATGGCGGTCATGTGGAATATTTGGAAAACGCGCAATGCCATAGTCTTCGAGGGCAAGAGGGTAATAATACAAGAAATTGTCCGCAATACCATCCAGGATATTGGAGCTTGGATAGCTAACTGTTAATTTTTCTTTTGGTGCTAGATTGATGTAATTAGATTTCTGTATAGATTTTCTTTTTGTTTTGTTTCTTTTACTTTTACTTGTACGAAAACTCTTCGTTCAATGAAATTGTAGGTGAGATTTCCTCTCCCTACCTTCAAAAAAAAAAACATATGCTCTGCACAATAAAAGGAATTGCACATAAAAATTATTAAATCACACATGACTTGTGCATGTTCTGAAACTTGAAAGCTCTTGTTACAATTTGAATATAACCAACTCTCTTATCAACACAACTAATGTTACACTCTCATCAAGACAATAATGTACTTATTTAAGGAAGTAATTATTGCATAAAGAGAGAAAAATTGAAGGAAAAAAATGCAATTGCAGACGTACCTAGAAAATGAGCAAGGCCTTCTAGTCCATCAGGATCACAGAAATAGCCAATATCAACATTTATCGATGCTGCAGCCTAGAAATGAAATGAATTTGAAACAAGGGTACAGGAAAACATGTAAAGAAGAGAGAATGCTGATACTTAAAATAACTCAAATGGATCTTGTGCCACTTAGAAAATAGTGCGCCTCGATCCAACACTTGTAAAAATTGGATTTCGACCTAAGATATGAATTATGACAAAACACTTACCAACTCAAATTTTTTGTCATCAGATCATCAATTTCGACCTAAGATATGAATTATGACAACCTCAACCCAAAATTAATTCCTGAACTTAAACAATTAGAAAATTTGAAACATCCCTGAATCCAATCATCACTAATAGTGAAAGTGCTGAGAGAGAGAGAGAGAGAGACCTTGTCGATGTCAAGATCGCTGAAGAGGCAGACCTCTGAGGAATTAGGAAGCACAATCCGTCGATACTCGTGCTTGTCGTTGCGCGGCTCCACGATTTCTCCATCGCCATTTTCGCCTCTCCCTCTCTCTCTAGACCTGCTTTTATTTGCCAATAAATGATGAAGTTCCACTCTCCCTCTCTTCTCTCTCTCATAGTTTCGTACTTTCGTAGGACACCCTCGCGCTAGTTTTGGAACAGAAGTGAGGAGTCCTCTCCAATTATACGGAATTGATCAAAACTTTAGATTCCAGGATGGACGGTCGAGATCAGTTGATACAAGTCGAAATACTGTTTCGACAGTGTTTTTTGTCCGGAAGGATCGGAACCTTTGAGATTAAAGTGATGGCCCAGACATTCCTGCGACAGGCCCCAGCTATGGCATAATCTGTGTCTGTCTATATCACATCCGATCCGAGTACAATCTTTCTACGGTATCATATTCCAATATCAAAACCATGGCATAAGATGAACCATTTTCTTCACTCGTTACTTTGTTTCTCTTCCACGATATACAACCATTTTTATGTAGACACTTAATTAAAACCAATTGTCTATTGCATGGAAAAACATATTCCTCCAAGTTATTTTATAAAGAAGGATCCATAAAACCACCCAAAACCCACATCCAAATCCAAAAATAATAAACAAATATAAAAGCATTTTGTTTAAATCGTCACCAACTTTTCTAGCATAACCAGAACAATTATTTACTTCATCATCAGAATCACAACTTTTTTTTGTTGGAGGACCACATAAGTAGTTATTTCCCACGTAGATAGATGAGTTATCAAGCGTTTGCAATTGATTTCCAGTTGGTATTCGCCCAGAAAGATTGTTATAAGAAAAATTTAGTGTTATCAAAAAGTTCAAGTTTGTGAGACTCTCTGGAATCATACCTGAGAGTTCATTATTTCGAAGGTCAAGAGATTCTAAGGAATGCATCTTACCTATCTCTAGTGGTATCGGACCTACTAGGTGGTTGTTAGACAAGTTTAGACTTATTAGTCCATGAAGGGCAGTTAAGTTTTTGGGTATCATGCCCGTTAAATTATTTTCTGAAAGATCAATACTTGTCAAAATGGAGAGGCTAGTCGTAAATACAAGGTCTTGATCCTTCATTGTTACCGAAACACTTACGTTGTAATAATATTGACTATTAAGTGTCAAAAAGTAACTGTATGCTGAATTATCATTATTGCCATCCAGAGAAGCCATCGATGATAGAAAATTCATATTTTGAGGTATCATTCCAAAAATTTTATTATTTGCAAGGTCGAAAATTTGAAGATATCGTAGCTTGACAAGTTGAATAGGGATAGCACCAGAAAAAAAATTAGATCGTAATCGAAGAAATGTTAGGTTCCTTAGGTTTTCTCCCATCCATTTTGGTATTTGGCCCTTGAATTTATTTTCTCCGAGATCAAGGATAGTCAAATTTTGGCAACATTTCATTTCTGAAGGAAGTTCGCCAGTCAAACTGTTATTATTGAGTTGCAACGCCTGCAGCAAATTTAAATTGCCTATTGAACTAGGAATATCGCCAAAGAGATTATTATGTGCCATGTTCACAACTATCAATGCATTGGGCAAACCATAGGGAATATTTCCGAAAAAGAGATTGTTAGACAAATCAACGTATTCAAGGGATTGAGGAAGATGTGGAATTCCTCCTTCAAACAAATTATTTTGCAAAAACAATGCATTTAGATTTGTTAAATGCTCCAAGCTTAAAGGTAGCTCACCCCTCACAAGATTATAAGAAAGATCTATTGAAAAGAGAGATCGTAAATTCCAAAACCAATGAGGTACTGTTTCAACAATTTCAGTATTTGACAAATCTATCTCTTTTATTTGAGATTGATTTTGAAGCCACAATGGAAAATAAGGTCCCAATTTACAACCACTCAGGAAAAGATATTGTAGTTCAAATGGAGGAACCCAGTTAATATTCATTGTTAGGTTAAGATTGTTGGAACCTAGGTCCAGACCTTTCAGATTGGATAAACCAGCAAGATGTGCTTTAGATACTTCCCCAGTGAAATTATTTTTTTTGAGGTACAAATATTCAAGACTTGTTAAGTTTCCAATTACATTTGGCAACGTGCCATTTAGATTATTGTAACTAAGATCAAGTTCTTTCAAATTAGGCATCGTACTCATCCATCCATTTAAATTTCCGGTTAAACTAACATTGAAGAGAGACAATAATTCAAGTTTGTCCAAAGTTTCACTTGCCAATTTGTTCACAACCACTCTTATGTCCTCCCCAATATTAACATCCAAAATGCCCAGTGTAGTCAAATTCTTAAGATTGTGGAGTGGTGGAATTGGGCCTTCCAAATAGTCCTCCCACAAATAGAGTACGTTGAGTGAAGTCAGGTTATTGAGTTGACTGGGAATTTGACCAACAAAGGAGCATAACAAAAGTTCAAGTGTTGTTAGTGTAGTTAGTTTTCCAATCCAATCAGGTATCCTACTATTAAATTTGTTTTCCGTTATTGAAAGAGTCTCTAGAGATGTGAAATTCAACCCGATAATGGATGTGGGAATTGTAGTAAGATTGTTGTCACCTAAATATAAACTCTCGAGTAGGGGTAGTGTATTCAGTGCTTGCGCCCATTCTTTCGAATCTTGAAAATTAACTCTAACCATGTCAAGATAAGTTAAGGAGGTTAGGTGAGACAACACCCACACGTTTGAAATATATATATTAGGATTGTAACTCAGTTCCAGATATTGCAATTTAGATAGGTTACCAAGCTGGGGAGGTATTATCCCTGACAAGCCCATCCCTGACAAGGCGAGATGTTGCAATTTAGATAGGTTACCAAGCTGAGGAGGTATTATCCCTGACAAGCCCGTCAGAGACAAGTCGAGATATTGCAATTTAGATAGGTTATCAAATTGAGGAGGTATTATTCCTAATAAGTTCGTTTGAGACAAGTCGAGATATTGCAATTTAAATAAGTTACTAAGATAAGGAAGTAATATTCCTGATAAGCCCGTCGTAGAAAAGTTGAGATATTTCAAATTTCTAAACGAATTGATAAAATTGGGAAATTTGTTTCCACTAAAATTATTATAACTGAGATCTAAGTATTCTAATTCGCTTATATGTTGCAAAGATGGGCTGATTATACCGGTTAAGCTGTGGTTATTCCATTCATAGTCAGGATACATCACCCCATCCCAGGAAAAGTTGTAGAAGTAGGAATTTCGAAGGTCAAGAGTGATAATATGACCTGTTTGGTTGCTGCACGTGACTCCAGCCCAGTTGCAGCATTCGTCTCCCGTCCAGGAGACCAAACGGTTGCTTGAGTCATTGACACCAGCCTTGAATTTAAGCAATGCTTCTCGTTCATGCTCAACACAGCAACGTGCTGGAAAGACTTGAATGACTAAGATGAAAAGGAGGATTTTGAGGAGGAAAGGATGCATCTTGTGCTCTGCAGAGTTTGTTCGTACAAGACTTTGATTGGTTTAATAGAAATTCAGATGCCTCTATATATAATTGCTTATTTGTTCATTTTTTCTTACCTTGTATTTTTCAGACAGTTATTTATTGCTAAAAAATATCTTTTATTTTGACTTGTATATGCATCCATTGCGCGGTTGAGAAATTTAAACATTTTAAAAAAATTTTCCAGTAAATTTTGCAAGGGTCCTAAAATTTTGCAAGTGGGTCCTTCTATTGCGCGGAAAGGAGAGAGATTGTCCTAAAATTTATCGAACAATTATTAGAATAAGATGACAGGAAAAAAAAACTAAAAAATCCTCAAAATATAATTACGAGATCTAGTGGGAAGATTAAAGGAGTAAAAGAAAAGAAAGGATATATGCCTATAAATATTAGGCAAAGGTGTATATTTTTTGACAATGTATTTTTTATTCTTGTTTTCTCCTTCAACTAGTAGTCAAGGATACTTGAACAAATCCAAAGAGCGTCAACGCAGCATGTGGTTGACACATCTTGGTATTTTTATATCCATTCGAAGTATTTGAATGTAGTGGAATTGCACGGCAATTAATTAAATTAGACGGTTCGCTTGGTATGTTTGGAAGTGGAGTAGAATAAGAACAAGAACAATAACAAGCTTATTTTTGTTCTTGTTTTAGTTCCATGTTTTTGTTGGAACAAGAACAAAGTTCATTTTGTTCTTATTCTCCTTATTCTAAATGGTGCCAAATAAGAAATAGCTTGTTCTTATTCTATGGACTTCCAAACATACCCCTAATAAATACCAAGAAACTATACCCAAGTTATTACTAATACAAGTTTTGAGTGATGTTGTAGGAAGAAGGAAGAAGAAGAAGGAAGAAGGAAGAAAAAAAATTATAAACAATCCAAACTCTTCACAAAGTTACACACTTTCCAATACTTTTTTCACTTCTTCCCTTCTTCCCTTCTTCCCACACCTATCCAAACGGAGCCATAATGACCAAAAGACTTCATGTTCAGAATTTTCCAATATAGAACATTCAGTCAATAGTTGTCCAGTAAAACCAGTACCAGCTCATTCTTTTCCACACGGGGAACTGATTTTTCTGCATGACATTGACTGATGACAATTACAGCTGAATTATGCTACACGACTTGTTAGTTTTATTGATTGAAAATTATCTCGGCATGCGCATAGATGATGCATTCAACCAAATATAGGCTCTAGATTTGTGGTTAGTAGCATGCTCAAATTAGTAACAATAAAAATTTTTGCAAGGTAGAAAATGTCATCAGTGCAGGAAGTAAAATAGAGAATCTTATGTTACAAATATTGCCAAGGTCACTAATTTAGTTATGGATTGCCATGCTTCTCCTTTTTTTTTTCCGTCCAAAGGAAATTTCTTTGTTTTGACACATAGAATGAGTTCCTGTTTGTTTGTTTAGGCAGAAAGCACTGACCAGGCATTCTACAGTTGGCAAATTACTAGTTCAAGATAACTTTGTTAGCTCTCAATTTGTGCACTCACTGATTAACAGATGAGCCCATGACCTGTCAAATATGTTATGTTCGTCCAATCTCGATAATTTCAATAAAAACTCGTAGAATAACAACTCAAAGTAAATAAAAGTAAAATTAAAATGCTAACACATTTTAAGCTGAATAAAACTCCCTTGATCTAAATAATAGTCCACTCAACATCTTATCGATAACTTATTTGATTTGAATAATCATATCACTTAATGTGAATAATAACTCATATAATTAACGACCGAAAGATAGCACAGAACGAAATAAATGGACATATTCTACTATGTCTATGTGAGTAAAGTCTATTTATATGTCGGATCACTAATGCGAAATCCAAGCGGCCACAACAGTCAAATTTTTTCAGGACGAGTCTGCCCAGCTGGGTTAACAAATGGAAGAAACGAGCAAGGATTAGTACGAAACAGAACCTCAATTAAATTTAGTACGTTACAAATTTTCTCTTTTATTAAAAAAATCAAAATGGCTACTAACAACATAACTAAAGTTTCATGTGACCAATACCACCTCTGAAGGAACCATAAAGGGGCCTTGACCTTCTAAAGCTGAAAATATCAGTAATTTGGCATGAGCCAGGTGGCAGGTTGTCAATTGCATGTTTGTACTCCATTTGGTGGAGACCACCATAGACCTGCACACTGAGATTTCTCCTCTGAGGTGCATCAAATTTGACATGGCTATTGAAGAACTCTACCAGTTCTTCCTTCTTCAGCTCTCTTAGGGCGCCAACCTATGTTTCATTGGGACATAATTTAGAAACCATTTATATAATTTTGTCTAATGAAACTGAGTATCTATCCATAAAAAGTGTGATTGTGACCAATGCAGAATAGCCAGCACCGAGAATCTAATGAAACTGACAATCCATCCATAAAAAGTGCTATTGTGATCAATGCAGAATAGCCAGCACTGAGAATGAGATCCAATTAAAGTTGGTTAGACATTTGACTTCTATATTTATTATTATGGTAGTAGAACATTCTCTGTGAGGAAATAGGATGTTGTGACAAGCAAAAGAGCAAAAACATATGTACTCAGTCAGAAAGACAAAACAAATAAAAACAAATGAACCCAATACTTCTGTTCAGACTCTCTAGTGAGTATCGTACCAGTCATGATACAGAAAACTGGTTTTAAAATCCATGTTGTACTCACCTCAGACTCTTTTCTATCAAAAAGAAGTGTTCCGTCAGAAATCTCTTTCCAAAAGAAAGCAGCTTCTTCTCTCAAGTTCTTGTGCTTCTCCAATTTCAGGTCAATTAGTGCATTTACATTACTCTGCATTTTGTAAACTTTTACTTCAGCACCAATAAATTACCAAAAATAAGTGGGGTGTGAAAAGAAGGGCCAAACCTTAAATTCATCATCAGACATTTCATAGAGGGTACTCTCAAATGTACCAAGGAAGGCATTAACTCTGGCATCAAGATATGAGGGATCCTAAAAAAAATTAAACTATTGTTGTTAGATAGAAAAGAGAGAGGTAATGAACTCAATATGTGCCAATTTGACTTCACATTTATTACAAAAAGGTAGACATTTTACCTTCACAGTAGACTGGATAATAAATTGAAGTCCATGTACTCCATGATCATTTCTACACGACAATGCAAAACATTTAGATGATCTTTCAACAAATATCAACTGAAGAGCACAGGAACATATACAAAAAGATTGTTACAACTTCCTTGTCCAAGTAGAATTTTTGCCAATAATTCGTTTTTGTACATTTTCTCAGGGTTTTGCTAAAAGAATTTTGAAGTACAAGGTTGAGGACACTTGAATCATTTCACTCAACAAGCTTTTGTTATTCAAGTGATATTCAAAATTATTTTTGTTTCTTCTTTGCTATAGGCAGGAACAATGAATTGCCACAAAATATATCTACTCCTGCAATTTAAAGCCTTTTCATTAATAAATATGAATTTAAAGTTTATTTGTTCCCTGTAAATTGAACCTCTTCTCAAATATTGATGACACATATTCCACCATTTAAGAGATCTTCTAGTTGTACCTTTGCCTCAGTAAGGCTATGTAACCTAGTTGTTCAATAGATCTAAGCTGGTGAAAAGCTGGTTGTTTCGCAACAAGTGCAACTAGCTGAAGTTTCACATTCATTTTCATATCATCTTGATGAACCTAGTAAATCATAATTTTCAAAGAATCATACAATGAGCATCAAATCAATAGTTTGAATTCATGACATCAACAAACCTTTCTGCTAAACTGCAGTAATAGTAAAATCCAATAGGGGTGGGACGGGGAGGGGCCCTTTCATTCATTTAATTTTCTTTGTTTGTTTGTGGAAGGGAAGGGGGCAGGATAATTAATTCACACTATTAGAAACTCGCCAGAGTGATTCACATGGACTCTGGCCAAAAAGTAACAGTCCAACAGAAAGCTACACCATCTCAAAATTGTGCACTATATAATGATAAAAATTAAAACAAAAGCAAACCTGAATATAGTTCACAATGGATGAATTCTCATCACTTGGATTGGATCCTTCGACTGCATAATAGTATCTTAAACCATCTTGAAGCTTCACTATTCTCTTTGTCGCATGTTGAGAAGGGAACAGTTGTTTGCTTGGAGAGTTCGAAGCCTTGAATAAAACTTCCTCAATGTGCTCAACAGTTGATTCAGCTTCCTTTGGTTCAATGTTACCTATAGCAACATCAAATTGAAATATCAATCATAAATAACTTGCTTTCTGAATTCTACACATAAATTTTTTTTTTAAATACATATCTTATCAAAGAAAATCGCAAACATGCCACCTGTTGTAAATAAAGAAAAGATTTTACATTTTCAATCAAATTAACTATTGCGAGACATGGATGTTTTAATGTGGTCAGGCCGTCAGGGATACAGAAACTAAAAATGAAAACACAAAATTAGCTCTAAAACAGTGCTAGGTCAAACCAGATAGTTCTTAAAAAGATGGCTGCATACTTTCTGCACAAGTTTTCAAACCAATACAGTCATTGCTTTCAATAAACATACTAGCACATCTTACATGGACTGATGGATAAGATACAAACCTGAGATGTAGCACTCGAGATGGGTTTTCCCGAGCAGTCGAGGTGTGAACTGCAGGAGATGGTTTGGCTCCAGATGTTGAAGAACTTCAAGCTCTTCACTCCAAGGCCATGAATGCTCTTCCAGTAGAAGAGAGCAATAATACATAGCTTGTCGGTATGGTGGGTGGAACTTGTAGTTCTCGTACTCCTTTTGTAGACTTTCCTGAAGTCATACATTTTCAAAAAGGATGGTAAAGATGATCATTCATAAGATTATCAAGGGAGCAGCTCAAGATACATATCCTGTAAGATGGGAGATAGAATTGATAATAAATGTGCTTAGAGTTATATAAGAAGTTTCTATTTTTAATATTTCATAGTGGTGAAAATCAGAAATTCCCATCTCATCTCACCTAGGATACAAGTAAAAAGTCTTCGGTGAAAATGATTTCTACCCTCATATTAGTTAAATGTGATTAGAAAAAAAATAAAGGGAAGAAATCACTTAGCTTCTGACATTTTAACCGCAAAGTGGTGTGTTGTTTTTAGAACAAAACTATGAAAATAATCAACTGTATATATTACCTTGATTACAGAAAACCGGTCAGGTCTAACTTCAAAATCATCAATTTTGCTAATTATCTTGTCCAGAAGGATCCTCATTTTGTGATTATAACCAACACAGATTATCTGCACAATCATCAGTTAATAATAGTCTTCAGCAAATCGAACAGATAGTTATTGCACAAGTAGCCAATTAAAGTTTATCACAAAGATCAATAGATACTCATAAAATCTAACTGTTTACCTCAAATCCAGTATCAGTGTGCTTTATTCCGTATGACAATCCAGCAACATCAGCATCATAAGCTGAAAAATATTAGAAGATGACAACTAGAGATGCTCAGTCCAAAAGTGTAAGAAAGAACTCAATATAATAGCTCCATTCCAAAACATTAGTATTATGACTATTATCCTTATTTGACAGCACCACCTCGACGCCTATTATTTTTGGAAGTGTAAACCTTCATAACATTGTCATGCAGTTATTAGTATCCAACAGAACTCTAGCCAATCCAGACATCAGTTTGAGTTAACAGAAATGATTATCTAAATCAAGATTTAAATTGAAGTTCCTAGCGCTATTGCAACTTCTTTTATCATTTTCTACCCCTATTTCTCAGAACTTCATGCCTTATCTCTTGCCTAGGTCAGAGATTATATCATATACAATCTAATATAAGAAACAACCATAGATTCAATCAGAATAAGAAAGGTTCAAGTACATCACGGTTTGTATTTGGTCAAACTATATATGTGGTGATTTGTTTTTAACAGAAGACACCACTCAGACTTGAATATAATATATCTCACCATATTCATTTAAATAGTCCATGACCAATCTAGTGAACATTTCAGTAAGAACTGATGCTTCAGGTGAGTGCTTGGATTCTGGACAGTTAAAATCTATTCTGATGTATGCCTTCGGTGTGAAGAAATTTGTATCAGGCTTATACCACAACCTCGAAAATGGTGATTTCCTCAACATTCGAGGATACCTAACCTGCCCAAATCAATCAAAAAGGCGAGTGAACAAGAGATCTAACTTAACAAAACAAAAGATGGTATACATAGTTGGGTATTGACCTTCTCCTGGACATTCTTCAGTGACAGGTCAGTCGGGATGAATACATTCTCCTTAGGCAGACTCAAGTTTACATCAGGAGCTTTTTCCACCCATTTCTATAAAAATTCAGTAAACTTGATTAAAACAAGTTAATTATATCAAATAAATTCCAAAAAATTATAAAATTTATATGAAAATGCATCGCTTGTTAAACTAAATAAGATCAATGGTTTGGATTTAATGTTTGAATTTTAATATTTGAAAAAATAACTTAATAGCAAAATGTTGGCATTTGGGGGCAACTAAAATGTTGGTAGCAGACTCAAAAAAAAAAAAAAAAAAAAAAAAAACTGATTATCAAATGTTAAAAAAAATTCAAGTTTCAATTGTAAAAATAATGAAATAAACCCCGGCTAAAAGATTACAAGATGTGAACAGATTTAACAATTTTGGAGACGTACAGTATTACACTAGGATATTACAATGTGAAGAGAGCTTACCTCCAGTGTCATAATATCAAGCTTCTCTACTGCAAATTGTGTGCCATACCAAGGCTCAGTTAAGTTTGTACACCCTTCGAATTTTTTAGACTGACAAAATATCCTAAAAACAAAGAAGTCAGAATAACTAGGAAAAAATAAAAGCAGGATGTGAAAATAATGTGGCTTTTGCAGCGAGTGGATGACTAAAAACATCAAGTTCTCAAATTTTATTTTTAAAATGATTGCCATACATAAAAGTGAATACTGAGTTTCACCTGACATTGCTTGGAGTAAGCTCATTTAATATCTTCTGAATAGTGTCTGGAGAGAACTTTGACGGCACAGATGAACCAACTAACCAATCTTCAGGGGGATACAGCTACATATTCAGTTGGATATAATTTTAATTAATTTTAACATTCAATCCAAAAATAAGTAAATGTAATTTTATTACAAAAAAAGAAAAAAAAAAACAAATACCTGCATATTTAAAGCAACATCAAGTGCATAATGAATTGGGGGAATTTTATCTTTATAATGGAATCCAGTCTCCCGTATAGCCACAAGCTAAAAATAAAATGAAAATCCTATCAGTTACTCTTCAACATAAGCACTGCTATAATGTTGAGTCAAGATTTTCTAACATACTTCATCAAATATCCACTTTTGAACTCCAGAATCTTGCAATAGTTTAATATACTTGAAAAGCAAGCCAACAATTTCCTCAATATGCTCTGAAGTTCACAAAGAATAAAACTGAGATGAATAAGAAAACATAAAATTGAAAAACTTCACTCAATAATCATTAAGGTACCTTGTCCTGCATCAGTGAGCTCAATTATGGTGTAGAAAAATGAAAATGCATAGCTCCGCTCCTCTTCACCAGCTACCAAGCTAATAGCCCATCCTTATAGTTACCATGTAAAATAATTTTATTACAAAAAGATAGATATTGGAATGCATATAACTACTCGTGAACACTACCTAGTTGATATTTGGAACAGAAAATCATGAGTCAATTGCATTCATGTAATTCAAAAATCTCATTCATTGAATCAAAAGATCAAAGCACTAACACAAAACCCCAGTTGAAACATATACAGGTGCTGATTTTGTATTCTTTCCCTAACCTCCATAACCATAATCAACATGAGATTGATTGATTTTACAGACGACTGAGATGAGTCAGGAAAATGACACATGTCAAGTTTAAAAATCCATATTTCACCATTTTACAAACGACTGTCAGGTCAGTCGGCCCCCTCATGAACATTAATCCCATTAAATGTTGGCCACCCTTGGAAGCATAAGAATCATTTACTCTATTATCACTTTTCAATTTTTCATAAAAGGCAAACTACCCTCCATACTCTATTCTTTATTTCAGAAATTTTTAAGAGAAAAAGGTACTAACTCACTAAATATTTGCAAAAGGTTGAGGGTTATCCATTATTTTGTAGCTTTAAGGGTACAGTTATGTTATGTAACAGAAAACTTGACATTCCTAGACTAAAACATATGCACATAAAAATATGACTAACCAAGCTTTTTTAACACACTAAAGAGAGATCCTTCTCCTTCATGACCAATTAGATGGCTGAGGTATCCACAAGGACCTTCTTTATAGTGGTGCATACCAGGTGTTATTGGCCAAAATATCTTCAATTTATGACAATCTTTTATAGGGACAGCTTTCACAAGGATCTGACATATTTAGGCAACTGATAATCAGCAAAGAATTTTCTTTAATAAATGTCATCAGGACAAAACATAAAATAATTTAACCTGGAGATGTTCACTGGGGCAAGGATTCCCAGAAAAATCGAAAGGATTTCTTGAAATATTTCTAACAGCCACAAATTTACTCTCAACTAAGCTCTGAATGACATCAAGGTTTTCTACATTTCAATTAGTAAAAGTAAGTCCCAGAAATTAGAACAAATTGAAATCTAGAAATGAGAAGGGACAATATTAGCACCTTTCGCATAGACAACAAGTTGCATCAGGTTTGCAGAATAGTTATTCTCATAAAACTTGAGCAATTCAAGCCTAGTGTCCAGTCCCTTAGCCTTAGGTCGTACCTCTAAGGTCTCCCAACTTCCTGTAGAATCAAACAATATTTTATTATTAAATGTAAAGCAATTAAGAAAATTTGACAGCAGATGACAAATAAGCATAAAAGTGCAGCAAATGGTGTGCATACCAGTACTGAATTTATGATATGGGTGGTCTCTAGAAGATAGGTGCTTTTCAAGCTGAATGGAATGATATGAAAATATCATAAAATTTGTTACCAGATAAAAGGTGTATTATATAAAAAATGTACTGATGATTGAACAATACCAACAAAAAATCACATTACCTGATTTATTCGCCAAACATCCGTCAACAGATTTTTCTGGTGCTCTATTATGAGTGCGAAAAAAAAAAACACATAAAATTAAGGTGGGAACAAAGATTCTAGACTTCTCCTCAAAGAAAATTTAATTAAAACAATGCCACGGCACTAACCAGAGTCGACAGCTTTTATCTCCCTAATTGTGGCATCAGCTGACATCAGCGGCTTGATGAAGAACTGAGCAAATCTAAGTATGACAAAGGGCATTTATACAACAAAAAGATCAGAGATAATGGTACACAGAACAAATGCGATAATGTGACAGGATCAAATGACAACTAATTAATTGTGACACATAAGGACAACACATAATGATATGCCAAATCTCAAACGGCAAACTCAAACTGCTGAATTTTTTTACGGCATGAACATACTCACCTCAAAAATACTATTTGGAGCTCCTTTGGTACAAATGAAGAGGTGATAAACCAACACATATAAATAATTATGACTAGCCATTGATTTGAAAATTCTTGATCTCATCCAACCAAACTCTGAATTATGTAATGTCTACACATTTTGTGAAATAAACAATGTTGTCATGATGTGTCATAAAAGTTATTGGTGGATCCCTCCATGACAATGAATTCATACCTGTCTAAAGCTTCTTCTAAACAGTCAGCATTAACATCAAAAAAGAAGTTTGTATTCTCAGACGATGTAAATGCATTAGTAGTGCCGCCATGCTGACAAACAAAAAAAAACAAAAGAGAAAACACAATAAATATATCTACATTAGAGCCACAGACTATGCCAGATGCATAATGTAGAAACGTGTATCGCCATTGAAGAAATTAAGTACCTCTGCAATGAATTTCGAGTAACTGTCTTCTACTGGATATTTCTCACTTGCATAAAACAACATATGCTCTGTAACATAAAAAGAAGTAAGCATAGAACTATTAATCGCATGTAACTTTCAGCCATCTAGGTGCATGTACTGATAATTGAAAGCTCATTTACTAATTCAATGTAACCATCTCTATTACCAATAAAGCTAATGTTACACTCTTATCAAGACATACTTATTTGCGGAAGTAATTGAAGACTTACCAAGAAAATGAGCAAGGCCTTCTAGTCCCTCTGGATCACAGAAAGAGCCAACATCAACATTCATAGAAGCTGCAGCCTAGAATGAAACAAATTTGGAAGAAACAGCAATGGTATAGGCATACATGAGAAAGAATGCACAAACTGTAAGAACTCAATGGAACTTAAGCTACTTAGAAAATAGTGTGCTTCAATCCAATCCAATCCTTCTTAGAGTTCAATCAAAACCAAGTTACTGGAACCATACAACACTTATACATCCAATTTTTTTTATCATCAGACCATCAATTTCGACCTAAGATGCGTATTCTTCTAACCTTAAACCAAAACTAACAACTGGGACTTAAAACAATTAGAAAATCCAGTACTCGTTCACATTTGAACCAACTTCAAACATCACTTAATCGAATCACCACCAAAAATGAAAGTGCTAAAAGGGAGAGAACGAGACCTTGTCAGTATCAGGATCGCTGATGAGGCAAACCTCTAAGGAATTCGGAAGCACAATCCGACGATACTCGCGCTTGTCGTTGCGCGGCTTCACGATTTCCACCTCCGATCTCTCCATCGCCATTTTCGCTTCTCTCTCGCGCGCGCGTACAGAATCTCTCTTCGTGTTCTTCTATCTATTTTATCTTGTATTTTAATAAGAAATAAGAAAGAGTGCGATATTTTATTTCACTACTACAAAGTCAAGTCTACAAGTTTGACGTTCCCAATGGGCTCTTCGGAAATCATATCCACGAAAGATCACGACCGTCCATTCTGGAGTGACGGACTGACGGTCCACATCAGTACTATGAGTCTATGTAGGCCTGTCAAACGTTGAAACGGAACACGGAACAGACCTGTTCCGCTTCCGTTCCGTTTCAGTCGACGGAATAGAAATTGATTCCGTTTCGTCAAACGTAACAATTTTCCATTCCGTTTAACGTTCCGTCCTTTATTTCCCATTGATTTCAGCGGAATTCCGTTTTCCGTTGTAAAAACGTTTATAAATTTCAATTCCGTTTCCGTTCCGTTTTCAAAAACGAAACTGAAATCTTTTCCATTTAACGTTCCGTTTGGACGGAACGGAACGAAACAACCCTGCCAAAACGGAAATTTGACAGGTCTAAGTCTATGACTATGAGACCACTACAGTGTTTCTAGTAGAAAGGATCTGAACCCTTGAATATAAGATTGGCAATGCCAAATATTCCTGCGACAGGAGAGCCAGACGGCCAGACCTGAAGCTGCTGGAGTTCTTTTTTTTTTTTTTTATCAGCAAAGCCCGTAGGCACGCTGGAGTTCTAAATGCTATAGTTTATCAGTTGGTATAACGGCTGTTGCTTGTAAATAAAATTAGCTAATTTATTTATAATAATAATGAGAAAGTTTAATATGCACTATAGTGCATAGGATACTCCGTCCACCGCGGACTTTTTCGGAGGTATTTTTGTAAATTGACAAATCTAATTTAACCAATCTAATCTACATATTGAAATCTCATAGAAAACCAAAGTTTACAATTTTTTAGATTTTATTACTATTTTTTTCGAATTTTTTAAAACATGTCATTTTTGGAAAATTGTAAATAGTACAACATTCCAAAAATGTCATGTTTTAAAAAATTCGAAAAAAATAGTAATAAAATCTCAAAAATTGTAAATTTTGGTTTGGTATGAGATTTCAATATGTAGATTAGATTGGTTAAATTAAATTTGTCGATTTACAAAAATATTTCCGAAAAAGTCCGTGGTGCACGAAATGCTCTATGCACTATGGTGCATATTAAACTTTCTCTAATAATAATACTTATTAAAAAGAAAGTATACTTGAGATTTGCTTGTAATATTTGAACTTTAAGTTCCATCTTTATAAACTTGAAACATAATTTTAAAATTTCAAATCTTAGGGGCTGTTTGGATCGCTTAGGAATTTGGGGAATTTGAGAAATTTCTTATTCCTAGACATAAATTTATTGAGAAGTGTGTAACATTGTAAAAAGTTTGGATTGTTTATAATAAATTTATGCTTAGGAATGGAAAATTTCCCAAATTCCTTACACATCCAAACACCCCTTATTTCTCCAAAACGATCTACATTATATTTATATCTTTATTTTGAGACAATTATTTAGACCTAAAAATATTTTTACTTTGACTTGTATATGCATCCATTGCGTGGTTGACAAATTTAAACATTTCTTTTTTTTTATGTTCCTGTTAATTTTGCAAGGTCCTGAAATTTTGCAAGCGGGTGCATCTATTGTGTGGAAAGGAGAGAGATTGTTGTATTCAGGTCTGAATAGTTTAAATTTTATAAAACAAAATATTAGGAAAAGATGACCGGACAAAACTGAAAACATAACCACAAGATCTGGTGGGAAGATTCAAGGAGTAAAGGAAAAGAAGAGCTATATGCCTATAAATACAAGGCAAAATAAGGTGTATATTTTGACAAGTATTTTTTATACTTGTTTTCTCCTTCAACAAGTAGTCAAGAATACTTGGAACAATCCAAAGAGCGTCAACACAGTATGTGGCCGACGCATCTTGGTATGTTAAATCCATTCGAAGTCTTTGAATGTAGTGGAATTGCACGGCAATTAATTAAATCAGACGATTAGCTTTCCCAATAAATACGAGAAACTGTAGCCAAGATACTACCACAAGTTTTTGAGTGATCCTGATTACATATATAATGACCAAAAGACTTTCATTTTAAGAATTTTCCAATTTAGAACATTCAGTCAATAGTGGTCCAGTAAAACCAGTACTAGCTCATTCTTTTCCACATGGGGAACTGATTTTTCTGCATGACATTGACTGATGACAATTACAGCTTGAATTAAGCTACACGACTTGTTAGTTTAATTGCTCTGAAATTATCTCGGCACAGATGATGCATTCAACCAAATATAGGATCTAGATTTGTGGATAGTAGCATGCAAAATTGATGAATAGCATGCTCAAATTAGTAACAGTAAAAATTTTTGCAAGGTAGAAAATATCAGACCAAGCAAACCTGTAAGTTGGCAAATTTTTAGTTCAAGATAATTTTGTTAGCTCTCCTCCCAAAATGTTTGACCACTCACTAACCTAGAACAGCTGGCTAAGGCACTTGTCCGGCTCCGCAGAGACTAGGGTTCGAATTCCAGCATTTGCTGGTTGAGAGTGTGTGTGAGTGAGTCTACGGGCAATTATCAAAAAAAAAAAAGAAGAGCGTATGGTATATTAGACCTGTCAAATATGTTATGTTCATCCAATCTCGCTAATTTCAATAAAAATTATGTTAATGTAGAATAATAACTCAAGTAATTAAACAAGTTAAATTAAAATGTGTTACTGAATAAAACTTCCTTGATCTAAATAATGGTCAACATATTATCGATAACTCATCTGATTTGAATAAGCATATCATTTAATGTGAATAATAACTCATTTAATTCACGACTGAAAGATAGCACATAATGAAATAAATGGACATATTTTGGTTTTTTGACAACATAACCAAAGCTTCATGTGACCAACACCACCTTCGAAGGAACCATAAAGGGGCCTTGACCTTCTAAAGCTGAAAATATCAATAATTTGGCATGAGCTAGGTGGGGATTTTTTTCTTAAACGGCTATAATCCAAATAATATCTCAACAAAGCACCAACCACGGTATGATATTTTCTTAAAGAGCCAAGGCGCAAGGTGCATTTGCGCCCAAAATTTTCATAAACTTAAGACGCACTTGGTCTGTACGCCCATCTTTTTTTTGCATTTCTGCCAAACAAACGCTAACACGGTGGGCCCACTTGTACTTTTCTTCTTGATGTCCTCGTGTGGATCACTATTTGTAGCTTATATTTAAATCGATCAATGAAAATTTCGTAAATTAATCAAATCAATTATTCATTGAGAAAAATAATAATAGATCAGAATTCTCACATGATAATACAAGCCAATTCAAACAAAAGTATTTGCGAAATCATTCAAAATATTCAGAAATATGTAAAATATTAACTATGAATTACGACAATAATGTCTTTATAATAAAAAAATATAAAATAATAATAATAATAATAATTTTCAAACTAATTACTTTATTATAAATATTTATTGCAAAATAATATAGTTCCAAATTCATTCTTTTATATAAAAAAAGTAATATTTTTAGTCTAAGGAAACACTCTTAATCTAAAAAATGCATTCAAAATTCAGTTTCTGTTAGAGTTTAAATAAATTTGGACCTTTCATTTACTTAAAATTATATAATAAGGTATCTTATTGGAGATGTGCCTTTTAATTAAGAGTAACTAAAAAGAAGTCATCTTATATCGGTGCATCAACACAATAGTAAAAATGTATCAATAAATGTACATCTATGTGTATTTTGACATGCATCAATAACCCTTCATAAAAAAAATTAAAGATATTTTTTTATTGCAGAATTTATTTTCAATGTCGGAAGTGAAATATATATCAATGATAAATATTTTTTCTTGAGACCACTAAATTATTTTTAATGAACTGAGAACTTGAAAACTTATTTCTTTTGAACCAGTAGAAACACATCAAAATGTAGGAAAAAAATATATATAAAAACGTGTCATTTTCAGAATCGAAGTACAACTTTTTTTTAAAAAAAAAAAGAAAAAGAAAAAGATTACCTAGAATACATCATATGTATGTACATGTACCTGAAGTTAATAGTCCTGATAAGGGCTGTACAACTGGCGGATTTACAAATTTTTATCAATATTTCAATCCAACTCAATTATAGCGGATTAAATTTTTTTTTTAATTAACCCATCCGTAACCTAATATTTGCAATCAAAATTAATTTTGAATTAATTTGTTTAAATTTACGAATTATCCATTGATTAGAAAAAAAAAACAAAACAAAACCAAAAAAATAGTGGAAGTGAGACGCTCTTTATCATGGGACCCACCATCTCTCACCTTCAATTTTTTTTAAAACCCTGGACAGAAGACTAGAGTAGTCATAGGATGTGCCCTGCGGGCATATGCACAGAAATATGGAAAATAAGGATAGGCGTACAGGCCATCCACGCCTTACTTTCGTGAAACCTTTGGGCGCAATGGCACCTTGCGCCTTGGCTATTCATGAAAATATCATATAGTGCTTGGTGCTTGGTCGAGATATTGTTTAGGATATGGCTAGAGGTGTCCAACGTTGAAACCGAAGACGGAACAGACTTGTTCCGCTTCCGTTCCGTTTCAGTCGACGGAACATAAATTGATTCCGTTTAACATTCCGTTTCGTCAAACGTAACAAAATTTCATTCCGTTTAACGTTCCGTCCTTTATTTACCAATGATTTCAGCAGAATTCCGTCCATTTCCGTGTTCCATTTACGTTTCGTTTGTTTTTTTCATTTCCGTTTCAGTTCCGTTTTCAGAAACGGAATTGATTTTCTATTTCATTTAACGTTCCGTTCGGACGGAACGGAACGGAACACGTGAGCAGAACGGAATATTGACAGCCCTAGATATGGCCGTTTAAGAAAAAAACCCCTAAGTGGCAGGTTGTCAATTGCATGTTAATTTGTACTCCGTTAGGTGGAGCCCACCATAATATAGACCTGCACAATGAGATTTCTCGTCTGAGGTGCATCAAATTTTGACATGGCTATTGAAGAACTCTACCAGTTCTTCCTTATTCAGCTCTCTTGTGCAGCAACCTATGTTTCGTTGAGACTTGAGACAATTTAATTAGAAACCATTTACGTAATTTTATCTAATGAAACTGAGAATCTATCCATAGAAAGTTCCATTGTGACCAACATTGTGACCAATGCAGGATACCCCAGCACCCAGAATGATATCAAATTCAAGTGGTACGATGTTTAAACTTATATATTTATGATTGTAGCAGTAGAAGGTGCTCCGTGAGGAAATAAGAAGTCATGTCAACAAAACCAAAAGAGCAAACGCATATGTATTCATCAGAAAGCTAAAATATATAAAAACAAATAAAAAATCCAATACTTTGTTCAGAGTCTTCAGACTCTCTCATGAGTACCTTGCAGAATGCATTTACTACGTTCAGAAAACTGATATTTAAATCCATGCTGAACTCACCTCAGACTTTTCTATCAAAGAGAAGTGTTCCATCCGAAAGCAGCTTCTTTTCTCAAGTTCTTGTGCTTCTCCAATTTGTGAATTTATGTTACTCTGCATTTTTGTAAACTTTTACTTTAGCACCAACAAATTACTAAAAAATAAGTGGCTTGTGAAGAGAAGGAACAAGCCTTAAATTCATCATCAGACATTGCATAGAGGGTACTGTCAAATATGTACCAAGGAAAATATTAACTCTGGCACCCAGATGCGAGGGATCCTAAAATGCTTAAACTATTGTTGTTTAGAAAGAAGAGACACAAATAATGGACTCAATACGTGCAAATTTGACTTCACATTTATTACAAAAAGGCAGATATTTTACTTTCATGGTAGACTGGATGATAAATTGAAGTACCTGTATTGAAGTACCTGTACTCCATGATCATTTTTACACAACATTGCAAAAAATTTAGAAGACCTTCTAATAAATATCAACTGAATAGCACACCAACATATAGAAAAAAAAAATTACAACTTCATTGTCCAAGTGATATTTTTGCCAATAATTCATTCTTGGTTTTGCTAAAAGCATTTTAAAAGAAAAGGTTGAGGATACTTGAATTGTTTTTCCCCAACAAACTTTTGGTATGAAAGTGATGTTTAAAAATTTTTTGTGTTCCTTCTTTGTTATAGTCAAAAACAATGAATGCCGCAAAATGATGGTATTATTCCTACTATTTTAAGACGTTTCACAATTTAATAATTGTGAATGTAAAGTTAATTTGTCTCTTGTAAATTAAATATGCTCCTAAAATATTGAGTACACATATTCCACCATTGAAGGAGAACTTATGCTACATAGAAAATATTGTGCTTCGATCCGATATTTGTAAGAACTCGACTGAACTCAAATTAGCGGAACCATAAAACACTTATCAATGGGGATTGTACTTTAGCCACCAAATACCCCCACCTGTTCTCTAGATGTACCAATCCAACAGTGAGTTTACATGAGGTAATTATACATAAGGGTGCCAACATTAAATTCAAAGACACTCTGACAGGTATGTTACTAGTAGATGGGTTTGAATTAATACACTCTAATATACCACATTATTATACACATGGAAGTGATCAAATGTTATTCAGGTGGAGCAATGCAGGTGTACAACTTTCATGATATGTAATCTTTTCTTAACTTTAGACGGTTGCTGTAACCTACCCTCTCCTTTGGTGGGATTTGAAAATCCCTTATAAGAACAAAATCTTTATGTGGTTGCTCAATAACAAAAAAGTGTTAACTAGAGAGAGTTTTGAAAAAAAGGGGTTGGCCTGGGAACGATACTTGCTGCTTTTGTGACCAGAGAGAGACTATAGATCATTTATATCTTAATTGTCCTTATGTGAAAATACTTTGGTTTTGGATGGGGGATTGTGTACATATGCTTCATAATTGGAATTCTATTCTAGATATAATCCAAACTGCTATAGTAATGAATAAATCTGATAAACATGCTTTCCTTGGTATGATGAGTGCCTTATGCTGGACAGTTTGGCTCAATCGTAATGATGTTATTTTAACAATAAGACCCCCGAAACAACTAGAAATATGCTCATACAGATTTGTTCTCTCCTTGAATATTGGTCAGGTAATATGGACAAGGCAATCATCTTAGCAGTGAGGAAATGGATACCAGCAATTGGGAGGAGATAACATTACAAGAAAGACCCAGTCCTCAATTCTTGGCTGCTCCAGGGGATGGAATGGCTCAGATGCAACAATGGGTGGCAGTTTATTAATTGTTACTGGATGTTACACCTTCCGCTTTTTTAAAAAGAGAGAGACAAAGAAAATTTTCGAGTTTTGGTTGCGTAATCCGTAGCTTAATTGTGAGATTTTCGTATAGTTGATTTAGTCTTGTGAATTGTATGGGTGTAAGTGGTATTTTGGGTTTATTACTATGTGCTGGTACAGCGGTACCATGGTACCAGTGAGGTTTTTTATTGATTTTTAGGTAGTTGTGATCTTGTTTCATTTCTTTCGAACTGGTATAGTGGTACCGGTAGAGTTTTTAGTTGCTTTTTAGGAAGTTGTAATTTTGTTTCATTTCAAAAATGAAACAAGATGGCGCTCCCACCTTTTTTTAAAAAAAATAAAACACTTATCAACTCAATTTTCAATCATCAGATCATCAATTTCGACCTAATATAAAATTTATTACAACCTGAACCCAAAATTAACATCTCAAGTTAGAAAAATTACAAAATTTCAAACATCACTTGATCGAATCGTTATAAAAAAAAATGAAAGTGCTGAGAGAGACCTTATCAGTATCAGGATCGTTGATGAGGCAAACCTCTCTCCAACGCCATTTTCGCTTCTCTCTCTCGCGCGCGCACAGAATTTCTTGTCTTCTTCTATCTGTTTTATCTTGTTTTCTTATCCTATAGAAGAAATAAGAAAGTGTGCGATATTTCACTGCTACAAGTTTCCAATGGCCAATGGGCTCTTCGGAAATCATCGCATTATCCACTAATCATCAGGACCGTCCAAATCAATAGTATGAGTCTATGAGACCTCTACAGTGTTTCTATTAGAAATGCTCTGAACCCTTGGATATAAGATTGGCAATTCCAGATATTCCTGCGACCGTTGGATCGTATATCTCCGGAGGAGCCGATTCGTCCCTGCACCACCAACGCCAGACCTGAAACCGCCAGAGGTCTAAATGCGATAGTTTATCAGTTGGTATAACGGTTGTTGATTGTAAAACGAATTAGCTAATTTATAAAACTTTTAAAAAGTACAATTGAGATTTGCTTGTAAAATTCTAACTTAAAGTTCGATCTTTCCGATATTCAAACATAATTTTAAAATTTCAAATCTTTCTTCTCGAAAACTATCTGCATTATATATTAAATTTGAAACAGAATTTTATTTTCATTTATTTATTATTGCAAACTTGGCCATATATCAAATTCCTAAATGTTATTACAATAGTAAGAAATTTGTGCACCTCAACACCACATATGAGGTATCTGACAAAGGATACACATTTGATACTCATCTTTTTAGGGTTGGATTTGTCCTGGTTCTCAATTTAAATAGCCATTCGGGTTCTCGGTTTGGTACACTTGATATTCATGTTTACCAAAGTTGATGATGCATCTTGCAAGCTCCAGTTCCATGAAGCCCAACAGATTTAGGCGAAGCACAATTTTACATTGTCTCGCACTTTTTCAGTCCAACCACGGAAGATCAGATAGTCCTCTATGGGGCGAAGAAAATACGGATCAGATACCCCTTGAGTCCCCTAGATTTCGAACACCACTACCCGTTTTTACAAACGAAAGATAGCAATGCAACCCTAGGGACCTCAAGAGTTGATTGTTTGTGTGTAGGTCCTTTCCTTCCAGCAGGTGCAATCCCCTGTTGTTAATTACCTCCGGTCTGGATCCGAGTTGGAAACCAGACAAGAGCACCTCTAGATCGGAAATAATCAAGTGATTAGGCATTAAAAGTGATCGGAGTTTGTTTTATTTTATTTAATGACTAATGTTTTGATAGGGATTTCAAAATAAAAGCAGTACAAGAGGACAATTATTAAACAATATAATGAAGACATCTAATGCTAAACATCAAACATAAACAATGTAATTTATGTAACATATTTGATTCTTTGATCACAGTTTTAAACATTTTCAAGTTGTTTTTACTTCGCTGGGTCGGGCTGGGTGTCATTACTTAGATTTTTTTAGTTTGTCACTAGGAAATTTGGGCATCCTAGATCAGTCCTCAATCGTTTGGGGATTTAGAGATTTTGGAATTTCGTTCAAGAATCGAGTATAGATGCGCTATGCCTTCTCTTGACGAAAACTTCGGTGATAATTCAGAATTGACTTTTCTATTTCTCAATCTGAATATCAAGAGGGTGTCTTCTTCAAGTCGAAACGCTATGCAGTCTTGAAGGGACAAACTTTTGACTTTTAAGACTTTATGTCTCTTGAGTCACTTTTAGACTTTGTATCATTTCAGACTTTGTGTTATTTTTGCACTGGACCTTTAGTTTGCACTTTTGGTTTTGGACTTTTGAGTTCAACTTTTAAGTCGAACTTTTGAACTTGACTTTTGAGTTTGACTATTGACTCTTAGCTTTTCGAACTTGGTTTCAAGTTTGATTTTGAAATTTTTATTCTTGAATTTGATTTGAACTTTGAATTTTGGCATTTTTAGTCAGGACATTTGAGTTTTGAATTTTCAACTTTAAGTTGGACTTTTAAGTTGGGACTTTTGAGTTTTGAGTTTTCACCCTTAAGTTGGACTTTTAACTTTAGACTTTTAAATTTTGGATTTAGAGTTTCAAATTGGACTTTTGAATTTCGGATTTCAAGTTGGCATTTTGAGTAACACTCTTGAGTTTTGACTTTTAAATTTGAACTTTTAAGTTTACGTTTTTGAGCTCACACTTGTGAATTTATATTTTGACTTTTGTTATGACATTTTTTGTTGCTTGAATTTTGTTTGTGGACCTTGATGCTTAACTGTACCTGTTGTCCAGAACATAAGATGTTTAGATGTACCTGCTGTCCAGAACACAAAATATTTAATAGATTTTAGTCCAATTTTCTTAAGGAATTTAATTTCTAATTTAACCAAGTGAATTTATTATTTACCACTATAGCCATTCTTTTAGACTTTAAATTTAAAATATTTTGTGCTCTTGTACTTTGGCATGGCATGATATATCAAAATATTCCTCATATTTTTCTTGATATTTTGATATTTTATGGGAATTTTTCTGATAATCTGACTATTTTTAATGTATTTTTGAAGTTCTGATTTGCTGCAAATTCTCTGATTGGTCCACGTCATCAGAAAGGTGGAGGTGTCAGCTCCTAGTTGGTCCTGACGTGTCTTGCTAACTTGGCGTGGCGCTGACTATTCCAGCTTGACTTGTGTAGCGGGTTATAATCATGTCAGTGACCCGCCTCAAGAGATTTGGCCACAGCAGATCGAGCAGTGCGCGGGTTTGAACTTTGAACCCGCCTTCTCCGACTGGGTTTAGGCACTTTTGCAGAAAAGCCCCTTAACTTCCTCCGACGAAATTATGGAGCTTCTGACCACCATTTCCGTCGGGATTGGATGCATTGGAATCATGACGATGAGAAGACTATTGCGGTGCTATTAGTTTGAGCCATGGAGCATTATACCGCCTTGTAAGACCTGAGAAGCTTCATGCGGTCGTTAATGGCATTTCACGCCCTCTGGTCACCTTATTCTGCCAGGGTGAGGTTTATGACATTCTTGGGCATGTTTAGAAGACGATTTTGAGATCAATTTGTCATTGGGAGGCCTTGAAGGAGATGGATTGGACTGAGGCAACTCGACCAGAAATTGGTCAGAACTTGGATTCTGTGATGGGGCCCACGCAACCGTTTCCTTGTGCCAGCAACAAGTTGGATAGATTTAGGAGGTCATATATGCCATTTTTATGTCTGTTTTTCAGCTTGAAACACCATGATTTGATGTGGGAAGCACTAGGGCAGAAGGTGCACGTTTGTTAAACTTTGGTTTTACATGTAAGTCATTTTGCAGCAAGAGGGTTTGATTTAATGCTCAATTTAGGTCAATTTAGACTTGTTTCATATGTTTTAGTCAACACAAATCATAAGACCCAGTCATTTGGCATTTGTCTCCATTTGTAATTTTCATTTTTATGCAAATTTGTCACTGTTTTGGTGCGATTTCAGTTTGAGTTGATCAACATGCAGGGAAGTCACTTGCACTGACCATTAGAGGTGTATTTACAACTGTTGACACAATTGATGCATTTGCTTCAAAACAGCTAGCCATGTACTCAATTTTTGGTTCTGTTGAAAGTCAATGAAGAAGACCCTTATTATTTTTATTCGGAAATGACCTTCAGAATGTTTATAATTTGGCCATAAAGCAACCCAAATGCTAACTTAAACTGTTATTGATGCTGGATGACTTGAACTCAAACTATTGATGTTTTGACATAAGCGATGCAACTTCACACACTTTTTTTTAACATGCTGATCATGAAAGAAGTATGACGTACTGATTATGAAGCAAAGAAACATGACAGTAAGACAAATTTTGAAATCTACTGACCTCACCACTACCATCTATTTTAAATGCAGACCTGTTATACTATTATTTTTTAGGAAAAATTGGATATAACCCCCTCAAATCTTCTTCAATTGGAAATAACCCCCTCTAATCTTCAAAATTGGATATAACCCCCTCAAATTATATTCATTAAGGATATAAACCCCTTAAACCAATTGTAATCATTTTTTTTAATTAAGAAAACTGATTTTTAAAATTTCTGACCAAATTACCCTTTAGCCTTCCTCATTATTTGCTCCCCTGCCTTCTTATCGTTTTAGAGGAGGTTTGATTATACATCAATCTGTCCTGGTTAAAAGGACTAAAGAAAGGTAGAAAACTATGTACATGAAACTTATTCCAACCGTACAAATGAGCTTAGACATTTTCATGTAAAAACATTATCCAATATCCTCTCTGCACTTTTTGTTTGTTTGCTAGTGCATGAAGTCCGTAGCCACAAATTCATTAATGGAAAAAAAAAAATCAAAGCTACATTCCTAAAAATGCAAAATGAAATAGATATTTAGCTAAGTCTAATATCCAATGTCCCCTCTGTATTTCTATTAAGAAATTGTTCCATGTCCAATGCCCCCCGCCCCCCCCCCCCCCCCCCCGTACTTCCAGCCATTGGCTTTCGCTCCCATCAACCAACCTCCTAGCTGGCTATATAGTTTCGATAGTGTTACACTGCCTGCCTTGCCTAATTGATTTGCCATTGGATGTATTTTTCTTGATTTTTGCTCTTCTTTCTATACCCAATATTACTTAATACTCAATAACAAACAAAATTGAAGAGATCTACAAACAAAGAGAGATATATGGTACTATAATGGAAAGAGATATATGGTACTATAATGGAAAAAGAACTTTTGTTATTGTTAAACAGCTATCGTGCCTTCTAGACTTCCAGTGGCCCAGAGCAAAAAAAATTTTGCTTTTCTGATAGGGGAAGACGAAAGGTCATATACTCATATGGGATGAGGACAATTTTGTCATAAATTTTAGAAATAAATTGTTAAAATTGAAAATATGATTAAAATAAGGTAAAGGGGCTTATATCCTTGTTGAGTATGATTTGAGGGGGTTATATCCAATTTTGAAAATTTGAGGGGGTTATTTCCAATTGAAGAAGATTTGAGGGGGTTATATCCAATTTTGCCTTTTTTTATATGCATGACATTAAAACCTGACTTAAGAAGCAACTCTTTTTGTCAAGAACTTATAATACTCACTGTTTTCTACATGAGACATGGACTTTTTATTCTGATAATATGAACTTTAACTTCAGACCTCCTATACAGAAATGCAGAACAGGACTATTTAAGAAAATTTTGGTATATTTCTTTTGTTTAAAACCTCACATAACCCAAACTCATATTTTGGACAGCATAATATGTCATTGAGTTGCTTTTTATTATTTTGTTTTGAACCATGCTAAGGCCGACGTTCTTGACAATCAGGCCATAGCATGCTTTAAGACTTTATTTGCAAGAACCACTAAGTATCACCATGAACCATGGCAACAAGGTGATACCAGGTCGGCGTTCTTGACAACCAAACCCTTAGTGGTACCACCATGCTGCCAGACTTGTAGCTCCTTTGCAGTCACGGCTTTCTTGTAGTTGAAGAACTCCTTTACCATGGAGTATAGAACAAACATCACACGAGAAATAACCGAATAATAAAGAAGGTAAGTGAAGTTGTTTATTGAGGTGCTTAGTCTGGATGCAGCAAAAAACAATTGCAAAGAAGTTTCAAACAAGCTAAGTAAGTTTGCTTTTTATTTGAAGTATAGGCACTTGAAGAGAGAAAAGGAAATTTTTATTCATCAACAAAAGAACAATACAATTGTTTTCTTTTCTACCTTTTTTCAAAATCCCTTTTTTTTACAAGTCTTTTCCTAAAACGATTTTGGCAGCACCTTAGTGTGTTTCTCCAAAGTGCCGCCTCTAATCTTCCATCTGAGGCTTCTTTTATAGGCATGAGTTAGGTTTTGCTTCTAAATTGACCTTGCCATGTGGCCTCTCCTCAGATTTTCGAAATCTGATCAAGGGCTGAGATGTTGTGATGGAGAACCGCCTTACTTTTCCAAGCTTTGCTTCACTTCTTTCTTTTACTGTTTGATTATACTTTCCAATGGGTATTTGACATTTGGCATTCAATGCTTTGTTTCAGCTGGGTCCAGTGGCATGCTCCCTTGACTCACTACTCTTTACTTGCGTTATGTAAGCAATTGGCTTTGGTATTGAGTGCTCACAGCTGCTGCCTGTTTGTTTGTGATTTCAGTAAATTCCTGTCTTGATCTAATAGCACTGGTGAAGGCTACCCATTTTTACTTGAAAGCAATCATGAGGTGTTGGCAGCTTCCTATTGGTTTATCTTGATACAACAAGTGGGGTCCAGTGCCATTTGGCAATTGAGTAAAAGGCAAGCATCCAATGGTTGGTTAGCATCTGAGGGCTGAGGTTCATGGAGGGAGTGCCTTCAATAATTGGTATGTTGCTGGTGTGGTATGATTTATACGCTGCTTCCTTCATCAACACATATGCCTTTTGATCATCATCTAATGGCTGCAGGATGCTCCTTGGGGATCAAGTTTTTCTACTGGCGTTCAAGTCACATGGAGAGGAGGGGGACCAGTGAGATAACCTTCCTTTTACTTTTCACTTTTCTCCTCTCAAGTTCAACCAAAAGAAACATTGTCTCCAGTGGATTTGGTGGCAATTAACATTTGTTCTCAGTCATTATATCATCTAAGTACCATGTTTAACATGCCTCATTAATCAATTGAATTTGTTGACCATTGTTATGCCAAGTTTGACCAACAGTTGACTGGTTATGGCACCAATTGGCGTTCTCATCACTTAGGCATAATTTGATTGCAATTGGGCACATAGAATACATTGTTACACATCCAGGAAGGTGTGTGAACCATGAATTTGATACTTCACTTATCCAATTTGCGCAATTTTGAGTTCTTCTTTCTCACTGGCTTGATCTTCTCTTTTGAAATTGGGAGCCATAGAGTTCACTATAGGGGTCGGGAGTGGTACCACCGTGTTCTCCTCATCATGATCTTTCCAGAGGTATCAAGAATTCCGACAATGGTGGAGGGAATCGTCGGATTGGGTTTTGTCAGAGGCGGAGAAGAGCTTCGTCTCCGATTCCTTTTTCTTTTCTTTCCGTTTAATTGTGGGCCCATGGACGAGACCCAATGGCAGCTTGCCATTTGTGAGGAAGTGAATTGCCGACAGGTGGGGTTGAGTGCGAGAGAATGGGAGAGGAGCCAGTCATGGCTCGCCAGCTGTGCGCGAAGAGGTGAAGTTGGACAAATCGGATTGGAGAAGGAAGCTTCTTGGCCATCTTCTCCATTTTCGTTCATAATGGACCCATCCATTTCAGAGAATTTCCATGATTTTGCATTAAATTTTTTGGATGCCCTCTCTTTATTATTTGATCATGTAAATTTTCATGGATTCTCATAAAAATATGAGTAACATAATAGTCATGGATTTTCTATTTTTTGGATTTTTAAACTAATTAAATGAATTTTCTAAAGCTTATAGAACAATTTATATAATTAATTTATTTATGCATCCTTGTTGCATCTTTCTAGCTTCTTGTTTTGTCCAATGATCCATGATGTTTATGTCACATTTTCTCCTATTAATATTGGATATTAAATACTAAATTAATGCAGTCATATGGCGAACTGTATTAATATTAATATTAATATCGATATTATGGCTTTAGTCTTTTGTTTAAAAAAATTGACCCCCTCCCTCTGAGAGTCGGGACCCGTCATGCATTCATGGGCCCCACTTCAATCGCTTGTGAACCGTTGAATTTTTCTTATGTGGCAAAAATTAGAGGTAAACATACATGTTCAGTTTTCTTTTTCTAACATGTGAGAGGATACCTAAAAATTTACAGAAGGAAAGAAAGAAAAATCATTTAAGTTGAATATATTAAACACAATGAATAAAAAGCATGGGTTTAAATAAAAGGCCGCATTAATTTACCTGTTGCGAAAGAAAACTGGAAACATTAGTCAGTACAGACTCTGAAAATTAACTTCGGTGAGTAAATTAGAAAGGAGAAAACGGGCAAAGATGAGTACAAACAACTACGAGAAATTGCATACAGAAATTCACAACCATTCTCTTTAGTCCTGAACTGGAATAAAAATATTAATTCATTTAAATTTCCATTTATGCAGAAAAAACAAAGGCACAAACCAAACAAGGATCTAACTTTTAATATCATGAAACAATTTTTCTTTATTAACATAATGACACTGATACTTGTTTTGTACAACTTAAAATAGTATTTTTTTTTGACAATGAAACGCTGCACATTTTCATCAGGTATGAGTTCTCACTTCTCAGGGTTTAAAATCTTTAGATAAGAGCATATATACTTTGGAAATAATTAATTTTCCAATATACATCAGCAATTCAGCACACTGTGAACCATAAATACATAAAATAATAGGTAGAAGGACACCACAATCAACAAGAGTCAAAAAAATATGGCAACTAAAAACATAAATACAAATTTAACTTCTGAATGTTATTTTTTTTCTTCTAAATGATTTCTTCTATCTCCAATCTCAGAGATAATCTGCTTCACTTCATCCGGATTCCTACAATTGCTCAATGCGTTTAGAAGTATATCAAAGATTACTTCATTTGGCTTAAGGCCATGATGCATCATCTTATCGACCATGCACAGAGCCTCATTGATTCTGCCATTTTTACAGTAGCCGTTAATTAAGATACTATAACTGTGTTGGTCTGGCTCAATGCCTTTTGAAGCCATCCTTTCTAACAATTCTGTTGCTTTATCAAGATGAGATTCTAGGGCATATCCTTGCAGCACAGTAGTGTAAGTGATTACATTAGGTTCTACCCCTATATCCTCCATTATACCGACCAGCTTCTCTGCTTCACAGGTCTGTCGGTGCCTGCACAGGGAGTCCATTAATGCATTGAAAGTCACTACATCAGGTGAAATGCCCTGATTTACCATCTCACGGAAAACCCGAATTGCACATTTCCACTCACCTATCCCAGAAAGACCATGAATTAGACAAGTGTATGTGCGAACATTCGGTGCCACCCCTCTTTTTATCATCTCCTGAAGCACCTCTGATGCACGCAAGAAGTCCTCCTCTTTGCAGCAGCCTTTTATCAAGGCATTGTAGGTATAGACATCTGGAACTAATCGTTTTGCAATCATTTCTTCAAACATCTTCAAAGCACAATTCATATTACCTTGGGAACACAGACTATGAGTGAGAATGTTGTAGGTAACCACATTAGGACCAAGTCCCTCTGCAACCATTTTATCAAACATTCTGAAAGCACTATTTGTGTCACCGTGACTGCAGAGTCCATCAATAAGACTGTTGTAGGTATACAAATCAGCAACAATTCCATGGACAGACATTTCTTCAAACACCTGTTGTGCTGCAATAACATCCCCATTCTTGCAAAGACCATTAATGAGACTGTTGTAGGTATACACATTAGCGACAACCCCAAAAGAAGGCATTTGTTCAAACACCTTTCGTGCCGCAACAACATCCCCGTTTTTACAAAGACCATCAATTAGTATGCTACAACAGTTAACGTTAGGCATCACCCCTTTAGCAACCATTTCCTCAAACATCTCCGTAGCCACTGCAATCTCACCCTCTCTACAAAATCCATGGATGAGAGTGCCGAAGGTTACAGCATTAGGCTTGAAGCAACTCCCTTCTTTTGACATCAGACGAAACAGCTCAAGCCCCATCCGAATATTGCCCTTTCTGCAATAACCATCCATAAGTGTATTGTAAATGATCAAATTAGGAGCACATCCCAATAGTGGCATTTTAGCAAGCACCTTAGCTGCATCCCGCATCCGCTTCCGCGTACAAAGCTCCCTAATAAGGGAACCAAACATGATGGTATCGACACCGCATCCTTCTCTCAGTGACTGGCCAAGCACACAGAAACCAAGATCCACTCGACCCATTAGACAGCAGCAATCGAGGACAAGGCCGAAGGTATGGATGGTGAGAGAAAGAGAGAGACCTGTGTCTCTGGTTCAGGTTGTGGTTCTCTTCAAGCTTGGTTTTGGCTGGGATGCTTGGTTTTGGCAATGGATTTGAGAAGGTGGTTGATGGCGAGCATGGACGGCGGGTGATGAGTGTTGGGAGAGAGGAGGCGATGAAAGAGAGATGAGATGAGATGAAGGTTCCCAGCAAGGCATCTCTTCTTCACTAGCTTCTCCAGATGGCGAGTCTTAGTTATCTCAAAACAAACCAAGGAGATGAGATGCAGTGGAGTGAGAGAAGAAAGAAAGAGAGGAAAAAACGAAGGAGCTGGAAGCCTGGAACTGAAAGTGTAAGAACTCTCAAGTCCATTAAGCTCGGCCCATTTGATCTTGGCCCATGTGAACCATAGGCCTATTATCAAGGACAGGAAAATATATATCTTTATTGCAAGAAAAAAACAATGAAGGCAATTTAGAACAAGTATCAAGGACAGGAAAATATATATCTTTATTGCAAGAAAAAAACAATGAAGGCAATTTAGAACAAGTATCAAGGACAGGAAAATATTTATCTTTATCTTGTTTTTTCATTTTTTTTCCCTACAATTAAGAACAAATAAGTCTAAGGACTTAGTTACTGATACGTTTTTAGAATCTGAGGATGTCTTGGTACAAATGCCTTAGTTGTTTGTAATCCTCAAGTCAAGTAATTATTGTTCAGATTTCTGAATTTTTATTTTGAATTGTGCTTTGTTTATGTTGTTAGTCTTACAAGCTTGTTCGTCGAAAACGCCTAATAATTGACCAGAACATCACACAACTTATATAAAAGCTATCAGGTCTGCTAAGCACTTCATATACATTGAGAATCAATATTTTATTGGCTCCTCCTATCGCTGGCCATCTAAACATAAAAGGTAAACATGATATTCTGACATTTGCATGAGCTCAGGTCTGTCTCATGTGAACTCGAAGTCACATATTTATTTCATCCTTCAAGCTTCTCTGCTCTAGTTGGTTTTGTGCTGATCTCAAGTGTGGCAACTGAACTCTGTCAAAATCTTTTCATTGGAATTCTGTGTAGTGAGATGTTATTTTGTTTGACATGTATATTTGAAACGTGTGTATGCTTTACTGTAAAAAATTCTTTGTTATTGAAATTATGTATAGTAAGGTGCTCATATGTTTTGCCTGTATAATGAGATGCTCATCTGAATGGACATAATGAAAGAGTTAAGTGAGATGCTCATCTAAATGGACATAATAAAAGAGTTTACTTTAACTGAGTTTGTACTTATATTTTGTTTCTCCTTTCACCAGTAATGAAAACTGTCTTTTTTAATTAGGAAATGACTGTTAATGATTATTTTGTTTTATTTTTATTTTATACTATTTCATTGCAATGTTTTTCTTTATAATGCACATATAAGTCCAAGTTCATGAGTAAAAAAGCATCGATATTCAAAAATTGTCAATTATAATAAGCTCGTGCACTCTACCAGAAAGTGAATATCAATGTACAACAACTCATGTTCTGTTAACTAATATCGTAAATAGCAAATAATAACGGTGCAGCCTATGTTATCTATCCTTTAGTCTTCTTCTACAATAGCAGATCATACTAAATTAAAAAAAAAGTGTTCTCCACACATTATTACAACCATACATCCAGGTTACACACAAAAAACAACAAATTAGAAATTCCCAACAAACACCAAGTAATAGAAAACGAGAAGAGGGTATATCATATGTCCACTCTAGGCCCACCAATTGCAACAGAATCTCTTATGTGTGCGTCAACTGCAGCATTGCGCCATTGTTCCAAACATGAAGTAATAGAAAAAGAGATAAATATACTGCAACATTGTTCCAAACATGAAGTAAGCATTACGCCTCAATTTTTGAGAACTGCTTCTTTCAATTTCCATTGCTTGATATTTTTGCCATGTCAGAAACAAGCTTTCTTACTCTCTACCTTATCTATTGCTCCTAAAGTTGCTTCCTTTGTCTTCTCTCTATCACCTCTGATTAGAAGCAAATTGTCAAATTAGACAATAAATGGCTGAATGCAAATTGTCAAATTGTATTTAATAGAGATAAAAAAGAAAAGAAAAAATAAACGAAAGACTTGTTTGCAAAAGTTAACAATTAATGGTTCCACCACAAAACCAGTACCAAGCCTACGTCAATTGTTTGATAAATACACCAAATTAAGCATACCATAGTGTTCCTCTATTCTCCATGAGTCTAACTGACCAAAACTTGTGTGTCGCATCAGCCTAGATCGCCGAAATTTCACCAAAATAGTTTGTCAGGCTCCTCTGAAAGAAGATGGTTTTGTCGACAATTTAAAACGACGCAACAGAAATGGAAACGGCCATGATATTCCTCTCTCCACCACGATGACAATATGCTCTTTCTTGAAAGTTGCGATGGTCTGGTCTGAAGCGCTAACGGGTTTGAACCTGCTAAGAAAAAATGAGACTCGTCTCCTTCACTCCAGCTTCACTGAAGGAAGGGCATAAGCATACTGAGCCACAAATCAACACTGAGGGAAGGGCTCCATCAGAAGTAGGTAGTCTCCTTCCTTGATTTCTCTAGAAGGTGGATCTAGCACAGTATGTACACGAGTGTGAGCGTGCGAGGAGACGAGCGGAGAATTATAAAATAGTTTATTTTTTTTAAGAGGAAATGCAAATTTGGGCAGTCGGCCAGGATCGATTTCAACGTATTATCTCCTTCATCTGTGTGCGTCATTGGATCGTCATCCAACTATTCAGACAAGAGGTTGGCAGTTTAGAGGATGACAAAGGATACGATTCTGGGCGATTGGGCATATTTTGTCTTAAGATTTCAGACTTCGGCTTTTGTTTTATTTAACTTTTAAACTATTTGAGTTTAGAACTCAATTAAGGTCCTGACTGAAATTAGTTCTTTTCGTAGGATTTCATTTGATATGAATTTTCATGTTATTAGATCCAACCACATTCTAAGAAATCAATTCTTATTAAATGAAACCCATGTGCAAATCATTTTAAACAAAATCTAAGGTAAATACCGCCATCTGCAATTTTACCATCCATGCCATCGCTAAACAGAAAGTGAACACTTAAGGTGAACATATATAGTGATTAAAGTGAACACATACAAACAGATAAGTTCAATAAAACTAAGTTGAATGTGCATATAAAACTCTGAACAAGAGATGACAACACTTATTTGTTTGTAAGTGTTCATTTTAATAGTCTCTATGTTTATCTTGTCTCTAATTTTTTTATTTTTGGAGAGCTTGGTAGTGGCTACCAAGTAAAAGAAAAAGTAGAGAAAAGAGAAACAGTAAAAACACAAGAAGCGTCTAGCGTCTATATAGACACTTTTTGCGAAGCACTGCTAATTTTAGCTGATTCTTTGTGTTTTTACTGTTTCTCTTTTCTCTACTTTTTGTTTTACTTGGTAGCTGACGTAGTCAATATTTATTGTTATTTGGACCGTACTTGGCACTCAAAATAGACTCAAACCAACAAATTATTTAATAAATTGCTATGTTTTTCCAGGATTTGGCTCTGCCGTCGTTTCTTCTCTTCTATGTATAGGTTTTTGATGATTTCTGATGATTTTGGAGCATACAGATGGATTCCCGACGTAGCACGCACGCTAGAATACTCATTCCTAGCATTGGAGGCTCTTTTCTCTCTTCTGGTCGACCCAAACAATCATCTGTTCGATCCGACCCAGACTTATGGCAGCCAGGCATTATTTCCCCTCTGTAGTCGACCCGACCACATGCCTGTTCGATCCGACTAGACATCACAACAGCAGACTTGTGCAACTGTCTTCTCTCTCTGCTGTTCGGTTCGACTACTCATCCGTTCGATCCAACCAGACTGCCGCCATATCACATATAGCAGTATTTTTTACATGGAAACTGATTGTTATGGTAATTTCTTATGTCCTAGTGCCCTAGCCTTCCATCCTTGCGACCTGGGACATCCATATATACCCCTCTAGGCCTAAAGGAAAGGGATTCGACTTTACATCATTTTCCACCTTTCCAAAAGGCAATTTGCTCTCTTCTCTTTGGAAAATCATCAACCTTGTGACGACGGCAGCGAAGTTTCACGTGAGATCACCATCTAGCATCACCAATCGCCTTGAAGATCGTAATTAAAAGCATAAGGAGTATTTGGTTTTATTTCTTTATGTTTTTATCTTGTGATTTGATAGGCTTGTATCTTTATTGTTATCTATCTCTTGTTGTTTGTTTTGCCACTATGTTAGGCTAGTTCTCTTTATGGTCTTAGGATTAGGAGGGTAACTCTATGTTTGGATGATGTTTGTTTGATATGCTATGAATTGCTATGTTTTGAGACCTTGTTTATTGTGAATTAAGTAGTTGCTTGAGTTAATCACTTGTTGAATTCTCTAATTACCTTCTAGTTGAACAGCTGCATCTAGCAAGTCTAAGTTAGGAATAACAAGGCAAGATTGATTTGAGTGTTTGGAGTAAATCATAGAACCGAAAGGGGAGATTAGTTTGCATCAAAAGTGTGACTTTTAGATTAGTTCAAAAGACCTCTAAATATCCTAAGAACTCTAATAAACTGGTTTAACGGATTGAATTCTATACCAAAAGTTGTGAACCAATCAAGTTAAATAGGTTAGATTGTGAACAAACCAGGATCTGTCCCAACATGCGAAAGCTGAGGCTTAGGTTAGCTAGGTTTGTCCAATAAACCCTGACTCAAAACACTACTGAACATAGCAAATCAATCCAACACACTTTCGTTCTCTGGTCGAACCGAACAGACTCCTGTTCGAACCGACCAGAGAGTCGACCGTAGTTAAATTAAGAAACCAAAACGCGAAAGTGTTTTAGTTTTTTATTTAATAGCCAAATATAGATGAAATCTGACTCCTAAGATACCTTAATTTCTGTTTAAAACCCAAAAGACTTTACTTTTAGAATTTTACTTTAATTTAGTTTGATTATCTTATTCAAAATCCAAAAATAAACCAAAAACATTTACATTAGAAACACCGTTTAATTTTATATTATTCAAAACTTCATAAAATATTTCTGTCAAGATTTTAAGAAAAGATAAGTCCGGTATTCATAGATCCGTCTCTTGGGTTCGACCCTAAAGATATATTCTGAACGATTAGTGAAGTTAGCTATAGGTTACAAATTCATTTGATATCCTAGGTAAAAAGACCTTTATCAGTAGCCACTACCAAGCTCTCTAAAAATTAAAAAAAAAATAAATAGACGAATCTTGTTATAGAAACAAACACAAATAAATAAATAAATTGTTACTTCTAATCGAATTAAAATACCCAAATAGCCAAAAAAAAATTAAAAGGAAAATGCACAATGCAAGCCAAAAAAAAAAGTGATCCAACCCAAATCTTTCACCATGTAATCCAAAGAAATTCTATAAAATGTACTCAGTCTTCCGACTACTTGCATCCAATTAAAAATTAGCCACAATACAAAACCTAATAATAAAAAATAATTTAAATAAATAATAAGAAAACTCTAAAAATAAATGTTCAACAATGTATCAAATATAAAATTATCACAATACAAAACTTAATAGCTAATTTTAATAAACAATATAGAAAATTTGAGAATAAATGGTCTAGTTTTTCATTACAATTATTGTAGTTATGCGCTCACAAGCTGCATACCTAAAGTAAAAACCAAATACCAATGACATACCCACCTAGATGTTTGTCCATACCATACTTAACATCTATGGTGCTACACAGATAAATAGAAAATCTTCTAATTACTTTGACTAAACACTCTTATATTTCTCATCAGATTTGACACCATTAACATGCATCAGGAGATTGTACGCTTTGCTGATATCATCTGCTATGGCCAGACCATCCTCTGAGGAGCCGAAGAGACCTCTGCGGTTCAGACCAGCGCAATAAAGCCCAGTTTGTCCTTTCCAGTTGTCTGGGTAGTTGTTTTTCGCCATGCCATCCTTTCCGATCAAACCCTCGTCGGTCTGAAATAAAGGACCCACCATTTAATAATTCTTTAAAAGCTCTTCATTTTATTTTTAAACCAGAAATTATAAGTGTCATCTCTAATTATGCCATCCCTGCCATCGCTAAATACAAAGTGAACACTTACAACAGACAAGATAAATATATAGACACTTAAAATTAACACTTACAAATAAATAAGTATTGTCATCTCTTGTTCAGAGTTTTATATGCACATTCAACTTATTTTTATTGAACTTATCTGTTTGTATGTGTTCACTTTAATCATTATATATGTTCACCTTATATGTTTTAAGTGTTCACTTTCTGTTTAGCGATGGCAGGGATGGTAAAATTGCAGATGGCTATAATCAATTTCCTTTTTAAACAAAAAAACTAAGAAACTTCTCAAATTCGATGTGTTGATACCTCAAGCCATTGCCGAATTGTGTTTCGGTAACCTGTAGCAAATATAATTGCATCATAGTGATGTGTCTTTCCATTGGAAAATGTCACCATGCTTCCTTCTATGCTAGTCAGAGATGGTAATACCTGTGCAGAAGTCAATCCTATCTTCATTAGAAAATTCCTTCATATGTGCAAGCCAAAATTTTTAGTGCGTACATCTTATCAAAATAATACAAGAAAATAATGCATTCAATCAATGTTGACAACACTCAGATTTATCTTTGTGAACAAATCTCTCAGATCTGAAATACTTAAGTTTGAACTTTGAAGACAATGAAATTTTATTTAATAATACAAAGAAAGCTTCACCTGAATTTCTCCGGTCTTGATCCGGTCATAAGTGCCGACATCTATGACTTGATAAACAGGGGTGTAACATTTCATGTACATTGGACCAATATTAGGCCGTCTTAGACCATACTTGGCAGTATTTCCAAACCTGAGATAACAGAGGAAGAGAATAATATTGTCGACTATCGATATCGGCAGATATTTCATCAGGCGCATGGCAAATAACCAGATCTCTTTAGTCACAATATGAATCTGTAACATGAATTTTTTTAAAAAAAAATTCGTGTCAGAGCATTAAATTTGAAAATAAAATGTTAAGATCTTCCCTCTGCCTTGATCTATTTGATACTAGCATGCATTTATCACATTACCAACATAATATGCAATGATAGATTATTGAAATCAAAGTTATATAGCCAAACAACTATTGGCTCAACAGGACATATACTAAGAAGAGAACATGGGTATTTTAGTCATAACAATTAAATTTAGATTATTTTTATTTTAAATATTGTAAAAAATAGTGTAAAGGATTTGTATCCCATCAAAATCGAATTAGAAGGATTCATATCCGATTTATCTGAATAGGTAAGATTACATTGGTTTATAATAACCGATTTTTTCTTTTTATTTAGGGGTGTTTGTTTTATGCGTAACAATTTATGCAACATTTAAGCAACCAAACATCCGTTACATAAGATTGGATAAGGATGCATAACTTATTATATTTAAGGAGATTGCATAACTTATGCACCAGATTCTTCTCATCTCATTTGACATTTCTACCCTTCAATTAATTCTCATCGGCTCTCAATGTACAACACTAATGTAGTTCATAATAATTATTTTTAAAAAAATAATAAAATAAAAAATTATTATTTTTATTATCATGAAGGAATAGATTTATTTTATTATAATAAGATTATTGTAACAAAAACTATAATAATAGAACCACTAATTATTTTATTATAAACAAACGAACCTTGATTGAGTATCAAATAATAATTTTATTATAAACAAATTGACCTCGTTAATTGTTACTATTTGTTTATAATAAAACCACGTATTACAACGAATCAATTATAGTTCACACAAGCTTTTAAATTTTGGTTTTTTCGGTATTACGTTCCATATCCCCATGTTATTTCGATGTTATAACGACGATATAACGGTGTAGTGTTTTTTTTTCAAAGTTTGACACGCATCAATTCTATAACTATCAATTTATATGTTTATACATCTCCAATACTCCATACAAAATAACGTACGGCCATACCAAATTTAATATACTGCAGTGTACCAATATTGAGTAGCGGTAGCAGCTTGTACCAATTTAATAATAGTTCAATATGGAATACACAATTTAACAATAGTAGCAATAACAGCTTGTTATTTCGCCGAAATAACTGAAATAACGCGTTATATCGCCGAAATAACTGAAATAACACGTTACGTCATTTTCTCAGATAAGACTGTAACGTTCATGCGGTTTGACACAAAATACCGCTATTTCTGTTATTTCGCCGAAATTTAGAAGCTTGAGTTAACATGATTCGTTTATTTTTCTATCTCTTGATTGAGTATCAAATAAACTCCAAAATTTACAAAACTTATATAAAAATGCATCGCTCATTAAACTAAATAAAATCAACAGTTTGAATTTAACATTTGAATTTTTAAATTTGAAAAGATAACTTAATAGCAAAATGTTGGCATTTGGGGTAATGTTCTTGATTTTTTTAAACAGAAAAAAAATCCAAAATTTTATTTTAATACAAAACCTTTGACCTTCGAAATTTGAGAAACAAACTTGTCAGTGCGCAGGTGGCCTGCGTGGGCTCTGACGGCGCCACTGCCACTAGCGCAGACAGTACTTCTTAAAATCATGTTTAAGAAAATATATTCGTCTCTATGCCCGGACTTGCCCGCACCACTGGTAGTGACGCTGTCAGAGCTCACGTAGGCCACCTACACGCTGACATGTTTGCTCCTCTAAATATCTCTATCGTAAATTTTTTTATTAAAATAAAATTTTGGATTTTTTCTGTTGAAAAACATCACGGTCAAAATATTAATAGCGGAATCTTTCTCATTGTACTTACCGTGCTGCGCACGACAATGGAACACCTTGCCCCGGCTTCAAATAGATCATAGGCAATATCCATACCCGAATTACCTGATCCGACAACGAGCACATCCTTCCCTTTAAATGCAGAAGCAGTTCGGTACTCGCTTGAGTGGATCACCACCCCTTTAAAACTATCCAACCCGTTAACATCCGGCACAACCTTCTCATCGTTCTCCCCTGCTGCCACAACTAGAAATCTCCCAACATACTCCTCCAAAACATCACCATTCCTGGCCTTTACAATCCAGCGGCCCGACTTTTGGTCATACCGGGCTGACTCTACCCGGCGCCCAAACCGAATCCTCAAACGAAACCGCTCTGCATAAGAGTCGAGGTAGGAAATGAATTCAGATTTGGGGATGTAAGTTGGGGTGGTATCTGAGTGTGGCATGTGTGGTAAAGAACAGTATTGCTTGGCCAAGTGCAAGCAGACACGGTCATACGACCTCTTGCGCCACAGCGAGCCGATACAATCATCGCGTTCGAGTATCAGGCTCGGCACGGCCTGTTCGGCCAGGCACGCTGCTACCGCCAGGCCTGATGACGAAGGTACCTCACTACCTTCACCCGAACATATCTCACTACCCTCGCCCGAAGGTGCTTCACCCGAACATATCTCACTACCCTCGCCCGAAAGTGCTTCACCCGAACATATCTCACTACCCTCCCCCGAAGATATTTCACCCGAATGTGTTTCACCCGAGTTTGACTCAGATTCCGACGTAGATTTACTTTAGGACATTATTATATTTGTAATTTTCATATTTTCTTTCTATTTCCGCAAATTTCCATTTTAGGTTACTATTTCTGAAATGTATTAGATTGGGTCCCAAGGCGCCGCCTCCCTATATAAAGGGGTGCTTGTCATTGTAAACAGTTTAGTTGATTAATTAATGAAATTTCCCTTTGGGCTCTTTGAGTTCCTCTTTGCTATTTAGCATTTCTTTGTGTTTTCTAATTCCACTAAACCATTTATCGCCGGCCTCCACTGGCGGACCGGTGATTTGGGACGAGCGACGTCGTCAAGTGGTATCAGAGCACAGGTTCCGACAATCCACCTTCGCGCTTGCGTGAAGCTGTATCCCCAACATCCGCCGCCGTCGCCGATCGCTGCGATCTAATCACTCCAACCACCCTCACTTTCCATCTTTTCGCCGGAATCCATGGCCGATCCTAACATCATCGCACTTCTTGAACGAATGCAGAAGAGTCAAGAAATCCTACTTCAGCGTATGGATGATAACGCCGTGCGCCATACAGAACTGATTACAACACTCATGGGACGATTAAACCCTAATGAAGAAAGAGGTGGGGGCCGCAACCCCAATCCCAACCCCAACAATCCTGAAAACCGAGACCGAAACAACACCCGAGATCGTAACTGGGAAGGAGGTCTCCGAATTGAGATTCCTGACTTTACTGGGAGTCTCAAACCCGAGGAGTTCCTGGACTGGACACATACTGTAGAAGAGGTCTTTGAGTTGAAAGAAGTTCCTCCTGAGAAGCGTGTGCCCTTGGTTACCATCCGATTTCGAGACCGAGCAGCCGCTTGGTGGCAGAATTTTAAGTATCGTCGCTATCTCGACAACCTTCCGCCTCTCAATGACTGGGACGAACTCAAACGCGAGATGAACCGAGAATTCCTACCTCTCAACTATCGACAGACACTGTTCAGGCAGTTTCAGTCACTCAGGCAGGGACCGAGGAGTGTTGATGAATATACCCTCGAATTTTATCAGCTGGAAGCTCGTAACCAGCTGAATGAGACCGAAGATCAACGAGTTGCTCGATTCCTGCATGGACTTCGCGGCTCGATTCAAGATGTGCTTGCTGTGCAGACCTTCAACAACGTCTTCGAGGCCCAATCCAAGGCGAAGGCAGTAGAGCAACAACAAGCTCGAAGTCGTAGCTTGCCTCCGAGACATGTACCAACCGCGGGTCGAACTCAATCCGAGGCAACAAGAACTGTCATTCCGTCAGAAAATCCGAACACTTATCCGTCCCGCAACACACCTCCCTTGCCAAATCCGAACAACCCCTCAGACAATCGTAAAGCGAACATTCGTTGTCATAGGTGTCACTCTCTTGGACACTATGCCAATGAGTGTCCTAAATCCCGAGTTCAGTACGCTGTTGATCAAGATGATTATTTCGAGGATGAAGAGGGATATGTTGCAGCTGATGAAGAGGTCTACGAGGCTAGTCCCGAGGATGTCGGAGGAGAGAGCCTAGTTGCCAGACGGTTATGTCTTGCACCACCCACCAAGGAGAATTGGAAAAGGCACGATATTTTCAAAACTCAGTGCTCTATCCAAGGAAAGAAGTGCAACATAATCATTGACTCTGGAAGTTGGGAGAACATAATCTCCGAAGAAGCTGTGAAGAAGTTGAACCTCGCGACTACACCACACCCTCACCCCTATAAGCTCGGATGGGTCAACAAGGACGCCGAGATTATGGTTAACAGACGATGTCAAGTCGAGTTTTCAATCGGCCCGAACTACTCCACCACTGTTCGAGCAGATGTCGTTCCGATGGATGCATCGCACCTCATACTTGGGCGACCATGGCAATTTGACAATCATGCTGTGTATGATGGTCGCAAGCATCTCTACTCAGTCCAGTTAGGAGACAAGAAGGTACACATTTTACCTCTGCAAAAAGATTTCTCTAACACAGGAAAAATGATATTTTGTGTGCCCACAGATGAGTTTGAGACCGAACTTGAAACTGAGAGAATGTGTTGGATCGTGGCCTCGACCTCATTCACAGAACACGAGCCTAGCGAACTGCCACGAGGACTGGTTGAGCCAATCCTAGCCACATACAGAGATGTTCTGGGAGAGCTTCCTGATGGACTCCCACCTCTCCGGGACATACAACACCAAATCGACTTGGTGCCAGGGTCGAGTCTTCCTAACAGAGCTCATTATCGAATGTCCCCAGATCAACACGAAGAGCTACGTCGACAAGTGCAAGAATTGCTTGACAAGGGTTTTGTGCGAGAGAGCATAAGCCCGTGTGCTGTTCCAGCGCTACTCGTTCCGAAGAAAGATGGCACGTTCCGAATGTGCGTGGATAGTCGAGCCATCAACCGAATCACAATCAAGTACCGATTTCCCATCCCAAGACTCGAGGACATGCTCGATCAACTGAGCGGAGCTACAGTCTTCTCAAAGGTCGATTTGAAGAGCGGGTACCACCAAATCCGTATCAAACCTGGAGACGAATGGAAGACAGCCTTCAAGACTAAGGACGGACTATTCGAGTGGGTTGTCATGCCCTTTGGCTTGTCAAATGCTCCAAGCACTTTCATGAGAGTGATGAATCAAGTACTCCGCCCCTTTCTCAATAAATTCGTGGTGGTATACTTCGATGATATCCTTATCTACAGCCGGAACAAGACCGAGCACTTGCACCACCTACGCGAAGTGCTTGAGACACTTCGAGCGAACCAACTATTCGCCAATCCAGCGAAGTGTTCGTGGATGGTTCCGAACCTCACCTTCTTAGGTTTTATCATCTCGGGCAAAGGAATGAGTCCAGATGATAGCAAGGTAGAAGCCATCCGCAACTGGCCAAGCCCAACTACCATAGGGGAGGTTCGCTCATTTCTTGGTTTCGCTGGTTTCTACCGGAGGTTCATTAAAGGTTTCAGCTCAATCACCTCACCAATCACTGACTTACTCAAAGCGAAAGACTTCGCTTGGAACGAAAAGGCTCAGAAAGCATTTGAACAGCTCAAAAGTGTGCTCACTAACGCTCCTGTGCTATCTTTGCCGAACTTTGATAAAGTGTTCGAAGTTGAGTGTGATGCCTCCTTCACTGGCATTGGAGCTGTCTTATCTCAGGAGAAGAGGCCAATTGCTTACTTCAGTGAGAAGATTGGTGGGCCGCGAGTGAATTACTCGGTCTACGATGTTGAGCTCTATGTCATTGTTCGGGCCCTCCAACACTGGCGACATTACCTCCTCCCCAAGGAATTTCTCCTCTACACTGACCATCAAGCCCTGAAGTTCTTACAAGATCAAAACAAACTGAGCTCTCGTCATGCCAAGTGGTTCATCATGTTACAAGAATACACCTTCACCATCGTGCATAAATCTGGTGTGAGCAACAAGGCGGCTGATGCCTTAAGTCGCTGTGTCAATTTGATGTCGGCAATGAAGAATGTGGTTCTCGGGTTCGAAGAGCTACCTCGCGAGATTAGAGAAGATGCTGAGTTCGGACCCATAGTTGAAGCAGTGGAAATGAAGACCCGACATGATTATCTTATTCACAATGGGTACCTCTTCTTTGGAAACTCGCTGTGTATTCCGAACACCTCACTCCGATTTTTCATAGTTCAAGAGTTGCACAAGCAAGGACATTTTGGAGCTGAGAAAACATTTCGCTTGATTCGAGAGAGGTTCTTCTGGCCGAACATGTCAAAAGACATCAAACTATTTGTGAAGCGCTGCCAAGTGTGCCAAGCTGCTAAGGGAACCGACACCAACCAAGGCCTATACACACCTCTGCCTATTCCAACAGCACCTTGGAAAGACATATCGATGGATTTTGTTGTGGGTTTACCAACAACTAAAAAGAAAAATGACAGCATCTTTGTGGTTGTAGATCGGTTCAGCAAGATGGCCATCTTCGCGGCTTGCAAAACAACAATTGATGCGCGAAAAGTTGCCGAACTGTTCTTTGTCGAGGTCCTACGCCATCATGGACTACCGAGCTCCATAGTTTCTGACCGAGATGTGAAGTTCATGAGTATATTTTGGAAGGAAGTATGGTCTCGTCTTGGAACCGAGCTGAAGTTTAGCACCACATGCCATCCACAGACAGACGGTCAGACTGAGGCGGTGAACAGGAGTCTCGCGAACATGTTGCGAGCTCAAGTGACCTCATTTGGAACCTGGGATACTCTCCTGCCAAAAATTGAGTTCGAGTACAATTGCTCTGTCAATCGCTCGTCGCAATTTGCTCCTTTCTACGTGCTCTACGGATACATTCCCCGAGGTCCTCTCGACCTGTTACCAGTGGACGTTCCAAGCAAAGGTCCGAGCGATGCAACTTCTCGTGTCCGAGATCTACAAGAGATTCATGCTCAAGTTCACCAGAATTTAAAGGCAGCTTATGAAAAGTATAAAACCTACGAAGATAAAAGGCGCCGACAAGCACAATTCGAGGTGGGAGAGCTTGTGTGGGTCTATCTGAGCAAAGATCGCTATCCGCGAGGTGAATACAATAAACTTACACGACGCAAGTTCGGACCTTATCCAATCCTGGAAAAGTTCGGGGAGAATGCCTACAAAATCATGTTGCCCGAGGATATGCACATCTCGGACGTATTTAATGTTCGTCATCTTCACAAGTACTATGGTGAAAATACAAGCTTGAGGTCAAGCTTTTCTCAACCCGGGGAGCATGACGAAGGTACCTCACTACCTTCACCCGAACATATCTCACTACCCTCGCCCGAAGGTGCTTCACCCGAACATATCTCACTACCCTCGCCCGAAGGTGCTTCACCCGAACATATCTCACTACCCTCGCCCGAAAGTGCTTCACCCGAACATATCTCACTACCCTCCCCCGAAGATATTTCACCCGAATGTGTTTCACCCGAGTTTGACTCAGATTCCGACGTAGATTTACTTTAGGACATTATTATATTTGTAATTTTCATATTTTCTTTCTATTTCCGCAAATTTCCATTTTAGGTTACTATTTCTGAAATGTATTAGATTGGGTCCCAAGGCGCCGCCTCCCTATATAAAGGGGTGCTTGTCATTGTAAACAGTTTAGTTGATTAATTAATGAAATTTCCCTTTGGGCTCTTTGAGTTCCTCTTTGCTATTTAGCATTTCTTTGTGTTTTCTAATTCCACTAAACCATTTATCGCCGGCCTCCACTGGCGGACCGGTGATTTGGGACGAGCGACGTCGTCACCTGACGGGCCCGCCCCGACTATTAGCACCACCTCTTCTGGTTGTTGTTGGCACACATTTGTTATTCCTTCCATTCTTTTCTTTTGTTTTTCTTACAGTTTGCCAGCCTCTCTGTCTTTCTCTGTCTCTCTCTGTCTCTTTTTGTGTGAGAGGTTGTGGTCTCGTGGGGTGGCGAAGATTTATATATATATGTTGTTTAGGAGTGAAGAGGGAGACGAGAAAGGTGGGACCAGGAGGTGGTGGAGACAGTACCGTTTATTACCATCTACGACTACAAGTGATGTTTTTCTGGTAGTTTCCCGATTTGACTCGTTTTGGCTACTGAGTTACTGAGTACCGATCGGTACTTTTCTAGCAAGTAATAACTAATTATTTGTTAGCATATTTCATTAGTGCAATTGTACAGGCTATAGAGTGTATAAGCAATGGATCTTATTATTGAAATTGGCCATGCATGCATCATTAATAAAAAAATATATATATTGTGGGTATCTTTCAAGAAGTCAATATACTCCTATGAACTATCTTTTCATACTAATGGAAAATTAATCAACTTATATTATGGATATCTTGCAAGATATATACCGATTTAAATTACGATAACTGGAAAATATATACGAAATAAATAATATGATTATCTAAAGTTTTATAATTTTGATATAAATGATTATTAAGTAGGATGAACATATTAACATTAAAAAAAAATGGTGTATTCCATTTTTTATGCTGAACAATTTTTCTTTTGACCTTTCTAAATTCAATTTTTATAGATTTAACAGAAGTGTTCAATCTAGGATTCGTTTTAGAGCAATTGTCCGATTAATTATCAACTTTGTTTTTTACTTCTTTTTACTTCTTGTTCAGGTGCCTTACTGAAGAATAATCGACTATTTTGTAATGTAATCTTTAAAGGTGCAATGAACGGATCAGCAGAGCACAGGAAAAGGACAAATCTCGAGAAGAAGAAGAGAAAGGAGGGACCGAGGGAGAGACAGCTCGGCATAACGCAGAAGAGACGAAAAAATTATCTGTCTTAGGGACCGGTTGGTCGAGTACCTCGCGTTTTTCTCATTTACTAAGTGGGGAAGCGCGGCGAATCTTAACGAATTTTTGATAATTAATAAATGTAATCTTCTACCTGAATTAAAATAAAATTTTATGAAAGAGATTAAATTACATAGTTCATTTTATTAAAAAGATACTTTGTGCAAACTTTAAAATATGGCTTCATTTAGATTTACGTCCTTTGTGCAAAAATTGGTAATATATCATTTCTTGTACCATTCATTTAATTTGATCCAATTAACTGACGATCAAGAAAAAGAGAAGACAGACAAAACCTGGTGCAAATGAAAAGACGGAAAGGAAGTAAACTTATGCAACAATGTGGAGGATTTATTTTCAGCATATTCGTCATAGAGTTAAAAAGTTTAGTCAGATTATATCATAAAAGAGGAAAATAATTAAATTTTCTATGGATATGTAATGTGAAATTAAAGATCTTTTGAGCAATAAACAAAAGAGAAACTGATGACCTCAAATGATTAATAATGTTTGTAGTTCTCAAACGGTACGGGTAAAAAAACTAAAAAAGTAAAATAAAAACCCAATTTTCAAAAGAATAAGCAAAGAAAAAAAAAACTAAAGGACCAAGGTTTGCACAAATCAGTAAACCAGTTTTTATAGCTACTTTACAGATTTAGTTAATTTCATTCGTATTCCTTCAGTGAGAGAAAAACTAAAACGAACCTGTTCCATACATGTAAACATCATGGCAAGCTGCCTCAAATGTATGTTTTGTTTAAAACTTTAAAAAAACTTCACACGTATCACTTTTAATCCATAATCTTATGTAATTTTATTCGCCAAAGACCAAAGTGAGTCTATGACCCTATCTGTCCACTCACATCTGACAGTGCTTTATTTCTCGACAAATTAGTAGGCCCTAATTGTATACAATATTAGTGCCTTCAATGTACTACAACTCCTACCACAACTTTGTTTTACCAAGAAAATCATTGCTATTCAGCATGCCACGGAAACAACTACTAATGGAAAATTTGAAATACTGCTGAAAAGATACCAGCTATGATGATTATGGCTTGTTTAGCTTCCTCCCATAATTGGTACCCATCAAACCAACTAAATCATCCACCCCCTCCAGACATCTGCCTTGACCAGTACCACATCCTCCTCTCTCTTGCCCCTCTATTTGCTTGTTCCAATTTTCAAATTCATCCTTCTTTCGAGATAGCACATTTTCCAGTGCAAAAAGGTATTTAGCATTTCTTTGACCGGCTATGTCTTTACTTTAGGTGGATGTGCGATTAGTTGGAAAGCAATTTTGCAATCCACTATTGCCTTGTCTACAACCGAAGCCGAGTACATGGCGGTAACGGAAGGTGTTAAGGAGGCCATTTGGCTCAAAGGTTTGCTTAGTGAGATCTCAACACATGGAGGTGCGACTACTATATTTTGTGATAGTCAGAGTGCCATTCACTTGGCGAAGGACCACATGTACCACGAGCGGAGCAAGCACATTGATGTCAGATTTCATTTTGTTCGACAAGTTATCTGGAGGGGCAAAATCGAGATCAAGAAGGTGTCAACTGTCGACAATCCAGCTGACATGCTTACCAAGCCGATACCGACCACGAAGTTCAACTATTGCATGGAGTTAATTTTCTATTTGTAGTTGATTAGGCTTTTGTAGTTTAGGTTGTTTTGTTTTAGGTGAGATTTCGATCTAAGGTGGAGATTGTTAAATATGTCTCATAATCTCACATTAGGCAATATTAGTTTTTCTAGGGTCTTCTAAGTAATTTTATCTTTTCTCTTTATATTGTAATTTAGACACTTTGAAAAATAACAGAAATCAATTAAACCCTAGCCGCATCAGTTCATTTCACCTCTCTCTTTCGTTACTGTCTCCACTCTCTAATTCTAACATTAACTCTGCAACTTTACCCCATTATCCTCCCACCTTAACTTTATACGTGATCGGGGTTGTGGATGAGGAGGCAGGTTCTAGCGTGAATGAGAGAGAATGGAGGGATCACTTTTTCAGACTAAAATAGCATGTAATGATGTAAACTGTAACAAAGGAAGATCAATACAATTACTATTCAACTTTAGCGCTTCTCTAGTGACCTTCTGACTTTGCTAATCATGTAAAACGCCTTAAAAGGTAATTAGGTAAACCTCTACCCTAGACGGTGACACAGGCAGCTCCTCTAGTGCTGGCATAGCCTTCATCTTGAGCTGCAGCTTTTCAGACCATAGAGCTGTCCAATAATTAACTCAAAGTAAAAATCAACTTTAGGCACATTTGTCTGACAGTTTTCACCCTCCCTAGTTGAAACTTGAAACAAAGCCATCCAAAATAGGAAGTCTCGAACCATCCAAAATAGAATGTTTGCAAATATTCCAGGTTTCCATTTATTTTTTACTTGTTAATTAGAACATAGGATTTTTTTGCTTTTGTTATCACCATTTGTGTAATAGGTTGTTGATGGTTGTGCAAATTATGTATGTTGTGCAGTTATTAGCTTGTGGTCCTTTCGTTACGATGCTTAATTGTTATGTTATTGAAATGCTGTTTCGTACGAAGTTTTATATATCTACTTTGATATTGTTTAATTATAGGATATTGTATCCATTTCGATGATTGATGCATATATGCTAGTGAATGGTTAGGACACCGCCGAGCGATGGATTAAATTTGTGTAGAAAATTTACTCAAAAAATATTTACTTATTTGAGAATATAATAATTTATCTGGGCTAGGACAAAAACCGAAATTATATATTTATATAATCAAAGGGTACGGCAATAAAAACATAAATACAAATTCTACTTTTAATTATTATTTTTTATCTTCTAAATGACATTGTCTATCTCCAATCTCAGAGATAATCTGCTTCACTTCATCGGGATTCTTACAATTGCTCGCTGCGTTTAGAAGTATATCAAAGATTACATCATTCGGCTTAAGGCCATGATGCATCATCTTATCCACCATGCGCAGAGCCTCATTGATTCTGCCATTTTTACAGTAGCCGTTAATTAAGATACTATAACTGTGTTGGTTTGGCTCAATGCCTTTTGAAGCCATCCTTTCTAACAATTCTGTTGCTTTATCAAGATGAGATTCTAGGACATATCCTTGCAGCACAGTAGTGTAAGTGATTACATTAGGTTCTACCCCTATATCCTCCATTATACCGACCAGCTTCTCTGCTTCACAGGTCTGTCGGTGCCTGCACAGGGAGTCCATTAATGCATTGAAAGTCACTACATCAGGTGAAATGCCCTGATTTACCATCTCACGGAAAACCCGAATTGCACATTTCCACTCACCTATCCCAGAAAGACCATGAATTAGACAAGTGTATGTGCGAACATTCGGTGCCACCCCTCTTTTTATCATCTCCTGAAGCACCTCTGATGCTCGCAAGAAGTCCTCCTCTTTGCAGCAGCCTTTTATCAAGGCATTGTAGGTATAGACATCTGGAACTACTTGTTTAGCAATCATTTCTTCAAACATCTTCAAAGCACAATTCATATTACCTTGGGAACACAGACTATGAGTGAGAATGTTGTAGGTAACCACATTAGGACCAAGTCCCTCTGCAACCATTTTATCAAACATTCTGAAAGCTTTATTTGTGTCACCATGACTGCAGAGCCCATCAATAAGACTGTTGTAGGTATACAAATCAGCAACAATTCCATGGACAGACATTTCTTCAAACACTTTTTGTGCTGCAATAACATCCCCATTCTTGCAAAGGCCATTAATGAGACTGTTGTAGGTATACAAATTAGCAACAACCCCAAAAGAAGGCATTTGTTCAAACACCTTTCGTGCTGCAACAACATCCCCATTCTTAAAAAGACCATCAATTAGTATGTTACAACAGTTAACGTTAGGCATCACCCCTTTAGCAACCATTTCCTCAAACATCTCCGTAGCCACTGCAATCTTACCCTCTCTACAAAATCCATGGATGAGAGTGCCGAAGGTTACAGCATTAGGCTTGAAGCAACTCCCTTCTTTTGACATCAGACGAAACAGCTCAAGCCCCATCCGAATATTGCCCTTTCTGCAATAACCATCCATAAGTGTACTGTAAATGATCAAATTAGGAGCACATCCCAATAGTGGCATTTTAGCAAGCACCTTAGCTGCATCCCGCATCCGCTTCCGCGTACAAAGCTCCCTAATAAGGGAACCAAACATGATGGTATCGACACCGCATCCTTCTCTCAGTGACTGGCCAAGCACACAGAAACCAAGATCCGCTCGACCCATTCGACAACAGCAATCAATGGCGAGGCCGAAGGTATGGATGGTGAGAGAAAGAGAGACACCCGTGTCTCTGGTTCTTGTGGTTCTCTTCAAGCAACTAAAGAGATTAACTACGGTGGAGTAGCGGCTGGGATGCTTGGTTTTGGCAATGGATTTGAGAAGGAAGTTGATGGTGAGGATGGACGGCGGGTGATGAGAGTCGGGAGAGAGGAGGCGATGAAAGAGAGAGACGGCCTCCTCGAGCTGAAGGTTCCCAGCAAGGCATCTCTCCCTCACTAGCTTCTCCAGATGGCGAATCTTATTCATCTCACCTTAATGGTTTGGCTGTGTGGAGTCAAGAGTGAGACGAGGAAGAAAGAGAGAACTCAATTAATGGTTTAGCCTAACTAAGTATCAAGGACAGCTGGACAGGAGTTTAGAACTCAATTAAGGCCCTGATTGAAATGATTTCTTTTCGTAGGATTTCATTTGATAGCAATTTTCATGTTATTAGATCCAATCAAATTCTAAGAAATCAATTCTTATATTAAATGAAACCCATGTGCAATCACTTTAAGCAAAATCTAAGTGTGTGTTTTTTAGGGGAAATTGATCATCGCAAAACAGAAAGTGAACAGTTAAAACAGATAAGGTAATCATATATAGTTATTAAAGTGAACATATACAAACAGATAAGTTCAAATAAAATAAGTTGAATGTGCATATAAAACTCTGAACAACAGATGACAGCACTTAGGGTGTGTTTGGAATGAGTTGAATAAGTCTTATTCATGAATTAGCCAATTGTGAGGTGACCCAAACACACGTTGGAATAAGAATAACGCCTTATTCACTACCTTATTCTTATTCAAGCCAAAACTAGAAATTAGAATTGGAATCATGTGGAGAGAGAAAGAAATAATATTTTCTTCAACTAGAGTGACACTTTTGACCGTTAGTTTGAAAACATAATTCAGTTGATAATGATTTATAATAACAATTTATTAATTATTATTTCATTTTTTTAATGAATTATTAATTATTATCATTATTATAATAACTATTTATTAAACGTTATAATAATTATTATTTAATAGTAATCATAATAAATACTATAATTAAACGTTATCATTAATATTATTAGTATTATTTTTATTCATTTTTTTGAATCAATTATTATTATGATAATTATTTAAAAATTTTATTTATTGATTTTAAAATAATAAATATAATAATTATTGTATTTATTAATATTATCTAAATTATTATTTTAATGATTTTTTAATTAATATTTTTTAATTATTTTTATTATGAATATAAATTATTATTATATTTTTTTCATCCATTCTTATAATGACAAATTGTTCAAAACAAAATCAATTCATCATTATATTCTTTTCTTTCCTTATTCTTATTCACAACACACTATCCAAACAACATCTCCTTATTCATGAATAGACAATTCTCCTAATTCTAATTCAAAATTCTTATTCATGAATTTTCTTATTCATTCTTATTCACTCCACTTCCAAACACACCCTTATTTGTTTATACGTGGTTACTTTAATAGTCTATATGTTTATCTTGTTTCTTGTATGTGTTCACTTTGTATTTAGCGATGGCAGGAATGACATAATTTGAGATGGCACTTATAATTTATGATTTTTAGGTAATTAGTTCTGTAGCTTTGCATTTCGGTAGCTTTTATTACGGGGCCAAAGTTTAATCTGGTAATAACATTTATGGGTAATATCAATATGTAGTGCTTTTAGTTTGAATGAGGATTTTGCTCTATAATGCTCAAGAAAACAATAGAGAGAAACAACAGAGTATTCAGAGATCAACAAAGAAATATCGATGTTTTTTGTGAGCACTGCTCATTTTCGCTGATTCTTGTGTTTTTACTGTTTCTCTTTTCTCTACTTTTTTTTTACATGCTAACCACTGCCAAGCTCTCTAAAAATAAAAAAAAATAAATAGACAAATCTTCTTTTAGGCTCCGTTTGGATAGGTGTGGGAAGAAGAAAAAAAGAAAAAAAGTGGGAAGAAGTATTGGGAAGTGTGTAACTTTGTGAAGAGTTTGGATTGTTTATAATAAATTTGGGCATTCTTCCTTCTTTTTATATCCAAATGGTGCCTAGAAACAAACACAAAATAAATAAATAAATTGTTACTTCTAATCGAATTAAAATACCCAAAGAGAAAAAAAAATTAAAAGACAAATGTACAATGCAAGCCAAAAAAAAAAGTGATCCAACCCAAACCTTTCACCATGTAATCCAAAGAAATCCTATAAATGTACTCTGTCTTCCGACTACTTGCATCAAATTAAACATTAGCCACAATACAAAACCTAATAATAAAAAATAATTTAAATAAACAATAAGAAAACTCTAAAACTAAATGTTCAACAATGTATCAAATATAAAATTATCACAATACAAAACTTAATAAATAATAGAGAAAATTTGAGAATAAATGGTATAGTTTTTCATTACAATTTTATTATGCGCTCACCAGCTGCATACCTAAAGTAAAAATCAAATACCAATGACATACCCACCTAGATGTTTGTCCATACCGGACTTTACTTGACATCTATGGAGCTACACAGATAAATAGAAAATCTTGCGCCGAGAGATTGTACGCTTTGCTGATATCATCTGCTATGGCCAGACCATCCTCTGAGGAGCCAAAGAGACCTCTGCGGTTCAGACCGGCGCAATAAAGCCCATTTTGTCCTTTCCAGTTGTCTGGGTAGTTATTTTTCGCCATGCCATCCTTTCCGATCATACCCTCATCGGTCTGAAATAAAGGACCCACCATTTAATAATTCAATAAAAGCTCTTTAGTTTATTTTTAAACCAGAAATTATAAGTGTCATATCTAATTATGCCATTCCTGCCATCGCTAAATACAAAGTGAACGCTTACAACAGACAAGATAAACATATAGGCTATTAAAATGAACGCTTACAAACAAATAAGTGTTGTCATCTCTTGTTTAGAGTTTTATATGCACATTCAACTTATTTTTATTGAACTTATCTGTTTGTATGTGTTCACTTTAATCACTATATATGTTCAACTTATCTGTTTTAAGTGTTCACTTTCTGTTCACTATATATGACAGGGATGGCAAAATTGCAGATGATTATAATCAATTTCCTTTTTAAACAAAAAAACTAAGAGACTTCTCAAATTAGATGTGTTGATACCTCAAGCCATTGCCGAATTGTGTTTCGGTAACCTGTAGCAAATATAATTGCATCATAGTGATGTGTCTTTCCATTGGAAAATGTCACCATGCTTCCTTCTATGCTGGTCAGAGATGGTAATACCTGTGCAGAAGTCGATCCTATCTTCATTAGAAAATTCCTTCATATGTGCAAGCGAAAATTTTTAGTGCGTACATCTTATCAAAATAATACAAGAAAATAATGCATTCAATCAATGTTGACAACACTCAGATTTATCTTTGTGAACAAATCTCTCAGATCTGAAATACTTAAGTTTTTTGAAGACAATGAAATTTTCTTTAATATTACAAAGAAAGCTTCACCTGAATTTCTCCGGTCATAAGTGCCGACATCTATTACTTTATAAACAGGGGTGTAACATTTCATGTACATTGGACCAATATTAGGCCGTCTTAGACCATACATGGCTGTATTTCCAAACCTGAGATAACAGAGGAAGAGAATAATATTGTCGACTATCGATATCGGCAGATATTTCATCAGGCGCATGGCAAATAACCAGATCTCTTTAGTCACAATATGAATCTGTAACATGAATTTTTTTTTAAAAAAAAATCGTGTCAGAGCATTAAATTTGAAAATAAAATGTTAAGATCTCCCCTCTGCCCTGATCTATTTGATACTAGCATGCATGTATCACATTACCAACATAATATGCGATGATAGATTATTGAAATCAAAGTTATACTAGGTGGAAAAACGCGGCTTCGCCGCGTCTTGGTGGGAATTTTTTTTTATGTATTTCAATTTTAAGAATCATTAATAATGTATCATTAAGTCTAAATTGTGTGCGACAGACTTGTAAATACAAATGCAAAATGTCATAATCTATCTTTTCACATTAGCTGTAAAATATTTAAGTACATAAACATCATATAAGAGTTGTTTTAGCATCCATATACATTATATTTAAATAAAAATAATAAATAAGCAATTGAAGAGACCAAATTCGAGCCATCATACATTTGATTACAAATGTTCAATTTTGGGACTGCTGTTCATTTTTTTTCCAAGCAAAAAACGTTGTTGATTGTGAAAATTTACATAGGAAACCAAACAAATAAGAGAAAGTTTAATATGCACTATAGTGCATAAGATTTTTATGCACCACAGATTTTTTCGGGGATATTTTTGTAAATTGATGCAAAAATGACATGTTTTAAAAAATTCGAAAAAATAGTAATAAAATCTCAAAAATTGTAAAATTTGGTTTTCTATGAGATTTCAATATGTAAATTAGCTTGATTAAATTAGATTTTTCAATTTATAAAAATACCCACGAAAAGATCCGCCATGCATAGAAAACTCTATGCACTATGGTGCATATTAAACTTTCTCAACAAATAATCTTATTTAATATATATTGATCACAACATGCATGAACGGAATATAATATTTTTATTTTTATTGCATGAACGGAATATAATTTTTTATTATCATTAACATAAGATGAATGAATGTAAACATGTTGTATTTCCAATTAAATTCTTTCGTAACTTGATTAAACTATTTGCAAGATATAATAATTTCCAAGATATTTTTATTTTGCGCTTGATACATTATTTATACATATATACATATATAATATTGGATTCAGCTACATCAGAGCTACAAACTTCAAATGAAGAAACAAAATTATCACACTTAACTATAAAAATATGGTCTAAATATAATCCTAAAAAAAAAGTATGGTCTAAACATCAATTAGTAGCTCCATTGGACCTAATATTAGCCGAAAGATGCAACTGAACAAATTTTAATCTGAAAAGCAAAAAGTAATAGCGAAATGATCACCTTGGCTTGTTTTGTCTTGCGACAATATGCAAGGCAGTATATCCAGCCTGATAAGGAAATATGACAATAGTCCCATCTACATACACTTACCTTATTCTCTCAGAATCTGACTTAGACCCTCTCTCAGCTGAGGATCCCATGACCTCTTTCGAATTTTATCACTCGTCCGTAATGGGTCACATATGCCGACTAAGGGATGCCAACCTAGTAGTGGTTGGCAGCCAGTTATGACCAACACATGCAAGCTAGGTTCCAGCCGGCCTGGAGAGGCTTGAAAACTCTTCCAATTGACTCGTGGACCTGTGGCTAGGGATGAAAACGGATCGGATACGGAGCGGATGTTGGTCTTCCCATATTCGCATCCATATTTTTTTTTCGGATTCGAATACGAATACGGATGCGTTCGGATGCGGATCGGAGCGGATATTAAGCGGATACGAATGCGGTTCGGATATTATCGGATACGGAGTCGAATACGAATATATTTTGTCGGATACGGATTATATTGTGATCAATTCTTTTTCATTCTTAATTATTGCTTTCTTCTACCAGAATAATTTGAGTAGATTTGAATAAAGACTGAATATGACTCTAAGTTAGATAGTTTTTGCATTTTTATTATATTCAAACACTGCTTTCTCAAAACACAATTTCTTAAGGAAATTGTAACATGTTGGAATTTGAATTTTTAAAAAATAATTATCGGACCAACAAAATCTCCAATTTGAAGTCGCCACAATCCAGTATAAATAGACCTAACCTTTTTATGGGATGTAATCGTTAGCCAATCAAATTTTATATATTTGTACAAAATTAATTCCAAAAAAATCTACAAAATTAATTTCCTTAAGAGAGGAAGGGAGACATGATAGAGATGAGTGGTAAGCAAGAGGAGTGGGCTCATCCATTATTTTCTTCACATTTAGGCCAGCAATAGCTCCAGCATCCTTTGTTGCCGGGCATTGAGAGCCATTGAAGTAGGCTGGTATAGCTATCACTGCATCCTTCACGGTGCAGCCAAGGTATGTCTCAGCAATTTACTTCGCATTAAGACCATGGAAGATATTTCTTCAGGGACTCCTCACCTTTGTAATTAACTACAGTTTTTGGTCTGTTGTTGGTAGCAGATTTGACTCTGAAAGGCCATAGATTGAGATCTTTCTTTACACTCAGGTCAGAGAAGCAATGACCAATCAAATGTCTCACCACCGCAGCTAGAATAAAGGAAAATTTTAAGAATTAACAGTTATTACATATCAGAAACAATAATGTTTAACGTGTGCTAAGAGAATTTTAACAATGACCTCAACCTTGCTTGTAGAGTTGTAGTCAACTTTCAACTATCATGTAAGCTAGCAATATACGTACACAGTGCATGCCTGACTCAAATATTGAAATACTGATTGGTTCCTCAAATTAAAGTTCACCTATTTAACATTGGGCATACAAAAAAATTATCTTGTTTGTTTCAGGTTACTCTTTAAAGAAAATTGAAAATCAGAAAGCACTTGACTAATAATATGCATCATGACTTACGCTCAATTTTGTGATCCTGACCTTGCTTTATCTTAATTGATAGTCATGATTGATACACGACTAAGGTCAGACCTGAACATGTGACGGTAAATAAATTGCCTAAAGGCACTGGGAAGAAATTGGCATACCTGGTTGAGTGTGGAGGAGGTAAAAATTAGCAGCATTTTAATTTTCTAAAACTAATTTGGGATGAGCGGCAGGGAGTAAGACGGGCTTGGCTAACAAATCAATATCAAAATCCAAAGCACCAACTCCTCCTTCCTTTGTCTTCCATTCTCTCTCCAGAGCCTTCTTAAATTTTGAGGATATGGAGACGTGGAGGACAATTCACGCAAACCGATGGGTGTTGTTGTGACTCGGTCAGTTGCGGAGGAGCGATGTGTCGGTCTGTCAGAGGATAGAGGAAAGAGAGGCGACAGCGTTTTTCTTTTGTTTTTTTTTCTTTCTTCTGTCGTCGATGAAGGAAAGAGCTGAAAGTTAATTAAACTAGCTAATGCATCGCGCTCCGCGCGATGTTAGATTAACTTGCATCGCTAATGTTGTTTGGCTTAGTATAGTATTTTTTTTTAAAGGGAAAAATTAAGTTGTAACGAATATGTATAATTTTAACTGAGTGTCCAATGTTATTGTTTGGATAAATGGTTACATGAACTAAATAGACAGATTGAAAAGAGTTATAACAATTAAATAGCTGCAATAATCGAAAAGAATTATAGCAATTAAATAGCTGCAATAATCTAAATAGCTGGATGTATGATTAACCTAAATCAATTATATTGTTCGATTTAGTACAACACTTTTTTTTTATTTACACTACGCGAAATTTTGGCTTCTGTAACGGTTAATAAAAGACTTCTGTAACGGTACACGAAACGTTACTGTAGCCCCCGTTACAGAATGTCTAATAACCGTTACAGATCTATAACGGTTATTAGACAATAACCGTTACAGTAGCCAATCTTCTGTAACGGTTATTATCTAATAACCGTTATAGTATTATGCAAGGGAAATCTGGTATAGCTTTTTGGAGAACATGTGTAACGGTTATTCTCTAATAACCGTTACAGAAGCCACTCTTCTGTAACGGTTATTATCTAATAACCGTTATAGTATTATGCAAGGGAAATCTGGTACAGCTTTTTGGAGAACATGTGTAACGGTTATTCTCTAATAACCGTTACAGAAGCCACTCTTCTGTAACGGTTATTAGCTAATAACCGTTACAGATAATGTTTATAATAAAAAAAAATGAAATTATAATATTCTGTAACGGTTATTCCTTAATAACCGTTACAGAAGGTCCTTTTTTTTGTTTCGCTTTTTTTGATTTGGCTAGCCCAATTTGCTAGCCGAATTGGTACCAAATTGGTACCCAATTTACATTAGATAACACATGCAGCATACTGTTACAATTCAATCCAGTACTCCAAGAGATGCTTATCTGAACACTCATTAAAGCACGCAACTCTTCATATGATTACAATTCAAATTAAAGCACGCAACTCTTCATATTTTCAGTTTCAAACTCATTTCTACTATAAATGACCAAACTGTAGAACCCCACGCCTTTTCAGTTTCAAACTAATTTCTCACTTCTCCCTCCTATCTCTCTACTCAAAAACCAACCATGGAAAACCTTGATCCCATCAGAGTTGATGAAGACGACATCACTGCTCCGGCCAGTGCAGAGATCACCAAATCCATTGTCATCCAAACCATGGAAGGTGTAACTTTGCTTGATGTCATGATAGAGATGAGAAGACGCCTCCCTGCAGGACAACACAGAGTGACAACACTCCTAGAAAACCGATTTCTCATCATCGGCCCCTCTGAGCAATGGCGCGATGAGATGTTTAGAAAAGGCACTATTGAAATCACATATGGAAACAACATGAGGCGGCCATTTCCCATCCTCATTGATCCTCCAAGGGAACTAGACCCCAGAGCAGATAGTGTGAGGCTATGGGTAAGAATTGCTGATCTTCCATTTGGATGGTGCTCATGGTATGGAGCAAACATCTTTTTCCCTTTTGGTACAGTTTTACATGCTGATGCACCAACATACATGGGTATAGATGCCAGATTTGCTAGAGTAGAAGTATTGGTTGAACATAGGGATAGAATACCAGCCTCTCGTGCATTTGAATTACACAGAAGAAATGGAAAAATTGACCTACTTCGTGTTCAGTACGTAGTTGAGGAACCACAAATCAGAAACCCACGTCATGAATACATCAAAGCTTTGCCTAGGATTGAATGGTCCCCTGCTGATGAGGCAAGACTGCAAAGTATCAATCCACCTGATAGGGTTGATTCTGGCAGTACTACAACCATGCGACAGAGCAAGAGAAAAGCAAAGAAAAAGGCTGCAAAAACCACAACCCCCAATAATACTCAAGCAAAAAAAAGGAAGATAGATGAGGTCATCCCCTCAATGATTACTAGATCACAAACCAAGGGAGGAAGCAGAACTAAGGAGACAGGAGTTCTCATTGGAGACACCAGGATAATCAAACCTACAAGCTCTACTTCTAAAGGAAAAGGAGTACAAGAAGATCTTGAGGCACAGTTCAGGAAGGAGATGAAACAGGCTAGGAAAGAGAGCCACAGAGCTCAACATGAGGGCCCAGGGCACACCAGTGGGCCCAGTGTACCCCCTGGGTTCAACCTAAGCTCTCAGGAGACTGATACTGATGAGGATGAAAAAACTGACACAGAGAGTGACAATACAACTCCTACTGAGGACCAATCAGTCGATGAACTCATGAAGACACCCTCAGAGGAGCCCAGCAAGATGTCATTCTCCACAGAAGGTAACTCTACATTTCTTTCTAGTAACAATATGTGCAGAAGTCCTAAATAGCTTAGAGAATAGCTTCTTTCTAGACAATATGTTCAAAAGCCCTAAATAACTTCTATAGTTTAAATCCTACATAAATCCTAGTTTAGAGAATACATAAATCCTAGTTTAGAGAATAGCTCTACATAAATCCTAGTTTAGAGAATAGCTCTACATAAATATACATTTAACTTTTTCAATAATTGCACTGACTTGAAAACAGACATGGAAAAAACCTTCATGGATTTGGCAAAGAAGCAGGAAGCAGCAAAGAAGAGCAATGGCTCCACTGATGACACATCCTCTACCTAGATGCTGCCCTTTTTTTTTACTTCTCAGTTATTTATTGTTGTATGTTTGTGATGTTTAGATACTGTTAATGGCAAGAATTGTGTGATGTTTAGATGTATGTTTGTGATGTTTAGATACAGAATCAAGCTTGAAACAATATAAATTGCTCTTTAGTAGAAAGGTTTCTATTGACATTTGACATTTGTGGCCAACAGGCAATTTGATTCATGCGCATACCAGAGGTCAATAATACATATGCAAGGAGAAATTCAAAACTTAACACACAAAATTTCTTCATGTACACCTCTGGTATGCAATTGGCAGACACTATTGACCATAGCATTGTTTGTCAGCCTATGTAAATTGCATTGTTTGTCAACCGTAATTCAGCTCAATTATTAAGCTCAATTATTTGTCAATTACAACTTAAAAGCAAAAGGAAAAAAAGCAGTTAACCCTAAATCGCATATATATGAAAAAAGAGGAGTTTATGAAAGTACCGAAGAAATATAAAATTATCCAGTTTTCGATCGATTCGTTGAATCTGCTCTCCTTCTCCTTGTCGTTCTTTCGATCGATCCGTTGAATCTGCTCTCCTTCTCGTTCTTTCGATCGATCCGTTGAATCTGCTCTCGTTCTCATGAAAAAACCGAAATAAATAAGGAAAAAATATGAAAAAATACGATACAAATTTTTTGTTTTTTTACCTCAAATCTGCTCTCCTTTTTGTTCTCCTTTTTTCAGAATTTTTATAAATTTTTTGCTATTTTTTGGAGTGAAACAGAAGGGATAAGAGAGGTATTTCTTTGAATAAAATGAAAAGAAGAGAGAAAGGAATGCGGCTGGGAAGACTTAACCTAAATACATAACCTTTCTGTAACGGTTATTTAAACAAACCGTTACAGAAGACTTATTACAGAAGATTGGCTTCTGTAACGGTTATTAGGTAATAACCGATACAGATAATGTTTATAATAAAAAAAATAAAATTATAATATTCTGTAACGGTTATTCCTTAATAACCGTTACAGAAGGTCCTTTTTGTCGTTTATAATATTCTCACCTGATCTGTGTATTATTGCTAGCTACTACTTGATGACGTTTACTATATGAACGAAATTGATGCCTATATATATTCAAATTATTAACGAAATGCAAAATAATTTAAATAAAGAGGAGTTCATGAAAATATACTTTGAACTTCTGATCCGTTTGAATGTTGAAAAGTGCGCGCGACTGAGAGTTAGATGAGTGAGGATGATATTTTATTTATACATAACCTTTCTGTAACGGTTATTTCCAAATAACCGTTACAGAATCACTAAAAAAATAAAAATAAAATTATTTGCCTCTATGTAACGGTTGTTGGATAATAACCGTTACAGAATATAATAAATCTGTAACGGTTATTATCCAACAACCGTTACAGAAGGTTGATGCATTTTTTTCCCTGACCATGACGGAAATGTTATTACGGTTGTTTCATAATAACCGTTACAGATTTGTGGCGTCTATTTTCCCGCCTAATGCCTCACTATTCTGTAACGGTTATTTCAATAACCGTTACAGAAGTGCCGTTACAGAAGGTCCTTTTTCCCGTAGTGTTAATATGTTCATCAATGTTTTAAACAAAGAACTTCAATATGTTTATGATAAATTGAGAAAGAAAAAAGTTGCACTCCGGTCCTTGATTAAATATTTCATAAATTCTCACAAATTCAGTTTGAATTGTTCATCATGTTCAACAATATTGTATATATTACGACATCAATAGTAAGAGGATCCTTGTTGCAATATAAAGTAATTTGTTGACTTCAAGCTATTTGTTAACAACTACCTACCTGTTTCCAATAGCCTTGCGATAGATGAACCAAACATTTGATAACATCAACTTTATTATGCCAATAGCCTCTGAGCATGAGAAAGATTAATAACCTTAAAGATTAAGATGGATATATTGAAACAAATTAAATAATAAGGAAATAAATCAGTACCTTCGGCATTGAAAAATTTGAGGGGCCTTGCGGCATTTTAATCCGAAAATGGTTATGCAAATGAATATCAGAAAAATGAGGAGAGAAAACATTGAACTCTTCTCAGGAATAGATATGATTATTGAGGTATTATAGCATGACAGCTTCCAAGATATCGACCAACTGTCAACAATAATCAAAATCTCCAATGTAGTAAAGTTATGTTACAATAGATATCAAGTGCCATATGAAACTCAAATATATAATAGGAAAGTGATATAAAATGACATAGAGCAAACAACACAAAAAGAAAAAAAAAATGACATTTTTGCTCTCAATTATGGAATAATTCGATGGACACAGCAAGAGGTCTTACCTAGTACCAGCTCAAGGACATAACCTGAAATTCAAGAAGATTAAATTCAATAACGTTTTCTATGCATCTAGGAATCCAAAACCAAATATCATAAAATGGGATAATCTAGTTCGGTCCCAGACTATTGCACAAAATGGTTTAGTGTTGAAAACACAAAATGGTTTAATGTTTGGGCAGATCTAATTGTCATGACTTTGTCTCATTACAAAAATATATATACATATGTATTGGTACACTGAGAAATAATATCTAGAATGATTTTGCAAAACCAAAGAGCACTGTTGTCCAAGGTAAAAATTGAAAAAAAAAAGAACTGACTTAGGTTACAGTTTTAAATTCAACAGCCATGAAGGCATAATACCCAACCAAAAGGAAAAAGATTAAATGTTTAAATTCATATTCTTAAACTGGTTGACATTTGGGGTCATAATTTGCTCTCTACAAAGCACTGTTAATATCGAAGACAAAAGGATGACGATCAGATTAATATCACATTCCCATATGCAAGAGTAATATAGTTTTTAAATTAGTACTGAATTTAGTTAACCCCGCCGCGCAAGGAGAAAACCACAATAATAATTTAGCAGGAACTATAACAGAAGATAAAAGCAAACATTTTGTATACTGAAGTAAACCTTATAAGCTAGCAAACATCTGGATTCATTAAGTACCTTTGAGAAAGCGAAACAACAAAAGCTGATCTAAAATGTAGTGCCAGAAAGACTGCCCGGTACATTGATCATAAAGAAAAGCTAGTAGGGCTTAGACTACCCAAAAAAGAAAAGGACAACTTTCCAAGTTAGACAACCTGAAAACATGAGACAGCATCCAGCCTAAAGAATATAATTATTTGGGCAGATGGTTTGCAAAGAGGGAAAAAGTAAGAATGAAATACACAACAATGGCTAAGATGAATATGACAGCATTCTCATATCACATCTTTTTTGTAAATCCTAAATAATTACCATAATGATCAACCAAAGTACCGAAGCCATACCTGTGGTAATAAATGGACCTCCAATAGTAGAGACAAAATTTGCTCTTCTATGGTACCTGGGTAAAACATCAGAATTTTATGGATAAATGCAAAATTTGAAATCGTTCAAGTTGAGTACTAATTGATAATTTATGAAAGGGTCATATTTTCTAAATGAAGCCGGCAACAATAAATGCCAAACCCTTAATAAAGCTTCAAGTTGATCTACTACACAAAGTCACAAACTCTTAATGATGAAGAAAATTACATATGAGCTATCAGGCAATATAACCAATTAAATTAAGGAAAATACCAGCAACTGAAAACTTTGGCCCACTTTGTTTGCCTATAATGGTCAATTTGTATGACCTATTGCTATCATTAATCTGTGGAAATTAAAAAGGAAACACATGAAAAAACTTACCATCAGTTGTGTATCAATGTCCATGTAATACATTTGGACCATCATAAAGAGAATTATAGACTGCTAAAAAATTCCTATAAAAGAGAATTAAATCTTCCTAAAATACCACCTAAACCGATAACACATATATATTTTGAAATATCAACAGCAGAAAAAATGGTGAGGAAAAAATCGTCAGGAATTACTTGGTCACGTGCAGCAGCATAATGCTAGAAGTCAGTTTTCTGAAATATAGACCTAAAAGAAAGAAGGAAAAGGAATTAGATATAATTCCATCAACAAATTAGGATAGAGAATACAAACCTTAATTAGATTATCAATTTATAACTAATTTGCTTACTACAACTGCTTGGTTCGAACAACGAACACTAATTCATCCATACTAAAAATGCATACACTGATTCATCCATACTCCCGCAAAAGCAATAACTCCGAAAATCAGATCCATGGGCAAAAAAAGCATACCTTCCAAGAGAAGTGCAGAGTAGCAGGAAGCACAACAACACGGAAGGGAGCAAATGCAGACCGAAGAGCACAACAGGTAAAGTCCCAGCACAAACAACAAACATGAAAAGGGGAGCAAAAAAAAGCACATTAGATGAGACCGAACCAGCAATACCAACCCAGCCCAGAAAGTAACAAATTTTTAGAATCAATAACCAAAAGAACATAAAGGCACAACCTGAAAGTAGAAGAGCAAATCCGAGGATGAAATCGAAGAACAGGCCCTGAAAAGTACAAAAGCAAAAACAACTCAATTAGACAGGTCTCTGCGCCCATACAGATGAGAAAAGAAGAGAAAGAAAAAAAAATAGATCACCAACTCCCTCAAAACGTAACAAATCTCGCGAAGCAAAGACCGTGATAAGCAACAACACATTTTAATGACCAGCATAGTGCACGTTTTTTTTAGAGATGGTATGGGTCTTTTTTTTTTACTTCAGCTGATCTCACCCCGATAATCCAAGAAAACATAACACATCCCTGCAGATTTCGCTAGCAGATGACGATGCAGTTTCAGCAGACGAACGAAGCCTTTTTCTGGATGGCATATCAAAAGATGGGACAATAATACCTAGTGCCTGATGAGATACAGACACGATAGAAGAAACAGAAATAAACAATCTCAGGATAAAAAACAGGCAGCCAAAACAACACCTGGCTAAATAAAACCTAAAGGGAAAAAACGCAACAACCTAAGTACGGTAATTGACTAACATAACCCATCCTAACTGACCAGACAAAGCATAGAACAACAGCATGAATAGTTATCCATGCTAAAAGCAGACCTATAACACTGCATAGACCATAAGAAAAACATAACAGCAAAATATTTAAAAGGAAGATTATAGAAAGGCAATGACTAACAAAAACAAATACACACCACCAACAGCAGATAAATATGCACACCAAGCTAAACACACAAACAGTACACAATGCATGACCGTGACACAGTTCATAAACAAAAAGCACACAACAGCACATAACGAAAAAGGCAACAACAACAATTTTCCAGCACCATTGAGGAAAGAAAAGAATGTACCTGCTAAGGCAAGCACAGAATTGGCAAGGAAGCAACAATGCACATGGAGCATCGACAGTTCCGAGCACGGCCAGTTTACAGGACAACATACCATGAAAGCGCGAAGCAAGATCACCGGAAAATAAAAGAAAGAAACCAACCGAGGTAGTTAATGCCTACACCACAACAGGTTCCATAAAATAATAAAAAATGAGGTACTGCACATTGTAGGTAAACAGGTCCAACTACCATCCAACAAACACAATCAGAACAGACCATGGTCGAAATGATAGCGAAACAGCAGATGAGAAAATAATACTTAATACAAACAAAAGGCATCAAGAATAAAACGCAGGAACTTTCCCACAATTTTTTTTCTGACAGCAACACCACCAACTATTTTCTACACTGAAACAACAGAAGGCGTAATATCTTGAGAGACTAACCTGATAACCTGTAACCACAAAGAACCAAAAACACATAACTGGACGCACAAAGCAGACCACAACAGCAAACCAACAGAAATGAAATACACACACACACACATGAACACAGTAAAAGGAAAAATACCAGCACAACACAGCAAAAAAAAGACGAACCGAACAGGAAACCGCAGCAATTTCTCGCCAAGCAACAGCAAGCCACCAACAACACCCCCAGGAAACCTGCAGAACAATAAAAAAAAGTTAATAAGCAGTAGTAGAGGCACAACCGAAATAAAAAAAATGAGAAAATCAGGAAAAAACAGCACAACAAAAGAAACAAACACAGGGCACCTAAATGAGAAGCAACAACAATGGACGAATAACCAAAACCAGTGCTGATCTCGAAAAGGCAAAAATGGTGGAAATAGAATTGAAAAAGAAAAGGCACGCACCAGACCAACATAGGAAGAAAGCAAGAAAGAAGGGGCGATGAGAAGAATGGGGCCTGTCGCAGCTCAACAGGAAAGCAGGATTTTCGAGAGCAGGTAGAGAGCCCATCACAGTAAATCGTACAAACCGGAATGGCAGAAAGAAGCGGAGACCAAGCGGAGAAAGCACACACAGATCCAGTAAGGACAAAGCGCAGAACAGCGAAAGGTGCGGCACAACGAAGAAACAATAGAGATATCCGATAAGCAACGGCACAGCATGAGGAACCGAGCAGGAAAGCACAGAGGAATTGCAACATAAAATCCAAACCAAGAGAACAGGCCCAGGACCATCCCACGCAGGAAAAGCATACCAAACCAATCAGGCAGAGCGGAAAAAAGGGACGGCTGAGATCAAGAGCTGCAGAAGAAAGGAACGGCTGGGATACACCAATATTTCTACAGTTCTCCGATGGTTTCAAATTTAGGTATTTATGATCGGCGCCGTGTCGTGAAAATAACAAAACAGAGGACGGCGACACCCACGGTTTTAATTAATACTAGGTTGGACATCGAGCTTCGCTCGATAAAGTATTTTTAACATATTTTTTATTTTTTAAATTTTCATGTAAATATAAATTTTTAATATTTGTTAATAATAATTTGAAGATACAGATAAGATATATATAGTTGTTTCTAAAAACTATAAATTCAGTTATTGCCAAAAGATTAAAACTAAGTGTAGTCTTATATAAATAATGTACAGTGTGAAACGGGAATGTGGTTATTACGTAGGCATAAACCAATGAAGACCAAAAGGAAAATAAAAAAAAATTAGGAATTGCTGATAAAATAAGATTATATATATATATATTTAAATGCAAAGCATATATCTTACAAAAGTTGAATCAAATACAGAAATTTTTTTTCCTAAGTCACAACTAATGTTGAATTCCACAGGAACGTTAATTTAAAGCATATATATTTGCAGTGAGGTTTAAAGTATGGGAACAGTTTTATTTTTCTGCACACATGGGCTCGAACAATAACGGATTTGGAACAGATAACATTTTCTGGTCATCGCAACTTTCGAGGCGGGGTTCTATAGTACGTTGGAATTGAGGGGAGTCCAAATCCAAGTTCCGATTTAGTTCCATTTACTCCATTTGGCGAGGGAATCATTAATTGGTACGGGACTGTGAGCAGTTGGTACCGAGTGAGGGAATTCAGATCTGGTGACGCGCGGCACATCGTGTAGCGCGGCATCGTAGCCGTCTGATCAAGATCCAATGGACAAGGGAGCCCCGTGCATGTAACCTAGATTGATAGGCCCGTAAAAAATGAACCGTCCGATCAAGATCAGACTGCTCGTACGCGCGCTACACGGTGTCCCGCGCTACACCGGATTCGGGTCCCCGAGTGAGGTTTAATAAGTTGAGTTGTGCGGTTGTACCAAAAAAGGTTGGTTTAGCGTTTGAGGAAACAGGAAGGAGTATGGGACTTCATTCACTCTGCGCTTGCTTAATTTATTGGTACTATAAAAACACATATCCAATACCAGTGGCTTAAGTAATAATGAGATTTAGTTATCATTAAATAATATCACTTTGTTATATATATTCGGCCAATATGTCTCATGTCCCTATGTTAGTTTCTATTCAATAACCTAGCATAGCAACTAAAATTGGTCAAGATTAAAAGTATTAATTGTACTTAAGGGTATTATATTGATCATGATGTTGTTCAAATTATTGATTGACCAATATAATCATATCAAAGTTGGACGGTCCTAACAAAATTTTACAATTTCAACGTAACATCATATAATTTGTACCACGACTCTTGTACATCAAAATTTCATATGCTATATTCTTATTTCTTACTGTTCTTAAAATATTCGACGAAACGGTAATAGTTAAGCGTTTTATTGGATTTAATATATGTAAATCAACTGAGCAGCTGAATTAACTGTTTAGACATGGAAGAGTACATTAACTTTAGTAGCGTAGTTATTAATTAATTAACTGGTAAAGGTCTCATCCTCTGCCATTTCTGGGATGACAAAGGCATACAATTAATTTCTTTGAAATACTGTAATTAATGGAATAACATATGCATTGCTATTAAGCCAACTAAACAGTAATTAAGAAAAATTACCAACTGATATATGGTCATATGGAGCAAAAAGTGAAGTGGCACATACATTTTCTCAAAGGATTATAGTTTAAATCTAGACCAAATAGTTCATATCCAACTATATCTTCATGCGATTATACATTTGAGAGCCAACAATTATCTCAAATGGCATTCACCATAAAGTGCGCACCACATTTATATATGTATCAAATTTAAAGTTGTATATCAAACCTCTATTCATGCTTCAATATTAATCTATCCTTAAATTTCAAACTTTAAATCGAACAATTATCATGCATCTATTTGATACAAATTAAATTCCTCCTATTATTTGTTCTAAAAATCTTCACCAAATGACAATATCAAGCATCTTAGAAACCATAAATTCATAAGCTTTAGTTATAAGATCTGTACCGATAAATATGATAGAGAGAAAAAAAAAGTGTGTTGAGAAATAAGAGATTAGGGACAATTAGCCTCAGAGTTATCATCATTGGCTATTTAGGAAAATAGGAGCTCATATTTTTTATTTTCAAAAATAGACACCTCACTTTTTCCTTTTTTAGAAATATTACCGTTGGAACAAGTCAGTACCAATTTGGTACTCTGTTACCGTTGTAAAGGCCCATATATAAGGCCTGTAATCCTTGTGTACAGTACAATATAATAAACTGAAATTCTTCATAAAAAATATCATGGTATCAGAGCGGTGAAAACAAAATTCCGCAACTCAAAAACCTTATTAGTAAGGAAAAATGTCTGGAACAGACGATCAATCCGAAAGCCAAATCAACCAGCCAACAAATCCACAAACAACAATCCTTCTTAGACCTCATAACGATTTCAACTCCTCTCAAAAACTTACAAATGTGCCATTAAATGGAAAAAACTATATCCAGTGGGCCAGAGCAGCTAAAATTACCCTCAGAGGGAAGGGGTTGCTGGGATTTGCAAATGGCACCAGAGTAAAACCAGAGGATGGAATTGAGGCGCAAGAAGAGTGGGACATGGTGGATAGTCAAACTATGACACTAATCCACAACTCTCTTGAGCCACAACTCTCTGATAGCTTCTGTTATTGTGAGACAGCAGCTGAGTTGTGGAAATCCATTGAAAAACAGTTCAGCAATCAAAACAATCACTCTCAAGTGTACTACCTCAAGCAAGAAATTGCAAAAATCTCACAAGAAAATCGAGGAATGCCAGAATATATGGGACTCGTGAGATCAAAATACGAAGAGCTCAAAATTTACCGACCACCAACAACTGACCTGGAGGTAATCAGAGAAAGGGAGGAGACTGACATGGTATATACCTTCTTGGCTGGCCTTGACTCGAGTTATGACTCTATTCGAGCACAGATACTCCTCTCAACCGAGAGATTGTTCTTTGATGATGTCACGGCCCGCATCAGACAAGAAGCGACGAGGCGAGTTGCCATGAACGCAGCTGACTCGAACCCAAAGCCAGAAGCTCAGGCCTTCTCAACTCGTCGCTCCAACTCTGACAAAGGCAGACTTAAGGGGGAGAAAAACGAGAAGTGCTCTTACTGCCAAAAAGAAGGGCACAGTCAGGATCGTTGTTGGGATCTCCATCCCCATCTCCGCCCTATAAGAGGTGATCGGAATCAGGGTGAGGCGGCAAAGAAGAGGTTTTTTCAAAGAACCCTAGATCCGAAAGGGGAGGAGAAGAAGGGGTTTGTTTCTGCGCGAAATGAAGCGCCGAACGGAGAAGAAAGGTCGAGTGGTGCGTCAAGTAGCGCGTCTGGTTCAACTCGGAACGAGTCAGATAGACTCGATCGATTGGAGTCCATGCTAGCGGCGCTATTGGGCCAGAAATCAATGGGCCAAGGTTTATCTATCTCCTATTTAAATTCTGTAGGCCCACAACAAAATATTTCGAGTACTGTACAGAATTTGAATTCAGTATTAGGGAACCGGTGTTTAACCATAGGCCAATCAACTAATTGTGCTTCTCCAAATCATAGTAAATGGGTACTCGACTCCGGTGCCACCGATCATATGACGGGTAATCTTGAATTGTTGAAAAATTATCGTCCAATTAAGAATAACCAATATTTTACCGTGGCCAATAATGAAAAAATCAAAATCAAAGGTTGGGGTATGGTTAGTGTCTTGTCAAAAAATTTCTTACAAGACGTTTTTTATGTTGAAAATTGTTCCGTAAATTTACTTTCTATTAGTAAGCTTGTCAATGATTTGAATTGTGAAATTATTTTTAAAGAAAAAATTGCTATTTTTCAGGATCTTCTCACCAAGGAGAAGATTGGTGAAGGGTATTTAGAAAATGGGCTATATTATCTTGATAGTAACAAGACTATTTTCAATACAAAAAAGAGTGAAGATTTGAGCAAACTTTGGCACAAGCGTATGGGACATCCTTCCGATCGGATTTTAAAAACTTTATTTAGTTTTGAAAATTTTGATTGTACTAATTGTGAAATTTGTAAGCTCTCAAAGCATACTAAACTTCCTTTTTGTAACTCTAATTCCAAAAGTAGTGAATTATTTGAACTTGTTCATTCCGATGTTTGGGGACCCGCTCCTTTAAATTCTTATGATGATTTTAGATATTATGTTATTTTCATTGACGATTTTTCGAAAACTACTTGGATGTATTTAATGAAAAATAAAAGTGAAGTTTTCACTTATTTTCAAACCTTTGTAAATTTTGTTGAAACTCAATTTGGAAAAAAGGTTAAAATTTTTAGATCCGACAACGGAACGGAATATGTAAATCAAAATTTTGCATCTTTTGTAAAAGAAAAGGGTATTTTACATCAAACTTCTTGTGTTTATACTCCTCAACAAAATGGCGTTGCCGAAAGAAAAAACCGTCATATTCTTGAAGTTACTAGAGCTCTTTTATTTCAAAACAACGTGCCCAAAACTTTTTGGTCCGAAGCCGTCCTCACCGCAACCTATTTAATCAATAGGTTACCAAGTGCCAAACTTAGTTTTAAAAGCCCTTTAGAAGTTCTTTATAGTAGAAAAATTAATATTGATCATTTAAAAGTATTTGGTTGTACTTGTTTTGTACACAAAAATAAATTAGATAAATTTGATTTTACTTCTATAAAAACTATTTTTTTTAGGTTATTCTTCCTTAAAAAAAGGATACAAGTGTTTTGATCCAAAAACCAAAAAACTTTTTATTTCTAGACATGTAACTTTTTTCGAAAATGAACCGTTTTATAGAAATTTTGAACTAGGAGGTTGCAATCAACCTTCTCAAAATGAATTTGTTTTACCGTGTGCTACTAACATAGAAGGAAAAAGAGTTTTTGTAGAAGGTAATATTAATGTAGGCAATCAAGATCACGAAGAAATCGAAGCCTTAGAGCATGAATTTGAGGAGATTGGCGAAGAAAATGAAAACGAGGAATATGAAGAAGGCCGAAATAATCAAGAAGAAGTGACATTGAGAAGGTCAACCCGACAAACTCAACCGCCTTCAAGGTTAAAAGACTTCATCACATATTCGGTACAATATCCAATACAAGATTATATTTCATATGATAACGTTTCAAAAGATCATTATGCTTTCATCAATTCTTTGTCAAAGGTTGAAGAACCAACCACTTATGAAGTGGCAAAAAATGATCCAAAATGGTGTAAGGCAATGGAAGAAGAACTCCAAGCCTTAGAAAAAAATCAAACGTGGATACTTTGTGAATTACCAAAAAAGAAAAAGCCGGTCGGTTGTAAGTGGGTGTACAAAATTAAATACCAAAGCGACGGTACCATAGAAAGGTACAAAGCTAGATTGGTGGCCAAAGGGTATACCCAAACTTATGGTATAGATTACCATGAAACATTTGCACCGGTGGCCAAAATGAATACCGTTAGAATACTTCTTTCCATAGCAATAAATAATGATTGGACTTTACATCAAATGGATGTTAAAAATGCCTTCCTTCAAGGAAATCTTGAAGAAGAGGTATACATGTCTTTACCACCCGGCCACAAAAAAGAAAATATTTCTAACCTTGTGTGTAGGTTAAAAAAATCCATTTATGGATTAAAGCAATCTCCAAGGGCATGGTATGGCAAACTTTCTCAATTCTTATTGTCTTGTAATTTTAAAAAAAGTGAAGCCGATCCATCATTGTTTGTTAGGAAAAATACCAATGGTACTACCGCGGTGTTAGTTTATGTCGATGACATAATCATCACCGGAAATAACCAAATCGAAATTGACCATATCAAAGGTAACCTAAAACAAAATTTTGACATTAAAGACTTAGGCAAATTAAAATATTTTCTTGGAATAGAAATAGCTTACTCATCAAAAGGGCTATTCATTTCACAAAGAAAATATGTTCTTGATTTGCTTAAAGAAACCGGCAAATTAGGATGTAAGCCGGCCAAAACACCAATAGATGTAAATGAAAAACTTGATAATGAAAAAGGTGAGCCATTAAAAGACATAAGTCATTTTCAAAGACTTGTAGGAAAATTAATTTACCTAACGGTTACTAGACCGGATTTATCTTTTGCCGTAAGCCAAATTAGTAAATTCATGCATGCACCAAGAACACCTCATTTAGATGCCATTAATAGAATATTAAGGTATCTAAAAGGTTTTCCCGGAAAGGGAATTTGGATGAGAAAAAATGGTACTAATGCTATATGTGGCTATTCCGATGCAGATTGGGCCGGGAGCTTCGATAGAAAATCGACAACCGGTTTTTGTACATTTGTAGGCGGAAATATAGTCACATGGAAAAGCAAGAAGCAAAATGTCGTGGCACGATCGAGTGCGGAAGCGGAGTATCGAGCCATGGCATCTACCGCAAGTGAATTGATATGGATCAAGCAATTATTAGCCGACTTGAATTTCAAGTATGAAGCACCAATGAAAATGTTTTGTGATAACCAAGCGGCGAGACATATTGCCGCAAATCCCGTTTTTCACGAGCGGACCAAACACATTGAGGTGGATTGCCACTTCATTAGAGAGAAAGTTCAATCAAAGCAAATTGAAACTCCTTTTGTCAAGAGCGAAGACCAATTGGCGGATATATTTACTAAAGGATTGAGTATTAAACCTTTCAACAATATATGTAGCAAACTAGGATTATTTGATATATATAATCCTAGCTTGAGGGGGAGTGTTGAGAAATAAGAGATTAGGGACAATTAGCCTCAGAGTTATCATCATTGGCTATTTAGGAAAATAGGAGCTCATATTTTTTATTTTCAAAAATAGACACCTCACTTTTTCCTTTTTTAGAAATATTACCGTTGGAACAAGTCAGTACCAATTTGGTACTCTGTTACCGTTGTAAAGGCCCATATATAAGGCCTGTAATCCTTGTGTACAGTACAATATAATAAACTGAAATTCTTCATAAAAAATATCAAAGTGTCATCTCCAAATCAAATTGCTTCCTGTTTTGCCAATGGAACCCAAACAATATTTGCAAAGATATGTGTCTCATTGACTTGAAACAAATCCACGGGTATATTTATATATTTTAGTCTATTTCAGCAAACATAGAATATCTTCGGTGCACATTTTACCATGTTTAACTGATTTTTTGCCTTGAAAAAATTGACTTAGCTAGCTCCGCTACATGGTCCTCTTATATTTCTGTAATATACCAAAACCAGTTGTTAGTTAATTTAAATATGATTCATTTCAAGTACGGTAATTTCAAAGATAGAAGACATCTATGATAAATAACCAGTCGAAGCACATACCGTTATCAACCTGGTGTGTTTGGATGACTAAGGAATAGGGTATAAGAATAAGAATTTTCGGTTTGCGTGCTTATTCTTATTCTTGTGTTGTTTGGGTTGCACAAGAATAAGGAATAAGGGTCCTTATTCCTATACTAACAAAACTATGGTATAAGAATAAGGAATTTGGATAAGCACGCAAACCGAAAATCCTTATTCTTATACCCTATTCCTTAGTCATCCAAACACACTAGAGAATTCATATTTACCAGCCAACCTTGCAGCGATCTTAATCCAGTTTCCATGGATGTTCTTCGTACAATGTTTGCGGAACATATTACCGTCAAGACTCAGGATCAGTCATTAGTTTTCATTATTAACTGAAATATGCCAAATAATTACAATTTAACCCCTGGACTGCCAGAACCCAAAAAATTGAATTTTAGCCCTGATTTCACTGGAAACTATACCAGATCCGTACCAGTATGGCAAAAATGGTAGTGCCAACTGGTACAAAGACTTCAACAGATTGAGAATTTAAGTTTGTATGGATAACGACAACTTCCCACAATTTCTAGACTCTAGCATGGATAACGCCCTGCAGCCAGTTAGTTAATCGTGAATTAGGCAATATAGTACTCATGATGATGACAACCTGGGGAAAAAATGAATGGTAAGAATGTAATCCATAAAATAAAAAAATAATTAAACTGAAAATAGAAATTGTGCAACAACCTGTCAACATACTGACAATTGATAAGAGAAACGTAAAAAAGAATGACCTTTGCAGCAAAAGCAACAGACACACACACACACATATATAGAAAAAATGGAAAGTGTGAATGTAATGACCGTTTGGATCAACAATTTATTATTTGCAATTGCAATTTAAGGCCATTAACTCAATGACTGTGAGGGACCAGGAGGTATAAAGCAGGATTAAAATCAATCAAGATCGCTTGTGATATTTATTGAACATGCAATGCCAAATGCATTAAATATAATAAATCTGATTTCCTAAAAAGTATTTTGGAACCTAGAAAGATACAGATAGAATGAAATTTAATGTAGGAATAAGAAGGACAAATACTGTATATGATTGGTAAAAATTTATATCAAGTCCATATGCCTTATGATTATTCATATATTAAGTAGTATAAGGGTAAAAAAAAAAATAGAAATTAAACAGAAAAGAGGAACTAATGCATCTAAAATAGAGGAAAAATAAGGTGAATAAAAAATGTGCAAGAAAGTTCAATAAAATTTAGGATATTTTGTAAATGTTAAATTAACAAAATATAATAATAAGTTATTAAGGGAACGAACTAATAAATTAGAGAAATCAACGCATTCAAAATAGGGGAAAAATAAGGAAAACTAAAAGGCTACAATAGATTGTCAATAGATAGGCAACATAAGCAAAAATTAAATGAGGTAATTGGTTAATGTAAAGAATGCGATGAAGTTAAAAAATTTGCAAAAATCAAAGGAAGAATATCGTATGAATATACTATAAGCATACACTAATGCTGACGATGCACATATTTTAGAAAGAAAAAAAATTTAAAATCAACGTTCTTTTGAGACTGAAAAGTCGGAACCCTAGTTTTAATAAAATGTTTGATTTTGATTAAACCATTTGAGCGTTCCACATAATCAGATGGAAAATATTTGATTTTGTTCAAATCACCTAATTAATTTATTATTTACCTCTTTGGAGAAGGATCAGCAGTGGGTGAGGCATAATTCTAATTCTCCTAAACGTTGATAGGAGGAGCCTTCTCTGCCATGGTGTCCAGGTATGTCGAGTCCATGAGAGCACAATTGGAGATGCCGAGATGGCATCGGGCGGGTTGCGCCTTTAATGGGTCGGATTTGGAGGATCTAGGCAAGTGGTTGAGCGGAGAGGAAAGACAGGTGATCGGCGAGAGGAGATATAACTCGAGATGGAGAGGGAGTTCTTAGCGACAATGTACGGTCTGGTGGTGTATGTGTGGGAAACAAAAAGAGGAGAAGAGAGTTGCGACATAGAGAGGGGCGGCGGAGGAGGGAGGAGGGAGTAGGGAGAGGATGGTGGATCAATTAGGAGGCAATGAAGAGAATTAAAAATTGGGGACTAAGAGGCAAAGGAGAAAAGAACGATGGACGGAGATCGGTGCCAAGGAGACGGGGAACACCAGAGAGTTCGTACCGACGAAGGTGAAGGAAAATGAAGCAGAGGCAATCGAAATCGAGAGGCCACGGAAGCGAATTGAGAAAAAGAAAAACGTGAAATATTACATATGAGACAAAATATACCGGGTTATTGTAGGGAGCAATACTTGTAACAAATCAATCCGCTGCACTATGGAACACATATTGTACGCCATTAAAAAAGAAAAAAATCGCTGAAACTTTACAACAGACGATATCGCTGCGCTGTGCTTTAAAATCCGCGCAAAGATTGCCAAACAACTATGGTAGAGTATCCGATTTAATCTAGATATATTCCAGCTATTGGTAAATCAGGTGGTATCTTGTTAGGATTTAATGCAGATATATTCAACTTCTTAGATTGGAATGTTGATACTTTCTCCATTTCAGTCAAATTAAATCATAAGTCGAGTGCTTTAGATTTTCCTTTTACAACTTTGTATGGACCAGTGTTATCTTGCAAAAAGCAAGCTTTCTGGAATGAACTAAATAATTTAGTAAATGCAATCTCTGGACCCTGGGTAAATATGCGAGGTCAGCTCTCTCTTCTCTCTTGGGGATAGGAATTTCTTAATGGTTGGATTTTTTTCGGGCTTATCAATCGCCTATTAGGCACGGGGCACTCATATCCATTGAGATTAAATCGGACGGCTGAGATGGTAAGCATCCACTGGATGGCCATCCAGAGGATACGATTCCAACAACTATTGGCCTAACTGGACATATATTAAGAAGAGAACATGGGTATTTTAGTCATAACAATTAAATTTAGATTATTTTTATTTTAAATATTGTAAAAAATAGTGTAAAGGATTTGTATCCAATCAAAATCGAATTAGAAGGGTTCATATCCGATTTATCTGAATAGGTAAGATTACAGGGGGTTTATAATAATCGATTTTTTCTTTTTTACTTTGGGGTGTTTGTTTTATGCGTAACAATTTATGCAACATTTATGCAACCAAACATCCGTAACATAAGATTGCATAAGGATGCATAACTTATTATATTTAAGGAGGTTGCATAACTTATGCACCGGATTCTTTTCATCTCATTTGACATTCCTACCCTTCAATTAATTCTCATCGGCTCTCAATGTACAACACTAATGTAGTTCATAATAATTATTTTTTAAAAATAATAAAAAAAATTTATTATTATTATTATTATTATTATTATGAAGGAATAGATTTATTTTATTATAATAAGATTATTGAAAAAAAACTATTATAATAAAACCACTAATTATTTTATTATAAACAAACGAACCTTGATTGAGTATCAAATAATAATTTTATTATAAACAAACTGACCTCGTTAAATGTTACTATTTGTTTATAATAAAACCACGTATTAGAACGAATCTATCATAGTTAACATGATTCATTTATTTTTCTATCTATTGATTGAGTATTAAATAAATCCAAAATTTACAAAACTTATATGAAAATGCATCGCTCATTAAACTGAATAAAATCAACGGTTTGAATTTAACATTTGAATTTTTAAATTTGAAAAGATAACTTAATAGCAAAATGTTGGCATTTGGGGCAATGTTCTTGATTTTTTTAAACATAAAAAAAAATTCCAAAAATTTATTTTAATACAAAACCTTTGACCTTTGAAATTTGAGAAACAAACTTGTCAGTGCGCAGGTGGCCTACGTGGACTCTGACGGCGCCACTGCCACTGGCGCAGGCAGTACTTCTGAAAATCATGTTTAAAAAATTATTTCCGTCTCTATGCCCGGACTTGCCAGCACCATTGACAATGACGCTGTCAGAGCCCGCGTAGGCCACCTATGCACTGCCATGTTTGTGTTGGAGTTATGTCCTAGAAGTCAATAATTTGATGACTTAAATATTAGTTTATGTTATGGATGATTTTTATCATCTGTTCCTAGGTTTATTATTGACAGATTATTCAGGTTGAGGATCTGAATTGTAGATCTCTGTGGATCATTCTTTAGAATGACAATAATAAATCTAAACGGTCCATAATCTTGATAATTAACAAATGAACATTAATTATCATATAAGATTAGTATGCAAGTTAAGTGATGATTAAGCTCTACTAATCATAGGTAAAGAGTTACCAACTTAATTGCATATGTGTATGTTATGGAACATAGCACAGGACATGACCCAACGAAATAAATATATGGATTGTGTTATGTGTCATTATTTATTCCGTTATGATTGTGTTATGTGTCATTATCATATTCTGTTATTTATTTCGTATGCGCGCAACTAGGCGATCAACTCTAGATCAAGAAACGTATAATCTGCAATAATGATACATTCCTATCTTGGATTATACGATGATATCGTGTGACATAAGAATCAAAATAGAGAAATACTTTTATTCTCTTTTGCAGGATTTAAATATTGTAGCTGTACATTATTTATGCGAATTGGGAATCATAACGTGTTGCTAGATACCGCTTATGATTATTGGAATTAAATAACGATTTAATTCCATGTCCAACATAGCATAAATCCTCAAAGGGTCACACAAATAGGACATTAATCACACGGTGCATTATTTATTTATTCACAGCAGTAAGTACTATGAAAATATGATAAAATTGATTAATTAATTATATACCATTGCGAACTGTTATAATTAATTAAGTCAATAAATCATATAGAAATAAATTAATGCATTAACTAATCCTAAAATAATTATTAATGAGTTAATAATTAATTTAGTTCAATACAATTTTAATATAAATGGTTATATTAATTAATTGGGCCGTTATTTGGTAGCAAATAGATAACCCAATAAAAAAGCAAATAAATGAGACTTTAATTAATAGAATTAGAGACCTGAGTAGATTAAGTGGCCCATATAGGCCCATTTCATGGCTGCCCAATATGGTGGAAGGTGGGATGACATAGTTGTAATTATCCAAGAGGCAATTAGGTTTTGTGCTCTATATAAGGACCACTTATGAGAGCCTCCACCTAGCTTTTCTCTCTCCTCTCATTCCTCCCATGGAGACCGCCACTTTCATCCTATCTTTCTCTTTTTTGCTCATGTGTTGAGCTATTTTATCTCCACTAAATCAAGGTTGTTGATTGATGCAAGAGAGAAAACCATAAGGATTAGGCTTGTTTTTTGGGTATGCTAGCACGTACCTTGTAGAACGTGATTAATCCTCCTTGGTGGACTCGAGGGCGGCTACCAGACATGGTGGAGACGGTGGAGAAGGCACGCCATCGATTCCCATGCCTTGGTCGAACCCCACGAATACGATTTCGCGGGGATACAATTCCTATACCTTTCTCTTGTGTCGAATTGAGCTTTTGCACTAGATCTACTTTGTTCTTTGTTTAATGGGATTAATTAAGTGTAATTAGTCACAAAAATTAAAATTGAGCAATTTCCTAACAGTATGTTCCTCTAAATATCTCTGTCGCAAGTTTTTATTAAAATATTTTTGAATTTTTTCTGTTGAAAAAAAACACGGTCAAATTGTTGATAGCGGAACCTTCCTCGTTAGGGCTGTACAACAGGCGTGTTTGTAAATTTTTATCAATATTTCAACCCAACCCAATTATACCGGGTTGAAAATTTTCTGTAGTTGACCCACCCGTAATCCAACCCAACCCGGGTTAAACGGGTTATGATTTATACCGGGTTGAAAATTTTATCTACGAATTTTTACGGATTTCCGGGTTAAACGGGTTATGATTTATATGATACATAAATAAAACTAACAATATTAATTAAATAAAATAATTTAATAAACAGTCCTATTAATTATTAAAAAATGTGATTAAAATTGACAAATTACCGAGACCTCCATAAAGTGAAAAATATTATGGAGAAAAAAATATTCGACTGGATTCTAGGGAAAAAAATAGCGTAAGCAACATTTTTTTAAGAGGAAGTTTATAATATTAATAGCGATATTCTGGTTGAGTAAAAAAAAACTATTAAATGCAATTAAAATTCGTAATTACAATTAATAAATAAGTCGTAAAGTAATATATATTTAATTAAAATAGTAAGATAAGACGGATCGGGTATAAACCGGGTTTTCAATCCTTGAATTAGAACCCAACCTACAAGTTCCCCCAGAACTACAAGCCAAAACCCGAAATACTGAAAAACTACAGCTAAAGAAAGTACTGACTAATACTGAAATAAATAAAAAACATGACTAAAAAGAGGGAACAAATGGGGAAAGAAAAGAAAGTAACAGGAAAATCACGGAGGCCCTCCTTGCACTTGTTGAAAAAACCTCCTTTCGATATTCATACCAACATCGTGTTCCTGCATGACTGCTGCCGTCGGTACACCATTGTACCCAATCCCGTTCCTTCTTGCAAGATTAGCCAGGCGATGTGCTGGCAAAACCGCCTCTCTTCTCACATGTGTCAGAGTGATGCGATCACCAAGTTGCCCCAATTGGCAAATGATTGCAGCCAGTATGGGTCTGGCTCTCCATGATGTGATTGTATATTTCTATGTTGCCTTCTTTCAATGCAGTAACATACAATTTAAAAAAATATATACCCTTTCATTTCCATGTTCTTGAGACATTACTTGAGCCCAATCAAACGCTATTTGTAAAGCCACTGATTTTGCTTGAAATGAGTCAGCAGTGTTGCCTTTCTCAAAATCTATTGTTACCAGCACCCTTCACGATATGCCAGAAAGGCAGAACCAGAATTTTGTGATGTGTCCCATGAGCCATCCATTATTAATTGCCAGCTACGTGAATTGTATTCATATAGATTATCACTGTCCTCTGTCTGAATTGGTAACACATCCCTGTCAGCAGAATTACTCTCATTTACCTACCTTTGGACCCTTCTGCACACCCCTCCTCGACCTGGGCCATCATTAGTTGGATGAAAAATGGTGAAGTGGGAAAAGTCTTTTGTCCGTTTCCTATTTCTTTGTATTTTTTTTAAGGGGCTTTTTGGATGGGTAAGAAATAAATAAGAACAACAAATTTCGGACGGAAATTTATTCCTAATCATTCAAACTCTTCACAAAATTATACACTTTCCAATGTTTTCCGTCTAGAAATAAGTTATTCCTCTTATTCCTAAGCGATCCAAACAGCCCCTTATATAATATTTTACTAAATCGCACAACAGATTAAATATTGGGCTATGTGACTGAACACTCTCTAAACCTTTTAACTAGATGCACTTGTTACTAGTTATTCTACGTGAGGCTGCATAACTGTTTCATTTTGAAAATGAAATTGACTACCTATTTGCATTAACCGTTTCATTCACAAAAATATACATGGACGAAATATTTTCAAATTTTCGTTAACAGTTTCGTTTTTGAAACGAAACTAAAATATTTTAACCGTTTCGTTTTATTTTGGACGAAACGAAACAAAAGGGCGATTGAAACGGTGACCGTTTTCACCCCTAATTCTACGTGACCCTTCCCATACTGAAAATTTTTGTAGACTACACATTAATATTAATTATTATTATTATTATTATTATTATTATTATTATTATTATTATCATTATTATCATTATTATATTTTAAGAACGTCATTAAATATTACAGTGTAAAATTATATAATATAATTTCAACCTATTATAATTTATGTTGACTTAAACATTTAACTCTCGATTTGCCGATTTGCAAAACAACACCAAACCATACTCTAATATTCAAATTTAAGTGTATTTTAGCTATTTGGTGAAGATGGTTTAAAGCAAGCTCAGCACAAGCTTTCGGACTTCAAGTGGACTCTTTTTACTTGCTAGGATCAGCATTTCTAGGTTTATTTAAGTTTTATTTCAATCCAAATCGTTTTGCTGTAAAAATGCCGGTTTTCAGTACCAGTGCGTTGTATAACGCAAAAATAGCGTTAGACAACGCACCAGTACTTTGCTGAACTTGAAATTCGTTTTGTTTGCAAAAGACAGTGCATTACATAACGCTCTAGAACGTTGTGTAACGTACTTAGAAAGTCATACAACGTATCTCCTCCGTTGTGCAACGCCTCTCTTCGTTTCTCTAAACAGAGCTTACACAACGCTCTGTACGTTGCACAACGCTCCTTTGTTATTTTTCTGGAGTTTTTTTACTCATTTTTGAGCAAAAAATCCAAGCATTTAATGCATTTAATGAGGTATTGTATAACGGACCAAGGCGTCGTGTAACGCGCCTTTGATCTTTTCTTCCTTGAGCAGTTTTTTATGCGTCATGTAATGCGTCGTCACGTTACACGACACATCTGACACCTTTTCTAGCCGTTGAGTTTGTCTTTGTTGAAGCGTTGCATAATGGGTTCCTTGCATTGTGCAACGCTCTGACAACTCAATCGGATACCTTATTTGTTATGTTTTATTATAACGGTTATCTGTGCGTTACACAACGACATATTGCGTTGTGCAACGCACTGATAACGTTAAGTTCAGCATTTTGGCCTGTTTATAACGGTTAGTTGTGTGTTGCACAACGCGTTTGCTGCGTTGTGTAACGCACTAGGTATTTCTGAGTTGATTTGGAGCTTTTGGCGCCCTCTATTTATATCAGCCCTTGTGTGACTGATTTGACACTTTTGCTACCTTGCTAAATCATTCTTTCTGAGCTCCAATCAACCAGTTCTAATACCCTCTTGCTTTTGAGCATTTGATTAGCAAAATCATTTGAGATTAGAGTGCATATACCAAACCCTAAGTCTAATTGTGAGATCTTTTGAGTGTTTTGATTAGAGCCTTAAATCAAATTGAGTTTGTGTTGTTTGTTGGAGTTAGGCCGATCCACCTTGAATGAAATTGTAACAAGGTGATTCGGTTCGAAGTTGTAGAAACGTTCTTTTTGGAATTGAACGGAGCGCGCCCTTTGGTGGTTGCGAAACTCCCGGAGACGTACGACTAAGGCTAGCCTTTCCTAGCGGGTCGGAACTCCGTAATATATCGCATGTCAATTCTTTCTCCTTTTTCTATATTTACTTGCTATTGGTTTTGTGTTGTGACTAGACCTTAATTGAATTGAACCAAAATTGACCATAACGGTTTAAGAAAAATATTTTTTTGCCTATTCACCCCCCTCTAGGCCTTTCTTTAGGGACAACAATTTATAAATAAATATTATAATAATGGTAATTTCCACAAATAATATTGTACAATATTATAATATATATTATATTATGATAATTAATTCATTGTAAATTTATAATTATAAGGACGGTAAATCATCATCTAATAGCTAAACTGCACAAACTATATTTTATAACCTTAATATATACACACCATTTTATCACAAAAAAAACGCTGTACCGTTAAATCAACTACGAACCATCAAATCGAAAATACCGCATTTCAAAAGTTTTCTAATTACATTCAAGTGCCCTGCCAAACCACTCTAGGGTGTGTTTGGAATTGGCGGATCTAGCAAAAATATTTAGGTGGGGCTGAGTGCTCTAATAAATTATTTGAGCGAACAGTTTCTCTTCTTCTGTTCTTCAGCCTCACCTTTGAGTGCTCCAATGGTTGAAAAAATTCATTGAGGCTAAAGAGGGGCTTCAGGGCTCGACGGCGGTAGGTGCGGCTCTAGCCCCACCCGCCCCACCACTGGATCCGCCCCTGGTTTGGAATGTGTCACGAAAAGTTAGTTTGCACGAACCAAACAACTCACAAAGAGCCGTAGTTCGTGAACTTCTCTCTAGTTCCTAGTTCTCCGATTTTCATCCTTTGTTCATGAAGCATCCAAACACACCCTATGTACAACAATCCAAATATGTACAAACAATCCAAATGAGCATCATCACCTCTACAACCTTACGGTCACCATTTTAGTTGCTAACCCTCTAAATTTAGAAAATATTACAAGATGAACGTTAAATTATATGAAAAACGGAAAAAAATATATTTTCTAAAATATTAGATGAATGTTAAATTATACGTTTCGAAAATCATAATAACAAGATGGAAGCAAAAATAGATATTTTAGATAGTCTTTTCTGTTTCTGTTTGGTGTTAAAAATAGCAGATATGCTAATATTTTAGATAAGACATTCTAATAGTTTAAAAATTCAATAATTGATGTAAAATTAAGAAAAAAATAGTATGCACAACGCACGAAAAGACGAGTTCAGATCTGGTGCCGCACGGCACACCGTGTAGCGCGGCATCGTAGCCGTCTGATCAAGATCCAATGGACAAGGGAGCCCCGTGCATGTAATCTAGATTGATAGGCCCGTAAAAAATGAACCGTCCGATCAAGATCAGACGGCTCGTACGCGCGCTACACGGTGTCCCGCGCTACACGGGATTCGGGTCCACGAAAAGACCACTAGTTGAATTAATGGACCCAGTCACCCAGCTGATGTGATATGGTGATGACTTGTGCTTCAGACCACTAGTTGAATTAATGGACCCAGCTGATGTGATATGGTGATGACTTGTACTTCTCTTTTTAAGGAAGTGACTGCCAAGTGACTCTTGACCCAGCTTTATTTCTCTTAATGCAGTCTAGCTAATTACAATTGTAGTTGGCGGTTGCATTGTTTATTCTAGTAAATCCATATTAAAATATTATATCGACAAATCGTGCTTATGAAAAATACCTACGGCGATAAAAATCTGTTAGTATAACAATTAATTATTTAGAATTGGACGCAGCCATCATAGGTTTCGTCACCATCATCATCATCATCAAGCGCTAATCAACATCAGGAATAAAAACCTGCTCTATTAAAATTCAATCGCAAGCATTGATCCATTTTTAATCTGATGGCTGAAAAATTATGACATCCGTGGCAGTGAAAAAAGTGTGGCAGAGGAACCGTTCTCCTCGTTTCCTTTTTTCTACTTACCATTATAAAATTTTTATTTTCATTAATTATTTGAATTTACTATTGCAGAATTGCCAGATATCAAATACCTAAATTTTATTACAATAGTGATGAATTTGTGCACCCCTACTGCACATACGAGGGGGTCTAACAGTAAATCCCAACTGAGAAATACAAATAATACGAAAATTTCAGATTTGTAATGTGCAAGGTAAAGGATACATGGGTTTAGATAAGGCGTCGTTAATTTGCCTCTTGGGGAACAAAACTGGGGCAGCGGGAGCTCAGAAAATCAAATTATTTGAGAAAATTTGGAATAAGGAGAAAGGGACAAAACGAATACAAAGAATAATGAGAAATTACTCAAAGAAAATTCACGACCATTCTCTCTGGTCCTGAACTGGAATAAACAATTTTAATTCATTTGTATTTCTTTTCTCACGGAAAAAGGGACAAAACAAACATGATCTAACTTTTAATATATGAACCAATTTTTATCAACATGAATACATGATGAAACTGATACTTGTTAAGTCTTAACTTTAAAATGTTTTTCCTCGACTTGCTGCGCGTTTTCTTCTGGCATGAGTACTCGGGATTTGAAATCTTGAGGCAATTGTAACTGATACATTAAACTTTTCAGATAAAACACAATTCTTCAATACACATTCGCATATACTGTTTCACATAAAAGCAACATGGCAATCAACAGAATCAAAGGGTACGGCAATAAAAACATAAATACAAATTCTACTTTTAATTATTATTTTTTATCTTCTAAATGACATTGTCTATCTCCAATCTCAGAGATAATCTGCTTCACTTCATCGGGATTCTTACAATTGCTCACTGCGTTTAGAAGTACATCAAAGATTACATCATTCGGCTTAAGGCCATGATGCATCATCTTATCGACCATGCGCAGAGCCTCATTGATTCTGCCATTTTTACAGTAGCCGTTAATTAAGATACTATAACTGTGTTGGTTTGGCTCAATGCCTTTTGAAGCCATCCTTTCTAACAATTCTGTTGCTTTACCAAGATGAGATTCTAGGACATATCCTTGCAGCACAGTAGTGTAAGTGATTACATCAGGTTCTACCCCTATATCCTCCATTATACCGACCAGCTTCTATGCTTCACAGGTCTGTCGGTGCTCGCACAGGGCATTCATTAATGCATTGAAAGTCACTAAATTAGATGAAATTCCCTGATTCACCATCTCACGTAAAACCCTGATTGCACATTTCCACTCACCTATCACAGAAAGACCATGAATTAGACAAGTGTATGTGCGAACATTTGATGCCACCCCTCTTTTTATCATCTCCTGAAGAAGCTCTGATGCACGCAAGAAGTCTCCCTCTTTGCACACCTGTGTCTCTGGTTCTTGTGGTTCTCTTCAAGCAACTAAAGAGATTAACTACGGTGGAGTAGCGGCTGGGATGCTTGGTTTTGGCAATGGATTTGAGAAGGAAGTTGATGGTGAGGATGGACGGCGGGTGATGAGTGTTGGGAGAGAGGAGGCGATGAAAGAGAGAGACGGCCTCCTCGAGCTGAAGGTTCCCAGCAAGGCATCTCTCCCTCACTAGCTTCTCCAGATGGCGAATCTTATTCATCTCACCTTAATGAAACAGACTTGCAGTGGAGTAACTCCTGTGCTTTGTTTATGTTGTTAGTCTTACAAGCTTGTTCGTCGAAAACGCCTAATAATTGACCAGAACATCACACAACTTATATAAAAGCTATCAGGTCTGCTAAGCACTTCATATACATTGAGAATCAATATTTTATTGGCTCCTCCTATCGCTGGCCATCTAAACATAAAAGGTAAACATGATATTCTGACATTTGCATGAGCTCAGGTCTGTCTCATGTGAACTCGAAGTCGCATATTTATTTCATCCTTCAAGCTTCTCTGCTCTAGTTGGTTTTGTGCTGATCTCAAGTGTGGCAACTGAACTCTGTCAAAATCTTTTCATTGGAATTCTGTGTAGTGAGATGTTATTTTGTTTGACATGTATATTTGAAACGTGTGTATGCTTTACTGTAAAAAATTCTTTGTTATTGAAATTATGTATAGTAAGGTGCTCATATGTTTTGCCTGTATAATGAGATGCTCATCTGAATGGACATAATGAAAGAGTTAAGTGAGATGCTCATCTAAATGGACATAATAAAAGAGTTTACTTTAACTGAGTTTGTACTTATATTTTGTTTCTCCTTTCACCAGTAATGAAAAACTGTCTTTTTTAATTAGGAAATGACTGTTAATGATTATTTTGTTTTATTTTTATTTTATACTATTTCATTGCAATGTTTTTCTTTATAATGCACATATAAGTCCAAGTTCATGAGTAAAAAAGCATCGATATTCAAAAATTGTCAACTATAATAAGCTCGTGCACTCTACCAGAAAGTGAATATCAATGTACAACAACTCATGTTCTGTTAACTAATATCGTAAATAGCAAATAATAACGGTGCAGCCTATATATGTTATCTATCCTTTAGTCTTCTTCTACAATAGCAGATCATACTAAATGAAAAAAAAAGTGTTCTCCACACATTATTACAACCATACATCCAGGTTACACACAAAAAACAACAAATTAGAAATTCCCAACAAACACCAAGTAATAGAAAAAGGGAACGAGGGTCAATTATATGTCCACTCTAGGCCCACCAATTGCAATAGATCTCTTATGTGTGCGTCAACTGCAGCATTGCGCCATTGTTCCAAACATGAAGTAATAGAAAAAGAGAAAAATATACTGCAACATTGTTCCAAACATGAAGTAAACATTACGCCTCAATTTTTGAGAACTGCTTCTTTCAATTTCCATTGCTTGATATTTTTGCCATGTCAGAAACAAGCTTTCTTACTCTCTGCCTTATCTATTGCTCCTAAAGTTGCTTCCTTTGTCTTTTCTCTATCACCTCTGATTAGAAGCAAATTGTCAAATTAGACAATAAATGGCTGAATGCAAATTGTCAAATTGTATTTAATAGAGATAAAAAAGAAAAGAAAAAATAAACGAAAGACTTGTTTGCAAAAGTTAACAATGAATGGTTCCACCACAAAACCAGTACCAAGCCTACGTCAATTGTTTGATAAATACACCAAATTAAGCATACCATAGTGTTCCTCTATTCTCCATGAGTCTAACTGACCAAAACTTGTGAGTTGCATCAGCCTAGATCGCCGAAATTTCACCAACATAGTTTGTCAGGCTCCTCTGAAAGAAGATGGTTTTGTCGACAATTTAAAACGACGCAACAGAAATGGAAACGGCCATGATATTCCTCTCTCCACCACGATGACAATAAGCTCTTTCTTGAAAGTTGCGATGGTTTGGTTTGAAGCGCTAACGGGTTTGAACCCGCTAAGAAAAAATGAGACTCGTCTCCTTCAATCCAGCTTCCCTCCCACTGAAGGAAGGGCATAAGCATACTGGTCAATCCCCTTTCCAGTGAGCCACAAATCAACACTGAGGGAAGGGCTCCATCAGAAGGAGGTAGTCTCCTTCCTTGATTTCTCTCGAAGGTGGATCTAGGACAGTACACGAGCGTGAGCGTGCGAGGAGACGAGCGGAGAATTATAAAATAATTTACTTTTTAAGAGGAAATGCAAATTTGGGCAGTCGGCCAGGATCGATTTCAACGTTTTATCTCCTTCATCTGTGTGCGTCGTTGGATCGTCATCCAACTGTTCAGACAAGAGGTTGGCACTCTGCCAACCTTTTTGAGGATGACAAAGGATACGATTCTGTGGCGATTGGGCATATTTTGTCTTCAGATTTCAGACTTCGGCTTTTGTTTTATTTAACTTTTAAACTGTTTGAGTTTAGAACTCAATTAAGGTCCTGACTGAAATTAGTTCTTTTCGTAGGATTTCATTTGATATGAATTTTCATGTTATTAGATCCAACCACATTCTAAGAAATCAATTCTTATTAAATCAATTCTAATCGAATTAAATTGTTACTTCTAATCGAATTAAAATACCCAAAGAGCAAAAAAAGAAAAAAATTAAAAGGAAAATGCACAATGCAAGCCAAAAAAAAGTGATCCAACCCAAATCTTTCACCATGTAATCCAAAGAAATCCTATAAAATGTACTCAGTCTTCCGACTACTTGAATCAAATTAAAAATTAGCCACAATACAAAATCTAATAATAAAACATAATTTAAATAAATAAAAAGAAAACTCTAAAAATAAATGTTGAACAATGTATCAAATATAAAATTATGACAATACAAAACTTAATAGCTAATTTTAATAAACAATATAGAAAATTTGAGAATAAATGGTCTAGTTTTTCATTACAATTATTGTAGTTATGCGCTCACAAGCTGCATACCTAAAGTAAAAACCAAATACCAATGACATACCCATCTAGATGTTTGTCCATACCATACTTTACTTAACATCTATGGAGCTACACAGATAAATAGAAAATCTTCTAATTACTTTGACTAAACACTCTTATATTTCTCATCAGATTTGACACCATTAACATGCATGAGGGGATTGTACGCTTTGCTGATATCATCTGCTATGGCCAGACCATCCTCTGAGGAGCCGAAGAGACCTCTGCGGTTCAGACCAGCGCAATAAAGCCCAGTTTGTCCTTTCCAGTTGTCTGGGTAGTTGTTTTTCGCCATGCCATCCTTTCCGATCAAACCCTCATCGGTCTGAAATAAAGGACCCACCATTTAATAATTCATTAAAAGTTCTTCATTTTATTTTTAAACCAGAAATTATAAGTGTCATCTCTTGTTCAGAAATTATTTTCTAAATATAAAGTGAACACTTACAACAGACAAGATAAATATATAGACAATTAAAATGAACACATACAAATAAATAGGTATTGTCATCTCTTGTTCAGAGTTTTATGTGCACATTCAACATATTTTTATTGAACTTATCTATTTGTATGTGTTCACTTTAATCACTATATATGTTCACCTTATATGTTTTAAGTGTTCACTTTCTGTTTAGCGATGACATGGATGGTAAAATTGCAGATGGCTGTAATCAATTTCCTTTTTAAACAAAAAAACTAAGAAACTTCTCAAATTCGATGTGTTGATACCTCAAGCCATTGCCGAATTGTGTTTCGATAACCTGTAGCAAATATAATTGCATCATAGTGATGTGTCTTTCCATTGGAAAATGTCACCATGCTTCCTTCTATGCTAGTCAGAGATGGTAATACCTGTGCAGAAGTCAATCCTATCTTCATTAGAAAATTCCTTCATATGTGCAAGCCAAAATTTTTAGTGCGTACATCTTATCAAAATAATACAAGAAAATAATGCATTCAATCAATGTTGACAACACTCAGATTTATCTTTGTGAACAAATCTTTCAGATCTGAAATACTTAAGTTTGAACTTTGAAGACAATGAAATTTTATTTAATAATACAAAGAAAGCTTCACCTGAATTTCTCCAGTCTTGATCCGGTCATAAGTGCCGACATCTATTACTTGATAAACAGGGGTGTAACATTTCATGTACATTGGACCAATATTGGGCCGTCGTAGACCATACTTGGCAGTGTTTCCAAACCTGAGATAACAGAGGAAGAGAATAATAGTGTCGACTATCGATATCGGCAAATATTTCATCAGGCGCATGGCAAATAACCAGATCTCTTTAGTCACAATATGAATCTGTAACATGAATTTTTTTTATAAAAAAAAATCGTGTCAGAGCATTAAATTTGAAAATAAAATGTTAATATCTCCCCTCTGCCCTGATCTATTTGATACTAGCATGCATGTATCACATTACCAACATAATATGCGATGATAGATTATTGAAACCAATGTTATATAGCCAAACAACTATTGGCTCAACATGACATATACTAAGAAGAGAACATGGGTATTTTAGTCATAACAATTAAATTTAGATTATATTTATTTTAAATATTGTAAAAAATAGTGTAAAGGATTTGTATCCAATCAAAATCGAATTAGAAGGGTTCATATCCGATTTATCTGAATAGTTAAGATTACAGGGGTTTATAATAACCGATTTTTTCTTTTTACTTAGGGGTGTTTGTTTTATCTTTTATGCGTAACAATTTATGCAACATTTATGTAACCAAACATCCATTACATAAGATTGCATAAGGATGCATAACTTATTATATTTAAGGAGGTTGCATAACTTATGCATCGGATTCTTCTCATCTCATTTGACATTTCTACCCTTCAATTAATTCTCATCGGCTCTCAATGTACAACACTAATGTAGTTCATAATAATTATTTTTAAAAAATAATAAAATAAAAAATTATTATTATTATTATTATTTTATTATTATGAAGGAATAGATTTATTTTATTATAATAAAATTATTGTAACAAAAACTATAATAATAAACCACTAATTATTTTATTATAAACAAACGAACCTTGATTGAGTATCAAATAATAATTTTATTATAAACAAATTGACCTCGTTAATTGTTACTATTTGTTTATAATAAAACCACGTTTTAGAACGAATCTATTAGAGTTAACACAAGCTTTTAAATTTCAGTTTTTTCGATATGACGGTCCATATCCCCATGTTATTTTGATGTTATAACGGCGATATAACAGTGTAGTGTTTTTTTCAAAGTTTGACACGCATCAATTCTATAACTATCAATTTATATGTTTATACATCTCCAATACTCCATACAAAATAACGTACGGCCATACCAAATTCAATATACTGCAGTGTACCAATATTGAGTAGCAGTAGCAGCTTGTACCAATTTAACAATAGTTCAATATTGAATACACAATTTAACAATAGTAGCAATAATAGCTTGTTATTTCGCCGAAATAACTGAAATAACGCGTTATATCGCCGAAATAACTGAAATAACACGTTACGTCATTTTCTCAGAAAAGACTGTAACGTTCATGCGGTTTGACACAGAATACCGCTATTTCTGTTATTTCGCCGAAATTTAGAAGCTTGAGTTAACATGATTCGTTTGTTTTTCTATCTCTTGATTGAGTATCAAATAAACTCCAAAATTTACAAAACTTATATAAAAACGCATCGCTCATTAAACTAAATAAAATCAACGGTTTGAATTTAACATTTGAATTTTTAAATTTGAAAAGATAACTTAATAGCAAAATATTGGCATTTGGGGCAATGTTCTTGATTTTTTTAAACAAAAAAAAAATCCAAAATTTTATTTTAATACACAACCTTTGACCTTTGAAATTTGAGAAACAAACTTGTCAGTACGCAGGTGGCCAGCGTAGGCTCTGACGGCGCCACTGTCACTAGCGGAGGCAGTACTTCTTAAAATCATGTTTAAGAAAATATATTCGTCTCTATGCCCGGACTTGCCCGCACCACTGGTAGTGACGCTGTCAGAGCCCACGTAGGCCACCTACGCGCTGACATGTTTGTTCCTCTAAATATTTCTATCGTAAATTTTTTTATTAAAATAAAATTTTGGATTTTTTCTGTTGAAAAACATCACGGTCAAAATATTAGTAGCGGAACCTTTCTCAATGTACTTACCGTGCTGCGCACGACAATGGAACACCTTGCCCCGGCTTCAAATAGATCATAGGCAATATCCATACCCGAATTACCTGATCCGACAACGAGCACATCCTTTCCTTTAAATGCAGAAGCAGTTCGGTACTCGCTTGAGTGGATCACCACCCCTTTAAAACTATCCAACCCGTTAACATCCGGCACAACCTTCTCATCGTTCTCCCCTGCTGCCACAACTAGAAATCTCCCAATATACTCCTCCAAAACATCACCATTCCTGGCCTTTACAATCCAGCGGCCCGACTTTTGGTCATACCGGGCTGACTCTACCCGGCGCCCAAACTGAATCCTCAAACGAAACCGCTCTGCATAAGAGTTGAGGTAGGAAATGAATTCAGATTTGGGGATGTAAGTTGGGGTGGTATCTGAGTGTGGCATGTGTGGTAAAGAGCAGTATTGCTTGGCCAAGTGCAAGCAGACACGGTCATACGACCTCTTGCGCCACAGCGAGCCGATACAATCATCGCGTTCGAGTATCAGGCTCGGGACGGCCTGTTCGTCCAGGCACGCTGCTACCGCCAGGCCTGACGGGCCCGCCCCGACTATTAGCACCACCTCTTCTGGTTGTTGGTGGCACACATTTGTTATTCCTTCCATTCTTTTCTTTTGTTTTTCTTACAGTTTGCCAGCCTCTCTGTCTTTCTCTGTCTCTTTTTGTGTGAGAGGTTGTGGTCTCGTGGGGTGGCGAAGATTTATATATATATGTTGCTTAGGAGTGAAGAGGGAGACGGGAAAGGTGGGACCAGGAGGTGGTGGAGACGGTACCGTTTATTACCATCCACAACTACAAGTGATGTTTTTCTGGTAGTTTCCCGATTTGACTCGTTTTGGCTAGTACCGATCGGTACTTTTCTAGCAAGTAATAACTAATTATTTGTTAGCATATTTCATTAGTGCAGAATGTACAGGCTTATATATAGGAGTGTATAAGCAATAAATCTTATTATTGAAATTGGCCGAACATGCATCATTAATAAAAAATTATATATATTGTGGGTATCTTTCAAGAAGTCAATATACTCCTACATTAATCAACTTATATTATGAATATCTTACAAGATATATACCGATTTAAATTACGATAACTGAAAAATATATACGAAATAAATAATATGATTATCTAAAGTTTTATAATTTTGATATAAATGATTATTAAGTACGTAGGATGAACATATTAACATTTAATAAAAAAAAATTCGGGCAAATGGTGTATTCCAATTTTTCTACAGTTCTGTTTTGACCTTTCTAAATTCAATTTTGATAGATTTAACAGAAGTGTTCAATCTAGGATTAGTTTTAGAGCAATTGTCCGATTAATTATCAACTTTGTTTTTTACTTCTTTTTACTTCTTGTTCAGGTGCCTTACTGAAGAATAGTCGACTATTTTGCAATGTAATCTTAAGGTGCAATGAACGGATCAGCAGAGCACAGGAAAAGGACAAATCTCGAGAAGAAGAAGAGAAAGGAGGGACCGAGGGAGAGACAGCTCGGCGTAACGCAGAAGAGACGAAAAAACTATCTGTCTTAGGGACCGGTTGCGGTTGGTCGAGTAACTCACGTTTTTCTCATTTATGTGCCATTACTTATACCACCGAAAGAGACGTATAACTTATGCAAGTGGGTCCCACATATAGAATAACAAATATAAAAAAAAATTTCAATATTTTTTCCATTATTGGATTCCACCGAATGTATAACCGGCACCCCGAGCGAAGAGAAGAAACGAACCGCGAAATTGCAACATTAGGAGCTCTGTGAAGCCTCGAGACCCCTGGATCAGAATACAAGCCCCCGAGTGATGACCCTCGGAGCCTGGCGAAGCCCCGAGGTCCCAAAGGACCCCAGGACTCGGACACCCAGAAGAGGCTCGAGGAGGTAAAGTGGTCCCGAGTACAAAGACTAAAATAGAAGGGGGGATCACTTTTTCAGACTAAAATAGCATGTAAACTGTAACAAAGGAAGATCAATACTGTTGAAAATAATAATGATTAGTGATTGGTTTAGTCTTAGATTAATTTCTCATCATTGATATTTTGTAAAATAGTCCTCCAACCTTTTTAATTTAAAAGGGTTGCTATTTCTAGAAATTAACGTTAGAATCTAACGGTCAAATTTATAGCCGTTAGAGTTTGGCCTTATAAAAAGGCATGTATATATCTCTGTGAAAAAAATAAGACCGAGTGAAAAAAATCAGTTAATAAAAATTATCATTCTTTTCCAAAATTCATCATGTTATCAGAGCGAATCTGATCCAGCTTCTGCAAAATCTGATAATTTACCAATCTTAGCAAAACCTTTTTTTTCACCACTGTCAAATGACAGAAAATCAGAAAAGAAAATCCAGTTCGGAAAAAAACATCTCATGGTCTAAAATTGTGGCCATGACAGTCAGCAACAAATCTGAGCCAACATCAAATCCTCCGGCGTGTCAAAAGACATATCAAATCGAGAGAGAACCGAAAGAGTATTATCTAGATGAAAGGTTAAAAGGAGGAATTGCTAAAATACCTTCAACAGAAATCCCAAACCCTAGACTCTTCTCCCAGCCAAAGGAAGAACAACGAGCGACTGTAAGAAGATCCGATTCGAACCCGAAATCGGAGTCTCAAGCCAGCTCAGTTGAGGATCGAAGGACTGGGAAGAAAGAAGAAAAGGGAGAGAGATGCTGGATTCTCAACCCACACCTTAGTCGTTGGGGAGCCAATCGAAAACCATCCAAGGCAGCAACGCAAAACTCTTATTCAGGAACCCTAGATGCAAGAAAGGGGGAGCAAAATGCTGCCATGGTGAGCGATTTTGTCAAAGAATTTTTTACAAGATGTTTTTTATGTTGAAAATGCTTCAGTCAATTTGTTGTCGATTTCTAAACTTTCTAGAGATTTAAATTGCGAAATAATTTTTAAAGAAAATAGTGTTATTTTTAAAGATTTACTTTCCAAAGAAAAAATTGGCGAAGGATTTCTTGATTACGGTCTTTATTTTTTACATAGCAACAAATTTATTTTCAAAACTAGTAAAGATAAAGATTTGAGTAAACTTTGGCACAAGCTTGTTGGGCATCCTTCCGATAGAGTTTTAAATAAAATTTTCAATTTTTCAAACTTAGATTGTAGCAAGTGTGAAATTTGCAAACTTGCTAAACACACTAGACCTCCTTTTTCCAATTCTATTTCTAAAAGCAATGATTTTTTTGAACTTGTTCATTTCGATGTTTGGGGTCCGGCCCCTACAACTTCTTATAATGATTTTAGATATTTTGTTATTTTTATTGATGATTTTTCAAAAACCACATGGTTGTATTTGATGAAAAATAAATGTGAGGTTTTTTCGCATTTTCAAACCTTTGTGAATTTTATTGAAAATCAATATGAGAAAAAAATTAAGATTTTGAGAACGGACAACGGTACCGAATATGTTAACCAAGTTTTTTATAATTTTCTTAAACAAAAAGGTATTTTGCACCAAACTACTTGTATTTACACTCCTCAACAAAACGGTGTTTCCGAAAGAAAAAATCGTCACCTTTTAGAAGTTACTAGGTCACTTTTATTTCAAAATAATGTTCCAAAAATTTTTTGGTTGGATGCCGTTTTAACCGCAACCTATTTAATAAATAGGTTACCAAGTGTCATCTTAGATTTTAAAAGCCCTTTGGAAGTTCTTTATAGTAGAAAATTAGATATTAGTCATTTAAGAGTTTTTGGATGCAAATATTTTGTGCACAATAGAAAAATTGACAAACTTGATTTTACTTCAATCAAAACTATTTTTGTTGGGTATTCTTCCGAAAAAAAGGGGTATAAGTGTTATGACCCTAAAAATAAAAAACTTTATATTTCTAGAGATGTTAGTTTTTTCGAAAATGAACCTTTTTATGAAAATTGCATTGAAAATAATATTGAAAAAATTATTTCAAATGACTTTATATATCCCTATGTTACTAACATTGAAACACAAGAGTTTCAAAGAGAATCAAGAAATTTTGTAGGTGTAGAATCACAAGAAGAAAACATACAAAATGAAGAAAGACAAAATGAAGAAGAATTTGAAGAAATCGAACAAGAAGGACATATTGAAGCCGATGAAGAAAATCAAGAATATGAGATGCCTTTGAGAAGATCAAGTCGGCAACCTCAACCTTCCACGAGATTAAAAGATTTTGTCACGGTGCAATATCCAATCCAAGACTATATTTCTTACGATAGTGTTTCTAATGAGCATTACGCTTTTATAAATGCTTTGACCAAAATTGATGAATCAACCAATTATGAGGTAGCCAAAAAAGACCCGAAATAGTGTAAGGCAATGGAAGAGGAACTTCATGCCTTAGAAAAAAATCAAACTTGGGAATTGTGTGAACTACCAAAAAAGAAAAAATCGGTTGGTTGCAAATGGATATACAAAATTAAATACCATAGTGATGGTACCATTGAACGGTACAAGGCTCGATTAGTTGCTAAAGGGTTTACCCAAACTTATGGTATTGATTATCATGAAACTTTTGCACCGGTGGCCAAAATGAATACCGTTAGGATACTTTTTTCCATAGCGGTAAATAATAATTGGACGTTGCATCAAATGGATGTTAAAAATGCATTTTTTCAAGGAAATCTTGAATAAGAGGTTTATATATCTTTACCACCCGATCATAAAAAAGAAGGTATTACTAACCTTGTTTGTAGACTAAAAAAAGCAATTTATGGATTAAAACAATCTCCAAGAGCATGGTATGGCAAACTCTCTCAATTTTTATTATCTTGTAATTTTAAAATTAGTGGAGCCGATACTTCATTATTTGTTAGACACAATACCAATGGTACCACCGCGGTTTTAGTTTATGTCGATGACATAATAATAACCGGTAATGATCTAGTGGAAATTGAAAAAGTTAAGATGAGCCTAAAACAAAAATTTGACATTAAAGATTTAGGCAAATTGAAATATTTTCTTGGGATAGAAATAGCTCACTCATCAAAAGGGCTATTTATTTCTCAAAGAAAATATATTCTTGATTTGCTTAAAGAAACCGGTAAATTAGGGTGTAAGCCGGCCAAAACACCAATAGATGTAAATGAAAAACTTGATAATGAAAAAGGTGAACCACTAACGGATATAAGCCAATTCCAAAGACTTGTAGGTAAATTAATTTACCTAACCGTTACAAGACCGGACTTATCTTTTGCCGTAAGCCAAATTAGTAAATTCATGCATGCACCAAGAACACCTCATTTAGATGTCATTAATAGAATATTAAGGTATCTAAAAGGTTCTCCCGGAAAGGGAATTTGGATGAGAAAAAATGGTACTAATGCTATATGTGGCTATTCTGATGCAGACTGGGCCGGAAGTTTCGATAGGAGAACGACGATCGGTTTTTGCACGTTTGTAGGTGGAAACATAGTCACATGGAAAAGTAAGAAACAAAATGTCGTGGCACGATCTAGTGCGGAGGCGGAATATCGAGCCATGGCATACACCGCAAGCGAATTGACGTGGATCAAACAATTACTAGCCGACTTGAATTTCAAACATAAAGAACCAATGAAGATGGTTTGTGATAATCAAGCGGCACGACACATTGCGGCAAATCCCGTCTTTCATGAGCGGACAAAACACATAGAGGTGGATTGTCACTTCATTAGAGAAAAAATCCAAGCCAAAGAGATCGAGACTCCATATGTCAAAAGCAAGGATCAATTGACGGATATTTATACGAAAGGATTAAGTATTAAGACCTTTGAAGATATATCATGCAAACTAGGATTGTATGATATCTACAAACCTAGCTTGAGGGGAAGTGTTGAAAATAATAATGATTAGTGATTGGTTTAGTCTTAGATTAATTTCTCATCATTGATATTTTGTAAAATAGCCCTCCAACCTTTTTAATTTAAAAGGGTTGCTATTTCTAGAAATTAACGTTAGAATCTAACGGTCAAATTTATAGCCGTTAGAGTTTGGCCTTATATAAAGGCATGTATATATCTCTGTAAAAAAAATAAGACCGAGTGAAAAAAATCAGTTAATAAAAATTATCATTCTTTTCCAAAATTCATCAAATACAATTACTATTCAACTTTTGCGCTTCTAGTGACTTTCTAACTTTGCTAATCATGTAAAACGCCTTAAAAGGTAAACCTCTACACTAGACGGTGACACAGGCAGCTCCTCTAGTGCTGGCATAGCCTTCATCTTGAGCTGCAGCTTTTCAGACCATAGAGCTGTCCAATAATTAACTCAAAGTAAAAATCAACTTTAGGCACATTTGTCTGACAGTTTTCACCCTCCCTAGTTGAAACTTGAAACAAAGCCATCCAAAATAGAAAGTCTGGAACCATCCAAAATAGAATGTTTGCAAATACTCCAGGTTTCCATTTGTTTTTTACTTGTTAATTACTTGTTAATTAGAAGAAAGGATTTTTTTGCTTTTGTTATCACCATTTGTGTAATAGGTTGTTGATGGTTGTGCAAATTATGTATGTTGTGCAGTTATTAGCTTGTGGTCCTTTCGTTACGATGCTTAATTGTTATGTTATTGAAATGCCGTTTCGTACGAAGTTTTATATATCCACTTTGATATTGTTTAATTATAGGATATTGTATCCATTTCGATGATTGATGCATATATGCTACTGAATGGTTAGGACACCGCCGAGCGATGGATTAAATTAGTGTAGACAATTTACTCAAAAAATATTTTCTTATTTGAGAATATAATAATTTATCTGGGCTAGGACAAAAACCGAAATTATATATTTATATAATCAAAGGGTACGGCAATAAAAACATAAATACAAATTCTACTTTTAATTATTATTTTTTATCTTCTAAATGACATTGTCTATCTCCAATCTCAGAGATAACTGCTTCACTTCATCGGGATTCTTACAATTGCTCGCTGCGTTTAGAAGTATATCAAAGATTACATCATTCGGCTTAAGGCCATGATGCATCATCTTATCGACCATGCGCAGAGCCTCATTGATTCTGCCATTTTTACAGTAGCCGTTAATTAAGATACTATAACTGTGTTGGTCTGGCTCAATGCCTTTTGAAGCCATCCTTTCTAACAATTCGGTTGCTTTATCAAGATGAGATTCTAGGACATATCCTTGCAACAGTGCAGTGTAGGTGATTACATCAGGTTTCACCCCATTTTCCTCCATTATACCGACCAGCTTCTCTGCTTCACAGGTCTGTCGGTGCTTGCACAGGGACTTCATTAATGCATTGAAAGTCACTACATTAGGTGAAATGCCCTGATTCACCATCTCACGGAAAACCCTGATTGCACATTTCCACTCACCTATCACAGAAAGACCATGAATTAGACAAGTGTATGTGTGAACATCCGGTGCCACCCCTCTTTTTATCATCTCCTGAAGAAGCTCCGATGCACGCAAGAAGTCCCCCTCTTTGCAGCAGCCTTTTAATAAGGTTGTGTATGTATAGACATTTGCATGAAGTCCAGAATTAACCACTTTTTCATATACAACAAATGCCTTGTCAATGTCACCAACATTGCAAAAACCAAGAATGAGGTCATTGTAGGTATAGACATCTGGAACTATACGTTTTGCGATCATTTCTTCAAACATCTTCAAAGCACAATTCATATTACCTTGGGAACACAGACTATGAGTGAGAATGTTGTAGGTAACCACATTAGGACCAAGTCCCTCTGCAACCATTTTATCAAACATTCTGAAAGCACTATTTGTGTCACCGTGACTGCAGAGTCCATCAATAAGACTGTTGTAGGTATACAAATCAGCAACAATTCCATGGACAGACATTTCTTCAAACACCTGTTGTGCTGCAATAACATCCCCATTCTTGCAAAGACCATTAATGAGACTGTTGTAGGTATACACATTAGCGACAACCCCAAAAGAAGGCATTTGTTCAAACACCTTTCGTGCCGCAACAACATCCCCGTTTTTACAAAGACCATCAATTAGTATGCTACAACAGTTAACGTTAGGCATCACCCCTTTAGCAACCATTTCCTCAAACATCTCTGTAGCCACTGCAATCTCACCCTCTCTACAAAATCCATGGATGAGAGTGCCGAAGGTTACAGCATTAGGTTTACAGGAATTTCCTTCTTTTGACATCAGACGAAACAGCTCAAGCCCCATCCGAATATTGCCCTTTCTGCAATAACCATCCATAAGTGTATTGTAGGTATACAAATCAGGAACAACTCCAAAAGAAGGCATTTGTTCAAACACCTTTCGTGCTGACAATACATCCCCATTCTTAGAAAGACCATCAATTAGTATGTTACAACAGTTAACGTTAGGCATCGCCCCTTTAGCAACCATTTCCTCAAACATCTCCGTAGCCACTGCAATCTCACCCTCTCTACAAAATCCATGGATCAGAGTGCCGAAAGTTACAGCATCAGGTTTACAGGAATTCCCTTCTTTTGACATCAGACGAAACAGCTCAAGCCCCATCCGAATATTGCCCGTTCTGCAATAACCATCCAAAAGTGTATTGTAAATGATCAAATTAGGAGCACATCCCAATAGTGGCATTTTAGCAAGCACCTTAGCTGCATCCCGCATCCGCTTCCGCGTACAAAGCTCCCTAATAAGGGAACCAAACATGATGGTATCGACACCGCATCCTTCTCTCAGTGACTGGCCAAGCACACAGAAACCAAGATCCACTCGACCCATTAGACAGCAGCAATCGAGGACAAGGCCGAAGGTATGGATGGTGAGAGAAAGAGAGGCACCTGTGTCTCTAGTTCTGGTTGTGGTTCCCTTCAAGCGATTAAAGAGAGTAAGTACGGTTGGGAAGCGGCTGGGATGCTTGGTTTTGGCAATGGATTTGAGAAGGAAGTTGATGGTGAGGATGGACGGCGGGTGATGAGAGTCGGGAGAGAGGAGGCGATGAAAGAGAGAAACAGCCTCCTCGAGCTGAAGGTTCCCAGCAAGGCATCTCTCCTTCACTAGCTTCTCCAGACGGCGAGTCTTATTCATCTCATATCAATGGTTTGGCTGCCTCTTATTCATGAAACCAAGTGGTAAATTGGTAATGTAAAGTGAAAGAGAGATGGGATTGTGGATTTGTGGTGGGAATTGAATATGCATATGATGTCCATTAAGCTCCGCCCATTAATTCTAGGCCCAAGTTGACCTAAAGCAAATTAAGTCCATAGCAAAACACAAAATAAACACGTAAAACATATAAGATAAACATAAAGACGTTTAAAGCAAACACTTACAAACAAATAAGCGTTGTCATCTTTTATTTAGATTTTTTGTCAAAAATTTTAGAAAATATTTTTTGTGAATTAAAATATGATTAAGTTAGTTGAAAGGGCTTATATCCTTGATGGATATGATTTGAGGGGGTTATATTCAATTTTTCCAATAAATAAATGTTGTCATCTCTTATTCAAATTTTTATATGCACATTCAACTTATATTTATTGAGTGTATGTGTTCACTTTGATCACTATATGTTCACTTTATCTATTTTATGTGTTCACTTTCTGTTTAGCAATGGCAAGAGATGACAAAACTACAAATGACGGTAATCAATTTCTAATTGAGGCAGGAACCACATCTTATCTTCAGACTTAAACTGTCTTAAACTGTTTAAGTTGAGAATTCAAAGAGTGTGTTTGAATGTAGGTTTTATTACGGGTGAGTGTGTTTGAGTTGACAATTTAATTAACTGTTTGGATAAGTAGTTCTGTCGCATTGCAATTTGGTAAGTTTTATTACGGGGTCAAAAAGTTTAATTTGGTAATATGTAGTGCTGATAAATAGCAGCTGATGTTTATATGTGGGTTTTGCTTTTAGTTGTCGTCTTGTCGATAATCCTCTTTGTTCTAATAAAATAGGGAAAAAAAAAAACATAAATTTCCAGTAGCAGAAATAATGGTTGTAAAACCTATTGCTGGCTCTGTAATGTTAATTATCATATAAGTGTAACTATAAGATTTCTATTATAATGCCATAAAGGTGCTTGAAAGTTGACCAGCGATAGAAAGAGAATAAACCACAAACACAGAAATTAAAATGTCCTTGTTCAATTATAAAATGTCACACAAACATCCACTGTCAACAAATGGTAAAGAACATGTAATTAATTAGGTTCAGGTATTGTGCTAATACCTTTCCAACAAAAAAAATAAAAACTGTGCAAATACAACCCTAAAATAACACAACACCAGGCATAAATCTGATAATGAATGTAATTAAGGTGTTTGCCAACTAAAAGCAGAGTGAAGCCAAGAGCAACATAATGCCGACGCCAACTGAAAACCCAGTAGAAGCAGCTCCATTCGAGTTGGGAGTTGGTGCAGAAGTGGCGGTGGCGTTGGCGTTGGCGCTACTGGATTCGGCACCTGAGTCAGGAGCTGGGGCCTCCACAGGAGCCATGGAAGGGGCAGCAGAGGAGCCCTTTTGGACATTAATTTCGACCTGTAAGTAATTAAACCGAATAATAAATTAATTTTCTTTATCAAATATTCAAATTTTAAACTTGCAAATGCAAGATGAGGCATTTGAGTTTTAACTGAAGTAATTAATATAGCCTACATGAGTCTCAATTACCTTCAGTATATGGATCAAGGAAGTTCTAAGACTATTTAGGGGAAATAAAAAGATTTTGTTGTATACAATTAAACAGCTGAAACAATTAATATTGATTAGCATTACCTTTTGGCCAGAAGCACAGTGTCCAGGAATCCCGCAGAGGAAGTAGTGGGGGCCTGCAGTCTTGAGGGGAATCGAATCGTTGCCGGTGGCATAAGTGGCGATGGGTGATTCGTTATTGCATGATTGGTAGTCAGCCTTGCTCACCTCCAACACGTTGTGGAAGTTACTGTTGTATGTGAACACTGCGTTTGTTTAGAGATATCATCGTTGATTCATTATAAAGGCAAGGTGATAGAAAGGCAAAAAAAGATAATAATAATAAGACAAAACAATGATACCAATTAATAGGCTATTTTTGGACTAGTCTAAAACAACAGTATTCTGCTCAGAATCACACTAGCTGAAACATTCTTAGAACTTGAAACCAAGAAATTTGTGCACTTTTACTCCCGTTTGAGACAGTTTAGTGAAAAGTCTAGTTATCTTAGAATCGAAGCACCAAAGTCCATTAATTGTGTATATAAAGCCAATGTTCCCAGCTTATTAAAAGCTGGGAACAAAGTTACCTAATTGCTGCTCTACATTCAGAACTAAGTTTTTTACAGGTGAGTAATGGTTAGCTATTTAGTAAAATTTTCATATTACAGGACAAATACTGGTTTATCAAAAGCCAGGTATAATTGAAAAGAAAACATACTTACCATCTAGACCTTTGAAACCAAACAAGAGGGGAAAAGAAACTGATATAACGGCTATCACTTACCAGTATAATTTATTACTAAAAGAAGTCTTATAACAGATTTTCTTTCACCATATATGCATCCGCCACCAACCCAATATTCACTGGATGGGACCACACAAAGCAAGAACGCATGCTGTGTTAAATTGCCGGCTATCGTTTAAGACGTGCGAGAACTAGCTCTTGGTCTAGTGGCAAAGAGCAATGCATCTTGACTCCTTGAGTGAAAGGTCGCAGGTTCGAAACCCGGCTGGGGGGTCTTTCATAGACATTTAATTTAAAAATAAGTTGGGTGGCTTAGACCTCCAATTTATCTTAAAAAAAAATGTATATTGATTGCACAAGTCCTCAGTACAATCAGGCACAAGGATCTATATATATTGTACTGCAGATTAATTTTTAGAGAAAATATGTAGATCCGAAGCAAATTTCAAAGCAGGAATGAAGATGGCTCCTTCCTCTCCTACGCAAGCTATCAAGGAGGCGAAATGGAAGAGGAAGGGTCTGCAACCCCAACCCCAACCCCAACATTTCTATGCAAGCTCCTTCCACGAGGCCTTTGTTGAACTCAAGAAAAGGTCAGAGGCGAGACTAACTTTTGGGAAAGCTTCTCAACATTCTGAAGTGAATACTGGTAAACTCCAGAAAACAACCATTTCTCAGAAGAAATCTACCGCCTTTGCTCCCAGGAACTCTTCAACCTCAACAATCAAATCACGCATTGGCCCTCTCATTGCTACTCCACCCCCCTTCACTATTTCTACCTTAAAACTTCTCAATAATCCCAAGTTCTTAAAGAGCTGCCATTTCTTTAAACACGCTACCCCATCCTTCAAAGAACTATTTCTCCCCAAAACATCTGATGAGCCTGAATGGACGAAGGTTTTATCCAAGAGAGACAAGATTGCAGTTAATAAGATTGCATCCTCTAACCCTCGAGACCTTTTTCATTCAAAGTTGGAATCACTTCGCAAGAGCAAGAAATGTTTCAATTGCTTCCTTTATGGACATAAGAAATCCACTTGCAAATTACCGGTTAAATGCATTGGTTGTAATAAATTTGGTCACAATTTTCTTGGCTGTCCTTTACATGATCATCAAGCTACTTCTGCTGATCATCATGTTGCTCAACCACCTCCTCCACTCTCTCAAATCAGCAGCATGCCAGAAAGCCAGCAGCCTTTGATTCCGGGTAACAGCTATTCTACTAGCCCCGGTGAGTCTGCCATCTTGGTTGTTCAAAATGATGATGTTTCCTCTGCAATTCAAGTTGCCAATGGACAGGTCCATTGCCTTCACAGCCAGCAGCCGACCATTAATTCCTTGATTTTTCATGATAGAGCAATTATTGCCCAGCTGTCATTTCCAAAAACTTGCATGGGAAATATTTCTTTGCGGATCTGTTTGCAGGCACCGATGTCATTTCCAAAAACCTACTTTCCAAAACCGTTTAAAATTCAAATTGCTGAGACTTCTACACGTCTCATGCTTCTGGCCCCAGCCTTACCCCTAGATGATTCTGATATCAACCTCCCAACAGGCCCTACTCATGCAGAAGATGCCGCATCTAGCTTATTAGTTGACGCAAACTCTGACGGTACACCACCTGGATTTGATGGACCCTTTGGGTCCCTTTCGTCTGACATTTTGTCTGAAGTCTTAGTTGGGCCACCTCCGGGCTTTGAAGGCCCGCCACCCTTTAAGAATTCGGGCTCAATTTCAGTCATTCGAAGGAGTCAAAGACTGCAAGAGAAACATAATGGGCCATATGTTTCTACTGTTGCTCGGGCACAAATGCTGAAGTCAAACTCTGTTGGTTTTACATCCAAGGTTAATAACCGTATTGGTATTGCTAAAGTTTCCTTGGACTTCTTGAATGAACAAAACCCAACAACTCTTGAACAGGCTGAGGCTTTGGTTTTAGGTGCAGGAATTGATTTTGATTCCAAGTTACAGTCGCAGCTAGGCCTTGCTAAGGCTAGTACACTTAACACAAGTGTATAGCCTCCTCCTCTTCCTGAACTCTTTTTTCTGAGTGATTGTTACTTTTCTTCATGACTGATTCTATCAAACTGGTTAATTGGAACGTTAGGGGCCTAAATGCCAAAGATAAGAGGCTCCTTGTCAGACAAACCTTAGCCATCGAGAAACCTAACCTTATTTGCCTTCAAGAAACTAAGTGGGATTCACCAAATGCTGATACAGTAAAAGAGACGTGTACATCCAAATTTTCTTCCTTCCTCACATTGGACTCGACACACACCAAAGGAGGTATCTTGCTCGCTTGGGATGACAGAATATTCAATCTCCAGAATTCTTTTGCCACTAGATATTGTCTTTCTGCCGACTTTACTCTAAACTCGGACGGGACGGCTTTGAGAGTAACTTCGGTTTATGGTCCTTCTACACAGATGGGAAGGGACTCCTTTTTCTCTGATTTATCTTCCTCTCAACCAGAGAACGACATACCTTGGCTATTATGTGGCGACTTTAATGTGACTAGAGACCCCGATGAAAGAAATAACCCCAATTATAACAGAAGAGACTCAGAATTTTTTTCCAACCTCATTTCCACTCTAAGCCTGCTCGACCTTTCTTTGGGAGGGAGAAAATACACCTGGTCGAATGCGAGAATCACTCCTTCTTTGGCTAGACTGGATCGGGTATTGATTAATAATCAATTAGCAATGTTATTTCCTAATATTTCTCAGGAAATCATTGCGAACACCACTTCTGATCATTGCCCTCTGCTATGTAAATTCAAATCGCTCTTCAAGCGCTCTAATCTTTTCAAAATTGAAAATTACTTCCTGAAAACTCTAGAATTTCAAGATCTTTTTTTGAATCTTTGGTTCTCCTTGCCACCGGCTCTAACACCAGTGGATTTCAATAGCAAACTAGAGAGACTTTCCAAAGAGATCTCTTTGTGGTCCAAGGGACGAACTTCTCTAGTAAGATCCCAAGTACAACTCATACGTGCCTTCTTTGCTAAATATGACAGAGATATGGAAATTAGGCAACTTTCAGAGCTTGAACGTTTGCTAAAAGCCATTCTTAAGAGACGACTGGTTCAATTAGCGGAGTATGAAGAAATGATATGGCGTCAAAGATCTTGTATCAAATGGCGATTGGAAGGAGACCAAAATACTAGATTTTTTCATGCAAAAGCTTCTGGGAACAAGAGGGCAAATCTCATACAAAAAATTAACTTCCAAGGTACAACTTTCTCTGATCAAAGAAATAAAGGCCGAGCTTTTTTTCATTTTTTCTGTTCTTTAATGGGTTCTACCGCTCCAGACCCACCAGTCATTGACTGGGCAAACCTTTATCCAACTTGCTCCTATCCAATTGATCCGGGTCTCACTAACACTATCTCAGAAGCAGAAGTCAGACAAATAATAAGATCATGGCCTGCAACAGGTCACCCGGTCCAGACGGGTTTAATGGAGAATTTTATAAAGCCTTTTGTGAAGAATTGGTCCCTGAACTTACAGCAACAATGAACCATGCTCTTTTTGTGGGTTCTTTAGCCCCACTAAACACCTCAATTATTGTTTTGATTCCAAAAAAATCAGATGCAATAAACACTTCAGAGTAGAGACCTATCAGTATAGTTCATTCTGTACAAAGAATGCTCTCAAAAATTCTGGTTGACAGATTTACCAGAGTGCTCCCAAGTCTCATCACTGTCAATCAGACATGTTTCCTTTCTGGTAGAAACATCACAGAAAACTTTTTGTATGCGCAAAACATGATTTATTTTGCGAAGAAATCCAAGTTCAAGTTGGGACTTTTAAAGGTTGACATCCATAAAGCTTTCGACACACTAAATTGGGAGTTCCTAGAAGGTGTCCTGAAAGCTTTAGGCTTTCCAACAACTTGGACGAACTGGATTATGGGCTGTGTCTTACAAGGCAGATCTCGTGTCATTGTGAATGGCTTAGCTGGAAAACCAATAACACTAAAGAGAGGAGTTAGGCAGGGAGACCCTTTGTCTCCCTACCTATTCATTGCAGCTTTTGATTTTCTATCTAGATGGTTTCACAAATTGGCCACTCTTGGAGCAATTAAGGTCCCCCTTATTGGTACACATTGCTGTCTTTTTTACGCGGATGATGCGATGTTCTTTTTTAAACCGGTTCAGCAGCAAGCTTCTCTAATTAATTTGACTTTGAAAACTTTTGGAATAGCATCAGGGCTGATGATGAATCCTGAAAAATCTGATTTGGTGGTGGTTAATTCTGACATAGAGGAGACAACCACCTTGGCGACTATTTTTGGTTGCAGGCCGACTAATTTCCCTATGTCTTACTTGGGCTTACCACTTAGAGATAGTCGTTTGGTTCCTGCTGATTTTGATCCTTTGATCTCTCGTTTTTCAAGAAGATTGCAGGGCTGGTCATCGGCCCTACTCTCCATTGCGGGTAGAGTTGTACTTATCAATGCATGCCTTTCTTCATTGCCACTTTTCTACATGTCTGTCTTTAGATTACCTTCCTGGTTAATAAAAAAGATAGACAACATCAGAAGGCGTTTTCTCTGGCATGGAGTGAATCAGCAAAGTTCTTCCTTTGCAATGGTTTCTTGGTCCACTGTCACGAACACAAAAAAGGCAGGTGGGTTGGGAATTTTGGATCTGAAAATCTTTAATTTGGCACTACTCTCCAAACTTTTGTGGAAGTGGTATCTTCCAAAGAAAGATCTCTAGAAATCGTTAGTAGTATCTTTACAGAACAATACCTTAACCCAATTCCCGATACACAGCCCCCTTTCTCACACTCTTCAGGAATTGGTAAATATATTTACTGTAGGGTTGACTTTTGTCCTTCAGAATGGAGAAAATATTCTCTTCTGGCATTACAACTGGGGCTTTGGGATCCTGAAAATTTATTTTTCAGAACTTTTTTCCTTTGCCAAGGATCAGAATATCACAGTCAAGCTCTTCCTTGAAAACATACACACACCCAACCGTCTTTTTCAACCTGTTTTGTGCACCTCCAACATAGCCGTTTCACAGCTGGATTTTGTTACATCTTTGGTTTCTTCCTCTCTTAACAATTTACACCTGCAACATGATGATGAACCACAGTGGAGATTACTCTCAGACTCAAAATCCTTCTCGACAAAATCTATTTACACCTTCCTCAAAGATTTTCCTAAACACCGTTCCCCAATCTTTCCAATTTGGGAAATCAAAGCTCCTCCTAGAATGAAAATTTTTTCTTGGCAGGCTCTTTTGAACAAAATCCCCACCTTAGACAACCTCAAACGTAAGGGTCTCACCATTGTCAACTGGTGTACCATGTGCAAGCAAGCTGAAGAATCTGTTGCTCATTTGTTCGGTGAATGTACTACTTTCAAAACATTCTCGGACATTCTGATGTCAATGCAGCCTCTCTCTAGTGAGATCATCTCTTCCTTTACAGTTGACATCTCTGCACTCACTTCTGCACATCTTTCGAAAAGGGCAAAACAATTTTTCTTACTGGTCTTCTTCATTTTCTGGAGAGAACGCTGCAACAGGATTTTTAAAGGGACTCACAAAACTTTATTGGACCTCGCAAGTGAGATCTTTTATGAATGGCAATTTCTGTTGAGAACAGCACCTTGATCGGCTGATCTGCATTCTTTTTTTTTTTTTTCCCTTCAAGGGCGCCTGTAACATCTTGTTACTGGTACCGCTTTCACTTTTCCTTTTTACTTAATTTGTTTGTAATTATTTTATTATTATCAATAAAAGGCTGGGGCTTGACCCCCGTTTTTTGCTCAAAAAAAAAAGAACGTGGAAGAAGATAATATGGTACAGTGGAAAGGTGTGAGAAAGTAGCAACAAAAAGATAAGAGGTACAGCCAGCTAAGTTTGTCTTGAAAAAAGATGAGCAGGAATGGACAAGCGCAACAGGAAAAGAAAAGATGCACATGCATGTGATTCTATTTTTGGTACCTAACTTACATCTTACATTTTACAAGCTTCAATTCACAAAAGCTTATCTAGATATTAGATGTTTTCTATTATATTAAGGCTTTAGATTGTACCTTCCTGACTTCCTCAGGATCTAACAACTGCTTTCTTCTTAAAGACTCCGTTTGGATGGCTTCTTCCAGAATAAGGAATAAGAAATAACCACTTTTTACCAATAAATTTATTTCTAACCATCCAAACTTTTCACAAAAGTTACACACTTCCCAATAAATTTACCCCTTCCCAATAAATTTCTTCCCTTCTTTCTTCTTCCTATCTTATTTTCAACGCATCCAAACGGAGCCAAAAAGTGTGATAAATTGATTAAAATTGCTAGTAAATTTCTGCCACAACGGTACTTCCAAGTCATTGTTTGAGGTTATTGCTAAAAGGACATAAAGTCACAAATTTGACTGAAAACAAACAACAAGAGGACATAAATTTATAAATTGAAATATGGACGGGCTTAATTAATAATTTGGAATATATAGGTACTGAAAAATATTTTTTAAAAGATCATTTAAAAAAAGTTTTCAGTGATTGAGTAAATTTTTGTTAGCTATATGAGCATATGAAAGAGTTCATTTTTTTCTATGTGCAATAGTACATAGACTTTTATTATAGAGAGAAAATGGAAAAATATATAAAGCAAAGTAAAAGCTGAGAGTTACTATTTATCAATTATCATTGAGGGAATAAATAAATAAACTGACATGCGGGGCCCACGAAGCTGAATAGCACCAAGCCACCAGCTTGGAGCTGGAGCCTGGAGGAGTAGACTAGTGGAGGGGCATTCAGTTTGTCCCAAACAAAAGATTTCTATGACTGGCAGTCTTGTATTGAGGCACTGTTTCACTTGTGGCAAAAGTATATTACCTTTTCTCTCTGACATCTTTTTGGAAAAATATCTTCTGAGGAAATTATTACAAAAGAAATGGACAGATACGTCTACATGAATATATCATTTATGAACCAACAGCATATTTCACCAAATGACACCAGGTAGTAAATTTGTCAAGGCAAAAGGTTTAAAGTTATAAAGGCATCCTTATATTATTAGTATTATTATTGCAATAATATTCTTATAATTATGATTAATTTATATACATGTAATTCTTATTCATTTAAGTAGGCAAAGTACAATATACTGTGAATCTGTGATATAAAAATATTTTAATAATCATGCCGATTGTCATAATTTTCAAGTATATTATCATTTCATTATTTTCCAAATTTCAATATAACCAAGTTCACTTTCTCTTACAACATTCCTTCTAAAAAAAATCTCAGCTGTTAAAAACTTAAAATCCATAGATAATTGTATTCTCGGTTTAATACCTTTTTTTAAAGAGGTGATTCATCTTCTAATTTCGGAAAAAGTTAAAATAATAATAATAATAATAATAATAATAATAATAATAATAATAATAATAATAATAATAATAATAACTTTACCATGCTGCAAAACAGAGATCTTTACATTAAGGTAGAATAGAAAAGTTTTCAAAACTATACACCCGGCCCATTCCCATAAGATTAATATGAACACGTGGCAAGTAATAAATGGAATAGCACATAAGCACTGGATATACAGGACAGGTGCTCAGAAGTCAGAAGATGGATATTCCTGATTGCATTAATCATGTGCAAATGCAATTAACTAATCTGATGAAAGGTGTTATCCGTCAGTGTATATATGAAGACCTGGTCTTTGGAGAATATAACCTATTCCAATGAATAAAAGAGACTTTGGTCCACTAGTCCCAGAAAAGTAGAGCATGATTATTTATTGGAGTGATAACTGTGCTACCTTTTCCATGCCTCCCGGGTTTTGCGAGAAAGAGTAATCATGTCTTTTCTTGAATAAGATATAAATATGCGTAATTGCCTATTTAAAAGTACAAATATTTGAAATGTTGTCTCAATCTTGTATTTAAAAATGCAAACAGACTAGTTTTTTTTTTTTTTTTTTGCGCAACTTGGAATTTATAGGGTGCGTTTGGATAGGTGTGGGAAGAAGGGAAGAAGTGGGAAGAAGTATTGGAAAGTGTGTAAATTTATGAAGAATTTGGATTGTTTATAATTTTTTTTCTTCTTCTTCCTTCTTCTTCTTCTTTCTTCCAACGATCCAAACGCACCCATAGATATTTAATTATCTAGTGTACCGTTTGACTACCTAAATTTCGGATAATTTTGTTATCTTTCCAAATAAACTAATTTGTGCCGTTACTTTTACACAATACACTTAGCCTACAGGTAAAATAATTGTTCGATGTGATGCAGAGTAACCTTTAATAAAATTTAGGTAAAATAATGCTAATTTTCTTCTTTGATAGAAACGCACACTTGAATCTAAAAAATAAATATAAAAAGAAGATACGTAAGAACCCAAAAAATACAAATTGAATTATTACAGCTTAGAAGACCAAATAAATTAAGTCAATTCCTTTTTTTGTCCCCGAAATTTATGTTTTCATCACAAAGTTCTGAGGACAAATATATATAACTTTAGAATTTACTTAAAAAACTATAGGACTATATTGAAACATAGGTTTTAAAAAGTTGTCCTAAAAGAAAAAAAAACTTTAAAAAAGTTACTAGAAATTACACTACAACAAGTATGAGCTATAGATAGACTTAATTCTCTTCCAACATGCTAGAAAAACTCTATCTAAAATTTCTTGCAAGACTTACTATTGTCATGCACAACTCGGTATTGCTATGGTCTATTGCATGACTTATTTAGTGTGTTGGTAAAGGTTAAAAATAGTCTTCCAAAATAAATTCCGTACTACACTTATTTATTTCAACAATAGCATGATAAAAAAAGTCTATCAAAGATAATTTCGTTGCTAGACCTTTTATTTAAACAATTGCATGATGAAAAAAGTCTATCAAAGATAAATTCATTGCTACACCTTTTATTTAAACAATTGCATGATAAACTAGTCTTTCAAGACTAATTCGTTGCTACACATTTGCTAAATGATTAGCATGATCATGTCATCTTGCTATTTGTTTTTTTAATATAATTAAATTATAATAAATAAATAAATTAAATATTGACATTTCTTGCGATATTAATAATCAAACACGTATTAATAAATATTATTACTATTATACACGCAATACAAAGAATCAAATTATTGAAACCATTATGAATTTATTAATAACCAAAATCAATTTATAATAAACACAAATGTGATGCTAAGTCATTTGCAACAGACACCATAATAAATAAACTAAAGAAAGTACAATCATCCATATCTTAAAATGCAAAAAAACAAAAAAACATCTTAAAAATTATTAGTCCTTTGAAATTGATGCGTCTCTTCAACTTCAACAATTGTGCCTTGGACATCCGAGTCTACAAAAAAAAAAGAAAAAAAAAAGAATTATACATCACCTAATTTGGTTAAAATTCCAGAAGAAAGATAAAAATTTTGTTATGACAAATATACCCTTGCATACAACAAACAGATTCGGCTTCATAAATTTCTTTGTGACAATCATCCCTCAAGCTTGTACAGGTTTCAGCAACTAATGCTTGATTAAATTGAAAATATCAACTTAATAAACTAACAGACTTCAACTAAATAGCTTAAAAGATTTTAAGTTCGCACACTTAAGATACAGAATGACAGGGTCACAATTAAAAAGAACATATCGATGCGCTTGTGCGAGTTTTAAAGATGTCATTAAGTAAGTACCACATTTCCCTAATGGCCGGCCCCTCTGTTCAAACAACTTGCAACTAGGCTCGAAAGTTGAGGGCATCATCTATTTGGCATTATCACCATTTTTTGAAAATCTGGTTCAGTTTTGTGTCGAACCCATTTATATATCTAAAACATAACATGTCACAATATTATTAAAGAGTGAAGAATGTTCAGTTTAGACTTTAGAGTGAATTTAAAACTATACCTAGAACAAAAGATCACGCATTCATCTTCCAAATAGCCTCGGCAATCGACCCCTCCGGCCTTGTTCGGTCGAGCATATAGGACTTCAATACACCAAGATACCTAACAAGTAGGAGTTATGTAAATATAATAACAACTACAAGATTTACATAACGTTTATTTATTTATAGATTACCTATTACTGGTCGCATAAATTACTAAATAGATCAAGTAATGAAACTAAGGAGCATAGTGTTACATACAATATTTAAGCAATAAATGTACCGCTGATAAAAGAAAATAATAATTAAAAATAAATTCACATATAATATCAATTGCATTACCTTTCTATAGGATACATCCATCAAAGCTGTACTGGTCCAGCAATCATGGCTTCTTGTACGAGATGGACTGTTAGATGCACCATTATAGTAAAGAATCCTAGTGGAAAAATCATCTCGAGGTGGCAAAGTGTTAACTTAATTTTTTCTTTGTGTATATAGAATTGTATCACTAAAATAGGCTTAGTAATTAACATACCTGTTCAAGTGGAAATTAGATATGCTGTCCCTACCAGAAGGTCTGAAAAAAATGAGGCAATATGTACCAGTTTAGATTATAAAATCAGAAGCTCTACCCTAATGAGAAATATAAATAAGAAGAGTTGCATACCCACCTTCTGTTAATGAAGTATTCTTCACAAATCATATTATCCAACAAAGGAGGGTATTGACCTTTTAATATAGACCTTAAATAATATTTTGGTGTTGTTTTAGGAGCATAAACATACAACCTTTTTCTAATTTCTCTCAAGCCAATATCTGAATGCAAGTCTTCAAGCTTTTTCATTTCTCAAAAGAGCTTTACCAACCTAAAGTTTTAAAAAAAAATTAATACTAAAAATTAGGCAGATTCACAGAAACCATGCGCATCGGTACAGCCCCAATCAGGGAAGAAAGCAGGATCTGAAAATCCAAATGAATAAATAAGATGAAATTTCAAATTATTGGTCCATACCTCTTGAGCAAAGGAGATACTTTCAGGCCTTAACATAAGATGAAATTTCAATCATTGATACATACCTCTTGAACAAAGAAGATAGATTCATGTTACCTTCTTTTCTAGTATAAAAAAATTGAAAATTGCTTCCTGTGTCACAAGTTCACAACCTACAAAGTTAGAAAAATTCATAATTGGATAAAACTCACAAAATTAAAGGGGTAAATATTATATTCCTCGCCAATTCTAGTTAAATTTGTCAAAATCCATCTGTTTTGATTGGTGATTAATAATAAACAATCTACTAACTAGTGTTTACTGCCCAATCAACCCAACGTTTTAATAATTAATATCAAACTTTAAACAATAAAAAAAAAATCCAACTGGCCAAAGCCAACAAGGATATACCTTCAAGGACTCTACGAACTATCAACAATGGGTCTGGCCTCTACGCCTCCAACTCTACAGTCTTCACAATCAAAGTTAGAGGCAGAGATTAAGATTACCTAGCTAGTAACTGTGATAACCTTAAAAAAAAAAAAAAAAAAAAAAAAAAAAAAAAAAAAAAAAAAAAAAAAAAAAGGGGACCCAGCTCTCTCTCTCTCTCTTTTCTTTCGAACCAACAGAGAGGCTTGCGCCTCTCTTCTCTCCCAAACCGAGCCCCTCCCCTCAAACTCAATCCACCTCCATTTCTCCACCATTTCATCGGATCAAAGTACCCACACGTTCACCTCACTACCCTCTTGCAATATCTACCTTCGGATCGTCGATTGATGGCCTCTCCTCGTCGTATTTCTCGACGGAAGTTTTTCGGGAAATGGAGCGAACTCGTCGGTTTTGGCCGCCGTTCGACCTGGAGCACTCTGGGGTCCTCTCCATCGATTTCCAAGTGGTCTTGCAGAGTTCTTTCGAGGATTAAGTGGCGAAAATCGAGAAATGACGAATTCGACTCCTTTTGTCGCGTCGCCGGTCTTTGGCCGAAATTGAGTAAGTAACCTCTCTCCCTTTGTGTCTTGTTCTGTTTGCTTGACTGTACTTGACTGAGGCATGAAATATTTGAAATTGATTTGTGTTTGTGATGCCTTGAATTGAATGGTCGTTTGAGCTTTGTTGATCTGTTTGTGAGCCCGATTGAGGTTTTGTACTGCTTGGATTTGATCTGTTGTCGATTTGATGCCTCAAATGACTATGTGCTTAGCATCTGAACTGTTGTGAATGCTATTAGGTTTGATGCTTGTGTTGTTAGGGGTCTGATGTCTCAAATGTTCTATTAAATGGTCTGTTTAGTGGTTTAGAGAAATCCGTATCGATTTCGTGTTATTCCTTGGTAATCTATGGTACTTGTGTGTTGTTTAGCACTTGAGTTAATCGTTTAGGCTTACACCTTGTTGTGAGGCATGCACTCAATTTGTTATACTGCTCTGAAATCGCTATTTGAACTGTTGAGTCATTTGATTAAATGTTGAGTGTGTGCAATGCCTCTATTTGACCTGCTCCTACTTGTGTTTTGCTTGGGGCTTGATCTGATCTGTTAGGGATTTAAGGATGCTTGATTGAGGCTTTGTTTTGAACTGTTAAGTGTTGAATGTTTCTTTTAGGAATTTTGCTGCTATGAGTCTAATCAAAATTGTTAGATGTTATGCTTGATATTGGTTCAATCTAGTCTGTTTTGTCAATGGCTTGTTCAGTTGCTCGTTTGACTCTGTGAATGCTTGATTTAGGTTAATCTTCGATCTGTCAATTGAAAATCACTTCTGTTGGGTTTGTGCTTGTATGTTCCTTGTTTTTGTTGGCTGAATTTCCGAAATCAAAATTATTAAGTTGGATTTTGAGGAAATTAAGATTAGAATTAATTGAAGGCTTAAAATAATTATAACTTCGGTTTTGTAATTAAGTAAGAACTTAAGGTTATAATTTATTTTTATTAGAGTCAGAAAATCAAGTGTCAAGGTCGAGAAGAGTCAAAGAAACTGCTTGTGTACTTATTGATTGGATTATTTGGCTTGTCTTATGCTCTCGCTTGCTTTTGCTTTGGATTTGCCTAGCTATCAGGTACGGATTTCACTTGAGTTTTAATTATATGTGATATGTATTCTGATTATTGTTATTATTGTTATTATTGTTATTATTGTTATTATTATTATTATTATTAATATTATTATTATTATTATCATTATGCATTCTGAATTCATAATTGGAATTTTGCTTCATGAGATCATTTTGTGAAATTGTATATTGATGCATGATTGGAAAGTGGCATATTGAATGGTATCCGATTGAAATGTTAGAAAGTGACATATTGAATGGTATCCGATTGAAACGTGATTTGATTGAGGTAAGTACAACTTGTGTGGTTGAGATAGACACTCGTAATGTTTGGAGGTGGAGTCATGACCCATCCTACCAAGCACCGTGTAATAAGCGCTTATGTACCGGGACTCAGTAGGTCTAGTCTGGAATGGACCGGAGTGTGAGTGTTCCCAGCTTGCTTGTACATTTTGATGATTTAATTGATTGAAAATTATGTATGAATTGAATTGGCCGTTGGCATCCATCTATAGGGTGGTTCGCGGTATCTGAAGGAAATGACTGAAATGATTGACTTGTGATAAACCAGACTTGCATATTAGGTAATTGTCCAACCAAATGAGTCGGCTTTTGCTATACATTGATATTTGAATTGTTATGGAATTGATGCCGAGCTCACATTTCATATTGCATTGATTGAATTGATTTGACCTTGCTATTTCTATTGGAAACAAGTTATTAATTATTTGTTCAGGTAATTGAAATGATAATTGTCATATTTTGAATTCAAAGAAAAAAATTGATTTCTAAGAGTATTGAATTTATTTGTCTAATTGCATTGCTTGATTGAAAGTCTAGTTTTAATGTTATTGAAATAAAAAGAAATGAAATTTGATTTGGAATTGATTTGACTCAGTCTTGTATTTAGTTCCAACACATGATAATCAAAACTCAAGTGGCTGGAACTGAATACCGTACTGAGATAAAATTTATTTATCTCATTCCGTGCTTTTTGCATTGTTTTCCACTATTGGTTGTGGGTTCCAGGTTTCAGATCAAGTGCGGGACTGCAAGACGAGTAGCAAACCATTGGATATTGTGGTTAGTAATCCAAATATACCAGACCTTTATAGTATTTACGTTATATTTAAGTAAATAAATTATAAATTTCTAATTGATCGATATATTATTTGAATAGAATCAATATTAATTGGTAAATTAGGTATTAGTAAGCCTTGCGGGTGCAGCAGGCATCCGCGGCGGGCACTCCATCGTGTACTGTCCAGTTACAGTATTCGACGGGGTGTCACAAATGGTATCAGAGAATTGTTTAACAACCAAACCAGACCAATAGATTGCGTGAGAATGGGTACGTCTAAAGGGTTGTTTTGTAAGTAAGTTGATTTCTTACTATTTGTGCTAGCAAAATAATATTTGTCTAGCTTAGTTATAAGTATTATAGGATACAGATGCTTTGTATTTGTATATATCTAATATATTAATTGTTTATAGTTGCTTGATTATTTTATATATGTGTTGTAATTTTAAAAGTTATGTTTAATAGGTTGTAACAATTTTTGTGGATGAAATTAATAGAGCTTATTTTCTAATGTTTGAAATGTAAAGTGATTTTGATAAGTGCACAAAAAAAAAGAGTTGGTATGGCAAGTTAAAGGATTTTGGTTATTATAGTAAGCATGTTATATGTTATATTAATGCTAATTGGAATATTAAGGATTTCTGAATTTACTATAGTATGCACAAACTTTTGGAACTTATTTGAGTAAAGATTTTCTTATCTTTTGTTGGCACAAGGATCAAACAAGCTGACTGATCATCTGACTTGTTAATTGAATCTCAATAATATAAGAATTATTCTTACTTCCTTGACTGATCACCAAGGCAGTCAAGAATAATTTTGATATTACCGTGCTTCCTAAAAGATAAGAAAAGAACTGGATATTTCAAAATGTTACTAGTTACGAGAATTGAAAGATTTGTTTTTTTAAATGATAACGTAAGAAGTGGTAGTATTTTCTGCTTGTAGTACTCTGTTATTTGAATTGTTATAATGTTATGATATGGAATTGTCTGAATTGAATATGGAATTGATTGACCGTTGGCAACCCTCTTTAGAGGTGATTCACGGTATCCGAATATCTGTAATCGCTGGTTGCTCTCAGAGGAAGAGACTCGCGATATCTGACTTTGAATTGATTGACTTGTAATTGTGACTTATGATTGTCATGCTTGCATTTAAGTGCCGAGATTGGGCCGACATTCTTGTATTATCATTAGTATTTTAATTTTGAATTGAATAAAATGTCGGGCTGAGTTGCATTACATAAATCGATAATTGTTGCATAATATGTTTGTACTATTTGATTGTATTATTGATTGCATGATTGCTATGTACTTAGATAAATTTCGAGGTCGAAATTTTTTTATAAGGAGGGATGAATGTGATAACCTTAAAAAAAAAAAAAAAAAAAAAAAAAAAAAAAAAAAAAAAGGGGACCCAGCTCTCTCTCTCTCTCTTTTCTTTCGAACCAACAGAGAGGCTTGCGCCTCTCTTCTCTCCCAAACCGAGCCCCTCCCCTCAAACTCAATCCACCTCCATTTCTCCACCATTTCATCGGATCAAAGTACCCACACGTTCACCTCACTACCCTCTTGCAATATCTACCTTCGGATCGTCGATTGATGGCCTCTCCTCGTCGTATTTCTCGACGGAAGTTTTTCGGGAAATGGAGCGAACTCGTCGGTTTTGGCCGCCGTTCGACCTGGAGCACTCTGGGGTCCTCTCCATCGATTTCCAAGTGGTCTTGCAGAGTTCTTTCGAGGATTAAGTGGCGAAAATCGAGAAATGACGAATTCGACTCCTTTTGTCGCGTCGCCGGTCTTTGGCCGAAATTGAGTAAGTAACCTCTCTCCCTTTGTGTCTTGTTCTGTTTGCTTGACTGTACTTGACTGAGGCATGAAATATTTGAAATTGATTTGTGTTTGTGATGCCTTGAATTGAATGGTCGTTTGAGCTTTGTTGATCTGTTTGTGAGCCCGATTGAGGTTTTGTACTGCTTGGATTTGATCTGTTGTCGATTTGATGCCTCAAATGACTATGTGCTTAGCATCTGAACTGTTGTGAATGCTATTAGGTTTGATGCTTGTGTTGTTAGGGGTCTGATGTCTCAAATGTTCTATTAAATGGTCTGTTTAGTGGTTTAGAGAAATCCGTATCGATTTCGTGTTATTCCTTGGTAATCTATGGTACTTGTGTGTTGTTTAGCACTTGAGTTAATCGTTTAGGCTTACACCTTGTTGTGAGGCATGCACTCAATTTGTTATACTGCTCTGAAATCGCTATTTGAACTGTTGAGTCATTTGATTAAATGTTGAGTGTGTGCAATGCCTCTATTTGACCTGCTCCTACTTGTGTTTTGCTTGGGGCTTGATCTGATCTGTTAGGGATTTAAGGATGCTTGATTGAGGCTTTGTTTTGAACTGTTAAGTGTTGAATGTTTCTTTTAGGAATTTTGCTGCTATGAGTCTAATCAAAATTGTTAGATGTTATGCTTGATATTGGTTCAATCTAGTCTGTTTTGTCAATGGCTTGTTCAGTTGCTCGTTTGACTCTGTGAATGCTTGATTTAGGTTAATCTTCGATCTGTCAATTGAAAATCACTTCTGTTGGGTTTGTGCTTGTATGTTCCTTGTTTTTGTTGGCTGAATTTCCGAAATCAAAATTATTAAGTTGGATTTTGAGGAAATTAAGATTAGAATTAATTGAAGGCTTAAAATAATTATAACTTCGGTTTTGTAATTAAGTAAGAACTTAAGGTTATAATTTATTTTTATTAGAGTCAGAAAATCAAGTGTCAAGGTCGAGAAGAGTCAAAGAAACTGCTTGTGTACTTATTGATTGGATTATTTGGCTTGTCTTATGCTCTCGCTTGCTTTTGCTTTGGATTTGCCTAGCTATCAGGTACGGATTTCACTTGAGTTTTAATTATATGTGATATGTATTCTGATTATTGTTATTATTGTTATTATTGTTATTATTGTTATTATTATTATTATTATTAATATTATTATTATTATTATCATTATGCATTCTGAATTCATAATTGGAATTTTGCTTCATGAGATCATTTTGTGAAATTGTATATTGATGCATGATTGGAAAGTGGCATATTGAATGGTATCCGATTGAAATGTTAGAAAGTGACATATTGAATGGTATCCGATTGAAACGTGATTTGATTGAGGTAAGTACAACTTGTGTGGTTGAGATAGACACTCGTAATGTTTGGAGGTGGAGTCATGACCCATCCTACCAAGCACCGTGTAATAAGCGCTTATGTACCGGGACTCAGTAGGTCTAGTCTGGAATGGACCGGAGTGTGAGTGTTCCCAGCTTGCTTGTACATTTTGATGATTTAATTGATTGAAAATTATGTATGAATTGAATTGGCCGTTGGCATCCATCTATAGGGTGGTTCGCGGTATCTGAAGGAAATGACTGAAATGATTGACTTGTGATAAACCAGACTTGCATATTAGGTAATTGTCCAACCAAATGAGTCGGCTTTTGCTATACATTGATATTTGAATTGTTATGGAATTGATGCCGAGCTCACATTTCATATTGCATTGATTGAATTGATTTGACCTTGCTATTTCTATTGGAAACAAGTTATTAATTATTTGTTCAGGTAATTGAAATGATAATTGTCATATTTTGAATTCAAAGAAAAAAATTGATTTCTAAGAGTATTGAATTTATTTGTCTAATTGCATTGCTTGATTGAAAGTCTAGTTTTAATGTTATTGAAATAAAAAGAAATGAAATTTGATTTGGAATTGATTTGACTCAGTCTTGTATTTAGTTCCAACACATGATAATCAAAACTCAAGTGGCTGGAACTGAATACCGTACTGAGATAAAATTTATTTATCTCATTCCGTGCTTTTTGCATTGTTTTCCACTATTGGTTGTGGGTTCCAGGTTTCAGATCAAGTGCGGGACTGCAAGACGAGTAGCAAACCATTGGATATTGTGGTTAGTAATCCAAATATACCAGACCTTTATAGTATTTACGTTATATTTAAGTAAATAAATTATAAATTTCTAATTGATCGATATATTATTTGAATAGAATCAATATTAATTGGTAAATTAGGTATTAGTAAGCCTTGCGGGTGCAGCAGGCATCCGCGGCGGGCACTCCATCGTGTACTGTCCAGTTACAGTATTCGACGGGGTGTCACAGTAACTGGGGATCGGAGGCTGTGAGAGACAGAGAATGCAGAATCGGAAGTCCGGAACGAAGACTACGAAGGCGAGGAGGAAACCGTTTTCGGCGGTGATGACTCTAATTTCTTTTCCGATTCGAGAAAGTGTCGAGAAGAGGGGGAGGTGCGGCCGAGCTTTGAGAGAGGAGGGAGAGGGAGAGCGCCGTCGGGACAAAACGAGGGTTTGCAAGTGGGCTGTCCTGTGCGTTCGGATCCAAAAAGGGGCTTTTCCTTGTTAAATTCATTTTCGGAGAGTATTTGTATATTTCGTTGTTATTATTGCTAATATATGAATATATCGAATTTTTAAATTAATAATTTACTCTTAAACATGGGGCAAGATCAACCTACATATACAAAATTAGTACAAATGTAAAATAAAATTATTTACAGTGTCACACTTAAAATTATTTGAAATTATCTTGCATTATAATATTTCATACGTGAAACTTATTGGCTATCAACATTTATTGTATGATGTGATCCACAAATATAACAAATTAGTTTATCATATGCCAAAAAATATAACAATAATAAAATTATAATGAGCAAGTTTCCGGTGTCACACTTTTATGGTACCACACGTTTATCCTTTATTTTTTAATTTCAAAATTTATAATTTAATCGTCCGATCGGAACCATTAAATTTGTTCATTATAACGACGAATGAGTTATCATAAAATTTTATAATTTGTTAAGTTTATTTGATGCTTCATCAAGATGTTGAGTATGAACGAATCTAAATAACTACAATAGATTAATTCTAATATTTTTATTTTCGACACCGTGATCAAGTATGAAACCAACTTACAAAAACGTATAATTTTATGACAACGTCTTGATCACATATCATATGCATGCACACAAATATGTGAAGAATCTACTAATATAAAAATTTTCAATTAAGACTTCGAAATGCTTTAAGAAATGTATTCATAAATTTAAATATTTGAGGGCTTTTCTAAATTTATTTTTGCATAAAATTTTACGTACATACTCACAAAATTATAAACAAAGTTATTGATGATAATTTTTTATTTTAGAATTTAAATATTTGACATAATTTTTGGTATCTTACAAATTTCATGAATGTTATATATATATTTTTTAATGGTTCATACATTTCCTTTTCGGTTACAACGATATCTTGCATTTTAATGGTTCGAATTTACCATACATCCTCTATAATTTATTTATTATTTTTATAGTAAAATTACATAGATGTTATTATTTTAAAAAATAAAATATGTAGCGTGTGTGTAATGCTATGGTGCATCATGACGCACAAACCCTTTGTGCATAATGACTTTATTTATCATATTTTTTTAATGATAAATCTAATTCAATAAACTCATTCAAAATATATTGAATCTCACAAGAAATGAAATTTTACATTTTTAACCAACTCATTCAAGATTTTAGTTCTTTTATATTTTTATATAATTGTTTACAAGATTTTCAATTTTTTTCATGAAATTTTAATATTTTATAGATGTTCTTAAAAAATTATAAAAGTTCGAGTGACATGTTTTCTATTTTCTATTTATATATATGTATATATATTAAAAATATAAAAACAATTAATCGCATGAAGCACGAAACTATAGCTAGTTACATTTATGATACATTGATTATATATAAAGAGATAATTATGTCGAATTTGAAAATTTATCATTATTACCAGCCGTTAGATTTGAATTAGCGATCCATATCAACTCCGAATTAGTGATCTGGGGAACTCGATCCATGAGAAAAGAAATGATCCAATAGGTGACCGCCAGGTGGCATCCTCTAATTGGCTGTTGCTGGAAAACACGTCATTTTGACTCATTTCTCTTTTTGCGTGTATGATATTCTTTTATGGTCCTCCATTTTAGCCTTCCCCTTGCTGCCAATTTGGAAGAAAATGTATTAAATTAAGGGCAACTGTAGAAGTCCGGTAATCTAGAACTGTAGAACAGAATCGAAGAAGAAAGCAAAAAAAAAATAATAATAAAAAAAAAGAAAAAACCGAGCATTAAATGGTTTCTAAATTTATTTTTGGTGTTGTCCCTGTCAAGAAAAATTGACGGAAAGAATTTTAACCAAATGTACCTTGGCGCCACTTCCTAAGCCTATGAAAGAATTTTGGATTGGAAACTAAAAAATTGACATTAATTATATTATAATTCCTTATAAGATAAAATGGTCGACCAATAATTAATAAAAATTGTTGTAGTCAAAATCTATAAAAAAAAATCGATAATAAAAATAGGCTATTTTTTTATAGTAAAATTAAAACCAAACAAATAATGATATAGTAATATTCCTATTGATTTGTTTAGTTTGTTAATTTCAGAGAAAAAATTTGCAAAGCAAGGGTAATTTCATTTTTAGGAGCAAAAGAAAAGGATTTTTTTCCCTAAGTAATAATAAAATACATAATTGTTTTTTGACGACAATATATAAATAAAACGGAAAGAAGGTTATATCCACCAAAAGAAAAAGGAAAAATAGGATATTTGGGTATTATACTAGTCAATTGAAGGAAATAATTTATAGAAAATTTATTTTGGCTTTTCATCAAACCATCTTGGCACCAGTTGTATACGTGAAAAAACAAATCGCGGAAACCAAAGATAGTATTAATTTTTGTATCATCTCTGCAAGATAAAAAATTGTTCCAATAACACCATAGTAATTACAAACTAGCTACATTATACGTTTATCTTCCAAAGTTATCTTGCAATAGCACCAAATGTGTAGCTAATGAAAAAGTCATGCTGTAAAAATCTATCTATATCCCGTGTTTCTTGTAGTGTTAGCTTAATTAATTACATACATAAAAATTAGCTTTCTCAAAGAACATCGTATACATTATCAATCTATATAAACTCAAACATATGACTATAAATCAACCTTTCCTACGTTTGCTTTTAGAACAAAATTTGAATAATTTCTCATGCTAAAAGATTTTGTTGTTCATCCAAAAATGGTTTGCAATGAATTTAAACAGGTAGAAGATCAAACTTACCGACGACGTCGTTGACAAGGAATTTCTTCATGGAAACCCATTTGTCGTAGTTGACATTGCCCATAATGGTCCAGCCGGCCGAGTCGCCAACCTTGTAAACCGCTCCAGTCGAGGTCCCGACCAAGTCTAGAAGCACCACCAAAGCCACCACCATGTTCATTCTCTCCATTGTACTTGATAATTAAGGTGGTACAAAGAAGAAATAGCAACTGAGTGAGAGAAGGAAAAACTACGGTGGTCCTTTTGTTTCTCTTCTATGGGTCTCTTTATATTTGAGAGAGAGTGTGGATGAGGTGTATAAATAAAACTAATAAAAGCGGTGTTATTTCGGTGTAGTTACAATATTGCCCTCATGCGCGTCAGTTAGCTGGTATAATTTTGTCAAGAGCGATGTATTTGCCCGTCAACTTGTACGAAATAAAATTTCACAGTTCATCAGTCGATTTGATCAAATCTGTAATACAGTGTAAAGTGGATTCATTATTGATCATTATTCTCTATTTTTGGTAAAAAAAAAGTTGAGGATCTTTTTTCCTTTCATCACTCAGTTGTACGACTGTACGAGGATATGAAAAAGCATAGCTCTTTTTTGTTTTCTTTATTTGGTACGTTAGAAAATCAAATTTAGAAAGTAGGAAACTGTAAATGACTATGAAATACTGTAGAAAAGTCCCCATCTTCTACTGTAAATTTATTTGATATTGAAATCCCATAAAACCATAAAGCTGGCGGTAAATATGATTAATGCAATTCAAAATTTGATTAGAAATCAAATGAGCTTAAATTCCCAAAAAGTGAAAACAAACAGAATAGAGTAAAGCCGTAAAGGAGAAAAGATTTGTATCTGAGACCTATGTAAGCTTATTATTGCTATTATGATATTATGAAATAAATAAGAAATATCTCAAATTAATGCCAGAAAACAGCAATATAATAAACCAAAGAATTCCAATATTACACACGGAATAAATAAAAAATTATAAGTAGTGCTTTTTTTTAAGTAGTGTTATAATTAGGAGAATTAATCCATGAGAATGATATGAAAGACGTCTAAAAATGATAAAAGTATGTAAAGAGCATGGGGTCCTGAACATATCAATCAAGGTATAAAAATGTCTCGGAGACATTGCGGTAGCTTGGCTAACTAAATTTTTCCATAGTATTTTTCGATCAAACAAAATGTCAGACGAGTGGAGGAGAAGCATTCTAGTATCAATCTATTTTTGAAATGCTCAAAACTGTATTAATTATAGAGTGATTAAATTTATGAGCCATATAGTGAAGTTTTGAGAGCAAGTCATCGAGTATCGTTTGATAAAGATGATACATGTTTCGAAAAACATATGCTTGGAAGGCTGATTAATACATTAACTATACTCTATTAAATACCCGACATTTTGGTTCAAAAAAACATATATATCATATATGCGCTCAAATTTATGCATCGATAAATTCATGTGTGTGTTAATGTACTTTTCATTCATAACACGAAATTAGCAAATGATGATCTTTATTTATTATTTTTTTTTGGGAAAAGAAATTTTCAAATAAGATATGATGTACATATATTTATTGTTAAAAAATAAACGCATAAAAAATAAAGGAACATGAGGAGCAGGGGTTTTTGGGAAGATGGAAAACCCAGAGTTCGTTAATTAATATAAGGGCCGGACTCACATTAATTCAGTGTTACAATTAAGAGAGCAATAAATAACTCATGGCTACAAACCTTTAATGCAAAAAGGACTAATTAAAATAGGAATTAACAACTCGTGAAAATTTAGGATTATGACATTTTCAGCGTGAAATGCGACAGAGTACTGCATCCTCTGTGTGTGTGCAGACGCACTACAGCAATGTATCAAAATTAATGGCTTGTTTTAAATAAACCACAAAAAGAAGAAGAAAAAGAAGGACTTTTTTTCTTACTAAACCCAAATTTAAATGAAAATTTAGCATTTGAAATAGTCCATATAATATTTGAGTAATGCTAGAATCAAACATATAGGACGTCAAATACGATCCAAACGTAGCACATTAAAATTTCAAACGGTCGATCCAAACGTTCAATATGATCTCTATATTAAAATATCTTTGATAATCAAATTTTATATTTTTTCATATTTTCTAACCACTTTTTTCGAATTTTCAAAATTGAAGGGTTCAGAACTTTTTAGATTGAGCATATTGAAAAATTCCAAAAAAATAGTAAAAAAATTTGAAAAAATATAAAATTTGGTCTCCATGGAGATTTTATAACACAGAACAATTTGAGCGGTTTGGATCCGCCATTCCAATTTTAAAAATTAAAATTTCATCGTGTTGGAAAAGTATATGTGTCCTATATGTTTGACACTAACAACTCCCATAATATTTTACTAAAGTGTTGGCCAAGCTCTGGCAACGCCACGCGGCACGCCGTGTAGATTTTTCTTCTAAATTTACTCGGTGACACTTGATATGGCGGTTTGGTTCATTATGACAAATCCGACAAAAGAAAGTCATTAGATGCTGACAAATGTAATGACGCTCACAAGTGTAGAGGTTATTTGAACTCGTGACCAAAAAACTCATAACTTTAGGGTGTGTTTGGAAAGACCGGGAATAAAGAATAGAGAATAAGAAATTTCGGTTTGCGTGTTTATTCTTATTTTTGTGCAACCCAAACAACACAAGAATAAGGAATAAGGGCCCTTATTCTTATACTAACAAAACTATGGTATAAGAATAAGGAATAAGGATAAGCACGCAAACCGAAATTTCTTATTCCTATTTCCTATTCCCGGCTCATCCAAACACACCATGAGAGTTTACTCCAATCCGACTCGAAAAAAACTCAATTGTAACTCGAGTCAACATAACTCAAGTTGCACCAACTCGATTGGCTGACGAGTCGAGTTTGAGATAAACCCAACTCATGAGACGACTTGTAACATAATAAAGCTTGTGTTTGGATGAGAGAAGAAGAAGAGGAAGAAGGAAGATGGGAAGAAAAAAAATTATAAACAATTTAAACTCTTCACAAAGTTACACACTTCCCAATACTTCTTCCCACTTCTTCCCTTCTTCCCTTCTTCCCACACCTATCCAAACGGAGCCAATTTTATGTTTCAAGTAGTATTATCAACATGATTCATAAGTATTAAGCACTCATAAATTTAATATATATCACATTATTCTAGACAAGCATAGTGTGAATTAATTAATATTTATTATTTTTTACATTATATTTATGTACTTACTAATATTAAGTCTTTTAATCAACATTCAAGAAATTTAATATCTATATTAAAAAATATTATGTATCAAATTAAGTGCTAAATTCTATATTTAAAAAATATAGCCAAATAATATCTATATTAAAAAGATATCATATATGAAATTAAATACTAAATTCTAAAATTAGATAACATAATTATATATTTAGCTATTTAAACTTGAATGAGCCAAATAAAATTAAATTCTAAATCGAGCGAGATGGAATTCTAAGTAAAATCAAATTAAATCGATTGAAACGAATCACAATCACGAACTTTTTTATCATCCTACTCTTGAGGTCCAATACTTGTGGTAGTAGTTCATTACAATTAATAAGGACAAAAAAATAAAGACTAATAGTAATTAATTACCCTCAAAGAACCAAGAAAGTTTATATAAAAAAAAAATTAATAAAAGTTTCCTTATCCAGAATTGGTAACGGGAACCACTACATTCTCTCATGGATGCAAAATGGAAGAACAAGACGGAATGGGCCAGTTGGCAGTTGCTAGCTTAGCTCCAAGCTTGGTTATTACTATTAGGCCAGTTGGTAGAGAGATCAGAAACGAGTAATGAGAAAGCAGCTTAGCTTGACAGAGAGAGAGGCGCAGGAGATGAAGACAGATGAACGTTTGAAGCACCACATGCAAATGCACAAACCGACACTGTTATGCCAACCTCACAACCTGTCATCGATCCATCAATCATCACCTCTGTTACTTTTTCTATTTTGTCAAAAAAAAATATATTCTAATTTTGTAAATAAATTAACCACAACAGTTTTTAGATTTTGATTTTTGATATGTATTTGTTTTTTTTTAATGTATGTATTATATATTTATGTCTTCTAATCTATTAATATTTTTAAGAGCAAGATTCCGGTGCCACACTTTTTTAGTGCCACAAACTAGGTGGAGAATTCGAGCTTTGCTCGATATATGTCGCGCAGATAACAAAGAAAGTCTTCAAATAACATTACCCTTGACATCAATTAAGAAAGTCTCATGTTCAATTCTAGGGGGCTAATCGAGCTTCGCTCAATATTCAACTTACAAATAAAAAAAATTATTAAAATATGTTATTATTTCTGAATTCATAAAGTTTAATGTATTAATTATTATTATTATTATTTTTTTTGCAGATGAGAATAAATTTATATGATGTCGATATTTAATATTACAAACTAAAATATTCAAGTAGACTTAATAATGTGCAATATGCATAAATACGGAGGGAGGGAATTAAATTTCGCTCTTAGGACAAATTCCTTCATTAAAGGCTTAAAAAAAAAATACAACAATGCAATATGTAAAGACAAATAATCTATTAACATTTAGAGTAACGGAAAAAGCTATTGGCTGACAGACAGGCATTAGAAACACTAGCAGCAGTGCCCGCTCAATGTGCGGGCGGAGTTTAATATGTGAAAATATTGCTTCCCATATATATTTTATAACACTCAAATTATGTTAGCTATTTAGTTAGTTTGCAATTTCTTGCATTTTATATTCCTAGTATTTATCAAGGTGTATTTTCATATCTCTAGCTTTTATTTACACTTTCTCAAAACTAATTGATTCTAACCATTTCAATTGAACCGTTGTACAGTACTTGATCGAGTTCATGGTAACACATGTTAGCATATTGTAGTATATGTAGAAAAGTAACGGAACTGGAATATCAAGTAATTTTGACTAAATAATATTACTTTATCTTAATGGGCAATCTTTTTTAAATACAAAGGTGTACCAAGTCAACATTCTTGTTTTGGTACAATAAATATTGTTTTAAGAAAGAAAATGTTTTGCATGTACAATTTTTATATTTTTTATTCTTCATTTCACGTTCTGGTTCCAGATTGCATTAGTGATTAGATATTCAGAATATTTTTTTCATCTCCTATGGCTAGAGAGCTGATGGAGAGACACAACAGGATTAGAGGAAGGTGCCTTAAAAAACTAAATTAAATAAAAAAATAAAAAATTACACTAAAGGAACTGGTAGCTAAAAGATTTCTAATTTTCAAAGAAACATCAACTTCTCTTTTTTGAAAAGTATTTGCCTAGTTAAACTCTCTATCTACTTGATCTTTTCAATACCCAATTTTGTGAAGACTGCGTTATGCACCCCCTCTGTACATCATACACAGATTTTGTGCGTTGTTATGGTACTACAGCCCCGACATGCAATTTCTAATGTCCACGTGGATGATCTCTTGCATCATGGCCATGAACTCTGGCCTGAATGGGAAAGCCAGTGAAGGTACCTGCCGATCAGTTGCATAGCTCACTGACACATCTTCTGTATCAACTTTCAAATCTTCGCTGACTCCATTATTAGATGCCAAATTAGCATCTTGTTGGTGTTGGTCTGCATGCTGCATACTGCCTCGAGATCTGTGCTTTTGTTTGAGATTTTCCTTTATTGTTGGTCTGTTGTCAGTTTGCCACTGTTAGTGTTGCTTCCTTTGTTTGAGATATTTCCTTTACTGTTGGTCTGTTGACAAGAGCAGAATCTGTACCAGTGATGTGGTACTGGCATACGGTCAAAGCAAAGAAAGAATATCTTAGTATATGTTGTTTCCACAAATATATATATATATATATATATATATATATATATATATAGAGGATGGCTAATGTGCCATAGATGGCACAGAGGGTCCTGTGCCATAGAGTCGTTTTTCGAGATTCAAAATTCAAATGCTCAATTTGAACCATCCAAGTTATTCACCACATTAAAATATCCTTGGAGACCAAATTTTACATTTTTTCAAATTTTTTTGCTATTTATTATGATATTTTTAAAAAACGTTATAATTGGAGTATTTCAGACCCTCCAATTTGAACATATCAAAATAAATACAAAAAAAATTCAAAAAAATGTAAAATTTGGTCTCCAATGGTATTTCAATATGCTGATCAATTTGAACGGTTTGGATTGACCGATTGAATTTCGGATCTTCAAAAAATAACTCAAAAAAGACATCTATGACATTGCCATCTATGGCACTTTATCTCACCTCTATATATATATATATATATATATATATATATATAGGATGGCTAATGTGCCATAGATGGCACAGAGGGTCCCGTGCCATAGAGTCGTTTTTTGAGATACAAAATTCAAATGCTCAATTTGAACAATTCAAGTTATTCACCACATTAAAATATCCTTGGAGACCAAATTTTACATTTTTTTGAATTTTTTTGCTATTTATTATGATATTTTTAAAAAACGTTATAATTGGAGTATTTCAGACCCTCCAATTTGAACATATCGAAATAAATACAAAAAAATTAAAAAAAATATAAAATTTGGTCTCCAATGGTATTTCAATATGCTGATCAATTTGAACGGTTTGGATTGACCGATTGAATTTTGGATCTTAAAAAAATATCTCAAAAAAGACATCTATGGCATTGCCATCTATGGCACTTTATCCCACCTCTATATATATATATATATATATATATATATATATATATATATATATGTATGTATGTATGTATATTAACCAGCTATGAGACACTTATTAAAAGGACCTCTAATTTTATGTTTGCCTCTAAATTCTGCTGCACAAGATCCTAAACAATTTCCTATATTATCATCAAAATTCCAAAACCATATAATTTAAACCCCAGCTACATGATCAATGACCCAACAAAAAGCCCCGATAATTGGTCATACTGTATGAAAGGAAAACACAGAAATTCTTAAAAATGGACAGTAAATTAATTAATTATAAGGAATGCCATTATGCGCCTGTGATGTCCTTATAGTTAATTACCGGAGTCCTAAAAATAGAAAATTTGTGGCAGCTAAATTCCTCATATTTTTGTGAGGACCCATGCAAAATTTCATGTCAAATTGACCAATGGAGGGGCACCAAACAATTTTTCTAGAAATAAGGCAGCCTAATTTCCCTTAAAAATTCGCTCAAATGGACAGCTCCATTTCTGGAACAAATGGAGATAAACCCACACTAAAACAAAGTCAATGGAGGTAAATACAGGTGGGCTTTTAAGCTAATAATAAATCCTGCCTTGGGCCGGGATTGAGGCCCACTTAGATTATGCTCAAGACCAATTCGATGACCCCTGTTACAAGAAAATCATGTTGATCTAACGGCCACGATAAATCCCAGCAATACTATCCGAAATCAACGGACGGATCTAAGCCTGGACTCAAAAGATTGAATGGGATTTTCTGATTGGTCGAAAATCTTGGGTCCCACAGCCTCCGTTTGAAAGAAAAAGAAGGAATGAGACAGTACTGTCTGACACCAGCGTAGCACACCAGCGAAGGGAGGAGATGCGTCGCCGTCCTACACCACCGCAGCCTCAATTAACCCTGCCACTGCTCCAGCAATGCCTCCACAAGTCCAACGGTGCCCAATTCGACGATGAACGGAAGGAGAACTGACAAAAGCGAGTCGGCTACATGGAAAGAAAATTTACACAATTAAGCTTGAGGAAGCATGGAACGAAGCCATTAAACAAGTGAGGAACATCTGTGATATACAGAATATGTGCCCAGTAGATCAATTTTGAAGGGTGAATCAGACATTGACGGATATACCACCTCGATCGGAGGTCATGGACGGAAGCTATATACGTGAAATTACTTGAAATTGATGGGTATTAATGGGTAGATGATAGAGAGGTTCACCTCAAAAGATCCTCAAGAGTGCCAGGGGGCTTCAATTGTGGTGAAAGAAGAAGGGAGTATCACGTGCCACAGTGTGATGATGAACTCAGCCCTCTCTCTAAAGGTGAAACAAATTCGTGCTGAAAAAAAGATAAAGAGGCAACATAGAACAGTAGCCTAGCACTTACCCAGAATTGGATGCCTCCAGTATGATAACAGTGAGGGAAAAGTGGAATGGAAGTAAATGGAGAGTGTTTTTCTCTCCCTATAGCCTACAGCCTGAAAAAGGGAGACTAGCCCTGCGGCAGTCCTTGGCGCCAGGAAGAGTGGCAATAGGAGGTAAACTTACCCCCCCAATCAAGGCCGTTAGATGCAAGATGAGATTTAAACAAAGGCTGAAAAGTTCATCATACTTTAATTGCAATGGTACAACCGTCAGTTTACCTGCCTCATGTGCTGGTGAGATACAAAAGAGATAGTATGTTTGAAGGAAAAACAGTGCATCTGGCCGTCTGTTCACGTCCCAGGATAAGGCTAAACATGGATGTATGGTCCGAGATTAAATCACATGTTCCTCAGTGAATAGGGGATATAAATGCACTATGTCATACTGGGAGAATAAGTGATTCATGCGTGACTTCTCCTGACCATGGGCAAATCAGGCATTTAGAAGAAAAAGACAAGGGAATGAAACATGCAGCAAGGGAATTTAAAGAGCATATATACCCATATTACCCTTGGGATATTCCTGTGTGAGGATTGTTGATCAAAAGGAGATGAGAAACACAGCTCAATTTAAAGTCAATTTAAATGGAAAATGTGATGCTCAACCCAAAGGAAACATTGTCAAGTGTCTAAAATAGATAAACAGCAAGCCTGCAACTAACCAATTGGAATTAAAATACAAAAAAAAAAACAATAGCAAAATGGAGTAAAATTCAGAAGGAATGAGGGCAAATTCCAAACACAAAGAAGGACAATCATGAAATGTGAGAAAGAAAACTGAAATAAAAAAAAAAAGAAAAAAGAAACAAACAACAACAAAGAGGGGCAGTTGCAGCCTAATGATATGCAAGGGTCCCAGCTGGCAGTGACACCTTAATGAGTATGGCAAATGCATGTATAGAGGATTGGTAAAAATGACTGGAGAGAATGAATGGCGTGCTACTAATACAACAGGCCTATACCCCTAGGGGCAACAGCTACATATCAAAGGAGATGCTTCACCTATGTCAATCACAGCCACTGATCCATACATGGCTCATCAGATGAGAGACAACACATCATCTGGCGCCAAGATAAGCATAATTCTTCCCCCAAGCACACAGTGAAAAATAGTAAAATTACAAGTGCCAGGTGGCATACTACCACTGGTTAGCAAAAGGGAGTAAAAAGAGCAAGAGGTGAAGATGGAATTATAATGTATGGCGGCAGCCTCATGCCACATCCGGTCCCTCCATCACAACACCAAAGAAGGAGATGCTGCCATGTGTCAAGAAGATGAGGCCAAACCCTAAGGATTCTAGCTATAAAAGAAGACCAAGATCAAAGAAGAAGGGGGGTTCCAGCGCATAATAGTTACAAGCTGAAACTCTGCTAGTTTGTTTAGTCGTTTTTGTAATCAAGTCTTAAAGCAAGTAGAAGCAATTTCAAAAAAGAAGGTAGGAATTTGATTGTGCCAAGTTCAATACATAAGTTCAATTTCTGAAAATTTCTGTCTCTTGATCTTTCCTTTCGGTTCTTGTGTTCTTTTCTTTTTTTACTGAAGTTAAGTGTTGATCATAGAAAAGTCCTCATGTAGATCATTCATTGCCACAGTCTTGGTGTCCAAAGACACATGTGAGGGGTGCTTGCCAGAGAGCGCACACTCATCTGTGTCAATGGGTCATTTAATACCTTAAAAAGTGTTAAAAATAAAATAATGATAAAGCTCTGTGTTGAAGTATGGCTTTATGTGTGAGGGGTGCTTGCCTGAGAGCGCACACTCATGCATTTGGTTGTGTTTCAACAGTAATAATAGTTGCTTCAAGAGTTGCATGTAAAACCTATGTCAATAAGTCCCTTAATGTCTTAAAAATGCTAAAAATAAAGCTTGGTGGAGAGGCATGGTTCTGTGTATGAGGGGTGCTTGCCTGAGAGCGCACACTTATGCATTTAGCCATGTTTCAACATTAATAGTAGTTGTCTCAAGTGCTATGTGTGAAACAAAGAATGAACAAATCTGAAATTAACAAAAATATAATAAAATAAGAAGCTAAGGGTATATTAAAAAAAAAAGGGGAAATATGTGTCTAGCACGAAAACAAAAGAAGGGTTTTAACATATGAAAATAGGGACTATTTTGCTAAAAATATGTGCTGTTGAATTTATTTTAGTAAAAATGTTAGGTTTACTTGAGGTATGTAGCTGTGACCAAGGGATGCTTGCCTGAGAGCGCATACTTGGGAATAGAAACATGCCCTTGATAAATACATTTCCTAAAACTTCTACTATGATTTAATGAAGACACTTTGAGTTAGTAACAGTGATAGTAATATACATCAAGGTTAAAAGTAAAAAAATATATGTGCATATATACAAAATAGTAAGGGTTGAATTGAAAATGCTAAAAGGGGCCTGACGGGTATTAAAAATTTTATTTCCTTCTTGAAAAAGAAAACAGTATTCTGTCATGATATTCCTAAGAGTATCCAATCTAGTTTCAACACAAAATATATGTCTCTGTGATATTGATAAGTTTATGTTTGACCATGAGTAAAAAAAAAAAGAGAAAGACTCAAACACATAAACAATACAAATGTATAGGTTGCATCTTTGTCAAGTAAAGCTTCCCTGCGTAAGCTCAAATCCAGTCTGTGACAAATTCATGGGAGAACGGTGAAGACGTACCTTAGAACTAAAATGTCTAGTGATGTTTCAGCACCCTTTTGTCCAAGGGAAACACATGGCCTTCTCAGAAAAGAATAAACTGTTGACATTCCTGTCATAACTGCATGAAGTTCAATGAGCACAATTACAAAAAGAAAAGAGAAATTAAGTATCATTCTATGTGACAATTTGCCAAAGTGATAGAGACCCAGCATAATAATAGAAGGGCCTCATAATTTGATTAATAAAAGGATGATTACCAAAGATAACTTTCAAAATTTGGATGTTCAGTAAAATGTTTCCAAGGCCTGAGGCTTTACTGTTGGTGAAATATGAATGAATGCAATGGGGTACTAGGATAAAATGCCCACCATCAATTGTCACAGGAGTATACCATGGTAAGATCGGGTACATACATCAAAATCTAAAGCCAGTGAAAATCTTAAAAGTTAAATCAATGGTAAATTTGCAGTGATATATTCCAGGCCATCCCAGGTACAGGGTGCCGATGTTGAAAGCATACGTGGGAAAGAAATAAACACTATTGGTCAAAAACAATTGATAATTGAAAGTTCTTTTGTGAAAGTCCAAACCAGACCTACGGGCCAAAGTATGATCAAACTGAAGTATTCATATCTAAATTGTTGTCACTAACCACTTCGTGGAACGCTCTTGGTGCTCGTTGAACAACCCCCAGCAAGAAATCACTGTCGGTTATCCCGAATTGGCACTCCAATTCGTTGTTTGATGATCGACATAATGAAAGAAGTACACTCTCAATGGGTGGATACAGACAAAATTGAAAGCAGAACTGAAAAGAGAAAGAGGAGGCGATCCCATGAAACCTGGTTGTGAGCGAAATGGTGGTCGGAGCACCGGAGTCAATGACGACCGTTGCGAAGGTCAACCAAGAAAAATCAGGAGGAGCCGTGAAAGAGAGACGAGGAGAAAGAAGCAAGTTGAGCCCGGCGTGTGGCTCCGAGCATGGACCAAGCGATTAAACCAATCTCAAGCTCAGTTCCCTGCGATCTTCTGTGGCACCCTGTGCGTGACAAGTCGCTGGCAGCCGAACAGCAAAACAGCACAACCACATCCAATCAAAAAATTCCATGACGCAGGAAACTTCAAAAATACATTAAAAATAGCCAGAAAATCAGAAAAATTTCCATAAAATATCAAAATGTCAAGAAAAATATGAGAAATATTTTGATGTATCATATTATGCCGAAACACCAAAGTATAAAATATCTCAAAATTAAAAGGTTTGAGGGATGACCGTAATAAAAATAATGATGATAATAATAAATTTATATGGTTAAATAAAAAAGGGGAGAAAAGGAAATGAAACGAAAGTCATTTTGAATATTCTATATTCTGGACAGCAGGTACATCTGAACATTCTGTGTTCTGGACGACAGGTACATTTGACATTTTTCATGCAACAGGTACAGTCAAACATTAAAATCTGCAAACAAATTTGAAATAAAAAAGAGCATCACCGAGAAGGTCAAAGACAGAAGTTTAAAAGTGCAAATTTAAACGCCTAAACTCAAAAGTCCAACCAAATACTGAAAATCTAAAACTCAAAAGTCACAACTAAAAAGTCCAACTCAAAGTCCAGAGTGCCAAAATGCAAAAGTCCAAACTTTAAAAATGTCAAGAACTAAAAGTCAAACTCAAAAGTTAAAATCCAAAAGTGCTAACTTAAAAGTGCAAAACTTAAAAGCCGAATTCAAAAGTCCAAAATCCTAAAGTGAAAATTAAAAGTCCAAACCTGAAAATGACACAAAGTCTAAATGACACAAAGTCTAAAAGTGACACAAAGTCAAAATGACACAAAGTCCAAAAAATGACACAAAGTCTAAAAGTGACACAAAGTCTAAATGACACAAAGTCCAAAAATGACACAAAATCTAAAAGTGACACAAAGTCAAAATGGCACAAAGCCTAAAAGTGACTCAAGAGACACAAAGTCTAAAGTGACATAAAGTCTTAAAAGTCAAAAGTTCGTCCCTTCAAGACTGCATCGCGTTTCGCCTTGAAGAAGACACCCTCCTGATATTCAGATTGAGATAAAGGAAAAGTCAATTCTGAATTATCACTGAAGTTCCTGTCAAGAGAAGGCATAGCGCATCTGTACTCGCGACTTGAACGAAAATCTCAAAAATCCCTAAGTTCCCCAAACGATTGAGAGCTGACCTAGAATGCCCTATTTTCTAGTGTTAGACTCAAATCTAACAGCCTGTTTCTACAAGTTCACAGCATGTTTGACCAGAAGCAGACTGAAATCTGATGCCCAGGTGACCAGAAGAAAAGTCAACCAGTGGCCATCACCTAAGTTCCTGTCAAGAGGAGGCATAGTGCATTTGTACTCAAAACTTGAACGAAATCCCAAAATCTCTAAATCTCTAAACGATTGAGGATTGATCTAGGATACCAAATTTCCTAGTATCGAACTCAAAAATCTATAATGGCACTAAGCCTGGCCCAGCAAAGTAAAAACAATCTAAATGTCTTAAAATGTGAAACTAAAGAATTAAATTGCATCATTTATGCTTGTATGGCACTATTCAAATGACTGCCCTTCTGCTTTGCTCTCACCCTGAAATTCTCTACCAAGACACAATCCTTTTATTAAAATGGACTTCATCCACTTACAGCGTCTAAACTTTGATTATCCCGATCTAGAGGTACTCTTGGCCCAGTTCGTAACTGAGTCCGGAGATAATTAACAGTAGGGGCTTGCGCCTACTGGAAAAAAAGGACCTACGACAAACAATCAACTCTCGAGGTACTTAGAACCGCATTAGTGCCCTTCGCTCGTTTGGAATGGGTAGTAACGACGGGTCTCAAGATGCTCGAGGGGTATCTGATCCGCATTTTCTTCGCCCCATAGAGGACTATCTGATCTTCCGTGGTCGGACTGAAAAAGTGCGAGACAGGTTCTGGCACGCCCGGTGGGACATTTTTCTCCTCTCATCAGGGCATAATCAAAGTTTAAATGTGAAAGTGGAATTAAGTCCATCATATCAAAAAAATATACTAATGGTTGACTCTGAGTTTTCTCTATTGCAGAAACCATGTTTACCTGGAGTCAAATCGTGAAGGGTGAGCGTCTTCGCCACAAGAAGGCAGCAGCAACCGGGACCCTCTATGTGCCCGTCCAAGCTGTCGTGCAAATCTCCCCTGTGATGCTTGCTGGTGAAGCATCGGTGAAAGTCTCTGGAAAGCCTGCCCTTAACACCAAGAAGGGTCGGGCGGCAAACACTCACATTAAGGGGGCAACAGCCCCAAAACTCAAAAAGGAGAAAAGGACTAGGATCTCGAGAGCTCAAGCTCTCCACCTGGTCCAGCAACCCGACACTATCACTGATCTGTCCCTCAGCAACGCCTTCGCCCCTCTGCACGTGCTCAAAAAGGGAGGGGAAGTAATGCGCCTTAGAGAGGATTGGGAGCTCCCCATGTATGCTCCAGTCTCTGAGACAGAGAAGGTGACCCACCCAAAACACAAGGCAGTGGAGGCCATTCACGCGGCCTTCAGGATTGTCAAAAGGTCCCGCAAATCCCACAGGATTGTCACCGCAATCCCTGCCAACCCCGACAAGCCGTCCATCAAGGACAGGCTCAAGTTCCCGGCGCACCAGAGGCTCCGCTTTCCTTATCGCGAGGACAACCGAGAGGGAGACGCGGACTATAGTGCGTCCGAAAAAAGGACTGTGGCCCACTCGCCTTCAGTCTTTGACCGGCTTACCTTCCCACCACTCCAACCCAATGCCCGCTCGATGAAGGCCAAAGGAAAAGTGAAGCGGGTCTGGAAGCCCAAGCAACCGGAACCCATCCCCGCTCCCAAGCAAAACACAGGGGGCACCAAGCGATGGGTGCCAAAAGAAAAAGATACCTCTCTGGCTAACCAGGTGGCGAGTCAGATGATGAAAAGCGAAACCAAGAAGAAATATGTGACGAGGAAGAGGCGGAATGCCGATTCTGTCTCAGTATATCATGTGTCAGTTGATGATGATAATGAGGAAACGGCGGAAGTCCGTATGGTCGGGACAGGTTCCCAGGAGCCGCCTCACTCTGAAAGTGTCCCCGTGGAAACGCGAGGGCAAAAAGGGAAAGTTTCAGCATCTAAACCTCCCAAACGGGTAGGGCGACCTAGGAACCGCAGCCCGGTAGTGGAGGAAATTGTCCAACAAACCACTGATAACATCGCAAGCGATGAAGAAGATCCAAACCCGGACCATGGAAGTTCGTCCGAAGATGTTGATGAGGAGATTGAAATCCTCGAAGAAATATCTGATGAGATGGCCCAGCTTCGCAAGGAGCTGGAAGAGAAAACAAAGCAACTTGAGCAACTCCAAGCGGAGAATGCTCGAGTAACCGCGGCGTGCGCGGAAGTTCAGAAACACATAGCCAAAAAGGGGGCACGCCCAAGCTATGTTGTTTCAAACAACGACACACCCAAATCAACCGAAACACAAGGAATGGCTCCTAAACCAAAATCCAAAAACAAAAAGAAAACCAAGAAATCCCACTCTAAAATAGTGCGGGAAAAAGATAGCAGCTCCAGTGAAACCTCTGAAGAGGAGTTGCTTGAAAGAAAAGAAACCAGTGTCGTTGACCCTGAGGATATGATGGAAAGGATGCAAAGAGCCATGGAACAGAAACTGCAATCTTTAGGGATTGGGGGCACTCAACTGCCCGTCAATTTCACAGGTCGACCCTACCCTGCAAAGTTTGACCAGCTGGATTACCCGAAGGGACATGTAGTACCAAAATTCAAAGTATTTGACGGGGTTGGAAACAAAATCACCCCAAGTCAACATCTGTCGCACTTCATAACCTCCTGTGGAAACACCGCTCGAAGGGAGGAATGGCTACTAAGGCAATTTTCACAAAGTCTGTCTGGAGTATCGTTCGACTGGTATGCCTCTCTTGAGGCGGACAGTATCAAGAGTTGGAAAGAAATGGCAAATGCCTTTTGTGCAAGGTTCAGGACGACTCCGCATAGGGTCTCTGTTACCAACCTAGTCAATGCTAGACAAAAGCAAGGTGAGTCTGTCTCCGATTATGTGTCAAGGTGGGAAACCATGTACACAGGATGTCAGTCCAACATAAGCGAATCTGAGGCGGTACGTATGCTCCTGAATAGCATCCATGCGCCCATGAAAGTATGGATGGTAGGACACAACGTCACTACCTTTGAACATTTGGTGGCCATGGTTGCACGATATGAGGAGGTAGAACCTGAAATGAACCAGCTGTACAATTCCGCTAAGGAAAAGGACAAAGAAAAGGGAAAGAAATTGGAAGTCAAAACCACAAAGGCAGTCAAAGCCATTACTAACCAGGCTGAAGGCACTGGTAGTGCCCAATGGGGAAAGAATGGTGAAGTCAAAGACGGGAATTCACCGTCCAGGCCTCAAAGGCCAACACTCAGGGAGCTGAAAAGCAAGCCCTACTCATTCAAAAAGGAGAAAACCCTGAAGCTGTTCAGACAAGCTATGGAAGTTCTCGAGGTTCGGTTGCCCCAATGCAAAAGGCCCGAGGAAGAGGACAAAGTGAACCACCCCAACTACTGTGTGTATCATAGAGTTTTGGGTCATAACATAGAGGATTGCTATGTCTTTAAGGATTGGCTTGAGCAGAAAATCCAAGAAGGAGCAATCTCTCTCCATGATGACGCCAGGCAGGAGCCAGCTCCCCATGCCATCTTAAGTGGAACCCCAAGTGCCAGCTCTCGTCGCATTTCCGTCACTACTAATGGAAAACCACCCACGACATGGAGCGTATATTTGAACAAAAACACCAGAAAGAAGCTAAGGGCCTTACAAGCCGAACCTCAACTCAAATGGAAAAGCCCTATTATACCAGTAGTCCCAAAGAGACTCAAACCAATGAAAATACAACCGAAACCGATGACCCATGATACAACAACGGGTAACGTGGGATCTAGACAGGCATTCTGGAGGAGAACCTCTCCCGAAACCGTCGAAGATCCCTATGTCCAAGAAAAACCAACACAAGCAACCCTCGCCGATTTCATCTCCCCCAAGGTCGCTGCTCAAATCAGCGGACATGTATGGCAGGAGTTGAAAAGCGAAGGAAGAGAAAAGAAAGAAGAGGAGTTCTGGACGGCCGCATGCCATCATGTCTCAGGCAATGAGGGAAAACATGAAGAACCCTCTGACCAGCAGGAGCCGGCACAGGCGGACGCCAGACCTCCCGAAACCTCAACAACAAATGAACAAGACCCTACTGAGTTGTCATCCAGCTCAGTCCCAACCCAACATACCTGGTCGACGGTCACTGTACAACCTATGACCCCATCAGGAAAGAAAAAGAAAGAGATCCTTGAAATAAAGAAATTGGATAGGGCCCTTATCCGCAAAGGGAAGAAGCCGGACCGAATGACCCTACCTTTCAAGATCAATGGCCAAGATCGTAAAGTGTTCGTAGACATTCATGACGAATGTCTAGACTCAGAAGGTATCCCAAGCATAGAGAACCTAGGGTTCAACCTTGTCATACCAAAGAAGAAAGGAGAATCCGGGATTCCACCAGAAACCATTGCAATATTGGCAGAGCATGTGTCCGAGCTGATGAAACAAACCATTGCTGTGACCAGTTTTATAAGAAACCAAGTAAACAAAGAGGCTTCCACCTCCACCAATACCCAAAATGCCCAAAATGACCCTGATTTCACTGACGAGGAATATGAATGGTCTGACCCGGACCCTCCTAGCCAAGATGAAAGCTACGATTTTGGTAGCAACTTCGACAGTGATGAGGAAAGAGGAGGTGGTGACTCTGGTGGAATCTCCTGCAATGCTATCTCGACATCAGCAACAGATGCAGACCCGGAAGATAACTCGGGAGAAAAAGAGGAAAAACTCACTAAAGAAGAGGAAATGGAAATGATTGCGCAAATAGAGGAAGCCACACAGGCCGTTCTCTCTGCCGCGGTCACAAACCAAAACCCACCAGAAGATGATGATGCCTTCTATAAGGCGCTGGAGAGATGCCAACCGGCCAGTTACAGGAGGATAAAAATATACATGAAAGCAAGAGAGCAGTGGAGAGACCTCTCCTACTGGTGTGGTCAAACCAACCTTCATCCCATCCTGGAGGCAGAAATCGCCTTAAACCCATCCTGGTGGATCCAAGAGCTCATACATGGTGATGATGTGGACCAATGGCTAGCGTTATGGCTAGAAAATAAGTTCTGGATCAAGGAAATACCCCTTAACATCCCTAAGCGAAAAGATCAAGGACCCGCAGAACACTGCAGATATCTGAGTGATGCTGGGGAATCTGAAGAAGAAGCCGAGGAAGAAGGCGATGATTCACTACCGCATATCTCTTTCAATGCTGTGGCAGAGTATGTAGACTTCCTAATGCAATTAAAAATCCAAGAGCCTGACTTGTTCCAACAGGAGCTAAGGGTTGACGAGGAGATAGAAGACATGTCAGACTCGGATACCTATGAGCAACAAATTGAAAATATGGCCATAAAGAAAGCCGCGGTGGATATTGTGGTGCAAAATGGATGGGACAAGAAAGACCCAGACCCAAACCACCCCACAGATTTTGAAATCATGCGTGCACATCTGGAAAGCACGGAGGACTCACACCTCTGGGAAAACATCGAGGTTACTGAAACTGACCTCGCAGAATATGAAAACAACATGGGTAACCAAGCCCGCCTCAACCAAAACAACCAAACTTTCCTGGCTGAAGAGGACCGGGCGGATGAATTCTCTCAGTACTTGAGAAACCTGAGAATTTCAGACCCGGTAGGCTATCATGGTGTGCTGAACCCTGAAAACCCTCAACAATATCGAGGATATGAAAGGCAAGCCATAACCAGGACTGTAAGAGAAATAGCTGGTGAGACAGGGCGCGAGGAAGGAGAAATAAGTCCAGAAGCGACCCCACCAAGAACCGCTCGACGTCGTAGATCCAGAAGGATTCGGCGCTCCAGGCATATATCAAATCCCAGGGCCGAGGTGACACTCCCCACCCAAATAGAAGCAGTCGAGACTTCCAACCAAATCGATACCGCTCAGGGTGAGCCATCCCAGCAAGCCCCGGAGGAAGAAGAATACAATGAACATGACAGCCTGGTAGAATGGTATGTGTCTGAGCTCAGGGAACTGAGAATCACAGACCCAAGGGCCTTTCGCCGAGCTACCCACCCCAAAGATCAAGACTTTACGGAGGAATTTGAAAGAGAAGCCATAGCAACCGTTCTAAAAGAGGTTAACAAAGGCAAAACTCCCCAGTGCTCTGACTCTGAGGATAGCGGAGGTTCTCCGCGATTCTTCTTCTGCGGAAAAACGTCTGATGGAAACGCCCAAAATAGCGAATCCGATAGCGATGAAGAAGAGACAGAAAGGGAGCCTGAGGTGGAATCTGACCACGAAGAACCTCAACCAAGCACCCTCCAAGGAAGTTCAATCCTGATGGCATCTGGGTCTGGTCCCCCAGCCGACATAACCTCAGCATTCGACGGACTAAACATCTCACAAGCAACCAGGATCCTCTCATACATGGAACATCTGAGGCGAGAAGACCCTGCATTCCTAAACTTTATAGCTCAGCATGCTGAGACGTTACAACAACCAGGAGCCAGTTATGAAAGGCTCAGGAGAACTCATCCCCGGGAAACCGCCCGTTTTCGGGCACAAATAGAAAGGTTGTACAAAATCTCAAATGACATTGACAATGATAGCAGCGACGATGACGGTCCCGAAGCTGGAAATTGTCGTTACATCAGCGGGTCAGGCTCTGATAATTCTGAGTCTGAAAATTATGATCACCGCTCCGCCCGAATTGCAGCATGGACGGACGATGATGAGCCTTCCTTGAAACTATGTAATAAAAGAAGACAACAAGGAAGGAACGCTCGCATGACCGTCCGGTCTCAACCCGAGTGGGATGAAAATGTGCGGCGTGAGCTGGAGCAAGCCATCGCCGAAACCGAGGCCATGACAACCAGCGAACTCATGAGAAACTTAAGGGTAAACAGTGATGATGATACTTATTGTCCCACCGAGGATGATGAGGAAGAAGTCAAAAGTCTTAAAACTCTTAGAGTATATCAAAGGAGAAAGAAGCCAGCAAACGAGAAGGAAATAATAACATATCAAAGAAGAAACAAAGGAACTAATAAAGGAAAGAACAAATTGCTCAAAGGCGAGTCCTCTCGTGATGATGCTACCTGTCATCGAGTTGGCCATCATGACTCTGACAAAGGAGAGCCCTCCGAAGTGCCACAACCGCAGGCCGAAACCACAGAAGAAAATCAAACTAACCCAGAGGAGATAGCATATGACTATGAGATCGTGCTAGACCCTGCTGAACAAATGGACCCTGCCGATCTGCAAGGGCGGCAACCAAGAATGGTAAATTTGGATATCCATATCCCTAACATCCCAGGCCAACCTGACCTTACTCTTGAGGAATTGGGAGAAATAGTGCGGCAAATGGTCAACCAGATCTGGGAAGCCACGACCACTGAAGAAGCGGATGTAGAAAATGAATCCGCTGAACCAGAGGCAGAGGAAAATGCCAACACTAAACAGGGGGCAGCCGCTACCTCTACTGATGACCAAACTGAAAACACCGCCTCTTCAAACCAAAGCCAAGGAGAAAACCAAGACCAAAGCTCTGGATCATGCCAAATGATAACCATTGATGATGACTCAGGCTCGGAAGAACCTGAACAAGAAGAATCTCTTGAAGAAGAGTACCAGTCCCTCGCTGACCCCGTTGGATGGATGAACCACCTGGTCAACCGGGTGGAAGAACCCAATAAAAGAGTTGGATGGCAGGGTAGTGATGATGAGTTGGAACCAGAACATCCTTACCTGGTCGACCTGCAACCCTTTGTCCTAGATCCTTGGCCAAAAAATCGACTGCCCGCAAGTTCTAAGCGAACCGGTGAAATACAAGCCTCTTCTTTACCATGGGTAGAAAGGATAAGGCATAACAGATCACGGAGGGAGATATGCTCGCTGGAATACGGCCGAATCAGAAAACTGGTATTCCCTACCACCAATCAAAATTTGGAAACGGAAACGGAAATCACCCAACAGTTCCGGCAAGCGCCAATCGTGGAGGGTATAGAAAGTTGTGAGCTATCTTCTCACTACCCCATCCCCAATACATGGCCCAGACATTATGCAGATGACACAATAAAAGGGTATTATGATCCCGAAGTGTTCATCAACATCCAAAAGGAAACCATCGCCGATGCACAAAAATTAAAGAATGCCGCTAAGGGGCAAGGTACTTCTGAAAGCTGTCGGGCAATCACTGTGAGCGAGTCTGACACAGATAGTGAAGAGGAGGAACCTCCAACAACCCAAGGCGACAGCTCGCAAAGTGAACCAAAACTCACTCAAAAGAAAACAGCCAAGCCAAAAGAAAATCCGCTCGAATCACGCGCGGCGGACAGCTCAAGGAAAGCAACTCATGTAGGCCAAGGTCTAACCCAAGGAGTCATAACAGATGGCCCCGCCCACCGCACGAGGTCAAAGCAAGCACAATCAAGCACCGCCTTAGACAGGGGGCAAGCCCAACAACCAAGGGAAAAGCGTCAACTTCTGATAGATTTGGATTTCTGCACAAATGCTCTGAGAAGGATGACTAGACAAAACATTGAGATACAAACCTTGGTCGAAACCCTGATAGCTAGGCTAAAGACTGAGCAGAAGGAAAGGATCTCAATAGAGGCAGAACTCAAAGCATTGAAAGACCGCACCCAGAAACAGGGGGCAGGGCGGAAAAAGGCCATGGAACCCGGCCATGCTACCTCAGGCAACTCAGGAGATCTCCCACAAAGAAGGAGAAAGGCCGGCATTGTCATCCAAGAAGGACAAAGGCCAAAACCCAAAACTAATCATCCCCCAGGAAAAGGAAAAGAGAAAGTCAGTACAGAAAACCGTTACCATAAACCAAAACACCTTCGGTTCCATAACAACTCATTTGAGAGTCCTGAAACAAGCCGGCGAGAAAAAGGTGAGAGCTCACGCGCGTGGGTATGTCCTCCCATGAGGAGTGAGTCTGGCCATCTGGGACACAGAAATGCCGAAACCAATTCAACCCGACAAGCGAGGAATAAGCAAAACCCCACAGGGCAATACCACATGAAAATGAAATTGGTTAAGCTCGACAACGCTTCCCCTTGCAACAAATTACCACATAAAATCAAAATAACAGGGAAACTGAAACCAAAACACGGAGGTTCCGAGGGGCACTTCAGACACAAGAACCGTGTAAGCCCCTGGGAGATGCCAGAAGCTGAAAATGGGGCACTTCGGGCACAAACCACAAATAGACATCCAAAATCACATAAAGCAAAAAAAGAAAATGATGCCGGAAGAAAGGCGTACTGCCGATACCACCAAGTCTGGGGGCACTCCAGGGAGGAATGCCTGACATGGCCTTGGAATGACAATGACCCGTCAGATGAAGAAACAGACGACGAGGTGTGCCGCGCCATAACCCGGGGTGCAAACTCTCAAGCCTCTGACGAGGAAACCGCCTTTGAATATGAACATGATACTGAGGGGGAACTACAGTACAGTAGCTCAGAAGAGGAGCCTGTTGTGCTGGCAATCAACTCCGCTGCAGTCAGACCACTGGGGAGTGATACTGACCAAAGCGAAACGGAGGAAAGAGAAATCAAATCACCACCAAAGCCAAATAAGGTGTCCGACCTGGTTCGGCAGGTCTCTGCTAGAATCCGACCCAACATGAAAAATCACTGCAATGTCAGTCTAAGATCGGGCACTAGAACACCTGAAAGACAACCTCCTAGAGAAACAACCAACAACGAAGTAAGGAACAGAAATAATACAACAGCAGAGGGTGAGACAAGGTCCGATGGCAGACCCAGGATGTCTGTGGGAGACTACAATGTGGTTGCTCATTTGCGGAAAATTCCCTCACTGCTCAGTGTCTTCGATGCTTTAATGGTATCTCAGGAACTGCGTGATGCCTTGATCTATGCACTGCAGAACCCTGCCAGCTTCCAGGCCTATTTTGCCCAAGAAACCCGTGAGGAGGTGATGCAGATGGACCAGGAACCATACATTACCTTCACGGATGAGGACCTGATGGCGGGCACGGCCGATCACAATCGACCCCTGTATACCACAGGCACCATCTATGGCAGAAAAATCAACAAAGTCCTTATTGATCCTGGATCTTCGATCAGCATCATGCCACTAAAAACGCTGGTGCAGCTGTCACTCAGCATTAAGGAGACAAAGAAGGATAAAATCCGGATCCACGGGTTTAACCACCAATACCAAAAGGCTCTTGGTTCCACAGTGATCGATATTACCTTTGGGAACCTGGTCACTCCAGTCAAATTCTTCATCATCGAAGCTGATACCACATACAAGGCACTGCTAGGGAGACCATGGCTCCACGCCAATGGATTGGTTCCCTCCACTCTACACCAGTGCATTAAATATGTCAAAGACGGAAAACAATATGTGATCAAAGGGGATGATCAGCCATTTGAGGCACACGAAGCCGAATTGGATGATGCCAAATACTACAGACCCAAGTCTAGAAAGGGGGCAGCTACCAAACAAGGAAAACCCTCTCTTGAAGTCGTGAAAGAAGTAGTCAAAAATGCTGTGCTCAAAGCGGCCATAAAATCACAAATGCTCTTGGGTAGTGATAGTGAGACGGGATCGTCGGAAGGCACGGCCGAAGACATTAATTTACCCACTCGAATGCAGTCAAATTATTCCAGTGAGGGCGAGGAACAAAATACTCTATCCATAGAAATCCTACCCCTAGAACACTGTAAAGACCTAACACCTCGGGAAAGTGAAGAAGTCATCCCTTTCAAAACCTTCACCGTCCCACCCAAAATAGAAGAGCTTGAAACAGGGCAAGTAATCCACCCCAGTATACAATTCGTCAAAATGGGGGAAATTGAACATCAAAATGAAGAGCCAAACTCCGAAAACTGGGAACAATGGCTTGTGGAGGAAACAAAAAAGGCGGGGATTCCTCCTCAGCTTCAAGACACTACCAGCACACGGTTGATTGAACTGTTCCGGAAAGCACAATGCCTAGAACCAATTCCCGAAAAGCGAGCAAGAATGTTCCGAGACATGTGGAATGGCTACTCTAATGAAGTCACAAAACTTAATGGGAAGGTTGCTAACACAAGGGGCCTAGGATTCAAAGCCCAAACCAGGGGCTCAGGGTCAAATACTCCTCAAAGACCACGACAGCACTCTTGCCACCGCATAACAATCACTGAAATCAAGGAGGGCAAAACAACCTCGGATGAAGGGGAACCTCCAGAAACAGAACAATTCATTCTAGCAGCCAAAAATGCACCAAAAGAATTAGAAGAAGGTGGTCAAAACACCATCGATAAATTGAAAGAAATCAACCTAGGAACAAAGGAAAACCCAAAGCCTACATTCATTAGCACCTCCCTCCCTCAGGAGATGCAAGATGAATTAACCAAATTGTTAAGGGAATACCAGGATTGCTTTGCATGGAGCTACAGTGAAATGCCCGGGCTAGATCCAACAATAGCAGTCCACAAACTCAAAATTGACAAGGAACTCAAGCCGGTCAAACAGGGACCTCGAAGGATGAGGGTCGAGCTGGAGGAAAAGGTGACAGCCGAAGTCAAAAAGCTCATCAGTGCCGGGTTCATAAGGGAAGAAGAAACCCCCGACTGGGTGGCTAACATTGTCCCGGTTAAGAAAAAGAATGGACAAATCAGAGTTTGCGTTGATTTCAGGGATTTAAACAAGGCTTGCCCCAAGGATGATTTCCCACTACCAGTAACAGAAATTATAATAGACCACACCTCGTCTCATGGGGTATATTCCTTTGTAGACGGATACTCGGGATACAACCAAATCAAAATGGATGAGAGTGACCAAAAGCACACTGCCTTCCGTACCCCAATTGGTATCTACTGCTACAAAGTCATGCCTTTCGGCCTTAAAAATGCAGGAGCCACATACCAAAGAGCCATGACCAAAATTTTTGACGATCTCATACACAAGGTAGTAGAGTGCTATGTAGATGACCTTGTTGTAAAGTCCCATACCCATGAACAACACTTAGAGAACCTGAGGCTGATGTTTGATCGGCTAAGACAACACACTCTGAAACTCAACCCCCTAAAGTGCGCCTTCATGGTGTCATCAGGAAAATTTCTAGGCTTCGTAGTGCGGCACCGAGGCATTGAAATTGATCCCGATAAAATCAAAGCCATCCAAGAACTGTCCCCTCCACGGACACTCAAACAACTCCGGTCTCTCCAAGGGCGCTTGGCATACATTAGAAGGTTCATAGCCAATCTGTCAGGCAAAATCAAGCCTTTTACCAGGCTCACCAAAAAGGATGTCCCCTTCAAATGGGATGAGGAGTGCCAGAGATCTTTTGATGATATCAAGCAATATCTGCAAAAACCTCCTGTATTGGCGGCACCCATCCAGGGAAAACCTCTTATTCTCTATACCACCGCCTTGGACGGATCTCTGGGGGCATTACTTGCCCAAGAAAATGAACAAGGAAAAGAAAATGCCCTGTATTACCTCAGCAGAATGCTCGTGGGGGCAGAACATGCATACACACCAATCGAAAAGCATTGCCTAGCCTTGATCTTTGCAGTAAAAAAGCTCAGGCATTACATGTTGGCCCATAAAGTCACGTTAATCTCCAAAACTGACCCATTGAAGTACCTCATGACCCGACCTATGCTTACTGGAAGGCTGGCAAGGTGGGCCGTGGCCCTGATGGAATTTGATATAACATATGCACCCCAAAAGGCTATTAAAGGACAGGCACTAGCTGACTTCCTAGCTGCTCATCCTATACCTGATGACTCCCCGCTAGCATGCGATTTCCCTGATGAGGAGGCTATGCAGGTAGAGGAAAACAAAACTTGCTGGAAGCTATACTTTGATGGATCATCCTCCATCCAGCCAGCAGTCAAACCAAACTTACCAAAACGACAAGCAGGTGTAGGGTTGGTGTTTGTCACCCCAGAGAAAGGCATTCTCCGACATGCTCTGAGCCTGACCGAGCCATGCACAAACAATGAGGCTGAATATGAGGCCCTGATAGCTGGGCTTGAAATTGCCCTTCAAATGGGTATTGAGCAGCTAGAAGTATATGGAGACTCTCAGCTCATCCTGAGTCAGATCGAAGGCCTCTTCAAAATAAGAAAACCAGAATTGGTCAAATACCATGAAAAGGCCCTTGAGTTGATGGCCAAATTTACATATATTACCTTCCAGAAAGTTCCAAGGTCTCTGAATGGCAAAGCAGATGCGTTGGCTAGATTGGCTAATGAACTCAGTGACCCGAGTCAGGAAGAAATCCAAGTCCTGGTTCACCGCAGGAGATCCTTGTCCCCTTGTTTCCCACAGGAAAGAAATGAGGAAGAGGAAACACTGTACACTGACATCCTAAGCCTTGAAAGGGAACATGAAAAAGAATGGATGGAAATCACACAAGTCATGACAACCGAGGGTTCAAACCAAGAGGACTGGAGACAACCCTTCCTTGACTACTTCCAACAAGGAAAATTACCTGTGAACAGGACTATTAGGGAACAAATCAGAAAAAGGACCCTAAGGTTCGTATATGTGAACAACACACTCTATTGGAGATCCTACGAAGGATCATGGCTTAGATGCATATCGAAAACCGAAGCCAACCAAGTTATGCAAGAAATTCACTCGGGAGTATGCGGAGCCCACCAATCAGGCTCTCGGATGCGAGTGCAAATCAAACTGATGGGCTATTATTGGCCCACCATGATTAATGACTGCGAAAACTTCTCCAGACGATGCCATATGTGCCAGATTCACGGAGATTTCATACACCAACACCCAAATGTGCTACATCCAACAGTGGTATCATGACCTTTCGAGATCTGGGGAACAGATATCATAGGTCCCATTGACCCACCAGCCTCAAATGGACACCGCTTCATACTGGCCGCTACGGATTACTTTTCCAAATGGGCCGAAGCCAGGTCATACCGTGAAGTCAAGGCCTCTGACGTGGTTAGGTTCTTTACCACTCAGGTGCTTTATAGATATGGAAATCCAAGGAAAATAATCTCTGACAATGGGACGGCCTTCAAGAACGCCAAAATTGACGCCTTCGCCGACAAACACAAAATCGAATGGAGATATTCCTCTGTCTACAACCCAAGAGCCAATGGACTAGCGGAGGCCTTCAACAAAACACTGATCAAGATCCTTCGCAAAACCATTGGAAATAATCAAAGAAACTGGCATGAGAAACTGCATGAAGCATTGTGGGCATACCGCATCACTCATAAAACAGCAACCCAAGCCACACCCTATTCTTTAGTGTATGGGGCAGAAGCAGTCCTACCAATCGAGGTAGAGCTCCCGTCATTGAGAGTAGCCATGGCAGCACAAATCCCTCTGACTAAACAAACGCAACTAAGGTTGCAAGAGTTGGACGGAATGGATGAAAGGAGACTGGCAGCCCAACAAAACTTGGAGTTATATCAAGCCAGAATGACGCGAGCTTATGAAAAGCTATCAAGACCCAGAACGTTTAAGAAAGGAGAACTGGTATTGGTTTTGAGGCGACCTATCCTTGGCCGACACCATGGTCCTAAATTTGCACCAAATTGGGAAGGCCCCTATGTCATAGAGCAAGCATATGAAGGCGGAGCTTACCTACTCGCAGATTCGAATGGAAAACACCCTGTCTCCTCCATAAATGGGAGATACCTGAAGAAGTATTATGGACAAAACTACCCCGACATTTCCACAGCCCACCAAAGTCAAAGGAAGAGCAGCCAACAAACCGACTGGGCAGATAATTGCGAGGCGGTCAACCACCTCTTCACTTAGGTAAAAATCTCTCACGTCCCACCGGGTCAAAGCTCGACAGGGTGCTCCGTTCTTTTGAACGCTATGGGGTATCTCTGAGCCAAAACCCTAAAGTAATAAATTAACCTTTAAGTAAAATAAACCCTTCAAAATTTCCTAAAATGATCCTAAGTCGAAATCCTAAATAAAATCCAAATCCAACAAAAAAAAACATCTTATTCCAAAGCATAAACGCATATGACCAAAAGAAACTAGACCAAGCTAAAATATAGCCCAAATAAAAGATTGAAACCAAATATCCCTAAATATCCTCAAATCCCTAAAAAAAAAAAAAGATAAATTTCAAAGTCCAAAATCCGAAACTTCTAAAATATACACAAAACATTCTGTCCCACCGGGCCAAGAAAAAAAAGAATGTTCTGTCCTTATGGACATTCATAGAACATTTCCTTTTACAAATGGCCTACACCCCAAAATACGACCCTAAGAAAAAAGTGTTGTGCTTTGTCCTTAAAACAAAGTACTAGGTGCCTGTTCATCTCACCGAACTAAAGGATGAACAAAAGTTCTGTGTCTTGAACTCTAAATTAAGACACAAACGGTGAAACTTACCAAACGGTGAAACTTACCATGGGATTAGTCAAAACCACGTCCTCAATAGTTACAGTTTGAAAAGACATGTAATTCTTGCCAAAACCTACCAAAAAAAAAAAGAAGACCAAACCGAACCTAAAAGCCCCTCTGAAAACGGAGAATACCACGGCTGATGTCCGCCAACCATGTCAAGGAATAGGCCTCATAAATCCTAATACCCAGAGGGGCCCATGGTCGTGTTGGGCCTTAAACCACCGACTACGGTATGTTCCTAGCTGCCGTACCCAAAGAGCCAGGAGAAAACCCCATCTCACCTCATCAAAAGAGTGATATGGAACAGACAAGTCCCTACGGTACGTCCCTTATCACCGTGCCAAAAAAACAACCAACAGAAAATGATGCACAAAGTCCCACTGCGTGCCGTGCCCAGCGCACGCCGTACCCACTGCGTGCCATACCCAGGATGTTTATTCTACATGTCGAAGCGGTAATATGGAGTAAACAAATCCCACCGGAATGGTCCTAACTGCCGAAGTAACAATGTAGAATAGACAAACCCCACCGGTATGCTCCTTGTTGCCGTAACCAAAGAGCAGGGAGAATAACAAAAATATCCGTCCCACTAGCGATATCTGATGTCGCTATCCATGACAATCTAAATCAAATCACTAATAAACCTCAACAGATGTCCACAAACCAAGATCAACAGACCAAAAGTTATTAGGCTTCCAAATTGACCTAATCAAATCATAAAATCAAAATACCAAACATAAACCATCCAAAATTACCACAGTTTGAACAACAACAAAAAAATACGAAACGAAGCAATGAAGCAACAAAACCAAATGATCAAACATCCGAGACTTCTTCATATCGAAGGCACTGGAGGCGCCTGAGCCGCGGCCATCGCCCCTGCAAAGGTCTCTAAGGTGTTATGAATTGACTGAAGCACCGTCTCAACATTCTCCAGTCGCTGATCCAGCTCCTTAAAACGCTGGTCTATGTGTTCCTGGAGTGGAAAAGATTCTTCAATGGCTGAGCCGTCTGGAGAAGGGGGAGAAGCCTCTCTTACCGGACTATACTGATTCACAGCAGCAAACCTATGAAGGATGTGACTGTTCACCGGGTAGTTGGGGTCAGGGACCAGAGTGCCATGAGCCATCTCCACCCACCCAAACGAAGTCAAATCCAAGAGCAGGTTGCGCGGATACAGGATAAGCCGCTCAGTGGTTGGATTCCCCCACAACATCTCAGGCAATGGAATCTGAGCCCGCTCCATCAAGGCCTCGATTAAATTCCCATAAGGCAAATGACCCATGGGAAACCTCGTGACATGATGCATGTTTTGGAGGATGAGGCTGGGAAGATTAGCTTTCCCGCGTTTGAGGAGCAATAAGCGAAGGTAGAACAAAGTCCCTGGGCGAGTCAAATCTGATAACTCACCCTGAGGAAAGAGGATGTAGTTGATAACCAAGAAAAGTAACCTGAAAGGAACATATAAACTTCATGGTCATGAAGCTATCCTTCAGAGATAAACAAAAGAAACAAACAAAGCAGAAAGCACACGAACAACAAAATTACCGGTGAAGCGCGGGCAAATGCGTGGTAGAGACCAGTTCAGAACTTGCCTCAGATCTGGGTATCTTGAACCACTCACAATGGCCCCGGTATGTCCCTTGCTCACGAGGCCAACTTCCAAAGGCATAAACTGACAAGCCATTTAAAGTACCTGCGGCGCCAATCAGGTCAGCCAAATCCTCAACCCCTATGTGAAAGAGCCTGCCGAAAAGATAGGAGGAGGCAGAGGGAATGTCATGATGGTCAAAGGTGACGCGGAGATTGGCGTAAAATAACTTGGTGATATCCGGATGGTAAGGAGTGTCGAGCCTTGATAGGCCATGGAGGCTCCAGGCATTAAGCCACCCTGTTATTAAATTCATATAAGGGGTGGTGAAACGCCCTTGAGAATGAAAGAAAAAGCAGGCGGAGACTTCACGCCCCCCTTCACCAATATTACTTTGATAACACTCAAAAGCCTCGTCATCTCGAAACAGATAACGGTTGCCTGGGTCATATGACCAGTTAGGCTTGGAAGGTGGCGCGCCTTGAACAGAGGAACTGCCCTCATCTCTGGGACGCTTGGGATTCCTTGGATCTATGACACCGGCCATGGAAAATGAAGTCCGAGAAAGAAAGTTCAGAAAAAGAAGAAAATGATACGAGATACGTATGCATGATGCCTTATATATATATATAAAGGAAATTAGGGCACCAGAAAGCATACGTCTTTTCGAATTTACCCATAAATACAAAAGATCAAAAGGCGTGGCGGTTTACAATAAAGGAACACGATCGCTTCGCGATCCAAGGATTTTAATGAAAAAATGATGAACCCAATGACACCAAAAAATATAATATCCATACCCATAAATCAACTGCAATCAAGAGCCCAACAAAGGTCCAAAACATCACATAACCAGAAAGTCCAGCCGCTACAAAGTCAGAAGTAACCGACTAAAACCTAGTCTAAAACTAAAACCATAACAAAAGAAAAGATACAAAGCGCCAACGCGCTACATAACTCCTACTCAAAGGAAACCCATCATCAACTCAACCTCTCGAGAAGCGTCCGCCACGAGAGAGGCAAAACAAGGGAGGGCTAACACTACGCCCACGCAAGCTCCCTCTGAATCATCATCAGAATCAACATCCCTCCGGTGAGCTGACACCCCAACTATCGGCTCAACCAACACAGTATCTGGCGACAATGGCAAACTCGCCCCACCAGAAGACGATGACACGGCTAGGGGAGTGGAGTCAACGAGAAGAGCCTCCCACTCGGAGTAATCCAATGGCGCCTCATCAGAAAACTCCGGAACCATGTCCGACTCAGGGAAAAGGAAAGCATGGAGAGTCTGAAGGGCAGGACTGCCTGAGGGGCTCTCACCTGAATAAAAAAGGAAAAGGTCATGATGAAAAAATGAAATGTACGTCACGGTGACAAGGAAAATATGAATATATACCTGAACATAAGATGGAAGCATGAGCCAGAATGTCTAACTCCATACCTGGGACATGGCTCGTCAGCTCATCAACACTCATGAAACTCTGGAGGGACAACTGGTATAAGTGGCACAAGTCCCGTAGGCCCAAAGCCCAAAACTCAATGCTGAAGGTCATCAGAGTATAAGGAAATCGACCTGGATGAAGCCAGAGGAGGAAAATATAAAATGAAACAGAAGGGAAATTAAAAAAAATCTCAGTGAAATAAGGCATACCTAGACCCCGAAGCGCGGGAAAGATGGCCGGTGTCGGAACAGTCTCACAGGAAAAGACAGTAACGGCAACAATCGCCATAGAATCATCCGTGACAGGGAAGTCACTCGCCTGGATAAATGGAGCCGGAGAGATCAGCCTGGGGCGCAGAATCTCCTCAAACGGCACGGCAACGGTCTCCACCTCGACCTCCTCCATCTCAATGTCCTCTGTAGCAACCGCGGACTCAGCCAGAATGGCGCTACCCCACATACCGGAACACGGAGTCCCTGAAAGCAACATTATGGCGAGATTGTGACAAGTCAAAATCAAATGGAATAAAAATCAGAAGAAAAAGACAGGAATAACATACATGAATGTGGTGTAAGGAGAGGAGGCTCCATGGAAAACCCGTCATCTGAAGAACTTTCCCGTGGCCGCCGTCGAAGCTTATACCGAGTCACTTCTTCCTCTGCCAAAGAATCCTCACGTTACCTCTTCAGCTGCCTAGCTGCTTCCTCAGCCAGCTCATCAGGGTATTCAGGAGAAGGACAACTTGAAGGGGCCAACTCCTCATTTTCCACCGAAGGAGGGAGCCTATGAACACCTGTGAAACCAAAACCATGACAATCCTACATTGGTGATAAAGTTAAACAAAAAGAAGAGAGATACAATACCTGAGTAGATAGCCCAACGTCTATAAGGCTCTGATGCAAGAGCCTGGGAAGACTCTCCCTCAATAGGAGAAATGCCCTCTACTTTGAAGTGAAAATGACCAAAATCATATCCACCGAGACCTGCCTCGAAGAACAAATCATCATAAGAAAGAAAGAAAATAATCAGAAGGGTAATTCAAACAAGAAAGGAAAAGTAACGAACCAGGAAAACGGCCGTCTGGAAGTGGAGGAGGGTCTACATACTCCAAGGACTTCACACCAACCGGCACAAAACCGTCAACTCCGAAAGAATTCTTCAGTGGTCTGAAACCGCCTCGTCTAACCTCCGGATTTTGCGGAACGATCCGAGAACGGGGGTAAACTTTCTCCTTCAGGATGGCCACACTAACATCGTGAGGAATCTTGGACCAACCTCTAAACCACCTGTCATAATCTCCAGTCAATGTCCCCTGGCGAGAAGCCGGAGGAACAATACAACTAGTGTCGGTGCCCAAACGCACTGAGAATGCACTAAAAGATGCACATGACGGCAAAGTGGCTCGAGGAGGGTCAGGAAAGCTGAAAACTGCTGGAATAGCCTGATCATACCTAAATTGCCAAGCACAACGGTGAGGGCTGTAAACCTCATGGATCACCCTATTCCCCATGCGCATGGATAAACACCCCGCTCTGATACTGACGGCATAGTCTCGATCCTGCCTGTGTCGAGGGGAACACAACTTAGGACAGGCCCCCTTCTGACGAGGCGCCACATCCTTGACAATGTATGGCTTCCCAGTGTCCTTAGGCCAACCCTTACTGAAAGCCTCAGGGCGATAATCCATGATGAACTGACTACTCTGAGTAAAGCACAAATGAGCGGTAATCTGATCTGGATCACGGACAGTACAACCAGCGATATGAATCAAACCTGGCAATGACTGCCTCATGCCAGCAGAGGTCAGCGGAGTATAACTTGCCCGGGACTCCATTTCAAATCACCCTGAACCCTCAAACTCCCAGGAGACCAAGGAATAACATGTCCCTCCATCATCTCCATACTCAACAAGTGAAAATCAGCAGAAAAAGTAGAACGACCAGTGGGGCTCAGAAAAATACCTGCAAGGTCACCGGAGGGAACGCCACGCCGATCCCGACTGATGGAACAATGAGAGGTATAGTACCTATCTCGACGCTCCTCAGTGCGTGAAGGAGGGTCAACAGCAAGGCTTGGATAATCATAGATGGCTGGTAAAGGTAGGCGGTTGTGCCGAACCAAAAGCCCGTGGAAATTATCTCTTCCTCTGAGAATGGCGCGCTTCCATAAGCGATGAAGGTGCACATGGACTTTCTGAGGATCCAAATAATCACAAATATAAGATTCAATGGCCTCATCCGAAGGACCATAGAAGCCTGTCCTGGCAATCTCAAACCGTGGGACAGTATCGTAAATCTCATCAACCGAAGCCATAACTACCTGCAAGGAAAGCGAAAACCATGTCAAACACTCAGAAAATGCCCGCAAATCACTAAGAAAAATGCCTAGAAATTGGGGACACCAGAGTAGACTGATCGATGTATCTCACAGTCCACTCTGGTGGGGGGCATTTGTTTGCCTCTAAATTCTGCTGCACAAGATCCTAAACAATTTCCTATATTATCATCAAAATTCCAAAACCATATAATTTAAACCCCAGCTACATGATCAATGACCCAACAAAAAGCCCCGATAATTGGTCATACTGTATGAAAGGAAAACACAGAAATTCTTAAAAATGGACAGTAAATTAATTAATTATAAGGAATGCCATTATGCGCCTGTGATGTCCTTATAGTTAATTACCGGAGTCCTAAAAATAGAAAATTTGTGGCAGCTAAATTCCTCATATTTTTGTGAGGACCCATGCAAAATTTCATGTCAAATTGACCAATGGAGGGGCACCAAACAATTTTTCTAGAAATAAGGCAGCCTAATTTCCCTTAAAAATTCGCTCAAATGGACAGCTCCATTTCTGGAACAAATGGAGATAAACCCACACTAAAACAAAGTCAATGGAGGTAAATACAGGTGGGCTTTTAAGCTAATAATAAATCCTGCCTTGGGCCGGGATTGAGGCCCACTTAGATTATGCTCAAGCCCAATTCGATGACCCCTGTTACAAGAAAATCATGTTGATCTAACGGCCACGATAAATCCCAGCAATACTATCCGAAATCAACGGACGGATCTAAGCCTGGACTCAAAAGATTGAATGGGATTTTCTGATTGGTCGAAAATCTTGGGTCCCACAGCCTCCGTTTGAAAGAAAAAGAAGGAATGAGACAGTACTGTCTGACACCAGCGTAGCACACCAGCGAAGGGAGGAGATGCGTCGCCGTCCTACACCACCGCAGCCTCAATTAACCCTGCCACTGCTCCAGCAATGCCTCCACAAGTCCAACGGTGCCCAATTCGACGATGAACGGAAGGAGAACTGACAAAAGCGAGTCGGCTACATGGAAAGAAAATTTACACAATTAAGCTCGAGGAAGCATGGAACGAAGCCATTAAACAAGTGAGGAACATCTGTGATATACAGAATATGTGCCCAGTAGATCAATTTTGAAGGGTGAATCAGACATTGACGGATATACCACCTCGATCGGAGGTCATGGACGGAAGCTATATACGTGAAATTACTTGAAATTGATGGGTATTAATGGGTAGATGATAGAGAGGTTCACCTCAAAAGATCCTCAAGAGTGCCAGGGGGCTTCAATTGTGGTGAAAGAAGAAGGGAGTATCACGTGCCACAGTGTGATGATGAACTCAGCCCTCTCTCTAAAGGTGAAACAAATTCGTGCTGAAAAAAAGATAAAGAGGCAACATAGAACAGTAGCCTAGCACTTACCCAGAATTGGATGCCTCCAGTATGATAACAGTGAGGGAAAAGTGGAATGGAAGTAAATGGAGAGTGTTTTTCTCTCCCTATAGCCTACAGCCTGAAAAAGGGAGACTAGCCCTGCGGCAGTCCTTGGCGCCAGGAAGAGTGGCAATAGGAGGTAAACTTACCCCCCCAATCAAGGCCGTTAGATGCAAGATGAGATTTAAACAAAGGCTGAAAAGTTCATCATACTTTAATTGCAATGGTACAACCGTCAGTTTACCTGCCTCATGTGCTGGTGAGATACAAAAGAGATAGTATGTTTGAAGGAAAAACAGTGCATCTGGCCGTCTGTTCACGTCCCAGGATAAGGCTAAACATGGATGTATGGTCCGAGATTAAATCACATGTTCCTCAGTGAATAGGGGATATAAATGCACTATGTCATACTGGGAGAATAAGTGATTCATGCGTGACTTCTCCTGACCATGGGCAAATCAGGCATTTAGAAGAAAAAGACAAGGGAATGAAACATGCAGCAAGGGAATTTAAAGAGCATATATACCCATATTACCCTTGGGATATTCCTGTGTGAGGATTGTTGATCAAAAGGAGATGAGAAACACAGCTCAATTTAAAGTCAATTTAAATGGAAAATGTGATGCTCAACCCAAAGGAAACATTGTCAAGTGTCTAAAATAGATAAACAGCAAGCCTGCAACTAACCAATTGGAATTAAAATACAAAAAAAAAAACAATAGCAAAATGGAGTAAAATTCAGAAGGAATGAGGGCAAATTCCAAACACAAAGAAGGACAATCATGAAATGTGAGAAAGAAAACTGAAATAAAAAAAAAAGAAAAAAGAAACAAACAACAACAAAGAGGGGCAGTTGCAGCCTAATGATATGCAAGGGTCCCAGCTGGCAGTGACACCTTAATGAGTATGGCAAATGCATGTATAGAGGATTGGTAAAAATGACTGGAGAGAATGAATGGCGTGCTACTAATACAACAGGCCTATACCCCTAGGGGCAACAGCTACATATCAAAGGAGATGCTTCACCTATGTCAATCACAGCCACTGATCCATACATGGCTCATCAGATGAGAGACAACACATCATCTGGCGCCAAGATAAGCATAATTCTTCCCCCAAGCACACAGTGAAAAATAGTAAAATTACAAGTGCCAGGTGGCATACTACCACTGGTTAGCAAAAGGGAGTAAAAAGAGCAAGAGGTGAAGATGGAATTATAATGTATGGCGGCAGCCTCATGCCACATCCGGTCCCTCCATCACAACACCAAAGAAGGAGATGCTGCCATGTGTCAAGAAGATGAGGCCAAACCCTAAGGATTCTAGCTATAAAAGAAGACCAAGATCAAAGAAGAAGGGGGGTTCCAGCGCATAATAGTTACAAGCTGAAACTCTGCTAGTTTGTTTAGTCGTTTTTGTAATCAAGTCTTAAAGCAAGTAGAAGCAATTTCAAAAAAGAAGGTAGGAATTTGATTGTGCCAAGTTCAATACATAAGTTCAATTTCTGAAAATTTCTGTCTCTTGATCTTTCCTTTCGGTTCTTGTGTTCTTTTCTTTTTTTACTGAAGTTAAGTGTTGATCATAGAAAAGTCCTCATGTAGATCATTCATTGCCACAGTCTTGGTGTCCAAAGACACATGTGAGGGGTGCTTGCCAGAGAGCGCACACTCATCTGTGTCAATGGGTCATTTAATACCTTAAAAAGTGTTAAAAATAAAATAATGATAAAGCTCTGTGTTGAAGTATGGCTTTATGTGTGAGGGGTGCTTGCCTGAGAGCGCACACTCATGCATTTGGTTGTGTTTCAACAGTAATAATAGTTGCTTCAAGAGTTGCATGTAAAACCTATGTCAATAAGTCCCTTAATGTCTTAAAAATGCTAAAAATAAAGCTTGGTGGAGAGGCATGGTTCTGTGTATGAGGGGTGCTTGCCTGAGAGCGCACACTTATGCATTTAGCCATGTTTCAACATTAATAGTAGTTGTCTCAAGTGCTATGTGTGAAACAAAGAATGAACAAATCTGAAATTAACAAAAATATAATAAAGTAAGAAGCTAAGGGTATATTAAAAAAAAAGGGGAAATATGTGTCTAGCACGAAAACAAAAGAAGGGTTTTAACATATGAAAATAGGGACTATTTTGCTAAAAATATGTGCTGTTGAATTTATTTTAGTAAAAATGTTAGGTTTACTTGAGGTATGTAGCTGTGACCAAGGGATGCTTGCCTGAGAGCGCATACTTGGGAATAGAAACATGCCCTTGATAAATACATTTCCTAAAACTTCTACTATGATTTAATGAAGACACTTTGAGTTAGTAACAGTGATAGTAATATACATCAAGGTTAAAAGTAAAAAAATATATGTGCATATATACAAAATAGTAAGGGTTGAATTGAAAATGCTAAAAGGGGCCTGACGGGTATTAAAAATTTTATTTCCTTCTTGAAAAAGAAAACAGTATTCTGTCATGATATTCCTAAGAGTATCCAATCTAGTTTCAACACAAAATATATGTCTCTGTGATATTGATAAGTTTATGTTTGACCATGAGTAAAAAAAAAAAGAGAAAGACTCAAACACATAAACAATACAAATGTATAGGTTGCATCTTTGTCAAGTAAAGCTTCCCTGCGTAAGCTCAAATCCAGTCTGTGACAAATTCATGGGAGAACGGTGAAGACGTACCTTAGAACTAAAATGTCTAGTGATGTTTCAGCACCCTTTTGTCCAAGGGAAACACATGGCCTTCTCAGAAAAGAATAAACTGTTGACATTCCTGTCATAACTGCATGAAGTTCAATGAGCACAATTACAAAAAGAAAAGAGAAATTAAGTATCATTCTATGTGACAATTTGCCAAAGTGATAGAGACCCAGCATAATAATAGAAGGGCCTCATAATTTGATTAATAAAAGGATGATTACCAAAGATAACTTTCAAAATTTGGATGTTCAGTAAAATGTTTCCAAGGCCTGAGGCTTTACTGTTGGTGAAATATGAATGAATGCAATGGGGTACTAGGATAAAATGCCCACCATCAATTGTCACAGGAGTATACCATGGTAAGATCGGGTACATACATCAAAATCTAAAGCCAGTGAAAATCTTAAAAGTTAAATCAATGGTAAATTTGCAGTGATATATTCCAGGCCATCCCAGGTACAGGGTGCCGATGTTGAAAGCATACGTGGGAAAGAAATAAACACTATTGGTCAAAAACAATTGATAATTGAAAGTTCTTTTGTGAAAGTCCAAACCAGACCTACGGGCCAAAGTATGATCAAACTGAAGTATTCATATCTAAATTGTTGTCACTAACCACTTCGTGGAACGCTCTTGGTGCTCGTTGAACAACCCCCAGCAAGAAATCACTGTCGGTTATCCCGAATTGGCACTCCAATTCGTTGTTTGATGATCGACATAATGAAAGAAGTACACTCTCAATGGGTGGATACAGACAAAATTGAAAGCAGAACTGAAAAGAGAAAGAGGAGGCGATCCCATGAAACCTGGTTGTGAGCGAAATGGTGGTCGGAGCACCGGAGTCAATGACGACCGTTGCGAAGGTCAACCAAGAAAAATCAGGAGGAGCCGTGAAAGAGAGACGAGGAGAAAGAAGCAAGTTGAGCCCGGCGTGTGGCTCCGAGCATGGACCAAGCGATTAAACCAATCTCAAGCTCAGTTCCCTGCGATCTTCTGTGGCACCCTGTGCGTGACAAGTCGCTGGCAGCCGAACAGCAAAACAGCACAACCACATCCAATCAAAAAATTCCATGACGCAGGAAACTTCAAAAATACATTAAAAATAGCCAGAGAATCAGAAAAATTTCCATAAAATATCAAAATGTCAAGAAAAATATGAGAAATATTTTGATGTATCATATTATGCCGAAACACCAAAGTATAAAATATCTCAAAATTAAAAGGTTTGAGGGATGACCGTAATAAAAATAATGATGATAATAATAAATTTATATGGTTAAATAAAAAAGGGGAGAAAAGGAAATGAAACGAAAGTCATTTTAAATATTCTATATTCTGGACAGCAGGTACATCTGAACATTCTGTGTTCTGGACGACAGGTACATTTGACATTTTTCATGCAACAGGTACAGTCAAACATTAAAATCTGCAAACAAATTTGAAATAAAAAAGAGCATCACCGAGAAGGTCAAAGACAGAAGTTTAAAAGTGCAAATTTAAACGCCTAAACTCAAAAGTCCAACCAAATACTGAAAATCTAAAACTCAAAAGTCACAACTAAAAAGTCCAACTCAAAGTCCAGAGTGCCAAAATGCAAAAGTCCAAACTTTAAAAATGTCAAGAACTAAAAGTCAAACTCAAAAGTTAAAATCCAAAAGTGCTAACTTAAAAGTGCAAAACTTAAAAGCCGAATTCAAAAGTCCAAAATCCTAAAGTGAAAATTAAAAGTCCAAACCTGAAAATGACACAAAGTCTAAATGACACAAAGTCTAAAAGTGACACAAAGTCAAAATGACACAAAGTCCAAAAAATGACACAAAGTCTAAAAGTGACACAAAGTCTAAATGACACAAAGTCCAAAAATGACACAAAATCTAAAAGTGACACAAAGTCAAAATGGCACAAAGCCTAAAAGTGACTCAAGAGACACAAAGTCTAAAGTGACATAAAGTCTTAAAAGTCAAAAGTTCGTCCCTTCAAGACTGCATCGCGTTTCGCCTTGAAGAAGACACCCTCCTGATATTCAGATTGAGATAAAGGAAAAGTCAATTCTGAATTATCACTGAAGTTCCTGTCAAGAGAAGGCATAGCGCATCTGTACTCGCGACTTGAACGAAAATCTCAAAAATCCCTAAGTTCCCCAAACGATTGAGAGCTGACCTAGAATGCCCTATTTTCTAGTGTTAGACTCAAATCTAACAGCCTGTTTCTACAAGTTCACAGCATGTTTGACCAGAAGCAGACTGAAATCTGATGCCCAGGTGACCAGAAGAAAAGTCAACCAGTGGCCATCACCTAAGTTCCTGTCAAGAGGAGGCATAGTGCATTTGTACTCAAAACTTGAACGAAATCCCAAAATCTCTAAATCTCTAAACGATTGAGGATTGATCTAGGATACCAAATTTCCTAGTATCGAACTCAAAAATCTATAATGGCACTAAGCCTGGCCCAGCAAAGTAAAAACAATCTAAATGTCTTAAAATGTGAAACTAAAGAATTAAATTGCATCATTTATGCTTGTATGGCACTATTCAAATGACTGCCCTTCTGCTTTGCTCTCACCCTGAAATTCTCTACCAAGACACAATCCTTTTATTAAAATGGACTTCATCCACTTACAGCGTCTAAACTTTGATTATCCCGATCTAGAGGTACTCTTGGCCCAGTTCGTAACTGAGTCCGGAGGTAATTAACAGTAGGGGCTTGCGCCTACTGGAAAAAAAGGACCTACGACAAACAATCAACTCTCGAGGTACTTAGAACCGCATTAGTGCCCTTCGCTCGTTTGGAATGGGTAGTAACGACGGGTCTCAAGATGCTCGAGGGGTATCTGATCCGCATTTTCTTCGCCCCATAGAGGACTATCTGATCTTCCGTGGTCGGATTGAAAAAGTGCGAGACATTTTATTAAATCTGATTTTGTGTTTTTACTCAATTAAATATACCAGAAGATAGATAATGTTTGAATCACCATCAACACAATAGAATAAAATGCTTTGTATTCTCAAGAGACAAAATTGGATTAACTGTTATTCCCAATTCATGACAATTCCCTACTTATCCCCGTTCTAGATACTTGATGCACTTTTTGTCACAATATAGCAAACAACCATAACAGTAGTGACGGTTTTGACCATGTAGAAGGTACATCTGTACAAACAACATAATAATTGTTACTTTCAAAGCTTATATGTAGCTAAATAACAAGAGGAAACCAACTCCAAAACTTTCAAAATTTTGGTAAATCTCGATTTACTTACAACCTCGAGCCAATGTTGCAATCAAGTTTTTGAGCTTTCTCATCCCTCAATAGACACTGACCTGAAACATGACAAAATAAGGATTTCGACTTTAGGTTGATTCACATAATCACAGCTTCGTACTGCCGTTATTTACTGCAATTAGCATAATTTAAATAAAACTTTTACCTTCGGCACCCTATTCTATGAACGCATGGACATTTGGTTATTTACCATGGATATGGAACTAAGTATGACATGTGAGATTGACATTTTTCTTACATGCTTTTGTTGGTCTAGTAACCTATATCCTTCCATAATTTGTCTTAATTTTGGCATATAATTATCCCATGGAGATACCGCTAGTCAACAACATGTAGAGCCACAAGTTTTGATGTTTTTATTTAAAAACAAATAACATATCTCATATAAAAAAATGCAGGGAAACGATGAAAATAATGGAGATGATTTTGTAATTTCATTTGAATACAATGTGGATAATTTCATTTAAATACAATTTTTTTTAGATTGACTATGACATGGTTGTGTAAAACTAAACAAATCAAAAATAGAATGATGAAAATAATAGATCAGGACTATTTTGAAAAAGAAAACATGGCACTGCATGGAGCAAATATTAAAAAAATTAGAAAAGCTATTGTGCACTTCATCTCATGTAATAAAACCTCCAAATCCAAATTTAATAATTATAATCGCAAAAAACACATAGCAGCACAGCAACCTACATGAGATTTAGTGTCGGGTTCACTGGAGCCCCTGGGGTCGGCCCAATTGATGGTTGGTGAATTTGTATCAAGCTTAAAATCTGATTTTGAGAGACACTTCAAAATTCAGAGACACTATCCAGAGCAGTTAATGTTGGAATTGTGTTCTAAAAGTTATCTTATGGTGATTACTTTTATATGTTATATTTATGAATTGGATGTTATTACATTTTGTTCCATGAGTTTATATTCGTATTTAGAAGTGTTCAAGAAGATGCTCTTGATCTTGAACCGCAGAACTCTAAATAAAATGAATATATATCTCTAAAATGTTCACAGGTCTTGGATATTAGCAGGAACACTAATATGCCATACAAGACTGTCGTGTTGATTAAAAGTACGTTGTAGTTCTGTAAACGTTGATAAAGGATTATCATTTAATAACACGAGTATATGAAAAGTTTCATATATTGAACAGACCTAATTGATAAAAATATTATATGGATTGTGTTTGTGTCATTAATATTTTTATCGTGTCATTAATTCTAAGATTGATATGATATATTTTCACATAAGAAATATGCAACGTGATTATTACTTAAAGCCATTTGAAGCTTGTGGTGATAAAAGTAATAGTTCTTTGTATATAACTTGTGTAGGATGGAAATATATATGTCAATAGCTAATTGCCACTCATGAATTGAGGAATGATATTATAAAGGGCCCCTTGGTAAAGTAAGATTATAAATGGATCCAATATAACTGAAGTGCAGTTATAATTATATAATCCTACTTGTTGGAGACCAAGAAAAGATTATAATACGAAGATGACACAGCCCTACTTTGTATAATAATCATAATATCATATGGCAAGGAATAGACACAAGTAATGTTAATAGCATTACTAGAAGGATCGTGTTTCGTAAAAGGATTTGCTAAACATCTATATTATTTGGGTAGCTGTAATGTATGCTAGAGTACCGCTTACAGTTTATGGAATAAAATGTTTTATTCCATTGACAACATAATATGGATCCTCAATATAGGTCACACCAACTGAATGGGAAACAAGAAATATATTTTCTATGTACAAGGTTTCATGTTGTATGAAACAAAGTGTACAAATAGAAAATTATATCACATGACGTGATTAACTAGCAATGAATAAATTTATTGAGATGTGAATATTATATGTGTTTCACATAATATAATAATATATGAATATTATTATAGAGTGCATAAATTTATTTAAAGCCCAAGCCCAATTATTTTAACAAATGAAGAGAGAAAGAAGGCTTTAAATTCGGGTCAGAATTTGAGCCAACTTTAAACTGATAATTAGTATAGCAAATGATAACCAAATTGGACAAATGATATATGAAAATTGTAGCCCTGGAAGTGTAGAATCCAATGGTTCAAGTTTCATGTCGTTTGGAGTTTCCTATAAAGAGTTATCATTGTTTTAGTGCTGAAACGTCAGAAATTAAAGTGCTGTTTTAATTTCTGATTAGTGGCTTTAATTGCTATACGAATTTGAAAGGTTTATTCTGATGTTTTAAAGGTAAAACAGATCAGAAATTGTATATACAAGTAAGTCTTCATGTGTTGAAGCTTTGGCTTTCTCTTCCTCAAAATATTTGTTAAAATATTCTATCGATTAAGCAATCGATCAAGACACGGGTGGCGGAGCTAGGTGTTGACGGGGAGTTCGCTAGCACGGATTCAACTGTCATTCTTGTTTCGGATTCAAGGTGAACCAAGAGGAACAAAGCTTCATTAGAGACCATAGGTATGGCTCAACAATCCTTATTATAGGAATATATGTGATTGTGATGCAAATATAATATAGGAAAGTTAGCGATAATAAGAACGATCTTAGATGTTATCGGTTAATAAAATTTTTAAAATTACCCGATTCGCATCATGAAATTCCTTTAGTTAAAAGATCTATTGGGAAATACAAGGGTGTTTAAGGATACATATGATAACTTCATGTTTTTAAGGGCAAAGGTAATATTTTCCTATACTATCAGGGCATTGCAATAGAATTATACCTTCATCAAGTCAACACGAACTATACTGGGGAAAATGAATGCATATCCTTTATTTTCGGATGAGTTGTTCTTTCTCACCATCCTGACCTGAACAGTAATTTCTCTAAGTCAATTTCAACAACAGAAAGAGTAACAAGCTGATAATAAGATTTTGTTGCAGTACCAGTCCTATCATAAGCTGAAAAACCACCAATTATCATAGTGGGTAATAATGCTAAATAAATTACATTTGATGGTGTACTGGTATGGTACATAGAGGCAATCTACAAAGATCTTTTCTTTCATTGCCAATGACTCATTAAAGTAATCCATAAAAATCAACAAAGATGAATGTCACGGTCAAAATCTAAATTATACCACCTAGTACAAGCACCCTTCACAAAAAGAATCTAGACAAATGATCATGACGTCTCTCAAAGAGTTTAAAGATGATATCTTCCATCTCGCGCTTGTCACGAAGTGTCGTCTTGTTGGTGTCAATTTCTTCTGCTTATGTGCACAAACAAATAATTTAAAAGTCGAATTTATTGCACTGAAAAAACAAAAGACAAGAGAAAAGTTGGTGAAGTCAAGAAAGAACTGGAACTTTTATTTTATTTTATCCTTTGTGCCTTTGTGCCAGAAGACAGTAAGCTGACCATTCCAAGCATTGGCCTCATAAAAACGCCATGATCATTATCTAATACCTACAAACCAAAGAGAATATTTATTTTCTTCTGTTGTTTGCAACTTAATACTACAGCTTTCTAATAAGTGATAATAACACATAACCTAATGGTAATAACACATAATCTAAATGCCAAAACATATTTATGTCCAAACTCCAAAGAAAATGGTATTAATAAAGGACGTGTAATATCTAGACTTCTCGGCTCCCAAATTCACCAAAATTATCAGTATGTGGATCCATATCAAATTTATGCTCTACTCTCCCCTCCACTGCTTGTTTCCCTGCATTATTCACAAAATAGTTTTATTTCAAGTTACCTTGTATCAACACCAATAGTCATCCAAAAGAACGTTTGTACTTCTATTTTACAAAAAAAAAATTCGAATATAATTACAAACTGGAAGTTCAGTTGGTATGAGTAACCATCAGCTGTATATCTCAAGAATCACAATGCAAGAAGTGCCAAATTTCAAAATAAAGAAAAGAAGAAATACATGCTCTCAGTATAGAAGTAATACGTAAGGAATAATTAAATATATGCTATTTTATAAATTTGCCAAAAGAGACTACAGGATCAAGATTATTGGGTTCATCAAATTGAATGCATTTGTGTTTGGCACTTAATTCTGGTTGAGAAAACTGACAATTAATTAAGAACAAGCAGTACCCATTACCTTGTTTGGCACTCAATTCTTCAAACGCAATTTTATATTTGAAGAAGAAAGTAGTACTGATTTAGTGCCAATTGGTAGTAGCTTTCAGATAAAAATAAGAGATACTAAGCTAAAATCATTGACCTTACAATTAAGCAAATTAAATTACCAAACACACAACAAAGAAAGAACTAAACTGATTAGGGTTAAGTACAAACCGAGAAGACGAAAAGTTCCCCAATAAGATCAGAAGCAGCTTGAACAGCTTTTCCTCATTCAAAGGCCTAATCTCAACATCAGTTTTATGACCATATATGCGCCTTTGCAAATTCGTCGAAAGACGATGATTGGCCTACACACGACAACATTACAAATGCGCAATCAAGAAACGCAATGAAAAGGAAGAAATCGCTTGTACCCAATAGAAAAAGGAGACCAACCAACCTGAGCGATGCTTATGATGAACTGGCGAAACTTGGGATGCTTCCCTGCCTCCTTCTTGAGTCAATTAGCGATTGGTTTGCACAGAGTCTTCAAACCCTAGATAAATAAGGGGGCGCCGCCTTGATTCGTTGCTAAATTTTCAGGCACCATTCTGAAGAAATTATGCCATTTCTGCATGGATTGTTGTGAAATCATTCCTTTTCTAGCCGAGACGGAGAAGGAATGAGAAAGAAGGGTGTAAATTGGGGAGCGAATGAGAGAAATTCCTTTTCTGGCGCAGTAAAATGTTCAGGGGAATGTTCAGAGGGGAAGAGGAGGGTCACGCAGGACAAAGAAAAAAACGAACCAACGCGCTTCACCAACGCACCGCCTAGACAGTTCCTGTTAAAAGGTCAACCTTTTAGTATGATATTTGAATCTAAACCGTAGATCACAGTAGATTAATAAAATCAATGATCCATATTTAATATTAGAGAGGTGTAACTCCCTTTTAGCTCGAAGTTTATGCCTGTTCTACTGATGCTTTATAAGTAGTGGAGATGTACCAACTAAAGGTGAGTATGCAAATATGAGTATTAGAAAGTAAAAAAAGGGAAAAAAAATTCTTCCTTGACTGGGTAATCAAGAGAATCACATATAAGATCCAAAAAGGAAAAGTTTTTTTTGCCGTTTTAATTTTGTGCCAGCATAGGAATCAATATTATTTATAGAATGCCCATTTAAAAATTTCTTCTTTATTTGCCCATTTAAAAATTGCTTCTTTATTTTCACAAAAAATTAATTAGCCAATTAACTTGCGCCATGGCAACACACGAACACGATGACCCAAAATTAATTAATTATGTATTTATTGAAAGGTTAGTTAGCCATTTGCAATAATAAAAACATATTTCAAGAAAGTAATGTAGCAAGGAAATGAATAAAGTAAATATTAAATTAATGAATAAAATAAGGAATTTCGGATTAACTTTTAGTATAAAAAAGATTTTATTGAAATGCTTCTCTTGGTCACTAATATTTTCAATAATTAAGAAGCACAAAAAGAGATCCTTGCCAAGTAAAGTTTCTGAAATCCATATCAGTCGACACTGGTTTCACACACACCAAATCATTGTTTGCATCCATCTCAAATCTCAAATCTTTATCTTTATCTTTACTACTTATAAAAGCACCAGTCTAAAGGTCTATCCAAATTTGAGTCCAAAGGTGCAAACAATTATTTACCCAATGTAATATAGGCCATGGATTGATTATGATCTAATCAGATCAGTGGTGTGGATTTAATAAGGAGTTAAAAGGTTTAAACCTTTGGTATAGACTTGTTAACATTTGCGCGGTTCGCTCCGCTCCGCTGGTTTTTTAATTAACGTAGCAGGGAGTTCGATTCTCCGTGCCGGTTTTTTTTATCTTTTGCGATTTTTATTCAATTCTCCGATATTTGTCGGCTCCTCTAGGTTTTATTTCGTCAAAAGAGGAAAGAGCAAATCATTCCATTAAATCTTTCGCATTTCCTTCATAACCGTTCTTCCTAATTTTCTCTAAGATCCAACTTCTTCCTCAATACAGAAAACCTATTCCCTCGCTACCACACCTCTCTCCGATCAAATGGCGTCGCACAACAATCCCACTCCACTCCTCTCGACCCCATCGCCCAAGCAGCTCGCGCGTCTGACTCCGACTCCGACACAGTAGCCGTGTATAACTCCCACTCAAGCAAACCTCTTCTTCCTCTGGAACATCACCTTGGCCGTCGCATGCTTTTATGCGCCAGATCAACCCGAGCTACCCTCTTTTGGTGAGCGCCTCACGTCCTCTGATTTTCTTTGAAATTATTTGTACAAAGAGGTTTTATCCTTGGTGGCAAGCCATAAATGCATTTCAATCGTACACAGTTTGTAGTTTGAAAGCAAAATTTCCGACTTTTAAATTAATGCAAAGAATATCTTTTTTAGGTTGGTTCAAGAGGAGGGTTTTATCAGGGGACTGGAATAATTGGAAAGGGCATGTATTCTCAAAGATGTGAAATAATTCAGCCTCTGCATAATTTACTGAAGCTGCACGAATTAGGCGGAGCACATGGGCCAATTAGCATAATTTACTGATTATATATGAAATTTGAGTACGCAATGTCAGATTAGAAGCTAATTTGTTCCATTCTATTTGATTTATTTTTCTGTGCATTAGGGTCTTGTAAAAATAATTGAAGTAAGTATTCATAAGCAAGTTCCTATTACATGCAATTTCTTTATTTCCTTTGCATTGCTGAGCTGGTATTTCCTTTATTGGATATATTTATTTTATATTCATGTCCATTTATTGTGCTAGCTTTGTTGGTGCTTTGATCATGTCAGAATATTAACTCAATATTCTCTACCAGGCAATAAAGTAGGATGTATGCAAAGACAGTCGAGGCAGTTAAAGATGCTAATAACAGATCCACATTGCATTTCGCTGCCAGAGAGGGTAAAAAAGACATTTGTGAGTTTGGCCATTGTGAATTTGGCATAACCTACCTTTGCACCGAGGAGTCGACTGGCATGAGGTATGCATGCAAGTCAATTAAGAAGAAGAATCTTCGCACACAGGTTGACATAGAGAACGTGAGACAGGAGGTTGAAATTATGCAGAACCTGCCGTTACACCCAAATATAGTGCATTTTGTTTCTACATATGAAGATGGCAATGCAGTGCATATCGTCATGGAGCTGTGTGAAGGGGGTGAGTTGTTTGACCGGATTGTGGCGCGCGGCCACTATACAGAGAGAGCTGCTGCAACTGTTACTAAGACTATTGTCGAAGTGGTCCAGGTTAATTTTTATTTCCATCCATTTCCTTGTTTATTTTATCCTTTTGGTTTTTCAAATAATATTGGATAGAGTTGTTTATAGCAATTGTCTAAATTCAAACTATGTTCCATTTGGTAATAGAATTATTTAATTAGCTTCATCTGATTTCTTCTCTATACATATTTTGCTGTCATAGGTGTGCCATGCGCATGGCGAGTCTGTCCGAACACGACTCCAACAATTCAGTGTAATAAACAAGTTTAAGAAGAGAGCACTTAAGGTAATTTATTATTTTATCTCAATTCAAATTGTGTAACCGAGCTTTGGAATATAAAACATCCGATTATGTTATGGTAGGTTAATTTTCTAATCTAATTATATGAGGGCGCGTATCAATTGTGTAAACAGGTGATAGCTGAGCATCAGACTATTGATGAAGTAGCGGACATAAAAGATTTATTTGAAAGGCTCGATGTGCGGCATACCGGCGAGATAACCTTTGGTGAATAACTCCTTTTTCTCCATAATAGGTAAGAATTATAATCAGTATGTACCATTCCTCTAAGGCTCCATTTCATTTATCTTTGCCTCCAGGCTGTAATAAATGACTAAATGAGTGGAGTAGAAACAAAAAAAAATTGAGAGGAGGTTGTATTTGATATCTTAATGGTACTATCTTATGTTTTGCTTTAAAGCACTTGCTGCAGCTTCTTCACCTCTTGGGGTTATTGGAGGTACATTTGTTGGTCAGGCTGTTGCAACTTTGGTAAGATTACAAAAGGGAAAAAAGAAAAATATACAATTTGAACAATTTTATAGTGTTTTAGTTTTCTTAAATCTTAATATTGAATTGAACTTTTAAATTCATATCGTGTTGTTCTGCAGATAGCTGTTCTTGGTGGGTCATTGGTTGGGAAGGTTTTATCTGAAAAGATACAGTCGATTAGATGAACTTTAGCATCAACAAGGTATGTGCAAAAGTATCTTTCCGTTTTGGTTTGTATATAAATTTGAAGATTTTACTTTTTAATTTCTTCAATTGTAATTGTCTGGCTACAGTTTGGTATTAAAAAGGAAGAATGGTGCATCATTTCTTTGTGAGCAAAAACAACAGGCCATTAAAAGTACATATTCCACAAGAGGATGCGGCGCACAAAAAGTTTCATGTGCCGGTAAGACAAGACATTGTTAAGTGATTGCACAATGTCAAAACTTACAATTTACAAATAGTCAACAAGTCGTTCAATTGTTCAACTGGTTATATTTGTTGTTATTTAGGTGCAACCCATTCTCTGGTTCCACGCTCTAAAACCCAAATACCCAATACATGGACAAAGAGTTACTCAGACTCTGTTTTCCAATGGAGTTAGAATGGCTATATGTACAAAAGTAAAAAAGTAAAATATTAGAAAAAAAAATCCACTGTAGTTTTTATTTGAACCCAGGGGCGGATCTAGGATTTGAGGACAGAGTAGGCCGAATTGTCGAGGTCGACTTCAACTAGACATTAGTAACTTGAAATTTTAATAGTAGAGTAGGCCAGATACATTAGATAACCGAATTACCACTGTATTTTTTACATTTTAACACTAAAAACAGTTTTCGCAGCGTAGGCCAGGCCTATGCCTGCCCCTGCCTGTATCCGCCCCTGTTTGAACCTCATAAAATATTGTAATTATTTTAATTATAGCTTGATTACATTTTTTCACATTATGACACCACTGTGTTCATTGTATGTTGTATCATTAATTAAGCAAGATTTTTTTTCTTGTTGTTTTTAGTCATGCGTTTGAAGGTATCTTAGCATTTTTTGAAATATATCAAATAAAAAATTGTCCGCACATTGGGCGGGCACTGTTGCTAGTTTTAAAAAATACAGGAGAAAAAAAAAACATGTTTCCTCTCTAGGAAAATAAAAAGAATAACAATTAATAGTCTGCTTAGGCATTTGAACTATTTTGTTGAGTTAAGTTTCTAACCTATTACAGATAGCCCCACAACTAATTAATTTTCATTTTTAATTTCAGTGAATCAAGTTTTTTTTTTCTGAGAAAAAGCCTAAAGTGGCCCGTTTTTATTAGCAAAAACAATTAATTTACATTTGATCTGAGGTGGAATTATGCTGAAATGAGCAAGACCTTCCTATTTATAATGCCATTTCTCTCCAATAGAGACTGTTCCAGAATGTTGTTGCGCTCAGCTACCTCACAAAATTTCCTCTCCAGTGCAGCATACCTGAAAAATAAGTGTGATATCACATCTCAGAAATGCAGGATTGTACATTTTGACAAATGCATATATGGAAAAATAAATGACCACCAGTTCATGAAGATTAGTGCTTTAAAAGTTACCATGGCAATGAAAATTCATTTATATATGTCATATTCATTTAATTGTGTGTTCTTAAACTTTGCATGGCTGCTGCATTACATGAAGGTATGCACTTCTTGCTTGAAATGCTAAACAAATTTTGTCCTTACTTGTACCAGACAGAGTCCTATTCACCACCACAAAAAAAAAAAGCCCAAGAATGGATATTAAACGGAACCAAATGAGTATATATACACCGGCATCTGGTATTTAATACATGATACATTTCATAATTCTAGATACGACCCAAATTTCCAGAATCTGAAATTTTAGCATATCAGTAAAAATTTGAAGTACCAGTTCATCTCATCATTTCCAGCATCAGAACGTGGCAACTCAACTTGCACTGGACTCTGAACCTGCATGGAACTTGAGTTCCAACTTGGCATGACCATTCTAGATAGCACCTCCATCTTCTCTGCAAATATCTCTAGCATGGAATTCCTCAGGAAAATCTAACTCCTCCGGCACCTCAATTCTCTGAATCAAGTATAAATTATTACTGATGTGGTTCCATCTTTGAATGCCTAAAAATCAAACTCAACCACGGTAGCAAAGAAGCCTGAACTGGCCCAATTTTTTTGTGTAGAAGCTCTCAGCAAATCCTTATTCTCTCCAGTAGTCACAGCTGCCGAGCTGGTTCCATCTTTGATTCTACCAGTACCAGATGTCATACCTTTGTATCAACATCTGCAATAAAATTCAAACATATTTTCTCAGAACAAATAGATTAATTATGTATACAGATTAACATATGACATATTTAATTTTTCTCAAAACAAAGAATTGAATAAGAATAGCAACAGATATACCTCTGACTCTGAGCAAACAAAGTATAAATATAAATAATGATACCATAATTGGCAAAGTACTGCAAAAAAAAAAAATGATCTCACAGGGGATTCTATATATACACGAAAGATTAAGGGCCCAAAATAATAGGGAATCAGTATTAATTAGGAAATTTAATGTGAGTTATAAAAATTTATTGCAGTAAGGCATTACTAAAGGATACTTCAGAAATTAGTAACCATGGATTTCCCTCATAGGCGCCTCCCTCCTCTCTCTCTCTTCTCCCATTCTATTGCTCATGTGTTGAGCTTCCTCTTCCACAAATCAATTGGTGAATTATTTGCAAGAAGGGGAAAGCTTTGGGATTAGACTTGTTATTATCATCGTTAGCACGATTCGAGAATAACTTGGTTAATACCTTAGTGGACTCGAGGCCAAACATGGAGGAGGCGAAGGAGAGCACCCCATCGATATCAATGCCTAGGTCGAGCCATCCAATTACGATATTGGATGAGGTATTGATTTTTCCACCTATCTCTTGCGTCGAATGGCTTTGTACTAGATCCTTAATTGCTCTTTGTTTAATTGGATTAATTAAGCGTAATTAGTCATAAAATTAAAATTGAGCGATTTTCTAGCAGGTGTGTCGTGGCAAACACGGGTGTGTTTAACATCGTGTCGTGTCGTGTTGACAGTGGTTATATATGCAACCGTATCATGTCGTGTAGTGTTGAGTTGAGGGAAAGGCCGACACAACACGAAAATTGACACGACACAGTTAGAAACCGTGTTGACACGCCACGACACAGTTGTGTCAACCGTGTCAAATCGTGTTAAAAATTTATTATTCCTTTTTTCTATAGAAATTACTAAAAATTGTTAAAAATTACTAAATATTTTATAGAAGGGTCAAGGCTTTCAAAATTGAATTTAAATTCATGGAGATAAAAGATTGCTACTACATTTAGGGTGTGTTTGGATAAGCTTAGAATAAGGAATAAGAATAAGAAATTTCGGTATACGTGTTTATTCTTATTCTTATGCAATCCAAACAACACAAGAATAAGGAATTTGGGCCCTTATTCTTATACTAACAAAACCATGGTATAAGAATAAGGAATTTGGATAAGCACGCATACCGAAATTTCTTATTCTTATTTCTTATTCATGACTCATCCAAATACACCCTTACAGTTTACGCTTAGACCTGGGCAACGTATTAAACGGAAACGGAATGAGGCATTCCATATTCCGTTCCGTTTCAACAAACGGTATGTACCGGCTGATTCGTATTCGTTCCGTTTGGACGGAACGTAGCGGAACGGTATAATTTACACTGTATTTCACATAAACGAATCACGAATTGCATTCCGTTTTCCGTTCCGTTTGCGAAACGGAATAAAATTTTGTTCCATTATATGTTTCACATAGACGGAATGGAACGGTTTCGCGTATTTGCGGTATACCGCGCCCACCCCTATTTACGCTAGTGCCCAAACTTAGGTGGTTGACGGTTGTGCATTAATTATGTTCTCGTTTGACTAGCAAATCAGAATATGATAAGTGGCTCAATTCAATTAGCTAAGGATAAGTTTTCGTTGAAAATTTGGAATTCACAAAAAAAAGTAACGTCTTTATTTCCCTAGCCTAGACGGGTGGCTGTGTCTATGTGCGCTACAGGCCTACAGTCTACAATTGACTCTAGTCTCTACAAGATACTACAAGTCTAGACTGAAAAATTAATAGGCATAAAAATAACGTCTCTATTCTTGTCAGCTTTTTTTTAATGCAGATTATAACGTGGCGTGGCGTGTTTTAGGTGTGTCGTGTTGAATCTTATCAATTTTTTAAATAGATCAACACAATACGATTTTGACACGACACACCAACACGACTGTGTCGTGTCAAATCCGTACCCGTGGCGTGGTGTGGCGTGGCAATACGGTTAACACACCACGAAATGTAATTCACTATCTGCCTGAGACGAACAAAACCAAAAAGGCACAATTTATTCCAAGCGGGATGGATCCGACAACACGAATGAGAAGTTCAACCAAATCGACTTAAGCACTCTTAAAAGATGTTTGGAGAAACTTGATGTGATGGAAGACAACAAACCACAAATCAAGTATCACATCATAATTGAGCCAAGGAAGATGACATCCAAAGAAGAACACTCCAAGCATGTTTCAAAGAACCCGCTCAATCACTTTTGGGAGAACTATGATGCGTGGAGAGGGAGAAAAGTGAAGATAAGATGAGTAAATGCAAGGTGGTCAAGCTAGTGACCTAAAACAAGCGCTTCTTGGGAGGCAACCCAAGGATTTCATTTTCTCTCATTTAGATTAAATTAGGTTTAGTTATTTTAGTTAGTTATAACTTATCAATTGTTGTTGTTGGTTTTAGGTTTGAAGAAAGATGACAAATCAGCTTTTGGAAGCACCATTACACGAATTGTATGCAAGAGCTCAAACTTGGGGGATACACCATGAAGGAGCATACAAGCCGTTTTGCAAGTCGCACCAACCCCTATGCGAACTTCACAACCACTACAATAATTCGATGAGTTTCCTTTCCTTTCTCTCTTTTAAGTTATGTTTTCCTTGCATTGAGGACAATGCAAAGTTTTAAACTTGGGGGGAGAGAATAGGAGTTGTATCTAGGTTTGCATCATGCATTTTAGGTGTTAATTTTGTATCTGTCCCAGTATCAGCGACCCGCTGAGATTTTTGGCGGCCCGCTGTGTTAGAGATATGTCCTAGAAGCCAATTCATTAGGCTACTTCTATAGTTTATATTATTGGTGATTTCAGATCATTTGTTCTTTGATTTAATCGTTGACAGTTCATTCAGGTTGAGGATCTGAATTATAGATCACTGTTATTCATTTAGTAGTAAATGACAACGATAAATCTAAAAGTCCATAATCTTGATAATTAACAAAGAACATTAATTATAAATAAGATTAGTATGCAAGTTAAGTGATGATTAAGTTCTATAAATCATAGGTTAAGAGTAACCAGCTTAATTGCATATGTATATGTTATAGAACATAGTACAGGACTGGACCCCACGAAATAAATATATGGATTGTGTTACGTGTCATTATTTATTTCGTTTTGATTTTGGTTCTAAGTTTGAGATGATTATCTTTTCCACATGAGGATAGTTGCTATAAATCATGTCTACCGCTGATTCCTGATAAAGGCTGCTATACGGACTTGATTTAAGTATTCTTGAATTGTGCGGGGAAAAGCTAATTATCAAGAAAACCGTATGTCCCTCATTAATTCACTTAGTGAGTGACGATATCTGTTTGGGCCCCTTGATGGAGATAGATTGTTTGCTAGCAACTGATACAATTATCTCTAGATCAAGAAACGTATAATCTGCAAGAATGACACGTTCCTATCTTGGATTATACGATGATATCGTGTGACATAAGAATCAAAATAGAGAAACTAATTATTCTCTTATGCAGGATTGAAATATTGTAACAGTACACTATTTATGTGAATTGGGAATCATAACGTGTTGCTAGATACCGCTTATGATTATTGGAATTAAATAGCGATTTAATTCCATGTCCAACATAGCATAAATCCTCAAAGGGTCACACATAATAAGGTGTTTAACCACACGTGCATTAATTGTTTATTTGCAACAATTGGTTTTGCAAAATATGATAAGTTGATTAATTAATCGTATACCGTTATGGACCGTTATGATTAATTAAGTCAAATAGATCATATAGAAATAATTTAATGCATTGACTAATTCCATATTAATTATTAAATAGTTAATAATTAATTATAATCAACACATTTAATTATTTGAGCAATTGGGCCTTTAAATTAATTAGTTAATTTAATGTCCAATGGAAGGTGCAATTAAATAGAAGAGAATTGGGCTCAACTAGACTTGAGGCCCAACCCAATTTGAGGGTTGGTAGGTGCGGCTAGGGAGGGGCATTTTTGTCCTTCAAAAGTTGGATGAGAGCTAGGGTATGAGGTCTATATAAAGGGGTGTTCTTTGGGAGCAAACCCTAGCATCCACACACCTCTCTCTCCTCTCTCTCCCTTGGCCGAAAATCCCAAAGAGGAAAGGAAATTTTCAGAATTTTCTTCTCCTTCTCTCTTCTCTTATCCACCTCTTAGCTCATGTGTTGAGCAAGCTTTTCCACTAAATTAATTGGAGAATTAAACTTGAAGAGGGAAAGCTTTGGAATTAGACACACTTCTCTCAATTACTAGCATAATTGATTGGAGAAGGTGGTTAATTCCTTAGTGGACTCGAGGAGCACGGCGTGGAGGTTCTTGGAGAGCACGCCACCGACACCAATCCGTTGGAACGAGCCTCTTGGTTGCGATACCAAGAGAGGTATACTTCCAACCCTTTTTCTCGTGTGTTTGAATAGCTTGTGTACTAGATCTTTTGTGTGTGATGTTCTTGGCTTAATTAACTTGTAATTAGCAAAATAAATGAAAATTACACACTTTCTAACAGTGGTATCAGAGCACATGGTCGTACTTAAGCTATTTTGACACTTAATTAAGAGAAATTGGCTAATTAATGGATTAGTAGAGATGATGCGTTTGTTTGCTGTCTGGAAATGGTATTTTCTGTGTTATTTCGCGTTTTTGGATGTGATAAGTTCTCTGGAAGATCTTTCCATCTACATGAAAGTTGTAGATCTGTGGATTGTGATTCTTTTGGCGTTGGATTCACATTTTTCTGAATTAGTATAGATTTACTGTGAATAAAACGGCGACAGTGCGCAGAACTTGTTTTTGCTTGCACTGTCCTGTTTGAATGGCTTGAAAGATTTATATTTTGAATATAAGTACCAGTGTTCTATGGCTAGAAATAAAGAGGACTTGAAGCTCTTTCTGAGCATGTATAAATTGTTGCATGACTCGGATTAATTTGTGGGTTTTCAAGTATGAAAAGGAAGATCTTGTCAGATCCAGTTTGTTGAGCAAATCGATTGTTCTAATAAACTGTACCAACTGAGAACTCCTTTAAAAATTCTGTTTAAATGGAGTTGTTCTATTTTGAGTTAGGATTCCAGGAAAATTAATTTCATAATTTTTCGTGGATGTTTGGACCTTCAACTAGGTTAAAACCTTTCGATTGACAGTCTGTTCCAGTACAGAATTTGTTGATTGTTTAGGCTGTAACTTAATATTATTGAACTGAACTTGGTTGTTTTCTTTTCATGAATGGATAGCCTGTAGTCTAAACAAGTTTTTCTATGTATATTGTATATATAAAAACTGGATAGAAGGTGGTCTAACAGACCAAATGGTTGAGAGGATAAGCTGAAAATCTCATAACGGTGTTTCGTGCACTTGTAAGAGATTTGTCTTTTTTGATTCTCCCAGATGGTTTAAGATCTCTTCTTGAATTTTTTTACTGGTAATCACAACTATGATAAGGAGCTTAAGTAATTTATTTGAGATTTTTTGGAGACCGAAAACTGTTGTTTTTGTTGAATTCCATTAGTTACGTTTTTTGGTAAATTACTGTTTTTTCTAAGTATTCAAACTAGTTGAAATTAATTAGAAAACTCCTTGTTTGATCTCCTTTCTGTTATGAGATGTTGAAAGAACTTTCTAAATGAATTTAAACAAGGTTGGTTGTTTAAAATTGAGGATTTGTACACGGAATTTACTTATAGCAAACGATACGCAAAGATGCTTGAAAATCGTTAATTGGAAACAAAGTGCTTGTATGTGCTAACTTTGTTTTGTAGGTGGATAGTGGGTTTAGTATGGCTCAAGACTCAATGCCTTGTGGTTGTAAATGAATGCATGTGTGAATGTTTGTAATGCGGCCTTTGGTGCCATTAATTAATTTTTGATTAATTTTTGATGTAACTTGTGAGGCTTGCATGCCCCTAAGGATAGGAAGGGAATAGGATGTTTTCACATGTATTTTGCACCTTTATTTTATATAGGATTTAGATCCTTATAGAATTTAGTGGGAGGGCAAGGATTAGATTAGTTTTGCTCCATGGACGATGTGGCGAAACTAATGCAAGCGGGAGCCATACAAACCCACAACTATGAGATGCTTATATGATTATTTTGTTAGGTTAGGTATGGGTGTATGCTTACACGACCACCAAACAAAGTGTCATATGAATTGTTTGTCCCAAACTAAAACGAATAAGTTAAATCGCCCTCCTTCTCTCTATCCCCTTCACGCCGATTGTCACTCATGGCGCGGTCCGCCCAAGCGGACGTCATGATTGCCAATTCGGTAGTCGGGGTGCAAATAGCTAAGATTTGCAAGGAGCAAATAGTGAGAAGTGACTTTTCGATGGACCCAACTAGAGTTTGGACATCGGGGCGAAGTTCGCTTATGCGAACCAAGAGTCATGGTAAGATGATTGGTTGTAGAACCTACCTTATCTAATCATTTTGGATGACGTGCCATAGCAGGTCCATTTTGATAAAAATAGGGGTCTTGGAAATTCACTACATTTAGGGACATAATTTAATGTAGTGGAAGTTTTACTTAGTTAAAACAAATTTTAAAGCATAAACTAATTGACCTTAAAACTTATGTATTGTTGTAGATGTCTTTCTCATCTTTTACGCTACGTTCTCTTCTTGAGAGAGAGAAACTCGCTTTTAACGGTGCCAATTTTTTGGATTGGCATCGCAACCTAAGGCTTGCCTTTAGGTATGAGAAAAGAGAGTATCTCCTCACCACTCCCATGCCATCGGCTCCAAAGGCAACCGCTACCCAAGAGGAAAAGGATGCCTTTGCGAAGCATGAAAACGAGGACATGGAGATGTCCGTCGTGATGGTGGCAACAATGGAATCGGAACTCCAAAAGGAGTTCATGGATAGTGGCTATGGAGTGTTCGCTATGATCACTCGCCTATCCAACATGTTCCAAACTAAGGCCCGCACCGAAAGGGCCCGTCTCATCAAGGCCGTCGCCAACACTCGCTTGGCCGAAGGTCATGATGTCGGGCCACACGTCATGAAGATGGCGGGGTTGTTTCGGCAGCTTGAGAAGCTTGATACGCCCTTCCCTTCGGGGGCGATTCAAGACTTCATTCTCAATTCTCTCCCTCCAAGCTTCACCGGTTTCGTTGTGAACTACCGGATGAACGGCATGGACAAGAGCATGGATGACATCCAAAACATGCTCATTGAGACGGAGGAGAGTCTAAAGAAAGAGAAGGGCCCTAAGGATGTTCTTGCGGTGAGTGGAAAGAGCAAGAAGATAAGAAAGCGTGGCCGCAAAGGCAAAGGCAAAGGCCCGGTGACGCCCCAAGGTCCGGCCAAGGGTGCTCCCGTGGGTTCCAAGAAGAAGAAGAACCCGGCCACTTCCGAGACCGTTTGCTACTACTGTAGCAACAAGGGCCATTGGAAGAGAAACTGCCCAAGGTACCTAGCTGACAAGAAGGCGGGAACTGTCCAACCTTCTACCTCAGGTATTTTTGTCATCGAAACCCTTCTCGCTACTTCTCACACAGATTGGGTATTCGATACTGGTTCGTGTGCTCACATTTGTCGAAATGTGCAGGTCCTAAAGAATAGAAGGCGGCTCGAGAAAGGCGAAGTTCAACTCCGCGTCGGTAACGGCACGTGCGTCTCCGCTATGGCCGTTGGGAGCGTGGAACTAACTTTGCCTAATGGTTTTGTGTTGGAACTCAAGGATGTTTTTGTAGTTCCATGTATCACTCGAAACATTGTATCCGTTTCTTGTTTGGATTTGGATGGTTATGATGTTGTAATAAAGAACAAGTGCTTGACTTTGTTTCGTAATGAAGTTCGTTTTTGTGATGCACAGTTATTGAATGGTCTTTATGTGCTCGATTCGAATGGATTTGTTTTGAGTGTTGAAAATGACAAAAGGAAACGTAAGGTTTCACATGAGAATGCGACTTTAATGTGGCATTGCCGCTTAGGTCATATCAACGAGAAACGCATCAAGAGACTACAATCCGTTGGTCTCTTGGATCAATTCGCTTTCGAGCCAATTGACACTTGCGAATCTTGTTTGATGGGAAAAATGACCAAAGCGCCTTTCCCCAACAAAGGGATAAGGGCAAATGGATTGTTAGATCTCATACATACCGATGTATGTGGACCTATGAGCATTTGTGCACGTGGAGGTTTCTCATACTTCGTCACGTTCACTGACGATTATAGTAGATACGGGTATATCTACTTGATGCGTCATAAATCTGAAACCTTTGACAAGTTCAAAGAGTTTAAGAGTGAAGTTGAGAACCAACTTGATCGAAAGATCAAGGCCTTACGATCCGATAGAGGTGGTGAGTACTTGAGCCATGAATTTGGCGATTATCTAAAGGAGTGTGGAATCATTCCACAACTCACTCCACCAGGAACACCACAATGGAACGGTGTGTCCGAAAGGAGGAATCGAACTTTGCTAGACATGGTTCGATCGATGATGAGCCAAACTGATTTGCCTATGTCCTTTTGGGGTTATGCAATTGAAACCGCAGCTTTTATTTTGAACCGTGTTCCATCAAAGTCCGTTGAGAAGACGCCCTATGAGCTTTGGTTTAAGAAGAAACCAAGCATGTCGTTTCTCAAGATTTGGGGTTGTGAAGCTTATGTGAAAAAGCTAGTGAGCGATAAGCTTGGACCCAAATCGGACAAATGTCACTTCGTAGGATACCCTAAGGAGACGAAGGGTTACTACTTCTATAACCGCAACGAGAACAAGATAGTTGTTGCTCGTTATGGTGTGTTCTTGGAGAAAGAATTTCTCTCAAGAAGAAGTAGTGGGAGCAACGTGGCGATTGAAGAAATTCAAGAACCGCAACAACAAAGCATGCCTCAAGCAGGCAATGTAGTTGTTCCCGATATGGTGCCAAATGAGGTTGCACAAAATGTGGATGCACCGAATGAGATTGTAGTCGAACCCATTCCACAAGTTGTTGTGGAAGAAGAGGCTCACGAACAAGCTCTCTCAAATGAAAACTCAAACATATCGCGAGTCGATGATGTTGAGGAAGCACCTTTACTTGAAGTTCAAGAACAAAGCCCACAAACCGTTGTGGAGCAAGTTCAAGAACCTCAAGCATCTACCCTACGAAGATCGGCAAGGCCAAGTCGTCCACCTATAAGATATTTAGGTTTGCACGACGTTCTCGTCATGGAGAACGATGAGCCTTTGACCATTGATGACATGAAAAGAAAACCAGACTCCAAGGAATGGCTTAAAGCCATGGAATCCGAAATGCAATCCATGTATGACAACAAGGTATGGACCTTGGTTGATCTTCCCAACGGAGTAAAACCCGTTGAGAACAAATGGATCTTTAAAAGAAAGGTCGACATGGATGGCAACTTGACCATTTACAAAGCACGACTCGTAGCGAAAGGTTACAAACAAGTTCATGGTATTGACTATGAAGAAACCTTCTCGCCCGTCGTTATGTTCAAGTCAATTCGGATCATGTTAGCAATTGCCGCATTCTATGATTATGAGATTTGGCAAATGGATGTCAAAACCGCCTTCCTAAATGGAAATTTGGAAGAGGATGTGTATATGACACAACCCGAGTGTTTTGTGGATCCAAAGAATGCTAACAAAGTATGCAAGCTTCAACGATCCATTTATGGATTGAAGCAAGCATCAAGGAGTTGGAACAAACGCTTTGATGAAGAAGTCAAGAAATTGAACTTCGTTCAAAGCGAAAAGGAACCTTGTGTTTACAAGAGGATCAGTGGGAGCGTGGTTGTGTTTCTTGTTCTATATGTTGATGATATCCTCTTGATCGGGAATGATATCCCCGAGTTGAATGCAATTAAGGATTCATTGAAGAAGGTGTTCTCAATGAAAGATTTGGGCGAAGCCGCCTATATCCTAGGAATCAAGATCTATAGAGATAGATCGAGAAGGATGTTAGGCTTGAGCCAAGATGCATATATTGACAAAGTGTTGAACAAACACAACATGGCAAATTCCAAAAAGGGATTCTTGCCTATGTCACATGGCATTTTCTTGAGCAAGTCTCAAAGTCCGACCAATGATACAGATCGTGAATACATGAAGAAATTCCAGTATCCATCTGTGGTCGGATCGATTATGTATGCCATGTTGTGCACTCGTCCTGATGTGGCACATCCGATTAGCGTGACTAGTCGATTCCAAGCCAATCCCGGCATGGCACATTGGACTGCAGTCAAGAATATCCTCAAATATCTCAAGAGAACAAAGGATAGCATTCTCGTATATGGTGGAGACCAAGAGCTCGTTGTAAGTGGTTACACCGATGCTAGTTTCCAAACCGATCGAGATGACTCAAAATCACAGTCCGGCTTCGTATTTCTGCTCAATGGTGGTGCCGTAAGTTGGAAGAGTTCCAAGCAAGATACTACGGCCGATTCCGTCACCGAAGCAGAATACTTAGCGGCTGGTGAAGCAGCGAAAGAAGGTGTATGGATCAAGGAGTTCTTGACCGAGCTAGAGGTGGTTCCAAGCATCTCAGGTCCAGTGGATATTTACTGCGACAACACGGGAGCCATAGCTCAGTCCAAGGAGCCTAGGTCTCACCAAAAGACTAGGCACATTCTACGACGATTCCATCTCATCCGTCAGTTGATCAATGATGGATGGGTCAAGGTCAAGAAGGTGGACGGTGCCGCGAACACAGCGGACCCTCTGACAAAGCCTTTATCTCGAGCCGCACATGAGTTGCACGTTGCATCCATGGGGATTAGGCGTATGCCTGAGTGGCTTTGAGTTGTATCTTTTATTACTAGGCTTTAGTATGAGACATGTATATTTTGGATATTACATTGAGTACTATGCACTTGCTAGAAGTCACCATTGATTGACTCTAGGCCAAGTGGGAGATTGTTAGAGATATGTCCTAGAAGCCAATTCATTAGGCTACTTCTATAGTTTATATTATTGGTGATTTCAGATCATTTGTTCTTTGATTTAATCGTTGACAGTTCATTCAGGTTGAGGATCTGAATTATAGATCACTGTTATTCATTTAGTAGTAAATGACAACGATAAATCTAAAAGTCCATAATCTTGATAATTAACAAAGAACATTAATTATAAATAAGATTAGTATGCAAGTTAAGTGATGATTAAGTTCTATAAATCATAGGTTAAGAGTAACCAGCTTAATTGCATATGTATATGTTATAGAACATAGTACAGGACTGGACCCCACGAAATAAATATATGGATTGTGTTACGTGTCATTATTTATTTCGTTTTGATTTTGGTTCTAAGTTTGAGATGATTATCTTTTCCACATGAGGATAGTTGCTATAAATCATGTCTACCGCTGATTCCTGATAAAGGCTGCTATACGGACTTGATTTAAGTATTCTTGAATTGTGCGGGGAAAAGCTAATTATCAAGAAAACCGTATGTCCCTCATTAATTCACTTAGTGAGTGACGATATCTGTTTGGGCCCCTTGATGGAGATAGATTGTTTGCTAGCAACTGATACAATTATCTCTAGATCAAGAAACGTATAATCTGCAAGAATGACACGTTCCTATCTTGGATTATACGATGATATCGTGTGACATAAGAATCAAAATAGAGAAACTAATTATTCTCTTATGCAGGATTGAAATATTGTAACAGTACACTATTTATGTGAATTGGGAATCATAACGTGTTGCTAGATACCGCTTATGATTATTGGAATTAAATAGCGATTTAATTCCATGTCCAACATAGCATAAATCCTCAAAGGGTCACACATAATAAGGTGTTTAACCACACGTGCATTAATTGTTTATTTGCAACAATTGGTTTTGCAAAATATGATAAGTTGATTAATTAATCGTATACCGTTATGGACCGTTATGATTAATTTAGTCAAATAGATCATATAGAAATAATTTAATGCATTGACTAATTCCATATTAATTATTAAATAGTTAATAATTAATTATAATCAACACATTTAATTATTTGAGCAATTGGGCCTTTAAATTAATTAGTTAATTTAATGTCCAATGGAAGGTGCAATTAAATAGAAGAGAATTGGGCTCAACTAGACTTGAGGCCCAACCCAATTTGAGGGTTGGTAGGTGCGGCTAGGGAGGGGCATTTTTGTCCTTCAAAAGTTGGATGAGAGCTAGGGTATGAGGTCTATATAAAGGGGTGTTCTTTGGGAGCAAACCCTAGCCTCCACACACCTCTCTCTCCTCTCTCTCCCTTGGCCGAAAATCCCAAAGAGGAAAGGAAATTTTCAGAATTTTCTTCTCCTTCTCTCTTCTCTTATCCACCTCTTAGCTCATGTGTTGAGCAAGCTTTTCCACTAAATTAATTGGAGAATTAAACTTGAAGAGGGAAAGCTTTGGAATTAGACACACTTCTCTCAATTACTAGCATAATTGATTGGAGAAGGTGGTTAATTCCTTAGTGGACTCGAGGAGCACGGCGTGGAGGTTCTTGGAGAGCACGCCACCGACACCAATCCGTTGGAACGAGCCTCTTGGTTGCGATACCAAGAGAGGTATACTTCCAACCCTTTTTCTCGTGTGTTTGAATAGCTTGTGTACTAGATCTTTTGTGTGTGATGTTCTTGGCTTAATTAACTTGTAATTAGCAAAATAAATGAAAATTACACACTTTCTAACACGCTGAGTGTATCGGCGACCCGCTGAGATTTTCGGTGGGTAGCTTAAACTGAAACTGATAGGTATAATTGTGCATTTCATTTAGGAATTGTCTCTATTGCATAATAATTTCATATAGATTGCATTTAAATTAAGTTAGGAAGATACTTAACAAGTTTTGATATCGTGAATTGAATGAATTATTAAGGGAGTTTTAGAAAAATTTTCGATTTGAATTGTGGGTCATCTAATTGATCGACTAGCCCCTGTGACCTTAGGAAATGAGTAGGTATTGTATCATAATCTATCTTGATTGAGACTTAAATTTGATGATTTGATAAGTAGTATGAATGACTTGACCAATTAGAAATCGGTAAACCAAGACAACCACCAATTGAATTAATTTCCAAACTTTGTCAAGATCGATTCTACCGACCCAAATGCATGTCAACTAAGGAAATAAACACTAAGTCTAGAGTCAAACAACCGCTATTTTTAAGTTTATTAAAAGTCGAAGATGTAAATACACGCCCTTGTATATAGAAAAAAAAAAAGAAAAAGTAAATAAAAAGGGGAACTAAAAAGCGTGCAATGCCATGGACATTGCGGGAAGCTATAGGTTATGGTGGATAGAAGAACTTTCATAAATCATGAGTAAAAACAGAAAGGCTCATGACTTAAAAAAAAAAGAAAAAAAAACGAGAAAAATCTCGAAAATAAATCCACCGTAATTTGGCTAACCTCTCCACCGCGGGAAAACCCTCCTAGCCCCGGGAGAAAAGTTAAAAAGTCCAACCCAAAAACTTTGGAATAGAATGGGTGAGGAGTTGTACCCTTTTTTCCGCCTCACTTTAGTTCGATTTCCAATGCGTTTTCGAAAATCAATATAGCGGTTTAAGTACTTGAAGACTTGGTAGTGAAATAAATTGATATGACATGTCATTTGTGTTGGTAGGGTGTGATCCCGAATCTCTTTGCAAAGTCAATTGTCAAACTTTGAAAAATCAATAAGTTTAGGAATTGAACAAGGTAAGTTATGGGCAATAGTTACAAGTATCCTAAGTGTTTCACCTGTGGGGTAAGCGTGGGTCGTTTGGGACAACTCAATTCAATTTGAAAAATCATGTAAAGTTGTCTAAATATTCAATCAAAACACGATATTGGTGCATGTTAATAATCTTCATAACTTGTAAGTCTCAAGTCATTGTTTTAGTTTAGAGCAAAACCATACTCCTAAGATAAATATTTGCTTGGGGACAAGCAAAGGTTAAACTTGGGGGGATTCCCTAGAACAAACAATCAACAACTAAGAAACATCATACAAACACAAGAGAAAATGAGAATAAGGAAAGATTACAACCAATTGCTCTTGCGTGTATCGAAATCTCCTATCAAACACGTCCGTTGCTGTCGCAAATGACCTGCTTGGCGCTGCCACAATCTGGACTTGAGACCTAACTCTCAAATAACTCAATATCTAACCCTAACTTTGACCTTCGATTTGGTCTCCTTCTTGTTCTCCCCTAAACAGGTCTTTTATAGGCATTGGGAAGGTGTAGAAACGCTGAAAATAACTGAAGACGTCCTCTGGATGCACCTGGAGTCGGTAGAAACCGTCATCCAAATATAGAATTGCCAAATCGGGTGATTCTGCTAAATCTGGCAATTCCAGGCCTGCGGGCCGCTGGGACTTTCAGCGGGTCGCAGGAAAATGTCAGCACTGCGTCCTGTCAGTATTTTGGGCATATCTCCTTCATTCGAACTCCGTTTGAGGTGATTCAAGATCCGTTGGAAAGCTTAGAACGAGCTCTTCAACTTTATGGACTCATCCAAGTCATTTCTTGTCCAGAATCTGCAATAAAATTAAAAACTATGGTAGTAACTCATTCTTGATACAAAAAACCTAATTAGACTAACCTAAACTCATCTAAACTATCTAAACTATGTAAACTCAAGGCAATTGACTTAGTTTGGAGACAAAATGGTACCTGAATATGCATATAAAATCCACTCATCAATGCGAGAAGGAGGAGAGTTTGTCTGTCGCTCGATCTCGTCAGGCGGAGGAGAGTTCGAAGGAGACGAAGGAGACTCAACGAAGGGATCATTTTTCTTTCTTCAGATCTATCCGTCTGTTTAGATCGGACGGTTCAGATTAAAAGAAGTCCAATGGTCTTCTTTTACGAGAAGTTCAGAGGATCTGGATCCGTCCAAGTGTGTGTGCATTAGTTAATGTAAGTTGGGCAAGGTAGATTTTTGACAGATTTTCCAACGCCTCCTTTTAATTTTCTTTCTAATGGCCCCGTGTATGGTTTATGAAGGATGTGTATGTTAGAAATAATCACTTCTAATATTTTAGATAAATATTTTGGTGGAGGGAGAGATAAGATAAACACTCAACAACAGAATTTTTTTTCATTCTCTTACTTTTTTCATACAACAATAGTCTCCTTATATAAACCTAATCACATTTAATAATATTTAATTACTCAATAATCTAGGTGCATGTATTACATAACTCAAGATGAACCTAGATTCTCTACACACCTCTTTGATTTACTAATCTAATTATTATTTGACTATTTAATTAAGTTTACATTTAACACCCCCTCTTAAACTTAATTTCTTTGACATCCATCATCCCAAGAAGATTCTTGAATTTTTCAAACAACTTAATTGGCAACGGCTTCGTAAAAATATCGGCCACTTGATCTTCACTTTTCACATGAATTAGCTCAATATTCTTCATCTTCACTTGCTCCCGAATAAAATGATATCTCACATCGATATGTTTGCTTCTTTCATGATGAATCGGATTTTTCGCCAACTCGATTGCCGACTTGCTATCTAAATAGATTTGAGTAGCATCTTCTTGAGCAAAATTCATCTCCTTAAGTAGTTGCCTTAAGCCATATTGCGTGACACACACATGTTGCCGCCGCAACATATTCCGCCTCACATGTCGAAAGTGTCACGATTGGTTGTTTCTTTGAAAGCCAAGTGAAACCCGTGTTGCCAACATAAAACACAAATCCCGAAGTACTTTTTCTATCATCCGTATCTCCGCCCCAATCACTATCTGAATAGCCACATACTCCAAAATCATTAGCGGAAGAATCATAAAACAAACCAAGCGATAAAGTACCTTGAATGTAGCGGAGAATCTGCTTAATGGCTTTCCAATGTGTTGTTCTCGGCTCCTCCATGAATCGACTCACTAGTCCGACCGCATATAAGATATCCGGCCGTGTACATGTCAAGTACCTCAAGCTACCAACAAGGCTTTTGTATAAAGTCGCGTCGATCACATTTCCTTTGTCATGACGAGACAACTTAACACCACATTCAACCGGTGTACTAACCGGATTGCAATTCGCCATATTGAACCTCTTCAACACTTCTTTAGCATACGCTTCTTGTGAAATAAAAATTTCATCATCACTTTGTTTTATCTCAAGGCCAAGAAAGTACGACATAAGCCCCAAATCGGTCATCTCAAATTCACGCATCATCGCTTTCTTAAACTCTTCAATCATTTCACCACTATTTCCCGTGAAAATCAAATCATCAACATACAATGCCACCACCAACATTTCTCCATTTTTGACCTTCACATATAGTGCATGCTCATATGGACATTGCACAAAACCGTGTGACTTAAAGTATTGATCAATTCGGGTATTCCAAGCCCGAGGTGCTTGTTTTAATCCATACAACGCTTTCTTTAATTTTAAAACTTTACCTTCATTGCCTTTCTTCACATACCCGAGGGGTTGCTCGACATAAACCTCTTCTTCAAGAATGCCATTTAGAAATGCCGACTTGACATCCATTTGAAAAATGCGCCATTTTGATTGAGCCGTAAGTGAAATGATAAGTCGAATAGACTCCATGCGAGCGACTGGTGCAAACACCTCTTCATAGTCAATTCCCTCCTTTTGCTTGTAACCTTTGGCCACCAATCTCGCTTTGTACTTGTCGATTTCACCTTGCGGGTTCATTTTCTTCTTATACACCCATTTCACTCCGATCGCTTTATGACCTTTGGGAAGAGAAGTTAGCTCCCATGTGTCATTTTTCTCAATTGCTCGCATCTCTTCATTCATAGCATCACACCACTTATCATCTTTAATTGCCTCTTCGAAAGAGATATTTTCGCCTTGTGCCAATAAACACACTAGATGCAACTCGCTTGTTTCCTCGTATAAGTCTTGCATGCTTCTCGTTTTTGGTGTTCTTGGATCGTCGTCCAATGGACCAAATCGTCTTGTCGTTGTGGTGGTTGCATTTGTCGGTGTAGGAATTATGATCACCGGCTCTTCATTTGCTTCTTTGTGTGCCACCTCTTGCATAGCACTCCAATCCCACATGCTTTCTTCATTTACCTACACATCACGACTGACACGCATTTTTTTGGTAAGTGGATCATAAAGTTTATATGCTTTCGACCTCTCATCATAACCAACAAATATCAACTTTGAACTTTTGTCATCCAACTTATCTCGCTTTTGGTCCGGTACATGTGCATATGCAATGCTACCAAATACTTTCAAATGAGCCACCGTCGGTTTTGAACCGCTCCAAGCTTCTTGCGGTGTCATATTCTCCAAACTTATTGTTTTGCACTGATTTTGCAAGTAAACGGCACAATCAACCGCCTCAGCCCAAAATTCCTTTGGCATACTTTTGGTTTTGATCATGCTACGAACCATGTCGAGAATGGTTCGATTCTTGCGCTCCGCAACTCCATTTTGTTGTGGTGAATATGGCGCCATCAAGAGACGCCGAATACCATTTGCTTCACAATAAGAATTAAATTCTCGCGAGGTAAACTCGCCTCCTCGATCCGATCTCAAAGCCTTGATATAAAAACCACTTTGCTTCTCAGCAAAAACACGAAACTTCTTAAAAATGCCAAAAGCTTCTGACTTTTCTTTCAAAAAATACACCCAAGTTTTCCGAGAGAAATCATCAATAAAGGTTATAAAATATCGGTTCTCGCCAAATGAGCTCGACTTTATCGGTCCACAAATGTCGGTATGCACCAACTCGAGAGGCTTTTTTGCTCTATATTCCGCCTTACTCGGAAAGCTAGTTCTTGCATGTTTTCCGAGTACGCACCCTTCACAAATCTTACCGGGCATATTAATTGTTGGCAACCCAAATACTATCTTTTTGCTGGCCATTTCCTTCAATCCTCCAAAATTCACATGCCCGAATCTCAAATGCCACCGCCAAGTTTCATCTTCTACACAAGCTTTCAAACATTTTGCACGAGTATTTTCCAAATTCAATTTAAACATTCTATTTTTAGCCATCTCAACTTGTGCTAATAACCGATTATTTTGGTCCCGCAAATAAAGAACTCTTTCTTTCATGAAAATCGAATAACCTCTTTCCATTAATTGTCCCAAGCTCAAAATATTGGTTTTCATTTCCGGCACATAATAGACATTTGAAATGAACTTTTGAGTCCCATTTTTTAATTCAATCAAAATGTTACCTTTACCTTCAACGCGCACTTTAGAAGCATCGCCAAATGAAACATGACCATTTGCTATCTCCTCCATATCACTAAACATATGCTTGTACCCGCACATGTGATTGCTTGCACCCGTATCAAGGTACCACACTTTCTCATTTTCGGGGCTATTCTCTTTGCTTGCCAAAAGCACTACATCATTAGTCTCCGTTTCATCTTTACTTGCAAAGTTTACATTTTCCTCCACCTTTTTCTCATTGTAACATTCCCATGCATAATGACCAAATTTTCTACAATTATAACATTCAATATTTGACTTACTTGAGCGGCCGCCTCGACCGCGTCCTCTACCACGCGAATTGTTGTAACTCCTTTCTTCTTTCTCATCATTTTCACTTTGTCCTCGACCACGACCTCTTCCGCGACCACGACCACCATGGCCACGACCACGACCACCTCGCTCACTATAACTCGACTTCTCTTCTTTTATTGTTGCCTTCACTTGCAACGCTTCTTCTAGCAATTCTTGCTTCTTTTTTTTCTTTCTTTGCTCATGAGCCTCCAAAGAACTCGAGAGTTCGTCGATGGTCATCTCCTCTAAATTTTTAGACTCCTCAATCGCGCACACCACATTTTCAAAATCATCGGTTAAAGACCGAAGTATTTTCTCTACCACTCTTGTATCGGATAGAGTTTCACCATTCGTCTTCAATTGGTTGACAACGGTTTGTATTCTTGTGATGTAGTCGGATACACCTTCCGACTCTTTCATTCTCATTGATTCGAGCTCGCCACGAAGAGTTTGTAGCCGAACTTGCTTAACTCGCTCGGCACCTTTGTATGCATTCTTTAGGATATTCCAAGCTTCCTTTGAGTTTTGCGCACCGGCTATCTTCTCAAAGCCGGACTCGTCAACCGCTTGATAAATTATGTAGAGTGCGGTTTTATCCTTCTTGCGCGACTTCTTCAAAACCTTCAATACATTCGCCGCCAAATTGTCCGTTTTGTCGTGTTCCTCATAGCCTCCATCAACAATCTCCCATACATCTTGTGCACCGAGTAAAGCCTTCATTTGTATACTCCATTTGTCGTAGTTAGTTTTCGAGAGTCGTGGACATGAGAATTGTCCAACTCCGCCAAACATTGACTTGCCGTCTCCCATGGCTCTGATACCACTATGTTAGAAATAATCACTTCTAATATTTTAGATAAATATTTTGGTGGAGGGAGAGATAAGATAAACACTCAACAACAGAATTTTTTTTCATTCTCTTATTTTTTTCATACAACAATAGTCTCCTTATATAAACCTAATCACATTTAATAATATTTAATTACTCAATAATCTAGGTGCATGTATTACATAACTCAAGATGAACCTAGATTCTCTACACACCTCTTTGATTTACTAATCTAATTATTATTTGACCATTTAATTAAGTTTACATTTAACAGTGTACACCCTAGCCTATATTTTATGTGCTCTTCCATGCATGGTTCTTCTTTGGACGAAATAAATGTATTTATTCCAATGACTGTAAGTCAATTTTTATGTATAATGTGATCCGACATTTATGTTGCCACAAAGTATAGTGTATAGGGTTGCTTGCTACATCTTTCTTCTTAATGAACATGTCTTGCGCATTATGTCCCTGGTTAGAAGTTTTTATAGTTTTTTTTCCTGCTATGTGGGGACTTCCATATTGTGGTTTATTGAAGCATTGGTGTGCATATACTATGCAAATTTGAATCGAAAATTCTAGTCATTTTTATCTTTCTCTGTTTTTCTCGGTCAGTCAAGTGGGAAAGAGTTATATTGTGGGCCTACTATTTTTTCATGTTCTAATGTGTTTGGTGGCGTTATAATGATTAATGAACCATTATTTATTGGTTTTGTGCGTGCGACAGAAACACCTAGTTGAAAAGGAATTCAGAAACAAATTTATTATTTTACAAAAAAAAAGAAAGAAAATTTTCATGTCAGTGGTTCCGAACAAAAATTTGGTTCCGACACGTGTGATAGAAAATCCAGATATTGGTTGTGGGAATTGGTTCTATCTGTTTGGAATTCCAATTGGAAATTTCTAAGCTGATGATCAGTAGTAAGCAACCAATGTTGGCATGATATCGCTTGTTGTTTTGCTTCATTTTAAAAGTAAAAATGTAAAATAATAAAGAAAAATAATTTTTTTGCATTTACGTTTCAGTTTCACAACTTTCACTGTTGTGGTGCAGGGCAGCTCAAATGATTGGGCCTTTACACGTTGTAATGTTGTATCATGCAACCACCATTCATGTACTTTTTGCTTGTTTCTATTTACCTACATGTGTTCCCGGTATAAATATCCTAGTTAGAAATTTTTATTTCATCTTCATTCCGAAAAATTAATTCGTGTTACTTTTTTTTCGCACATAAATAGAGAATATATGAATTGAAATATGTGAAGCAGAAAAGAGTTTGAATGTAGTTTTTTCACTTTGTTCTCCGTGTAATATTCCGCCTAGCCGAATTCACATACACAAATACATGTCACGATAAATATATCAAACTACAACAAGATTTATTACTAATCTTATTCAAAATATAGATTAACCTTGAATATTGCCGATTTATCTTTTTTATTTATTCTAAAGCTTAGATTTATGTTGTAGGCTATTACATACAAAAGCCCAGATATATAAGACCCAAAATGAATTTCAAAATAATATTCGCCCGAAATTGTGCTACTCCTGTTCTAAAATATCAGCCCAATAAGACCCAACGGGCTGAAACCTCCTTACGCTTACAAACTCTTCGGGTCGGATCCTGAATTTCAGAATTCGGATGCGTTCGGTCACGTGAATAGCACATGCGGACTTCTAGAATGCTCTCTCTCTCTGTTCCCGCTCGGAATCCTTATCCAGATTCTCTCTCCACAAAACCCCTCCCCCTCTCTCTCTCTCTCTCTCTCTCGTCTCCACTTCGCTCCTCATCGATTCGGATTCGGATTCGATATCGGGTCCCAATGGCAGCCCTTCAGCCCTTTTCGCCCGCTTCCGCTCACCCTCGCCTCTCACTTCCTTCCCCCGTCTCTCGTCCCCATCGATTAGGTCTTCATTTCTCCATTTTTGCAACGTCTTTCAAACTTTTTGTGCTTATTTGTATAATTGTACATGCATTATTGTTCCCTTGCGAAATAGTTTTGATTTTGATGAAATCGAGCTATGTGGAATGTAACTTAGTATCTATTTCACTGACAGGATGCCACTACATTGTAAATAGTTCAATCTCAAGGTGCTCCTTTTCAAAATATGCTAGAATGCAAGAGGGAGGAAGGATTGTATTCTTTTATAACCCGTTGCTGATTCAAATATCTCACAAGAGGCAAGTGCTTTTTTGGTTTATGCATTTTGCTTAATTTTGTATTTTAGATTTTTTTTTTGTGGTATTATTTGTTCTTGTTTTATTTATTAGAGAAGTTGTCACACATGCTACTATTGAAGAAATCCAAGCTGAGAAATCCATCGTTGAAGGCAGCGCCGTAAGTGCATTTTATTTCTCTAAGTTGCTTAGTTTCATATTTGGCAAAGTAAATTCACTAATGGATGATTCTTTTCAACAGAAAGAAAAGATGGACAAGGCTATTGAAGTAGTTGAAGCCAGTTTCAATACAGTTAGAACGGGACGATCAAATCCAGCCATGCTTGATCGAATTGAGGTATGCATGGGATAATTGACATTCAATTTCTTTTGCTTATCCGAAATAGCTTTGAAATAACATTCAATTTTCTGTTAGGAAAATCGACACTTTTGCACCTAACCCTAACTATTTTATTTTCTTTTTTTCGATGGGAAAATCAAACTAAAAAGAAACTGTCAAGTGTAAATCCAGTTCTTCTTTTATGATTTGACTATAGAGGACGATTTAATTGGGTAATTTGGTGGTTTGTATCCTTAAGTTTTGCACTTGGATGTCAGTAAAATCTTGCAAAATAATTTCCAACATAACCTTTGGAATTTATTTATAGCTAAGAATCCTAAAATATTATTCTATATCCTACACACTATCTAAAATCATTGTGATGCATGTCATGAAGAATTCTTTTATGGAACATTCAATTTATTGAACTAGATATACTCAAAAGAAAAATTGTTGACTATTTACTAATTCAGTTATTCCCAACTAAAAAGAAATTTAGATGAAGAAATTCTCAAATTCCTAAAACAAAATCACTTTTTTTTTCTTTGACACTGCCCCAGTAATGGGCTTGGATCTGGTAAGCCAGCTGAAACAATATCATATGAGACAAATCATACTTTTGGGTTTCAGATGCCAAAAAAAAAATAATAATAATTGCCTTAGGACCCTGTTAACATTTATCTACAAATCCATGGTGTAGCTTGGCTCCAGATAATTTTGGGTCTTGAATGCAAGTAAAGGAACTTTCGGTGTTATTTTCAAGTACCATAAAATTTTTGGAGTAATTTGCAAAAGCTCATTATGTTTATTTTTTAGCACTGTTGCTGGATTATTTTTTGTATTTTTCTCATCTCTTAGTCATAACTCATGACTAATTGATCAGAACCGTGGTACACTTTTTACAGGTAGAATATTATGGAACTCCAGTGGGCTTGAATACCATTGCTCAGATAAGTACTCCAGATGGGACCTCCCTCCTTGTCCAGCCATATGATAAATCTAGGTATAAACTATTTAAAAAGTAGGGAAAAAAATTGAAGCACCAAAGTATAGTAAAAAATTTGGGTAAATGCCTCGGTTTGCATGATGCATTTTGGTGAACTTTTTTGTGACATATTTATTACAATTTTCAGCTTGAAGGAAATTGAGAAAGCCATAGTAAAAGCTAATTTGGGTATGACACCAACCAATGATGGACAAGTTATAAGACTTACTCTTCCTCCACTTACATCAGAAAGAAGAAAGGTTTGTTTTTTATTCTTATCCTTTCCATTTCTACCTTCTCTTTCGAGCTATTCTATTATGAGGAAGTTTAATATGCACTATAGTGCATAGGGCATTTCGTGCACCGCGGATTTTTTCGGGGTTATTTTTGTAAATTGACAAATCTAATTCAACCAATCTAATCTACATATTAAAATCTCATAAAAAACCAAATTTTACAATTTTTAAGATTTTATTACTATTTTTTTCGAATTTTTTAAGACATGCCATTTTTGGAAAATTGTAAATAGTACAACATTCCAAAAATGACATGTTTTAAAAAATTCGAAAAAAATAGTAATAAAATCTAAAAAATTGTAAATTTTGGTTTGGTATGAGATTTCAATAGGTAGATTAGATTGGTTAAATTAGATTTGTTAATTTACAAAAATATTCTCGAAAAAGTCCGTGGTGCACGGAATGCCCTATGCACTATGGTGCATATTAAACTTTCTCTTCTATTATTAGAAGTTGTTGAACTGTGAGTGTGATTTTATAACAATTTTTTTCTTTTGTTGTTTAACAGGAGCTATTGAAAGTAGTTGGAAAATTAACTGAGGAAGGAAAGGTTGACTTGGTTTTTACCTTTTTGTTCTTCTTAACTATTTACACTTGACATAGTTTTCTTTTTGGTTCCGTCACACTAAAAAAAAGTGGCTTAGTCAAACAGTTGATGCATTAATGCCCAGCTAATAAATTTTACAGCAATTCTTTGACAGACAATTTTTTTTATATAAAGTTTCACTGTTATTAATTACTTTTAGTTGTTTAATGACTAATATCATGTGATAAATACACAGGTAGCTATAAGAAATATAAGGAGAGATGCCATTAAAGCGTATGATAAGCTGGAGAAGGTTTGCATAATTTAATTTTCTCTTTCATTATATATAATTGGTCTAAAATAGAGAACGGATTCAAAATTTTCAATTGATAGTGAACATTAAATTTTAGCGTCATTTTTATTATTTCCATTTATTCTGCATTTATGTTTTTGTTAATGTATATACCAGGAGCGGATCTATATGAGGGCAAACCCAGGTGGCTTGTTTTCAGCCTAGTATTGATTTTATGAAGCAGAAAGTCTATTTGAATAGAAAAATCTCATTGTGTGCCTGGGCTTGTAATTTAAAATTTGTACCCTAGTGCCTAGGCTTTGGACTTTATCTTTAATATGTAGGCCTATGTGTTATTGTGCTAACCTTAAAAAGTAGCTGGATCCGCCACTGGTATATACTGATGTTTTAAGTTTTTCATTTGTTTATCTCATCTTTATAGGAAAAGAAGCTCTCAAAAGATAATGTCAAGGATTTGTCAGACGACTTGCAGGTATTTTAACTGATATGAATGCACACCACAGTGTATTCAATACCATAGTGAGCTGGCAGGTTTAATCAGTAAAACCATGAACCGGACCCTGGTCCAGTTGGTTTAGCCTCTAAAACTGGACTGTTGGCTTACTGGAAAAGACCGGTGTATCAGATAGGCCAACTGACATGACCAAACCAAGGCAAGAACGTGAACCCAACCAGTTGTTTTTCAACCAGTTGAGCTGCATATGGCAGGTCCCATTCCTTTAGCGCAGGCCTATTAAATCCAGTTCTGTGGTCCCTGCTGCAGCTATTAGACATTTCTTCCTAGGATAAATTTGTACTGGAGCCATGACATAGGAATTTAGGGGTAGGAGTGATGCCATAGGTTTATGTCACATTATTAGATTCCGACTAAGGGTGTAGGTTTTATTACTAAAATTATTATTAGTAATAGTATTACTATTATTAGTACTTTCGTATATTATTTTATTTTTTGATGATCTTTTTGCTGGGTTTCTTTTCTAGCCTACCCCAACTTGTTTGGGACAAAAGGCTTAGTTGTTGTTCTATAAATTTGTACGTCCTTCTATGTGGTGCTGCTTTCATAACTTTAAACCTCGAAAGGTTTCTTCTATTCTTTAATGAATTCAGACAAATGCTTCGTCTAGTGGTTGTAGAAATCACTTTTTATCATCTGTGGGATCCACAATTCCTGCCGTTCTGTGTATGCTCATGATGTAATTTACATCGCAGTAAATAATAAACATCTGTAAACGAAAAAAGACAAAGAGCAAGGACGTAGCCAGGATTTTGGAATAGGGGGAGGAGGGTGGAGCACGAGAATGTTAGTGTGAATATATTTTCTTTTTTAAGGGGGGACAGGATATAAGTTGAAATTTCAGAGGGACTAAGATATAGTTTTTAAACATACAAAGGCCTTTCTAGAATATTAGATTTTGTTGGGAGGGGGGCGCAGGTCCCCTTTGAGCTGTCTTTGGTGTCGCCCTGAGAAAGAGGCATTGCTGATTATATATAGTCAAGCATCAAATACTGCCCACGGGCAACATCATATATAATTATACGGTTTTGGACCAGTTAAACTGGTAAAACTGCATACCAGGAGCTCCACTGGCAATGGCTGGTACGTTATTTGAAACACTGATAGTGTTACAGATCTTATCTTATAAAGATCTGATTAAATATTCTACATATACTAAATTCTGCAACAAATTAGACATATCAGTTATGTTTATTTTCAAATATTTTAGTATCTTTCTATTTCCTTAGTTAAGCTGTGGGATAGATAGAAATTATTATGATTTGATATATTGCTATATTAAAGAAAGCTCTATATAAGATGAGCTTAGAATTGTATTAGGGACAAGCAGAAATTAATAAAGATACTCTTCTCCCTTTTATCTCTCTCTTCTCCTTAATCTCTTGTCTTTTCACTACGGCTGAACCTAACCAGCCCCTTAATACCCCTTATAACCTACGACCCACCAAGGCTCGTAACAATTTGGTATCAGAGCCGACCACCATGTCTAAGGATAAAACAACCCCGCCCACATTTGATTTCGCAGCCGCCTTCCAAAATCTTCTCCAAAGCAACCAACAACTCCTCCAGGGTCATAACGACATACTACACCGTCTCGAATTGCATGAAGGGCGCCTTCTCTCATTGGAGAAACCTCCGAATTCGAAGGCTGAGGAGCACCCTAAACCGCGCGATACCCAAGGCGTTCCTCGCTATTACAAACTGGATTTTCCGACCTTTGACGGCAAAGACGATCCGTTGGGTTGGCTTAATCGTTGTGAGCAATTTTTTCGGGGGCAGCGCACTATGGAGGAAGAAAAGGTTTGGCTCGCCTCCTATCATCTCATAGGTATAGCCCAACAATGGTATTACCAAGTGGAGAGAGATGAGGGTTTGCTATCTTGGACTCGGTTTAAGGAGCTATGCCACTTAAGGTTTGGTCCACCAATCCGTAGCAACCCATTGGGAGAGTTGATGCACCTGCGCCAAACCGCTAGTGTTGAGGAATATCAAGAACAATTTGGTGCTTTGATTTGCCGTGCAGATTCTGTCACTCCAGCCCAACAGATGCATATTTTTACTGCTGGACTCTCTGATCCCCTGCGCACTGATGTTGAGTTGTACCGTCCCACTGATTTACAGCATGCCATGAGCCTGGCACGTGCTTTTGAGCGCCGTTATAACAACACCACAACAGCCAGCATACTTGGCGAACCACCAGGACGAGCAATTCCTAAACCTCCTGAAGTTTTGGCACTACTTGCACCGCCGGAGTCTGGACATGATCAACGTTCTTTACGCCGCCTCAATCCAAGTGAGATGGCTGAGAGACGAGAGAAGGGTTTGTGCTTCAATTGTGATGAGCTATACACAAAGGGCCATAAGTGCAAGCGACTATTTTTTCTAGAGGTCATGGATGATGGTGAATATGAGAATTCATCAGTACTTGCTACCAATGAAGCACCTGGATGACATCTGCATTTGTTACCCCACTTTTAAGCTTGAGGACAAGCTGAATCTCAAGGGCGGGGAAATGTTACAGATCTTATCTTATAAAGATCTGATTAAATATTCTACATATACTAAATTCTGCAACAAATTAGACATATCAGTTATGTTTATTTTCAAATATTTTAGTATCTTTCTATTTCCTTAGTTAAGCTGTGGGATAGATAGAAATTATTATGATTTGATATATTGCTATATTAAAGAAAGCTCTATATAAGATGAGCTTAGAATTGTATTAGGGACAAGCAGAAATTAATAAAGATACTCTTCTCCCTTTTATCTCTCTCTTCTCCTTAATCTCTTGTCTTTTCACTACGGCTGAACCTAACCAGCCCCTTAATACCCCTTATAACCTACGACCCACCAAGGCTCGTAACAGATAGGAACCCCTAATTCACTTGGTAGTACCAGAAGTATGCTGAGAGAAATATGTGAAACATATACATCAGGACTTAGTCCACTGCTTTATAAATATGATTTATAGTAACATCATTTGTTTTCTGTATTACTTTCTACTATGCCATGTAGATGATAATTTTTCTCCTCTCTTGTTCTAAAATGTTTCTATGATATTTGCAGAAACTGACTGATCAGTACATAAAGAAGGTAGATTCTCTTCGAAGAGATAAAGAAAAGGTATATCTCCTTGCTTGTCCTTTCATCAAATGTATATATTTTTGTAACATTGTATTGTAATTTCATGTCAAATTGTAATCAGGATTAGCGTCCATCAGTATCTCTGATCGATTTTGAGTCCTTTTATTTTCTTTTCGTATATTTCAGGAGTTGATGACAATATAGATCTACAACCTCGCCTGAAAAGAGGAAGTATGATCAAGGCATGGAATTCTTGTCCTTGGAGTTTTGTTTTCGGCTGTGTTGTTTTTGTCTTAGTTGTTGTAATGGAAGTTGCACATAATTACTAGTTGCATGTTTCTCCTTGTGTAGTTGTGTGAAGCCTTTTCTATGTGTATATGACGTCTTTGTAGCTCCGGTATGCTTCCAATGTAGAATATTTTAAAACCTCCACCATCATAGCGAGTAGCAATTCATATATCTGCACCTAAATATAAAATTTAAGGAATTAACGGGTTGTATGTAAAGTCTACTTGTCTAAACAATGTAAATCTTAATGTGAGCAATATAAACAATTGAGGACACTATGTATAAGTAGGTATGTCAGAATCCTAAATGAATTAATTAGGAAAGGACAAAGGCTATATAAAAGTCGCGTTGCATATCATGTGGATGATTACCATTGATGGACAGAAATTGATTTTAAATTACAAGTGCTCCAAACTAATATAAAAATGTCTTGTTATGCGGCACGTACAGAACCACACTGATCACTCTAATATTTAATTATTTTTTGAATTTTTTTAGGTCTAAATGCCCCCCTGGGCCATGTCATCTCATCCCAACTTCTAAAAAACAATACTACCACATCTGGGCATCATCAACAAAAGAGATTCAATGTTCAAAAAAAAAAAAAAAAAAAAAGAGATTCTTTATTTTAATTCATTTTCCTTTTTTTTTTTCCTCCTTTCCTTGCTTTACCAATTTTTAACATACAATGAAGTGGCGATGAGCCGAATTGTTTGAAAAAGAGATGGAGCACTATCTGAAAAGAAGATCAAAAGGTCAAAATAAAGCAGCAAAAATGGTGCCTTTTGTCATACCTTTAAGCGTGTTTTTAGATCATTTGTTAAATCATGTGAGGCATATGCTATGTACAAACAGAGAACTGATAATTCATTCTAGTGAAAGAAACCAGCAACCCTTTGTTCCTTGAAATTGAAAGGTCTAGTTTGGCAAAGCAAACCTAGCCTTTTGTCTCTTTGTCCTTGGAACCTAGCACCATTATTCCCACCATAGGTCTCCTCATTGACTAATTTTACATTTTGTACATAATATACATTTAGCAGTTTTATTGATCGATGATCGACACTTGAATCTAAAGTTATGCAGCCCAGTACGTTACAGCCCTGATCAAAACGTTTTTTTCCCAGGATTTCATTTCATTTCAATTGATTTAACAGAATTTCGTTGGATCTAATTACATATGAATTCCAACGAAATGACACCAAATTCATTCATTTTTATTAAGAATTTTCTAACGAAATGAAATGAGGTTAAAAAGAATGGGATTTTGATCAGGGCCTACTACACCAGAAATAAGCATTTTTTATTTCCAAAAGCAAACATCTTTGTAATATTCGCCCAAGTGAACAAATATACAATGATGCTTAAACTTTGTAATATATATGCTATATAGAAATAGCAAAGATTCTTACCGGTTGTTGTTAATTATTAAGATTATTCTAATTTATGACGGCTTAATCCTTCGTCACGAGAAAATGACAAAATATATCTATTAGTAGCTAGCTATACTTATTATATTATGCATAGTTTATTGTGCATTATCAGCTTATTTATTCCGGTCCATTTCACTCGTTCTAGGAAAAAAGATTCGGTGGCAGTTCAAAATGAATCCAGTACAATATAGAAATTGGTGGTCCTAAAAAAAACAAAAGAAGGAAAAATTAAAAATGAAAGAGATAATGACAACACAACGGCCAGTTGTGTTAATTTATTTGTATACTAGGAAAGCATAACACTATGCAGTAGACCATGCATGCTCCATTCATGGATGTCTCCACATTTTCTCCTTTTTTTCCCCTTCATTTTGTCATTTTCTACGGCTCCTCTAGAACCCTAATCTTCACTCAAAGTTTACGTTGACTCTAAGGGCTTCTTAACATTTTATTTTTAACTATTAAATTCCATCTGGTAGAGATGTATTTCTTCCTTATCCTAGACTAAGTAAGCTAGGCAAGGGTTTAGTTTTAATTTTTTTTGCATTTTGATGACGGTAATAATGTTTTTGTTCAGTCCTGAAGTTGGTAAATATGTCAATATTTTACGTTTTCCTTCTTTTAATTCATTTTTTCCTTGCGTTTGGATCATTGGAAGAAAGAAGAAGAAGAAGGAAGAAGAAAAAAAAAATTATAAACAATCCAAATTCTTCACAAAGTTACACACTTCCTAATAATTCTTCTCCCTTCTTCCTTCTTCTCACACCTATCCAAACGCACCCAAAAAAACTAGGTATTCTTGTATTAAAAATATTTCAGTTTATTTTTGTTTTCTTTTCTTTCTTTCTCTTTCCTCAATGTTCAATTTTGGGAATCCAACTTCCCATAAATGAAAGAAAGATTTCACAATTTCGGTCTTTTATCATTACGTGTGGGACCCATTGTCAGTAGGATATCAAAGGTGGCATTTATGTATACTTGCAACAGTGCATTGGAAAAAGACATCTCTGGAATTAAGTATGAGGAGACTATAAGTGAATTTCATTTTCTTTGTGTTTTTATCTATCATATGGAAACAATTGCTCTTATTAAATTTGGGTTGCTTTCAAGTTTTAACCCCTTGTGACCAACACAATTTCCCTACTCCCAAGCAACCAAATTTTGTTGTTTCTCCTCTCACTTTCAATTTAAGAAAAACCTGGAACAAATAGATCTAAATTATAGGCTCCGTTTGGATGCGTTGAGAATAAGGTAGAAAGAAGAAAGAAGGGAAGAAATTTATTGGGAAGGGGTAAATTTATTGGGAAGTGTGTAACTTTTGTGAAGAGTTTGGATGGTTAGAAATAAATTTATTGGTAAAAAGTGGTTATTCCTTATTCCTTATTCCGAAAAAAACCATCCAAACGGAGCCACAAATACTATACCACTAACTTTATGTACATTTTTTTTTTCAAGCTATGGTTGCGAGCTGATGACATTATATAGGCCCGCCTTATGTCCACAAAATATGAGATAATAATAAATATCTACTAACAAGAGCAAAAGTCCAAGCAGGAAAAGCAAAAGTCTTTTCCTTTCAAGAAAAAAAATAATAAAAAAAAGCTGGGAAAGCATATTGCGTGCAAAAATTTGGGCTGTGGACCCATTGGGCCTGTAAGTGGGCCCATGGCTGTGAGAATAGCTGGAAAAGCGTGAATATACCCCATCTAAGAAGCCTTTTGCCATGTTTTTGTATTATTAAATGTGTTCAACTTACAAGTGAACCGACTAAATTTATTGGTCTCAATTAATATCTTTTATCAGGCATTAACTGTCCTCTCGTTTTAGATCAAACATACCGGATTGGTATAGAGAGATTATGTTTTTAAGGCTAAGAAAACAACATATAACCTACTCTTTGTTATGTACTCTCTCTTTTTTTCCTTCAAAATCTGAGTAGGTCAACATAAGCGGTCTTGTTTAGATCAGATCATCAGATGATTTGAATTGGATTTGAGAAGGATAGCTTAGATCAAGTTTGAAACTCTCGCCTCCTATTTACCAAGTTTGTGTCGAGTCAGATTGTTTAATCTCAATCAAGCGGCTCTCAAATAGAAGAGTGTTATATTTTTGCATCATCCATAGCAGAAAAATATATATATCTATAAAAAAATATATACATTAGGTTGATTTAGCACAACAACTCCCTTTTAAAAAGTATATCGCATTTATATTTTGTTGTCAAATATTTTGAATGCTGCCTATGTAAGAAAAATTGCTTCACGTGGAATATTATAAAGGAATGATATGATTATATGATTACATTATGTATGATGCTTAAAATTACTACAATGGATAGACTATTTCAGTACTTAAGCATAACTTCCTGTTTGCAAAGAGCAACAATTTAGTTGTAATTTCCAAGAAATAAAATGCTATATTGCAAATATTGCCAAGAACTCCACGTGTGCATACCATAGTGGGGCCCAGTTGAAATGTTTGTCGACATGTGGTGTGTCAATGGATTGGGACCCAAATGGAGCAAATCAAGCAATTGATTGTGACTTCTAAATTCGTGGCCACAATGGCCCCACTTGATTAACAGGAAATTATTATTATTATTTTTTTTTTTTTGTGTGTGATTTCTATAGTTTGAAGTTCAATACGCTTTCTATGTCTTACTTTATATCCAAATCTGCCTTACGCAAAGTGGGTCCGAAGGCTTGTGGGGCCTTTCTATTATTGAAAATTTTTGGCACTTATCATGTTTAGGGTTGCTTCATTACTTTTTTTTTTAATTATTGACTTGGTCAGTTGGTTGTAAGGAAAGTAGAGTAATTCTTGGTGCTGTGCATTTGTCGATTTAATCCCTACAAGGCCCAAATTTGCACTAATACTGTAATAGTATAACTATGGCCCAAAAAGAAACATTTTTATCTTTGTAACATTATTTAATAGAATTCTACTTTTTCAAATGACAGGCCCAGTTTTCCCCATGGTAACATAATCTACGTCAAAAATTACCACTAGACCTAAAGGCAAAAAAATTTGACATATATTCGTCAAAGTTTCTTCGGAATGAAGGAATGTCACCCCCCCCCCCCCCCCGGGGCACCAAATGATGTAAAAAAAAAAAAAAAATCCGGCAGTTGAACTATTTCATTTTATATTTGCCTCAAAGTGTTGAAAATAAGAAATGATGGCATGCAACTAGTTGCTTGTTCTACTGGCATTAAGAAATTATTTTAGTATTTTACCTTATTATATAACTAAATATGGCACAGATCCAATCCATCCCTTCCAATGTTTGAAACCCCCATTTGTTCACATGGAAACAGAGAGCAAACTCACAGGGCCCACCACTAGTTCAAGCTGTCAAATCCTGCCTCCAATTTTTTTTAACAAAAAAAATGTGAATTAAAGAAAATTTCATTGAGGAATCCTATGTACAAACAAACAGTTCCTTTCAAATATCACACAATTGACAAACAAAAAAAAAAACGAAATCACAGAATTATAATATTTCTTATATGCAAACAAAACAGTTCCGTCCAAATAACAAAAATTGAGAACATCAAAAGTATTATCATTCAAATCAACAAATCTTCCAGTCAACGACAAATTAATAATTAATTTATTAATTAATTAAAGTATTATTACTTGCAACTTACAAGCAACGAAAATAAATAAATAAAGTGATGACATATATAGCAGTCAATTATACGGAACTAATGGTCCCCACATAGTAGCCCACCACGTGGCGACAAGGCGAGACATAGGTCCCAAGAATGCAACGGTCCAGTGGATAATAGTCACACGTGGACCATAAGCCCACATCACTCTTTCTCTCTCTAAACCAAACCTTATCGTGACAGACAGAAGCTCTTGCTTCGTAGCCTCACACTAGCCACCCACTACCTGTCCTGTTTAAAACTACATCGCGACGTGTCGTTCTCTCCTTCCCCTGAATTTATCTGGTAGTTACTGCACTGGAGGGTATCGGTGTTGATAACTGGAGGTGATCCGGCGTTCACGGACAAGAAATGGGGACCACCGATAAAGCGAAGATAAGAAAGATATTTCCGAATCTTTCTCTGCTTGTTTTAAGCGAACAACAATCTCTCCAGTAATAAAATAAAAAAGCGCCATTTTTTACGGCGTTTTAATTTGTTACAGGTAATATTTGTGATCAATTAGCCAAACACAATTAAAGAGAAGAAACATTATAAATAGACTATCGGTAGAACAAACAATTAATGGCAATCTCCATTTAACATAACTGGAGAGGATAGGCGGGTCCCACATTAATACAGCTGGAAACTATTATTACGCGAATAGCGACAAGTATCCGAATTCCTAAGAAATCGACTTCTTGTGAGAGAATAGACACAAAAACAAATTAATATAAAATAAAAATAGAGAGCATCAAGTTCTCTGCATTCTTCTTTCCCAAGAAAAGAAAAGAAAAAATTAATAATAACTTTTCAACATGCCCAGGGGACGAGTCCAATTTAGCAATTTCGAAGGGTATATCCGTCATTTCACTACCATAGGTGATAGGCCTCTGAATTTGATGAGAAGAAATTCGGCAGAGAATGAATGGATTCAAAATAAATAATATCTAGGTATTATTTTTTTGGAACTAACTGAGCAAAAAAAGATACCAATTCCAAGACGGCATCAATCATCAAATTCCAAGAAAAAGAAGATTCTAAGTTGCATTAAATTCTAATCCGTAGATCAAACCTCTCTTTTTAATTTCTAGTAACAAATTTAGTGCATTTAATGCGCACTTAATTGAACAGTATTTATTTATAGTAAAATTGACTGAAAAGACAGCGTGTGCAGTTAGTAATGCATTATTATAATTTAAATTAAATGCAAGTAAATTCAAGTAGAAAAGATATGAAAGAGTGCAAAACGACAAAATAAATTAAATGGGAGATAAAATTATCTTTAATAAAACACACCATCTTAAGATAATTCTAATCGAAAATTGAGAATTAATTCACTCAAGTAAGTAAAAATAAAAGATCCAAAGTAGAAAGGGATAATGCAAATAGCAAAAGGACAAAAAAAATAAAAAATCAAATGAGAGACGAAATCAGAAAAGATGATTCCAAAAGCAATATAAAACATCAGATAATGCACGATAGTAAAAATGAAAGAAATAGAGCACCTCACTAGATCAGATCGGTAGATCCCACATGAACGAGCTAAGAGCAATGGCGATCTGACTTCGCGATTGGAAATGGAAGAGAAATGGCGATCCAATGCGACGCTCGATCGAGAAAGAGGAAATGTGTTTATGACTTGATCTCATCTCAATTCTCATCTGATCTGAGTGAGTTATTATTTGTTTATAAAGGTGGATGGATATAGGTGGCATTTAATTATTGCGCTCGAATTAAATGCGGTTTGGGAAGGAAAGAAGGGAGTGGTTCCCCACTAGATGCTTAGGTGGGGGCCCACGAGGGTGATGAATGATGATGATAAGATTAGGTTGCAATTGAAATATTGAATAGAATAGACTGCTACTAGTCTAGTCTACTACTAATTTATTTAGTGGCCTACGTGTGCGGCTCCTGCGCGGAAAAGGACGAAACTGCCCCCACCACACCTGGCCCCTCATCGCCGACCCCACGTGATGGGGATGGTATGTGGTGATGTTGTGGGGACCTGGGACCCACCTATTATTTTTTAATTTTTTTTAAGTGAGAATGGGACCCACCTCTGCTGAATCAGATCACGTGGAAGAATGGGAATGTGATTTTCTTTTTCTTTTTCTAATGCTTCCCTTTTTGACTGCGCCCATCTAATGTACTGTACTTCCCGTAATAAGATTTCTAAATAATTGTTTTTTTAATGCTTTAAATTTAATTAAAGAGATAAATCAAATCTTTATTGCAATTTTTAAGTAAAAACTTTTTCAATTTTATATATTTTAAAAAAAGGATCATTTTGTTGAGTTTGTTTGCCGACAAAGCGCTGAAAAGTGGGGCCCACATTAATTGTGATATAATTATTCAATTTGCTAAAAATGTTTTCCAGATGCTGCCACATGGCCCTGCATTTGATTTGGTCTAAGCTCATTTGGCAATACTGGGACTTCATCTCGCTTTTAGGCAATAAACAATTAACTAGCAAATTAAGTAAGATGAAAAGATGCGCAACAAATTGACCACTGCAAAGATAGAGACGGCATCTAAAGTGAAGTTAGAGAGTGATTCGCATTCATTCATTTTTTCTCTGGTGCTTACAAGCCAAGTCACCAGAGTCTCTCTCTATCCTCCGGATTGAAACCAAAAAAAATAAAAATCTAACTGAGAAATTCAAATCCAAGACGTCTCATATATGGCAAGATCAGACAGCAGTACTTGGTTGAAGGTCTACCCCATTCATATTCAATACATTCATTATTATTCAACATTAATTACATTCGATTTTTAATGCACCGTTCAAACCACCACTTCTAAGACCTTCACCTTAAAGTTGGGTTTTCAACACAGTGGCATTGAATTTTAGACAGATTGAGATCGGAAAAGAAATTATTTTAGAATACAGGCACATAGAAGAATTAAGGGAGCCATACAAAAGTTACAAAAAAATAAAAAGGGTTCTATTGCACTCATTTTGTCCTCTATCCTTACTACTACACAAAAGACCTTGGACTAACACTAAACCCCCCTCTGCCTCTTTCAGAATCTAGTCATGTAACTTACAAGTTTTCCAAAGAACAATAAAATCATCAGCATAACAGAACAAAGCAAGAGAATAAAAGATGTTAATCTCTTCAAAATTCCTTCATTATTCCACAGCCGACCTCTACTTCTTTACTCACTGTTTCTCATCCTCATCTGTCAATTTTCTTGGCAAATATCTTTAAGCATTTTTTAAATCACCTGGATAATTCTTCTCAAAGAGATTCCAGGTGCCCCCATCAGGTCCCCCTCCTTTATTCATACATCACTTTTCTCAATTATTTGCTTTAGTCAAGTACCTGTCAAAACCTTGAAAGGTGCTGGGTTGACAGTGCCTCATAGCATGCCTCTCACTAAAGGATCCACCTGCCAAGTCAATTACCTGATGCCGGCTTCTGATCACTTGTAGGCTTGGGCACAGACACAGGCGCTACAGGCATATAAAACGAAGGCATTCGCGGGTGGCCACCACCAGCCACAGATTGAGCAGCTGCATGGAGAAGTGTCTGTGTCGGCATCCGGAGAACAGTTGAGCCAGCCGCAGGGTTCTGCTGTTGCGGCGTCTTCTCTGGCTGCCTCTTCTGATGATAATTCGCCATAGCAGCGGCAGCTACTGCAGCAGGATTGTTTGGACCCTGCGGAGCATAGGGGTGGGTGAAGAACATCTGCGTCTGGCTAAATGTCTGTTGCTTGAGCTGCTGCTGGTGCTGGTGCTGGTGCTGGTGCTGCTGCTGCTGGGACTGGTTATGTGATTTCATGCTCGAGTTGTTAGCAGCAGCGATGGAGGGATGGCCAAGGATGGATGGTGCATTCTGGTGGCCCTGAGGTGGGGGTGCCTTGCTGCTCGAGCTTGATGGGGAGTTCTTTGCCGACTGCTGTTGTGGTGCTGTCAAGGTGGTTGAAGCAGGGGCCCCAGGCTTGGAGACGGACATTGAAGGCGGGCTGCCACTTGCACTATTTTTTGATGCTGATGGAGACGGTGATGCACCAGCCATAGCAGCAGCCAGTGAGCGAGATATGTCTGTGGGTGCCCCTGGTTGGTTAGGCCCACTAGTTGCTGCCTTCAATGAATTGGCACTGCCAAAGGAAATTTGGGTCTGGTGGGAGGAGAAAGGGAGATTCTGTTGCATATTTCGGCTTTGCGGGTGAAGGTGATGGGAATTGTTCTTGGTTGCTGCCTGAGCTGCTGAAGATTGCGCCTGCACAGTAGGGGGTGCAGGAGTTGCAGCTCTTGCATTGCTACCTGGCTTCCATTGTGGAGACTGTCCTGGGCTGTTGCCGCTGCCTCCTTGCATTAATGCTTGAGGGAAGGTCATCAGGGTGGAAGGGAAGCTGGTCATGTTTGGAATCCTCTCAGAATACCCTGCTGATTGGTTAGCGCTTGGTGCGGCAGATTTGGGTCGAGAATTCGAAAGCTGCTGTTGCTGCTGCATGACATGATGCTGGACCTGTTGCTGCTTCTGAAGCTGAAGCAGCATTTGCTGGGAAGTAGCCATGTTTGGAGGAACTGTCGCAGCTGATGCTGTGGTCAAGGCCGGTGTTGCGTTACCAGATCTGTTTCCAGATCCGTGGCCTTCCCGATAAGCCGGGATTAGGTTGAGGGTCCGTGAAGAGCTGTCACTGGTATTGCTACTGGAAATAGAGGGACCGGGATGCTCATTATCCTTCTTGGAGAAGGAAAGCGGATGCTGCGTCTCGCCAGAGGGAAATTTCATAGCAGCACCCAAGTTCTTCCTCTCTTCCTCTGCCACTACAATTCTACTTGTAGAATCACCCGATGCAGACTTGCTATCAGAAGGATTGTGTGGCTTTTGATGTTGTGATGCCACAGCAGCACCTGGTGCAGGCCCCATGTGGGGATATCCATGCCTTGCACCATCTGGATGATTTTGGAAAATGTGATGATTAGGAACCATTGAAGAGAAGTCAAGGCCAACAGGTGCCGCCCCTGGACCAGGAAAGGTACCAAAAGGTGGCATTGCAAAAGGCTGAGATGAGGCAATATCCATCCTTGCATTCTGGTTACGAGCCTGGGGTGGAGGCTGTTGTGGATGTTCAACAGGTTTCTCACTGAGGCTGGCATTACCACTGCTCAAAGCACCCGATGATCCGGCAGCAGACATGAATGCAAAATTCTGAGGATGCATCGGCAATGAGAAATTATGGCCATAGATGGCCTTTTGAGATGGGGGTACCTTCCCGTCTTGTGCAACGCTACGACCATCTGGGCCTTTGTCATTGCTATCCTGTTGCCTAGCATGAGCGCCAAGAAGATGATTCATTTCTTGAATGTAAGATGATTGGTTTTTCTGCGAGGAAGAGGATGAACTGGATACCCCAGTCTTTTGCCCTGTTTGTTGAGTGTGTACAGGTGGTGGCTGCTGAGGCCCTGCATTGTGACTCTGCTGCTGATGTGGGGGGGCTTGAAGCTGAGATGGATGGGGCATTTGATGCGGGTAAAAAGGTGCATTGAAGAAGGGCATTGCTTGACCTGGTGCAGCACCACGATATGCCGGAGGTGCTCCAGTGTGACCTGGGACTGGGAATGGATATGCACCATTTTGTAGTATGGTGAGAAATTGAGCTTCAGTTGGTGGCATCCCAGCAAAACTCAAGTTCATAGCAGCTGTTGGTCCTGCATTTGCAGTAGTAGTGCTGGAAGAGGTAGAAGCGCCAGGAGGCATCGCACCCCCTCGGTTTGCCGCAGCAACTGCAGCAGCTACCTGTTGCTGGTTGAGAGGAAAAATAAAGGCTGGACCAGGCTGAAAAAGCAGAGAAGAAACTATCAGATACCTAAGAAAATGATTTTTTTTTTTTTTGCTTAAAATACAACTGAAAAAATAACAGTTTTTTGCTTAAAATACAACAAATTTATAAAAAGCCAAATCAAGCCTTCCAAAGATAATTTTCATTTCATAATGGTCCTTGCTCAAAAATAGATAGATCATTTCAACAATAAAAAATCAACAAGCATATAACAAATTATTGATGAAACGGTAAGGAAAAACTTCTTGAAGGTGCTTGTACAAGATAAAAAAAAAAATCAATGAAGTTGTTTAAACATTAAAAAGGCTAAAATAAGAGAGCAGAGTGGCTCTAGTAAAAATCAAAGGTCCAATAGAAAGTTCAACCAAATCCACCAAATTAACAGAAATTACATACCAGCATGTTTCCCATTGGTCCTGATTGAGGTTGCTGCTGAAGCACAACCTGCTGCTTTCGCTGGGCAGACTCTGCAGCTAAACTATTAGCACCCGTAGCCTTCTCCTCAGGATGATTTCCAGGGAATTTAGGAGCTAAATTTGACGGAGCTCCTTTCACCTCCAGCATTGGCCCAAGGTTTCTCCCAGGGAAGTTTCCAGGAACTTGACTTCCCAGCAAAGCTGCCTCTGTGGGTGGGACCATACCCATATTAAATGGCCTTGAACCATAGATTGCCGGAGAAGTCGCAGCCGCTGCAGCTGCCCCAGGAGCCCAGAAAGGATTCATCTTTGCAACTCGCTGATGATAGCTTATTAGCTGAGCAATGTAGCAATGTGTCGCACACCGCTTTGACCGCTGAATTGGGGAAGGGATCAGCGATCGAGGCTGCAATGTAGCACATTGTTAAAGAGAGAAGAGGGAGACAAAGAGATGGAAATAGAATGACAATACACACCTGTAAGTTATTGGATGGGCCTGGATTTCCACTAACAGGAACCAATCCAGCTGGAAGAGCAGGAACCTGACTCATGAAACTAATAAATTGGAAAATAAAAAAAAAAGAATAATCAGCACCAATGCACTGAATGCAGAGAAGAAATATATAAGAAATGATTTGAAGAACAAAAAAATGGAGAATACACACCCAAAAGGAGGCAAATTTCCAGGCCAGCCTCCGACAGCCATTGGCGTAGGCAGAGTACTTGGGGGTACTACATAATTTGAACAAAAGGGAAGATGAAAAGCAATTAGGAACAATGAATCCTTTTGAGATCCAAAAAGAAGTGAGAAAATTCTACCAAGTGGGGGAAGAATAAATACCAGCTTTATCTTGTTTATTCTCCACTTTAGTAACTTTGGGCTGTTGGGTCTCTGACTTGCTACTAAGGGCTTCATTTTTGGGTTTCTCCAAATCCAACTGTAGGTCAAGACCTCTCTCTTTACCCATCAATTTCTTGTTGGAACGACACTCCTCAAGGTTTGTCTTCTCTGACTTCCTGTGTTCCAGGTCTAACTGAGTTGGCTTCTCATCTTCTTTCTTCTCGGTGTTGGCCTTAGATACCTAGAAAGAAAGAGAGATTTTTTTGAGTAAAAAAGTAAAAGGAGAGAAGAAAGAACCTGTGAAAAAAGTAGTGAAAAAGGACAAAAGATGCCTACCATCTCAACCTCAGGCCCCTGTGCCTTCTGATCTGCATCAGAATTAAAGAAGCCTTCTCTCTCTGGTGATAATTTCCCTGGTGGAGGGGCCTGAAGTTGTTCACCCAAAAGAAAAATTAAATGAGAAAAAAAGGGAAAAATATACAAATGTCGCTTTCTATCTTCCATTGCTGTATCCAACTAATTTTGAAGACTATTTCAATAATAAGTGAATATACCCACCATGAGATCAATGCTGAAATTGTGTTCACGAGTGCCGTCAGAAGGTAGATTACTGCAAAATTTTTAATAAAAGCCACATAATTAATCCAATAGCTATACGAAAAGATCCACAACAACAAAAAAAAAATAAAAATAAAAATAAAATAGTAAAAAATCAGAAACACCAAAAAACCAAAACAAGTAAAAAAAAAAAAGATCTGAAAGCTCACGTCTTTTTTGAAGCTTCCTCTCTATTATTGCTGTTTGAAGAACTAGGAGCTTCCTTTTGTGGGAAGAAAGATTCTTCCCGCGTCTCCGGCCGATTGAATCGTCCTGAATCAACACCAGCAGACGCCTTAGGCTCATGAGCCGATAAATCTACTTTTAACTCTTGCTCGTGCCCTGATTTAACCGGCAAGGCTGGCACCTGTGTTTGGAACCCATTTTTGACAGCAGCCGGCTCAGGATTCCTCTCTCTTTTCGGCGAAGACGACTCGAACCTCACCTTATTCTCTAACCCAGATTTCTCAGCTTTTGATGTGCTCGACACGGTGGCTGGGGTCTCATCTTCCTTCAAATTTCTTGGTTTTTTCCTCTTTGGAGCTGTCATTCAAAGCAAAAAAAAAAGTCAAAAAAGGAAATTTCCTCAAAAATCCTCAGAACAAAAAACACCTATTATTAGCATAAAAAAAGAAAAACATTAAATTGAAAAATTACCAATAATAGGCAAGGTAGAGGAATTGAAATTTGTCTCAGAAGGCTGGGGAATAGTCTGTTGAGGGGACGATGCTCTCGATTTTGACTCGGCTGATTCTTTTTGTTCCAGTTTCTGATTTTCCTTCTTAAATTGCCTCGTCAGGCCAAACAACACCTCAGCCACCTCAATCTCCTCTTGTATGAAAAACGACTGCTTCGAATTGGAGACCTTCGGCGGTGGCGGCCTTGGTTGTTTAGGCCCACTCATTGGCTTCTGCTACAGACATTAGAAAACAGAAATCAGCAAAAAATTCAATAAAAAGTAGGGGTATTATGGGTGAAAAATCTGGGTAATTATAGAAAGGTACAATTTTCTTGCGAATAGAGGCGTTCGAGCCAGATGGCGAGATCTGTTGTGAGGTCGATGCCGGGCTCATCCTTGAAGGAGAAGCCGATGCCGCTTGCCTCTGTGCAGATTCAAACCACTCATTTGATGTCCTCTTTCTGCATGCTGAAAATTCCAAAAAAAAAAGAAAACAATTAATAGAATGAAATCAAGAACGAAATCGACCAAAACATCAAATTTCAAGCACGAGAGTTCAACCCCGTACCAGTTCGGGCTTTCCGCGGCACTGGCACGCCTATCATCTCGTCGGCCCGCCACCGAGCAGGCAGTCTCGGGAGGCTCTTTTTCTGCTGATTCTGGTGATGGCTGTTGTGATTCTGGTTGTTGCTACCATGGTTGAGATGGTGGTTGTGGTGGTGGTTTGTCCCCTGAGAAACAGAGGAAGTCGAAGGATTCTGAGATCGACTCGGCATTAGCATGTCGTCTTCTTCTTCCTCATCCTCGTCTTCGCCAAGGCTATCATCAGAGCTGTCATCTCCTTCATCACGGCCACCATGTAGAGCCATGCTCTCTCGCCTCCTCTTGCCCCGGCTCAATCTCTCCCTCTCTCTGTCCCGGTCTCGGTCTCTCTTGCTCACACGGTCTCTCAGCCGGGTCATCGTCGTCTCTGCCATCTCTAAACCTCCATCCTCATCTGTTCAAGAAAACCTCAAAGATTAAAAACCATCAAAATCAAAAAAGAGAGAAAAAGCAAACAAGTTCAAATCGATTTAGACAAAAAAGAAGAGAATTTGAAGCCAGATCTGAAGGATCCAGACCTGGAGAGTCTCTAGACCCACCGCTTCTCGGCCGCCGGCGCGACATGCCGTTGTTCAAAGTCATGGCACTGCTCCGTCGTGCCTCTCGGATCCTCTCCATAACACTCGGATTCGTCTCGTCGGATCGGATCAGATCAGATCAGGCTTCCTTCCTTCTCCAACAACACCGATTTGGTCTCAATCTGAAGCGATAAGCGCACGATTTCAGCGGATTCCAGCTTGCTCCGATCAATCCGGCCAGCTGGATTGGGATGAAATCCGCCTAACCTCTACAATTTCGAGACTTTATCTCTTTCTCAGATCTCTCTTTCTCAATTTCTCTCCTTTTCTTCTTCTCTCTACTCTCTCCTCTCTTCTCTCTTCTTCTGTCTGAATCGCTTTCCCAACTCTCTCTCTCTCTCTCTCTTTCTGCTGCCTCTATCCATCGGTTTTGTTGTTGCTCGTCTGAGAAATCAACGGATCAGATTATTCTACTTTTAGGATTCCTGATCCAAGCCGTCCGATCTGTTTCGCTAATCGGACGGAAGATATCTAGCGGTGCCAGCGTGGCAGGGTGGTGAGCCGTTGGATGTACGTCGGGACTCGTGACACCGAACCTAGAAGCATGTGGGACCCCCACGCGTCGCAAAAATCTCGCTCGCTTATGCCACAAACATCGCGCATATTACCCGCTCGCCGGCCCTTTATTTCTTTTTCTAACCTCCACGTGTCGGTTTTGAATTTTTAACAAAAGGAAAGATCGAAATCGACTTAGTTGGTTACCGGCTATAGCCAGTGGACCTCTTAATTATCCTGTTCGGGACCTTTCAATCGCATCCCTGGCCAGTATTTTTCTATTCTGGCCACTTGACTGTGGGCCCCACGAGGGGTGAATCCGACGGTCGAGATGCGTTCAAAGTTAGTGGCTGTTTTTGTTTACGTGGCACCATCCTGAATCAAGACCTCTCCGGTTTTGGAAATCTTTTATTGGCTAAGGTCTCTGTTACTTTTTGACGTGATCCGCGCGCACCAGACGCTTCGGGAAGGGGCAATTTACTATTACGGAGTTACTTCCCCAAATGCGACGTTCAATGAGGCGGTCCGCATTTAATTCTGTGAGCCGCGTTTTGGTAAATGATGTCAGTCAGGTTCGGAGATGGGGGATTCTTACTGAACCGCAGTGGGACCCACGAGAAACGACCTTTTTCGGTCATGGCAACCGACGTGGCATCTTGATGACGTCACTCGGACCCGCGCTTCCACCAACCTCACCGCACTGCTCCTTCGCACCGTCCCACATCCATTAATCTCTCGATTTTAATGACAATTGTATAATCTACGTGGTTCTACGAACCCTGACGTGGCCTTGAATGATTGGATGAAATCAACACGGTGGGATAATTCACGAATACGATAGATGAGGTGTCAGGTTCAAGGTGAAAAGTAGTATGAATTCTGGAGCGTGTTGTCTTTAGTAAATTTCAGCGAGACTTTTCTGCAGGTGGGTCCCAGACTCGTGCACTGAGCTCTGCGCTTATGTGATTTGCGTTTTTTCTCTTTTTACAAAAACTGTTTGTCCGCACCTGCACATTGGTTCTACAAAATTAATATCGTATTTTTCTAAAAAAAAATATTAATATCGTAATAACATGAAGTTGAACAATAATCATGAACAACAAAATTAATTTAAAAAATGACGGGCACCGAGTTTGCATCTCAATCTGATGATATGCTGTTTTCAAAGTTACTGATTTTGTATTGTGGTGGTCTAGATAAATCCCTAACAAAAATTAAGAAATTCATTTAATGAGATCATATACGGCTAATAAGAAATGAATACTTTCGTTTGAAGGCGTTATGGTCGTTGACTCCTTGTAAAATGTGAATTATGATTTTCTTATTTTATCGCTTAGTATACATTTAGAATATTTTTAGTACGGAGATCTAAATCTTCATTCTTCATTCTCGTATACAGTTTTTTTAATTGATGTTGACGTCAAAATAAGTTATTATATACGTTAAATTATTGCAATACATATTTTCAAATTAATACTTACCATACAAATGTAAGACCAAACATTTGTTGTCAACTTCTCATTGATTATTTTCCATTGTATGGAGGGCAGCGGATAATACAATATTAAAAATATCATAGAGAAATTGTAATATATTAAATCGTCATTATTTAATAGGACTTTATTTCTTTAGTATTCTCAAATTTGAATAGAAATGGTCAGATGTAATGTCTTGGCCCTCTTGGAGAAGTCATTGGCCATTTATCATGTGCACTTGTCTTTAACTCAACATTCTAAACCCTGGTTAGAAAAATTATATATATATATATATAATATATATATATATATATATATATATATATATATATATAATCCTAACTTATTGGGCTAAAACTAATTTTATCTAAAATTTCATCTATACGGTTCAACATTAATTTTGCAAGACGAAAGTTTATTTTATGTGAGAAGTATCTGTCGGCTTCTGGGTAAAAAGTAAAGCAAAAGTGGGGTTGTCATTACCCATATTTAATAAAGATATATGTTCGAGAAAAATCAAACAAAAGTTCCAAGGCTAAATTCAAGCAAAGTAATATCAAATAAAGAAACTCGATCCTAGCTATATGAATTATCAAACATAATTTCAAATTATTGCTAGTCATCAATTAAATGGAGGCAAAAAAATATAGCACTGTATGGACGTGGGATCATTTTTTTTTTAGTACGTTTAAAGAAATAAATCAAATAATCCTATGATATCTTTTTCTTCCTTCAATACAGCTTGGTGGTTTTATCTTTTATATGTTTGTAAAGGGAAGCAAGCAACAAAGGAGCTTAGTTATTATAATAGCAATTTGAAGTCTGTTACTTTAATTGCAAGATAACAATAAATAATTACTTAATGCCTGAATTTTTTAATGTATAGATATCAGAGACTATTGGTATTCTCATGCTAGGCTTAATATTTTTGGTGTATGCGCTTTGGGATTGATATAGTCACCAAGAGATTCCTGAATTATACAAATGAAATTAATAGATGGTAGGGTTTTTGTTGGTGCATCCATCCGAGGCCATTTGCTCATAATTGCAGTAGTTATCCTAGTTTGACAATTAATTATCCCCACAATATAATAAGTGCCCACTGAACGGTTTAGGTCGGTCCATTTGAGCTTGAAAATGAAATTCAACTCCAAGATATTCAAACCCTAAAATACTTCATGCTTGCTATTTTTATAGAAAACAATGCAAATAGCTCGAGTTTTAAATTGTCGAGGAAAAGGTAAATAGGATACTTCTCTTCGGATGCGTTTGGATAGGTGTGGAAAGAAGGGAAGAAGGAAAGAAGTGGGAAGAAGTATTGGGAAGTGTGTAATTTTGTGGGGTGCGTTTGGATAGGTGTGGGAAGAAGGGAAGAAGGGAAGAAGTGGGAAGAAGTATTGGGAAGTGTGTAATTTTGTGAAGAGTTTGAATTGTTTATAATTTTTTTTCTTCTTCTTCCTTCTTCTTCTTCTTTCTTCCAACGATCCAAACGCCCCCGTGAAGAGTTTGGTTGTTTATAAATTTTTTTCTTCTTCTTCTTCCTTCTTCTTCTTCTTTCTTCTAACGATCCAAACACACCCTATCTCTCGGATACTTTGACCGATCATTGCAAATGGGACACATGTGTTTGTTACGGGTTGAATAAGCCTTATTCGGAATAAGACTTATTCGGGATGAAACCAAATGAGTTTTGAATAAGTCTTATTCTAAATAAGAGTTTATTCAACTCTTTATTTTAATCCACCTTATTGTTAAAACAAAAGTGAATAAGAGGAGAGAAAAAAGCTTATTGAATCCTTATTCAAATCGGTGCCAAACACACAACTGCAACGATTGATTTAACATTTATCATGGTAATTTGTAAGTAGATAGGAATCACTTGACAGCTGACAGTTCTTATTTTGACAATAGCTTTTTATACTAATTCAAATACGATTGAAAATTAAAATTAAATTTTAAGATATATTATTAAACGTGTAGATGATCAAAATATAAATTTCATGCCGATGAAAGTTCGAATCACATGATGAACCGTAAAACATACAAAAATCTTATTATATTTATAATTGTACAACGTAGATCATGCCATTAAATATTGGATTTAAATATTTAAAATTTATCGGTCTAGCTCTTTTTACTTGGTCATACAAATTGAAAGTATACTGGTAAATTTAATACACAATCTATCTATAATGTTTATTTTAAGTTATTATAATACTACTTCTTGTACTTGTCAAAATAAGTAGATTGTTACATGACTTTTTTAAATTTTAATCAATGATCTGCAACTAGTAAGGTGAACCCATAAAATGCTGAGCTGGTGGATCCACAGCTGTAAGCCTGTCAATTTTCTGGGTTATTAATTATGTTGGATCCCTGGTAACAAATATACAATAATATATAAAAAAATATTATAGGATTAAAGAATTCTTCCCACATGGCAACCCGCTATTAGCAAAGAGGAAAGAAAAAACTATGTTAAACATTGCACAACGCAATAGCTATCATCATTCATAAAACAAATCAAGAATTTGGATAATGATTTCTTACGGAACTCCTATGATAATGGCGACAAGGGGAGGTGACATGATCAACTAAAATATATTAGCTCCATAAACAAAGCATGACTGTTGAATAATTGCATATCCACCCCTCTTTACGCTATATAAAAAAAATAAGGTGGGACTGAAACAATAATATTTTATGCGCTTTTCTTTCTATTGGGACTTGAGTATTATATTAGTGTTCAACCCACACAAGTATTGAACAACACTGCTATTAGTCAAAACAAAGGGGTCACGTTCATCTGCGAATATTTTAATTAAATGATAATGTATTAAGAACTAAAAAAATTGTACCAAACTCAGTGCTCCGTCAAATATTTTATTCGATGATTAATTAAGAAACGGGTCTTAGACTTTAGGTGTAACTTTGGCGCTCCATAGAAAAATTGTAAGGATTTTATATTACTTACATACAATAACACAATCAGCAGGATTCTTTGAACGGTCCACCAATTATCTTATTCTAAACTAAAAATAATATTTTGATGCAATTTTCTATACAAAATTTATCTCTTAATTAATGTCCTCGAATGCCATCGTGTTATGAGCTTACAAATGTACTTATTTTATTTTAGAAAAAATCCTCTAAAAAAAATCTCCTTCATGTCATAGTCTTGGAGCACAGAGTTGTACACATCGATTTTATTATTAGTTGCCGATGGATATGAAAATTAATAAACAAAAACAGGCAACACATTTTATATGAAAAGGCTTCGTATGTATAGCACAAAAATTTGTTAGTGACTAGCTCAACTTTTATAAGACAAACACTATATTAAAGACTTTTTTCTAAGTTAATTACCATAGTGTGCACATTGCATAACATAACCATATATTATATTCTAAGCTCCCAAGTTTTTCTTCCAAAATAAAGATAGGACATCTTTGTTTGGTAGCTTTTCGCGTCGATTGCATTAATCTTGTTTTAATCATGGTTTGGCCATCGATAGCATATTAATTTGACAATTATGAAAATTATCAAAACTTATTTTTAGATTTAACATCTAGTATTTTGAATGTGATATACAATGTATGTATATCATGGATATGAAATGCGATAAATTTTTACATGTTTATTGTCACCAAAAGATTCGAAATTAGCAATGACCTAGATTTAATAAAGTTTCATGGAATATCAAATGGTAGTGTTACTTAAATCGATAGAAATTTGACAACAACTAATATAATAAATATGTTTCCTTCCCTATATAATAACAAGTCTAATTATATATATATTCTATTCAGCATTAATCATGAAAAAACATTACGGGGCTGTTTGGATCCCACCAAAATTTGGAGAATTTCATATTCATAGACATAAATTTATTATAAACAATCCAAACTCTTCACAAAGTTACACACTTTCCAATAAATTTATGCTTAGGAATAAGAAATTCTCCAAATTCCTCAAATTCCTAAGCGATCAAAACGGCCCCTTATATTCATAGTTGGAGCTAAAAAAATATATAGTTAATGAGGTTCAAGTCCAACAACTATGTTGATAATAATACATACAATCATATATACTGCTATAAAACTGTACCTATGAAATTCTACCATAGAACTATTTCATGCCTTTATAAGGATGAAATACTGACATTTTTAAGATAAATATTATCGATATATTATTAAAACAAAACGCAAACGTTGTGATTAGGAAAGAAAAAAAAAGAAAAGAAAAGAAATGGAGGACACCACACCTAATATATTCAACCCACATGCGCGTCTTTCCATGTTTTTCTAGCAAATCTGAATTTTGATGGCAATACTTTTGGGTGCACTATTGGGGTTGGCGATTAGTCTTAAAAAAAACTTATAATAATGCGAGGATTGCAACAGGACCATTAGCGATTATAATACTCGGTCTAACGATCAAGCAATAATTAACAGCATCTCGTGAATATAGATCTCTAATTTGTAATAATATTATAATAGGCTTCTGTTTTTTCTAAATTTATAATACAATACTCTAGAAGTAAAGGTAGTCTCTCACTGGCCCCTCTCCCAGACTCCCACTCACAATCAAAAAAGGAAAAAGGGAACATTGTGTAGTTTACCCTCGATATATCATCAATTTGTGAAAGCATATACCCCTTTTACTGATGGATGCGTTTGGATAGGTGTGGGAAGAAGGGAAGAAGGGAAGAAGTGGGAAGAAGTATTGGAAAGTGTGTAACTTTGTGAAGAGTTTGGATTGTTTATAATTTTTTTTCTTCTTTTTCTTTCTTTTTCTTCTTTCTTCCAACGATCCAAACGCACCCGATGAGTGAAATAAAAACAATTTGCCTAGATGAAAGGTCTCATACTGTCAGGGAATATGTCGGTTTAGTACCTAGTTCCTCGTGCATTTGTAAACATTTGATAATTTCCCTTTCGGAAGACTCCAGCGAAATAAAAAACCCATTGCAATAAATAAATGTAGTAATAATAATAATTTTTAAAATAAAAATAAAATAAAAATAAACTCAAAGTTAATTAATATAAGTAAATCTGGTATTGGTTGTTAAAAATCAAGATTCATCAAGCCAATATCGTAAGATATGTTAGATAATGGAGAGTATTAATTAGTAGGAGAATCTTTCGAAAGTTAAATAAAACAACCATATGAGTAAGAGAGAGAGAGAGACATTGCGTCCTGTCTAGGGCTACAAGCCTTACATGGATAGCTACTGGGGTATATTATATATGAATAGGATATATCATATATGTAATCGTTTTCTTAATTAGAAATCGTACTATAAGATGACAAGGATATCTAATCCAAAGCACGAGCTGCCTCATTAAAAATTAGGGGGAAAAAGAAAACAAGTGTGCTGCCCAGTGGCGGAGCCAGAAAGTTTTAGAATGGGGTTCAATAAATTTATGATATTAAAATTATATAAAATTAAATAAATTCAAACAATATATATTTTTGAAAAATTTTCTCATCGATGAGTTCTTTGTACGCGCAGAAATCTAGTCCTTACATTTATACTTCATAATGATGAACAATTATATATACGATTGATTCGGGCTCCAATAAGCCTTGAAAAATTCATCCATGGTAAAATTTTTTCCCCCACATTTTTTATTATAAAATTTACTTTTTAAATATAATAGTTTCAAAATTTAAATATAAAAACAAGCTCAAAATTTTAATTAAGAATAATTAAATAATTAATCCATAGTATATCCGTTTAAATGAATAATGAGGGCTGTAATGATTAATTAATTCTAGGTTATTTTAGCCTTTTATTTTTGCAGAAGATTAAATCCTTTATTGAAAATTAAACAGTACTTTATAAAAAATGCTAAATTGCTCGGATCGAAAAGAATTATGGTAATTTATTATATCTTTATCTTTTAGCACATCTAACATAATAAATAAATATCTATATATAAATGGCCGATCACTAACAAATAGAGTACAAAATATAATCAAATTAGATTTAGAAATATATTTCTAAAATTTATAAAATTAATAAGTATTATGCATGAACGTCTCACAAAAATATTAGGTTTTGGGAATATATATATAGCAATAAAATTACATCAATATTAATCATTACTTAATGTGAAGAGCTCAGAAATAAACGATAACAAATACTTGAACAAAAAATTAATAATTGTGGCGATTGAATATTTATATGTTACTTAATGAAATTTTTTTCCAAACAGAAATAAATTGTCTCAATTAGATATGGGGTTCACTAGTGAAATATTTTTGAAAATATGTGGGGTTCAATTATTATATATCTATAAAAAATTTCAGTTTACAAGTGTAAATATTAAACCAAAGTGCTATTATTCATAAATAAATGGGGGTCAATTGACCCCCATTTCTTGCACATAGCTCCGCCACTGGTGCTGCCGGGGAAGTGTTTTGGGCAGCAGGTTTTTTGCTCCGAGCAACACATTTTCTTATGAAATGACTAATTTATCCTTTCATTATTCCCCGATTGTTTGATCTTTTCTTTTGCCACTGACTTCCATTTACGCAGGGGTAATTTAGTCAATTTGAAAAATGTTACTCCCAAGTTAAAAGTGTGTTGCCCAAAGCACTTAAACCGTAGATAATCCCTGTATTTATTAATAGCACTTCTCTAAATTAATTCTCAGAGAAGACGCTTTATTTGCCTACTACTACTAAACAACCCGTTAACATTTGTTTCCAGAAAAACACTATTAATTTTGATCATTTCGCACGCCACGGCCAACAAATAAAATCAAAGATAAATACGAATTATTTTGTAAATCAATGTTATCATAAGTTAATAATCTTGCTTGAAGTGATTCAATACAAAATTCCAGGACTAAATTCCACATGGATGGGGAAGTTTTTATGAAGTCACAGGTTAATGTTAGCCCTATATTACAACTGAAAGTAATAAAAACAAATTAAGCTCCTTCATTTGTTATGATCAACAGCGAGTTAAGCTGAGATAAAATATGATGGAATAGATGAATAACGTTAATTTAAACCTCTTGAATAATTAATCTAAATGTTAGAGTTAACATCAGATTAATTCGTAATCAAATATTGATAAATTAATCAAGTTCTTCAAAGTAACAGACTAGGGCTCCAACAGTACCAAAACAACTGTGAACCCAAACTAATGTTCCCTGTACAGAAGAATTAATATAGAACCAAACCCTAGCAATTCTTTCAATTTTCCTTTCTTTTAGATGTTTTCAAATATCACTGTCTTTAATGAAATTTTCAGTCCTTGAAACTACCGTTAACCTTGAAACAGTTTATGTGGAGGAGGTACCATTAACCTTGAAACTACCGTTAGCCTTAAAACTTCCATTGCTTTTAGCAAAAGAAAGTTTCTTCTTGTTCAGTTCCAATTCCTGTTGCTTCTTTAGGAAGTTTTGAGCTGTAGATGTCACAATCTTTGCAAAGAAATTGACGAGCATTAGCCATACAATTGTGTTCCATACCATACTCAAGGAAAATTTCCATTGTTTCCCCTGCCAATTAAACCAGAAAATAAGTTTGTCATATTCAACTCTGAATTATAATTTTCTATGTTGCAGTAAGAAAAAAGATGATTACTAGTCCAGTGGTGTTAACGCATAAAAAAGAACCTATTCTAATTTGATACACCATTTTCATCCAGTGATTTTTTTTTTAAAATTTCTTATGAGAATAAACTGCCTAACCAATCTAACAAAAAGGGCCAGGTGACATGGATTCTGATCCTCTCCAATTGTACATATTTCATTGGAGGATTCCAGATATCTCTAGGCTGCTAATCATGGTCAAGATAATACCTGATTATTCATGAATAGAGCAGGAATATAAAGGCTGATATACAAGAAAATCTAAATTGATCTGGACAGTCCAATCTAAATTCAATGGCCCAGATCTTTGGACTCTCCAAGGAAAACCGTAAATTAAAGAGAGAATGAAACCATATCATATACCTTCTTTGTTTATAAGGAAATAAAATACCTTTTGTTTATGAATACTAATTTATATTTTATCAGTTTAAAGGCCCCAACATTTCTTATAAGGAAACAGATTATAAAAAAAAAAGACACGGCACTGAACAAATTGACACCAAAGGAAGAACAACAAAATTCAGGAATGATTTCCAACTATGACATACCTTCGTTGCCGGTGAAACCGAAGAAGGAACTGGTGTTGACAAGTATTTCTCTTTCACAGAATGAAGCTTAGCCATCATTTCAGGAAGCACATTTTCCATACCAGGGACGTGGCCAAAAACCCAAATTAGTCTCTTCTCCACTAGCTCCAACAATTGGTTATTAATTAGCATTATTATGAATACAGTCTGCATAAAAAAAAAAACCAACAATAAATAAAATAAAGGCATACTTTGTGCACTAGGTTGTTATCTGCAGTAAGGGTTGCAATTTTACTTGGTCAACTATTTTGAAAAAAAGGGTTGCAATTCCATAATTTTGCTTTTATTTCTAAGACTATACTATCATCCAAAGTAATCCAATAATATCAGATTGATCAATTCTATAACATAAATAGCACAGCAAATAAATCAAGTTTGGTGATTCAAACTACTAGAAAATTAAGAAAATGGAAATTAACCTGGATGTGGGTCTTAATAACAGCCTTTCCAATCAAGGTAGCTAAGAAAAATTCCCAGAAGGGGATGCCAAACTGCCCGCACATGATACCCGCCAGATCAAATAAAGGATTAGGCACCTGTGGACCAGAAACAAACTACAATTAAACCGCTACTTCAACATTATAAACGAGATGTTCTGTTAAAACAACAAGTTTCAAATGCTAACCGAAGCCAGAATTAAAATTGTGCCAAAGTTGAGGCGTTGGGAGTGCGAAAATAGCCAACGTTTGGCTTGATCCAGCATTGCAGATAGACCTGACCCCTCTTTGGAAGAGGAATTCATGTCAAACTCCTCCATAGCCTCGATCTTACTTCCTGATAAACTTGCTAAATTGGGGGGAAAAAAAGCAAAGAAAAGAACAAATATTTCAGTTTCATATTCACATAGTTATATATATATTATCTAAATTGTGTGAAATTTCACATATATCCAACAAAACCTGGAGAACATCATCTATATACCAACCAGACTAATGTATCAATTTAATACACCTAAATATTTCTATTAAACATGACAATATAATAAACTGCCCCTCATCTCATAATTTTGTCAGAAAACACTAAATTATCCATCCTATCTACTTCATTCTTGTAGAGACAGCTGGCTAAGGATAGTTGAAGGCCAGGTCTTTCAAGAAAATAGAGAAAAATAAGCATATATAGGATATTACTGCAGTTAATTAGCAGAATAATCGTGATATTCCTACAGAACTTCGTGTTGGGGCATGTGAAAAAGATACCTGCTCTTGAGATGAAGTATGGAGGCAGTTCACCAAGTGCAGTACCAAGGCCCCACAGAACAGCTTCGAGTTGAACATGAGGTAATATTTTGCTAAGAGGTATCTTAACCAATGAACCAGGAAGAGAAGTAAACAATGGTGGCCCAAAATCAGAGCAATCCTTCTCCAGCCAAGAAGGAGCTGTTTTGAGTTGAATGGTGTCATATGGGGCAGTTTTAAGGTCAACCCGGCCACAGTGCAAAGCTTTGATTGTGAAAAAGGCTATGTGGGGTCCCAGGTAGAGAACAAACGTGTGCAATCCAGATCCTGAGAAGAGAAAATAATATATAGCATGATTAGTGTCAAATATCAATAATAAAAGTTGCTTTGCTCTCTTAGCTATTCTATTGCAAATTATTCTTGTACTTTTGAAGTGGACACTTCCTCAGATGTTTCTAATTACCATCTTACGCTTTGAATGCTTTTTTTGCATGTGGTCTAGTAGCTCAGGTGGTAAGAGCACTTGGCTCTCTTCTAAGAGGTCCAAGGTTCAAGCCCGCATACTTGCGATAGGCTTGGCGAGCCAGCGTAAAAACTCAGCCATATATATAAGAAATGACCAGGGTCGGGGTGTCATTTCTAGCCTACCCCAACTTGTTTGGGATAAAAGGCTTAGACTTTTGGTACAGGCAAGCTGTCAAAGCTATAACAGCAAAGGTATTCTTATATTTCTAATTATCATCTTATGTTTCTTTATTCATAGCGATTCTATAGAAAATTATTCTTGTACTTCTGAAGTGGACACATCCTTAGATGTTTCTGGTTATCATCTTATGTTTTATGCTGTTGGTATTGGCAAGTTGTCAAAGTGATAACAGCAAAGGCAAATATCCCAGCCCAGGTACAGCTACATTAGCATTCTAGATATACCCTAGCAAGCAGCAGTGTAAACGAAGGAGTCAAATATAATTAAAGATATCAAGCAACACCATCTCTAAAAGACATTAAAATTAAAATTATATCATAAATAGGACTTTAGTATATTAAGATAAAAGAGAGGCAAAACTTGCCTAGACCAATGGATGATGCCACGCCCAGAGCTACCCACCACAAGCTGAAACTGGCATATCTAAGAACTTCTTTCACAAGCTGTTTTATTAGAAGAATGAAAGATGTATTTATCAATAAATTAGAAGAGTACAATTTGACAAACTGATGTAACCAAAATGTAAATGTAAGATTTCAGGATGATGTATGCGAATAGGGAAGTGAGAAATGATAAATCTCAGAACTAAATATAAATGCAGAATACCTAATCAAGCTCCCAGCAATATAGAACTGCTATGTAAAATTGGAACTTAAAAAATATGTGGATAAAATTGAGACTAATAAATATTCTAGTTTCTCCCATTTATCAAATCTAATCAAACAATGACATAAAAACAAAAAAATAATAAAAAGGAAATTCACCATACCTTTTCATGGGGCCCGTCAACAACAAACAGAGCAGCACCGCAGGCCACAACCAGAACAGTTAAGAAAACAAACAAGCCCAAATGCTTCAGGATATACAGAGACCAGCCCTTCAAATACTCCACTGTGGCAAGTGTGAATAAGGATAATGTTCTGATGGGATGAGTTGTTAGTGTCAAGTTCTCCCGATCTGAACGCTGTTTACTGCGAAGATCTACATAAGAGTAAATTTAACAATTTAGTTTTAGCCTTTTTAGGATAAGAAACAGATGATAACATTATACATTGTTATTGTCATTCTACTAATTGTTTTTAATACATTTTATATTATGTTTGGGAAGTATATCTTGTTAGTTGACAGAGACTATGGTCCTATGCAAATGCTACGGGAATTCAATTTTTGTTGAGATTCAAATGACCAATTCAAGGCACTCAATTCAATTTACATTGCGAGATTTTGTTGGGGACCTAATTTTACATTTTTTTATAACTTATTGGAAGAAAATCATCTTTTTTAAAATTGTACACCGTCAGTAGGACTGATTTTCTTTGTATCCAGAAAGGAAAATCTTAAAGCTGCAAAATTTGGTATCCAACAAGAATATGACATGTAAAGTAAATTGAGCAGCACAGATCTATCATTTCAATCTTGAAAGTTGACAATTGAAGCTGTAATACTGGCTGATCAATGCTATTCATAATACCATGGCCTCACTCTTGTTAGCTTGTTATACAAACTATTTTGACAAAATCTGTCCCCACAAAGAAAACAAATAACAAAATAATAAACAGAAAGCGATGGCTCCAAAAGACGTTTACAACTGGTTTTAAGGATACATAGAATAAACAAATAACAAGCAATTATGCACTACTGAAGAAAATATAAACAACAAATCAGAGAAAGGGAAAATTAAAGGAAAATAGCAGTTGAGAACACCCTGTGTCTAAGCAGAAAAAGAAATACTTTTATTTGTTTTCCAACTAACACAATAAACATGCAAACCAAGTATGATGCCACTCAGCAGGCAGAAAGACCATTTTGACCCTGTCAGTGCATAACAAATCACCAATTATTTTGCCCTAATTGTGATTCTTTCCTTTCAAGGATACCAAAACCATAACTTCAGCATCAAATAAATTACAACATATAATAAATATATGACCAATTGTAAACGCATCTAATAAGGAATGTTATGTAACGTTCAAATACCAAATTGTAGGTGGATTTGTGCTGGCAGGGGCCCACTATTCTGTGAGATGAAGACATTCCTAAGCAGGAAAACCTTATCTAATTTAATATTAACACAAGCTCTCAAATTCTTTTCTCTAATTTCCCATTATTTTTAACAATGAAATCCAAACCATCTCTGTGTGGCGCATCTCTTTTTCATCAAATAAAAAAAAAAGAGAGAAATTACCCCAGAAAACACAGATTACTCCCCAAAATCAATCAAACAAAAGAGAATGAATGGAACTACCAACCAGAGATAAGAGGATCCTCATCTCCGAAAGCCCTCGAGGAGGGTTTGCGATACAGCCTCGATTTCCTTTTCCCCATGGCAGAAACCTCAGATTCGTTCTCGGAACGGCATAAGAGAGACCAGATCTGGCGAGAAGCGAACTTTTTAGTTGCAAAAAAATGTGAAATGGGTCGCAAAAATGGCGATTCTTTTGAGAAATGCGCAACGGAAAGGAAGGAAGGAAGGAAGAGAGGCGCAGCGTTTTTATTCCTGGTTTTGTGTTGGAGAGAGAGAGAGAGAGAGAGAGAAGTAAATAAAAGGGATTTGATTTTGTTTAGCGTTTTTGTTGTCGCTCGTTGAAGAGTTCTATTTAGTAATTATAACTTGATCACTAGATTGGGATCCTATTTCGGACGAAAGGCTTTTAATCTTTAATTAATTTTAATTTGTATGGTTAGGTCTTTTGGGTACCCAGAAATGTACACCGGATGTCAGTAAAAAGGTGGTGTTGAACATCAAGTTTTGTTGGATTTGTTGAAGTGTAAATATTTGTATTAAAGAATCGAATATTAAAATTTCATGATAAATAATTTTTATATTTAATTAATATATTTATAAATTAAAAATAAATTATAAGTCGGATGATTCTTTACGCAAAGGATCGTGAAACTTTGATATGCTTTAGACACGTTAAAAATGTTTCGTTTAGTGATAAGCAAAAACACAATAGATTTTAGCCGTATAACCATTATAATAAATTAGGTAACATAAATGAGACGAGAAGGTACGTAATTAAGCAATGTCGTGTAACAGAAAAAGTTGTTTATTCATAATTTACATCCTAACAATATAGGTTGTTTGTATATTATATCAAGGTCTTAGTGGTAGTTGAGTTCAATAAACTGTTGCATATATATTTATATAATGGACGTGATATTCTCTTTCATTATTATAATTCATTTTCATGTACTTTTTAGTACGTGTGAGTATGTAGTTAACATACTATTTATTTGTCTTGTATATTTATATCTTCCAAGTATACTTTTGTCCGAAATATCATAAATAAAAAAAAACGCAACACATGCTTTCTATTTTGAAAGAAAACCACATTTAACAACTACGTTGCAAACGAGTTCAAACTAAATATAGTTCATTTTGAAATTAAATATTGACCACCCAAGAATTATAGTTTCAAGAATATTTTTATGCATCACTACATTACATATAATATCCCCGGATTCGAAATCAAAAGGACAAAATAAAAAAAATCTTATTCATCAATATTTATTTAGGTACTCCCGATTTGCACTCAAACAGCTTTGTGTTTATAATAATGAGCTAATATGGTATGGATGCCTTTAAATTGGAATTTGGGTCTACAATTCGTACACGGGAAGACAATACTGAAAGGTGGATAACAAAAATGTGTTGATCTGTCCAATGCAGGAATAATTATTATTAATAATTTTTCTCGGATAATGAACATAAATAAAATACAAAAAACCATTTCCTCAAAAATAGGATACAATGCTGTATGCATTTAATTATATATTAATAGTATAGTTATTATAATAATAATATATACTGATTTGGCCGGCGGGGTTACAGGAACAACGTGGCATGATCAGCACCTTTTCAGATGGTCTGTGGATAGAAAAGAAATTAATGAGATGCAGCGAGTCAAATTAAAACGTCAATTCACCGGTTATAACTTGATTATTTGTTTGAAGCAACTCGCTACATGGAATGGTTCATTGCGTGTTGCTTGAAATTCGGTTTAATACGACGCTGGTCGTTAGTTGTTTTTAGTACTTTCAGTCTTTCAGATCTGGGAGAGGTTGGTTCAACCGTTGAATCCACATGCATAAGCGGATCTATATGGTAAAAAAAGTGGGCAAACGATGTCTTAATTGTTTTATAATTAAATGATATGTGTACATCTTTTTCAATGCTATGAACGTACTTTTTTTAAAAAAAATTTCATATTTGATTTTGATAAGAAAAATACATATTTGATTTTTTTAAACCATGAACGTATTAGAATTAATATGTCATAGTTAACATGATTTGTTTATTTCTTGGCCTCTTGATCGATTATCGAATCAATTCCAAATTTTATAAAAATTCTATGAAAATGCATAACTCAATAAATTGAATAAGATCAACAATTTAAATTCAACATATGAATTTTAAAATTTTAAAATATTGATGAATTACAAATTCGTGGTATTTGGTGGCGCAAAAAAATAGTAGTAGTAGAATCCTCCTCTTATAATTTAATTATATTGATATAATAATTTTATTATATTAACACAAGTATTACAATGTGGTTGTATATGCAAATTTTCTACGTCCATCCTGTATCCATTAATTTTTAGTTTTCGATTATATCTTTTACTTGCCCTTTTACGTATTTCAAACCGAAAGAGACTGATGAGAGAAGAAAAAGACTTCTTTTGCAGCAACCCCACTTGCATGCTTGCGGAGTTGCATTTCCACCTCACCATCATTATTATCCGGATGGAGATTCTAGAAGAAGGATGTACCAAACTTTCATGACGATATATGGGTTCAGTACTTCAGTACAATGGGCCTTACTAGGCCTAGAGTCAAGCAGATTTTAAAGGGTCAATTGATCCGGAGGCAAACTTAACTTCCAAATACACAATTGGTATGTTTGGAAGTGGTGTGGAATAAGAATAAAAATAAGAACAAGCTTGTTCTTGTTCTTATTTTAGTTCCATGTTTTTATTGGAACAAAAACAAGATTCATTTTATTCTTATTCTTCTTATTCTAAAGGGTGCCAAACAAGAAATAGCTTGTTCTTATTCCATAGACTTCCAAACATATCCAATATATATATATATATATATATATATATATATATATATATATATATATATATATATATATATATATATATATATATATATATATATATTTATTTCATTCAGTTTAGTTCAAGAAGAGAGTTGAAAGGATGCACTCATGAAACACTTTAGAGGAATGGTTGGTGAAGGCAACAAACTGCTGGGAGGCAAATAAAGGATCTAAGATCATTAATGTTAAACAGTATCAAAATTTTGTTAAAATTTGCGCTAACAGTACTTATGCTGGATAAGCCATTCAAAGTTTCTGACCTAACAAAATCTTTTCATTTAGAACTTCAGCATATGCCAATATTAGACACCTTTAATTGAGATACCGTTTAAGCTTGTACTCCTAGGATAACCTGGTTTTTAAACAAAGCAGCAAAATTTAAAGAAGTTGGAATCCAGAATCAGATACATCGAAGAACAAACAAATATATTAGATTTATGTGATCTCACTTACTCATACAAAAATGAGCCAAGCTACTGAACTGGGGAAAAAAAGTGATTGGAAGACCTCAACCCACATACAACTTGAGCAGTTATCTTAAACGAAGAAGAAAGAAATAGGTTTCCTCAATATCTAATTTTCTACTCTTGACATCCATCAAGTTGTTTTCAGTCTGCTAGCCAAGTTGAGTTGAATCTCTTGTTTTGCATTCTTGTCCAATGGATCTTCGCCAAAGTAAAGATCCAAAATTGACTTGCAAAGGAGCTTGCTTTGTATTTGTCCCAACTCCTCTCCATCAACTGAACACATACCACACACATTACAGAAGAAAAAAAAATTTCACTCGTAGTTTTGTTACATGCAATTTGAGTAGATTGAAACAATAAACATAAAGAGTCAATGAATGCTAAATATGTTATTTCAATGTGCAACGTGTCATCATTCATTTGTATCAGCCAATATAGATTCATACCAGGTGGTACCATCCAAATCTTAAAATTCCACAACTTACAGGTTACAATGTAACCAATTGATGACTAAGCATTGTTATAATTAAACCATCAGTATTTAAAGCTGATCAGTTAGTCTTGTATCAGTAGCAGTGATGTGTACCAGAGTAGGCAGTATTCAAATTCCATGATATTTCAGTAGCAGTGATGTGTACCAGAGTAGGCAGTATTCAAATTCCATGATATTACAGAACTAAAAACGCCTGAACTAAATCTGTCTAAAAAGGAAAAAAAAATAACATAAAGAAACCTACTTCTTGTTCGAAGAACATATCCTTCTTCTCTTGAAAGTTCAATGACAGAACCTTTTGGCAGTTTCTGGTCGTCTCTAAATAGGGAGACAAACCTGCCAAGATGAAAATTTAATACCAAGTTGACAAAGAAAAAACTAATTTCATAACAATTATTCTACCTAGAGTGATGAAAGACTTACTTTTGAAGCAGTTCATCTGTATCAGACGGCTCAGATGAACTGAATTTCTGGAGCCTGGTACCGACACTTCTTGCAAATGCATTGCGAACAGAACGAATGCTCAATCTTCCATACACTATTTGAAGCCGCACTGTCATTCGAATGTCACTTTCCAAGGCATCAGCTATGAATTCCTTCTTATCTTTCAGCTCTGACAAGGAAGCGGTACCGTATTTCTCATTAAGCTTCTTTACGTCAGAGTCGTCAGCATAAACACCTACAAATCCAAAAGGGTTATATGCAGTATGTATTCTGTATGTAACCCCTACCTTTTTTTTATTTAAAAAGTTCTTTATTTTTATTGAGATGATTTAACCTAGTCCACTAATATAAAGGAAACGTACTAAAAATCCTAAGTTGACAACTGGGTCGTGCACACCAAATCAAACATCAAATATTCTGATTAACTAAGTTTAAATTGACTAATTTGAATGGAACCCAAAAAGGTGCTTAACACAAATTAATTAATTAAACTAATTACCAAAGGCATAGACATCAATCGACTTGAGACCAAGCACATTAGTCCTTCTAACCCCAACGCCAAGCAACCTTCTTCCACCATCCACGTCCTCAGGAAACACCTCTCCAGTTCTGGACTCAACTGGAGAACAGATGGCATTGGCGAGGGAGAGAGAAGCCCAGCCGAGGGGAGAGATGTTGGTCTGAAACTTGGAGTTGGCGACGAGAGAGAGGCCGAGTGCGGAGGCGGCCGCTAGAGCTGCGGCGGTGGCGAGAGATCGGGAAGAGGAGGAGGAGGAGGAGGAGGTGCGAGAGGAAGAGAAATTTGGGAAGCGAGGGAAGTGAGAGAAGGGGAAGCCCAGAGAGGAAGACATGGTGGTGGTGGCAATGGCTAATGGATCGGGTGTCTTTTTGAGTTGAGTGTTATACTGTTAATAGGAGCGTTTTGTTTTGGGTTTCGGATCTTAGACCTTGGATCCGACATGACTGAGTCTACGGTTGCTGTTAGGGGTGTCAAACGTGCGAAACGGAAGCGGAACTGGTCCATTTCTGTTCTGTTCCAACTAACGTAACTAAATTTTTATTTTGTTTCTATTCTGTTTCGTGAAAGGAACAGTTTTTCGTTTCGTTAACTATTTCGTTCATCATTTTCTATTGATTTCAGTCCATTTTTCATTGATTTCAACTAATTTTTTAATAAACGGAATACTAATGTTTACCAGCTCCGTTCCGTTTCCAAAAACAAAATTGAAAACCCTTCCGTGAGATGTTTCGCTTGGACGGAACGGAACGAAAATGTGCGCAACGACACACTTTTGACAGCCTAGTTGCAGCAATGGCCTCCATCTAGTTTTTCTTAAAAAATAAAAGACTCTGACATTTGTTTTATTTTTTATTTTTAAAGTTTTGATGGCAATCTATATAATTTTTTTATGGCACTCCATTTTACTTTATTTATTATATTTTAAAAAAGACTTTCCTTTCTTTTTGATTCAAACCCATCTTAAAATTTTGTTACAACTCATTGTATAATAATCTAAAACATTTTGATTAATTGATTTGAATCAGATAAATTTGATGACACTCTAAGGGCTGTGCTCCAAATCGAAATAGTGAAGGGGTTTGGAGATAAGATTTGGTTGACCGGACTTGTCCAGATGAGTTAATTAATCTTGTTCGAGAATAAAGATTAAAATGAGTAAGAGGGGATGAGTTGAGATGATCGACTCAATTTTGAGAAGGTTAAATTCTGAAATTGCAATCCGGGGTGAGTTTCATGTTTCTGGAGCACAACCTAAATAGTTGTGTCATGATTACAACCATGCTCATTAACCTCAACTCTCTTTACATCATTTACATCATTTTATTCCTTCCTACATGTTAATTTGTTAATATCATGTGATAGCCGAAGACAATTGCATTCAAATAAAATACACAACAAGCACAATAGACGAGTATGCATCATTTATCAACGAAGACAACTAAATTTGCTAAGCAACCTTTTAATTTTTGCAGCGTTTACTTCCTTATACTTTTCCCCTACAAATAAAGATAAACTAACATCTAACTTAAACACACAAAAAAGCGATCGTAAAGTCTCGTATCCAAATCTATACAGATTTTGATGGTGATTCGCAAAAGTTTTCCATGCATTGAAAAATCAAATCCACTAAATTTCTATGTTTGTATGTTTTATATACTTGTGTTCGGATGAGGGGTTGAATAAGGAATAAGAATTACAATCTTGAAATGCGTGTTTGTTCAAATTTTTTATTCTAATACCATGAATTTTGTTAGAATATGAATAAGGGTCCAAATTTTTTATTCCGTGGTTGTTTGAATTGCACAAAAATAAATAATTTGAAGTTTTATTCTTAGGCATCCATACGCACATATAAGTATACGTATTGTTAAAGTACTTTTTTTAGTTGGCCTGATATTTCATCTCTTTAATATCATTTTTTTGATATATTATTTTTTTTTACCGAAATGAGTTACTTTTATATTATAACAAAGTCATATGCCAATTAAAAGTACTAGTAGCAGTGCCAGCTCAATGTGCAGATAATTTTTTATTTGCTATATTTCAAGAAAGTTGTAAGGTTTTTAGTATATATTCTTTTTATTTGAACTGTTTTGTTCTTAAAAAATTGCGCTATACATGATATAATAAGAACTTTTATTATCAAATGAATCATAAATTTTCGTGAGATACATTCGGAAGTATGAGTGAAGAGAAGAAACACGTTTGTTTCATAATGTGAAAAAAAGAAAAAAAATTAAGTTATAATTAAAAAATGACAGAGGTAATTCAAGACGAAAATGAAAGTATATTGCAATAAAGTATAATAGCATTCCATACTATATAATAAAAAGACAAACGATCCCAGGTTAATATCATTCCATACTATAGCCGAAATGGAAAATTGATATATTACGTTAAGACTTAAGATATAATAAAATATTATTGAATACGTGCATTAATAAAATTAAGTATTCTTTTAACAAATCAGCTTTCTTAGATTTCTCTGTTCCTTTAGAAACTAATGGTTTCTATCTTTCCACATAGATATCAGGTACCATATCTACATACTCTCTAACCTATCTTCTACCCAGTCATCGGTTTTATTTTTTTTTTTCTTTGAAGATAAATTGGGGTCAAGCCTCCCAACTTATTTTTAAATTAAATGTTTATAAAGACCCTCTAGCCGAGTTTCGAACCTACAACCTCTTACTTGAAATGTATTGCTTTTTGTCACTAGATCAAGAGCTGGTTCTCTCAGTCATCGGTCTTTATTATAGGTGGTAGAAATTTCATTGCAAGCGGGATCGTCTTAACATGTGAGCTGTTCTTTCTCCAAGCACATGATGAGTTCCGGTGAATACCATTTTTAATGTAAAGCATTGGATACTCAAGAACACAAAGCTATTCAACTGAAAACAAAAGATGCAGTATACTAAGGATGAAAACCACTAAAAGTAATTTCTCTACACCTGCTTTTCACTAAAAAAATAACAAAAATAAAATAAGGATAAGTAGCAAATGCTTCTTTTTTTTTAGACTCATTCCTACTATAAATATGTTTTAATAAATTACTTTTTTGTCCTTGCCAACTCATTCCTACTGTAATATATGTTTTAACAAAATTACTTTCTTGAGCCTCTAATTAGCTAAATCTCTCAATACAATACGTTCGTAGTCTCCACGCATAAAGGATTTACCAACACATACCTTATACCTTTCCTCTGAAAGGCGGCATATGTGATTGTCCGACTGAACCAGCCAGATTTCAGCCTTCCTGGCATCTTCATGGTTCTCTTCACCATCTCTGCTATCAACCAAAATTAAATAGGAATAAAAATAAAAAAGAAAGAAACGAATCCAATACTGACATGAGATAAATTGTTCTACTTGTGCAGAATAAAAAGTCGAATAAAAAAAAAATAGATAGGTTTGCAAAGGAATTTACAAAGAAACTGAATTTTTCACCATTCATTGGTTATTACTCTCGTCTTGCAGCTGATCCCGCCACTTGCAGCAAGACCAAACTTCAACGGGTCAGTATTAAAGGCTCTGTTGAATGGTTCCTTTTTGAGGAAATCAAAGGCTCTGTATACAAGCCAGAGAAGGAACCTATTTGGATCCAGTCAGCGCTTTATTAGCCTCCCCACCCCTTTCATAAAAGAAGGCAACTGGCTAGGCGTAAAGCTATGATGATTAAACCCAATCCAGTTATTGTTTTTTTTTTATCTAACAAAGTGCTTAAACAAGGGAGTGAGCTTATAGCTAAATATGTGTGCAATTTGAAAATGAAAGGGGTGGGGAGGCCTAGGGTTGCTTACTTCGTGAATTTCTGAAAAAAGGAAAAAGGGGAAATGCTAGTTGGAAGTTCTTACCGTAATGCGTTGCATATTTGCATAATTTAATCATTCAGGGGTAAAGTCAAAAGTAAAAGAGGAGTAGGAATAAAGACAGAAGAGAAGGGAAGTGTGTTGGGTGTTGGTAAAAGCAATTTATCAAAGTGGGGATAGGAAACAAAGTAGTAATTGGCGCTTGTCTTATCATAGCTGCAGCTGCTGCCGATTACTACAGTTATGTACCAGTAGTAGTGTAGAACCTGATTTTCTATTTTTCTTTTTTTAATCGCCTTCTAAGAAAAGTTGTAAGATTACAACAAAAATAAGGTTATGTATGGATTAAGAGCTAAAACATAATTAAAGGCAAATTATGCAAAAGGGATCAGGTTGAGGTTTCGACTCAAGGTTTGGACTAAAAACATACATGGGCTGATTCAGGGAAATTGAGCTTCATATATAGTTTCCAGTGCTGTTTTTGGCAGAATTGGTACCAGAATAAACCAATGAAAATTTGCCTAACTATTCAAATTAGAAATATCAACAAAGGTATGAATATTTACCAAGTCTGGAGCAAGCACATCAATGGCATACAAAACCCGTGTCTATCCTCTGGAACTTCAATTTTAATTTTTTTCATCTACTGAAATAGTTTTTCCTGCATGGAGTGCAAAAAAGTAAACTTTATTAACTGACTAATTATCTAAAAAGGAAATAACAGTATTCTCGAAAATGCCAGAATTTGTTCCACTTCTTTGTAGTTTTACAAGGGGGTGGCACTGGCACCACAGTGGACTCCAGTGGGATTCGTTGAGAACTGATGTAAATCCGTTAAGAACGGACGTCAGTTTTTTAAAACTTTCTGCAACGTCCGTTGAGAACGGATCTCATCAGTTTAGAACGGAATAGGGCTCAAGTGGGATCTGTTGAGAACGGATTAAAACCATTAAGAACGGGAAGTCGTTGAATTTAGTTTTTTTAAACTTGGCAACATTCGTTGAGAACTATCCCTATCCGTTTAGAACAGAACTGGATTCCAGTGGTATCCGTTGAGAACGGATTTAAATCCGTCAAGAACGGAAGTTAGTTTTTTAAAACATTCTGCACCGTGCGTTGAGAACGGAACTACGGAAATGGTTGGTTTGTTTTGGTTTCCCCCCCCCCCCATTGAACATGCATTCGGTGAGTTGGAAGAAGATATGGAATTAGTGGTTGGTTTGTCTCGGTCTTCCACCAATCAAGCGTTTGATGCTACCATAGGTTTTTGTAAAGGGTTTGAAGTTTCAATGATCAAGGATGGGAAACGAGCACTGCATATTCAATGATCAAATGCCAATGTAAAGCGTTTGTTCTTCCTCCCTGCTTCCCTCCTATTCCTTACATTGTAATTTGTATCCTACAGCTGTTCGATAAGATGCCAATGTCAGTTCTGTTAAGTCCACTTCAATCACAGTTCAGTTATGACTCTATGTTTGTTTATTGGATTGTGTCTTTATTATCCCTCTTCCGCCTTCTTTACTCTCCTTAATTTCGTTCTCTAACTCACCTTACTTTTCCTTCCCTGATACTCTCTCTCCACATTTTCCTTTCTTATCACAATCTTAGAGAAATCTCTTTTTTTTTTTTTTTTCCTAATTGTCGGGTCAGATGATTGGCCATGCCAACTCAAAAGTGTGGATTTCTAAAGCATGACCTGTGATTGATTATATATTTGATGTGGAAGGCTTCTTAGTATTGATTATATATTTTAAAAAGCACTTGTGACTTGTGCTTTTTTAAATCTCCTTGGATGTTTTACTTCTTAGTATTAATTATATATTTATATTTGATGCACTTGTGCTGACTTAGTTATTATGGTCAATTTTAAATCTTATTGGACATAGCTTGATGTTTCTAGACCCAATCTATCCTCACATAACCTACATGCAAGTATGAAAGGAACCTATGTACCAGAATGGTACAGTTTAGTACCAACCAACCTACAATGAGCCAGATAAGCAGAGTCCCAAAACAGAAATAGTAATCCTGGGCACATTAAAACCAGTTCAACAACAATAGCATCATGGTTATGACTCTGTTAAGTGATTTGTAATGTAATTCTATCCATAAAGACTGACAATATAGCCAACAGGTGAACTAATCCCATCTTAAATTAATCACATGACATTCCTTCTTTTACTTTTCAGAATATAATAAAATGAGCAGCATTGTGTCAGTAGAAGAATTGAACAGATAAGATCAGAACTCATTACCATTGAGAGAAGATTTGATTTACCTACACCATGCAGGATCTCCGATCAACCCCAGAATCGAGGAGAAGCGCCGGGTGGGAACGCGATCGGTGGAGCAAAAGGAGCAGAAAGAGACACGTGGCGGTAGATGGTGGCGATCAGAGAGAACATGCCGTGGTGAGATATATCAGATGATATGAGAGAACCCGCTACGAAACACAGAGGCGAGGCCTACCACTGCCAGGATGATACGGACGATCTCTAGTTATTAATCGTGTTCAGTTCTCTATCTGTTGAGAACGGAATTTCTTCCGTTGAGAACGCAAACATAAAATAGCTTTAATCCGTTGCACCATCCGTTGAGAACGGATCATAATCCGTTAAGATGGAAGTCACATAATTCACTATTCAACTTTCTAAAACCTTTCCGCACCATCTGTTGAGAACGGATCCTAATCCGTTAAGCACGGAAGTCACGTAATTCAGTTTTTTAACCATTCTGCAGCATCCGTTAAGAACGGATCTGAGTCCGTTAGAACGGAATTCAATTTTTTTAAACTTTTCTGCACCATCCGTTGAGAACGGATCTGAATCCGTTATGACGGAAGAAACAGAATTCAGCTTTCTAGAAACTTTCAACACATCTATTAAGAACGGAATTTAATCCGTTAAGTTGGAAATCACAGAAGTCAGCTTTCTTCTGAAACCTTTCAGCACCATCGTTGAGAATAAGACGGAAATCACACAATTCCGCTTTCCTTTCCCTTTTTTTCTGCACCATCCGTTGAGAACGGATCTTAATCCGTTAGCATTACAACATTGTATCTACTCAAATTTGGCATTAAGGCCATGTTTCCTTAAATCAACCCAATTGAAACAAACTTTGACAAAGTTCTGCGTTATCCCTCTCTTTGTTCCCCAGTAACCCTTGGATTGATTTTGGGATTTGTTGCTTACAGGACCGGTGCACGCCAAGTGTTCGAGTAAATGTCCCTGAGAACATTCAGCCATGGAACGAGCTGGGAAGCCAAGGAGGGACAAAAGGGACATGATAAATAATTTACCTGATTGCTTAATTCATCTCTTTTTGTCCTTATTGACTGGCCAAGAGGCTGTCCAAACTTGTGTTCTCTCCAAGAGATGGCAGTATCTCTGGACCACTTTGCCCTCCTAGATTGAATCAGATGATAGCTGTATTGAACCGGTCATTACCGTACAAGTTGAATTCTTCAAAGTTCAAACACAAAAAAGGGGAATAACTGGACACAGGAAATTGATTGCACTTAAAATACAGTTCAAAAGCTAAAGATTGCTAGAACAAAATTAAGAGGATATGGAGATGTTGTTTTTCCCATAACTTTTGAAAATTTTAAAATATAGAAACAAATTGACTTCTGGAGAGAGAGAGAGAGAGAGAGAGAGAGAGAGGAGGTCTGGAAGAACAAGTCATTTTTGTTAGAAACCGGAAGAGCCCTTTACATTTTTGTTGTTCTTCTTTTTTTCTTAATGATGAACTGCACAATGTGTGAAAAGATTTGAGAAATGTTTTGCGTCCATTTTACATCTGGGAATGATAAGTTGAAATTCTGTTGTAACAATTTGAAGAAATTGTTTAGTCAAAGCATGACCTGCATAATTTCTGCAATTTCAATATTAGTTTAATAAGATATTTGACAATAAGAAATTTCATTACTGAATGCTGATATAACATATGGTTTACAGCTTACACTAGTCTAAGCAAACCGTCAATACCTTCGAAAAGATTTTTTTTTGACAAGGTGGACAACGACTGTCAAGCGCAAATAAAGAAATAGAATCTAAAGGGTAGGAAAACGAAAATTGCTGCCACTGAATTAGGAGATGAGTGTATCAGCAAATGAAACACCACTAATAAAAGCAGGTTAGTTGAGTTTCCTCCCGATCAAGTCCCATAGCGAAGTGACCAATGGGCACGTTAGAAACAAGTGTTCTGCTGTCTCTAAGCAATTCTTCTGGCACGTGATGCGTCATTACAGGATGGGAATATGACGCTTTGAAAGTTGTTGCTGGGTGAGAAGCTTGTTGTGCATCAGAAGCAGCAGAAAGGCTTGACAGTAGGCGGCACTGAAATTTTCTATACAAAGCTTGCTCAAGATATAGTTTTACCAGCTTCAATAAAAGCTTTGTACATCAATGCGACTTAAAACAGGTCAACAGCATTCCATTTCCATGTACACTTATCTGGTAAAGCATCAGCGATGGTTCTGAGTTCAGCCACTGTCCTAGTTAGGTGCTGATAAAATCGAATCCTAGAGAGTTATAGCCCTACTATCCGTAATCCTTGGATGCATCAGCTTCTCTTGGCCAGGATATTAAAATTCACATAATCTGTTTAGAACAGAATTAAACTCCAGTCAACGGATCTGAATCTGTTTAGAACAGAATTAAACTCTAAACAGAATTAAACTCCAGTGGAATCTATTAGAGAACATATGAAAATCCGTCAAGAACTAAAGTCATAGAATTCAGTTTTGTAAAACTCTGCTCCATCCATTGAGAACGGATCTCAAACCATTTAGAACTGAATTGGCCTCCAGTGACATCCGTTGAGAACATATAGAAGTCCGTTAAGAACGGAAGTTGTAGAATTCAGTTTTTTTTTTTTTTTTTTACTTTTTGCAGCAACCGTTAAGAACGGATCTCAATCCGCTTAGAACGGAAGAGGACTCCAGTGGGATCCGTTAAGAACGGAAGAATATACGTTAAGAACGGAAGTTCTCAAATTCAGTTTTTTAAAACTGTGCAGCATCCATTGAGAACGGATCATAATCCGTTTAGAATGGATCTGACTCCGTGGAGAACGGAGGATAATTCGTTAAGAACGGAAGTTAGGTTTTTAAAACTGTCTGCTCCGTCCGTTGAGAACAGATCTCAATCCGTTTAGAACGGACCTCAATCCAATTCCATCTTGTGTAGTTCGCATAAATGAATAGTCCGCCAGTTTCATCTCTTAGCGAAAATGTAAATCTTGACCGGAAGGCTTGCAGCTAAGTTGACCAGTAATCTGCACTCCCTCTTCGTTTTTACTCTCATGCTTTGTTCTTCCTTCCTTGCTTCCCATCGCATGTAAACTCTATTGGTTTAGAATGTGCTTGCGCATAGGAAACATATTAAAATGGATAATTAAATATAGTTACCCTTTTAATGATTCTGTGTAATACTCAGTGCGTCAGAGAAGAAACAAGGCAAAAAATATATATATTAATGAACTTTATTTTCATCATAAAAAGTTTATATTTTATTCATTGACCTTGGCATCTCCGCTGAACAGTCATTCAGCGGGTCCCTTATTCTGCTCACATTCTGAATTACATAAATTAATAATCCATCACTCATTTGATCCCATTTGCAACTGATACATTGGACCAAGAATAGTCATCTCATGCTGTCTTCTAAATTTGAGCATCCTGGCTTGCTCCATCGAAAGCCGGTACGAGTACATCAGCACTTGCAACGGCATTGCTCGGAGCACTGATTCCTTTCCTACCATTTGGCTTTTCATGGGATTGGGATTGGTCATGAAGGATACCCAATGGAACATCTGATTCTCAGCAGCTCTCTTGAGAACGGCATAGTTCTGAGGGATGAGCAGTATCTGCCCCTGTCGCATCTGACCATCAAAGACGGTTTGCCCTCGGTGGTTGACAACTTGCACCCGTCCTTGTCCACCGGTCACATACATCAAGCTATGGCAATTCATGTGCCAATAAGGTGTAATCATCATATTCTGCAAACATAAATGTTAATTTACAAGTAATTATATATAGGAGACTTTATTTTAATATTTGGAATTTTTGGTCTGGTAGTTTGTGTTAGTACCCTTTGGAGCACAACTCTTGAAGCGCTCATTTGCACAACGTTCATAATAGGAAGCTTTTGGCTGTTCATCATTGCAACCCTACTGCCTCTTTGATTGAAATAGTCAGCACGAGATGGCATATCTATGTTGCTTCTTATCTTCATCATGCAGAACATCTCATCCAAGCCGTTGGTCATGTTGCGCATTCCTGGCATGGGCTCGCCATATTGTTGCCATCTTGGCATGCTCTCCTCGAACTCCTGTTGCTGCATCTCTTGGCATCTCGATGGCATTAGCATCCGAAGTCCCTCCTTTACAAAGACCATCTCACCTCTTGGATCATTCTGGGTTTGGAGTTGTCGTGCCATTTCTACATTCACTCCAAGAGCCTCAGCTAGCATCTGAGTGTCGAATCCAGCGAAAATGCTCTGGCCCATTGGCTGCATCATTCCCATGGTCTGTTGCTGTTCGGTTTCGAACATCCTTTGAGGCATCTTGTGCGTTCCAGCCATGAAAAACCTCTGATTTTTATATGTCGAGCTATTAGTTATGCAAATTTACTAAGGAAAATATAGCGTTTAAATTTATTTGATGAGTGTTTAGTTCAATTGAAATTGGATAACATACTCTTTCTCTGGGTACTAATTGGTTGGCGGCATTACTTGCATCATAAACTTGCATCGATACCATAGGCACGTCACCATCATTATAGCACCAATAGGTGACACCAGCCGGCAACGCGATGATATCTCCCTGCTTAAAACGATGCACTTTCTGGTGCTCGTCTCGCATCATTTGTTGCCTCCAACTTTCACCTCCCATCGGGAACTCAGCTTGCTCTGTCTCCGACTGTTGTTGGAATGACTGATATGTCTCAGGACAGCCAGGAAATACGGTTCCCATGATCCCTCTTCCTATCAATCATTAGATTATTTAAAAAAAAAACTATTATTTTCCCTATCAAATTAACAAAGGGATGGTGTTATTCTCAGTTCTAATAATAAATTGAATACTACCTTGGACGATGTACATGAGGGATGGTGCATTGTTGTATTGAGGCAACATTAGGCCCCTAGGCTCGAGCATATGGCGGCAGGCAGCCACACCTGCACACTGCATCATCTCATTATCCCATTCATAGTATTCAGTCTTACCGGCTTCAAATTGCATACGCTGGGAGGGGTTGAGAGCAGCAAGCCTATCGAATCGGCATCCTCTTGGTCCAGAAAAGGTGCGCATACTTTGCCATGGGCTCTGGCCTCCAAACATCATCTGTGCAAGAGAACCTTGGCACAGTATTAACAGACATAAGGAAACAGAAAGGAGGGAGGAAGCTGCCATATCTGGTTAAACTTGATTTCTATGTAATGCTACACTGGAAATTGGGATGGAGAGCAAGAAGTGAAGGGTATGGTATTTATAGTGTTGGAAAAGGCATGAATGGATGTTTGGATATGCAATGGTTGGTAGGGATAAAGACAGAAATGCTCAACAAAAGGGTGTTTATACATGAGGCTTGGAACGCTGTTTTTGCAATCCATCTCTTTTGTATTTGTTCATTTCTTACCTAACCAAAGAGAGGGTGTTGGAACTTGGAAGTTAGCATGCAGGAATGATCTCAGGAGTTCAGAACCGGGAGAAGTAGTAATTGTACAACATTTTTGTCATGATTTTGTGTTCATATGGTTTAACGGGCTTCAATTACGAAATATTAATAGTACATTTGCGAAGTATTTAAGTATTGTACAATTCTTTCTTCATTTTTTTTTTGTTTTGAGTGTAGGGTGGCGATTGCCACAGTCCTACGGAAATTTTATTAATAAGGAAACAAAATACAAAAAACAAAAGTTTGATAATTTACATCACGGTAGAGAAAAAAGTAAAAGATGAAATGTTTTTATTCCGGATGTTCCTCTATGCTTAAGGAAAGAGTCGACGAAGCGATCAAATTGGCAAGAATTTCTGAAGTCAACATGGTTAAAGTTGAGATATGGTAATTGTCTCCATAAGTTCTTCCATCTCTTTGACAGTATACATGTTTGTACAGTGTGCCTGACCTTCATGAAAGGTATGATGCGATGAAGAATCTCATCAGGTAGGTTACTTAACCTATCTAAATCACCCAACTCCACGCATTTATTTTTGGCTGCCATTTGTTCTGGCCTCATGAGCATTTCTTCAAACACCTTATGTGCGTGATATGAAGCAACGTATATCTTGCCTTTGTTATCACACGTGGATCAAAACCCTATCATAGGAAGAACACAATAGCCCAAAACAAGACGCAACTCAGAATAGACGAAATTGAATTCAGTAACGGTAGAAAGTTTGCGGTGTTAGTACCTGACGAAGGTGGTATTCATCTCTAGGGTTTACTGTGCATTGTTTTTTCTAATGGAAACAACAACAGGGATCGCCGATTGGAGAAGATCGTCGCTAACAAATAATAATATTACAAATCGGACATAGATTATGTATTTATATATGTTTCAGAAAGATTAAATCAATTTGCGGATCGAACGGTGCTAGTCGCCTTTTACATATTTTGAGATTTGAGATTCGCAAAAGTTGTCTTGTCCCCCATGTTTAGGGCCGTCAAACGTGTGAGATGGAACGGAAATCCATCATTCCGTTTCCATTCCACTTCAAAATACGAAACAGAAAACCATTCCATTTCCGTTCCATTTCGTTAAACGGAACGGAAATTTCACTTCCACATTCATTTTACATTGAAATTTCTCATTTCAACGTTCCATTTCCATTCCGTTTCTGAAAATGAAACTACTTTTCCTTCCACTTCTGTTCCATTTCAGACGGAACGAAACGGAAACGTTCGAAACGGTGGTATATTGACAGCCCTACCCATGTTTCCAACAAATTAGAAAAAATATTCACTGGGTCAATAAAAAATTAAAAAGATATTTATACTTTAATAAAATTTAAAATCAAAATATCAGCAATGAAACCTAATTTAATAAAATATGTCTTTATTTATAACAAAGGTAATAGAAGTTTTCCATTCTCTTTTAAAATATAAAAAATGATAAGTATTCTAATTAATGCTCTTTCTATTGTAGATAAAAAACCAAATGATAATATCTTTCATCCACCGATTGACATTCAGTCACAAGTCAAATTGATCAAACTGTATAGAAGATGGATACACGCTTGATCTTAAGTGATACTCTTGGAGCTGTGTGTTCATGCGTAGGGATTATTACAAATTTTATAGATAATATACAATTTATTTCATATATAATTCTTAAATTTTATAAATTTTTATTTCATTTCTAAAATATCACTTTTCTTGGATATATAATTTGTCCCAAAAATTAATTACTTTTATATTATATATCCGTGTAATATCCAAATTATGAATTTTAAATTTGTCAAATTGCTTTAATTTATGGAACTTTTAGTGTGCACTCAATTTTGAGTCTAAAATCAAAATTTGCTTCTTTTTTTTATAGTAAAGTTACGAAATTACTGGAGTAAATTAAACAGGATCTGACGCACTTGAATAATTATAGATTTTTCCATCGAATTTTACTAGGAATAGCGATAATATTTTTCTTTTTGAAATAGCCACGGAATTGTTCCTAATATATAGGTTATATCTGTGAGTCTTGATTAAATACAAGTGGTCATGGATATTTTGTTTTTTCGTGTTTTCCATAATTTTATCATTTGAAGGTCTATTTAGGCTATATTTATGTGGATGCGTCAAAAAATTAAATGTACTTACTTTACATTTTTTTAGGGATTATGTTTGAAAGGGGAAAAATATGTCCCATAAACGTAAAAGAATAGAATAAGGTATAGGCAGCTCAATTATTATCAACCCTGTAGTCTATACACAATTATTAAGCGTACATTTGGATATCACCTATTATAATTGGGATTTAGAACCGCAAAGAAAACACCAATTATATTTCATTGGAAGCAGGGACGGAGTCAGAAAATTTTGAATGGGGGTTCACCTGGACGAAGCTAGAAAAATTTGAAAAAAATTCAATAAATTAATAATATTTAAATAAAAATATTATTTTTTATATAAAGAATTTTTTGTTTTCGACATTTGTCATAAGAAGAATATGATACAACATACAAATTGGATATGTTTCAAACTTATTTCAAACTTGAATTTGACTCAAATTTAAGCTTTTAAAAAACTCCGTTTTTTTCATTTTATCTTGATTTTTGTTCACATAGCACAACCGTTATATTATTGTTTTATCCGTTTTATCACTGATAAACACTAAATCACCACCCAACCGTTAAACCGCATAAATCGCATGTTAAAACCATGCTTAAATTAGAATTTCAGTATGTCATAAATTAACTAGAAAATAAAAGAACTGATTTGATAAATAAAAAGGGTAAATTTTGAGCAGCAATACCTTTTATTTTTTTTATTAGTATTAATATTTGTTAGTACTATTTTATTTATATAATTGTTTTTCTTTTTTTTCAATTTTTTCTTATTTGTTTTCTATTCCATCGTAGTTATTCGGCTAGACTGCTTATGAGGTTATCCATCATGGTTATGTTCGGCCATTATTTTGGATCTATTTAATTAATTGAAAGGTCCACAAACAAGAACTAAAAAAAATAACTACATTTCTCTCTTCGATTTATAAAAATGATCTTTTTGTATGGCAATAATTCTTTACAAATAAAAATTGTTAATCGATCCAAAAAGACCTCACAAAAAAAATAGACTACAAAAATTTTGTGGGGTTCACCAATGAAAAATCATCTAAATATTTATGGGGTTCAAATGTAGAGTACATATAACAAATTTACATTTTATAACTATAAATATTCATATGTAGTAATATTATTTAAAAAATTGGGGTGACATTGACACTCCTTTGTTACACCTAGATCCGTCAGTGATTGGAAGGTAATATACTAATAGGAGGTTGTAATGCCCGTAATTTGAATGTTCCAAATATGCCAAAACTCATTTTTTGTTACTTTTTCAAAAGATAAAATTCAAACTTCAAATCTAAAATGTTGATCTTATTCTATATAACAAGCGATGCATTTTTATATAAGTTTTATAATTTTTAAAATTTATTTGATACTTGATTAAGAGATTGAATAATGAATGAATCTAGTTAAATATGATAGATTAATTCTAATATGTTCATATTTTATGCTCTTGATCAAGTATCAAATAAACTTCAAAATTATGAAATTTTTCTCTATTTTTTGTCCAAAAAGGGAAGGGGAGAGAAAGGTGGAAGGTGGCTAGAGTTTGGGCTCCCAAAGTGCTCCTTTTATAGACCAACCACTCTCCCAAAAAGTTACAACTAATTTACAACTATGCCATCACTAAGGCAGCTGTAAAATGGGCCTAAATAGGCTCCATTAATTATTTAATTTTTCATCTAATTCAATTAATTAGTGGCCCCATTAATTGCTCTCAAATTGGACCTTTAATTATTTGTCATTTAAATAAAGGACCCTTAGTTCAAATTAATTATCTTAATTAATTTGTGTTGAACTAAATTAATTATCAACTCCTTGATAATTATTTAAGGATTAGGATATGCATTAATTTATTTTTATATGATCCATTTGACTTAATTAATTATGACGGTTCACAACGTACATAATTAATTAATCAACATATCATATTATTGCATTCAATAATACAACCAAATAAATAATGCACGTATGGTCAAAACTTATTTGTGTGACCCTTTGAGTATTTATGCTATGTTGGACATGGAAAATAAATCGCTATTTATTTCCAATAATCATAACCGGTATCTAGCAACACGTTATGATTTCCAATTCGCATAAATAAATATTGTACCAATACAGTAGTTCAATCCTGCATAAGAAATATATTATCCTATTGTTTTGATTCTTATGTCACATGATATTCTTGTATAATCTAAGATAGAAGTGTGTCATTCTTGCAGATTATACGTTTCTTGATCTAGAGATGATCACACAAGTTGCTAGCAAGCAATCCATCTCCATCAAGGGGCCTAGTGGATATCATCACTAACTAGGTAAACTAACGAGGGACATACGGTTGTCTTGATGAACAGTTTTTCCCGCACAATTCAAGAGAACATAAATAAAGTCCGTCTAACAGCTTTTATCAGGAATCAACGTTAGACGATATTTATAGAACTTTTCCTCATGTGGAAAAATTGAACCATCTCAAACTTATAATCAAACACGTATGAAATAAATAATGACACATAACACAATCCATTAAATGTATTAATTTCGTTACGATCAATCTTTAAAATTAGAACAATCTCGTTTCTAAAGATACTTAGAGAAATAGTATTGATTCCTAAGATATGTTTTTAAAGAAGAGAAATTTGAGAATGTTAATTCCAAAAATAAGGGATGTTGGATAGAAGAGGGATAGGTGGGTTTGTTGCGTGATTAAACCATTTGGTTTTAATTTTTCAATAATGGAAAGTGATGGGTTTAACCAGTGCAGACATGCAATAACATAAATATATACTTTTATTCCTCTTTGTTTTTCTCGAGAAATAGAAATGTATACTTTTATTCCTCTTTGCTTTTCTCGAAAAAGAGATCAAATTGTTATTTGTATTTTTCTTGCATATTTGAGATGACAGAAAAGATAGAAAAAAATAATTACTTTTTTGACACTCTTTTGTGCTGCATCAAAATGATAGTATTAATATCTTTCATGGTGTTATCAATGATTATATAAACTTCCAAAAAAAAATTGCATTATTCACTTATAAATAAATAAATAAAAATAAATCACGCAACTTACGATATTAGAACTAGTATTTATTAAATTATTGTTCGGTTTTTGGAACCGGTTCAACCGGTAAAACCGATAAAATCCCGTACTAGTGACTTGGCCGGTTCCTCGGACTCCGGTACGTTATTTAAAAAAACATTGCTTCTCGGTCGAACTCGAACAGCCCGAACAGGCGGGTCCCACTATTGAGTTTTTAAATCATTTGTTTTCAGACGAGACATTGGTTTCATGACCCCACTAGCAGCCTTGGTTGACTCCACCGACTATAAGTCTACTCGTTTTTTTTTTTTAAAGTTTAGTTGGCGAGAGCACTATAAGTTTACTAATGTTGTTTTTCTTATGTTGATCTTCAAAAAGAAAAAAAAAATCTACTCTCAGTCTTTCACTAATGTTGTTTTTCTTATTTTCGATCCACTGATTTTCTTGCAATTGGATCAAATAGCATACTCTAAGTTCCCAATTTCTGCTTCCCTTTTATTTTCTCGTTTACGATCTACCAAAAGCGAAGAATTATGAATCTAATCCCCGCAACTGTTGGAATTGTAGAGATTTTGTTGATACTGGCTGCTATTCTCTTTCATAAGGCCACACAGAGGAGCCAATTAAATTCAACAACTAGTAATTCTGCTATCTATCAATTTGGAAATTATTTGCTTAATTGGTGCCTAGAGGGTCTAGTAAATGTTTTTTTCCTTTTTTTTTTGTAGGAAACAGATCGAATGGAGATGCAAGGTTGGTCGCTGGAGCTGGATCGGTTACTATTATTCAATATCGGCTGCGCGATTTGGAGAAGGCGACAGATTACTTCTCCGATGGTAATAGGATTGGGAAAGGTGGCTTTGGAGAGGTTTACAAGGTACTTCTCTCTGATTATGTAATCTATACTTGAAGCTTACATGTATTACATATCCTCAGAAACGTGTATAGTTTAGTTGGGAAAAGTATAGTTGGGTTAGGAAAAGGAAACGATGCTAAACAGAGGAGTTCATAGAGGCACCGTTTGGATATAGGAAGAAGGAAGAAGGAAAAAAAAAAAAGAAAGTCCAAATTTATTATAAACAATCCAAACTCTTTACAAAGTTATACACTTTCCAATACTTCTTTCCTTCTTCCTTTTTTTCCACACCTATTCAAACGGAGCGAGAGAGAAAAAAAAATATTTTTACCCTAAAGATTTCTGTATTGATCTAAAATACAATTTTCTATATATTCTGTTATCATTTGATTCGGTTACAAACTTCCAGCACTTTTAAACAAATGCCTGTTCGCTTTGTACTCATAATCATCAGCTTCATTGTTTTCAAGTACAGGGTCGTATTGACGGGGAAATAGTTGCCATTAAACTTCTATACGGAAGTTCAGTTAAATTGCTTGAGGATATTGGAAAAGAGGTTTCCTTGCTTTCTTCTCTAAATAATAACAACCTTGTAAAGTTGTTGGGCTTTTGCTCTGAAGCTGGACGATATCTTTTGGTTTATGAATACATATCAAATGGAGATCTTCGTGGTTGTCTAGTTGGTACGTAAGTTCATCATTCATTTTCAATTTTTGTTTTCTTACATTTGGATTTGTATTTACTGAACTTAAACTACATCTTGAGAAAATAAAAAACAAAAATCATAAGAGATATTCACAACTTGGGGCCGTTTGGATCGCTTAGGAATTTGGAAAATTTCATATTTCTAGGCATAAATTTATTGAAAAGTGTGTAACTTTGTGAAGAGTTTGAATTGTTTATAATAAATTTGGGTGTAGGAATTTGAAATTTCCCGAATTCCCAACACATCCAAACAACCCCAAGAAGATCTCGTCTTGCTTGGTTACTTCATAAGGGGGCGTTTGTTTGTGTAGTAAGGGGTTGTATAAGTTAAGGATGCCTAAGTGTTTATGTAGTGTTATGTAATAAATGTTTGGTTGTGTAGTAAGGATGACTAACTTAATGCATGCATATATTCATGTCAAAAGACTAAAATGCCCTTAAATTTGAATTATTCAATTTGAATTAATATTATATATTATACGTTGTGATCTAATTATTGTTAATTATTATAAAAATTAATTATTAATGATGATAATAAATCATTTTTATTATTATGGAATATTAATAATTACTTTTAATTAAATATTATAAATATTATTATTTATTTTATAATAAAAATATTATCGATTAATTATCTTTAATTAATTATTATTCTTAAATCATTATTATTAATAATTAATATTACTTGTAAAATATTATTAATTATAATAATTAATCTTTATTATTAATTATGATTTTTTAATAATTATTATTACTTATTAATATTATTATTTATTATTAATTATTTGTTAATTATTAATTACTATAAAATTTAATTATTTATGATAATAAGAAATCATTTTATTATTATGAAATATTATTAATTATTATTAATTAAATAATAATAATTATTAATTATTATTAATTAAATAATAATAATTATTATTAATAATTAATACTACTTGTTAAATATTATTAATTATTATTATTTATTAATTATGATTTTTTAATAGTTATTGTTACTTATTAAATATTATTATTTATTATTTCTAAGGGGTATTATTGGAAAAAAATTTAAAGGGGACCGGTGCATAACTTATGGTCAACCTATTTAGGTTGCATAAGTTATGTACCCTTAAGGCATCTTATATAAGAGGTGTTTGGTGACTAAAGAATGCATAGCTTAAGTTATGTATCTTTTAAGTCACAAACAAACGGGTCCATAAGTATTTTACTGTTCCAAAATTCGTACGGGAACAAATCATGTAGGCATATGGTTTTCTGTTTAGTTGAAATAAATTAGTGTTAATTGTAACAGATGACAGAAAGCGCGGGACTCTGAACTGGGACAAACGTTTCAAGATTATTGAAGGAATTGCTGGAGGCCTTTGTTATCTCCATCATAATTCAGAGAATGCGGTCATCCATCGTGATCTGAAACCAGAAAATATATTGCTTGATAAGCAATACACTCCTAAAATTGCAGATTTTGGTCTCTCTAGGGTTTTTGATACAGAAAAGACACATAAAAGCACCAGAAAAATAGCAGGCACACTGTAAGTGTAAAGAAAAATAAGACAAGTGTCCTTTGTTGAACAAAATACCTCTTCAGATGAGTGGAACTGGGGTAGGAACTGAGCAATCACTGCTGTTGGAATAAGACCTATATTGTGCAAAATTTCAAATCTCGTTCAGTGCAAATATGGAATTGGCTCAATTTCAACTACGAATATAATTTGGAGGATTTTTTTTTCTCAATATCTGAGTCAATTCCAATTAATACATTATTTAGCTTGTTCCGTGTCTAAATTCGTTTGAAAGCCAAATTATTTCACTCAGTTGAACTGGTCCCGAAGAGGAAGCAATCATGCAGATTTATCTCATAAAAAGCTTTCTAATTTTTTTTTCATATAAGTGGGTACTTCGCTCCAGAGTTGTGGTTTCAGTGGCAATATTCGACGAGTTCAGATGTGTATAGTTATGGCCTGCTTGTGTTAGAGATATTGGTCGGATGCACCATCCCACGCTATTCACAAGCTAATCAAGAAACTCTTTCTCATTCTGTAAGTTCTCCTAAATAAAATTCCATGAAATATTAATTTTTGTACTTGTTGATTACATCCATTGTTGGTGAGTCAATGAACCTAAAATCTAATAACTAAATTTCGCAATTTATAATATAATTGAAAATATAATTGGGGAAGAATTAATTGCGCAATTTATACAAGCTAGCAGAAACATATATTATATAGAAAGTTTTATATGCACCATAGTGCATAGGGCTTTTTATGCACCGCAAATTTTTTCGGGAGTATTTTTGTAATTTGACGAATCTAATCTACATATTGAAATCTCATAGCAAACCAAATTTTACAATTTTTGAGATTTTATTACTATTTTTTTCGAATTTTTTAAAACATGTCATTTTTGGAATGTTATACTATTTACAACATTTCAAAAATGACATTTAAAAAAAAAATAGTAACAAAATTTCTAAAATAGGGCTGTCAATGGGTAGGGTACGATATGGTAGAGACAATTTTCTTATCCATACTCATTAAAATTTTCTTTACCCATATCCTACCCTTACCTGTTAAAATTTGACTTTACCCGTACCCTACCCTTACCCGTTAAGGATTAACAGTAGAAAATGGATAATAATCTTAATAATTCAATGAAAAAAATATTATACAATAGAGATAAATAAATCTTATAAGATAAATATATTAATAAATTGCAACATTGAATAATACTTTAAATATAATAAAATCTTACTATATCTTTTCACGTCAATTGTCACAAAAAAATTACATAACTAATTACTAATTATACAATATTTTTTCAAATGACAACTGAGAAGAAATAATCTTTTGAAAAAGTTTATTATTTTTTTAACGTAGCGCCTGAATGGAAAAAAAATATAATTAACATATCAATTGAGTCTTACCATTATATCTTTCCAATTTAACGTAGTATTATTTCAGTCAAATCTTATTATTTAATTGCCTAGTTTAATTATTAACATATCAATTGAATCTTACAAATATATCTTTCGGATTTTAGTTTGTTATTAACATATTAATTGAATCTTACAATTATATTTTTTGGTTATGATAAAGATTAACGGTATGGATAATTAACGAATACGAAATAGCCTTACACATACCCTTACCCAATAAATTAACGAAATTATTTTTTTATCCATACCCATACCCATATCCGATAACTTAACAAAAATAAAACCTTACCCATACCCGTCTTATCGAATACGATATTGATAGGGTAAACGGTTAAAAGGGTACAATTGACAGCCCTACTCCAAAATTGTAAAATTTGGTTTGCTATGAGATTTTGATATGTAGATTAGATTGGTTGAATTAGATTTGTCAATTTATACATATACCTCCGAAAAAGTCCGCGATGCATAAAAAGTCCTATGCACTATAGTGCATAACTGCATATTAAACTTTATATATAGAGGATGGCTAATGTGCCATAGATGACACAGAGGGTCCCGTGCCATAGAGTCGATTTTCGAGATCCAAAATTTAAATGCTCAATTTGAACCATTCAAGTTATTCACCATATTAAAATATCCTTGGAGACCAAATTTTATATTTTTTCGAATTTTTTGTTATTTATTATGATTTTTTTAAAAAACGTTATAATTGGAGTATTTCAGACCCTCCAATTTGAACCTATCAAAATAAATATAAAAAAATTCAAAATTTGGTCTCCAATGGTATTTCAATATGCTGATCAATTTGAACGGTTTGATTGACCGATTGAATTTCGGATCTTAAAAAAATGCCGCAAAAAAGACATCTATGACACTTTAGCCCACCTCTTATATATATATGCTATGGTGTATCGTGATGTATTGAGGCTTTTGTACATTGCGATCATTATTCATCAACCGTTTTATAAATTGACAAATCTAATTAAACTAATCTAATTTACATATTGAAATATCATTACAAACCAAATTTTAAATTTTTTGAAATTTTTTTACTATTTTTTCGAATTTTCTAAAACTTTCCTTTTTGGAAACCAGTTAATAATAAAGAATTTCTAAAAATGGCAGGTTTTAAAAAAATCGAAAAAAATAGTAAAAAAAATTCCAAAAAATATAAAATTTGGTTTGTAATGAGATTTCAATATATAGATTGAATTTGTTTAGTTGGATTTTCAATTTGTAAAACTATCGGCAAATATGATCGTGATGTACAAAAGCCTTAATACATCGCGATGCACCATAGTATTTCTCTCTCTCTCTCTCTCTCTCTCTCTATATATATATATATATATATATATATATATATATATATAGTTTTGCTATGGTGAGTTGCCACTCACCAAAATATCAAAGAGCGTAGATAATGAACGGTTTGGATCGATTGTTTGAAATATTATATTTAAGAACGAATCCGTAGCACGAAGACCATCCGTGCTATATATGTATAGTATGTTAGCATTCCTCTATATATATATATATCAACCTACAAGATTTTAAATCTGCAAGTGGCAATTACTTTTTTTTTTTAATTTGCCTAAGAATTACTAAATTAATATTTTCAGATAAGTTGGTTTATTAATATAGAAATGCTTTGAATAGATGTGGAAAAAATGGAAAGACAACAAACCATTAGCCGAAGTCATTGATCCCTTTCTATACAAGAACTGTTCTATGGACCAAGTATCTCGTTGCTGTGTAATTGGGCTACTTTGTGTTCAACATGATCCAAAAAGCCGACCCAGCATGGAGCGTGTGTTGCAGATGCTTCATAGTAATAACATAGATTTGCCCACGCCCTCTTATCCAGGTTTTCTCCAAGGTACAATCTCTCCGTTTGCTCTGAGCTGTTCCTTTTCGTTCGTCAGTCGTTATTTCCATGATAATTATTAATTAATGAATATTTGAGATATGAAGTTTCACTTTTTACTGAACAGAATATGCAAGACCTCCATATTCACGTAGTCATATTAGGATACAGGCAAAAAAAAAAAGTGGTTCAAAGTGAAAACTTCTTGATAAATAATAAAGTCTTTTGGAGATGCCAATCATTTATTACCTGTTTGGGACCAACTTACAGTGGGACCACCGTGCAAGAGTATTTTTTAAAGTTTGACCTTCACGACCTCCAACCGGTCAGCGCCAATGAACTTCTTAGAAAATTTCCTCTCCAAATAATTGAAACTGGGGATATCACATTTAAATCGTCAGCGCTACAGAATAATCGGTTGGAGGTACACCACCGTCTGACGTTAGTGTTTGGCGTCACCTTTCAGGATCCTAAGTGCCAATCTGATCTGATTGCTCCGAATAATCGGATGATTTCCTCCTTAAACCTAACTCTCTCTCTCTCTCTGTGGAAAATTGACCAAAAATGTATCCCAGAACCAGAGAGCCAGTTTCTATTCAGAGGGGTATATATAGGAGTCGGTCTGAACAGATAGCGTTTGTTCAGATTCGATATCTAGCAGTTCCCTGGTCCTACCAGCGACCCGTTGGGTCGTTCAGTGTTGACAGATATTGACCTGTTTAGATCATACATTATTGACCGTTCAATGATACACGTCTTTTTCTTTTCAATTTTAGTTTGCTGTATGTTTCCAATCTCAGTCCATATGACGAGTTTTGGTGGATCATGAACACCAACAAATCTATCGTTTGTGTATGATGAGTCGAATCTTCCTTTCGTCTCATGAAATTCAAACGAGATCAGTCGCTTCCCCATCAATGTCCCGACAAGATGAATATACATCACCATAGGGTACACACCAAAGTAGCTACACTGATCCCATTTCTCACGACATAGTCAAAAGTTAAAGGGTACGTGATTATGGAACTCACACATGGGAAGTCAGACGGTCTTGGTCCTCGAACCACTTAACCCACTTTCATATGTCACCTAGCACATGTGGTATGATCACATGTTACAATGAATTAGCGGTTTAATTGACTTGTGTTTTTATTCATTGTACGTCCATATTCAGCTTGCTAACCAAGTACTTATGGTCTAGATCATTCTTTATTGCAGCTAATCCTGAGATTTTTCCACTTAGCAATTCCTTGAGTTCTAAGAAGATTCTCACCTCGACCATGATTAGTGATGTTAACATCTAAGATGGTTCCTTAGTCCCTGACTATGCACACAAAGCTCAATATAGTCTCATCTCTACATGCCCTATGCATTAGAAGAGATTACTCATGTGAGCGAGACAACAAAAAAATTCAATGACACACTACCAATATGCTAACATCTAATTGTACAACAACAAGCAATTTAAGGAATGTTGCATTCCTCGACTCGATTTCCGTGACTGTCTTACTTAGATCCTCTCCAACAATCAAGTGGCCTTGGAAGTGTCAGAGTACCTGATAAAGGTACACTTTCTCCCTCTCGGACCAGATTTTTCATGTTTGTGAGACGGATCATGAACATAAGCCAAACAACCCCATGGATGGTTATCTGGTTTTCTTCCGGTCCATAACTCACCACAGACTTCGAGGGAACACGGTTTAGAACATATGACGGTTAACAGCTTATTGTTCCAATATGAGATTGGTAGACTTGCTTGTGTTATCATAGATCTAACAATCTTTAACAAGGTCCTATTACGTCTTTCAGCAACACCATTTTGTTGAGATGTGTATGGAGTTGTCAATTGTTGAACGATTTTCTTTTCATCACACAAGCTCTTGAATTGATCCTCTCGACCTCAATCTTTGCTAAGAGATTTGACAAGTCCATTTTGTTGGTTCTCAATCATTGCCAAATACTTTTGGAAGCAACGTAGTGCCTCTTATAGTCATCAATGAATGTGATGAAATAATAGGCACCATGTCGATCTCTAACAGTCAAAGAATGACAAATGTCCGAGTGTATCAACTGCAAAGGAGTTGTGACACGAACTCTGTTGTAAATCTCTGTTCAGACTATTCACATAGGGTCCCAACAAAAACGACAAATTCTAGTTGGTATAAATCTCTGTTCAGACTATTCACATAGGGTGTGTTTGGATGCAACGGAATAAGCCGGGAATAGGGAATAGGAATAATAAATTTCGGTTTGCGTGCTTATTCTTATTCCTTATTCCTATACCATGGTTTTGTTAGTATAGGAATAAGGGCCCTTATTCCTTATTCTTGAGTTGTTTGGGTTGCACAAGAATAAGAATAAGCACGCAAACCGAAATTTCTTATTCCTATTCCCTATTCCCGGCCTATCCAAACACACCCATAACAACATTTAGTTGTCTATCCACATAGTGATGTCCAACGGCCCGCTGATAGTGACATGATGAAACTCTAATTTTGGTATTCCCGCAACCTGAATGCTTCACATGGTTTACTCAACACTTATTAGATTTCTTACAATGTATTGCTACGAACTCCTACCGAGATGACGAGATATAGCATTAAAACACATAGAATTTTGATCTAGGGTTTTCTCGAGTAAAAACTCTACAACTAAGTTTAGATCTACTGCAACTATGGTGTCATAAGGTTTAAACAGATCCAAAATTTCGAAAAGAAGGCTTATGGCTCTGATACCAATGAAGTTTTAACTATGGTATAAACCTAAATGCATATTTATTCCTATGCATGTAAATACAAGAAACTAGATATACCGGCGGAAATTGATCGAACACCTAGATCCTTCTCGGAGTTCGGTTTTGCAAAATTTTGTCTCTCTCCGTGTGCTACCGGTACACCACCGTCTCAAGTTAGAACTTGGCGTGACCTTTCTCGATCTCAAGTGTCGGTCTCAACTCGTGTGTGTGATCGGATTGCTCCGAAAAATCGGATGGCTTACTTCCTCTTAAACCTAACTTTCTCTCTCTCTGGAAAATAGACCAGAAACGTATTCCAAAACCAGAGAGGCAGTTTCTATTCAGAGGGGTATATATACGATATCCAGTGAGTCGCTGGCTGGTTGTTCAGTGTTAGTGGCCCACTAATCTAGCTAGCGACCCGCCAAGAACGGTTCCACACACTTTTTCTAACATATTACTGTCATATCTCATTTTAACATGCAGTCATGCACTTTTAGATGATATTCAACCACTTAATTCCAAAAAGATAGAGAAAATGGGAGGCGTTTGTTCTAGTGCAAACCCTTTAGGTAGAACACCCAGCAAACTCTCCTTCCGTGCATTTCAATTAGTAGAAGATTTGAAACCATTTACATATTCAAAACCTCCGAAAAAGGGTAATGTCACACCAATTGATGAAATAATTAATTGAAACAGAGGCAGAGCCTCGTGAGACCTCTTTGTCTGAAAATAAGCATCAGAGTCCTGAGACAATGGCCCCAAAAGAAGTTCAGAAGTTGAAGGGTGTAACTGTGAAATCCACAGCTGCAAAGAACTCAGGGCCAAGCAAGGTAATTTCTTTTTCTTTTTTTATTTAAGCATTTCAAGCAAGAATGTAAGCTATTTCAATTATGGTGACATAACTAAAAAAATTACTGTAATCAAAATTTGATACTTTTACATTTACAATAAATGAAGAGTTACTAAAAGAAAACCCATTGTGTTACACTTGATGAGTATTCTCTTCTTAGATTATGCTTGTTCCAAGTAGAAGCATGAATAAGTCCAATTGTGTGCTAATTTATTAAAAGCTCTTAATTTCTCTATCTCTCGATCTGTATTCATGAGGAATTCCATTTTCCAGACTGCAGGGGTTAACATTGTGGGGAGAGTCAGCAATGCTGGCTTCGGCAAGGCTGTAAAAGGGCTTGATCTGATCGTGAGTGGAATGGCGAATTTGACCCCCAGCACTTGGTTTTCCTCTGGGTCGACTGCAAAAGGAGCTTCTATCTCTATGCTTGCATTTGAGGTGGCAAATACTATTATGAAGGGCGCAAATCTCATGCACTCGCTCTCGAAAGAGAATGTTAGGTACTTAAACGAGGTGGTTTTCGTCTCTGATGGGGTGCAGAGGCTGATATCAAGCGACATTAGTGAGTTGGAACAGCTTGTTGCAGCTGACAAGAGGTGCAGTTTGGTTAATTCTTATTCTTATTCTTATTCTTATTATTATTATTATTATTATTATTATTATTATTATTATTATTATTATTATTATTATTATTATTATTTTACTTTCGTTCGTGAAATAAAGTCCTATTTTATTTTATTACACTTTCTTCTCTTCTTGAGTGGTATCTCCATTTTATTACAAATGTTTTCTTTAGCCATTCATTTCCTTTAATTTTTGCATTTTTGGACATGTATAGATCATTAAATTGATAAGAAGTGTAAATAGCTTTTTTTCTCTTCCTATATAGGCATGAGTTGAATGTATTTGAAAAAGAGATTGTTCACTTCGGAAACCGATGCAGAGACCCACAATGGCACAATTTAAATAGATATTTTTCCAAGTAAACTACTTATTTTTTCCATTTCTCAACTTCTTTTGTTTTAAAAATTTTATGTAATTCATTTGTAACTTCTTAATTCTATTTAATGCAGACTAGATTTAGAAATAATGCCTCAGAAGCAACTGAAGGAGATTGCAAAGGCCGAGATGCAATACCTCCTCAATCTTGTCAAAAATACAGCGGTACATAAACTTTTAAATGACAACTAAAAGTTTTTTATCATTGCAATTTTAACTTTCAATTATTGTTAAAATAAATTGTAGGAGTTGTACCATGAGATAAGTTCCTTGGATAAGTTTCAGCAAGATTTCAGACAGAGGTACAAAGATGTTAGCCTTGCAGAATATGAAAGAGGTTCATTGTTTGCTTCTCTCTTCCTCTCTGTGCTGTTCATCTCTCTATCCACTCTTTTTCTCTTTCTGTCTTTCTGATGGTAGATAAAAACTGGAATGTTACAGATACAATGCAAATTAGAGAGCAGGAATTGAAGAACCAAAAGAAGCATGTGAAGAGATTGAAGAAAAAATCTCTTTGGTCTAAAATGCTAGAAGATGTAGGCATCCTTTTTATTTTTTTACTAGAATATAAATTCACAAATTATACAAAATATCACTTAATCATGTAATGAATATATATTTTTTGCTTTATCTTTTCAGGTTATTGAAAAACTTGTTGACATTGTGCACTTCTTGCACTTGGAGATAGGTCGAGTTTTTGATGTTCCTGGTATGTATAATATTGTATTCTTTTTCTTCTTTAAATATTGGAAGTTGCAATATTGGTCCTTTAAATATTCTTTCCTATGCAATCTGATCCCTATTTTGCAGATGGAAACCTTGAGAATGGGTCAACTAACAATCGTCAGAGCCTTGGACCTGCTGGCCTAGCTTTGCATTATGCCAACATTATTACACACATCAACACCATAGTAAGAACTAATTAAGAAGCAATTACTTTATATATAATATTACGAACTTTTTTGTTGGTAGATATTTTCATAATTCATTTATGTAACTAAAATAAGCAGTAGCCAACACACAGTTTGATAATACAATTACTTTATATATAATACTACAAACTTTTTTGTTGGTAGATTTTCATAATTCATTTATGTAACTAAAATAAGTTAATCAGCAATAACCAACACACAGTTTGATAATACAATTTTAGCAAATTTTTGCAAATTGATTCTTCCGAGAATGTTTGAATTTAATGCTCTGTCACTTTATTTTATATAAATGATAAAGGTATCTAGGCCAAACTCAGTGCCTTCAAATACAAGAGATACTCTATACCAAGGTTTACCACCGAGTATGAAAAGTGACTTGAAAAATAGGCTACAGACAACGCCACTTGTTCCCGAGGTACGATTTACTATTTTAGTTTGGTTCTTAGCCATACTTAAATACGCCACATGTAATTCTTTATTGACTGTTCATCTTTCGCATTTTGTTTATTTAATATTATTTTTTCAGGTACAGGTATCTCAACTAAGAACCTCAATTGACAGTACTTTACAATGGCTCGTACCAGTTGCCACTAACACAACTAAGGCCCACCATGTATTTGGGAGCATCAGCGAGTGGGCTAACGCCGGGTATGCAACCTTATACTTTCTCAAGTATCTTATGAAATTATGTGGAACTAATAAATACTCTTGACAAGGTAATAAAGCAAGCATATTTTTCTCATCATTATTTTATTTTTGGACTTTTAGGGGTGAAGTCTATCGAAAGCAAAACAACCCGATGCAAACCGAGGTGACAAAAATAGAAACATTGTACCATGCTGATAAAACAAAAACGGAAGCATACATTTTAGACTTGCTAATATGGCTACACTACCTGATTAGTCAGACTAGACTAAATGGGGGCAGATCTCCATCCAAGTCTCCGGTGCAATCTCCCCCGAAAAGAAAACAATTGAGTCTCTTCCTGAAGTCTAAAAAGATTGGGAGTTCATCATCAACTGCTAATTCTAACAGAGAGAACCAAGAAAAGGTGTGTCAACTTGCATCTAATTTGACAAAGTATAGGGGTTTGAGTGAAAACCAAGAATTTGACAGGAATTGTAATTTGAAACTGGAAAGGAATGATAGGCTGAGTAAAAGTAGCGGGCATTGGCCGCCTCCAGTTGTGGATTTTGAAACCGAGAGGATTAGGGTTCTGGATAAACTTGATGGAGTTGATTTTTGCTAGAAGTATTGACATTTCTTTACAAGGGATTTTGGTTGGAGGTGGAGTTTTGTTTTTTGAGTTTCCATGGGGTGGTGTGTGTTTGTGTATTGGACTAAATATATTTTTTCTTTTGTATATAGTTTTGATTGTACATTTTATTATGAGGAGAGTTCCGGTGCCCACATTTTGGATGTCCTAAATATCTCAAAACACACTTTTTTACTACTTTTACAAAATATAAAATTCAAACTTCGCATCCAAACCGTTGATCTTATTCGATATAACTAGCGATGCATTTTCATATAAGTTTTATAAATTTTGAAGTTTATTTGATACTTGATCAAGAGGCTAAAATATGAACATATTAGAGTTAATCTATCATATTTAACTACATTCGTTCAATTTTCAATCTCTTGATCAAGTATCAGATAAACTTCAAAAATTATAAAACTTATATGAAAATGCATCGCTAGTTATATCGAATAAGATGAACGGTTTGGATTCGAAGTTTGAATTTTATATTTTGTAAAAGTAGTAAAAAAGCGTGTTTTGGGATATTTGGGGGCATCCAAAATGTGGGCACCGGAATCCTCCTCTTTTATTATATATGAAATGAAAGAGCAATGCTATTGCCTACTGGCAACCTACTCGTTTGATAGCAATATTCTGTGATGTTTTATAGTTGAGAATGGAAACTACTACTCGACTTAGGTCTGTTTAACGTTTACAACGGCAACGGAATGAGCCATTTCAATTGCCGTTTCGTTCCATCAACGGTATGGTCATTTCATTTCAATTTCAAAAAACGGTATGCCATTTCATTTCGTTATTCGTTTCATTTGGCGGAACGGAACGGAATAACGTGGTTTTTACTAAAAACAACAGTATTTGTCGAAACGTTTTTGTAAAGCGTTTGAAGTTTTTGTAAAGCGTTTGAAGTTTCAATGATCAAGGATGGGAAACGAGCACTGCATATTCAATGATCAAGTGCCAATGTAAAGCGTTTGTTCTTCCTCCCTGCTTCCCTCCTATTCCTTACATTGTAATTTGTATCCTACAGCTGTTCGATAAAATGCCAATGTCAGTTCTGTTAAGTCCACTTCAATCACAGTTCAGTTATGACTCTATGTTTGTTTATTGGATTGTGTCTTTATTATCCCTCTTCCGCCTTCTTTACTCTCCTTAATTTCGTTCTCTAACTCACCTTACTTTTCCTTCCCTGATACTCTCTCTCTCTCCACATTTTCCTTTCTTATCACAATCTTAGAGAAATCTCATTTTTTCCTAATTGTCGGGTCAGCAGATTGGCCATGCCAACTCAAAAGTGTGGATTTCTAAAGCATGACCTGTGATTGATTATATATTTGATGTGGAAGGCTTCTTAGTATTGATTATATATTTAAAAAAGCACTTGTGCTTTTTTAAATCTCCTTGGATGTGGTACTTCTTAGTATCGATTATATATTTATATTTGATGCACTTTTGCTGACTTAATTATTATGGTCAATTTTAAATCTTATTGGACATAGCTCTATGTTTCTAGACCCAATCTATCCTCACATAACCTACATGCAAGTATGAAAGGAACCTATGTATCAGAATAGTACAGTTTAGTACCAACCAACCTACAATGAGCCAGATAAGCAGAGTCCCAAAACAGAAATAGTAATCCTGGGCCCATTAAAACCAGTTCAACAACAATAGCATCATGGTTATGACTCTGTTAAGTGAATTGTAATATAATTCTATCCATAAAGACTGACAATATAGCCAACAGGTGAACTAATCCCATCTTAAATTAATTACATGACATTCTTTCTTTTACTTTTCAGAATATAATCAAGTGAGGGGCATTGTGTCAGTAGAAAAATTGAACAGATAAGATCAGAACTCATTACCATGGAGAGAAGATTGGATTTACCTACACCATGCAGAATCGAGGAGAAGTGCCGGGTGGGAAGGTGAGTGGTGGAGCAAAAGGAGCAGAATGAGACACGTGGCGGTAGATGGTGGCGATCGGAGAGAACACGCCATGGTGATATATATCGGATGATACGGACGATCTCAAGTATTAATTGTGTTTAGTTCTATATCTGTTGAGAACGGAATTTCTTCCGTCGAGAACGCAAACATAAAAATAGCTTTAATCCGTTAAAACCTCTGCACCATCCGTTGAGAACGGATTATAATCCATTAAGACGGAAGTCACAGAATTCGGTATTCAACTTTCTAAAACCTTTCGGCACCATCCATTAAAACCTTTCTGCACCATCCATTGAGAACGGATCATAATCCGTTAAGCACGGAAGTCACGTAATTCAGTTTTTTTTTAAGATTTCTGCAGAACGGATCTGAACCCGTTAGAACGGAATTCAATTTTTTAAAATTTTTCTGCACCATCCGTTGAGAACGGATCTGAATCCGTTATGACGGAAGCAACAGAATTCAGCTTTCTAGAACCTTTCGGCACCATCGGTTGAGAACGTAACTTAATCCGTTAAGACGGAAATCACAGAAGTCAGTTTTCTAAAACCTTTCGGCACCATCCGTTGAGAATGGGACGGAAATCACAAAATTCTGCTTTCCCTTTCTTTCTGCACCGTCCATTGAGAACGGACCTTAATCCGTTAGCATTACAACATTGTATCTACTCTAATTTGGCATTAAGGCCATGTTTCCTTAAATCAACCCAATTGAAACAAACTTCGACAAAGTTCTGCGTTATTCCTCTATTTGCTCCCCAGTAACCCTTGGATTGATTTTGGGATTTGTTGCTTACAGGACCGGTGCACGCCAAGTGTTCGAGTAAATGTCCCTGAGAACATTCAGCCATGGAACGAGCTGGGAAGCCAAGGAGGGACAAAAGGGACATGATAAATAATTTACCTGATTGCTTAATTCATCTCTTTTTGTCCTTATTGACTGGCCAAGAGGCTGTCCAAACTTGTGTTCTCTCGAAGAGATGGCAGTATCTCTGGACCACTTTGCCCTCCTAGATTGAATCAGATGATAGCTGCATTGAACCGGTCATTACCGTACAAGTTGAATTCTTCAAAGTTCAAACACAAAAAAGGGGAATAACTGGACACAGGAAATTGATTGCACTTAAAATACAGTTCAAAAGCTAAAGATTGCTAGAACAAAATTAAGAGGATATGGAGATGTTGGTTTTCCCATAACTTTTGAAAATTTTAAAATATAGAAACAAATTGACTCCTGGAGAGAGAGAGAGAGAGAGAGAGAGAGGAGGTCTGGAAGAACAAGTCATTTTTGTTAGAAACCGGAAGAGCCCTTTTCATTTTTGTTCTTCTTCTTTTTTTCTTAATGATGAACTGCACAATGTGTGAAAAGATTTGAGAAATGTTTTGCGTCCATTTTACATCTGGGAATGACAAGTTGAAATTTTGTTGTAACAATTTGAGGAAATTGTTTAGTCAAAGCATGACCTGCATAATTTCTGCAATTTCAATATTAGTTTAATAAGATATTTGACAATAAGAAATTCCATTACTGAATGCTGATATAACATATGGTTTACAGCTTACACTAGTCTAAGCAAACCGTCAATACCTTCAAAAAGAATTTTTTTTTACAAGGTGGACAACTGTCAAGCACAAATAAAGAAATAGAAACTAAAGGGTAGGAAAACAACAATTGCTGCCACTGAATTATGAGGAAAATAATTGCTGGTAAACTTCTGCACCAATCTGATCCACTATACCATGTAGGGTCATGGACTCAGCTATGAAAGTCTGATTGTTTCTTTATAGCCACATCAAGTGTAAAGCTGTTGCCACAGTGGAAGAATTCCTCGACTTAATTCCAAATGCGTAAAAAGTAGGAGATGATTGTATCTGTAAACTTAAAGAACAATCACAGAAAGACACAATATTTAACGTGGTTCAGTACGAAATCGTACCTACATCCACACGCACACACACCATCACTTTTTTATTTCTTTTCAATAATAATGGAGTACAAGGGAGAATTGGGGAAGAAGATAGGTCAGAAAGGAAGAGGGAGGCGCCTCCTTTATAATAGGTAGGCTAATATTTCTTTTTATTACATTTCCATATATGCATAAATCATAAAAAGGAAAGTCAGACGGTCCAACTCGGACCGAGTTCTGGCCAACTCGGACCGAGCCAAATGGATGTGGTTCAACTCGGTCCGAGTTTGGCCCAACTCGGACCGAGCCAAACATTGAATTTTCTCCACACTCCCCCTCAAGTTGGCAGGTAGATATTTCGCATGCCCAACTTGTCAATTGCTTCATGAAAAATAGTACTAGACACACCTTTGGTTAGTATGTCTGCAAGTTGCTCTTCCGTTCTTACATGAGGAATACTAATTACTCCTTCTTCAATGTTCTGTCGGATAAAATGTCGATCTACTTCAATGTGTTTGGTCCTATCATGCTGTACCGGATTTTGTGATATAGCAATGGCAGCCTTGTTATCACAAAACAGTTTCATTTCTTCACATTCATAGAAGCCAAGATCCTTGAGTATCCTTTTAATCCACAGTAACTCTTGCAGTCCCTTAGCTATTCCTCTAAACTCAGCTTCAGCACTTGACAATGCCACTACCTTCTGCTTCTTACTTCTCCAAGTAACCAAATTGCCACCAACAAAAGTGAAGTACCCAGATGTAGATTTTCTATCAGTTACATCTCCTGCCCAGTCAGAGTCTGTATATCCGTGAACTTGAAGATGTCCATTTCTTCTGAAAAAAATACCTCGTCCTGGAGATCCCTTGAGATATCTTAGAATCCACATAACAGCCTCCATGTGGTGTTCACTGGGATTATGCATGAATTGACTTACTACGGACACGGCATAGGCAATATCCGGTCGAGTGTGTGACAAGTAGATAAGTCTTCCTACCAATCTTTGATATTGTTCCTTATTGGTTGGTACCTGATCAGGAAAAATTCCTAGCTTGTTGTTCTGTTTGGTTGGTGTGTCCACAGGTTTGCAATCCAACATACCTGTTTCAGCTAGTAAGTCCAGTACATACTTTCTCTGAGATAAAGATATACCTTCATTGCTGCGTGTAACTTCAATTCCTAGAAAATACTTCAATCCTCCCAGATTCTTCATTTCAAATTCTTGGGAAAGTTTCTTCTCAAGGCCTTGAATTCCTTCAGCATCATTTCCTGTGATTATCATGTCATCAACATATATAATTAAAATCACAATTTTTTCCTTATTCTTACAAAAGAACAAGGTATGATCTGCATCACTTTGGGTATATCCATATCCTTTCATGGCACTGCAAAATCTACCAAACCAAGCTCTTGGGGATTGTTTCAAACCATATAGCGCCTTCTTCAATCTGCATACAAGTGAACGCTTACTTGAGTGACTGTATCCTGGTGGAATATCCATATAAATCTCCTCATCTATGTCACCATGAAGAAATGCATTCTTCACATCGAACTGATGCAATGGCCAGTTCTGATTTGCTGCAATGGACAAAAGTATTCTGACTGTATTAAGTTTGGCTACTGGTGAAAAAGTCTCCTGATAATCTACTCCATATGTCTGAGAGTAGCCTTTTGCAACCAGCCGAGCCTTATACCTATCAATTGCTCCAGTGGGACCACATTTTACTGTAAATATCCACCTACAACCTACTGTTTTTCTATCTCTCGGTCTGTCCACCAATTCCCAAGTATTATTCTCCTCAAGAGCATCCATTTCTGTCTTCATTGCATCTACCCATTTTTCATCAGCAAGGGCTTCATTCAGGTTGTTTGGAATGTGAACTGATGCAAGAGTTCTATCAAATTCCTTCACAGATTCTGGCATGTGAGACATAGTCATGAAATTTGCCACTGCATACCTGCCTTCACCACTCTCATCTGGTCTGTATCTTTTAGGTGGTCTGCCTCTGTTGATTCTGAAAGGTAACTGATAACCATGATTAGTAGTAACAGGTTCAGAATTACTTACCTCTGACTCAGGAAGTTGATCATGTGGTGAAGTAGGAGACTGTATCATTTCTTCATCTTCACTTTCCAAACTTTCTTCAGATGGACCCGAGTTAACCAGTGGGTCCATTTCTAGATTCAAATGCTCACATTCAATTGAACTCGGACCGAGATGGGTCGAACTCGGACCGAGATGGGTCGAACTCGGACCGAGATTGGTCGAACTCGGACCGAGATGGGTCGAACTCGGACCGAGATGGGTCGAACTCGGACCGAGATGGGTCGAACTCGGACCGAGTTGAACAGGTTCATTTGGGAAAATCTCAGATTTTGAACCAAAAACATCATTTCTTGCTGCATCGAACCAGAGTTCATTGTCTATCACACTCTCCCCCTGAGAATGAGTCTGGTTTTTACAGAAATACCCTTCATTTTCAATAAATGTCACGTCCATGGTGGTATAGACTTTTCTAGAGGATGGATTCATGCACCTATAGCCCTTTTGATGTTGACCATAACCTATGAACACACATTTTTCAGCACACGGATCAAGTTTTGAGCGCAGATGTTTTTGTATGTGGACATAGGCTACGCAGCCAAACACTTTGGGTGGGATATTGAGTACTGAAGGAATCACATGGTAGGTTGAGAGTTTTTGCAATGGTGTTCGAAATTTAAGAGCAGCGGAAGGTAATCTATTAATCAAATACACCGATGAGGTAACGGCATGATCCCAATAAGAAGGAGGAACATTATTTTCTATCATCATTGCTCTAGTCATTTCTAGGATTTGCCTATTCTTACGCTCTGCCCTACCATTCTGTTGTGGTGTACCTACACAGCTAGTTTCATGTATAATCCCATTGGTTTTAAAGAACTCTCCTAGTGTTTTGTTGACAAATTCCCTACCATTATCACTCCTAAACACCTTGACATTCTTATCAAACTGATTTTTCACCATGGTAATGAAGGAAGTAATGGCAAGTGGCACATCAGTTTTCTGTTTTACCACATTAACCCAAGTCATTCTAGTACTATCATCAACAAATAAGACAAACCATCTATTTCCTACTAGAGAGTCAACCGGGGAAGGTCCCCAAACATCAGAGTGAATCAAATCAAAAGGAACTCTATTATTATTATCATCATCCAAAATTTTTCCAAAATGAGCTCGATGGCTCTTAGATTTGATACACACATCACAATCAAATATCTCATTTTCAAAACCAGAAAACAAACTAGGATAAAGTTTTCTTAGGTACCCAAAAGATGGATGACCCAATCGCCTGTGCCATATCCAAATAGAAGACTTCCTACTTGAGTGTAAACCAGCAGATAAATGGGCCTGTCCAGCAGCCAAGTCTTCTAAATGATACAGTCCTCCTCTTCTAGTACCACGACCAAGAATTTCCTTCGTCAAGAGGTCCTGAAAAAGACAAAATCCAGGATACATGAGTACTACACAATTTAGGTCTTCACATAACTGTCCTACAGACAAGAGTTTGGATGAAAGAGAGGGAACCAAGAGTGTATTTGAAAGAGTTAAGGATGAGGAAAATTGAACTTCTCCAGCCCCTGTGACTGGATAAACTTCTCCATTTGCATTAACAATCTCATTTCTTCTTGGAACAGATTTTCTTACCAAGTCTTCCATGTTGTAGGTCATGTGATCAGTTGCTCCTGAATCAATAATCCAAGAACAGTCAGTACTAGAAGTGTTTAATGAAAAAACTTTACCTTCATTCCTCTCGACAGAGGGCAAAATAGACAGTGTTCCAGAACTTAAACTGGCCAAATTTGCAGCTGGTAGGATCTTTACTTCTGTGGCCTGGGCTTCTGTCATGTGTGCCTTCCCTTGCCTTTTTTTCTTATTCTCTTCCCACCAGTCTGGATAACCAATCAATTTGAAACACTGCTCCACAGAGTGTTTTGGGTTTTTACAATGGGTACACCCACCAGGTGGTACGGGTTTTTTGTTGTTTGGTTTTGGAGGATAGTTAGACTTCTGGAGGTTCAAGGTTTGAGTTTTTGCTACCATGGCCAAGGAACTGTCCCCAACTTCACCCCCATTCAACATGACCATTTGTCGCCTTTCCTCCTTCCTTACCAAGGCAAATGCCTCTTCTACGGTAGGGAGGGGATTAATTTGGAGAACACTAGCCCTAATCAGATCCAATTTATCATCTAAACCATCTAAAAAGGTCAGTACCCTATCTTCTTGAACCAATTTCTGATATTTTTCAATATCATGATGGCATTCCATAGGATTAGGTCTACGAGTGTCTAATTCCTTCCATAACCCTTGTAGAGTACTGTAAAAATTCTGGACCAATTCACCATTTTGTTTGACCTTACTAATTTTTCTTTTGAGATCCAGAATTTGAGACAAATCACTACCATCAAAGTAAGAGGTGTTGACTGCATTCCATACCTCTTGTGCAGTAGAGTAAGGTAAGAAGGTACCTATTAGTGATGAGTCCATAGAGTTAATCATGAAATCTTTCACCTGAGAATCCATCACCGACCATCGTTTATAAGCTTCCTCGTCTGACGGCTTTGGCCGAGTTGACCCATCAAGGTGACCCAATCTATCTCGCCCATTGAGTTTCATCTGCAGCATCTGCGACCAGAGGTAGAAGTTTGACCCATCTAACTTGATCGACATCGCGGAGGTGAACCCCTCTTGGCTTTGAGTGTTTGATGGAGGTCTCGGTTGTGTAAGCAATTGGGACAGGGTGTTATTCAAGCTTTGAATAAGGGTCATCGGATCTAGTGGATTAGGATCAGGGATAGGGGTTTTAGGGATTGAATCATTAGGGTTACTCATGGTTTAGATCGTGGTGAGAGGTTTTGGTAAGATCTGTGCAGTAATTCGCACAGAGACGAAGTAGCAACTGTGCAGTAACTCGCACAGGGATAAAAAACACACAGTAGTCAAGATCTACTGCTCTGATACCATGTAAACTTAAAGAACAATCACAGAAAGACACAATATTTAACGTGGTTCAGTACGAAATCGTACCTACATCCACACGCACACACACCATCACTTTTTTATTTCTTTTCAATAATAATGGAGTACAAGGGAGAATTGGGGAAGAAGATAGGTCAGAAAGGAAGAGGGAGGCGCCTCCTTTATAATAGGTAGGCTAATATTTCTTTTTATTACATTTCCATATATGCATAAATCATAAAAAGGAAAGTCAGACGGTCCAACTCGGACCGAGTTCTGGCCAACTCGGACCGAGCCAAATGGATGTGGTTCAACTCGGTCCGAGTTTGGCCCAACTCGGACCGAGCCAAACATTGAATTTTCTCCACAGTATCAGCAAATGAAACACCACTAATAAAAGCAGGTTAGTTGAGGTTCCTCCCGATCAAGTCCCATAGCGAAGTGACCGATGAGCACGTTAGAAACAATTGTTCTGCTGTCTCTAAGCAATTCTTCTGGCACGTGGTGCGTCATTACAGGATGGGAATCTGACGCTTTGAAAGTTGTTGCTGGGTGAGAAGCTTGTTGTGCATCAGAAGCAGCAGAAAGGCTTGACAGTAGGCGGCACTGAAATTTTCTATACAAAGCTTGCTCAAGATATAGTTTTACCAGCTTCAATAAAAGCTTTGTACATCAATGCGACTTAAAACAGGTCAACAGCATTCCATTTCCATGTACACTTATCTGGTAAAGCATCAGCGATGGTTCTGAGTTCAGCCACTGTCCTAGTTAGGTGCTGATAAAATCGAATCCTAGAGAGTTATAGCCCTACTATCCGTAATCCTTGGATGCATCAGCTTCTCTTGGCCAGGATATTAAAATTCACATAATCTGTTTAGAACAGAATTAAACTCCAGTCAACGGATCTGAATCTGTATAGAACAGAATTAAACTCCAGTGGAATCTATTAGAGAACAGATGAAAATCCGTCAAGAACTAAAGTCATAGAATTCAGTTTTGTAAAACTCTGCTCCATCCATTGAGAACGGATCTCAAACCATTTAGAACGGAATTGGCCTCCAGTGAGATCCGTTGAGAACATATAGAAGTCCGTTAAGAACGGAAGTTGTAGAATTCAGTTTTTTTTTTTTTTTTTTACTTTTTGCAGCAACCATTAAGAACGGATCTCAATCCGCTTAGAACAGAAGAGGACTCCAGTGGGATCCGTTAAGAACGGATGAATATACGTTAAGAACGGAAGTTCTCAAATTCAGTTTTTTAAAACTGTGCAGCATCCATTGAGAACGGATCATAATCCGTTTAGAATGGATCTGACTCCGTGGAGAACGGAGGATAATTCGTTAAGAACGGAAGTTAGGTTTTTAAAACTGTCTTCACCGTCCGTTGAGAACAGATCTCAATCCGTTTAGAACGGACCTCAATCCAATTCCATCTTGTGTAGTTCGCATAAATGAATAGTCCGCCAGTTTCATCTCTTAGCGAAAATGTAAATCTTGACCGGAAGGCTTGCAGCTAAGTTGACCAGTAATCTGCACTCCCTCTTCGTTTTTACTCTCATGCTTTGTTCTTCCTTCCTTGCTTCCCATCGCAAGTAAACTCTATTGGTTTAGAATGTGCTTGCGCATAGGAAACATATTAAAATGGATAATTAAATATAGTTACCCTTTTAATGATTCTGTGTAATACTCAGTGCGTCAGAGAAGAAACAAGGCAAAAAATATATATATTAATGAACTTTATTTTCATCATAAAAAGTTTATATTTTATTCATTGACCTTGGCATCTCCGCTGAACAGTCATTCAGCGGGTCCCTTATTCTGCTCACATTCTGAATTACATAAATTAATAATCCATCACTCATTTGATCCCATTTGCAACTGATACATTGGACCAAGAATAGTCATCTCATGCTGTCTTCTAAATTTGAGCATCCTGGCTTGCTCCATCGAAAGCTGGTACGAGTACATCAGCACTTGCAACGGCATTGCTCGGAGCACTGATTCCTTTCCTACCATTTGGCTTTTCATGGGATTGGGATTGGTCATGAAGGATACCCAATGGAACATCTGATTCTCAGCAGCTCTCTTGAGAACGGCATAGTTCTGAGGGATGAGCAGTATCTGCCCCTGTCGCATCTGACCATCAAAAACGGTTTGCCCTCGGTGGTTGACAACTTGCACCCGTCCTTGTCCACCAGTCACATACATCAAGCTATGGCAATTCATGTGCCAATAAGGTGTAATCATCATATTCTGCAAACATAAATGTTAATTTACAAGTAATTATATATAGGAGACTTTATTTTAATATTTGGAATTTTTGGTTTGGTAGTTTGTGTTAGTACCCTTTGGAGCACAACTCTTGAAGCACTCATTTGCACAACGTTCATAATAGGAAGCTTTTGGCTGTTCATCATTGCAACCCTACTGCCTCTTTGATTGAAATAGTCAGCACGAGATGGCATATCTATGTTGCTTCTTATCTTCATCATGCAGAACATCTCATCCAAGCCGTTGGTCACGTTGTGCATTCCTGGCATAGGCTCGCCATATTGTTGCCATCTTGGCATGCTCTCCTCGAACTCCTGTTGCTGCATCTCTTGGCTTCTCGATGGCATTAGCATCCGAAGTCCCTCCTTTACAAAGACCATCTCACCACTTGGATCATTCTGGGTTTGGAGTTGTCGTGCCATTTCTACATTCACTCCGAGAGCCTCAGCTAGCATCTGAGTGTCGAATCCAGCGAAAATGCTCTGGCCCATTGGCTGCATCATTCCCATGGTCTGTTGCTGTTCGGTTTCGAACATCCTTTGAGGCATCTTGTGCGTTCCAGCCATGAAAAACCTCTGATTTTTATATGTCGAGCTATTAGTTATGCAAATTTACTAAGGAAAATATAGCGTTTAAATTTATTTGATGAGTGTTTAGTTCAAGTGAAATTGGATAACATACTCTTTCTCTGGGTACTAATTGGTTGGCGGCATTACTTGCATCATAAACTTGCATCGATACCATAGGCACGTCACCATCATTATAGCACCAATAGGTGACACCAGCCGGCAACGCGATGATATCTCCCTGCTTAAAACGATGCACTTTCTGGTGCTCGTCTCGCATCATTTGTTGCCTCCAACTTTCACCTCCCATCGGGAACTCAGCTTGCTCTGTCTCCGACTGTTGTTGGAATGACTGATATGTCTCAGGACAGCCAGGAAATACGGTTCCCATGATCCCTCTTCCTATCAATCATTAGATTATTTAAAAAAAAAACTATTATTTTCCCTATCAAATTAACAAAGGGATGGTGTTATTCTCAGTTCTTATAATAAATTGAATACTACCTTGGACGATGTACATGAGGGATGGTGCATTGTTGTATTGAGGCAACATTAGGCCCCTAGGCTCGAGCATATGGCGGCAGGCAGCCACACCTGCACACTGCATCATCTCATTATCCTATTCATAGTATTCAGTCATACCGGCTTCAAATTGCATACGCTGGGAGGGGTTGAGAGCAGCAAGCCTATCGAATCGGCATCCTCTTGGTCCAGAAAAGGTGCGCATACTTTGCCATGGGCTCTGGCCTCCAAACATCATCTGTGCAAGAGAACCTTGGCACAATATTAACAGACATAAGGAAATGGAAAGGAGGGAGGAAGCTGCCATATCTGGTAAAACTTGATTTCTATGTAATGCTACACTGGAAATTGGGATGGAGAGCAAGGAGTGAAGGGTATGGTATTTATAGTGTTGGAAAAGGCATGAATGGATGTTTGGATATGCAATGGTTGGTAGGGATAAAGACAGAAATGCTCAACAAAAGGGTGTTTATACATGAGGCTTGGAACCCTGTTTTTGCAATCCATCTCGTTTGTATTTGTTTATTTCTTACCTAACCAAAGAGAGGGTGTTGGAACTTGGAAGTTAGCATGCAGGAATGATCTCGGGAGTTCAGAACCGGGAAAAGTAGTAATTGCACAGTAACTCACAACATTTTTATCATCATGATTTTGTGTTCATATGGCTTAACGGGCTTTAATTACGAGATATTAATAGTACATTGCGAAGTATTGTACAATTCTTTCTTCATTTTTATATTTTGGGCCCATTCATCAAAATAAAACGGGCAGCAATTTCTATTTCGGATGAGGCCTGGTTGAGTTTGTTAAATTCCTTAAACGAATAACAGATAATCGTACTCACTTGCACATGCTTTAGCAAAGCTTGTAGAGAAGCATTTGTGCACGGACAAGCTATTGGCCTATTGCTGTTTTTTTTTTATTGCAGCTTCTGGCCACTAGCCCTCGGACAACATCAAAATTTAGTGGGATCAGGAGTTAAAGTTAGCATTTTGGAATTAGTATTTGAGGTTAAAGTTAATAAAAGTTAGTACTAACTTAAAGTTAGTAATTGTTGTTTGGCATGATAGGTTAAAGTTAGTGATCTTTAATAAAAAAAAGTTAGTGATCAAACTGAATGCATTCAATTATAACATTCATTTTAGTCTAGACATTTTAGATTTCGAAAATTTTAAATCTTGATATTTTCAAAATTTGAAATTTAAAAAAATTTTAAAAGGTGAAAATTAAAATTTCAAATTTGAAACTTAAAAAATTTGAATTTTGAAATTTAAAATTTGGAAATTTTGGAATTTAAAATTTAAAATTTTGAAATTTTAATGTTTCTTCTCAAGGTTTTTCTCTTCAGATACGGTATAAATTTTTTTTTTGGTGTTTGAGAAAAGCTTAAATATGAAATGGCCAAGTTAGGGAGGTAGTGCTAATTCCGTTGACCCCAAAGTTGTTTGGTGATGCAAGACATGTAGGTTAGCTCGTTGATCCAAAACTCAAGCTAAACTTGGCACTACCAAACGAGCCCTAAATTATTCGGATCCTAACACTTTTAATTATCACAACTTACAGTGGCTTGGTACAAGATTTAATAAAAATTGGCACACATCTTCTGCCTCTTGTTTATCAATATTATCATCAACCATCCCCTAAGATGGTTCAAATAGGTTATTGAGCCGAACTTGTAAATAATTTTTTGAATGTTTCCTTCATGAAAAAGCTTTATTGACTACATTGACTAGTTGAATTTGACCTTTCACAATTTTCTTTCATTTTTTTTTGGCAAACAAAATAGCAATCCACCACAGTATGCTTGGTTCCTTCACCTTATACAAGATGCAATATGCTGCGAAGCTTTATTGTCTCAAAATATCTGATCGGATCCTATTGACAAAAAAGCAATCTAATTTTTCTAAATTAAATCTTTTCGATTGAGGAAAAAAGCTATTCCTAGCTATATTATTTTTGGATCTCGTTGGAAACTTTTGCTAGACTGTACCAAAAAAGCCGAAAGGATTACAATCCCGTAATAAAATTGATGCAGCCATTCTGTTTTTTTTTTTTTTTTTTTGGTCATAAGCATCAAACATTTGCATGAAACTGTACTAATAATTTCTTCTTTGAGTTTAAAGAAGTGAAGGGAAATTATTTTCACTGTTGTGGCCTTCATGCTTAGTATCTCGCAAATAAAGTATTCCGAAAAAAAAAAAGGTAAACTAAGATTTAAAAGAAGCAATTACAAAGTTTCATATCCAGATCTCTGTTGAAAAAGCACCTTTGTCCTTGCAAAGTAAGTTTATAAATACAAACCTAGAGAATTTAAATTATCTCCAAGGTGTCCAATTTAGCCTTGAAAGTACTTGACAATTCCTCTATTATGTCAGGTGGCATATGACATTTAATCCTGACCATCTTCGGGCGACTACTCCTTATTGGGAAGCACAACTCCTTTGATTCTTTTTTTTCAGCACGAATAAGTTGAGGATTCTTCACAATTAAACAAAAAAGATTGATGTGACAGAAACACTGTTAATTTGTTATGCATGATATTACAATACATTTTCAGAGAATAGAACTGACAGATGCATTAAAACAAAATGGTCTTATAAGCAAACAATACTATACAATGCTTCTCTGCAAATAACATCCATCTTCTGTGTTCTATAAGGGTGGAACAAAAGGCATCTTTTTAGTACAATTTGCTGATTCAACGTGATGGTTAGCATTTTTCGATTAAAACCTTTCGTAAGTTTTTAACCAAATTGATATTTCCTAAGTTTTCCAAGATAAAACCTTTATTTGAATACAGGTTCTTTGTAGAGACCACAAATTGGAAAGCAAGTAATATTGGGCTTATTTGCTCAATTCTCAACCAGAAAAAAAATAAACCACCACTAAAAAACTTGCAAAATTCGATTTAATAACTTCATAAAGAGATCATACCTCTTCATGGCACAAGGTAAACATCTCCAAATTGGGTGAAAGGTGAAAAAACTGAGGTACCACGATAAAGTCGGTATTCACATCCAATTCACCTAGGTACAAGCTCTTTAAGTTGTTGAAAGCCACGCAATCAAGCAATTCTTTTTCCAGAAAATCCTTCACATAAAGGAAGAAAAGTTAAACAAATAGGTGATCTGCTAACTGAATCAAAATCAAAATAGAACCACAAGCAAGATCATATAGACAGAGTTTAGACCCAAATGAAGAATGTGTTACAGTTGCACATTAAGATAAAAGATTTAAATTGTCTAAAGCTTAATTTGTCTGTATTATTTTTGAGTTTTGATCTACCAAGAAATTAATCACTCATTTCTTTCAGTTTCTTTGTATAATATGAGGAAGATAGCACATCCATACTAATCCATACTATAGGTGCATAAAAAAGATACCCAAGACCTGACCAGTTCTATTAGCAAGCCATGTGTGAAAAAAGGGCCACCTCTTCAAAGTTCAAATTTGATAAAAGGGCATATATAACCCAAAGATACAAGTTTGATGAAATTCCATAAATCAAGAATCATACCTTAATTATCGGTTGTATAATCAACACATCATTTTTCTGTTTACAGTTCAACGGTCCACATGTCAACTTAAGGTTTGTAGCATTAGAAAGACTGCTGAGAAGCTTATACCCACTATTTCGATAGCAATCAGGAACAGAATACCGTAAATTTAGGTGAGCCGTGACTAGGGAAGGCATGTTCTCCCATAGAACTTTTCCAGGTATGGCACTAACATGTAAAGAGCAGAGGCTGGGAATAGAGAGATGGATTTTAACATCTGTGGAGCAGGAACAATCTTTAATAACCAATTTCTTGAGAACACAAGATGCAATAATTATGGAGGTTTCAAGAGTACAGTCTTCCATGGTCATTTCTTCAAGACGGGGACACCCTGTGATAAGATTCTGCATAAATTTGTCAGTCCAGCACACACTACTCGCGTGTAAACATTTAAGTTTAACAAGATCTATTGATTCATGTCTGATTTCTTTCATGGGGAAATACCAACCACGCAAATATATTGCCTCAATTGAAGAGCTTGGAAAAAAGGAATGAGGCAACTCCACGGGATAATATCTAAGGTGCTCGGAAGTAAAGACATAATTGATCCATGATTTGGTTGTTTCTCCGACATCGAAAGATTTCCAGTCAAGATGAAATGTTTTTATTCCGGATGTTCCTCTATGCTTAAGGAAAGAGTCGACGAAGCGATCAAATTGGCAAGAATTTCTGAAGTCAACATGGTTAAAGTTGAGATATGGTAATTGTCTCCACAAGTTCTTCCATCTCTTTGACAGTATGCATGTTTGTACAGTGTGCCTAACCTTCATGAAAGATATGATGCGATGAAGAATCTCATCAGGTAGGTTACTTAACCTATCTAAATCACCCAACTCCATGTTTTTCCTTTTGGCTAACACTTGTTCTGGCCTTATGAGCATTTCTTCAAACACATTATGTGCGTGGTATGAAGCAACGGATTATATTAGGACTAGCAATAATATTCTTCTTTTTGAAATAGCCACAGAATTGTTCCAAATATAGAGTATATATATGAGTCTTATTTAAATACAATTAGACATGTATATTTTGCTTTTCGTACGTACTTTAGATAATTTTATCATTTGAAGGTCACTTTAGACGATATTCATATGCATGCGTCAGAATATTAAATGTACTTTCCACAGTTTTTTCTTTTTATAGAGATCGAGTTTGAAAGAAGAAAAATTATATCCCTATTTATGATTTTAAATGAACGAAGTCTAGTTACTAAATTATGTTCACAACATAATTTACCAAAAATATATATCTTATAATATAAAAGCATAGAATAAGGTATAGGCAGCTCAACCCTGGAGTCCACAATACACAATTATTAAGCGTACGTATTTTGGACATCACCTATTATAATTGGTATAATTGCTAAAGACAACATCACTTTTGTTCATGAAACATATTTTTTACTAAATTACCCTTTAATTAGTTGATAATATTTGTTGAAAATAAATTATGTTGCATATAGCAAAAATAAAATTGTATTTAGAAATTCCCTTATAATTTGGATTTATTCTTTCAAAGAAAACACCTACTATATTTCGTTAGAAAGTACGTAATATGATGCAGTCATTCTGTCCTTTTTTGCTTTGTTTTGTTTTGCTGTTGTCAATAAGGATAAAAAATATGCATCGAAACTGTACTAACAATAATTTCTTCTAAGTTTAAAGAAGTGAAGGGAAATTATTTTCACATGGAACTTTGCAAAGCTGATTTTTAATTTTGTTATCGCCTTCATGCTTAGTTTCCCGCAAATAAAGGATAACTCAAACTTTTCATTTTAAGATAAATTAAGAGTCAAACCTTCCGACTTGTTTTTAAATTAAATGTCTATAAAAGACCTCTATCGAGTATTGGAACCCCAAAAATGCATTGCTCTTTGCAAGGCCAACCCCAAACTTGATAACAACTATCAAGTATTTGGGGGGAAAAAAAGGTAAACTAAGATTTAACTTAACAACTTAAACGAAGAAACTATAAAGTTTAATATCCAGATCTCTGTTGAAAAGCACTATTTCCGTCACAAAGTAAGTTTTTGAATACAAATCTAGATTAAATTAAATGTTGTCTAAGGTCTCCAATTTAGCCTTGAAAGTACTTGCTAGCTCCTCTATTCTCTCAGGTTCCATGTAGCATTTAATCCTGACAGTCTTCAGGCGGTTACTCCTTATTGGAAATGGAAAGCACAACTCCTTTGATTCTTTCTTTCCAGCTATAAAAGTCGACGATTCTTCAAAATTAAACAAAAATGATTAATGTAACAGAAACACTGTTAATTTGTTATGCATAGTATTACAATACATTTTCAGAGAATAGAACACAGATGCATTTTTTTTTTTAAAAAAAAAAAACCATATGCGCAACAATACTAATATACTATACAATGCTTTTCTGCAAATGACATCAATCCTTGTAGTACAATTTGCTGATTCAATGTGATGTAATTTTCTAATTTTTCAATATAAAAACCTTTATTTGAGATACAGGTTCTTTGTAGAGACCACAAATTGGAAGGCAAGTAATATTGGGCTTATTTGCTCAATTCTCAACCAGAAAAAAATGAACCACCATTTGAAACTTGGAAAATTCGTTTTAATTAACTTCATAAAGAGATCATACCTCTTCATGGCACAAGGTAAACATCTCCAAATTGGGTGAAAGGTGAAAAAACTGAGGTACCACGATAAAGTCGGTATTCACATCCAATTCACCTATGTACAAGCTCTTTAAGTTGTTGAAAGCCACGCAATCAAGCAATTCTTTTTCCAGAAATTCCTTCACATAAAGGAAGAAAAAGTTAAATAAAAAATAAATGATCTGCTAACTGAATCAAAATAGAATCACAAGCAAGTTGGCTGCTGGAGGCAAGAGCATATAGACACAGTTTAGACCCAAATACTAAATGTGTATGTGTTACAGTTGCACATAAGATAAATATTTAAATTGTCTATAAGCTTTGTATGTATTACTTTTGAGTTTTGATCTACCAAGAAATTAATCACTCATTTCTTTCAGTTTCTTTGTATTAGATGAGGAAGATAGCATATCCATACTAGGTGCATAAAAGTTACCCAAGACCTGACCAGTTCTATTATCAGGCCATTTGTGAAAAAAAAAGGCCACCTCTTCAAAGTTAAAATTTTATTAAAGGGCATATATAACCCAAAGATACATATTTGAGGAAATTCCATAAAGCAAGAATCATACCTTTATTATTGGTTGTGTAATCACCACATCATTTTATAAAAGTTCAAATTTTATAAAAGGGCATATATAACCCAAAGATACATAGTTGAGGAAATTCCATAAAGCAAGAATCATACCTTTATTATTGGTTGTGTAATCGCCACATCATTTTTATACTGAAGTCTCAACGGTTCACATGTCAACTCAAGGTTTGTAGCATTAGAAAGACCGCTAAGAAGCTCATACACACCTTTTTGATAGCAATAAGGATAAAAATAGCGAAAATTTAAGTGAGCCGTGACCAGGGAAGCCAGGTTCTCCCATAGAACTTTTCCAGGTATGGCATTCACATGTAAAGAGCAGAGGCTGGGAATAGAGAGATGGATTTTAACATTTGTGGAGCAGGAAGAATCTACTATAACCAATTTCTTGAGAACGCGAGAAGCAATAATTATGGAGGTTTCAAGAGTACAGTCTTCCATGGTCATTTCTTCAAGATGGGGACACCCTGTGATAAGGTTCTGCATAAATTCACCAGTCAAGCACACTCTACTCAGGTGTAACTTTTTAACCTTAACAAGAGTTATTGATTTATGTCTGATTTCTTTCATGGGGAAATGCCAACCACGCAAATCTATTTCCTCAATTGAAGAGCTTGGCAAAAAGGAATGACACAACTCCACAGGATAATATCCAAGGTGCTTGGAAGTAAAGACATAATTGATCCATGATTTGGTTATTTCTCCGGCAAAGAAAAATTTCCAATCAAGATGAAATGTTTGTATCGGGGAGGTCCCTCTAAAAAAAAGGAAAGAGTCGACGAAGCGATTGAATTGGAAACAGTTTCTGAAGTCAAGACGGTTAAAGTAGAGAAATGGTAACTGTCTCCACAAGTTCTTCCATCTCTTTGACAGTATGCATGCTTGTACAGTTTGCCTAAGCTTCATGAAAGACATGATGTGGTGAAGAATCTCATCAGGTAGGTTACTTAACCGATCAAAATCACTTGACTCCATGCATTTCCTTTTGGCTAGCATTTGTTCTGGCATCATGAGCATTTCTTCAAACACCTTATGTGCGTGGTGTGATGCAAGGGATATCTTGCCTTTGTTATCACACGTGGATCAAAACCCTGTCAAAGGAAGAATACCCAAACAAGACGCAACTCAGAATAGAGGAAATTGAATTCGGTAGTGGAAGAAATTTGCGATGTTAGTACCTGGTGAAGCCGGTATTCATCTCTAGGGTTTACTGTGCATTGTTTTTCTGATGGAAACAACAATAGGGAACGCCGATTGGAGAAGATCGCCGCTAATCATATCATAATATTACGAATCGTACATAGATTATGTATTTTGAGATCGAACGGTGCTAGTCGCTTTTTACATATTTTGAGATTCGCAAAAGTTCTCCCCCATGTTTCCAACAAATCAGAAAACTTATCCACTGGGTCAATAAAAATTTAAAAAATATTTATACTTTAATAAAAATTAAAATCAAAATATCAGAAATGAAACATAATAATTTAATAAAAATATATTTCGTTATAACAAATAACAAAGGACAAAGGTAATAAAAGTTTAAGTAATGCTAGAACCAAACATATAGGATGTCCAACACGATTCGAAAAGTCAACTATTAAAATTTTAAACGGCTAATCCGAACCGCTCAAAATGATCTCTATATTAAAATATTCTTGAGGGTTCATAACTCTTTAGATTGAGCATTTTCAAAAATTGTAAAACAATAGTAAAAAAAATGAAAAATATAAAATTTGGTTCCAGTACAGATTTTATTATGGAGAACAATTTGGGATTTTAGAACCGCAAAGAAAACACCTATTATATTTCATTGAAAGGTAATGTACTAATTTGTAAAGGAAAATAATATTTTAGGATCAGTATCTTATTATAATATTAAATTTTTTCTTGCACTTTATTCGCTGGCAGCCGGCAGCTATTTAATCTTAAAATGAAAGGTGGATTTACCAATTTGCAAACGGGGATGAATTATTCCCATTTTTAAAAAAAAAAATTAACTGGCTTGCATTATGTTTATTCCATTTCCATTACAAATTATGAAGATAATTGATAATTGGAAAGGCCAGAAACTTTTGATAAAATTTATTCACAATGACCTCCATAATTGTTCTAAAATTATTATATTATATTATTGCATGTGGCCTAGTAGCTCAGTGGGAGCGTTTGGATCGTTGGAAGAAAGAAGAAGAAGAAGAAGAAGGAAGAAGAAGAAGAAAAAAAAATTATAAACAATCCAAACTCTTCACAAAGTTACACACTTTCCAATACTTCTTCCCACTTCTTCCCTTCTTCCATTCTTCCCACACCTATTCAAACGCACCCAGTGGTAAAAGCACTATGTTGGTCTCCATGAGATCAAGGGTTCAAGTCCCGCATGCATTTTTAATTTTAAAAAAGTTGGATCTCCCTCTTTCTTCAAAAAAAATTATTATTATATTATTAAAGGTAACCTCAACCTGACAGGATGCGAAGCCAGGGAGCATGGCGAGGTGAGTCTGGCTTAGTCCAGAATGGAGAAGAGAATGAGCAGGAACGCAAGGTGTTCGGTGAAATTCCTCGCTCATCTCTCGTTGCCTTTCGTCTCAAGGCTCTGCTCTGTCAAGGCAGTATGATTCGCAAAGAACAACTTCTCTAATTCTTACACTTCTCATTTAAACTCGTGTTTTTGTTCTGACGTTGCGTATTACCTGTTTGATATTATGCCTGAGAGAAGGGACTAATGTTTTTAAACAGGGGGTCTCACTTTTGGTCAAATGTTCCTCTAAAGCTACTTTTGGAACTTGCATCTTGAAATATTAATGGCAACATATTTTGCATATTACTTGTGACGTTTGTTTATTAGACAATGTTCCAGCAAATTAGGCTATTTAATCATTTGTGCATGGTTCTTTGTTAAATTTACCTACTCATAGCGTATGAAGTCATGTTTTATATAACGTCCTCAGTACTTGGGAAGAACAGAAACATATGTATCATTGTTCTAAAAACCCAGGAAAAAAAAAGGCTAAAACACACCTTGGCGCTAGCATGGCACGTACCATGCTGTTAGGAGTGCACATGGCTCGACAAATCCGTGTCCGGGATGGCCCTTTGCAACACACTGGCCCTCCAAAGAAAAAAAATTAATTAGGATAATGTCAGGTGTGCTAGTGTTGACTGGTGGAATGCTGAAATCTCCGATTGCGGTGAAGTTAAATGAAAGGAAATGGAGATGAAAAGAAGATGAGCTGTGTTGGCAGGCTGCATAAATGAGAGAAAAATAAAAAAGGCCATTAATTGCTGGTTTGTGGCAATTTTATTTTTGATAAAAAATGGGCCCAGAATATAAAACCTGAAGATAGTAGTGTCCTTAGTACTTTAGTGAAATTTTGCTAATTGTTTTAATTTTCTTAATCGAAGCCCACTAACCAAATGAATACAACATCAAAATAAAATGTGAAGAGTTACTTTAACAGTTACTTCTACCCCGGTTCTAAACTCCTGAGATAATTACTGTAATGCTAAGTTCCAAGACCCCCTCTCGGATTAGGAAAGAAATGAACAAAAACAAATTAGATGGATTGCAAAACAGGGTTCCAAGCCTCATGTAATGACACCCTTTTTGTTGAGTTTTTCTGTCTTTATCCTTACCAACCATGGCATATCCAAAACTCACTGCCTAAACCCTAAACCCTATAAATACCCTACCCCTCACTTCTCATTCTCCATCCCAAACTTTTGTGTGTAGCATTACATAGAAATAAGTATAGAGATGGCAGCTTCCTCCATCCTTTCCGTTTCCTTATGTCTGTTAATACTGTGCCAAGGGTCTCTTGCACAGATGATGTTTGGTGGCCAGAGCCCATGGCATGCTTCGCGCACTTTTTCTGGACCAAGAGGGTGCCGCTTCGATAGGCTTCAGGCCCTGAACCCCACCCAACGCATGCAATTTGAAGCCGGCGTGACTGAATACTATGAATGGAATAATGAGATGATGCAGTGCTCAGGTGTATCTGCAAGCCGCCATATCCTTGAGCCGAGGGGCCTTCTCTTGCCCCACTACAACAATGCACCATCCCTCATGTACATTGCCCAGGGTAATATATATATGATTCCTTATTTAAGAATAAAAAAAAATCAATTTTGCTTTGTTTTTTTTTTTTTTGGAAGTAAGTGGGGAGCGCCCACCACTCTTCAAAATTGAAGAGCATCCGACAAACCCAATTTTGCTTTGTTAATTTGTTGGAGTATAATTTCGTAAAATTCTAATCATTTTTGTTTTGACTATAGGAAGAGGGTTCATAGGAACCGTATTTCCTGGCTGTCCTGAGACGTTTCAGTCCTTCCAACAACCGTCAGAGCAAGAGCCAGAGCAAGAGCAGTTCCCGATGGGAGGTGAAAGTTGGAGGCAGCAAAGGACACGAGATGAACACCAGAAAGTGCATCGCTTTAAGCAGGGAGATATCATCGCATTACCTGCCGGTGTTACCTATTGGTGCTACAATGATGGTGATGTGGCTATGGTCTCAGTGCAAGTGTATGATGCAAGTAACACTGCCAACCAACTAGTACCATGGGAAAGAGTACGCCATTCAATTTTATTCAACAATATAATAAACAATATAAATCCTTTAGTTAATTTCAATAATTAATAGCTCAAAAAATATCAAATACAGAGGTTTTTCTTAGCTGGAAGGCACCAGAGACCTCAAAGGATGTACCAGTACGAAACTGAACAACAGACCTTAGAACCGGGGCAGCTAAGAGGCAACAGCGTATTCACAGGATTTGACACTCAGATGCTTGCTGAGGCTCTTGGGGTGAATATAGAATTGGCACGACAACTCCAAAGCCAGAATGATCCAAGAGGTGAGATGGTTTTTGTAAAACAGGGACTTCAGATGCTAATGCCCACAAGAAGCCAAGAAATGCAGCAGCAAGAGTTCGAGGAAAGCATGCCGGGATTGCAACAATATGGTGAGGGTATGTGGGGACCGTACAACACCACCAATGGCTTGGATGAAATGTTCTGCACAATGAAGATCAGAAGCAACATTGATCGTCCATCCCAAGCCGACTATTTCAATCAAAGAGGCAGTAGGGTTGCGATTGTCAACAGCCAAAAGCTTCCTATTATGAATATCGTACAAATGAGCGCTGCGAGAGTTGTGCTTCAAAAGGTATTAACAAAAACTCCAAAACCAAATTTCCAAAAATATTCATGTAAGTCATATGGCTAATTTCTCTCTTATATTATATTACTTTCTAAATTAACATTTGTTGCTTGCAGAATATGATGATCACTCCCTATTGGCATATGAATTGCCACAGCTTGATGTATGTAACCGGTGGACAAGGACGGGTGCAAGTAGTCAACCACCGCGGGCAGACTGTCTTTGATGGCCAGATGCGTCAGGGGCAGATACTGCTCATTCCTCAGAACTTTGCCGTTCTCAAGAGAGCCTCCCCGAATCAGATGTTCCATTGGGTATCCTTTAATACCAATCACAATGCCATGATAAGCCAAATGGTAGGAAAGAATTCAGTATTCCGAGCCATGCCGTTGCAAGTACTGATGCACTCGTACCGCCTTTCAATGGAGCAAGCCAGGGTGCTAAAATTTAGAAGACAGCATGAGATGACTATCCTTGGCCCAATGTTTCAGATGAGATCTACTGAGTAAATGCATAAATTAGAAGAGTGAGCAGAATAATGGACCCACTGATCAGCTGTGTGATCAGTGGTGATTCCAGCATTAATGAATAAATGTAGACTTTTTTCTAATAAATAATAGTTTTTTAAATATATTTGCCTTTCTATTATTATTATTATTGAATGAGTGACTTTATACATATATATTATTGAAATGTAATTCCTCAGTGGAAACTAAATTTTTGAGAGTTGTCTAATTCACCATAACAGAAATGTGCTTCGAAAGTAATATTGAATCAAATTATTAGTGCTGCGCAAATAGGTACAGTTTGTGTCGTGAAAATTTGCAAAGTATGATATTTGTACTCTATATTTTTCTAATTCGAACAGAATCACTTCTAATGTTCTTGAAATTTCCAGAAAGAAGTTTATAGAACCTTAGCAATTTTACTACCTTGATTATTAATATAACAACTTTTCTTTGTTAATTTTTGTTGAAGAAAATATATAATTTCGTAATTTCGAACTGTGTTGTTTTTTTACTATAGGAAGAGCCGAAGAGGGTTCATAGGAACAGTATTTCCTGGCTGTCCTGAGACGTTCCAGTCCTTCCAACAACAGTCAGAGCAAGAGCAGTTCCCCATGGGAAGTGAAAGTAGGACTGTTGGAGGCAGCAAAGACGCGAGATGAACACCAGCGAGATAATAATTAACCATCTTTTATGAATTTATCCCCTAAACGTCTTTCATGAAATTTTAACGCATCTTAAAATTACACAATCGTGTAATATATCGATTAAGAAAAGCTTATAATACTTTTCACAGAAGTCCATTACTGATGAATTAATAAGCCAATTCATAAATTCAAAACATGACTTCCAGAAAACATGGATTTAAATATTACTATTGGGCTTTATTATATAGTAAAATGGCTTCTTCTCCTTTAATAACAGAATCCGAAAAGTCAACCCCCCCAAACCCTTAGTGCGGAGGACTTTTAGAAAAGAAAATCATTCCCTCTCTTTATATCTTCCCAAATGAACGAAGAGAAAAGAAATAATTAAGATGGAAATTCAACAATAATTATCAGCACTGTAGGTATGAATCCTTGCATCTTGATTCATTCAAAATCTCATACAACGGTGACCCCAAAATTTTGAAAAAATGGTTACTTCATGCACTGAAGTTTCAACCTAAATCTCTCTCTGCAGTTTCTAGAATTCTCCCCTTGGCGCTGCCTGGTGATGTTTTCAGGTGTGAGTCGTTAGAAGAACTCGTGTTGGATGAGCCTTACCCAGGAATTGAGCCTATGCCAGCTCTCAGGCCTAGGTTGATAAGCCTATCTCTCCTCAGACGGTTAGATATTCATGCCGTGGCAAGGCTGGATGATGATTTCATAGGTAAACTAATGTTTGGTTGCTCAATGCTGGAGGAATTAAGCCTAGAAAGATGCAAATTAGAGTTCTTTATGATTGCTTCTGATGTCCTCAAGCATTTGTGCATTGGAGGATGTGATCATCATCAGGAGAAGATTTGCATTCGTACCCCTAACCTCTTGTCTTTGGAGTTGCATGGGACTTTGTTGGGTGGATATACTTTTATAAATATGACATCCTTGGTCAAGGCAGTTATTGAATTTGGTGGTTTCCTGGATGAACATGATTATCTCTGGGGCGATCCCTTTGACAATGCTGATGTGCTGCAAGCCCTTTCAAATGTTGCGCATCTTGAGTTGCATGGAGAGGAAGTGAAGGTGAACTGGATTCATCTTTTTTTCACTGTTATATTTCACTTATCTTGTTTTTAATTGTCTTGATTATTAGAAGAAATCAAATCGTAGAAAAAAGAAATGTAGTTACTTTTAGCAAAACAGAAAACTATAAGTTCTGCTATCATAAATTGATTGAATTAGTTATAAGGCATGTCATTGATGTAGTTTCTTATTTAATTGCTCCTATAATTTTTGTAGGCCTTTCTCCAGAAGGAGATACTTAACTTCCTCAACTTTGAAAACCTGAGAAGCTTGTACTGTTGGACCGATGATACAATTTATCCAATTGCAGGTTTTCTTCTTAGCACCTACGATTTGGAAAAACTGACACTGTATTATACGGTAATTATACATAATTCCCTGATCCTAATGTATATTCTTCTAGATCCCTGTCATTGCTAGCTTTCCAATTGGGAGAAACTACTATATGTTATATCAACATTCGTACTCGCTGGCGCACATTTATTGCTGTTGAAGGAATTAGTAATTCATGAATCCTAATGATGTTGGACAATTAAGCCAACATTATTTCTGATAAACTTTTATATAAATTGATTTAGTCATGCATGAAGTTGATCGCCAAAATAAGCACAAAGATAATTTAAAAATGATTTGTTTATTATCATGTCTTTTTTAATACAATATTTGTATAAAGAAACTTACATGAAAACAATCATTCGCTTCAGAGCAATTATATCAAAAATTGCATACATGATGTGAACCCCGTACAAACCCAAAAAAAAGGGATCATGGGATTAAATCCCACTCGGATCGGCACAACACCCCCACCCCTTCCCTTTTTCCCCATCCTTTGTCTGTCTATCTCGATCAATGTCTCCGTCACCACTTATCATCGAACAGTTGTAGGGTATATACAATATACGGAATAGGAGGGAAGCAAGGAAGGAAGAACAAGGCAGGAGAGTAGAAGCGAAGAGAGAGAGCAGATTACTGGTCAACTTAGCTGCAAGCCTGGATCTTCCGATCAAGATTTACATTTTAGCAGTCCAATTCCGTTCTAAACGGATTGAGATCCGTTCTTAACGGACAGTGCAGAAAGTTTAAGAAACTGGCTTCCCTTATTAACGGATTTTCATCCGTTCTCAACGGATCTTACTGGAGTCCATTTCCGTTCAAAACGGATTGAGGTCCGTTCTCAACGTATGCTGCACAACGTTTTAAAAACAAAATTTTGCGACTTCCGTTCTTAACGGATTTTCATCAGTTGTCAACGGATCCCACTGTAGTCGAACTCCGTTCTGAAAGGATTGAGACTTCCGTTCTTAACGGATTTTCATTTGTTCTCAACGGCTCCCACTGGAGTCGAACTCCGTTCTAAACGGATTGAGATCCGTTCTCAACGGAAGGTCAAGAAGACTTCCGTTCTTAATGGATTTTCATCTGTTCTCGACAGATCCCACTGGAGCCGAACTCCGTTCTGAAAGGATTGAGATCCGTTCTCAACGGACGGTGAAGAAGACTTCCATTCTTAATGGATTTTCATCTGTTCTCAATGGATCCCTCTGGAGTCCAAATTCGTTCTAAACGGATTGAGATCCGTTCTCAACAGATGCTGCACAACGTTATTAAAAACTGGATTCTACAACTTCCGTTCTTAACGGACTATTATCTATTCTTAACGGATCCCACTGGAGTCCAATTCCGTTCTAAACGGTTTTTTATCCGTTCACAACAGATTGTGCAGAAAGTTCAAAAAACCTGAATTCTATACTTCGGTTCTTGATGGATTTTCATCTGTTCTCAAATGGATTCCACTGGAGTTTAATTTTGTTCTAAACAGATTCAGATCCGTTGACTGGAGTTTAATTCTGTTCAAAACAGATTCTGCGAATTTAAATATCCTGGCCAAGAGAAGCCGATGCATCCAAGGATTACGGATAGCAGGGCTGTAACTCACTAGGATTCAATTTTATCAGCACCTAACTAGAACAGTGGCTGAACTCAGACCCATTGCTGAACTTTACCGGATAAGTGTACATGGAAATGGAATGCTGTTGGCCGGTTTTCAGTCGCATTGATGTACAAAGCTTTCATTGAAGCTGGTAAAATTATCTCTTGAGGTAACTTTGTATAGAAAATTTCAGTGCCACCTACTGTTCAAGCCTTTCTGCTGCTTCTGATGCACAACAAGCTTCTCACCCAGCAACAACTTTTAAAGTGTCAGATTCCCATCCTGTAATGACACATCACGTGCCAGCAGAATCGCATAGAGACAGCAGAACACTTGTTTCTGACGTGCCCATTTGTCACTTTGCTATGGGACTTGATCGGGACGAAACTCCACTAACCTGCCTTTTATTAGTGGTGTTTCATTTGCTGATACACTAATCTCTACTTCTCACGAATTTGGAATTAAGTCGAGGAATTCTTCCATTGTTGCAACAGCTTTACACTTGGTGTGGCTATCAAGGAACAATCAGACTTTCATAGCTGAGTCCATGACCCTACATGGTATAGTGGATCAGATTGGTGCAGTAGTTTACCTGAAATTATTTTTTCTCCTAATTCAGTGGCAGCAATTTTCATTTTCCTACCCTTTTGACAAACTTTGAGAAACTTGAGAAATTTGAGAACAATAATTTTCTGGTTTTTGAATAGAATCTCTATTAAATCATCTGTCTTTACAAATTGCGTCTCATCTCTTCTAATACAACTCTCATGTACAAACATGGAAATAAATTCAATACCATAATAGACTATTACCTATACAGAATATATTCTTTCTAAGAATATCACATATTTCTATGTAACAATTTATCTCTAAAAATAACACAGAAATCCTTAACTAATCGGGCACTGCAAGTCTTGACCTGTGCGTTGTATTTGACTCATGCGCTGCAATCTTTGAACCAGCCTTAATATCCTGACATCCCCCCTCAAATTGATGATGGTTATTAACCAGCATTAATTTGTTTATCAAAAAATTATGTCTAGCTGCAGTTAGTGCCTTTGTAAAAACATCAGCTGTTTGAAGATGAGAAGACACATGTGGTAGTGTAATCAAATGTTGTTCCACAGCATCTCGAATATAGTGACAGTCAACCTCAATATGTTTTGTCCTTTCATGAAAAACAGGATCATTAGAGATATGAATAGCACTAATATTATCAGCATAAAGAGATGTAGGACCAAGTTGCGAAACAGAAAGATCCTCAAGTAACCGTCGGAGCCAAACAATTTCTGAACAAGCAGCAGACATAGCCCGATATTCTGCCTCTGTAGATGACTTAGAAACACGATCCTGTTTTTTACACTTCCACGATATAAGAGCATTACCAAGAAACACACACCAACCAGTAGTAGACTTCCTTGTGTTGGGACAACCAGCCCAATCAGCATCAGCATAAGCAGTCAATTTAAGGTCATTTTCAAGAGGAAAAAATAAACCAAGATTAGGTGTGCCTTTTAAATACCGTATGATACGATGCACGGCTGCCAAATGTAGATGTCGAGGAGCATTCATAAATTGACTAACAACATTGACGGCAAAGGAAATGTCCGGTCTTGAGATAGTAAGATAAATCAAATTGCCAACCAAGCTGCGGTACAAAGTAGGATTCTCCAGTAAATCACCATCTTCTTTGCGAAGTTTAAGATTAACTTCCGTAGGAGTATTTGCTGGATGAGAAAATTGAAGATTGGCTCTGGTGATGATCTCAGTTAAATACTTGTGCTGGTTGACAAAGACACCTTGTATAGTGCGATGAATCTCCAGGCCTAAAAAATATTGTGCTTCTCCAAGATCCTTCATGTGAAAAGAGGTTGTTAATTGATCGATGGGGAACCAAGTCTCAAAATAAAAACCTCGTGTCTGCCGATCTAATCGTTTGTAGAACAGCTTGAGGGTCGAATCCACAGGGACGGTGTTGGAATATTAGTCTTTTACTTTACTAAACTAGATAGACGGTTCAACTCTTAAGTAAATTAAGGGTTGCAGGTGAGTCTAAATCCTAAGTCTAGTTCAAGGTCAAAACAAGAATTAATAAGAGAGATTCAACAAGTCACGTAATTCTAGGGTTTCTGGTTGCTAACACTTCTTCTTAGTCCCAGTTTCAGCGGCCCGCTGACTCTCGTAGCGGCCCGCTAAAAGAACTTAGGTCGCTGATCTATTAGACTGGTCGCTGGCTACTTGGCGGGCATAGACAACCTCGCTGGTTCACTCAGCGGCCCGCTAGGATTAGCGATGAGAATGCAAATTGACCTAATTCAGTTGATAATTGTGTAGGGATAATGGCTTAATTAAGGTTCCTAGATCAAACTCTCGTTTTAGGTCTGGTTATCAATTAATTAACCCAATTTCCCTCGTATAGAATCTAGATTTCAACTATCGTTTCTTGGTCTAGTTTCTACAAGTTTATACCTTTCTAACCTATGAAATCCTTGAGTTTTCACTCTTGGAAAGGACTTAACTCTCGTTAACTAGTCCTGGTTTAACCTTTCAGTTTACAACCTTCATGTTAATCATAACCATGCCTAATAGTCTAAGTTTATTTGGACTTAACCACCTAGCAATTAAGCGAGCTCTACTTAACGGGTGTAAACAAATCTACTTAGACAATCATGGCATAATCAATTCAAGCAATTCAAGCAAGGTATAAAACACAAAGATATCAAATAAACTAAATAAACATGCAATCAACAACTAAGAATTCGAGTTTACAACCATAGCCCTAGAACAAACAATCAACAACTAAAAGACATCATACAAACACAAGAGAAAATGAGAATAAGGAAAGATTACAACCAATTACTCTTGCGTGTGTCGAAATCTCCTATCAAACACGTCTCTTGCTGTCGCAATCAACCTGCTTGGCGCTGCCTCGATCTGGACTTGAGACTCAACTCTCAAATAACTCAATATCTAACCTAAATTGACCTTGGATTTGGTCTCCCTCTTGTTCTCCCCTTAAAATCTCCTCAAACAGGTCTTTTATAGGCCTTGGGAAGGTGTAGAAACGCTGGAAATAACTGAAGACGTGCTCTGGATGCACCTGGAGTCGCTAGAAACCGCCATCCAAATATAGAATTGCCAAATCGGACGATTCTGCCAAATCTGGCAGTTCCAGGCCTGTGGGCCGCTGGGCCTTTCAGCGGGTCGCAGGAAAATGTCAGAACTGCGTCCTGTCAGTATTTTGGGCATATCTCCTTCATCCGAACTCCGTTTGAGGTGATTTAAAATCCGTTGGAAAGATTAGAACGAGCTCTTCAACTTTATGGACTCATCCAAGTCATTTCTTGTCCAGAATCTGCAATAAAATTAGAAACTATGGTAGTAACTCATTCTTGACACAAAACTCTAATTAAACTAACATAAACTCATCTAAACTATCTAAACTATGCAAACTCAAGGCAATTGGTTTAGTTTGGAGACAAAATGGTACCTGAATATGCATATAAAATCCACTCATCAAATCCCCCCAAGTTTAACCTTTGCTTGTCCCCAAGCAAATATTTATCTTAAAAGGATGGTTTGGCTCTAAACTAAAACAATGACTTGAGACTTATAAGTTATGAAGATTCTTAACATGCACCAACATCGTGATTTGATTGAATTATTTAGACAATTTTACAAGATTTTTCAAATTGAATTGAGTTGTCTCAAACGACCCACGCTTACCCCACGGGTGAAACACTTAGGATACTTGTAACTATTGCCCATAACTTACCTTGTTCAATTCCTAAACTTATTGATTTTTCAAAGTTTGACAATTGACTTGGCAAAGAGATTCGGGATCACACCCTACCAACACAAATAACATGTCATATCAATTTATTTCACAACCAAGTCTTCAAGTACTTAAACCGCTTTATTGATTTTCGAAAACGCATTGGAAATCGAACTAAAGTGAGGCGGAAAAAAGGGTACAACTCCTCACCCATTCTATTCCAAAGTTTTTGGGTTGGACTTTTTAACTTTTCTCCCGGGGCTAGGAGGTTTTCCCGCGGTGGAGAGGGTTAGCCAAATTACGGTGGATTTATTTTCGAGATTTTTCTCGTTTTTTTTTCTTTTTTTTATGTCATGAGCCTTTCTGTTTTTACTCATGATTTATGGAAGTTTTTTTATCCACCATAACCTATAGCTTCCCGCAATGTCCATGGCATTGCACGCTTTTTAGTTCCCCTTTTTATTTACTTTTTTATATACAAGGGTGTGTATTTACATCTTCGACTTTTAATAAACTTGAAAACAGCGGTTGTTTGACTCTAGACTTAGTGTTTATTTCCTTAGTTGACATGCATTTGGGTCGGTAGAATCGATCTTGACAAAATTTGGGAATTCATTCAATTGGTGGTTGTCTTGGTTTACCGATTTCTAATTGGTCAAGTCATTCATACTACTTATCAAATCATCAAATTTAAGTCTCAATCAAGATAAATTATGATATAATACCTACTCATTTCCTAAGGTCACAGGGGCTAGTCGATCAATTAGATGACCCACAATTCAAATCGAAAATTTTTCTAAAACTCCCTAAATAATTCATTCAATTCACGATATCAAAACTTGTTAAGCATCTTCCTAACTTACCTAAATGCAATCTATATGAAATTATCATGCAATAAGACAATTCCTAAATGAAATGCACAATTATACCTGTCAGTTTCAGTTTAAGCTACCCACCGAAAATCTCAGCGGGTCGCCGATACACTCAGCGGGCCGCCAAAAATCTCAGCGGGTCGCTGATACTGGGACAGATACAAAATTAACACCTAATATGCATGATGCAAACCTAGATACAACTCCTATTCTCTCCCCCCAAGTTTAAAACTTTGCACTGTCCTCAATGCAAGGAAAACATAACTTAAAAGAGAGAAAGGAAAGAAAACTCATCAAATTGTTGTAGTTGTTGTGAAGTTCGCATAGGGGTTGGTGCGACTTGTAAAACAACTTGTATGCTCCTTCATGGTGTATCCCCCAAGTTTGAGCTCTTGCATACAATTCGTGTAATGGTGCTTCTAAAAGCTGATTTGTCACTTTTCTTCAAACCTAAAACCCAACAACAAAAATTCATGAGTTATAACTAACTAAAACAACTAAACCTAAATTAATCTAAATGAGAGAAAATGAAATTTTTGGGCCTTGGGTTGCCTCCCAAGAAGCGCTTGTTTTAGGTCACTAGCTTGACCACCTTGCATTTACTCATCTTATCTTCACTTTTCTCCCTCTCCACGCATCATAGTTCTCCCAAAAGTGATTGAGTGGTTCCTTTGAAACATGCTTGGAGTGTTCTTCTTTGGATGTCATCTTCCTTGCCTCAATTATGATGTGATATTTGATTTGTGGTTTGTTGTCTTCCATCACATCAAGTTCCTCCAAACATCTTCTAAGAGTGCTCAAGTCGAATTGGTTGAACTTCTCATTCATGTTGTCGGATGCCTCGACTTTGAGAGTAGTGTCACCATCTTTCTTCTCTTCAAGTTCATCGTTCATGTTCTCAATTGGAGGATGCTTCAATTCCAACTCATTAGATTTGACAATTTCAGCCCTAAACAATCTTTGTGGAAATGGAATTGGAGGGATATAGGGAGAAGGTGGTATGTACTTTGGTTCATCAAATTTCTCTTGTACCTCCCTATTCTCAACTTGTTTGCTTTCAGTTTTGTTAGTATCTAACCAAATTTGGGTCTTCTTGGAACTAGAGTTTTCAAATTCACAATCACTATGCAAAGTCAATTCATTGTTTGGTTCATTGTGTGGTTTATATGAAGAATTTTCAGTTTCTAACGTCCTTTGATGCTGTGTAATGAGAGTATTGAGAGAAGATGATATGGACTTCATTTCTTTCAAAAGTTTCTCATTAAATTCGATTTGGTTCATTTTAAATTCCTCAAACCTTGATTCAACACTTGACATTTGCGTAGATGATCGAAAATTATCAAAACTAGGAAAAAAAGTAGACCTATGGTATGGTTGAGACACTAAACCATCATTGTTCAAAGCAAAAGAAGGAAAATCATTCAAACCAGAATCGCATGTCTGTCTGTTGAGGTTCCAGCGGGTCGCAGGATCTCCCAGCGGGTCGCTAAAACTAGCAGTCATGTTTTGTGCTTCAGGTTCCCTCCATACGAATCTCGAACGGTTTGTTTGACAGTCAAAAGGTTCGTCGAATCCGATGTGGTTGCTGAAGTTCTGATTGTCTCCACATGCTTCATTTATCGTGTTTTGCACGTTACGAAAAACACGCTCAAATTCACTCATGTTCGCATTAAGTCCAAATTGACTCTTCATGTGGTTGATTTTCTTCCAATTATCCTCCGTCTCTTGCTCACGTACCAGAAAAGAAGGAAACATGGTGGTAGAAATTTTTTTGGTTTTTTTTATAAGATAAGACAAAATAAGTAAGATACAAGGATACAAGGGTGTCTATGCTAAATTACTAAAGCAAAATACCAATATTCGAGCAAACCGTCCCCGGCAACGGCGCCAATTTTGATCGATGGGGAACCAAGTCTCAAAATAAAAACCTCGTGTCTGCCGATCTAATCGTTTGTAGAACAGCTTGAGGGTCGAATCCACAGGGACGGTGTTGGAATATTAGTCTTTTACTTTACTAAACTAGATAGACGGTTCAACTCTTAAGTAAATTAAGGGTTGCAGGTGAGTCTAAATCCTAAGTCTAGTTCAAGGTCAAAACAAGAATTAATAAGAGAGATTCAACAAGTCACGTAATTCTAGGGTTTCTGGTTGCTAACACTTCTTCTTAGTCCCAGTTTCAGCGGCCCGCTGACTCTCGTAGCGGCCCGCTAAAAGAACTTAGGTCGCTGATCTATTAGACTGGTCGCTGGCTACTTGGCGGGCATAGACAACCTCGCTGGTTCACTCAGCGGCCCGCTAGGATTAGCGATGAGAATGCAAATTGACCTAATTCAGTTGATAATTGTGTAGGGATAATGGCTTAATTAAGGTTCCTAGATCAAACTCTCGTTTTAGGTCTGGTTATCAATTAATTAACCCAATTTCCCTCGTATAGAATCTAGATTTCAACTATCGTTTCTTGGTCTAGTTTCTACAAGTTTATACCTTTCTAACCTATGAAATCCTTGAGTTTTCACTCTTGGAAAGGACTTAACTCTCGTTAACTAGTCCTGGTTTAACCTTTCAGTTTACAACCTTCATGTTAATCATAACCATGCCTAATAGTCTAAGTTTATTTGGACTTAACCACCTAGCAATTAAGCGAGCTCTACTTAACGGGTGTAAACAAATCTACTTAGACAATCATGGCATAATCAATTCAAGCAATTCAAGCAAGGTATAAAACACAAAGATATCAAATAAACTAAATAAACATGCAATCAACAACTAAGAATTCGAGTTTACAACCATAGCCCTAGAACAAACAATCAACAACTAAAAGACATCATACAAACACAAGAGAAAATGAGAATAAGGAAAGATTACAACCAATTACTCTTGCGTGTGTCGAAATCTCCTATCAAACACGTCTCTTGCTGTCGCAATCAACCTGCTTGGCGCTGCCTCGATCTGGACTTGAGACTCAACTCTCAAATAACTCAATATCTAACCTAAATTGACCTTGGATTTGGTCTCCCTCTTGTTCTCCCCTTAAAATCTCCTCAAACAGGTCTTTTATAGGCCTTGGGAAGGTGTAGAAACGCTGGAAATAACTGAAGACGTGCTCTGGATGCACCTGGAGTCGCTAGAAACCGCCATCCAAATATAGAATTGCCAAATCGGGCGATTCTGCCAAATCTGGCAGTTCCAGGCCTGCGGGCCGCTGGGCCTTTCAGCGGGTCGCAGGAAAATGTCAGAACTGCGTCCTGTCAGTATTTTGGGCATATCTCCTTCATCCGAACTCCGTTTGAGGTGATTTAAAATCCGTTGGAAAGATTAGAACGAGCTCTTCAACTTTATGGACTCATCCAAGTCATTTCTTGTCCAGAATCTGCAATAAAATTAGAAACTATGGTAGTAACTCATTCTTGACACAAAACTCTAATTAAACTAACATAAACTCATCTAAACTATCTAAACTATGCAAACTCAAGGCAATTGGTTTAGTTTGGAGACAAAATGGTACCTGAATATGCATATAAAATCCACTCATCATTAATGCACTTCTAAGTCGAGCTAAACTTTGCAAATCATCACCAGTGATTAAGATGTCATCAACATACACAAGAGCCAAAGCTATACCACTGGAAGATTTAGAAAGAAACAAGGATGGATCATTAAGACTCTGTTTAAAACCCGCCGAAACTACAATACTTTTAAAAGTACGAAACCATTCACGCGGTGCTTGCTTCAGACCATACAAGGACTTTTTTAACCGACAAACCTCCGTCGGATTACTAATAGCTAGACCTGGAGGAGGCTTCATATAAATTACCTCATTCAATTCACCATGAAGGAAGGCATTTTTCACATCCATTTGAGTAATGGACCATTGATGAGTGGCAGCTAAGGCAAGAACAACACGGACGGTTGTCATTTTGGCAACAGGCGCAAAAGTTTGAAGATAGTCAATTCCATATTCTTGACGACAACCAAGTGCAACAAGGCGAGCTTTGTACCTGTCAAGAGTGCCATCAGACTTTAATTTGACTGTGTAGACCCATTTACATCCAAGAGGCTTCACATTGTTTGGACACAAAACCAAATCCCAAGTATCATTCTCGAGTAAAGCATCCAATTCATCTTGCATGGCAGATTTCCAGCACTCATGTTTAATGGCATCCTTAAAGGTAGTCGGAACTGAAATGGAGGAGAGGGTTGCCATAAAGCCATAACGATCAGGAGGTCGGCGAGAGCGCATGGATCGGCGAGGTTGACCAGAGTGCAAATCATGAAGAATGCCATCAGCTTCGGAGTCATCAGAGCCGAACGGAACAGAGGCAAGCTCAGCGATAGAAGGCTGTACGGAACCAGGCAGATGCATAGACTGAGCGGATTCAAATGCTGGATCACGCAGACTGTCGTCACTAGCAAAATGAGGAGCATCTTCACGAGGTTCGATCACAACAGGTGCATGACTCGAATCATCAGCACCAAGTACACGGCCAGAAGATGGCAAGACCTGGTCCTGAGAAAAATTATTAGAATTTGGCATAATATCTGGTTGCTTTTTCCTTTGTCTGACATAAACAAGTCCTGGCTTAAACCGGCCTGAAGAAGGTAAGGGAGGGGGTTCTGTAATGGGTCGATAAAGGTGCAGAACAGATGAAGAAACACTAGGAGACAATGTACCACAATGTTTGTAATAGAAATTGGATTCATAAAATAATACATTTCGAGAGATACGAAGTTTTTTAGATTTAGGATCATAACAGCGAAAACCTTTTTGACCAACAGCATATCCTAAGAAAACACACTGAGCCGATTGAGAAGATAGTTTGGTACGTTCATTGGATGGAAGAAAAACATAACAAACAGAACCAAAAGAATGTAATATGTCATAATTAGGATGCTTATTATGCAAGAGAAAATACGGTGACTGATGTTGCAAATTTTTGGAGACTTGACGATTTATCAGATATACGGAAGTGCGCACCGCTTCATCCCAAAAAGTAGGAGGAACTGCCGCTTCCAAAAGAAGTGATCTACAAGTGTCAAGAATGTGCCTATTTTTACGTTCAGCCACCCCATTTTGTTGTGGTGTGCCAGGACAAGATTTTTCATGAAATATACCTTTGTCTAATAAAAATTGTTGAAATTCAGTAGAAGTGTATTCTCCACCAGAATCGGATCGAAAAGTTTTAACACTCATTTGAAATTGATTTTCGACCATCGCAAGAAAGTATTGAAAAGTCTTAAAAACCTCTGATTTTTTTCGCAACAAATAAATCCAAGTAAATCTAGTAAAATCATCAATAAAGAGAACATAGTACTTATAACCCACAGCTGAAATAATTGGTGAAGGACCCCATACATCTGAATGAATAAGCTGAAAAGGACTAGTAGTCTTTTTCGTACTAACAGAAAAAGGAAGAGTTTTACTTTTACTTAAAGAACATGTTGAACAATGACTAGGAGACACATTTTTATGAGGAATTAAACCTTTCTCAAACATATAAGATAAACAACTAGAATTTAAATGACCTAATCTACGGTGCCACAAAATCCATGAATCATTGGTTGAAGAGGTAACCAGTGCAGAACCAGTCAAGGCAGGAGATTGTTTAGTCTGAACAGGAAAAAGCCTACCATCTTTATGCGCCATCTTGATTATCTTCCCAGTTACCTGATCCTGTATCATACAACCAGACGATGTAAAAAGTACATGATAATTATTATCCACGAGTTGGCCAACTGATATTAAATTAGTGGACAATTTTGGCACCAACAAGACATCCTTTAATGACAGATTGTTAATATGCGCCTTGCCAATACCAGTAATCTGTAGGTCAGTACCATCTGCTGTTGAAATGCTATCCTTACCAGTATAGGGAATAACATTGGTCAAAGCACCTAACTTGCCTGACATGTGATTGGATGCCCCAGAGTCAATGAACCAGGAGGAAGAAGATGTACCTGAGATACCCATTGCAGAGAGAACAGACTGAACCATTTGCTGAATTACCTCTGGAGTAACAATCGCTGGCTGAGGGGTAGCTTGAACGAGAGACGGCTGTCCAGTTAGCGCTGAAGGCTGTTGCTGAGCGGAAGTCAGAAACACAGATGCTCCTAGCGCACTCTGATCGCGAGTGTGGCCTGGCGATGGATGCACACCAGACACGCCATGCGGTGGGTACTGCTGCGTTCCAGAGAGACACGCAGATTGCTGTTGATGTGCGCCAGTAGATGCAACTGACCCTTGTTGAACACCAGAAGCCCTGTTCTGAGGTCGACGGCGACATTCGGTAATGATATGCCCATCCTTCTTACAATATTTGCAAAACTTTTTCTTGCAATTTTTAGCAATATGGCCAAACTCATTGCAAGAATAGCACTTGACATCGTGACCTGTCTTGGAACTTTGCCCACGAGCCACAAAAGCCATGTTATTGGAATCAACAACCGCCTCAAGACTGGATCGTGTCGAGATGGTCTGTTCTTCTCTGACAAGATCACGAAAACATTCAGTCAAAGATGGTGCAGGGGAGCGTGCCATAAATTGCCTTCGCAAGGGCTCAAACTCGGGACGAAGCTTCATAAGAAACTGATCTCGCATCGTCTTTTCTTGTAACTCCTGAACAGCAACCAAAGCCGTAGCAGGAACCTTAGAGTACAGAATTGAATTATAATCAAGCCATAGAGTCATGAAGCCAGAATAGTACTCTTGAATACTCTTGGTGCCCTGTGAATAGTCATGAATTTCTAAGTCAAGTTGATACTTTCTAGCATCACTTTCATGAAGATACAAAGTCTGGAGATAATTCCACATATCTGCAGCAGTAAAGTAAGGTCTCAGATTTATGCCAATTTGTGGTTCAACAGAACCAATGATCCAACTCATGACACGTGAGTTCTCCTTAATCCACTTTTTCAAAGCTGTTTTGTCTTCCTTGCCGTCGGCATCCTTAACCACATCAGGCTTCGTTTCAGTGCCATCAATATAGCCCCATAATTCTTGACCTTGAATGAAACAACGAAGGTTGAATTCCCACAAAACATAATTCGGTCCGTTCAGACAGACAGAAATAACAGCGCTCTTTGAACCAAAATCCATGATATAGTAAGGTAAAGAATTGAAGAGAGATTAGAGAGAATTGAAGAATATCACCAAAAAAAAATTGCGCTGCAAGCTTCAATCAGAACCACAGTGCTCTGATACCATGACAAACTTTGAGAAACTTGAGAAATTTGAGAACAATAATTTTCTGGTTTTTGAATAGAATCTCTATTAAATCATCTGTCTTTACAAATTGCGTCTCATCTCTTCTAATACAACTCTCATGTACAAACATGGAAATAAATTCAATACCATAATAGACTATTACCTATACAGAATATATTCTTTCTAAGAATATCACATATTTCTATGTAACAATTTATCTCTAAAAATAACACAGAAATCCTTAACTAATCGGGCACTGCAAGTCTTGACCTGTGCGTTGTATTTGACTCATGCGCTGCAATCTTTGAACCAGCCTTAATATCCTGACACCTTTAATTTCTATTTCTTTCTTTGCGCTTGACAGTCCCTGTCTACCTTGTCAAAAAAAAAAAAAGGACTTTTTGAAGGTATTGATGGTTTGCTTAGACTAATGTAAGCTGTAAACCATATGTTATATCATTATTGAAATTGCAGAACTATGTTGTTGAAGGAATTGGTAAGCATGGTAGACTGGGGAGTTTGTGTGGGGTTGTACATAAATTCTATAATTATCTAATTTTAGACTTAATAATGGAAGAGAGTCTAGTACTTCTCCTTAGATCATGCCTCACTATTGCCTTAGACTGAGTTTGAATTGAGGGCTTGACCCCTGTACTTAATAAATTCAAATGACGGCATTTTTTTTCAATACAATGTTCAGGCTCATCCATGTAGTTTAGAATACATATACCTTTTTACAGGAACAAAGGAATTGAAAAGTTAGTTTTGTTTCAAAATTCTTCTTTTGTTTTGTGGAATTCCCTTATGTGTAAGCACTTGTATTATGCTTGGACTGATTCAGGCTAACTGACCAAATTTCCTGCATGGAAGGGAAAAGATTGAACCTTTCACTCTGAAATTCCATTTTGAAATCCCGATCAAAAGAAGAAATTTGACGAGAATTTATAAAAAATCCAATCAACATTCCTTGTGGTCACCGATGAACTCCTGTCAATCTCCTCTTGTCCATCCGATTAACGAACTTCCTTCCAAAATCACATCAACCCTTCTCCATTGAAAATAAACTCCAATTAAATCCGTTCCTAACTTCTTTCTTCTTTTTTTTTTTTTTTTTTGATGAACTCCTAACTTCTTTCTGATCATGGTGTTAGAGGAGAAGAGGTTCGTACTTGTTGATAAACATGAAGTCCATGATAAAAACTGTAAATTTTTATTAATTGGCTAAAAATAATGCATGACCAGCTTAACAGTGTGTGAGAAATAACAGTGTTCATGAGGTTTCTGCTCGTAACCCCCTAATTAGACTAGTGAAAGTGTTTTCTGATCCTAATTTTTTGAGGTGTTCAGTGTGTCATGATCATCAAATCTGTCTTTGGTTGAAGTAAATGGCTGTCTTGGTTCTTCTAACAAAGTGCACAAAAAAATATTCTGCGTTGAACATTTTGAGATAATTTGGTCAATTTGAACTAGGAACTAACAGTTTCTTTAGTTATGCACTTGGACCCGTACAAAGAGAGCTTTGAGGGAGCATACAATGAAAATATTAATCAAGTATAGTTAGACTGCATGGTTGTGTGATTATAAAGCATGTATTTTACAAAATAAATTGTGTTTGGGAGGTCTGAATAAGGAAAAAAATAGTAAAAAAAGATGAATTTACAACAGAATTGTATTGCTTTTTGAAAGGACATGACACGGTATAAAAAAATGTATTGAATTCAATATAATAAATGATATACATAATCCAGCAAAAGGTAAGGACCTCTTAACAAAGAATAAAGTACTCTTTAGTTCTCAAATACAGCAAAGAAAAAATTATTTTGCTTTTTTGATACTGTTGATATTTCTAAAGGAAAACTGCATAAGTAGTGGGAGATGCGATGACTACTACGATACAAGGCCAATCGATCCATCTTTCTGGTGTCCACGCCTCAAAGAAATTAAAATTTTGGGAGATAAATATGAGACTAAAAGGCTGGTAAAGGAGATATTGGCATACAGCAATAACCATGACACTAAGATCATTCATGTGTGAATATATTTTATGCTATATGTGATGCAGATTATATAGTTTACTATCATAACTTTTTCAATGAAACAGGGTACATGTGACTGAATAATTTTTTTTCACAAGTGTTGTATGTTTTTTTGCTAATTTAATACTGACAATTATGTATTGCTTTTCATAATACTGAATGATATTTTTATTTGTACAGTACTGACAAATAAGGTTATAATATTAATATATCCATAAAACTTGGATCCTGATGTACAGAAAATATGTTCCTTTTTCTTCCTGTTATTTTCCTGAAGCAAATGTTTAGCACTATTGTGATGGCTTTCTTAATATTTAAAACGAACTGTTCTACCCTATGTTACTTGGGTGCGGGTGCGGGGATGCGGCATTTTTAAAAATACTAGGATACGGCAGTGTATATAAAATAATTAAAATAATATATTTTGTAATTTTAAAAACTAATTTATATATTTTATTAATTATTAACATTATATTATAATCTTTCAAAGTTACAATCCAATATTACAAGAGACGTTATTGGCCCAAAGTTATTTGTCCAATATTCAGTCGGCCCAACAATCATTGTTCTTTGTCCGGTTTTGAGATGACATATTAGTCCCACAAATTGTATTGAAGCTATATGTGAAGGATATATATAGTATTGTTGTTTAATTAACCAGCAAATGGCGTGCTCGAGTGGGCAGCGTGGCACATCCCTCCTTTGGTGCGCTAGGCTATATATGCTAAATATTGGACCCCACCTTACCTTTGCATACATATTTAATATTTATATTATATGTCAAATAAATTCAATTTATCCGGATACGACTGCCCCAGTTGCTTCCGATACGCGAATTACACCGTATCTACGACCGTATCTGACAGTCAAAATGTTTAAAATATTCAGACACGCCACGTGGCTTATCTAGTGCGTATCGCACGCGTATCCGCGTCGGATACGTATCTGACGCGGGATACGACTTGAAAATAGCGAATCCGGGTAACATAGGTTCTACCCAATTATTCTTCAGATTTGAATTGTTGCAAAATTATTTTCCCCACATAAGCTTTAGGCATTAACGGCACTGTCCAATGCAGACATTAGAACAAAATTACGTTGAATTGCTCTCATTTACCATTAGTGCCGTTCATAAAAACTCAATTTACAGAAAATGAAAACCTGAACTCACAGGGGCCGTTTGGATGTTGTAGGAATTTGGGGAATTTGCAATTCTAGGCATAAATTTATTGGGAAGTGTGTAACTTTGTGAAGAGTTTGGATTGTTTATAATAAATTTGGCATATGAAATTCCGGAAATTTGCAATTCCCTCTTATTCCAACCCCATCCAAACGCCCCCATAAAAACTTCCCTAATGATAGCAGTTGCTTAAATAATCACATTAACAAGGAGCCCAATATAACTCAAATATTCAAAATACTGAATTAAGAAAGACAACAGTACAATTTCGCTAAAGCCCAAGTGAAACTAATTTAGTAATATTTAAAAAAGGGGACAAACGATTACAATGGCATGCACTCCAATTTTGCTTCAACTACTAATACAACCATCCGTATACCTCTCTGAATCCCGACAGAAAACTAATTTAGAACTAAGATGCAAATTAATCGATAACAAATATGTTCTTGGTTTATGAAGATGCACATCAATGGGTCCCAGCATAAATATACATTCCCCATTGCTCTTATAATGCCAATGGTATCTCAAGATGCATATATATCTTTCCTATGCTTTTCAAATATATGTGCAAAATTTTCACAAGCTGATATACTCTTTCGTGATTCGCCTCATATATGATCTCTACTAATTGAAGATGTTTGCGCTTGATTGTTATCTTCATAGGAAAATTTTTTGATGTTCTTGGCTTGACATCTGGCAGGGGATGCGGCTTAACTCAGAAAACAAAACAGAACAACTAATTATATTAGACTCAAAAAATTACTGGCGACATGGTTTTCAGTAAGAAATAGATTTCTAATTTGTGCATGTAGCTCCAGGGACTAAGTGTGCCTGATACCAGACCAAAATTTGCAACCTAGTTTTGAGTTTTGACAATAGGCAGTGTAGTGGCAGGCTTAGTCACAAAAATAAAACTAAGCTGGGTGAACACATGTCACAAATGCAAATTTGAGTATTGGATTTAAAATTAAATTCCTAGCTTTATAAAAGAGGTAATTAAAAGACTTCAAGATATTATATATAAAGTATAAAGTACCTCACGGTGACGCAAAGTGAGCTTCTCCAAATTAGGTGTGTGCTGGAGGAAAAGAGCAATCAAATGAAAGTCCTCAATCATGTAACCATCAACATGTAAACTCTTCAAATTCTTAAAAGTTGCGCAATTCGACAGCTCATGCTTTAGAATAGCCTTCAAAAAGAAACATCAGCAAACTCATAAGTCAAATAAGTTACTATCACATGATAAACTCTGCTTTGTTGTATAAGGAATTATCACCTAACCATTCCAACTTATATAAATAAAATACTTATGAAAGTTGTTGACAAAAAATCACCTTAGCAATCCCTCCGGACAAAATAATCTCTAGATTCGTGACATCCGAAAGGCCCTTCAGAATGTCATGCACCGGATTAGGAAAAGTAAAATAAGAAAAGAACATCACGCGAGCCATAACAAGAGAAGACATGTTCATTAATGAAATACGCCCTTTCTCAGAATGGATGACCAAAGATGAGAGACTAGGGATAGAAATCGTAATTCTCTCTCGAAAATAAAAATCATCTATGAACAAATGCTTCAGCTTGTTGGAAGAAATAATATGTGTGACAACAGTACACCCACTCAGAGTAAGATCCTCAAGGACGGGGCACCCCGACATAAGTATATTTATGAGATAATCGTCGATTTTCCAATTTGAAAGTTCTAGTTTCTTAAGAGAAGGGAGATTTCCGGTTTTAAAAGGTTTATAATAAACAAAACCTTCAAACTGCAGTGTCATCTTCTCCAGAGATTTGCAGTCGAAAAGCAAATCAGGTAAATCTATCATCAAATATCTATCAACATAAATATCTAATATCCGAGGCTTCCAATTTAATGCGCAAAGAATCCACTCAGTAATAGCATTAGATTCACCATCTCTGTTATCATAAACAAGCTTGAAACTATCTAAAACTGGGGTGTCTTGTTTTTGCAAAACAGCAGTAACAAATCTTTCGAACTTCATGTCATACTCCTTGATGTCATCGTAATCAACATCATCTGAAAAAAAATCAGCAAAATCAAAGTATCTGCGTGGTATGTAGGTCCATAAGTTTCTCCACCGTTTTGATAACACACATGTTTGGACGGCCTGTTTTGTCTTCAGCAATGACAGGATGTGAATTAGAAGAGAATCATGTAAATCACTTATCCAATCATTGTGCATTTTAACATTCTTCATCCTCCAACCTTAAAAGAAAGGAATTGATTAGAAAAAATTACAACAGTTTTGATAAAATTTTTCTTGCATAGAGTGATTAATAGAAAAGAAACACAAAAAAAAAGTCAAATTCAAGTATTTTCTACTTTGTAGTCATTCTAATTGGGGGTTTCAGTCTGAACTCTGAAGAATGGTTCCCTCTCTGATACAAAATAAACAACAACAGATTTTATAAATAAGCTAAATTGCAATAGAAAAACTTTCCTAAAGAACAATTAAAAACACATATTTCACTTCTGATTCTGGAAAAGAGAAAATTAAAAGATCTCATGCTTTTTCATAATAAATTAGGGAATCTGATTGGGGAGATGGAAATTACCTGAGGGAGTCCAAACTCCAAAGCGTAGAAATTGATTTGGAGATGGAATTAGAGGCGATGTAATTTGTGAGTTACCGTCTCCTGGAACGGTAAGAACTAATTAAGAGAAGTTTGTAAAATCAAGGGGAGATGAGAAAAGTCATGGTTTCGCCTAGGGTTTTTCTGTCAACAAATGATGGTGCATGGCGTCTCACGTTATATGATCTTGGATTGCATTCGTAAATATTTCAGGGAAAAAAAAAGGAATCCAAATGAAAAAATTATTATTGTTATTTTTTCTGCTTATATAATTATAGAAAAAAAAAAGAGGAACCAAACTGCTTATACAGTGATGGTGTTGGTTGGGTACTTGGGAAGTTTGTTTCTCAATTATAGAAAAAATTAGTTCTATGTCACTATTTCTCCAAAAACATACTAAATTCTAAAAATATCATTACTAAACCTGTCATTAATTTTTTTCAATGACCAAATTACCCCTCATTAAAAACAAACCCTAAAAAAAACTGACGGCGTTCATATTTACCATATTTAATTTGGTAATTTCTTGCTCATATTCGAATTACACGAGGATTTAATCACCTCGATGCAAGATATGCTCCTCAAATACATACAGATCTCTTTGTAATTATAGGTGCACCACTTCAAATTTGTACGAAACCTGGTGAATTCGTATATTGGAAATTTGTAATGCATGTAATTGACATAGTGTTACTTTAATTCTAAACAAAAAAAAATCACTATATAATAATGGTTATGTGTTTCTTTCACATAAAAAATAATAATATATAACTAATTAGAATTTGCAATAATTTGTATTAAGTTGATAAAACTAATTGTTAATGATTTATAATGACATAAAACTAATTATATCTTTTGTGATGGCATATTACTAATTTTCAAGTTTTATAGTGACATATTTAAAAGGATAAAATTGTCAAAAAATTTGTCCGGTGACAAAAAACTAATTTCTATAAAATAGTGGCAAAAATATATATTTGTCATTATTAAATATCCCTAATTTCAAATATTTGCATAGCAAAAATCTAAATCACCCTAAATTATTTACAATTTAGATTAAAATAATATTCATGTAGTGCAACTCTTTTATTTTCAATGCATGGTATTTCAGGCAGCTTATAGAAAGAGAGGTATTTTATATATGTCGTTATTCCATTTGTCCCAATTGTATTTGAGATATGAAAGTGCAAACAAAGTGTCTTGCATTAAGAAGAGGACCGAGCAATCTAACTTAGCAAATAGCAATGCAACCTTTTACATTCCTCCGAAAAAAATTAAAATAATATTAAAATATTATAAAATATTGATAATAAAATCTAATATACCCGATTTATAAAAATAATATCACAATTACGGAAATTCCGAACACAATTACGGATTCCTCAACCGTAACAGACCTGTTACGGGATTCCGTAACTGGCTCATCCGTAAATAAAAAGGGAACATGCACACAAAATCTGGGATCACTTACAACCATTGACACGGTCAACGTTAATTCTTGTGCAGTTGTGCAAAATTCATATTAATAATTTTGAGGGGTAGATGAAAAGATTGAAATTTAAAATTCGACAGTTGAAAGATAAAACGTAATTTTAATATTTTATATATTAATTCGACGACATATAAATCCGTAAATTTCTTTAATAAACAAATCTGAAAAAAAAATTAACAGTAAACATCGGCTTTTCACATTTTGAACAATAAATATGGCAGAGCGCCTGTCAGAGACGTGTCAGTGGCGCTCCAGCGGCGGCGCCGGTGCCATCGGTGCGGGTATGAAGACGCCAGTTCGATTGGCTTGGCGCTTTCGGTTGTCGGTGAGAGCCCCCATGGTTGGAGGAAGAGAGGAAGAGGTGTGAATTTGGATAAAATGAAGGAGCTGGCACGGGACGGGAGGAGAGGTACGAAGGAAGAAACCTAGGTCGCTAATCTCTCCATTATTGGAATGTTTCGCCGATCTCCATCTTTTCCATTTTTGTGCGTCTGGGGAGTGGGGCCCTTGATTAAGGCTCACGGGTCAGATCCGAACCCGCTCCCGTGACGACATCAAGTCGCGTTGCTTGGACGGTGATGAATAGGCATGTTTAACGTTCGAAACGGCAACGGAATGGGCCATTCCGTTTGCCGTTTCGTTTCAGAAACGGTATACACTGAAATGATTCGTTATTCGTTCCGTTTGCAACGGAATGGACGGAACGTAGCGGAACGACTTAATTTATACTGCATTTCACACAAACGTATGCCAAAATCCGTTCCGTTTCACGTTAAAGACGGTATACCGTCGGCAGGCCTAGTCATGAACTCAATGAGATTCTTTCTATTAAAGAAGTTGCATTATAATTTTACTAGATAGCCCTGTGTAGTGTTTAAAAAAAAAAAGTTGCATTATATTTGCGTGCATGTCCTTTAATCTTATCCTGCATTTTTGCAAAAAAAAGGGAAAAAAATATTATGGGGTGCGTTTGGATGAGAGAAGAAGAAGAGGAAGAAAGAAGATGGGAAGAAAAAAAATTATAAACAATCCAAACTCTTCACAAAGTTACACACTTCCCAATACTTCTTCCCACTTCTTCTCTTCTTCCCTTCTTCCCACACCTATCCAAACGCACCCATGCATAGTAGACAGCTTAGTACAATTTTTTTAAGTGTCTTTTAAACAAGATGGTTTGTTATGATATTTCATATGTTTTTAAATTTAATAGTAAAAATTTGGAGAAACTAAAAAAAATAAAAATCCTTAAAACTATTGTTATGTATGAATAAAATTACACAAGAAGAAAGCATAACGGATATTTGCACTATTGATGTCACAAAAATTGTCGTCTTCTTTATTTACAAGTTGATGATGATTCAGATGCCCGTATTTCTAAAGTTTGCTTTAATAACAAGAGAAAATTAATAATAAAATAAACATATATCCCAATTAGTATGTAATAAAATTAGAAAAAATGTTCATGCATGACAGCATGAGTAAATTTTTGTCGGGATGCTAAAAGTTTAAAATTGATCCTCCCAAATTAAAACTCCAAGGAAAAAAAAAAGCTGGGTGAATTCATTGTTAATTTGAAAATGTCAACGAGTAACATTTCTCCAGTCATTCTAAAATTAACAACCCGAAATCGCATAATTGATTTCAATAAATATTTTTATTTTTGCATCTCCAGTATAATATTCTTGCTACATTATTTTGGAAGTAACAAAATTACATTATTAAACGATAAAGCTACTAGTTTATGATGATTATTACAAGATTTACATTATTACTAAACAAAAAAAAATACTAGCTTATGATTTTACAAGATTTAACTTCACGTCTTAACAATGGGCCATGATTACATGACCAAGAACCTCGTTATATCCTGACTCAGAGCCCATTTCGAGGGCTTCCCTTTCAACCACGACCTCCTCTCTGCTTCCCCTCCGACACCTCTTCCGTCGCCAGAGGGACTGGCTCCGTAAATGTTGTCGCGTATTCCTGCTCCTACCTGCGTCCCCACGCCAGAGGGACTGGCGCCCCAACTTCCAACCTCGCCAATCCAACTCGCGCCTTCATACCGGCGCCGCCGCCAGAGCGCCACTGACACTCTTCTGACAGGCACTCTCCATGTTTATTGCTCAAAATGTGAAAAGTCGATGTTTACTGATAAATTTTCTTTTTCAGATTTGTTTATTAAAAAAATTTACGGCATATAAATTTTACAAAGGTCCAGTTCTAAAAATCCTGTAATTAAATATGATCAATATATATAAATTGCATGAATAAATGTGATACACAATCATATAACGCTAACCATACATACAAGATATATGGCTAATACTAAGTTTAAAAGTTTTTTTTCTCAAAGTTTTTTGAAAAATGCTAGAGTTAAACGCATTTGATACTTGAGCCCGTCAAAAAGCGATCGGATCTCAATTTTCGAAATTACAACGGCCAGTTTGAACCACTTAGCTTATTCTCCAAAATAAAATCTGCTTGGAGATTAAATTTTAGATTTTTCAAAATCTTTTACTATTTTTTTTTAATTCAACAAAAATACTCAATCTAATTAGTTCTAGACCAGTGATTTTAAAAAAAATTTAAAGTTACAAATATTTAAAAAATCTAAATTTGTTGCTCTAGAAAATTTCAATATAAAGATCATATTGAGTGGTTCAAATTGATTAATTAAAATTTCAATTGTTGAGCCTCGGATTGTGTTTGTCGCCAAATTACTTGCAGTATGTAAATATCAAAAGGTATTCAATTATAATAAACTTAGAAGATAGAAGCAAGATTAAATGGTAGAAAAAAATAAATAATGCAGCCTGAATATTGTGTATGAAACCTTAATCCTTTTATATATTCATAAAATGAATGATGTGTATACCGTAAAACTTTAGGATAAGCTCTGTAGTCCCGTTATTTTTTTCAACCGAAATAACCACAACAGAAATTTTAATACAAAACGTTGACTAACCAAATTTGAGAAGTAAACATGTCAGAACGCAGGTTTTTTGCGCGGGCTCTGACGAAGCCAGTGGTAATGGCGCGGGTGCATGGGAGCCACTCCCAGTGGCGCGGGACTATGTGCTATTGAAAAGAAAATAATTAGATGATATCAATTTTGTGGCACAAAATGACAAAGCACTTCTTAGTACTGTGGTGACACAGCCAATTAGCGTTGGCATTGATGCCTTTTTCTCTTGACTTTCAATTTTATACAGGTTACAATTACATGAAACTCTTTTCCCATGCAATTATTAACCGTTTCGTCTCAATGTTTTTTAAATATTATTTTTCTGAATGATTAAAGTACTTCATGATTAATCCAGTCACGTGCTAAATTTATAATTAATTTTTCCATTTATTGAATTAATATAGAGTGTATTGGTCCAAAGATGAAGATTGTAGGATGATTTAAATACATTTATTTCTCTTTATTTTTGGCTTTATTACTTTATGATAAATTAACTCAAAAATATATACTACCTTTGTAAATATCATTTATATATGAAATAAATTGGTTTGAACAATTGAAATTGTTATCTGCAACCGATCTGATGGGTTTGATTTAAATGTCATTTATGAAATAGACCGGTTTGAACAATTGGAATTGAAATTGTAAATATCATTTATGAAATAAATCGGTTTAATTTGATAGAGGATGCAACAATTGGACCAATGTATCAAATTTTTTCTAAATTCTCAATGAATTGTATATATTTTTTTCTGTCAAAATATGGGATTTATAAAGGGCATCCAATGACGTTTTTGCTCAACCAAATTTATTGACCAGTTAATAGATTAGAGTAATGGTTCATTATGATATATATAATGGCAGTAACGAGAATGCATAACTAATATTCAACGGTAAAAGAATAATTTAATGGCCATCAATATTCAATTGCTCCAAGTGAACAACGTTAATCAAAATTAATAATAAAAATTTTGAGTTTTCTCAATATGTTTCTTAACAGATACCTTGAATTAATATCTTCACGATGCGCATTTAAATTTTAGTTTTTCTGCTCTGCCTTACAAAACTAGGACACCCAATTTTTCTTCTCTGCTAAATTTAATAAAGTCAACCATTGTAAATCTAACATATATTATAAAAATTTTAACCGGATGTTTAATTTGCGTCTCCGTTCAAATAGCATTGTTCTTAACTAATGTATCAAATTTAGATTTTACTTACCGAAGAAAATGGTCATTCATAAAATAATATTAAAAAAACATTGAGATGAAACGGTTTGGATAATTGGATGGGAAAAAAGTTTCATGTACCATGTGTATAAGAAATCACAAAAGAGGAAGGCATAAATGCCAACGCTGATTAATTAGCTGTGTCACCACAGCACAAAGAAGTGGTTTGTCATTTTATGCCACAAAGTTAATATCATCTAATTATTTTCTTTTCAATAGCGCATAGTCCCCGCGCCACTGGGAGTGGCTCCCATGCACCTGCGCCATTACCACTGGCTTCGTCAGTGTCCGCGCACAAAACCTGCGTCCTGACATGTTTATTTTTCAAATTTGATTAGTCAAACGTTTTGTATTTAAATTTCTGTTCTGGTTATTTCGGTTGAAAAAAATCACGGTCTGTAGTCCTATGTGTTTTATTTGGAGAAGTCAAGCTAACAAAGAAAATAAATTGTCACGGATATGACTTTAATTAGCATAGCGTCAAGCCGACAATACAATACTGTTCATAATTATTTTATTTTAGAAATATATAAAGCTGGATAATTTTACTGTGAGTTGTTGAACCTAAGTTCAATTACGTTTATAACTCGAACAACCACTAAACTTCTTATGGGGTTGTTTAGATGGCTTAGGAATTTGGAGAAGTTGCAATTTCTAGAAATAAATTTATTGGGAAGTGTGTAACTTTGTGAAGAGTTTGAATTGTTTATAATAAATTTATGGTAGGAAGATGAAATTTTTCAAATTTTTTAGATCCAAACAGCCCCTATAATACGACAAGTTCACTTCACGTGGATAACTCGAACAATTACACAGCTTCTTATCCAACAAGTACTTTGTTGAAATTAAGCGAGTAGTTGTCCAATTTAGGGGTGCGTTTGGATAGGTATGGAAAGAAGGGAAGAAGGAAAGAAGTGGGAAGAAGTATTGAAAAATGTGTAACTTTGTGAAGAGTTTGGATTGTTTATAATTTTTTTTTCTTCTTCTTCTTTCTTCTTCTTCTTTCTTCCAACGATCCAAACGCACCCTAGGACTTGAGCCAGTTACGGATTCCAGAATCCGTAACTGTGTTCGGAATTTCAGATTCTGTAATTGTGATATTATTTTTATAAATCGGGTCTATTGGATTTTATTATTAATATTTATAATATTTTAATATTATTTTGAATTTTTCGCTTTTCCATTCTTCCACAGTTCCACTGAATTAATGGGCCTACTTATTCAATCCAGCCCAATGCAAAAAAAGCCTGTTAAACTAATCTTCTTCATTCCACAGTCCACAGTCCACACTAGTGTTTGTGTTTCTCCAGAGAAGAGACTTCAAACCTAAAACACTCCATCTCCTTCTCCCCTCCTTTGTCTCGCCATGTGGAGATCTCTTCTCCGACGAGGTTTCTTCAGAGAAACGCGGATTCCTCGTCAAGCTTCTTCGCTTCTATGCTCGAATTCTCGTGGTGACGATGCATTGTTGACTGGAGTAACTCCTCGCGCCTTTGTTTTCAGAAAGCTCGAAACCGAGGCTTTCTTCTCTTCCACCCCCGCAAGTTTCGATCGGTATGCACATTGCGTATTCTCTATCTCTGGATTATTGGTTACCAATTTCTAATTGCAACAGAATAGTCTGTGCGTTTGAGGTTTTCTGTAACGAATTTATATTGCAAAAGCTTCTTTGTAGGACTGAAAGAGAAGAGGAGGCTTCTCATTTTGATTTGGATGCTACCAGGAGTAATGTAACTCAAGACCCAACATCCGCATCTTCAGGGGATTCTTCATTTCGAAAACATTCTTTTAGACATTTCCTTCTTTGTTGTCCAGGTATCGATCTGGTTTCCAATTGAAGTAGGATAATTAAATTTGTTTTTTTTTTAATTATTTATCATTATTGCATTTGTATTATGTTGTAGAATGTGTATCTGTGGATGAAAATGGAAGCCGCATATTTATTTCTGACAGTTGTCATAATCGAATCCTAATTACTGATGTCTATGGCAAGATTTTAGATTGTGTAAGTACAGTCCCTTCCCCTAATTATATTCTGTTTTTCTTATAAGTTCAATCATGTCAAATTTGTAAAACCTACTAAAATTTAAAATTTCAGATAGGTGGTTCTTCTTCTGGATTTGAAGACGGTGAATTTGAATATTCCAAGTTGTCATGTCCCACTGCATCATACTATTTTGATGCAACTGATTGCCTTTATTTTGTTGATTCAGAGGTAGAACTGAAGTTCTGTTACGATAAGAGCAACATAAAAATCTGTGCTTTTTGACTGTGGTACTGATTTTCTCATTTGTTTTCATGCTTTCAATAGAACCATGCACTTAGACGGGCTGATTTAGAAAAGAGGATGGTGGAGACAATTCATCCTCCATATGTGAAAAGATCATCTGGCATATGGAATTGGATGTTAGGCAAGCTTGGATTTGCAAAAGAAGTACCTCTGTCATTTCAGGAACTTGATTCCTCTGCATTTGAATCTCCAAAGCATGTTATGGAGATCGAGGATGGTAACCTTTTAGTCATAGATCGTAGGTACACTTTTAGTTTCACCATCCCTTTAAAAAAAGTTTCCTTTCTGATACATTTTATATTTTCTATTAGGAATATATCATGATAATGGCATCTGTGTGTATGCAGTTTTGAGATTGCATGGGTTGTTGGTGCTGATGATGGTTCAATAAGAGAATCTATAAGAGGTCTTTATTATTTGAACTTATGGTTAATTGTGTATTTCTCAACTTAATAAATTGCTAAAAGAATCCTTATTGTTTGCAAGGTAGCCCAAACATTATCAATTTGTGCGACAATGCATTTAAAGAACGAATGTCTCTTCTTAAGGACACGTGTGCAAATTTAACTATCAGGAAAGGCAAATATGCACTTTCCCAAATTTCTTCCATTGCAAGTGTTGATAAGCATGCTATCTTCGCCGACACAGGTTAGCTATTTCCATGCAGCACATGATATTCATTAATCAAAGAATAGGAAATAGAATAAAAGAAATAAAGCATACAAGAAACACCAAAAAATGAGAAACCCCAGATTAAGCCCAAGTTCAGAAAAGAGCACAGTGATCTGCTTTAAAAATGGATTCTAGATTGAAATGTTTTCTGGCTAATTGACAAATTATGTTTTGAACATATGTCTAGGACTTTGGTGAAAATTGTTGGCTAACCTGTTTCCCTTTTTTTTTCTATTATCATTGTAAAGATGGCCAAAGGGTTATCAAGTACAATCTGGAGTCAAAATCTATGTCATGTCTTCGCTTTTCAAATTTTGGGGTACTGGGCTTGCCAAACTGGCTTATTTGCCCCCTTGAGAGAGTTTCTACCAGGTTAGGCTCTAATTTATTCTTCAAATGAGGTCTTCACATCATTTTATTTAGCTTTTGAAAGAAAAAGGAGAAAGATTCTTATAATTTGGTTTAAATCGGAATATATTTTAAACATGTCCAAATTAACAATTTTTACCTTCGAATTGGCCCAACTACTTTGGAAGCTTTATTTTATAACTAATATTTTTTAAAGTTTTGCAAGTGCATACTCTGGTTGTTGCTAAATAAGTAAATATTAACAGCTTGTTATTATTTTTATTGTTATAATCATTTGCAGCAGCTCAATTGAAAAAACTAGAGAGCATGTCCACCATGTAAAAGTGCTCCCTGGTATTCCACTATATTACTCTTCTTCTTGTTATTAACAAAATAGAAGTTGTTTTATGTACACTTCTGTTCTCATATCATTCTTTTTCTTTAAATATTACCAGTTTGGTAATTGATTTTGATCTGACTTGTCAACAGGTCGTTGTGATATAAGAGTGTTTGTAGATGTACCAAGTGGTACCGAACTATTGTCGCCTCTAGATGAGAACTCTATATGGCGCCAAGTTAGAGGGTCTGGTTCAGAGATTTCTTTGTTGTCACAAGGTCAAGGTCAAATCACTAACCCTGAAAAGGTACGATAATTACCTTTTTACTTTATTTTTGGAGTATATTATACAAATGGTACTTGAAGTTTTAGCAATTAATATTTTTTGATTGCTGAAGTTTAAATTAAGGATGTAAATTGCTCCTTCATGTAAACCTTTTGCATCCTTTTTAACATTTCATTACATTGAAAATTCATTGCTGTCATGTCAACATTGTGCAAGCATTGATTATGAGAAATTATTTGAGTGATTTGGTTTATCTAGAGAAAAAATTCTCATGTTACCTGCTCCAGATCATAAGTTTTCTACAATAAATCAAATGTGGTACCTGCTATTTTAAAATTATTTCATTATGCTTTTCATTATTAATTCTGAAAAATTTATATAAGAAATGCTTACTCGAGGGATTTGGTTGTCAGTTGATTTAATTAAACAGGTCGGTGTTAAAAAATATGTACATGATTTTTCCATCCTCGATCCTAAGTTGAAAGACTTGAGTGATAAATCAACTTCAGGGACCAAGTTAACACACACGAGGCCAACAGAGATTCTGTTGAACAAGAAATGCAATTCAGAAACTATGATAGAAGTGCAGGGAGTGATTTAGAGAGGTAGAGAGAGAGAGAGAGAGAGGATATGATGCTTTATGACAATTTCAAATTTCTGTTACTCAAAACTGAATTGCAGTGAAGTCATGACATGCATATTACTCTTGATCCTAGAGTTGTTATGAGCAAAACAAATCACAATATTGTATTTCAAATCTGACTGCTGAGCATTATAACCTAAACTGACATATGTTGTCAAATATAATCTTAATTGAGTGAGAACAATATGTGTGAAAATATTCCAAGAGTGATGTGAGACATATTATTGTGCAAAAAAATCTACTGGAGTGCATTACATATTGAGCAGAAAATATTGTTGTCTGCAAATTCCAAGAGTTCATTTAAAAAATCTAAAACCAAACATATGCAAATTTTGAAATACATGAATCTGAAGAATAATATATGTAATTTACTATCTGGTTTCGGCCTATTAAAATTAATAGCACAACTGTTGAATACTCCATTTTTTTTCCCTTTTTTTCATTTTTTGTTCATTTTTTTGTTTAGGTTGGTGTGGCACAGCAGTGGTTTGATGAGTTGGATAATCTTGCATTTACAGAAGTCCAGGATGAAAATGCCATCAACAAGACAGAAGTAATTGCAGAGAATACTATAGACAAAAGGAAAGCCCACTTTGATTGTGCTGTCAGAACAAGTCCTGGGACATGTGAGGTACATTATGCTTTTTTTTCAACTTGACCCAACTTTTTCAAGAATTTCCAAAAAGTCCTTGAATATTGGCAGTAAATACAAAATAGCATTCTTAGGTCCTCTTGCAAACAACACCAAGTGATTAATAAAAGGTGAGGTTGAAAAATGTGACTTAGTGTCCCATTTTTTTGTATAAGCACCCAACTGAGAAGCCCGTGGTGTTTGATTGAATCCTTGTCTGCTGCTACCATTTAATCAATATCGAAGCATGCAGATCGCACCTTGATATTTCCCAATTATATAGCTCCCACGCATTATGGATACCTGCTGAAATTATTCTATTTAATTATTTCTTAGTTAAAAAGTCTCATACAAAATAGGGTAATAAGTGTCGACATAGTTTAATGTTTTGTTTCATCAGTTTAAAAGCCTGTGCTGTCTGCAAAAGAACGTCTATGTATTTTACTTTTGCCTTTATTTTTACAGATCCATGGTTTATTCTTTTATTGTTGCTCAGGTGGTTGTTACTGCTGTCTTGTATCTATCGATCGATAATGCATGTGAAAATCATGAAGAGCAAAAATTGAATGGTTCAAGACTAATCTTAGACGTGTGTTCAACTTCTCAACCAGAGGAAATTGAATCCTTTTTTCATAACTGTGAGGATTTACGGGATTTAGTGTTTACTTGCCCGGTGCACGTTAGAATAAAGTTGGCGTGTGATGACCACCCAGCTGCCGACACAAATAAGGAGATTGTTTCCACCGATTCAAGCATAAGCATAAATGTTAATTTATGATAGTAGGTGCTTCAGCATGATTACTTATGAAGTTTTTGAGCTCAACTTCATAAGATCATGTATCCATTTTGCTGGATGTGAAACATTCGTTGTAGTGTAGACAGGAAATATAAAGCAAGCATTGTATTCATTCAGGATTAGCACATGAATGTCAAATAGATTGTTCAATTTTGTAATTGTTGTTTTTAAAGTGCGCTTCTAATTTGGTCTTTAGATAACACAGGAAAAATAAAATAAAATAAGTATCACGGATTAGAATTGCTGATTGCTATTATTTGAGATGTAAATTGCTGGTTTGCTGTATTTTGAAATGCTAAATTAATGAAATGAGGACATTCAAAGTGTTTCAAACTTTTCTTATCTTTATTGTGTTTTTATTTTTTATAGAATGTCTAATCTAAAAAAAACTATAAAGTAAAATGGAAAGTATAATCTATGTCATTTCCTAAATGTGATGTTGAACAACATTTTACCTTTTATTTTGATGGACAACATGAAAATAAGAACATACGTAAGCCGTTGGTGTCGCTGGATTTTATATTTCTCATCATAACCTCAAACAAAAGGATAAACTATATTGCAATCTTATCAATCAATAAATTGTGTTGCTCAAACCCTTCCTAAAAAGATTTATATTCCTCCCAAAATTCACTAACATTGTAGACCATAATTGCAAAATAATGTTCATCCATGTTAACTATTCAAGAACGACTGTATCTAAATATTGGTGTATAATGAATTCATTTAGATATCGTTCTAACATCAATAATAAAAGTGATTTGTTAATTTATTTTTACTTACGCTACATTTGGTACATGATTTAAAATTAATTAAAAACATATCTGTGACGTTGACAGCGACGGATCTAAAGGCGGCGCAATGTCACCACTAATTTTTTTTCCAATCCAATATCATTTAATATATTAACACCCGCCTATTGACTTTTGCCTTGACCAACTATAGGTGAACAGTGGTTGGAACAGTTGCAAATCCTGCCCGTTCATCTATCTTTGGTCGGCTATCCAGAGCTGTTCGAACAGTCTCAAATCCTAACCATTTATTTATGTTTGGTGGGATTGGACGGCTCAGGTGCACTGCACACAATTTCTTCGATGTTCTGGAGAGTTCTCATTTCTCTCTCTATCCATTATCCGTTCTACTCTCTAGCTTCCTTTCCCTCAAAGTCAAATAAGAAAACTGCTCATCTTCCCTTTCTCTGCTGCCGATTTTGCTCTTAACTTCGGTGATTTCTCTTTTAGAAAGTTGCGTGCCTCCATTTGAAATGTCCAGATCTGCGTTTAGAGATCCATTTCGATAGTACTTACTTTGCGAGATTTTTTTCCCTGTTCTTTCTTCCTTTCTCTCAACCCCGCCCGGATTGATTCCAGAGAGGCAGTGGTTTCGCAAAATCGCCATTAGCGCCACTCGAGCTCTGGTGCTCTTCCCTTCTTTCTTTCTCTCTCTCTCTCTCTTTCTCTTGCGCGCAATCTCGCAAGCCCTAATTTCTGAGAGGATTCCCTTTCCGTCGTTTTGTCAAGTAGTTCGAAATGCTGGTACGATACTCTTCTCTGAGCTTTCGATGAATTTCGAAATCTTCTATTGTTGATTATTTTGACCTTAAGTTAATTTCGATGAATTTCGAAATCTTCTATTGTTCATTTCGATAGTACTTACTTTGTTTGTCTCTTCCCTCTGATCTGTGATTTCTTATTATTCTTCTATGATTTTCGTTAACTGAGCAATTTTCCTTTTTAGTTCTTATGAATTTTTTTGTCTTTTCAACCTGAAACTGCTCAGAAAAAAAAACGAGGGGATCAAATATGTAAGTATTTGCTCTAAAGAAGCCAGCCAGTAGTGATCCTCTGCCCCCTAATATTCATTTTTGGTATGTCAATGCATTTTCTTTTTCTTAAAATTTTTTTTCGTGCTATATTATACTTTACAAATGCTGCCATGTTGATTGTATTTTAATTTTTCTACAGACTTTGGTTTGTTGGAGAAAGGAAGATGAATGGTATGATTTCTCAATATTTTATACCACTATTTATTGTTACATCAAGTTTTAACATTTACAAATAAAAGGGAAAAAAATCAAAACTAAAGAAATGGTGGTTGTGTAGTTGCCTGACAGCATTTAGTTAGTATCTTGAAGAGGCCGATAAATATGAGGTAGTTGTGTGGCATTGTGGTAAAGCATTTGTTTGCATAAATGAAATGTCAATGTCGTTAGTCTTTTGTGAATTAAGCTATCAACTTGCTGTTAATGTTCCTTTAAATTTTGCATGTTATTGGTTTATATTTATTGCTATGTTCTATGCTAATAAGCTCAATATGTACACTTTGGTGCTACCGATTATGCACCAAAAAAAAAGGACATTTGATTTTCTTTTAACTTTTTCCTCAGGTTAATGCATCACTACGCCTGGCTGAGGAGGGTTAATGCAGTTAGATCCGGATCAACCGTTTAGTTACAGTTTGCTATGACTTCCTCTTTCTTTTCCCTGCAGCGTCTTTGTTTGTTTAGGTATTTTCTTCTCTTAAGTTCTTTCTGCCTTTGTTTTTTCCTTACTCCCAGGATTCTTGATTAATTATGAACGTTATTAATGATGTAAGATTAAGAGATTAATGATGTGAGCAAGATATTTTGTATAGGTTAGCTCATCTATATAGATGTGTAATCACATCCCTGTAATATACAATTGCTATCATAGCTTATTACTGTTCTCTCTGTCTTACTGCTTTAAGATGATCAGTTTGCTATCATTGCTTATTATTTTTTTATTCAGTTTGCTTTCATCATATGCTACCAATATTTACTATTTGGTCTAAAATTGTTGATTATCATAGGGTGGTTTATGAGTGTTATTGTTGCTTTTATATAAGTTCTTTTTTTCCCATTAGTGGTTTATGAGTGGTTGGGCACTGGCAGAGATGTTAGTGAGCTCAGTAAATTTGTGTCAGTTACATCACTTCAGAGAAATTACCGGTCAACAAACAAAAAATGCATGATAATTAATAGAAAATTGGAAGTACAAAAGAAAAAGAATTAACAAAAATGGAAATTAATAAGGGTAACGGTGACACAAGGACTAAACCTCGCCTCGGTTGCAATTCTAATAGAACTTCTCAACATTTCAAAGATGATTACTTATTCGATGTTGCTTTTTCTATCATGGATAACCAGAATGCTTATTCTTTTTGTTTTCTATTGTAGGTTTTTGAGGTTGCTTATCTGTTATGCTGCTTCTTTGTTGCCTCCTTTTCCAATTAGATTTTCCTTTGTCCAGGTAATAACATCTTTCTTCGTTTTATGTGTTAAAAGTTAGGCTGTTAGTTCTTTGTATGTTTCATGGCATGATCTATTGGTTCCATTGGGTGCTGGAGATCTATCTTCATCTTTGAGTTGTGCTGGTGTAGGTTGCCTTCAGACCTACTACTCAAAAGGAGCGAATGCATCTAGATTCTGGAAAGTGAAGCAAAGGAAAAGATAGATGATGTTGTTGCTCTTTTATAACTAATATTTCTTACTGACCTCCTTAGTTCAAAATTTTCTGATTGGAAGCCAAAACCACGGGAAAAGTAAAATTTTTGTAAATATATTGATTGATTAATTTCGAAAAGAGTCGTCACACTGTTATTGACGGATAATCTACATATTCCTAGCAGTATTTCTCTTTCAAACCATTAGAAACAATAGATATCGATATAACAGATGAGAACAAGATAATACATTTGCAAAAAAAAATTTATAAACAGGACCTTAGATTGGTTATGTACTTTTTATCTAATGGTTTGGAATATATCCAGCTTTTCTTTCTAAGAAGGATTGCGGCATTGATTTTAATTTATATCACTATAAGTTCTCACTATACCATATTGAACACATATTTCAGCCTTTATGGAGATATTATGGGTTAACAATACAACATAGAAGAATTGTAGTAAGAACCAGAAAGAGAAAAAAGGAGAGTCAAGAGGGTTTTCAAGCTGGGCCGCCTCAAGGGCAAGAGCGAGTCATATGATCTACTTATTTGATGCTTGCTTGCGACGGTGCTCTGCGATTTTCACTTGCAACAATGCGGTACTTTTTCTACCATTTTTCTCCTTTTTTTTACTTTGCTCGGTTTTGGGTGGTCTGCATTTTGATAATAGCACTGCTGGAGCTTCAAAATACTTATTGTTTCTTTTTTTTTATGTTGATTCAGATATATGAAAAGTTTTTTTTAGATCACTAAAATATGAGTATGAATCATTTTGGATCAGTTTGCATTTGTTTGGACTAGGCTTTATTTGATTCATTATGATTGGTTTTGAAGGGTTCCTTTTAAGTTTGCATTCAGTTGCTTTTGTATCTCACACGATTTGGGAGCATTACATTGTATGTATCTGATACGAATAGATTATTTTTCCTTGAAGACTCAATTTCTGACATGGGCTATTTGTTCCATGATCATTATTATGGTAATTCGATTTGGATTATAATTTTAGTCCTCTCTTTTTCTTATCAAATTTATTCTGTTCTTATAGTTTTTTGTAATGTGCACAGAAAGGTGGGTGTGAACTTATTGAGGTACGCTTCAATTTGCATGAGCTTATTTAGTAACTTAGCTACCACGCTCAAGGTGAGTGCTTCAGATTTTAGTATATATTGTACATCTATAATGATTGTGCAGTCTCACTTTAGTTCCTGTTCTCAGCAAAAAATATATATATCCTTTTTTATTTACCTCATGGTAAGTCTAAATATATGTATTACTGCTATTAATGGATACTTTCACAGGACCAAGTTAGCACAGATCTTAACCCAACTATTTGAGTAATTGGAGATGCTAGCTGGTAAGTGTAATGAGATTGGATTATAGTCATAGAATAAAAAAAAAATCAATGCTATAATATATGCCTTGCTTTTTAATAATTCAAATTATAAATTGAATTTTGATGTTAATTTTGGGTTTCAGAAATTATTTCTCTAATCGTCCATGTTGATTTATAGTATCTATTGATGTTAGATGTTAACAATGCCTTAACTGGTAAGACTAAATATAGTTAGCGCAGATCTTAACAATATATTTATATGTTATTATTCATGCTTTGTTTTTGCTGTTATTAATTTTTATTTATCTGAAATTCATCTAAAAATATTTACAATTAATAACATTAAACAAAAAAAATAACATGGAAAATAGGTCGTGCAACGCTTTAAGTGAAAGGTTGCTATACAGGCATTGCAAAATCCGAGACAAGGTAAATCTTCTATGCAGCATTTTAATGTGTATTTTAATTCTCTCCATATGCTTCAAGGAATCCTAAAGATATCCGATCAACAATTGAACTTCATTTGAAGATGTTCAGAGATACTGGTATAGATGTATTCGAGAGACAGAAGATGCGATTCTGTGAACTTTTTTTTCAATTGATTGTAATCTGATAGAGAGATGTCATGGATATTGGTTCGCAATCACTTTGCAATCAATTGTCAATGTAATCAGTATAAAATCTAACTCAATTTTAGAGGTAAGTTCAGAGATAATGTTATGAATGTAATTTTTGTGCTGATTGCTTCTATGTGCAGGTAGGATTAAAAGTAATTGAGCAGGATTCCATAACAGCCACCCCTTCAATGCTGAACCTGTAAAGCAGCAAGGATGGGCCTAGATGTAGGACCATCACCTCCAATTAACCTTGAGTATGAGTATTTTCCTTTTGTTATGATTTTATTTTCCTTTGTGATTATGTTATCTTCCAATTAAAGTTACTCATTGTTTCTTTATGCTGCTTTATCCGCAATTATTCACGAAATGTATGGCCATTAGGAAGTCGTAAGTTATTATAATATTATATATTATGCTTCAAGGTCATCTGGTCGGTGTAGACGGAGCCACCTACTTCACGAGCTGACGGGCCTGGATTAACCAAGGATGAAGCTGTGGTATGGGATCAAAGAGGATTGAAATGCAAGACTAAAAGTTACTGTATTCTAATGGCCATTTCAATCACTTTGCCATTAGCAATTATTCACCTACTGCATGAGCTGATGGGCCTCGAATACAGTAACTTTTATTTGTTCTTAACTTACAGTAGCCTTTCTTGGGAGATATTATAAGATGTTTTTTTTAAAAGAAAGTTTACGATCCTGGATTTGATATGATGAAGACAAAAGTAAATATAATCGCAAAGAAGGAATACTAAGGGCCACAAAACTTCAAGCATGCATAGACCAAGTACTTGAAGAAATTACAAGAATTATGAGCCGAGTTGGATTCCAAAGATGAAGTGTAAAGGAAGCTCAAATCAAAGGTACTAATTGTGTGTAAATTAATTTACGTTCAACATTTCAGAATTGATCAATTACTCTGTTGTTGCTTTTTCTTCCTCAAGTAACCAGAATACTTCTCTTTACCTTTTCTTTTGTACCTTTTTCAGGTTGCTTTTGTGTTGTGCTTCTTCTTTGTCACCTTCCTTTCCAGTTAGGCTTTCCTTTATGCAGGTAATAACATCTTTCTTCTTCTTATATTTTAGATCTAGGTCGTTAATTGTTTGTCTGTCATCGACTTTTTGTTAGATTGGTGGTTATTTTCCCTTCCTTGGTTAAGTGGAGATTTTATTGTTTTTGTTTTGCTATCAGATCTAAATAAAAACAAAACTGTTTGGATATGTTGATTTATCGACACAATTTTTCCCGTGAATTAATTTCACATTTTTATCTGATTTTTACCATCATATTTTCTACTTCTATAAAAGTGCACTATAAAACAGTAAAGTGCCTCTAATATACCAGTTGGATTTCTGGCATCAGTTTTTTTTTTTTTTTGATGTGCACTATAATATATATCAGTTACAATTGTAAACTGTTAATTTAGGATTTCATGTTGTGGTAACTTATAATATTGATTCTACAGTTTCAGAGTCAAGATAACCATCAATTAATAATGTTAACTTAAACTGGCGCACATATTTAAGGTGCCAAATTTTCTATTTTGCTGTTCTTTTACTTAAATTTTGATGCTTCATTAGGCGACTTCTTTTCGTTCAATTAGAACTTATTGTTCAACTATATAGTAACGTAAAAAGAGGAACGACCGATTCTATACATTATAATGTTTCTTTAGATGGTTTGATGTGATTTTAGTTTAGAGCGTACATGTTTAGGTACAAACAATTCTGTGCAAAATGATATTTTTTTAATCATGCTTTTCTTTGTTATCGCTGATCTGGATGCATTTTTAGTGATTTCTCTTTACATGACATTTCTTCTTAACACTATTATTTTCAGGTGTTCATTTCACACTGTTGTGTCTCAGGGATGACTTTCGATCTACTGCAAGTATTGTGAGGTAACAGGAAATACTGGAGTTGTTTTTGCACATTTATATGTCTACAACTTTTAATGTTTTCCTTTGTGAAATTAGGTACCGCCACCCAAATGAGATGAATGTATAAAAAATAACGACACTATCATTGTTCTTCAGGTTATTAAGGTAACCTTGAGGTTAAACATAGATGTAATAATTATGCGTGCACCACCGCTCATTTATTGGCTGACATTGAATTTACATTGCGTAAAGGAGATAGTTTGGTAACAACAACTGAAACATGCACAGAGGAAGTAACTATAGTGAATATGTTTATGATCCCTTTATTTTTTGTAATTTTATTTTAAAAATTTTCTTTTTGTCATACTATTTTTTTTTCATACACATTTATCGTATATGAAAAATTTTACTTCTATTGTAAGTTTGTAACTGACAGGTTCACAATAGTTATATTTCATAAAAATAGGTCGCGCAACGCGCGACGCCCCCACTAGTTTTTTATATTTTGTGGTTAAATGGGCCACTTTCATAAGGAATAATGGCATTTGAACTCCATACAAAAATAAATTTTCATTGCAAGTTTTAATCAAAATGGTAGCAATCACTTCTATTGCTCCGTCACGGGAAGTTCGTTGTCATATCCTTTTTAGTCAAGTGGTAATTCTGTTGTCATACATGACGAGGAAGTTCGTTGGTTAATATTATTAAATCAATAAAAGGCATTAAAACATTGAAATGAAAAATAAGCACCGACTCATGTTTATTATGAACTATTTGTCAATGACAGTCGTTGACAATTGGAATGTACACAAGCTGGGGAAAAAAAAAAGTGCAAAATTTTATACAGCTATTTTAGTACAGCAGACCAGCCCACCTTTTTTTTTTTTTTTTTTTGCTTTTCCTTGGGAAAAAGCATAGAACTGAACTAACTACAATGCACGGTTCCAAATAGTCAAGGAGATGATCAACCCATCTTAATTCAACTCCTGAATAGATTTATTAGAGAAAATTAGGAGATGGAAGAATTGTACTTTGTTCTTTCAGTTTTTTTTCTTAAAAAAAAAAGATCATATATATGAACCAATACCTTGGGAGATGTCGAAGATGGTACATCTGTTAAAATCTGATATATACTACCATTTATATGCGATATGCATCAGTACTGGTATAATCAGATTTAGATACTATATATGATTAGCTGATGTAATCTGATATATACTTCCTTTTATATCTAGATATCATGTATGTTTAGCTGTATCTATTTAGATATTGTATAGGATTTGGTTATTTTTTTGTTTCCATTATAGTCTAGGTACATCTTGTAATATATTTAGTTCTCTGTAACCTGAATGAAGTATTGGAGAGAAAACCTTTTTGTTAAACTTAATTCCTTCACGCAATACACAATTTCTCATGGTATCAGAGCAACTATTTTATTAAATCAATCAACGTGCTTCTCCTTTTAGTTGATACACCATGCCGTCAAAGGTGGATGATACAGTGAATAAAGGCGATGTGATAGATGCGCTGAATCCATCATCACATTTCTTCATTCATCATTCCGACAACCCAGGTATTATCCTGGTGCCACAATTGCTCACAGAAAGTAACTACCCGGCTTGGAGTCGGGCCATGATTACTGCTCTTTCTGCTAAGAACAAGTTAGGGTTTGTTGATGGAACCATCAAGAAACCGAAAGATCAGGCAGAGTACCAAACGTGGAAACGTTGTGACACTATGGTACTCTCGTGGATATGGAACTCTGTCTCCAAAGAACTGACAAACAGTGTTATCTACCTGAATACAGCCCAGGAGGTATGGGATGATCTGAGAGAAAGGTATGCTGCTAGCAACTCTGTCCAGATCTACCAAATTAAAAAATCCATTGCTAGTCTCTCTCAAGGAGAACTATCTGTTACAGCATATTACACTAGCTTAAAGGGTTTTTGGGACGAATTAAGTTCCATCCTATCCATTCCTGTTTGTACATGTGGTGTTGCCAAGCAGTACGCTGATAATCAGCAACTAGAGAAAGTAATTCAGTTTTTAATGGGTCTAAATGAATCCTATTCGACAATTAGAAGCCAAATTCTGACAATGGATCCACTACCAAACCTTGGAAAAACCTATTCTCTAGTGCTACAGGAAGAGAGACAACGAGTCGCCTGTATACCGACTATTCCTTCTTTGGAATCAGCTGCATTGGCAGCAGGGTCTGAGAGGCAACCAAACAACACATTCGGCCGAGGTAGAGGCCGTGGCAACAACAAAGGAGGAAGATCACAAGATAGACCTCGATGCGACTATTGCGGTATGATAGGACATACCCAAGAAAAGTGCTACAAATTGCATGGGTATCCTGATAAAATAAAGGAGAAATCTGTTGCACACAATGCGACGGTTCCGGCTGCACCTTCATCCTCTGCGTCAAATTTCTCTCTCACTGCCAACCAATACCAGCAATTGATGTCACTTCTGAGCAACAACAATACTCAGGCTGCAGTGAATTTCGCAGGTATGATTCAAACTAAACATGAGGTTCATGCTGACGCATGGATAATAGACAGTGGGGCATCAGATCACATGACCCCAATTGCTCAAAAGATCGACCAAAAAGAATGCTCAACTCATCGCATTAACATGCCTAATGGTACCTCAGTACTAGCCTCTCAATTTGGGAAAACAAAACTGGGACTGAACTTGAAATTAGCAAATATACTTCATGTTCCCTTCTTTCTCACAAAATTTACTTTCAGTAAGTAAACTGACCAAAGATAACAACTGTGCTGCGATTTTCTTTCCACATTTCTGTGTATTTCAGGACCTGTCCACGAAGAAGATGATTGGGATGGGTGAGGAGAGGGATGGCTTATACTACTACAAAGAGTTTGGAAAATCAGCATGTCATCAGTCAAGCAGAAGCCAAACCTTACCTTTGAGCACATGGCATCTCCGTTTAGGCCATACACCTGAAAAACGTCTAAAGGAATTATTGCATGATGTTTCTATTTCTTTCTTGGCTAAAAATAATATTTGTTGTTCTGTTTGTCCTTTAGCAAAACTCACTCGTAAACCTTTTCCTTTGAGCAATATCAAAAGCACTGTTCCTTTTGAATTAATTCACTGTGATATTTGGGGTGGATATTCTGTACCTACTCATAATGGTGCTCGTTATTTCTTAACCTTAGTTGATGATTTTACTAGATGCACATGGGTTTTTTTAATGAGAAACAAATCTGAAACCCAATCTCTGTTGAAAGCTTTTCATGCCTTTGTGCAAACACAGTTCTCTTCTAAAATCAAAACTGTTAGGTCAGATAATGCACCTGAACTCCTCTCAAATGATATGCAACATTTTTTTTGCATAAATGGCATCAAACATGAAACCACTTGTGTAAATACGCCAGAACAAAATGGGGTCGCAGAGCGAAAGCATCGACATTTACTCGAAATTGCTCGTTCTTTGAGGTTTCAATCGGGGTTACCAAAAGTCTTTTGGGGGGAGTGTATCCTAACTGCCACATACATAATAAACCGACTTCCAACAAAGACCCTCAATGGAAAAACACCATATGAGATGTTATTTGACAAAAGGCCTGCATATTCGCACCTTAGAGTTTTTGGCTGTCTTTGCTACATCCACACCCAAAATCCTGATAAGTTTGAACCCCGTGCTAAAAGGTGCATTTTTGTTGGTTACCCTCAAGGAAAAAAAGGTTACAAAGTTTTCGATTTGACAAGCAACAAATTTATTGTAAGCCGAGATATTATATTTCATGAAACAATATTTCCTTATAGTGCGCATGTCCCACAAAATACACCAATTCCATTGAATTCTCTCTCTGAAGGAGGAGATGATAGCCTTGATGTCCAAACATCAGTAACATCTAACCTCCAGGGAGACAACTTAGTAACCACACCAACTCAGAATGAAACTCCCATTGAAACCACCACACCAAATGATCCACCGCAACCTGACGAGACCTACATAAACTCAGAGGCGCTGGTATCACCTGAACCAGCAGCCGACCCGATACATACAGAAGCTACCAATGTTCCCAGACGTTCCACTCGAGAAAGAAAACCACCCAGATTTCTCGCTGATTTTCACTGCTCTCAAGTAATTTCATCTCCAAGTCACTCATCTCATACGTCTTCTGTGGCAGGAACTAGATACCCCATCGAGAGGTTTGTTTCTGATCACAGATTCTCACAGCAGCACTGTGCTTTTCTCAGTACACTTTCATCTAATATTGAGCCTAAGTGCTATGCAGAAGCAGTAATGAGCCAAGAATGGCGAAATGCCATGGCAGAAGAAATAAAGGCACTTGAACAGAATAACACTTGGGATGTCACAGCCTTACCACAAGGCAAGCAAGCCATAGGTTGTAAATGGGTATATAAGATAAAATATCGAGCTGATGGTAGTGTTGAGCGACACAAAGCACGCTTGGTAGCGAAGGGCTATACCCAAAGAGAGGGCATTGACTACCAGGAAACTTTTGCTCCTGTGGCCAAACTGATCTCTGTACGGTGTCTAATTGCCATTGCTGCATGCAAAGGTTGGCCTCTTTTTCAACTTGATGTCAATAATGCCTTCTTACATGGTGAGTTGACAGAGGAGGTATACATGCATGTACCACCTGGATATCAGGTTGACAACCAGCATAATCAACATTTAGTCTGTCGACTAAACAAATCTCTGTACGGGCTCAAACAAGCTTCGCGAAACTGGTATTCAAAATTCTCTCAGGCATTGCAGTCATTCGGTTTCAAACAGTCGCCAAGTGATCACTCATTGTTCACATTAAAATCGAATGGCAAAATCACTATTGTACTGATCTATGTGGACGACATGATTGTCACTGGCAATGATGAGAGCAGTATCTCAGCTGTCAAAGCCTTCATCCAATCTCAATTCAAAATCAAAGACCTTGGAAAACTCAAATATTTTTTGGGTATAGAAATTGCTCGGTCACAGAAAGGGATTTTTATCTCCCAGCGCAAGTACACCCTTGATATCTTGAAAGAAACTGGACTTCTTGGAGCTAAGCCAGTTGCCTTTCCCATGGATCAGAAACTTAAACTGAATCCAAATGATGGTCGATTACTCAACAACCCTAGTGTGTATCGACGGTTAGTTGGCAGACTAATCTACTTGACCATCACACGCCCTGAGATTACCTTTGCAGTCAATATGTTGAGTCAATTCATGCATAGCCCGCGTCAACCACACATGGATGCTGCAACTCGAGTACTTCGTTACCTTAAATCATCTCCAGGGAAGGGAATTCTCATGAGTTCAGAGAGCTCACTTCAGTTAAGTGCATACTGTGATTCGGATTGGGCATCATGTCCTACCACCCGTCGATCCATCACAGGATATTGCACATTCCTTGGAAAAAATCCAATTTCATGGCGAACGAAGAAACAAAATACGGTTTCTCGCTCTTCAGCAGAAGCTGAATATCGTTCAATGGCTGTTGCTACATGTGAGTTGTTGTGGCTCAAAGCTTTGCTAGCTGACATGGGGATCCACCATTCAAAGCCAATGATCTTACACTGCGATAACCAATCAGCTATTCACATTGCAGCCAATCCTGTGTTCCACGAACGGACCAAACACATTGAGATTGACTGTCATGTGGTTCGAGAACAGGTCCAGGCTGGCACAATTCGTACACAGTATGTTCGCACAAATGAACAATGTGCAGATATCTTTACCAAGCCACTCGGAGGAGCTCAGTTCACTGCATTACATGGCAAGCTGGGTGTACTTGATCTGCACAGCCCAGCTTGAGGGGGGATGTTAAAATCTGATATATACTACCATTTATATGCGATATGCATCAGTACTGGTATAATCAGATTTAGATACTATATATGATTAGCTGATGTAATCTGATATATACTTCCTTTTATATCTAGATATCATGTATGTTTAGCTGTATCTATTTAGATATTGTATAGGATTTGGTTATTTTTTTGTTTCCATTATAGTCTAGGTACATCTTGTAATATATTTAGTTCTCTGTAACCTGAATGAAGTATTGGAGAGAAAACCTTTTTGTTAAACTTAATTCCTTCACGCAATACACAATTTCTCATCACAAGATAGACCTCGATGCGACTATTGCGGTATGATAGGACATACCCAAGAAAAGTGCTACAAATTGCATGGGTATCCTGATAAAATAAAGGAGAAATCTGTTGCACACAATGCGACGGTTCCGGCTGCACCTTCATCCTCTGCGTCAAATTTCTCTCTCACTGCCAACCAATACCAGCAATTGATGTCACTTCTGAGCAACAACAATACTCAGGCTGCAGTGAATTTCGCAGGTATGATTCAAACTAAACATGAGGTTCATGCTGACGCATGGATAATAGACAGTGGGGCATCAGATCACATGACCCCAATTGCTCAAAAGATCGACCAAAAAGAATGCTCAACTCATCGCATTAACATGCCTAATGGTACCTCAGTACTAGCCTCTCAATTTGGGAAAACAAAACTGGGACTGAACTTGAAATTAGCAAATATACTTCATGTTCCCTTCTTTCTCACAAAATTTACTTTCAGTAAGTAAACTGACCAAAGATAACAACTGTGCTGCGATTTTCTTTCCACATTTCTGTGTATTTCAGGACCTGTCCACGAAGAAGATGATTGGGATGGGTGAGGAGAGGGATGGCTTATACTACTACAAAGAGTTTGGAAAATCAGCATGTCATCAGTCAAGCAGAAGCCAAACCTTACCTTTGAGCACATGGCATCTCCGTTTAGGCCATACACCTGAAAAACGTCTAAAGGAATTATTGCATGATGTTTCTATTTCTTTCTTGGCTAAAAATAATATTTGTTGTTCTGTTTGTCCTTTAGCAAAACTCACTCGTAAATCTGAGTTTCTTGCCTCAGACTTCTCATTGGAGTACCTGAAAACAAAGTGGAGACATTTCGACCATCATATATAGTTACAAAGATTTTAACTTATTATAGTTGTTGCTGGCTTTGTTTAGATTGTTGGAAGAAGAGCGTGCTTACGTGGAGAGAATGGTGACCCAAACCAGCTCAACACAGTCAACCCACAACAGTCTCTGCTCGACAGGGATAACACCATAAGTGATAAGATGCGCAAATGGCCACAGCTTCCAACCAGCCTGAATTGATTAGATAGAGAAAACTTTGTTTCAAGAAGAAGATAAATAAAACAAATTCATGTAATGCAATGAAAATTAAAAACAATAGAATGATGCCATGTGCCAATACAAAATCCCCAGCTTACATGTGTGCCAATAAAACAAATTCATGTAATGCAATGAAAACTAAAAACAAAGCTCAACTTTACCAACCAACACTACCCCTCAACACCCCCCCCCCCCCACTCCCAAATCCAGCATTTTATTACTGGCTATATGAAAGCTCTGAATAGGAATGCATGGAATATTACAAATAACTAACAAGCATGTCAATTAAAGTATTAAGTTCGTACAGTAAGCATAGGCCAGAAGGTGGCTTTTAGTTCAGAGAAAGTTGTGAGAGGTGATTCCAAGCGAAGTAATCCCAAGACCAAGTAATAAATGCTGTTCCATATTGCAGACCATATTGTCTGATCAAATGCTACTTTGGCAGGGACCACCCACCAGTCGTCAAAAGGAAATAGCGCCTGTACATCCATATAAAAACTAATTATACATAACTCGAAACAAAAACTTATAAAATATGCTGTCTGGGCCTGTTTTGCTTCAATTAACCCATGATATATTTTTTTTACTTTGATTAGGCGCATAGGTAGTTACTATAGATGATGACTCTTAAGTGGTTTGGTCAACACAGTCAACCTATCATACTATTTGCCAAACTGTTACCAATAAAATTAACTAAACATATAAATAATACTTCAACATTTCACTACTCATTTTAATATAATTTGCTTATTTGGGGACAATGCTAAATGGCCATTGAAACAATATGGAAAACCATAAAATCAAAACTAATTTGACAAAACTAAATTGCAATGCTATTAGAAAGTCAAATAAATCTGTTAGACTCCAACTTGTGTCAGAGAACTCTTTTAATTGACCAGAAATACAATTTTAAAACCCATCATACATTGACTTAGCCATCTAGCCTACCAGTGAGAAAATTTAGAATAAATTTGTTGTTGCATGTGATACCTCACAGATGTAATAGTAGTAATGAGAAAGAGAGCCATGAAGCGTAAATCCAACGAGGCCAGATCGAAACATTCTAGCACGGTCAAAGTCAAATAGAGGTTTTCCTTCATAGCACTGCTCAATAAAAATTAAATATTATCTCGATATATTAATCAATTCGAATGGATTGACGAAAATAATTCAATCAAAAGAATATAATAGAATTAAACCTGTGCAATCCAGTCACCAAGCGAGTAGACAATTCCGCTTATCATCATTTTGGCAAGAACAGGATTCGCTTTCAGGGCTTCTTCATATGCATTCCAGTTGTGTAGAGGTGCATATTTCACAATCTCAAATATTGTCCACCCCTGAAATTACAAATTTTCTCAATCATACCAGAGAAAGACCCTGTGTCTTTTATCTTTTGCCAGAATTGGAATGACTAAAGATACTATCAGCAAATATTAACCAGTAGATGTATGCTTTCATGATCAATTGATGTTTTCACCAAAGAAAGGTCCTATATATGGTTGGGTAGCGTCAGCATTATTATTATTATTATTTTACATCATTCTGCATGTATGGGTCATGATAAATTGCTAAATGCATATTTTCTTATACTTATCAAACTCCATATACAAAGGTCAATCATAGATATTAAATATGCTTAAAAATAGGAAAACAAACAGTAAACAGACGTGACTGAACCCGACCCGACCCGTATATAACTCTATCATGGAATCAACAACCCCAATTTTTTTATCTCTTAATTAATAATTAATCAAAAATTGGAACTTCATATTCAATTACAGGTCTTTCCAATTGATTTAAACCCAAAAATTAAACAAGAAACGGAAACAAAACGCTTACATGCCAATAATCATGATCAATTGTGAGAAGCTTGGTAACTGCAAAAGTACCAGCAGCAAGCACAATAGCAGCATTGATTGCTCGATCAACCATCTTCCCCATCTCCTCACCTCCTCCAATCGTCGACCCAGAGCCAGAAGCACTGAATCCACCTCCTCCAGCTAGACCAAGATGTTGGGTAGCAGTGGCGCTGGTACTAGTCGAACCTCCTTCGTTGATAATGATCCCTCCTTGGATCATCTGCACCTCCTCCAGCTGCTCCTCCATATGAGCCGCCATGACTGAGAGCACACCTCCGTCTTGTTGGTCAGTGGAATCAGCGCTCTGTACGGGAATCACATCAGTGTCGTCGGCGGCGACTAGCGCCACCACGCCTCCACCTCGTCGTCGGAGAAGAGGGAGGAGGAGTGGCTTGTTCTTCGTAGAAACGGACCTGGCGAGAGAAGGTAAGTACCTCAACCTCCTTGGTGGAGAGGTTACGCTGTGTAGAGCAGTCGCCATGGCTGGATACTAGCACTCCTCCGAGAGGAGAGAAAGAGAAGGGGGTAGAATCGGAATTTTTTGAAGGATTCCACAAAGGGAAAGAGAAGCTCTCACAATGCTCGTTTAATTAAACAAAAAAGTTTCTTAAATATACCCCTGATAAAATAATATTTATACTTAAAGTTTCGTGAGAGTGTTCTGAGTGAAGCGTTTTCCACGTGGAAGTGTGTAAAAGCTATTTTATAGGTTTTTGAGGTTATATTTGTAATAATCTAAGTGGACCTCCCTTGGAAGATCTACAACTACAAGCAATTTATTGTGATCGACCTCTTTTATGAGCGATTAAATCAATAATAAATCATTTTGGTGGATGATATTTGAAAGGTGGGTGACGTGGCTGATTTCTAGTGGTTGTGATAGACCGTGGTTAAATGTATCTCCTCCACATAAACAAGTTGCAATTTGACTTGCGTTTCCACCTGTGCTTCTCCATTTTCCAAAAGGGGAAACAATCACCAGTCACCACGCAACTTAATGCTTATCCGTTCTGAGATAAAAATGGATATAATCAGTTATCTTAACTGGAGATGATTTGATAATTGAGTTTTGTCAATAGAGGTTTCTTGTTTGATCTGTATCTGCCTATCTGGCAACTGGCAAGGCAGCTTCTAGGCCTTGAAAGACAAGCCAGATCAGCCTCTGCCACGTGGACTCTCGTTTTCTAGGCTTCTGACGTGGATCAATCTCTTTTGCTAATCACACACTGGGAATCTAAGATTTTTCTTTTCTTTTTATTTTCCTTTTTGGAGATTCAAGACCGTAGGTAGAATCTCAGGTTTTGATTTGAGCACACATGAGCATCACCTGCTGTGTATGGTCCTGGAAATTTGAATTTGTTTGGAATCATCATGACTTAAATTGACAGAGGTTGCAAACTTTTCAGCCTTGTTTACTTTTTAATAAATAAAAAATAAATAAGTTATAAGTAGCGCAATCAATATCACCTAAAAGTAAGGACTATAGATTTATCAGAAGACTAATTATATAATCAAGCATATCCTAAAAATGAGGATAAAAGTACCTTTGTTGGGAATGCCACTAGTATCCTGAAATTTTGTGAAAGAAAAATGATTCTCTTTAGAAAAAATGGAAATGGCATAGTTCAATGTGAATTTTATATTACAAAGCATCACCCTTCATGGAATCACATCCTCTGCCAACCATTTAATAGTTGGTAGTGTGCCGACCTTTGATATAAACCGTTAGATCTAATCTCAATGGTTAAGAGAGTCCCGTGCATGTAACCTAGATTGATAGGCCCGAAAAATTTTAACCGTCGAGATTAGATCTAACGGCTCGGATCAAACGTTGGCACTCTACCAACCTCAAAAAGTTGGTAGAGGATACGGACCCTTTGTCCTTTATCATTGGTAAAGTTGAGATAAAATTTTATGGGCTGAATCTTCTCTCTTTTATTTAGTCTAAATAAATTGAGGTAACATACTTCCATATCAATCGTTTAACTTTACTTCCGTTGCATACTCAACTTTGTAAATTTAATTATTTGCAATAAGAGGAAAAAAATACATTTTTAATCTGCCATCTTGATTTACCCACTATGTTATATGTTATGATAATTTATTAGTATATTTTGTTGGATTGACAATCAATTCCTTTTTCTGTTGTTATTATTACAAATGTTCAGTTTAATGGAGGAAATCTTTTAATTTCCTTAGGTTTTTATTTAATATTTGTTTCTTTTAGATTTCGACCTGATATTTTGATTTTGCTTGTTTGTATTCAGCAGTGAAGTTCTGTTGACAAAATTATGCACGTCGTGTCCAGCTGTTGGGAATGCCATATGGTCCTGAAAATTTGAATTTGTTTGGAATTATCGCGACTTAAATCGACAGAGGATCCAAACTTTTCAGCTTTGTTAACTTTCTGATAAATAAAATAATAATAAAATGCTCAATCAATATCACCTAAAGGTAAGGACTATAGACTTTATCAGGAGAATAATTATAAAATCAGCCATATCCTAAAATTTAGGATAAAAGCACCTTTGTTGGGAAATGCCGTAAATATCCTGAATTTTTGTGAAAGAAAATTATTCTCTCAGAAAAATGGAAATGGCATAGTTCAATACTTTAATGTGAAATTTTATAATATAAAACATCAGTCTTTATCCTTCCTAGCCATCGTAAAATTGAGGACTTGAGGTGAATTTTTTCATCTAGGCTGAATCTTCTTTATTCTTTTTTTTTAAGTCTAAGGTGAATTGCTTCCACATCAATCGCTCAACTTTACTTTTGTTACATTCTCAACTTTATACTTTTAATCATTAGCGATGATGAAAACAAAAATATTTTAAATCTGTTATCTTATTTAGGCATTATATTATGTGTTGTAATATTTAATTATTATCTTTTGTTGGATTGACTATAAATGCCTTTTATCTGTTGTTGTTACTGATGCATAGTTTAATAAAGATTACTAATCTTTTCCTTAGGTTTTTATTTAGTACTTGTTATTTCATTAGATTTTGACTTGATATGATATTTTAGTTTTTTTTATACATATATATATTTTTTAGTAGTGAAATTCTGTTGACAAATTTATGTACGTCAGACGCATGTCTAGTCTTTATTCTTCCCAATTGTAAATAGTTTCAAAGCAAGAATGATAACTGCCCTCTGCAGTTTTGTCATTCTTGTCATCGCTAAATATAAAGTGAACATAATACAGCAAACAAGACGAACATATTTGTTTGTATGTGTTCGCTTTGTTTGTTGTATATGTTCACTTTATATTTAGCGATGGCATGGATGGCAAAACTGCAAATAACAGTAATCAATTTCCGTTTCCAAGTGCAGGGGAAATGGGGAATAATCAGACGATCTGTGCTCCAGCCCCATTTTCATTTTTACTCAATCAATTGCTGCATGCTTTTGTATTTTCTGTCTAAATTTAAACTTCAATTTTAGGTATAATACCTCTAACGTGGTTCGATTGAACGGCCTCTGTTGTTTTTTGCTCATGGGTGAAAATTCCCAAAAATAAAAAAAATACTCAAAAAAATCAAATCTGGAAATATATAAATATCTAATTCTTTGAAGTATATATTTTTATTTCATAGATTTAGTTAGCATGATCCATCCAGGTCTGCGTCAAACAAGCCCAATTCGTGACAGCGATTTCTTGTTTGTTTCTCATCCTTTATTTTTATTATGAAAAAAATATGTATGTATAACTATATAATTTGTTTCTCATCCAAATTTCTATGTTTTTATTTGGTAGTGATTTTCAGTGGTTGTGTTTAATTATCATTTGTTCTTGAACTGATACACAAATTGTGTTTGGGGGTCTAAACATGCGATTAGGCCTGTCAACGACAGAAAAAACTACGTGATTCTGTTTCGTATAAATGAAATGGAACGAATAACGATACCAATTTTTATTTCGTTTCAATAAACGAAACGGCAAACAATACAAGAATAGTGACGTTTCGAATAGTTTCGCCTCTTTTCAAACCGTTTCATATGTAATTTCTTAAGTGGAACGGAATTCTTACGAAACGGTTAACGGAATGAAATACTGAAACCGTTTTCTTAACGAAACGGAAAATGGTATGGGTGGTAAGTTGGTAACGTGATAATTTTCAACGTTTTACAGGCCTACATACGATGTTCTTTTTCTACGTATTCTTAGATAGGTAAAACAGCAAGATTATTTGTTTTTGCAAAATAGAATTATGATTTTATTGCTATGGTCAAAAATTTCATTTTTTTATATGTCAATATTTTGGCTTAAATTAATCTACAGTTATGATAATTGCTTATATCTATTGTAATACGGTTAGGATATCAACAAATCTGGGGGAAAAAAAAAAGCAATGGAAAAGTGCCCAGGATGGAGTTAAATTAATCATATTTCCATCCCTTCTCGGCTTCTTGGAGATTTTATCGGTACCATTTTAATTTTATTGGCACCGATATAACAATATAGTAGAGTAATTTTTTAATATAAAAAATAGAGTAATATTTGCTACTTTGTTTTTTGTTTTTTTCCCTTTCTTTTTCTCTGCTACAGGCTACAGCGCAACGAAAATCCGAGAAGAAATATAGTTAGCATGAAAATAACTAGATACTTCTTTAACCCGTGTTCATTATTAATACTCGGAAGTAGATTTGTTAAATGTTAATAGATAACTAGATACTTCTTTAACACGTGTTCATTATTAATACTTCGAAGTAGATTTGTTAACATATTCTTTTCTTTTTTTGAAGATAAATACTTCGGTACTATACCAACGCGCTGATCGAAACTATCCGACCAACCCAATGTGCCACAGTCATCTAAAATTTTCAAATACGTTTTCATGATTTTTAATTAGGCGAATGCATGTAAGAAGAACAAAAAAGCAATTTTTCTAGGTTCGCATATGCAGTAATTCTACAATCAAACGCCATAATCTTGCTTTTCCCTATCCAAACTGCTCGTACTTGTTGTAACTTGTAAGTTCATGAAATAAGAACAAGCTATTTATTGTTTGAAAGTGTATAAAATAACTTGTTTTTATTTTTTTATCTAAATTAGCTCATTTTTTGTTGCAACAAAATTTTAGAACTAGAGCAAAATAAAAACAAGCCTTACATTAGTTTTTATTTTTATTCGGTACACTTCCAAACATCCCAAACAATATGACGCATTTGTTTTATATAGGACTAAAATTGACAGTTACGAACTCGTACAATGCAATCCCTATCATCAACATGGGTTCCTTAGAGCCACACTATTCACACCAATCATATTAAAACAAGTCACCCCATGTCATTAATTCTTAAATTATATGCATATGCATCCCCAATATATATCATTTATTGCCTCCACCTCACAAGCCCAATACTAAAACGAGATAGCATGCCCCTGCTATTAATTCCACACCGTCTGATCTATTAATCGATCAATTCACATAATTAGAAACGGACATTACACACATGCATTTTATATGTTTTCAATTCAGACAGTTGAAATTTCAATTGCATGATCATGTTATGATTTTGTCCAAACATGATTTCAAGTTTTTCACAAGGACCGCTACCACATGGTTGATTGATGCTTCCATCATGTGGACCTTACCAAATTAACGCACCTCATAAAATGATGCCAGAACCCAATTTAAATCAATTTATTTTTTTTCTGCGTAATTGAGGTAAACCGACACTGCAGCTGCCAATTTCAAGTACATTTTAACTAGAAACATTTACATAAATATACACACTTGTACATCTCCAAAATTTGATGTCATTTATTACTCGATAACAAACACTAGTACACAACGGACCGAAATCCTCTACAGCCGTAAATGGCTGTAGAGATGTCCAGCCAACTCTATTTTTTGCAAAATAAAAAAATTTTAAAATTAAAATAATAAATGTAAACCGTTGATCTTATTAAAATTTACGGAAGATGTATTTTCATATAAGTTTTATAAATTTTAGAGTTGATTTGATACTAGATCAAGTGGTTAACAAATGAACGTATTAGAATTAATTAGTGATAGTTAACCAAATTCGTTCATTTGTTGGCCACTTGATCTAGTATCAAATCAACTCTAAAATTTATAAAACTTATATGAAAATACATCTCCCGTAAATTTGAACAAGATCAACGGTTTACATTCATCATTTTACTTTTAAAATTTTTTTATTTTGCAAAAAATGAGGTTGGCTGGACCTCTCTACAGCCATTTACGGCTGTAGAGGATTTCGGTCCAGTACACAACACCCTTGCAATGCAAATATGCAATAATACACTTCAGTGGAAACAGGAAGCAGTCAAGACACAAATTCTTTACTAGAGTTTCTTTTTTCATGTAACTCAATTTCTCATGTCTCAGCTAAATTAAAAAGTACTACATTGATTGATAACTGTTAGAATAATTTTGGAAACAAGAAGAAATGAGGATCCAAGTTACAAATTCAACCTCATAAAAAAAGATTGAACCGATCTAACTCAGTTAGTAGCTACTTCACAAAAATCAAAAGGAAGTCACCACTCACCACCACCAATTAAATTAACAACAAAATCAACAAAAAAAAAAGAAGCTACCTGGTCAGTGACATACATACTACATTACAAATCACAGAAAGATGAAGCATTCCAAAGACACAGAAGGATTCTCCAACGACTCCTTCCCTTCGGTGCCGGTGCCGGTTCCAGGACCGGGCCCACCACCACCTCCATCGGACAACTGTGCCGACTTGTTCGGCATCAATGGTGGTACTCTCCTAACCGGCATTCCCCGATTCAACCCCACCTTGTCGCCCGGTCCACCGGGCCCCACTACGTCTCTCCTCTTTGCAGCCGGAGACAAAGACCTCCTTCCAGATCTCTCTCCTACGTCTCTCTTTACACCATTTCCACTTCCATTCAACGACCGATTGTTTCTCAACGGCGGGCCCGGGGATGTTCGCCCGCTCCGACAACCTACCCCGGTGACCACCGCTGGAGAAGACCTTTCCTTCCTTGATCCTCCACCTACGAGCTCGCCTGAGTACGACTTTCGATTGTAACCTCTTTGCATTTTGGGAAGAGACGAGGTAACCGCGGTGCTCACCTCTTCTCGCTCTCTCTCTTTTGTCGTCGCCGTCACGCTTGTGGCGTTGCTAGTGGCCTCGCTAAGGCTACATGCGTCATCTGACGGCTGAGGCTGCTCTGATCTGTCATCCGAAGGCGGGATCTCGCTCGATTTCGATTTCGGTTTCGGTTTCGGGTTCTTCTCCAGTTCATCATTACTTGGTACATTCTCGTTTGGCTTGAGAACTACTGAAGGCGGAGGAGGAGAAGAAGGTTTCGACTTGGGTTTAGGTTTCGCCTTAGGGGTTTCCGACAACACCTCCTTCACTGTCTCTTCTTCCGGTGGCGGCGGAGGCGGAGGAGGTGGTGGGTCCCAGCGAGGTTTCTTGGAGACCTTCTCTTTCTCCTTGGCAATCTCTTCGGCTTCTTTCTTGCTACAACAACAACCCATTGGCAAATAAATGGCAAAGAAAGAGAGCTCTTTTTCTTTTCTCTTTTTATTTCTTCTGACTTTGTTTTTACCAGAGAAGCTCCATTCTTTTGTTTTGTTTTTTGGCACACTCTAGAGTCTAAGTCTAGTGCTTCTCTCTCTCTCTCTCTCTCAATCAATCAATCAAATCTGTGACTGGATACAAACATGTCGAAGTGAGTATTAAATATGGCTAAGCTGTCTGCCATTGACAACTCTTCTCTCTCTTCCTCTGTTTCTCGGTTTTTGAGCAATCAGGTTTTCGGAAGCGGGAATTCGGTCAAAAAATACAAAGACGAATTCACTTTTAGATCTTCTGCTTCCATCATTTTGTGTGAACTTTGTAGCGGGTCAAAAGAATCATGAAGACGTTGCCTGCCACACGGAATGGGAGTGAAGGAAAGGAACACGAGTTGAGCTCACGCATTAATTTACTGTTAAACTGAAACAAAAAAAGTAGGTCGCGCGTGCCTACAAATTACGAGCAATGCCACTGCCTCTCTGTGTCATGCCGTGGGTACCTGACATTGGGGCCCACTGATTTGTCTGCTGTCGACCCCTGGGTTTCTTGTCTAATTTTTTTTATTTAAGAATGATTATAATTATTAATAAATTAGTAATTAGGCGACAGGGGCCACTAAAGATACAGTTTACAGTTGATCCATGTTCTTCCCGCGCTAATTCAGCGGCGATTGCATGTGCTTACTGCTTACTACTTACTATGAACAAAACCACATAAGAAAATGACGAAAATACCCTTGCCAATCAGATTCGTTGGATAGGGACAATACGTTGCAAAATTATATCATTGGATTCTCAGAGGTGCAAAAATACTGGAAGTGGTACAAGTTACTGCCATTAAAGATCCGCTTTCCTGACAGATGGATCCTGTAAAAGTAAACCACAATTGTTTTTTAAAAAAAATGAGTTAAGTTTGACACCATACTGTTGTTAGATTCTAATGTGCACGTTTTTGCTGTACGATTTGCAATTCCAATTTCCGCCATTGTGGTGTTTTTACAATAAAAATCTCATGTGGCATTTAAATGGTGTCACAGACTCACAGTCACAGTCTCACAGAGAAGCAATTCGTTGACTAGTACTTTAAGTTACTATTAAACTAGTTTGATCGAAGATAGGCCTGGGCGCAGTATATCGTCAATATGCCAATTCGTTCCGTTTCGTTCCGTCTATGTAAAACGTGTAACAGAATGGAATTTCATTTCGTTTCGCAAACTGAACGGTAAACAGAATGCGTTTTGTGATTCATCTGTGTGACATAAAGTGCAAATATAGCCGTTCCCCCACGTTCCGTCAAAACGAAACGTACAACGAATCAATCCGGTACATACAGTTACTAAACCGGAACGACCTATTCCGTTTCCGTTATCAACTTTACCCGTCCCTAGTCGAAGATGCAAATAAATTTAGGACATGTAAATGGACCAAAAAAAATATATAAATTAACGATCAGAATGCGTTAACATGTTTGGATAAATGTGGTTGCTTTGTACGCAAGTCATTAATTCAATTGGCATTTTTTTTTTTTGGATCTTCTCTAATCATTCCTTGCCTATTTTACTATTTAGTTTTCCACTAAATACAAGTTACAACTCTCATTTTAGTCAGGAGAGGTGGGTAGGTGTGTTGTCTGTCTGAGAGAGAGGAATCATTTAATGATGGCAATCTTTATAAATGATTTTAGAAAAATAAAATCGAGTTCAAAATTTTAAAAATAATATATAAATATACAATTGGACCAACAAATATAAATAAGAAAATTGTTGTTTGCGCTGGTGTGTTGTTTGATGATTGATAAGTGTTTGGATACATTGGGAATAAGGAATAAGCCCCTTATTTCTTATTCCGGTGAAAATCAAATAACGAAGGAATAAGGAATTTAGACTTATTCCGGTCTTTATTCATATTCTAACAAAACCTTGATATTTGAAAAAGAATAAGGAATAAGCTCATCTCTATTCATATTAATGTATCCAAACACACCCATTATGAGCCAAACTCATACTCTGGTGTGTTTGGATGGTTAGGGAATAGAGAATAGGAATAAGAAATTTCGGTTTGCGTGCTTATTCTTATTCTTATTCTTGTGCAACCCAAACAACACAAGAATAAGGAATAAGAGTCCTTATTCCTATACTAACAAAACCATGATATAAGAATAAGGAATAAGGATAAGCACGCAAACCGAAATTTCTTATTCTTATTCTCTATTCCCGACTTATTCCGTTACATCCAAACACCACAATATGCCGGTGATACACCGGCTTATTCCGTTACATCCAAACACCACAATGTAAGGTACCAGAGCGACCGCTGCCAATTTTTTTTTTTTAATATGCTAGCGATATAATATTTTTACTGCATAACACTTTGAATCATGAAAAAAAAAACATTACGGAGACGTTTGCTATTTTTGAGTTTTGAGGTTAGAAGAATAATAATAGGGAGAGATTTAGATGATGAGCTCACGCACCTTACATAGTTTTTCATTATAGATGCATTACAATGCAGTGGGGTAATATTATATTTGTCTTGAAACAAAAGATAAAATGTTATGAAAAATGAGAATCAGCTCTTGGTCTAATGACAATGCATCTTGAGTGAAAAAGGTCGCAGGTTTAAAATATAATTGGGAGTTTTTCTTAAACATTTAATTTAAATATAAGTTGAGAGGCTTGATCCCTCTTTTAAAAAAAATGTTATGAAAAATATTTTACGCCATAACGTTAACAAACGGGAGTTTGATTTTTTTTTTGTTCCCGGTAAAGTCACATTAAATGTTGAAACTAATTCTTCAATATACTCTAATTTGAATTTTTTTAACTTAGGCTGTGTTTGGATGAGTGAGGGAATAAGATAATAACTTCTTCCTACTCTCGAATTTATTATAAACAATCTAAACTCTTTACAAAGTTACACATTTCTTAATACTTCTTTTCTTATTCCTCTTATTCCCACACCATCCAAACGGAGCCTTAAAAAGAAAATACTGTTTCGAGATGTTAATACTTCTTTCTTCATTTTAAAATTTTGAATGTGTTTGTAAATTCGGCTGTAATTTTAGGGAAAGAAAAAACAAAATAGTAATGTCTGTAAGAGGCAAACGACCGAAATTTGAAGGTGCACACGCTGTAAAATTCCATAGTTCAGTACTTCATCTCTACTATAGTTCAATTTAAAATTCTGTGTGCAAATTCGACGCATATTCGTTGTCTAACATTGCCATATAATCTCAAATAACTACTTCTCAATTATAAGCGACATATTAAATTATTTTCTTTCCCATTCAAATAGAAGAATACTTCCTCATTTGTTCATTTCTATCTATTCAAGGTACGTAAACATTTTTGTCTTAACTTGTTATAGTCATTTCGTTTCTTTTGTTTGATGTTGAAATGTCCACTTTTTTCCATGTCTCAATCTTACGTCCTTCTTTCCTATGGCTCCGTTTGGATAGGTGTGGGAAGAAGAAAAAAAAAGAATAAGTAGAAAGAAGTAGTGGGAAGTGTGTAATTTTATGAAAAATTTGAATTGTTTATAATAAATTTGGATCTTCTTCATTCTTTCTTCTTCCTAGTTTACTATTTGAAACAGGACTAGCGAGAAAATAATAGCCGTCCCATTTATTTTTTTTTTCCCCTTTCCTTTTAAAAGATTGTCACTTGAAAGTTGAAACAAAACGGAATCAACCCAATGTGGAATTCTAACTTCAGGCCCAGACTGCAACACAAGTGGGTGCATAAAACCCCAATATGCCTTACAAAGAAACTCTTCCAGGCCCAGAAAAGTGATTGGAAAAATCAACTGAAATAAAAATCTTCAATCACCTACGTTCCTATTATCTGGTAACCGTTTCCACCGTCTTTTCGTCCAAAACGAAATGAAACGGTTAAAAATTTTAGTTATGTTTCAAAAATGAAACGATTAACGCAAGCTTGAAACGGTTAACTCCACGTGTATTTTTGTGGTATTTTCGTAATTTTGATCGTTTCGTCTAAAAGAAACGGTCAACGATCAACACAACAGTTCATTTGCGTGGTCGTTTTAGACGTTATGCACCCCTATTCCTATACTATTTTAATGAAAACAAGGAAATAGGGCCGGAATCAGGATTTTGATTAAGAAGGGGCTGAGCATTGCAACATAAAAAAATTTTGAACTTATAAGAGGGGCATTATAATATATTATGTATAATAATATTAGATATTTGATACAAATATACAATAAAAAGAAATCGAGGGGTCCAAATAAAATTATAAAGGTGCAAGTCACCCTTTTTATTATCTTGCTTTTATGTCATTGCTTGGGGAACAAGTGGCGGATCCAAGAGTCCTGAAACCAGATAAGTTATAGGCATTAAATATAAGTCTTTATGTTTCTCACTTATTAATTAATTTAAGCTACCTAAATTTAATGTTAAATCTATTGGAGGGTACGAAAAACGTGTAGCTATAAATCTTTTAAAAGTTAATTTGTTGCGATCAATCAGCATCGAACTTATTGTGTAGTACACCCTTGATTGACTTGACATTGATAAAACTTAAATTTATGTGATTTTTTTTTTTAAATAAGAGGTGTACCTTTTATTCTAAAGGACAAACTGAACATTTTTTTTAACTTTTAAGTAAAATTCCAACGATAAATTAGGCTGAGATTTTCAAATTAAATTAAGAAAATGGATATAAAAAAATGCCATATAAAAGAGGCAATAAAATATCCTAATATTTTATTGAAAATTAAAAATATTTAAAATTTCCCTTGACAATTTGACATGGAAACAATTAGCCCCATTTGTTGTTGCCGACAAAAAGGAGGTTTCACTTGGAAGGTGATTTTTAATTTATTCGTAAACCAGAAGGAATAGATAATTAAATTTTCTGATACAGTGAAAAATTTGAATTTCATGTGCTATGTTATGTTATGTACGAGTCTATGACCACAACACGCGGTTAGACTAGACCCATGTTTCTTTTGTCGGATTGTAAACGGAATTAATTAATAATTTGTCGGTGGAACTGGCGTTTCCTTCTCCCGTGCACCGAGTACAAATAAATTGAAGGAGGAGGTGCCTGCTCAGTGGGTCCCACATGTTTTATCATCTCCGCGGCTCCACGTGGTGATGTGTTTGAGCGACGTTTGCACCATGATCCATGATCGTGCGCAATGCGCCTCACCAGTCACTTGTCACCTCCCATGCCTATTTTATTATTCTTAATTTCTTTATGACACGTCTACTTATTATTGTCAATTAACATGTAAATGAAAAGTTTGCAGATAAATTTATTTTTCATACTTTTAGTTACAAAATTTTAACATATTAATTTTTTTTTCAAATATTAATTATATTATAAAAAATTATGAAATTTGGAAAAATATACATTATTTTTTAAATGCTGATTTTTTAAGCTCAATTATAAACTTTTTTCTATAACATTATCGAAATATTTGTTTTTAAGTTTTTTATATTTTAAAAATAAGAAGAATAATAAGTGTGGAAAAAAATATAAAGTATTTCAACTCTCGTTAATAATAAAAACAGATTATTCTGGCGATAGTTTTAGATGACGTGGCGGATGCAGAGAGGATGATTGCAGGAAGAATCGATCCAAGGTTGGTCACATACTCACATGGAATTAGTTCTTGGCCTCTACGGCTCTACTCCTCAAAGCGACATCTCACCTCCATTCCCACTCACCTTTTATTCTCTCCTTTCCTTATTTCACCATAAAAGCCGAACATAATCCTTTCCTAGTCCCGGAGCACCGGATAAGACATAGCCAATATATCTTTAAGAAATGGGACCCGCATGTTAATGTAACAGATGATTAGTGAACCGGGAGCAGTAACAGAAGGCTCCATTTTATCCAGGCAATAGATGCACTTTCCGGGAAACTAAGATCTCTACGACTTATCACGAATGCTGACGAGCCATCTGAACATAAGTTATCAATTAGGGAAACGTGAGAAATCGTAGAAAATTAGCTCTGTCGAAGAGAAAAAGGAACCTGCTTCTTTCCGAGTCAGAAAAGCTTTGGTGCTTCTTAAAAATAAAAAAAAAGTTGGAAAAGCTTCGGTTTTGTACTAATTTTTACACGCGCGTACGTTCACTGTACACACACACACACTCTCTCTCTCCTTTGTCGAGGCTCAGAGTTCGAAGCTCGACCGAGGAAGGAAGCACAAAAACAACTACAAGCGGTGAACTTCTCGCACAAAAGGGAAGAGAAAAATTAGAAAGGAGAATTGAACAAGGTGTGATTCGGAAAGCGAAGAGGGTTTCGATCGGATTTGCGAAGAAGAGATTTTGATGGAGAAGCGCGGCTACATGCTTCGTATCCTTTGTTTTATTTGATCTGCCCCTTTTACTGTTTTAGTTTGGGATTTATGTCTGATTAGTAGACATGTCAACTTTATTTTGAACTGTTGGGTACTCTTGAATTTCAAATTGCTTAAGATGTAGATTTCCAATTCGGGAAGTTCATCTTTCTATTTGTAGAATTTGTTGGGTTTTTTGGTTTGATCGATGGCTTTCCAATTTTAGTTAATTTTCGGAAAGAATCGTCGTTGAAAATGTGTCATAATCAGAAATTTCCGCTCTTATTTTATTTATTTTTTTGATAAATTGACTTCTTTTATTTACTATCCATTTGCATTATTGTTATATTTTTTAAGAACAAAGTACAGCCATTATTAGAACTTAAATCTCACATGTGTTATTTCTGTTTGAAAGTTGATCCTTGACCAATTGTTAACGAAGAGGAGTTCGTTGCACACTCGTCAGATGTGAAATGTTTATCAATTGGGAAGAAATCAAACCGGGTATTCATCACCGGTAGCGAGGATAGGAAGGTGAATCTTTGGTCAATTGGCAAAACCACCCCTTTGCAGGTTGGTCTTTTTTCTTTTTACTCTTTTGTGCTTTCCTTTACTGGGTATTACAGGAATATTTGCTTTGCTTTGGTTTGGAAAAGAGAGCTTTAGGGTCAATACTTCTATATGCATTTTGAACTTTATCTTTTTCTTCCTTTGCAACTTGGCTGTTTTTAAAGTTTCCTACTGACTTTTCTTTTATTATACGAATAACAATGAGTAGTTGTTGCTTAAAATGATTTTGAATTAGCCTTAGTTGAATGTGACCGTAACCATCAGTATTATATATTTTTGAATATTTTCCTAATCCAATAATAAGATCACTTGGTAGTTGATACTGGAATTCTGACCAAGTTAGCTACAGTCTATTAATAATACAATAGTTATGGACCTTATGGTTTTAATGCAACGTTTAGTTAATATGTTTCCGAAAAATTCATCCTGGTATTGACTTGTAACAGAGTTTGCAAGGTCATACAAGCGCAGTAGAATCAGTGGCATTTGATTCTGGAGAGGTCTTGGTTCTTGGTGGAGCTTCTAATGGCGCAATTAAGCTATGGGACTTAGAAGAGGCCAAGAGTATGTAGTAATCAATGCAATCCCAATTTTATTACATAAATGGAAACTTTTAATTACAACATAGACAAGCATTGTTTTCAGTGATTTCATCCAATGGAAACTTGGGTCCGTTTCAAATCATACTCATCATTGCCTTATTAGCAAATTGTATCTACTTGCGATTAGCATGGCAGCATCTGCTTTCGTACCAAGCGGTAGATGTTTATACAATTAATAAGTCAAACAAATCAACAATAAACACTTTCATTTTGAACTAAACTGGGAAGCAGTTAGTACGACTTTTTTTTTTTTTTAAATTATGTAGTTGTAATCTCATTGCGACTGGTTCCTATAGAATTGGGAACTTAAAATAACTTGAGTTTGATGGTAGGAGTCAAAAACATCAAAGATAATTGAAAAGTATTATCTTGCAAATTTCTGAGTTTTGAGATGCACTATGTTTTAATTTTCAAATAAGATTATTTATTCATAGAATCTGGTATAAAGTGCGAATTCGTGAAAGATAATGTTTGCCTATTTTTCTTTTTAAAAATGAAAGTGTAGTTGTAAGAACTCTGACGGGGCACAGGTCAGGCTGTACTTCAGTAGAGTTCCACCCGTTTGGTGAGTTCTTTGCTTCAGGATCGGTGGATACTGACCTTAAGATATGGGACATCAGAAAAAAGGGGTGCATTCACACTTATACAGGCCACACACGTGCCATTCAAAATATTAAATTTACTCCTGATGGACGTTGGGTTGTTACTGGAGGTGAAGACAGTATTGTCAAGGTATGTCAATGTTTTGTGTTTAGCATTCATTTATGCACCTTACTTTATATGTTGCTTTCCAACACTCAAAACTTTTCTCACTTGTCGCATTGCAAACAAGAAGTGCGAGAAATGTTGTTTTATTATGCAAATACGACAAAAAAAATCTGGTATTATTTGCAAAAGACGCCATTTGTTATGCTCTTTCAACTTTTTACAAATGAAGCCTCATAATAGTTAAATACAAATATAAGCTAATTCTCTCTGGGCCTATTTGTCAGGTGTGGGATCTGACAGCTGGAAAGCTGCTACATGAATTTAAATATCATAGTGGCCGCATCAGTTGCATCCATTTTCATCCGCAGGAGTTCTTACTTGCAACGGGTACTCATTGTCCTTCCTTCTTCACACACACAGGCACTCAATCACACACTGACTCACATGCCTATAGTAAAAAACTTGGATGTCAGTATTAACTTTTTGGGTGTTATTATGTTGATAAATACTTAAATTTCCTTTTAATAATTGTTGATTTGGCAGGCTCAGCGGATAGAACAGTGAAGTTTTGGGACTTGGAAACATTTGAGATTATTGGTTCTGCTGGGCCTGAGGTACATCAAAACCTTTTCCTGTAGCCACAGTGCTTTGAATATAACGGACAGGATATATGTTCTCGTTCCAAGTAAAACTACAGTTAAGACTTGAAAGTTGAAACTATTGAATGGCAACTTTGTATTTTTTTCTTATTAGGTGGGAGGTGTCAATGCTATGACATTTCACCCAGATGGACGGACCCTTTTCTGCGGTCTTGATTCCACTTTAAAGGTACATATTTTGTTTTATTGTCTGTTGCTTTACTGTATATCAAATAACTTATTAGTTCCTGATAAATAGGTGTACTCTTGGGAGCCTGTGAGGTGCCATGACGTGGTGGATATAGGTTGGAGCAACTTAGCTGATTTAAGCATTTATGAAGGAAAACTGCTAGGTTTTTCATATCAGGATAGCCGAGTTGGAATTTGGCTTGCTGACATATCTGTGAGCTTCTCTTTCTTTTATTTCAAAATACAGTCTTATTATTAGCTTCTTTATTGATCTTCTGTTTGTTTTCATTCAACAGCTTATTGGACCTTATGCACTTGGCGTATTACCAATAGCAAACAATTTTACCGAGCCTGTTACTTCTTTCAGTCATGTTAAAGACGAGTTAGTCAAGCCATCTTTACTAAATCAGGATTTGGGTCCTATAACTAAATCATCAGATAAAACAAGTATGTGCTGATTTTCAAGGACAATTTATTCATTTTCCTTATCTTTTTGTTGCTTCTCCTGATTGATTGTTTACTTCAACGAAATTTTAGTTATTGAAGAATGCACTCCAAAACAAGGTGCCACTGCAATTCATATATCAAATTTGAGCCCAATGAGCCCAGATAGATCTAAAAGGGATAGTAGAATTTCAAGGCCATCTACGTTTACTCAGACCAATGCTGCCCGATCCACCTTAAGACCGAAGAGCACAAAAATTAGTTCCTCTCCTGTACCTTCCAAGTCAGGTTCCTCCTCTCCAGTTGTCTTGAACACTCCTTTTAAGAGGGTTCCTGCCATCTCAGAATCCCCTCCTATCAAGGATATCCATGCAGTCTCTACCTCCCTTTCTGTGTCACGTGTTGTCCCTAGACGAAGTTCAGATAATGGAGTAATGAAAGGTGCACCAATTAAAGATGTAGCGAATGAGAGTACACTCTACGGTTCAGTAAAACCTCAAAAATACACATTATTAGATAATGAAAGAGATTCTACACCAACTGGTTCTACTCCATGTTTAATTTCATTCAGCAACATTGGCTCTACTACTGAGAATGTCTCTGAGAGACTTGAGAAGAGCTTGTCACTAGATAAAAGTAAGTTTCACACGTAACTGGGTTTTTTCTTCTTTTATCATGAATTCTTGCTCATCTTCAGAAAAAGATTTATGTAATTCAATTGTAGACGATGAAATGCCATGCTCGACAGCTGAAACAGAACGTGTAAAATATGTTAGAGGAGGTAAATTTTTCTACACTACTTATGGTCTTGATTCTATCTTAATTCGTGTGATTTTCTGTTTTGGTGAGCGTCATCGAAATGTGCATTTCCTTCTTTGATATACTTTTCTTTAATCTATTATGACAGTTGCTATACAATTAGGGAAGACAAAATCACTAGTTGAAAGATGGGAGAAGAGAGATGGTGTGTCCCCTGCTGATTCACCTTATGCCCACAAACCTTCAAATCACGATACATCCTTATCTGTTCCTGTATGTTTTGTCTCATGTAGATCCTATAATTTTTCATTTTAATACCCTGGAAAACTGGATATCTGACACAATTCTTACAACGAGATGGGCCAGTGGATATGCATGCTTTTGTCAATTCCAATGTTAATGCTATGCATCTAATGTTTAGTTCCTTTCTATACACATAAACCTATTGAATTTTCTGCAACTTTAGAAAATTAAAATTTTAAACAAATTATAATGTACGGAAAGTCTGCAATGATACTTAGGCAAATACATGTGCATTTCTTTTACTTAAGAAATCGAGTAATAATAATATTGTGTTGTCCATGTATGTGAATAATAAACAATAATTGGGAGATTATTTTTCTCAGCAGGAGAAATTGACTGTAGATGAAGACACATTGATATGTGATGCTTTGGTGCAAAACCATGATGTTTTCATTAATTCTGTCAAATCTCGCCTCACAAAATTAGAGGTTAGTCTGCCTCTTCCTCCTTGAAAATAATTCAATATCTTTTCTTTCACTTTAAGAAAACTTGTACTGACATGTATGATGCAGGTGGTGCGGCATTTCCTTGATAAAGGGGGCATAAAAGGTGCAATAGATGCAGTGGCAAAATTACCTGACCATTCCGTATGTCCTCTCGTCATCTTGTTCTATTTCTTTTATTCATGTTTTTGCAAATACCCAATGTTGTGTTATTAGCGAAAAAAAGAACAAGATCAAATGCCCCAACTTCTAGAATAAACCAGAATATATAACTTGAATCCTGGTATTTACCTATTTATAATGTTATTGTTGTGCTTAGCATTTGTGCAGTCACTGGGGATTTAAGAATTAACCAGGCTGCCGCTCAAGTTTGGGACAAATTTGTAAATACATTTAACAGAATGTACCTACCATGAACTATTTCATAGATGCTTCATGCACTATGCAATTGAAAAGGAAAAAGAGAATACTAGGGGAATATTCTCTTCTATGCCTCTTTAATTTAAATGTGGTACTTCTATGTAGGTTCAAGTTGATCTAGTTGGCGCACTAAAGGAGAAAAAAGAAGTATTCAACCTTGAACTATTTTCAGGCTTACTCCCAGTTCTTGTTGGTTTACTAAGTAGCAGAACTGAGAGGCATGTAATAGTGTCAATTGAAGTGATAATTGAGCTTCTAAAGATTTTTGGAACAGTTATAAAATCTACTTTGTCAGCCACTTCACCTACCAAGGTTGACCTTGAAGGCGAACGAAGGTGAATCATATGCAACTCTGTTCTTCTTTGGCTCATATTTCTAATTTTATTTTGTGTAAATATTTCATAATTAACAAATTTATTCACTTCAGATGTGCTTGTATTTTTTAAAATGGCAACCTTGCCGTTGATTCAATTGGCATGCAATGGGTTTTTTTTGTTTTGTACTAGGATAAGTAGCATTATTAACTATAACAGTGATAATCCTCTCCATTTAAATTAGAATCGCTGCTCTATTGCAAATATAAACTGCCTTTGCTGCTTCATGCAGATAAAGAGTAAATTATATGTTTTGTATTTAACCCAGAGTACTTAGATTATTGCTTTTAATTGCTGGATTTGAAGATGGTTGAACTGACTTTATAGTTGGGTTTCTTGTAGATTGAAACGGTGCAAAAATTGCTCTGGCCATTTGCAGAAGATTCGACCTTTGCTTGAACCTATTACTCGGTAATATATATTTTTAAGAAAACTGTGAAGAAGTGATCTTTAAATAACTTTGTATTTGCAATGGACTTGATGTTTGCATGCCTACAAGTGTTTCCTTAAGGAAAAAAAAATGTTTGTCTTTGTTATTTTGTGGATCTTATAAATGAAATGAATGCAGGAGGGGAGGTGAAGTGGCTACGCTAGCTCAAGAATTGAATTTAGCTTTACAAAAAATGCAACTTTGATTGAACGTCAGTTTTTGCAGTTAATATGGGTTTGACAAGATAGAAGGTTCTTATTTGTGTTCAAAAGGAAGTATAGAATGTGGAAATGGAACAGATATATATATTTTTCTTTATAGTATAGAAGTTTGTTATCAATTCCATCTTGTAGTATTAGTGGTCCTTGATTGGCAATATGGCAATTCAATAATTTTGTTTCTGATGAAGTAATTTTATGGCAATCTAGAAAATTTGGGCATGTGTGAATGTCGTTAAATTAAGTGAAGAAGACAAATTATAGGTTGACCAGTGAACGAATTAGTGGGTCTCAATTGGCCACCCAGTTAGGCGCCTTCTTAGAATAATTCAACATTTTGTTGTGTTGACTAACAATTTCTTTTTCCTTTTAAAAAATATTCATGAATTGTATCTGAGGGCGTCACATTACTTCTTAAAAAAATAAGTGATTTAGGTATGTGAGGTTTTATTTATTTATTCATGCTAAAAGTAAGTCGTTTGTCACTTTTTTATTTGTTTAACCAATGATATGGTAACCGACCTACCTGCTATGCAATTGTACCTGTATATATTGAAGATGTTACATCATTTCTTCACTCTCATTGGATATATGTGATTTGCAGCGAACTCACGATATCTTTATTAATTATTTTGTTTATTTTTTGAACCAAAGAAGTTTGAGCTTAGGATATTGAAACTTACCTGACAGATTTAAGACCTCATGGGTTCCACATATAGACCTGATCAATACATTAAATTAATATTATATGATAGTTGATTTCGGAGACGACAACTATAGGCATTTAATTATTCAATATTTCCTTCCTTTTAAGCTTTAATAAACTTTAAATCTAAAAAATTGTGAAAGTATTTGACAGAGACTAACAAGCAGCGTAACCCTCTGGTCCCAATGTGGAGCAGCATAAAATAAAAGCTAATAAAGCACAAAAGCATGGGAAATTAGAAAAATAATATTAGTGAAGAAAAGAAAACATTTGTTTGATTTATTGCTTGTCCCAGGAAAAGTAACGGAAGCTTCCAATTGCTGCTCCCTCTTTAATTAATCTATAAAAAGTTCAGTTCAGGGGAAAAAAAAAAAATCAAAGGTAGTTCAAAAGTTCGTTAGATGCATTCCACATGTCGTTGTTTTAGTAGCTTCATAGTTAAGAATCCGTTGGAAGCAGAACTTTAACCCTTCAAATATGATTATCTTTTAGAGGAGAATTTTGATAAAACATCTTTTATATGGATAAAAATGTGCTGTTTGTTGAAATAAAATTACCAAAAAGGAAACAAGTTCAAATGCAAAAAATTAACTGTTACTTTCCATTTACCTTATTTACTTATTTTTTTCCAAAACCACCTTAAAATTTGTTACAACAACTGACGAGGAACTTAAACATTATTGGTCGAATTAAAATGAAAAAGCATAACAAGAGTGTTATTAATACTTTATAATAAAATAAAAAATTAAATTATACTTGAGTCGGTGACCTTCTAGACCGATGAAAAGGGTCGAAGGAGAGAGATAAAAAGCGCTTGAACAAAATGCAACTGTTCTGATAATAATAAAAACAGTTGTTTTCTTCTTCAACGACTTCTCTCCTTCTCTCTCTCTCTTTCTAGTCTTATACGCGGCGTGAGATTTACACCTGTTTTAGTTCTCTTTTGTTTCTCTTTCTTATCTCTTCCCTTCTCTTTCTCTTTTCCTCTCTTCCTCCTCTCCTCTTACACCGATCATGGCGAATCGATACGACAAGAACCCTTTCGATGAAGAAGAGGAGGTCAACCCCTTTGCGGTACTCTCTCTCTCTCTCTCTCTCTCTCTCTCTCTATTTGTTACTAGATTCTAATTTGGGAAGTTTGTCTAAGTATGGCGATAAACCCTAGGATAACCACGCCAGATTTAAATCCGACCTCGCGCAATAAGTAATTTCGGAAGAATATGAGTATATGTATGCTACTTTTCGGTAATTGTTCTCGTGAAATTGAAGTGATTTGTTTGTGGAATTGGCATATTTCAATTGAATTAGAGTTGAATGGATTTGTGTCTCAATTGAGGTAAGAAGGTCAATTAATTTCTTTTTTTTTTTTCCTTCTGACAGAATAATTCAAGGCCAAGTTCCCAATCAAGTGCAGGTCCTTTCTACATGCCTGTAAGTTACCACTTCAAAAGAAAAAGAAAAAAAGACAATAGTCACCTCTTAGTTAATTTTATCTGAATTTATTGAAAGACTTGATAATAATAAACAGAACCCAACTGCAAGACTGTCACCACTTCCACCAGAGCCAGCTGGTTTCTACAATGACCATGGGCCCACCGTCGATATTCCTCTTGAAAGTAGTCAGGTAATTTTTCGGTTCCAATTTTTTAATTAAACTAAAAACCATACAATTTTTATCTTACAGATGTTGGTGAATCTGTAAATTCAGGACATAAAGAGTAAAGAAAGAGAACTGAAAGCAAAGGAGGCTGAACTTAACAGGAGAGAAAAGGTACTAACTATATCTTTACATTTAAGCTTTTTTTTTTTGAGATTTTACTTTGGTATTTTTGTTCAAGTTGTAGGATATTGGTAGCGTCCAATATGTATTTTATTTGATTGTTTGATATAAATGTGGCACACAGGAACTGAAACGAAGGGAGGATGCAGCAGCGAGAGGTATAACTTTTTTATTTCCTCCATAGAGATTACTGCCATCTTATTTATCTGCAAGATACAAAACCATTGTGTAACACCTGAAACAAAATACAATTTATACACAGAGGATGCCTTATGTTTGTTAATGAAAAAGCATTTTAGAAAGGTCCTATTTTTATGCTCTACTGTACCTGTTACACTTCAGTAATATGCCTGAAATGCATCTTCTGTGCTAATGACAATGGCACACCAGTTGTTCAGGCACCAAATAAATGTAGAAGGGAGGGGTGATATTTTTCAACAATTTAGAGAGTTACATAACTTCTTGTTTACTAGAAGATATTCGATATTTTGAACATTTTAGAGTGTTACATAACTTCTGGTTCAAGTACTAGTGGATCTTTGATATTTCAACATTTTAGAAGGTTACATAACTTCTTGTTTAACCGTTGGCCTGTTTAGGAACCCAATACATGATGATGATTTGATATTCCATAATTTTACTGCCACCTGAAGGACTTTATGTTTTCTTTATTTGTTTTATCTCAGCTGGCATAGTACTAGAAGAGAAAAACTTTCCTCCATTTTTCCCTATAATACATCATGACATTCCAAAAGACATACCTGTTCACTTGCAACGGCTGCAGTACATTGCCTTTGCCTCTTTTCTAGGTACATAATTTTTTTTTTAAACTTTTGTTGAACAACTTACCTACAGATTAATAAGCTTTTGTTAGTTATATGTGTTAACGTGAGGTCTAACTTTGAACTTAAATAAAAGAATTTTTATCATGATGAGTTACTCCTAGGACCTACTTTATGGTGAAATATTTCACAGCTCATACATTATTTTTTTGGTTTTTTTTTTTTTTTTTTGGGGGGGGGGATGATTGTAGTGATAATTACATTTATCTCACAGTCATTTACAAAGTGCCTTGAAAGGTTGAGTCTGAGTTCCAATCTTCAACTTCTGCAGGAATGATTACATGTCTCTTTTGGAATATAATCTCTGTCACTGCAGCTTGGATCAAGGGAGAAGGTATTCTTGTGACTTATAAATCTTTTACTTACACATAGTGGTTCTTTAAAATAGGGGTTTGCCTTGTGTGTTACAGGCAAATGTATGTGTAATGTTCAGATTTTTCAAGATTCACATTATTCCTTCTCCTTTTTTATTATATAGGTGTTGGTATATGGCTCCTTGCTATAATATACTTTTTAGCTGGTGTGCCAGGTGCCTATGTATTGTGGTATAGGCCTCTTTATAATGCCATGAGGTACTACTACTAACTTATGTCTGCTTAAATTTATTGTTTTTTTTCTTTTAGATAATATTTTAATTACTTTGTAATCTTTGCCATGCAATATTGTAGGACTGACAGTGCTTTGAAATTTGGATGGTTTTTCTTGTTCTACTTGGTAAGTTATAGTTGTAAATGAAGTATGAGAGAAGTATATATATTTTTAAATTATAGTAGGTTTTATTTGAAGGGTTTTTTTCCTCTATTTTAGATTCACATCGGCTTCTGCATTTATGCGGCAGTTGCACCCACTTTCATTTTCAAGGGGAAGTCTCTCACGTAAGCAGCTACTTTGCTTAAGTTAAAATTTTAATTGGTTTTCAATATCCTCACAGATGTATAATATTTCCACTTTTTGTATGTTCTGCAGTGGAATTTTGCCAGCAATTGACCTCATTGGAAACAGTGCTGTTGTTGGGGTAAGAAATTCATTATTTCGTTTTGAAATTATAATCGAGTTATTCTTATGTCCCGTATTTAATATAAATATTTGATTTCATGATGTAGATATTCTATTTCATCGGGTTTGGGTTTTTCTGCATCGAGACACTTGTTAGCATTTCAGTTATTCAGGTCAGTTGCTTTTTTTGAACTTTTAAAATGCTTTCTTTTGAATACTGGTGAATAATGTAGAAATAATTATAGATATGTGATTTGACATGTTATTCACATGAATTATATTTTTCAGCAAGTCTACATGTACTTCAGAGGAAGTGGGAAGGAGGCTGAGATGAGACGTCAAGCAGCTCAGGGTGCTTTCAGGGCTGCATTTTAAATTAAAATAAATAACGGGCTACGTTGTGATTTTGCATTTCATGTATATGCTTTTGGAGATGTTACTGCTATTTCTACTCGGGGGAGTTGTACAGTTTCTTATAGGCACAATTTCCTTCAGTTCTTTTTTTTTTATTTTCACAAAATTCTTTTCTTGTTTGATCTAGGTCTGTTTCTTTTATTATTTATTATCAGATGTAATTTAGGGAAAAAAAAAGAAGTGTTATTTGACCTGTTGTGATCTCCTCTCTCTCGAGTCGGGCATTGAACGTATGCCTTCTTTTCTTTTGGGTTAGCCGAGTTAGGTGAAAATTTGACCGAAGAATATAGAACATAAGCAAAATTTACAACGTAGAAAATTGTTTTGACTTCGGTTCTTGCTGCAACAAAACAGCATAACTGTTATGCTGGTAGTGTATGAAAGGAAAAGGGTACACCCTTGGCATGCTTGATGAGACGACAAAATTGACCAACTGATGAATTCAACTTATTTGTTGAAAACTTTAACTAGAAATTGATGAACTTGAAAAAAAATGCAGAAAATGCTGGTACAGAATACAAGTCTGCGTAAGAGCACTAGGCTGGCCTCCATGAGATCAAGGATTCAAGTCTCGTATGTACCTTTAATTTCAAAAAAGTTGGATGACACATACCTTCCTCTTTCTTAAAAAAAAAAAAAGTCTGCGTAGGATATCTTTCCTAACATGCTGTGGAAATGATTAATTCAATTAACCAATAATGTTTCCTCGTAAATATCATCAGCATGCAAATTGGCCCAAAATGATCCTGCTGAAGGCCTGAAGCTACAAGACGAAATTCCATATGTATCTGTTTTGCTGAATCAAATGTTCAAAATAATTTAATCTAGCTACCTCTTATCATGAAAACAACTCTGCACTGCACATGCAGTTAATTGACAGACCAAATCAATTTTCAAGAGCTGATCTCTATCACTCTATGAGTCTAATCTCAGTTCTCAGAACTCAAAACTGAGCGACTGAAAACAAAATAATACCATAATTTTTTAAATAAAATTTACTTCATACATTTTTGTCGTCTTCTTCAGATCCACTTGTTTTGATGCTTATTTTAATATCTTTAAGTGTAAATTCTAAAGTCTTCCGCTGTATCAAATTGCCCCAACATGACTTTTGCACTAATAGAAACAAATTTCATGTATAAAAGATGAATCTAAAGAGTTGATGTTGACCTACATCATGTGGAGCTATGCACAGAAAAAAAAGGCAATTTGAAATCTTATGAGATCAAAAGATTGTTAATGAATACACTAGTAAAATGAATTAGATAAATGTCCAAAATTTGGTGACTTTTTAGAGATCACATCGCTCTTGAATTAGATCTACATGTACTCGAATTAAATCACATCGCTCTTAAAATTGCAATTTAGCAAAACTCTTATTCCTGAGACACCCCGTCGCATACAGTGACTGGACAGTACATGACAGAGTGTCCGTCACGAATATCTTTGCACTCGCAAGGCTTACAAACACTTAACTTACACCTTGAGCTAACATCTAACAAATTCAACGTCTTGTTTTGCTTTAAATCACTTTACACGGCTAAAGTAGATATATCATATATCCATCAAATTCTAGTTTGTTTTATTAATCCAAACAGATTCGTTAATATTGTTGCGCTGATGCATGGAGAAAGAGATGAATTTTGTTGTGTCAATAAAAAATTGAATGTATGTAATTTATTAAGACAAACTAGTACATGCAGTAGAAGCAATTTATTAACCAAAACAAGCACAGCAATATATATTTTTTGAATTAATTTCCAAAAGACCATTTTTATTTAACCATGTTAAACGACAAACATAAATGCAACGAATCAATTTGGTGGAGGAAAAAAAGGAAAACTTGTACAGATGAAAAAAAAAATCAAAGTTGAAACTTTTAACCAAACACAAAATCTCATACATAGTTTCAGTTGAATGTATGTAATTAGAAATACACCTTTCATAAAGCCAATTATTATATACTTTAAAAAAACGAGTTGAAAATAACGCTACGTATTAGCCAACTACAACATACAAATTAAAGAAGAATTTATTAACCCAAGAACAACAGTAATTTTGACTTAATTTTCCGAGTACAGGATATTTTTATTCAACAATGTTAAGACAATATAAATGCAACGATTCAATTTGGTGGAGGGAAAAAAAGTAAAAGTTTTACAGATGAAAAAAAAAAAATCATAGTCTGAACTTCTAAGTAACCAAACATAAATTCTCATACATAGCCAACAAAAATTAACTCTAGGCTGCATCTTGCTGTCCTCTTGATGCAGGAAGCATCTTAAAAATTCTTACCGACTCCATATTCTTACAGAAAGAAATGGACCAATTTTTCCTGGCCTCCTTTGCCTTTTCAAGCTTCTTAATCAGCTTCTTCAGTGTTTCATAGTTTCTGTGCAGCTTCAACCTCTGCCACAACATTTCCCTCCTTCTACCATTATCAATTTCAGTTTCAGTTTCAGTTTCAATTTCGCCTCTCAGTTCTGTTCCGATCAAGGCTTCGGCCTCCTGCTCGCCGAGTGACGACTTGAGGTGGATCAGTTCAATAAAAAGCACCTTGACAACAACTCTGAGAGGAAGTTTCTCATTCAATGCCACGTGTCTGCACGCATCTCGAGACAGCTTTCGCATGTCAACTAGCTGGCAGAGCTGTTCCTTTTGTTGCTCTGATAGATCGGCATGGTACTGCATGTGCCGTTACATCAAGGTTAGCAAAATCTACTACTTAAAAATGCATCTTTATTGATATGGAATGTGTGATGAGAGATGTTTGTGTCCCACCAATCCTAGAAAAATAGTCTAATTTTGCCTATTTTCTGTCTCAACAATTTAAAGTGAAGCTGTAAGAAAAGTAGGATATTTTCATCATCCTTTGACAACAATTTTTTTCTTTTCTTTACTTCTTTTGTTTTCTTGTCATGCACCGCATGTGTTTGATTCCTTAGGATATTTAGTTACAGAATGAAATTTGTAGTGAAAGTGTTAGCAAAGTAACTTTGGAAACAAAAGTTGAAATCAGCTAATATATACCTGAAGGTAAACATCAATTGCATAGTAGAGGTCATCGTTAGAAGACCTTGCACTTGCAGGAATTGCACTTGCAAGCGACTGAAACTGCCGGAATTCCAAATGTGCTTCTGTTGAGATTTTCATCAAATACTCATCAACCAATTTTGCAACTGCGGCAACTTTATCCAACTCTTGGGCCTGAGCCTCCATCGGATTTTCGTCGTCTTGCAAGTTGCTTGTGGTCTTAGTTACATTCAAGTTCTCTTCCACAAATTGCTCGATGATCCGCTGAATGCAATCCATATCATACTTTGATTCATTTTTCTTTGAAGAAGACGGCTGATTTGGGCCCTGCAAATTGGGCACAAGTAGATCCTCTAGTGTAGATTCGTCTAATTGTGCACCGATTCTTTTCTCCAAACTTTCAATGCATGCAGTGCTTGCGTTATACATGAGACTCGTGCTGAGCATGCTTAGAAGAGTCTTAGTTTGGGTAACCCCTTTCTGGACTGGCAACAAGGCGACTATTTCTTCAAGCAAAATTCTCAGATCATCCACGTATACGCCAGTGGAGTCCAGGACAAGTCCCGGGTGAACTTTATTCCAATAATAAATTACGGCACTCGATATATTTTCGGGATCATGTCCCTTTGCACCCAACAGATCTATGAGTCTCTTGAAAAGTGGTAGACTCAAAGAGGAAACGTCATCATGCCACCAATTCAAATCTGAACCCTCCAATTTCAGAGGAGCTGCATCCGCATGTACAATTCCGTTCCAAGATGGCTTTGTTGGCGAGTTACTCAACTTGCCATATGTTACCTTGCAGGCAAGTGAGTCGAGGCATTTAGAGACAACATCTATCTTTTCGGCAAAGTTGAAAACAGGTTCGCATGAGAGCAGAGCAGTGATTGATTCTTTCCAATTCGACAACACTTTATTAGATAGGAAATTTTCAGCTTGAGAAATCAAATTTCCAGCCATATAATCTTCATTCATGTCTAAATAATATGCGGCACAAAGGATCGGGACCACGTTTGATGATGTCAATTCAAATTTCTCTCCATAGCAGAATTTAACTGCATGCTCAAAGGAGTGGGGTCCACCTGGAATATCATGCAAAGTAAAGTTGCAAAGATTGTGTTGCTCATGTGAGTTTTTGCCGATCAGCTTTCGCAATACCGGGCTTGCATTCATTAGTGGAAACTGCAAGAAAAATGGTATTGTTTCTGTTAATACAGTTTAAAATGACATTGTTATTGTTATGTATACATATACCATAGTGTTATGTCTACAACCTTGGCGAATCGTGATCAGTGAAATTTATTTAGCTAAAAAAAAAAAGAAGCTACCAAGCCATAGATCCAACAGAAGGAAATAAAAGGAGGAAAAATGAAGAGAGAGAAGTAACTTCAAAGATGACTTCCCTGTCAAATTACTGTTATCCAACAATGATGAGGGAAAACAAGAGATATATATACATGCATAAATAAGAAATGAGATGAAGTATGAAATACCATAAACCTGTAATTAAATGACAAGAAAAATGCAATTACCTTATGTAGGAAAAATGAGAAATCCTCTACATCTATCACTACATCGCTCCCGAGCTCTGTCCTACATTTCCTGCAAAAATAATTACAAAATCATCAATACCAAATAAAATTTGAAATTCAATTGCAGCTAAAACTACAATACAGAGAAACCAGTACTAATTCAAAGAACGAAAAAGAGGTACCAAAGGGTTTTATTCAGCTGGAAAATGCCAGTTTTAGAACCAATCACCATTGTCGCCATCTCTTCTCTTTCAAAAACTCAACGTTTTTTCTCTCTCTTTGAAGAACTATGAACAGTTTCTAGGGTGAGAGGAGATTTATCTCTCCTCCAATCGGCTGCTCTTATGTCCTCTTTTCTCAACATATATAAGAGCAGCGCGGGAAACTATAAATGCTTTGACTATTTTGGAAGAGGAAAGAAGAGATATTGGATTGCGTTTTAGAAATAGCTGTTATATGTTTAGCTACAAAAGAAAATAGAATGTATGAACAGGCTGCTTGGTAATATCATAAACTTGGCCATGTTTAGGATGCTATTTCGGATTCCCTGTTGCATTTACTATGAGATAATTAAAGCTTGTTATGAATCATATAGAAGGATATTGTTATAGATAATTTTAATTCAAATTTGGAGTGGAGTGTGTTCCGGAACAATCTGATTTTTAGGACGCTTTGATAGGAATTCTAAGGTTAAATGGTAGGATTAAAGGAGCTCGCAAAAGTAAGATTCTAATAATAAGAGAATGAATCCCCAAAAAAAAAGGGGAAAAGAAAATAAACAGATTACCGTGTTTATTTATTTAATTATAATTATTTGGATTAAATTAGATTAACTGATGTGACCATATCAATCAAATTAATCATTACGTTAATCTTAGGATGCTTATATTCTTTTTACATTTTTAATTCTTAATCTTATTAATAGTAGGTTTTAGACCAACATTAAGTATGAAGAAAAATAGTTTTCATGTCTTTTTTTTTTTAAAAAAAAAAGTTGGGACTTGGGAAGAAGCAAAAAATAGTCCTTTTGAGATAAATTACTAACGATATAAAGATTATTAATAAAAAAAAATAGATCTTCGTAGCACACCAAAAGTATGAGATAATTGTGTGATAAACATTCAAAACTCATTATAATTGTATGTGGTATACCTATTATTTATATTTGAGCAACTACATCTATTTGATAACTGTATAAAAATTGATTCTTAATGATTTCCCCAAATAATAATATTCTAAAATAAAATACCAGAGAAAATCAATATAACTATAAATTCACTGTTGCTCTGGCATTTAAAAATATCACTTAAAGTGAAGTTGTTTTTTGGTTTGTTTTGAAAAATAAGATTTTAACAATTTGCAAAAAAGAGGGTGGTATGGACCAAACAAACGTTCAACAGTGAAGATTTTAATCATCTTTTTGTGTAATGCCATTCCATAAATGATTATTGGGTGGGGTTTAATATCTTCAATTTAGAAGGGTATTCATTCAATGAGAAGAATATTCATTTCAATAAGAAGGGTTTTCATTTGAATTGTGTTTTGGCAGATTGAAGACTCGCTTTGTTTGTAGATTTTGATTTTAAGACTTTCTTAGCTTCTCTATTACATTGTGGTATGATTGGGATATATTTTGTTGCTCGACTATTTCTTAGTTTTGCTTCCTAGAAATAGTCTTGCTTCCTTTAGACTTTTGTGGTTATGGTTAGCCTTTGTTGCTAATTTGTATTATTGGGATTTTTTTTTTAACTTTTGTTGCTTAATGAAGTAAGTGCCCCTAGCGGGATGCTTTTAGTTAAAAAAAAAACAAATTCACTGTACCCACATTGTATTTTGGAAAGCAATTTGTATTCCGATATGATGGCAATTGGATTTTGTTTTCTTATATGGTGGTATTTAAATTTTAAGTCAATGTTTTAATTTATCAAATCACTTTCATTATTGAACACTCTCTTGCATTATTATATCTATTTTTTATGATTTATCTATTATATTTATATTCATGTCATGACTGTTATGACAGTATTTCTAGAACTCAATTTTAGTATGTTATGCAATAAAAATTATTACACGATTTTTTAAAAAAAAATTCTATCTATCCTGTTTCATGTATTTGATTAATCATATTCATACCATGATTCATAGGGGTCAATGTGATTAATCAAATAATTATTGAATAGTCACTAATTAATTCGATTTCGATCTGACTCTCTTGACGGCCATTGACAAAATTACTCATCTAAAGATATCAATTTTTTGGTCAAAATTGGAAATTTTGATTAGAATTGGTGGAATATGGACTATTATTAACTTTTTTTTTCATTCAAGAAATAGGAGATTATAAACAAAAATGACAACAAAATATGTTATCAAAATAAAATAATATGTTGTGTAACAAATTGGTGCCATTTGAAAATTAATTCACCATCTATGAAATTGCCGAAATTATTTTATATAAGAATTCAGACGCAAAAAATTTTAATAGAAAGAATTATTATTATTATTATTTTTTAATAAGAAGAAAGTTCGTACGCGTTTTATAAAAGGGTAGAGTATCTATCTTTCCTACCCGTTTATAAAACACGTTGGAAGCCTTTATAAATCCTTCGCTCCATGTACGACTTTTGAGGCTGGTCAGATCTTCCTACCCGTTTATAAAACAGGTTGGAAGCCTTTGAACACGTTTTATAAACGTGTTATTAGTTTTTTATATTTTTCATTCAACCCGCAACATTAACTTATTAAAAATAATATTTTGCAACAAGATCCCTGCATATTTTATATTTACAAAATTCTCATAATTTTATTTCCAATTAAAGATGTTTTAAATAGATATAACAAATATATTACACATATTTTATATGCATTTCATTGCACATATTTTTTTTTGAACAAGTGTATAATATCGGAATAATTATTCGCCGATGACCCTGTATTTTTACTATTTAATTCTACAAACTTATCTTTTGCATTGTAGTCTCTCCTTTTTTTTATTTTATGTTAGCCATATATAATCAAATAATATATAATATGGAAATAATTAAAATATAAATTTTTAATTAAAATTTTTTGAACATTAAAACTTTAAACAAGCATAACTTTTGATAGGAAGGTCCGTTTGGGGCAAACGAGCATATTCCGGAAAGCTGGCGACGAGATCTACACGTTTTACAAACCCCGTGACGACCATTTTCGGAGCCAAAAAACTCTCTCTGGACCTCCAAAATCCACTTTGAAAGTTTGCAAACCTAAAAACCACTCTAAACTACAAAAAAAGTTTTTATAATCATAAATTAATCATTAAAAAGAGAAATGCAGTAAATCAAGTGACTTTCTTGATAGTTATTTAAACAAAATGAAATTATACACATGTTAAAAAAAATATGTGCAATTAAATGCATATAAAATATGTGTAAATATATTTGTTATATCTATTTAATACATCTTTAATTGGAAATAAAATTTTGAGAATTTTGTAAATATGAAACATGCAGGGTGATGTGGATTTTCTAGCTTTAGAATTATACCCTATTTTACTCAAATTCGTATCGCAAGCGCACGATAATCGCCTAAGTATTTAGGGGTCGAACCACAAGGACAGATGTTTGATAATCAAGTTTCAATTTTATTTAATCTACTAAACTAGAGGTTTGCAAGATGATGTAGGTTGGTCACAGAGTTAGCAACTAAATTAAATCACTATTAAATAAAACAGAATGCAGTTAAAGTCGATTAATTGGCTAATTAGAAGTTAGGGTCTTAAGGCATGCTAATTCTTTCAGTTTATTCCAGTCCCAGCGGTCCGCTGACTTTCGTAGTGGCCCGCTGAAGTGGACTCAGGTCACTTGACAGATCAGCTGGTCGCTGGCTACTTAGCGGGCATAGACCACCTCGCTGGTTCACTCAGCGGCCCGCTGGTGTCAAGCTGAGACTATTACTTAGTTGATTTAAACTTTGCTTTGTGTATAGAATTGGGTTATTGTTGAAGTGTTACAGATTAAACTCTCGTTTTAGGTCTGGGATTCAATTCAACTAACTTCAAATCTATCAAGTAGATCTAAACTTCAACTTTCGTTTCGTGGCCTAGTTTCTACGGGTTTATACCTTTCTAACCTATGAATTCTTAAGCTTTCGCTATTAGAAAAGACTTATAACTATCGTTAGTTAGTCTTGGTTCACTCTTTCGATTATAAACCTTCAAGTTGATACAATTGATGTCAAATACTTAGATTAATTTGGACTTAACTATCTTACTAATCAAGCAAGGCCTATACTTGATGGATACGAGCAAACTAACCTAAGCAATTCAATTTCAATCAGATAAGCAATTTAAGAAAGGAAATAAAACACAACATGCAACTAAGAAATCAACTAAAATAACAATATCAATTCATAAACTTAAAGGTTCACTGACATGGCCCCTAAAAAGGTATCTACTCGCGATCAGACATTAAACACATCAACAAAGTATCAAAGAGAAAAGAAAACATAAGAAAGAAATAAATTTACAACAGAAAAGCAACACGATCTCTGTCTTTCTGTCTTCTGCTACTCGACAGCGGCTCGCAGGTGGCTCTAGCGACCCGCTGGACCTGTTCTCCTTTCGCCCAGAAAAACTCCTCTAATTGCCGACCCTCTGTCTTCAACGCTTCCTCCTTATATAACATGCATTGGCGGTTCTCTAAAGGTGGAGGTTGTGCAAATAGAGGCTCTAAATTTGGCGTAGACGGTTGTGGAGGAGATAGCAAATCTGGCTGGCTATTTTTGTCTGTCGGTTAACATCTTCCAGCGGCCCGCTGAGATCTTCTGTATCGCCAGTCAACATCTGTTACCCGCTGCCTCGCTGTGGGTCGCTGATCAGATCTGTGGGTCGTAGGTCTAGTCTGAAATCGCTCCAAATGTCGTGTCAAGTAGCCACATCACGTAGATCCTATACAAAATGAAGCAACCATGACAGTACCTAGCTTCTAACCTAAATTAGCAATTAAACATTAGAAAAAACACATAAAATCAAGAAATTAAGACCTATAAATGGTTGAAATACTAGGTATGAAAACCATTTATTACAGGGACCTTGTTGCAAAATATTATTTTTAATAAGTTAAATGTTGCGGCTTGAATGAAAAAGATGAAAAACTAATAACACGTTTATAAAACGTGTTCAAAGGCTTCCAACCCGTTTTATAAACGGGTAGGATGGTCTGACCAGCCTCAAAAGTCGTTTTATAAACGGGTAGGAAGGAGAGATACTCTACCCTTTTATAAAACGCGTATGAACTTTCTTCTTATTAAATAATAATAATAATAATTATGTCGCGGCTTTTTCGTCATTCCCTCGAAGAATGGAATTGGTTTCCTCGAGAAATGGGAACATAGCCTTGGATTCACCCCCCTTAAGGTTCGATCTCTGTTCGAGTATCTCTTTACGACAAGAGAACCAAAACACGAGTCGCTTCTTAAAGAGGTTTGTTGATTTCGTGGGTCCTTTCTTTCCAGTAGGCGCAAGCCCCTACTGTTAATTACCTCGTGATCGCTCACGAGAACCTCTGATTAAGGGATCTGAAGAATTATATATAAAGGCTAGGGAATCGTTTGTTTTATGTTTATTTTGGGTTTATTTCTTTTGGTTTGAACCGGACTCGATTGGTGTACCAGACTTAGTTGACGGGACCCAATTGAGGACATTTTGATCTGCTGAAGAGTTTTCATTCTTGAAATGGAGAGGTTCCGGTTTCGATTTCAGATTTCGTGTTGCGACTTTTAGTTTCTTAAGTTTCTCTTTGGGTTTTACAATTTTCACAGTTTCTTTTTATTTCTATTTTTAATTTTAGACTTTTGGAATATCTTTTTATGTTTTTAATTATGTCTATGTTTGAAAATACTTGATATCAAATATATTTCTTTTAAAATCTCAATATTTATTTTTGAAAACTTGTCAAGAGAGTTTAATTGAGTTTTAAAATCATTTTGGAATTTTACAGAATTTATTTAATATCCTTTTAGAATTTTATAAAATTTATTTAATATTGAAAATACTTCAAAATGGAAATACTCAATAATTTGACATATTTTTATATTAAAATATTAGTGGATTTGGTTTATTTAGATTTTTAGAAATTTTTGGATATTTTATTTGTATTTTTCTGAGTTTCATACTATTTTTAGTGAATTTTTGAAGTTTGCTGCTTATTTGTAATTTTATTATTGGGCCACGTCATCAAAAGAGGCTGAAGTGGCGCTGACTGGACTTGACGTGTTCTGATGACGTGACATAACGTTAACTTGAGTTGTGTAGCGAATCATCAACTTATCAGCGACCCGCCACAAGGGTATGGTCACAGGGGATCGTTTGTGGCGACGAGTTTAAACCCATCTTCTCCGCCAGAGGTGGGGTATTTTTGCAGTTTGACCCCCGTGTTTTCTCCGATGGAATTGAGGCAATTCCGGCTACCATTTTGGTCGTATTTGGTCTCTTTGGAATCGTGAAGATGAGGAGAACACCTCCGAATCATCGATTGAAGCTATGGAGCTTTGTGCCGTCTTGTGGGACCTGATGAATCTCGGACCTCCATTAACGGATGTCAAAGCTTCTGTTTCTCTTTCCTTGCCAGTGTTAGGTTTATGGCACTCGTGGACTTGAGTAAAAGACTTTGATGAGGTCAATTTCTCGTGAAAAAGCTTAGAGAGAGGTTCTCTCAGCTGAGGTGACTCGGCTCAGCTTGAGTATGATCTGAGCCTCTTTTGTGGGACTCACAGAGACATTATTTGGTACCAGAAAGTTCTTGGTTAGCTTCAAGGGGTCATCCTTGGCTCATTTTTGCAATTTTTCTGATTTGAATCGCCATGTTTTGCTGTGAGAAGTGTTGAGGCAGATTGATACGTTTTGAATACCCTTACACAACTTTTAATTTTGCATGTAAGTGATTTTACAGTAAATGTGTTTGATTTAATGCTCAATTCAGATCAAACTGAGTTTACTTTGCATGTTCAAATAGCACAGAATACAAAAGCAAGTTATTTAGCACTTATGACAATTTTTACTTTTTTTATTTTTAATAACTTTGATACTGTTTTGAGAGGGATTGTGTTTGAGTTGTTCAAATGCATGAAAATGAGTTGCAAGTGACAGAGAAATGCGAATTTGAGGTTTGTTCATGTTTTTATGCAGATGAGACCTTGTATTTTTATTTTATTATTTTACTTCTGGCTGGACTTATATATATTTATGCACATGTACTTTTTATTTCATGAAAATGTGAATTTAAGTTTAAAGATGCAGAGCTCATGCTGTTTTATGCACTTTGATCCTACATTTTTAATAGATTGTAAATATGGGGGGCTGGTTTGAGGTTCAACATGATTTTACCATTTTTTATGTCATTTTTCTTAGATCATTAACACCTTAAACATGGCAAGGCCAGAGCCACGCTCTGACACAACACCAAGTCAAGTTGAGACCACCATGAGAGACTAAAGCTATGCTAAAGACCTCTCATGGCAGTCATGGCTGATTTCACTTGTGGTATGAGAATGTCACATGAAGCGAGGAGCTAGGCTCCAAACCTTCATGGACATCTCTAATGGGACCTCTCTCATGGCCATGACTGATGCTATGCTTCAGACCATGGCTCATGAGAGTTGCATTTACATGGCTCGAGCGCACCATTGTTTTGGTGGCTGAGCTAAGGAAAGAGAAGAAACAAAACAGCAAAATATCAATTTAAACAAGCTTTCTTGATGTGGTGAAGAACTATTACAAGCTATATCTCACCTTTCCCTTTCTTTCTCTCAGTGCAGTGAGTGTTTACAAGGTGTTTGACCTAATGCCTCTCTCAACACTACCTTAATTAGTTTAAACTGACAGCAGCTGACCCTAGCCTATGTTGCGGCTGCCTCTCTCTCTTCTCCTCTGTTCCAATTGGGGCTTTATATAGTCTTGAATCTAGGGTTTCCTTTTCTTGGCCGTGCCATTTTCACCCTCTGATTTTGATCCAATGGGTATCCGTCAGCTGCGCTAGGGTTAGATCTTGCAAAACCGTGGACGAGAGAGAGTGGTTTCGCGTCTGTGGCCGAGAGGATGGCCACGCAGCCCTGGTTTCCTTCCTTCTCCGTTTTTTACCTGGCCTCCATGGTGAAATCGTGATTTTCTCCCCCTCTTCCTTTTTACACAGGAGGGAGAAGACTCTTCAGTTGGGGCTCACTTGTCGGGTTTAATGAAGGAGTGAGAGATAGACACGCTGGGTTCATGATGCACCAGCGGAGTGTTTTTGAATTTGTATGCATGGTTCACAGACAACGGGTGTACGCAAATTGTTAAATGGCATCAGTAACTTTCTCAAGAGGCAGCGACATGCTTGGCCCCCTCTGGATCCCCTCCAACGGATGCACGCGCCCATCTATTTCGATTTTTCTGTGATTTTCTTTACATTTCCTTTATTTATCACATATTTCTTCAATGCTGATCCAAAATAAATTATTTGGGGCCCTTCCCATGGGTATTTTTGGATGAAATTTTTATGGGTAGTCTTAGAAAAATATAAGGAATTTAATGGTTCAACTGGTTCTGCTAAATTCCTCATAGAATTATTTTGGTAATTTTGTGAAGTTTTTGGGTTTGTTTGCAAATTTTGGCATTTGTGTGGGCATTTTTGGGATTTAAAAATTATGATATTTTCCCATAATTCTAAAGGATTTTTTGGGTATTTTTTGGTGATTTTTGGAGTTTGTTTGATATTTTTCGCAATTTGATTTTGATTTTTGGCAATTTGGGAATTTGGTTTTTTACTGTTTGGCCTTAGGTTTTCGCAATTTAGTTTTGGTTTATTTGGTTTTGAGGGTTTAATTTTTAGGGTCAACAAATTCTTTCTATTAAAATTTTTTGCGTCTGAATTCTTATATAAAATAATTTCGGATGAAATTGTTAAAACAATTGACAACAACCAGTATCAGATATTTGATCATGATCAAATAATTCTAAAAATATTCATAGCTAGTTTTATTTCTTGAGTTTTGCTAAAAAAAAATTATGCATTGAAGAAAATAAAAATTTTAAAATAAGACGGTTTCTAAAAGAAAATATACGTTCATCAAACTTTAGGTACACAAATATTAAAAAAAAAATACTAAAGAACTATGAAATATAAATAATACGATAAATCACACGAAAATTATTATTAAGTCACACAAAATATACTTTCTTGAGTTTGTTGCATGTTAGACACATCATAACCATCTCACATAAATAAGGACAATAGAAAAATAAAAAAAATGTACGAGCCATCTAATCATATTAATGAGAATTAATGAAGAAAATCAAATAATGGATAATGTAGTTGACGTGATATGGTAAAAAAAAGTCTGAAATGCTCTTTATTTATTTATTTATATAATTTATAATTAGGGTTACTGACAACGCTTCTGGCGGAACCTGACTCATGCAATTCAAATGTTATTACTATTACTAGCGGTCAGTGCCCATCCAATGTGTGGGCGATTTTTAATATGTGATATGTGAAAATGAATCCATTTATTTGACACAGATATGTTGTCTATTTTCTCAGCGATGTCTTAATTTAATTGGAACTGAAGATAACAGTAATATTCATCCATTTAAACAAATAGCAGCAGTGCTCGCTCAATGTGCGGGCAATTTCAAAAAGTTAAAAACTTTTAATATATATTCCTTTTTATTTGAATTTTTTCTATTCTTACAAAATTGTGCTACACATGAACTAATAAGGACTTCTATTATATAATTTTCCGTGAGATACCTTTAGACCTATCAATAATCAATAATAAAAAAGAAGACAAAATCTGGAGCACCCTTTTCAGTTGTTGTCAAAATTCAAAATTTGTCCATATCTTAGTAGAAACCATATATGTTATAATTTGAACAGACTACAATTCATTTGGTATTAAGTGAGAGAATGTAAGACATGATTAGCAAAATACCTAAGAAGAAAACTTTCAGTACGAGTCTCGTAAGGGCTAATATAGTTACTCCTTGGACCAACAACTTTTGGTGCAATAGGTAGTGATCCAACGACAGTAGTCGAATGAAGACCGCATGTATTGTGTTATTCCCATGAAGCATTCTATTGCAGAAAGATGCGGCTGAAAAAAAGCTACTACATTGTTCCTTAAAATTCCGGTGGGGAACAGGTATGAGAGTCATCATCACGAGCTATTCGGTGGATGCGCACTGTTTTTCTTTTAAGTTTGAGGAACACTGTTGATAGTACAGTATAAAATAAAATATACTAGCCGGTGTTATGCGCTTCGCGCGATGAAGATGTGTCTTAAGCTGACATGTAATTATTAAAAGCATTATAGGTCAAATCAAATTAGCAGGATCAATGACCCTAAGTAAAATAATGTTAAATTAGCAGCATCAATGAACAAAATAAACAATTCATGTCTTGATTTTGATCAAACTACAAAACCATAATGTAATCATGCTAATTCTGCTTCTTTTTAATCAAAATTCTGCCACTGGTATTTACCAGAAGGCCATAAAAAAAATCATGCTAATTACAAAAAAAGAACAACAGAAAATTTTCTCGTTGGATTTTATATCCTTACAAATTAATTCAAAATGGTAAAAAACTAAAAATAGATAGTTACTCTACTCTTCACAAAATGTGCTTATGTTATACAAACACCATTCATGAGACAAAATTATAATGACTATCTTAACACATAAGATCAATATTTCATCCGTACATGAGTATTGTAAATGAGTGTCATCTATTGGTCTGTATCGAATTTCATAAAAAATCATTAGATATTTTTCTACCCATCTCGTTTTATTGTTCATATATTAAACCTCAGTGAACCACCTCTCATGACCATCTACTTATTGATCCCAACTGAATGACTTGGTTGCACTAAAATAATTTCAAAGAAAATAACCATAACCATAGTGAAAATTCAACTCTTTATGTAAATTAGTACAGAGCTTTTGTTCATAAATATCATTGCCGTACCAATACATGAAATCTTCAGCGACAAAAGTTAAGTGCGATCACCTTTCTCGATTCAAAACCTCTGGTCAGATCTTCAAGCATGGATGAGAGCATGGTCACTTTTGTTGATTGAAAACCACCTCTCAGATCAGGAAGCAACTCTAGCGTCTCCTCATCCAAGATGAATTAGATAAGGGGAGAAGCTCGTTGAAACCTTCATGCATTACCCATCTATTGTCAAACGCACAAAGATTTGTAATCCTCACAAGGATAGAAATTATTCATTAACAAAGTATGCAAAATCAATATAAAGTAATTTTATGACATCTCACTGCCCTTGATTTTCTATTGACTTATACCTCAAGGGCAAATTAAAAATAAATCTCAAAGAAATAATAAGTTGTAATAATGTATGACGCAATCCACTTAGAGAAGCAACTATTGTTAAACTAACTATTATTCAAAAATTGACCTAGCATCTGATGTGAGATAAGCTAATACCCAAAAGTAACCTAAATTAACCGCAAGCGCACGGCAAATCGTTGGTACAGTTGGGGTCGAATCCACAGGGACGGTAAGATGAGTATTAGACCTTACTCATTCACAAAATCTAAGCAATAGAATGATGGGTTTTGGACTTAATCAAAAGGTAACACAAAACAATCAATTAAGACAAACAAAACAATAGCAGTTTTTGGTGATGAAATATGGTATAAAGATGTCCTAGGGGTTCAGTTTCAACCTTGGTTAGGCCATGGGCTGTCAATGCTTCTCACTCTCGTGACCAAACATTGACAAGTGCAGGCCAGAGAGCCCTGTGCGACCGCACAAGACCTCTGTGCGACCGCACAGCCCATGGTTAGTGCTGGATTGATGCAATACATTGGCCTCTAGCTTGTATGGGACAGGTCTAGCCGTACCTAAACTCTTGAACCTCAACTCTCGTAATGTTGGTCACAATATTTGGTGCGGAACCTAGCCTAAAGTCCCCATTAGGTACATTAAACCTCAACTCTCGTTATGTTGGCTTAACCATCCTAAGTCTATTTGTTGGTTCACAAAGGCATCTACTAGACTCTCGCCTAAGTAGAAACTTGTCCCTTTTGAGGCTTAAGTTGGTCACCTCTCGGCTCCTAACCTACCTTGATTACCTATTCGGTTCAATTAAACAATCTACACCTTTTGCCTAAGTTAGGTGTGGCCATTCACCTAAAAGGAGGTTCAATTGGACAATCAAACACAAACAAGCAACTTCATTCAATAACCAAGCAAATAGTATACAAGAGAAACCAAGTACTACATCAATTCAACAAACCTAACCTTGGTCTCCACAAATTCCCTAGAACATATCTAAATCTAGCCTAACATAATGGTAAAACAAGCAAAGAAAGTGAAGGAATGCAAAGATACAATCTCCATGCTAAAACCAAATCAAAAGGGAAGGCAAGACGCCCCTTCTCAAGCCCAATCGACTTCTGGACCAGCAAAGGAGATGCTTGGGTGGAATGGTGAGGCGTAGGAGGTGAGATCCGAGGCGGCAGAGGGGCTGTGCGGTCGCACGGGATGGCTGTGCGGTCGCACGGGAGGTCGGATGGTGGAAAATGGGTTTGGTCTTCGCTGCGGCGCCGCCTTGGATTGAGATGGAAAGAGAGATACCCTAGACGAGACGAATGGAGCGCCTTATATAGGGGTTTGGTAGGGTTTGGAGTCCCGTGCGGTCGCATCGAAATTATGTGCGGTCGCACAAGAGTCGCTGGACCATAGTTGAGCCAGATTCGCACGCAACGAGCCCGAATTGAGTTGGTGCGGTCGCACCACTTCTCTGTGCGGTCGCACGGGATTCTTTGGACCACGATTCGTGCGTCGTTTCGTGCCGAAATGCACTGTTTTCGCTGCGACTTGGCTCCAAATTCCTACAAATCAAAATGAAACCCAAGCAATACCAAATTTCTACAAATACAAACTAAAATCATATAAAACCAAGTAAAATCAAGGGTTTTGAGTTATGATTTTGGTAAAAGTCCGGCCTAAAACCATATATAAATATGTGACATCAAATCCCCCCAAACTAAAATCTTGCTTGTCCTCAAGCAAAAACTCTAAATCAAGGGGTTGGACAATACCTAAACCTTAACTTAAAATCCTTGATGGCCTACAAGTTGCAATATCAATTCAATCAATTTGGTTCAAGCTTCACACATGGTTTGAAAGGAAAATGGTTGTGAAATTTAGCACAAAAATTTATACTCGAGATGTCTCAATAATTGGCTTATGATGCATTTGATCCTTAAAAATTCGACTCTAAAATTCAATTACCCTAGCTTCTCTATGTTAAACAACATGCAAAACCAAGATTATTTGCCCGTTCTAATCCATACACTCCAAAAATTTGTAAGAAATATCCCTAGCATGTTAAGGCGTGGTGAGTCTTTTGAGAAAAAGAAAAAGAGAGGAAGAAGGAAAAAGAAAGTTATAAAAAAATCAACAAGGCTTTGGCTTTGATTTTTTTTTTTTGTTTTTTGTTGTTGTTTTTATTTTTTTGTTTTTTTGTTTTTTGTTTGTTTTTTTTTTTTTTTTTTTTTTTTGCATTGAGCATGAGATACAATTTGCCATTGTGGCAATAATAATTTACATAGAAAGAGAGAAGAAAGAAAAGAGAAATTAATGAGAAGACTCAAAAATACATGCTAGAGATACCCTTTTGAACAAATCCTTGTAGAGCATAGCTTCGTTCACTCGGCAAAAGTTTGTGGTCTTGTCTAATAGTGTTTACCATTTTTAAAAGCAACCAATTTTCGGGTTTTATCCATTTAATTTCGAATCCCTAAGGGCCGGTTGCTTCAAAAACCAATCGATTGAATACACCAAGTTTATATTTTTGCATTAAATCTCACAACCAATTTCAATTCAAAACAGTGTCAAAACTTGAACCAAATCGACCAAACCACATCACAACTTATTTACATGCAAATTATATGAGATTACATGCAGCTAAATGATGCAAACCACATGCCAGAGAGCTCGGTGCGGTCGCACAGGAGGTTTGTCCGGGCGCACGGGTCTGGTTCGGACCGAGCTGGGTCTGTCTCGGACCGAGCAGAAATTGGTCTGGTGTTGGGATTGACCTGTGCGACCGCACAGGACTTGGTGCGACTGCACAGGACCTCTGACAAGCGAAAAACATGCAATGATGCAATCCTAGATACAAGTTTCACAAATTTCTTCGCTTTTCCCCCCAAACTTAGTAATTGCAGTGTCCCCAATGCAAAAACACAGCGAAAGAAAGAAAAACGAGAAGGAATTTGGAAACATACCGTTGCGGCCGGTAGCGGTTAAATAACCGCGACCGGCCATCTAGTAATGGTGGCGGCGAGACGGTGGGAGAGACGTGGCTGGATCGGCCAAGTTCGTGGCTGTCCCGGCCGAAAACGTGGCTGAACTTGCGGTGGCCTTCGGCAGGGGCTACGGTTGTCGGATCGACCTCAAATTTGGACAGTAGATGCACGAGGTGATGCTTAACAAACGTGTCGGAAAGGTTTTGGTTTCGGCCGGCAAGTTTTTGAAGTTACGTGGGACAGCGGTGTTTTGAGCGTGGGAGATGCATGGGACCCCGCAGTCGTGTTAGACAAGTGGTCGACATCCTGTGCAGTCATACAGACCTTGGTGCGGTTGCACAGTGCAGCAATCATGGCAGACAGTGCATGGTGCATGGTGCATGGGCCCAAGCGTGGCTGACAGCGCATGGTGCGGTTGCACAGAGGATGGTGCGGTTGCACAGTGCCCTGGGTCCCTCAAACAGTGATTTCCAGCAATGATTACACCTTCCCAAGCATGATTCAACAGTATTTTGGTTGGATTTGTCGTGGTGGACAGTGTGTAGACTTGCGCGGCGCGCGGTGCGGATCGAACGGCTTGCATGAGGTCGTGCGGGGTCAAGTGTCCCATGTTCTTGACCCATGGTGCTCTTGCGCAAGTCGATCGGGGGACATCCACAACCTAAAAATCTGAAAATTCCACAACAAATAACAACCAATAGGCATTAAAATTTCACCACATTTTATTATTTATTTTTTTATTTTCACTTTTTTATTTTTTTTTCGATTTTCTAAGGAATGAAAATAAATCCTAGCAATCCTAAATTACCCTACATATTTTTATCATTTTCTTAATTTTTCAATTTTTATGTGTTTTTCAAATTTTCCAAAAATAAGAAAATAAAAAGAGAAGGGTTAGAGATCCTTAGGTTGCCTCCCAAGAAGCGCTTGTTTAAGGTCACTAGCTTGACCACCTCTCTTGTCATCTTATCTTCACTTTTCGCCCGTTCAATGCATCATAGTTCACCCAAAAATAGTTGAGCAAGACCCTTGAGACATGCTTGGTGTGCTCCTTCTTTGTTGTCTTCGTGGTTAGCTCGATTGTAATGCGATATTTGATGTGCGGTTTGCTACCCTTCATCACATCGGCACTCTCCATGCATTCTTCAAGTTGAGTGCTCAAGTCGATTTTGGTGAACTTGTCATTCGTTGCATCGGATGCCTCGACATTGAGAGTTGTACCGCCATCTTCCTTCTTCTCGAATTCATCATTGATAGGACATATTGGAGGATGCTTCAATTCCAACTCATTAAATTTGTCAACTTTATCCATTTGAGTTAATCTAAGTGGAATGACATTTGGAAGGATATGGGGTGGAGATGCAACAAACTTTAGTTTTTCAAATTTCTCTTGTTCTTCATTTGTTTCAAATTGTGTGCTTTCATCACTATCCGTCTCATAACAAACACCGATTAACTTGGGACAACTAAAACTTTCTAGTGTTCTATCACTTTGCAATGCCATTTTTGCATTTTGTTCAACATGTTGCCTTTGTGAGAAACACATTTCTTGGAAGACTTTAGTTTTTGACATCCTTTCTAGAAATGTGGTTAAGACATCAAACTTAGATGACAAAGAATTCAATCTTTCAAGAAGTTTCTCACGTTGCTTTATTTGATCAATCATGAAATCCTCAAATAATGACTCATAGCTTGACATTTGCAATGGTGATTGAAAACTATAAGTTTCAGCAAAAAAAGTAAATCTAGGGTCTGGTTGAGACAATAAACTTGCATTATCCAAAGGAAAACAAGAGTCATTAGCCAAACCAAAGTTGTATTCTTCCTTAGTTGTGTTCTGTGCGGTCGGACCACCTGTCTGTGCAGTCGCACAGTGAGCTTGTGCAGACCATACTCGTTGTTGTCTGGGCCAAACAGGGGGTTTTGGGGGCCAAATTGGGGGTTGTACGGTCGCACAGGGATCCTGTGCACTCGCACGGGTCACCATGGTGCCTGATAGAGCTGTGTTGCGTGTTGTCTGGGCTGACCATGCTTGGGTTGGCTCTGAGTACTGCGTGAGGTGTCGCTGGGGCCAAATTGGTGGCTGTGCAGTCGCATGGGAGTCCTGTGCGGTCGCACGAGACTGCACTGCATCGCCTGCGTGTTGCCAGCGCCGGCCTGAATGCTGCGTGGGCCAGCCTGAGCCTTGCCTGCACCAGCCAGCAGGTCGAGTGTCATGTTGCATTGCCCATGCCATTGTCGTCTCATCTTCTCCCCATTCTTCTTCACAAGTCGAATATGATACACCCACATGGTATGGTGAATGGCTCGATTGGTGGGTGTATGGCATTTGATGTCGACTCCATCCTTCCTTGGATCCTTTCCTTCTCATGTTTCGCGTGCTCTTCAATTGGCTCTCCAATCGACTCACTCTTTCTTCTATTTCCAAGATTTGATTTTGTCTAATCAAGCGGTCGACTCTCTCATTAAGTTGGGCCAAAGGATCTTCTTCATCACTCCAATTGTCCTCCGTTTCTTGCTCAAATTTCTGAAAATGAAACATGGCGATATGAAGTATTTTTGTTCTTATTGAATAAAAAAAATAAAAATAAAAAAAATAACACAAATGATACAATGCCTAGTCTCTTGCTACTAAAGTAAGTTCTAATATCAACACCGTCCCCGGCAACGGCGCCAAAAAGCTTGATGTGAGATAAGCTAATACCCAAAAGTAACCTAAATTAACCGCAAGCGCACGGCAAATCGTTGGTACAGTTGGGGTCGAATCCACAGGGACGGTAAGATGAGTATTAGACCTTACTCATTCACAAAATCTAAGCAATAGAATGATGGGTTTTGGACTTAATCAAAAGGTAACACAAAACAATCAATTAAGACAAACAAAACAATAGCAGTTTTTGGTGATGAAATATGGTATAAAGATGTCCTAGGGGTTCAGTTTCAACCTTGGTTAGGCCATGGGCTGTCAATGCTTCTCACTCTCGTGACCAAACATTGACAAGTGCAGGCCAGAGAGCCCTGTGCGACCGCACAAGACCTCTGTGCGACCGCACAGCCCATGGTTAGTGCTGGATTGATGCAATACATTGGCCTCTAGCTTGTATGGGACAGGTCTAGCCGTACCTAAACTCTTGAACCTCAACTCTCGTAATGTTGGTCACAATATTTGGTGCGGAACCTAGCCTAAAGTCCCCATTAGGTACATTAAACCTCAACTCTCGTTATGTTGGCTTAACCATCCTAAGTCTATTTGTTGGTTCACAAAGGCATCTACTAGACTCTCGCCTAAGTAGAAACTTGTCCCTTTTGAGGCTTAAGTTGGTCACCTCTCGGCTCCTAACCTACCTTGATTACCTATTCGGTTCAATTAAACAATCTACACCTTTTGCCTAAGTTAGGTGTGGCCATTCACCTAAAAGGAGGTTCAATTGGACAATCAAACACAAACAAGCAACTTCATTCAATAACCAAGCAAATAGTATACAAGAGAAACCAAGTACTACATCAATTCAACAAACCTAACCTTGGTCTCCACAAATTCTCTAGAACATATCTAAATCTAGCCTAACATAATGGTAAAACAAGCAAAGAAAGTGAAGGAATGCAAAGATACAATCTCCATGCTAAAACCAAATCAAAAGGGAAGGCAAGACGCCCGTTCTCAAGCCCAATCGACTTCTGGACCAGCAAAGGAGATGCTTGGGTGGAATGGTGAGGCGTAGGAGGTGAGATCCGAGGCGGCAGAGGGGCTGTGCGGTCGCACGGGATGGCTGTGCGGTCGCACGAGAGGTCGGATGGTGGAAAATGGGTTTGGTCTTCGCTGCGGCGCCGCCTTGGATTGAGATGGAAAGAGAGATACCCTAGACGAGACGAATGGAGCGCCTTATATAGGGGTTTGGTAGGGTTTGGAGTCCCGTGCGGTCGCATCGAAATTATGTGCGGTCGCACAAGAGTCGCTGGACCATAGTTGAGCCAGATTCGCACGCAACGAGCCCGAATTGAGTTGGTGCGGTCGCACCACTTCTCTGTGCGGTCGCACGGGATTCTTTGGACCACGATTCGTGCGTCGTTTCGTGCCGAAATGCACTGTTTTCGCTGCGACTTGGCTCCAAATTCCTACAAATCAAAATGAAACCCAAGCAATACCAAATTTCTACAAATACAAACTAAAATCATATAAAACCAAGTAAAATCAAGGGTTTTGAGTTATGATTTTGGTAAAAGTCCGGCCTAAAACCATATATAAATATGTGACATCAGCATCAAATCTATTTTGAAATTATCTAGTAACAGTAGGCTCCTTGCGGTACTGATATGCCCATCATGTAACTTTTATTAAAGAGCAAGAGTCCATGAATAAAAAAAATCCCAACCATTAACAGGCCTCCTTTTCGGCCCAATACTCCTCCTTCTCCTCACAACTCTCAACCAACCAACCCCTCACCTTTGACAACCTATCATGTCGAGTTGTCGACTATAACAGATAATCTTAAGTGCGCTAGCTAGCTTCTCTATTAGTCTGCTGATCAAATGTTCAAGTTCAAGTTCAACATTTTTGTCTTTTGAAATATTGGTGGCGTGCTAAAGAGGTTGGCAGGTACTGGCTTACTGGGATTCGCGTAAATATAAAATTAGAGTGAATTTTTTTCCTATAAAAGTTCATGCTAAGGTAATTTGCTGTCTCCATGAGAAATTATAGTCTAGGTCAAGATAATAAAAAATGAAAACTAATCAGAAAACTCAATTAGAGGAATGCAGCTTCCAATGTTTGTATGATATGATTGAGACTATTTTTTGATGACTACTATTGAAAAATTATGTTAAAACTAACATATAAGATGGGACATTAAGATTCACCTAAGCTTGGCATGGACCTTTGAACTTAGTGGCATTGATTTTGTACCGACATTCTTCTCGTATGAGAAATACTGCATTTTCTAAAAAAACTTGTGAAATAATCAATTACAAAAATTCATCCATACTATAGAAGAAGAAGCATCTTTATTTAATTGGGATAATCTCTTAGAAATTGATAGCTTTACTAAGTTTTGTTTTTGTAGAAAGCTCAAAGATACCATAGTTTTTCATAACCCAGCATAAAATCTATTTTTTTCTAGCCCTTTTCGTCATGTTTCCCCGTTTAATATTACCTAAAGTCGTTGTCAATGATTGAAAAAACAAATAAGTTTCCACCAAATTAAATTGTTGCACTTCTGAAAAATTAAAGTACCTTTCAGTCCCTTGCAAGCAAATATCAGAAGCCAAAATCTGACAAAATAAAAAATATTAATAAGTAGCAATGATATAAGCCAGAACTTATATAATTAAAGGTGTTGTGATCTTAATCGAGCACAGTTTGAAGCTAAAAATATTTGTGCAATCAACTTCAAGCATCAAATGATGGCTAGAGCCTAAATTAGTCATTTCACCACCTTCCCATGACAGAGTGATTGGAAGGTTCTTATGCCTAAATTAGAGCCTAAATATTTGTGCAATCGATTTTCAGGTTCTTATGCTCCAATTCAATTTGAGAAATCGATAGTTTTCACATGGCTTTGTTTTTAGCAAATGGGTGTCTAAATAAAAACAAAGAGAAAAAAAAATTAAGAGACGAAATAAATTATAGACTGACATGAGCAAGAAGAAGTTTGGGACAGACCTGAGCGAGAAGAGGCTCAGTGGTAGGCATGGTGGAAACGGAGGGGCGACGGAAGAAGGTGAGCGTTGAAGAGAGCTGGGAGGACCAGAGGGGACGGGGCATGAGCGGAGGCGGAGACAAACCTCAACTTCAACTCGCTTCGAGGGAGAGCGGCGAGTCTGTCGCCCTTGCACGTTCCCTCTCTCAGTCATGCAGAAAGAGGAATGGGATGAAGCCGAAAAGCGAAAAAAAAACTAAAAGGAGGAAGAAAGGGGAGGGATTCGGAGAGTCTGAGAGAGAGAGAGAGAGAGCTCACGTGATGAAAACAGAGAGCGACGGACAGATCGAAGCGGATGGATAGATCGAGATTGAGTATCAATCTCACCGCAAAGATCACCAGCTGAAATCAACGGTGGAGATAAATCTCTAGATAAATCTAAAAGGGTACTGTAGAAAAGATCTCTAGAAATGGAATATTTTTTGATGATTAGCAACTAATATCAAAAAGAGATCTCATATGATTATTGGCATGACTCTAATTAAATTGAACTGTGTCTGACATGACAATATTTCTACATAGACTTAGAGATGTTAGATGGTATCATTTTAGCTAAATTATAATATAATTATAGAAATTTAAAAGAAGCAGTAAGCAAAGAAACCTCAGTGCTGCTGCCATCTAAGGCCCGACGAATCAGCCATCAACCATGCAGAAGACAAAACATATTCTACGTCATAATTTTCGATGTAGAGGCATCATGCTGAAATTAATCCTTCTGCTAATCATCCTGCGCAAGAAAATTAATGGAAACTAACATTAAGAGAATTAAGATTAAGAGATTTATCTATGTTTTTTTTATCCAAGGATGAGCTGAAAGTAACAACGCCAAGAAAAATTGAAGGAAATGAGAAAAAGGAAAAATATGTAATAATCGAAACCAAAAACTTGAGAAAGTAAAAGCTTTGAATCCATCTCTCCCTCTAGCAGCCGTCTTCTTCCAAACACAGCCTCGCCAATGTGTCAATCCCCACATCGAAACCCATCAAGAGAAAAAAACAGTCCATATAGAAACAAAGAGGCAATTGAGATCTGATAATGAAGGAGAAATAGCCATATCAGATAATGAGCCCATAGCAGCTGGTTTCTGTACTGTCTCAGCCTCACCTGAAATCACAAACCCCTTTCGTATCAAATTTCAGAAAAAACCATTAAAAGCTTTAAACCCCAGCTTAAATTTTCCAAAAAGCTCAAACCTTTGGGTACCCACTAAACTAACTTCGTATAACAGCGTATTAATGGGGACCAACGTTACAACCAGATAAACATACCAGTACAATACTATTCAAATCCAACATAAAATCAATAAATGATTACACACTCATAGCCATCATTTGTGTTGCTGTTGCAATGCAATTTTCTTGAAGCACTCTCCTTGATGTATCATATATACAATAACACCAACTTAGTGTTGGAGTTATGTCCTAGGAGTCAATAATTTAATGACTTAAATATTAGTTTATGTTATGGATGATATTTTATCATCTGTTCCTAGGTTTATTATTGACAGATTATTCAGGTTGAGGATCTGAATTGTAGATCTATGTGGATCATTCTTTAGAATGACAATAATAAATCTAAACGGTCCATAATCTTGATAATTAATAAGGAACATTAATTATCATATAAGATTAGTATGCAAGTTAAGTGATGATTAAGTTCTACAAATCATAGGTAAAGAGTTACCAACTTAATTGCATATGTATATGTTATGGAACATAGTACAGGACTTGAAAGATTTATATTTTGAATATAAGTACTAGTGTTCTATGGCTACAATCAAAGAGTACTTGAAACTCTTTCTGAGCATGTGTAGATTGTTGCATGACTCGGATTAATTTGTGGGTTTTCAAGTATGAAAAGGAAGATCTTGTCAGATCCAGTTTATTGAGCAAATCGATTGTTCTAATAAACTGTACCAACTGAGAACTCCTTTAAAAATTCTGTTTAAATGGATCTGTTCTATTTTGAGTTAGGATTCCAGGAAAATTAAATTCATAATTTTTTATGGAAGTTTGGACCTTCAACTAGGTTAAAACATTTCGATCGACAGTCTGTTCCAGTACAGAATTTGTTGATTGTTTAGTATCTAACTCGAATTTTTTGAACTGAACTTGGTTGTTTTCTTTTCATGGATGGATAGCATATAGTCTAAACTAGTTTTTCTATGTATATTGTATATATAAAAACTGGATAGAAGGTGGTCTAACAGACCAAATGGTTGAGAGGATAAGCTGAAAATCTCATAACGGTGTTTCGTGCACTTGTAAGAGATTTGTCTTTTTTGATTCTTCCAGATGGTTTAAGATCTCTTCTTGAAATTTTTACTGGTAATCGCAACTATGATAAGGAGCTTAAGTAATTTATTTGAGAATTTTTGGAGACCAAAAACTATTGATTTTGTTGGATTCCATTAGTTACGTTTTTTTGGTAAATTACTATTTTTCTAATTATTCAAACTAGTTGAAAACAATTAGAATACTCCTTGTTTGATCTCCTTTCAGTTATGGGATGTTGAAAGAACTTTCTAAATGAATTTAAACAAGTTTTGTTGTTTAAAATTGAGAATTTGTACACGGAATTTGCTTATGGCAAACAATACGCAAAGATGCTTGAAAATCGTTAATTGGAAACAAAGTGCTTGTATGTGCTAACTTTGTTTTGTAGGTGAAAAGTGGGTTTAGTATGGCTCATGACTCAATGCCTTGTGGTTGTAAATGAATGCATGTGTGAATGTTTGTAATGCGGCCTTTGGTGCCATTAATTAATTAATTTGTTGATTAATTTTAATGTAACTTGTGTGGCTTGCATGCCCCTAAGGCTAGGATGGGAATAGGATATTTTCACATGTATTTTTGTTCCTTTATTTTATATAGGATTTAGATCCTTATAGAATTTAGTGGGAGGGACAAGGATTAGATTAGTTTTGCTTCATGGACGATGTGGCGAAACTAATGCAATCGGGAGCCATACAAACCCACAACTATGGATGAGATGCTTATATGTGATTGCTTGTGATTACTATGAATTGTCATAGGTTAGGTATGGGTGTATGCTTACACGACCACCAAACAAGTGTCATATGATTTGTTAGTCCCAAAACTAAAAACGAATAAGTGAAATCGCCCTCCTTCTCTCTATCCTCTTCACGCCGATTGTCACTCATGGCGCGGTCCGCCCAAGCGGACGTCATGGTTGCCAATTCGGTAGTCGGGGTGCAAATAGCTAAGATTTGCAAGGAGCAAATAGTGAGAGGTTACTTTTCGATGGACCCAACTAGAGTTTGGACATCGGGGCGAAGTTTGTAAATATACTTAGATATTCACAAACCAAGAATCATATGGAACGATATGATTGGTTGGAGAACCTACCTTGTCTAATTAAGTAGGGTGACGTACCTGTTATTCAAATAGAGCATGGCATATTAAGTAGGGTGACGTACCTGTTATTCAAATAGAGCATGGCATGTCTTTTTAAATCCATATAGACATCAAATAGAAAATAGAGAATTTTCAAAAGACAATTGAAAAAGAAATATTTGCCTTGACAATTTACAAAAACGTACTTGAATTGTGAATCCATAGACATCCTATCCTACCTAAAAGGCATACTTGTACCACCTTCGCCAAATCCGACACCAAACTTAAGCATGAAAAAAAGAGAGCACTTGAACTTAAATGATGATAGAGTACACAAATCCCAACCCAATACCATGGGCACAATTGACGCACAAATCGGCATGCAATTGCACAGAGGTAACTCAATTGATGTAAAATGCAGTTAAACTAAAATTGAAAACACTATATGCTGATAGCAACCTCCTATGCAATAATAGATATGCAATGTTAGTGATTCCATAACTAACCACACTTTAGTAAATAATTTTAGAAGAAGACGATAATGAAAAATTACATGAGGTTCGATTCAGGGCTAGTCAAGTTCAAAGAAAGATTACGCATCAGTAACAAATCGAATAATGAGAGAGAGAGAGAGACGCGCATCGGTAGGCGAGGAGGTGACAAAATCGGGATGTCAAAATCGGAACTGCTCTCCTTCATTCATTTAGGATCGTTGTTTAAATAGGCAAGTAATAGTAAATCAAGCGCCAAATTGAAATTTCAAAAAAGCGATCCGTGGGACTTGGGTTGGGGATGGCGATCGACCGTTGGATGTGGGGCGATGGATGGTTGGATGGGGGCGATCGGTAGTTCGGACTGGTGTTAGGTTTACGAAGGGATAGAAGTCGGAAGAGATGAGAATGAGGTGGAGACGCAGATTGATGAGGGTGGCCATCCGTGGGACTTGGTTGGGGTGGCAATCGACCGTTGGATGTGGGGTGATGGATGGTTGGATAGGGGTCGATCGGTGGTTCGGACTGGAGTTGGGTTTTATGAAGGGATGGAAGTCGGAAGAGATGAGACTGAGGTGCGGAGACGCGGCTCTTTAAGTTGGAGGGAAAAAAAAAAAAGCTGAGGCGCGCTGAAAATTTAAAAAAGAAAAAGAAAAAACGATCGGAAGGAATCGAACCGGCGAACGCATTATAATGAGCGAACATTCGTTCCGCTCGCGCATCTGAACCAATGTATAAAACTCTCTTCATTCTGCGACACGATCTGGTCCTTTATCAAGTTTCCGTTTTAATAATCAACGATGTAGAATATAAATTAAAAACAATCAATGATTCAGATTGTTCAGTTCAAGATTGTATCCTTAGATGTTACACTTTTTCATTGGTGCTTTTAATAAAGTAGAGATACATTTATACATGATAAATAAGATGAAAATAGTAAATGAGAAAACGAATTTAACGATAGATACTAAATCCTAATGAATGGCTAAGATATAGTGGCATCTAAAGTCCTCAAAAAGGTGTGACACTAGAATACTGGATCCCTCATTCTATATTGAATGTGTGCTTAAATCGGGATTTTAACGATAGATACTAAATCGCATGTGATCTAGTAGCTCAGTGATAAGAACACTAGACTGGTCTCCATGAGATTAAAGATTCAAGTTCCGCATTCACCTTTAATTTCAAAAAAGTTGAATGACAAAGACTTTTTTCTTTCTTAAAAAAAAATGATAGATACTAAAACCCGGGATTTTTGCATCCTAAGCTTTTTATCATTTTAAAAGTAGTTGTATGGATGGCATTGGGAAGATAAAAAGCGTTTTTACTTTGTTACCCCTAATTTTTTTTGCAGTTCAATGAAAGTACAAACTACGGTGTTTTGTGACCATCCAAAACTGGAGTGTGATTCAAAATAATTTTAGGTTTAATCAATAACTGGAGTGTAATCCAAAACTGGTGTTTTGTCACTCATGTTTATGACATCACAAATTTCCATTTGACGACCTCTGAACAATTTTAATTATCAATCAATCGCGGCAAAAATAATTTACGAAAATTTTACTGTGTATTCAATTTTGTTATATTTACAGTGCATATTCGAATCAGTTTTTTTTTTTTTTTTGGCATCAAAAAAGAAGCAAAAGGAAAAAAACACTTCGGCTTTGATCGAAATGTTTTTTACGCGGGATCTCATTTCATTTGAACTAATTTCTCAAATAACATAGAATTTTTACAAAATGACATCAAATTCGTATATTTTGATTGAAAATTTTCTAATTAAATGAAATAAAATAAAATCCCGTGTTATTTTTTTTTATCAGGACCTAGTAATAGTCTGGACTCTGTAGTTACTAATCATAACACAACACAGGCAGCCAACCGAACCAATACGACAGAGTCTCACGGTCTCACCTGAACCGTGAACCGGGTGTTCGCATTAAATGATACCCGACCTGACTAGATTCTTAAACCCTCGGCGCCGCTGATTCGTCTCTCTCCTCTCAATTCTCAATTCTCACTCGCGCCTCCAACAATCGCAAAACCCTAATCCAATAAATTATTTGATAAATAAATACGCTTCAACAACGCACTCTTATGGCTTCCTTTCTTCTCCAACCCAAAAACCCTAATAACCTCAGCAAGAGCAAGAGCACTTCCATCCATGGTCGTTTCTTCTGAGCTCTCCATTAGAGACCCCTACCCTTTAGACGAAGAGCTCGACTCCTTGCTCTTCGACCCCGTCGACGAGTGGCTTGTCGACCCCATCGACCCATCTCGGCCTCAGTCGCACTTGTATCAGATGCTCTCTTCCTCCTTTGAAGACGATAAGGGAATCAAACTGCCGGCGTCTGGTGTTCCGATTGAAGAGGAGATGGAAAAGGTTAAGCTGGAGGAAGAATCTCATGAGGTTTCTGGTGTAAAAGAGTCTTCTTCTTCGGTGGAGGTGAAGGAGGCTATAAGGGTTGAATTGGAAGAAGAAAAGGCTGTTCAAGGAGAATCTGAAATGATGGTTGGTGTGAAAGAACAGAGAGAATCAGCTGAGGTGAAGTCGGAGGAGTCGAGTTCGGGTAGCTCAGATGATGAAGAAGAAGAGGAGGAAGAGAGCAGTGATGGTGAAAGTAGTAGTGCTGCTAGTAGTAGTGAGAGTTCTGAGGAAAGTAGTGATGAAGGAAAGGAGAAAGTGAGAGGGAAAGCTAAAGAGATAGAAGAAGGAGAGATTGCAATGGAAAGTGACGATGAAGAGGAAGGAGAAGAGGGATTCAAAATGTCAACTAAGTCGACCAATGAAACTGAGGTAACTTTGCTTCTCTCCCTTTTTCGGATATATTTTTGACATAACAAACTGTTTCCACTTTTGGAGATGTTGTACTTCTTCCAAATGATCATATAAAGGTGTATGGAAATTATTGTTTCCACTTGATAATACTTTCTATTGGGAAATTCAACTTGTTTCATGTTGGGCTTAATTAATTACCTCATGATATTTTGGTAATGACCAACAAACTACTTATTTCACACAGGCTCTTCCACCAGTTCCTAAAATTGATGCACAGCTCGAGCAACATCACCAAACAGTGCCAATCGGAGAAATTTTGTCGGTAAGTTTCAGTCTTTATATTTAATTTTCCTGGTATATGGGCTGAACCGTACATATGTTATATTGACAATATCCTTAGTTGTACAACCACCAATCAGTTATTAAAAATGAAAAGGTGAAATTACAGATATAGTCTATTCAGCCTTGATAGCATGTGTATTAAAATCAGCACAATGCCACAATTTGATAATTGATTTATCAATATCATCAACCAAACAGTTTGATAATCTAGTATGCCAAATTGCATTAAATTTGATACAGCGCCTATTGGAACAATGTAAAATTCTTTTAGAAATTAGCTGTCTTTTCTGACAACAAAAGTTTTTGACTACTATATAAAAATAATTATCAATATTCCTTTGTTAATACTCTATTCTTTTCTACTTTAGATTCTTGGAGACCGGGTGATAGTCGAAGGATCTGTTAAGCACAATCCGCTAAACGAAGGATCGATCCTCTGGTTAACGCATACCAGGATCCCACTGGGTCTGGTGGATGAAGTTTTTGGTCCTGTAAAGAGCCCATTCTACCTCGTTAGGTACAACTCCCATGAGGATGTGCCATCTGGTATCTCTGTGGGGGATGCTGTTTCCTTCGTTCCTGAATTTGCTAGCTATGTGCTTAACAATAACAAGGATATCTACAAAAAAGGATATGATATGGGTGACGATGAAATAGGTGATGAGGTGGAATTCTCTGACGATGAGAAAGAGGCAGAATATAAGCGGGCCTTACGGCAGGCCAAGAGAGGATCCAGTTACAGAAATGAAAAGCAAGCCGGACCTCTCAAGGGTAGGAAAAATACCAATTTCCAGAAAAAGGGTGATGGCAATTTCACTTCCCAGTCTTCACACCCAATTGCTCGGCCACAACAAAACCAGTTTCCTCAAAATCACTTTCTGTCAAATCAGCCTTCGCTGAACCATTTGCCACAGAACCAGTCCCCACAAAATCAGTTTCTACAGAAACAGTTTCCACAGAACAACCAGTTTCCGCAGAACCATATGATGCAGAATCAGTTGCCACAAAACCAGTTGCTGCAGAACCAGTTATTGATGAATATGAGCTTTCTGGCCAGTGGAATGCAGATTCCAGGTTTTGGGTTGCCGATGAACACAAACCCCAACCCATTTTTGTTTGGTGGTATCAATTTCCCACCACCAACTTTGCAGTTTAATCCAGGAAATATGCAATTGAACACGGCTAACACTCCAAATAATGGAGAGAGGCCACCTATGCAAGGAAATTCTTTCCCAAATATTCACTTTAACCCTGTAAATGTTCCTTTTGGTCGAGAAAGGCCTCCAATGCAATTTCAACCTGGTAATTTATCTACTGGAGGATCAGGTAGTAATTTGCAATTGAGCCCTGGAAGTTCCTCTTATGGGGAAGAGGAGGCCCCCCCTTTGCAATTTAACACAGTGAACTCTGGCCCTTTGCAGTTCGACCCTGGAAATTCTGGAGGACAATCCCCTAATATGCGATTTAGCCCAGGAAATTTGTCCAATAGAGGCAGAAGGCCCAACCAAAGGGGTAGAGGGCGTGGCTATTTTGCTGGTAGAACTGGTAATGATCGGCCTCGAAATGGCTGAAAATGTTTTGTTCTCTCTTGAACTTTTTTACACACCATTTGTGATATAGCTTTAGATTGTACCTTTTACTGGCTTTAAAAGAAGAATTTGCCTAAAATGTAATTGCGGCCTTTTTATGTTGTACTTTATCCTGTTCTTGTTCTTGTATTGTGTAAACCTAGATTTTATTTTGAATGCGATGGAAACAACTAGATCGTTAGTATCCTTTTATTTTTTATTTTTTTGGAGAAACTAGGCAGAGGCTACCTAGCGTGTTAGTATCCTTTTATTAATCTCAAGACTTAGCTAAAAAAACACTCGCCTAATATGACATACAAATAGAATATAATCAAACATTGCATAAATTTCATCAGCTGGACAACAGTAGTACATCATACAAATCAAACACCAAGATCAAGATCAAACACGAGTGAAGCCCATTTATTAGGTGTCGGCGACATCACCTGGAGAGAAAAAACACGATTGACAATCTGAAGATAGCAGTGATGTGATTTCATACTTATCTGCTCCACCAACTACCGGCATTTCGACTCCTCGTTTTGCTGTACTTTCATAGTCTGGTCGGTACGTCTTTCCCAAAACACCTTCCACTACATCTGAAAGCCCGAAAAATCGGAACTGCACTTCCAGATGCGCGAAACAATCATCTTTTGGTAGATTGTACTTATGGATTCTGTCATCCTGCTCTGTAACTGGTACAGCACTTACTGAAATCTCTGCAACTCCATTTACTGTAATCATAACACCATTCACCTTTTCTGTTCTCTCAACCAAAAATGCATTGTCTGATGAGTTCCAATTTGAGAGATGCCCTTCCTGTAGCTGAAAGGGAGTACCATCAAAAGTGAAACTTAGGTGGTCTTGTGTTTCAACCCATGTTTCAGCCCGTTTTGCCTCGACAGTGAAGGTGTGTGAACCAAATATGAGCCCCAGGGCTTGGATCCAGGTGAAGTCCCGTGTCCGGCCTTCAGGCCGAAGACCGATGAATCGAGCATTGATTTGGATTGCTGAGTCAGAGACTAAAGCATAGTGATTGTCTCTCTTTCCATGAAAATAGAAAACAACACCGTCACCTCCAATGAAGCGCGGGTCATAGCATCCAGATCCCAACCCATTACAGCTTGGTTTACGGGCTGCAATTTACTTAAAGTATGATCTAGTTAGCAATGCAGACACATACAGACTCTAAAATGTAAAATGCGCTCTATTGGATTTTGCCTTTTTTTTTTTTTGGGGCAATGAGTGTGGTTAAGGCTATATAACGTGCCTAAAAAGTACACTACGCATAAGTTCTCAACTTTTAGAATAGTACTCAACATAAAAATGGTTTTGCAGGATACAAGGCGGGAGAAGTAAATATAAATTAAAGTTAAAAGAAAACGTACAGCATGAGAAAGAGTTGGATGAGAATGATATAAATTAATGGGGGCACAATTGATTAGTTATGAAATTTATAATGCACCGTAGTCACGAAAGAAATACAGCAAGCTATATTAGGATGTTGACATGTTGTTAGTGATGTTCTTCTACAACTTTACATTTTGATTTAGTTCTATTTTTCCTGTCGTGCTGTCCTTTTTCTATTTATTTATATTAATATCTATTGAAGGGTGAGGGGCACTTCATGTCCTCCATTTTTGCATATAAAAGGGAATATAATATTTCCACATTATAATTCGAAGTTACCTCGACAAAACACTTCACATTTGTTGCAGTCGACAAAGCATGCTTTCGCCTTTGGATTAGTCGGCGTTCTGAGGGGGCATTCAGCGGGCAACGCATACGTGTAAGGAAGCAGGAAGACCGCCGGAAGTGCAAGTTACCGTTTGTTGAGCTGATGCAACTCGAATTGCAAGTATGATGATGTACACAGTGAAAACTGTAGGAAACTTGGTGCCAATAGACTTCATCTTAGCTCGGTTTGATTGAAACCTATGTTTTATTTAGAGTACCAATCCTTATATAGAGAAGGAACTATTTTGGTTTTTGTGCTAGCCTTTGACTTTCAAGTGACGTGAATTGTTTGATTCTTGTTTGGCACTTAAAGCACTTCTGCAAGTGGGGAGTGTACAGTTTTTGAACTACCAGGGAGTTTCAAAAGCTTGTTTTGTCATTGTATTCGACTTGAACATGAAATCTGGCTGCCTAACAGGAGAGCTTTCTAATTTTGTCAACCCTGCCAGGCTTGGTTTGGTTAGCACCACAATAGCAATCTTTGGATGAAGCGGAGACTTCAAAGGTTGCAAGTTAGGCAGATTTGGATGCGTAAAAAGCACAGCGAGAAAAGCCATTTTTTTTTGTTTGGTTGTCGGATGATAGAAAAAATTATAAGGATGTGTGTTATTTAATGAAGGCCTGGACCAATGTTTAATAAATAAATACTGGATGTGTCCTAGCCGATAAAGACGAGATTAGGTGGCTGACGATAGATATTGCAGTGTAGGTTCGAGAACAATTTGAGGCTTAATATGCTTTCCAACGAACCAAGAGGAAAACCTAGCCTAACAATTTATGTTACTAGGTTCTTGGAAAGAGAGATTAAAATAGTACATGGAAACAACGCAGGGGTAATATTCTGTTGAGAATTAAAATAAAATAGAAGGGTAAAATTGTAATTTTAGAATAATAGAAAGAAGGGGTTCCGTACATTATACCGTTAGACACAACGGTAAAATAGATTGTCTATATATCTCTTATTTTCAACCGTTGTAAAAACATCAAATACCAATATCAATAAAAGAAATATTCATACTCATAAAATTAACATGGTATCAGAGCGGTAGAAATACTATGGCCTCAGATTTTCCCCGATATAACCAAAAGGCTGAAAAATCAGTCACGATACCACCAATAGTGGAACCTGTAGAGAAGGAAATAAATTCCAATCTCTGGCTCACGACTATGGCACTCTATGACCGTGATTTTCCATCATTGGCCCAAGCAAAAACCATACAAAACAACCCTCAACCAATAGATAAAAGAAACTGCCTCACTTGGACACAAGTGGTGGCTATGCTTCCCAGTGATAAGAGCAAACAAAAAGATTCCACTGGTATAAAGAAAGATCAAACTCAACAAGATCCAATAAAATTTGCTGAGCAATTTCATCAAAATTATGCTCAGAAACTCCAATCGAAGCAAGCAATCCCTCAAATCAGTATGAAATACCTGGATCAATCGAAGGTGAAACCTGATTACTCAACAGTTTATCGACCCCCAACTACCCAAGCCATGGTTGCCAAAAATCGTGCCCCTAATTCCAAAGGGGAGATGAGAGGAGCACAGCCTTCGACGAATTGGTGTAGCTATTGTCGAAAGGAAGGGCATGATCGAGACGAATGCTGGTGTCTCAACCCTCACCTCCATCCAAATAAGAAGAGAGGGGGAGTAGGCGGCGGCCATGGCAATACAAAAGAGGAAAAGAGGATTTCGTGTAAAGTGCGACAAAGGGATCTGGTCTCGACGGAACGAAGGCATTTAGCAACTTCGATTGCCTCACATCCGAAACAAATAAAACAGGCTCAAAGTTTTCAGCTGCTGGCCCATCTGAATAGGTTGCTTGAAAAAGGTCCATTTAATTTTTCGACAAATTTCAATTTGGTTAAGCCCAGGACCAATACGGTTGACCTTGTTGAGCATAAAATAAATTATAATAATAAGCCTCCCCAAAAATGCACTAACATAGGAATTACGATGACAAACTTGACAAAAAAATATGATGACGGTAGTTGGATTTTAGATTCGGGTGCAACCGATCATATGACCGGAGATAAAAATATTTTATATGATTATCAACCAAGCAAAAATAAGGATTATGTAATTGTTGCTAATGGTGGAAAAATGGAGATTTGTGGATATGGTTCTATTGAGCTCTTTTCTAAAGAAATTAAACATGTTTTATACGTAAAAAATTGCACTTCGAATTTATTATCTATAGGAAAACTTTCAAAACAAATAGATTGCGAAATTAAATTTTCTTCTCAAAATGTTTTGTTTCGAGATTTGAAAACTAAGAAAATTATTGGTGAAGGTTTGTTAGAAAATGGTCTTTATGTTTTAAATTGTCAAAAAACTAATTTTCATATTAAGAAAGATGATTTGAGCAATCTTTGGCATAAAAGAATTGGGCATCCTTCCGATAAAGTTTTAAAATGCCTCTTTGATTTTAAAAATTTAGATTGTAGCAATTGCGAAGTGTGTCAATTTTCTAAACACAAAAAACTTCCTTTTTATTCTTCAAATAACAAAAGCGATAAATTATTTGATTTAATTCACTCCGATGTTTGGGGACCCGCTCCCGTTGACTCTTTTAATGGTTTTAGATATTTTGTTATTTTTATAGATGATTTTTCACGAGTGACTTGGATATATCTTTTAAAAAATAAAAGTGAAGTTTTTTCTAAATTTCAAGAATTTTTAAATTTAGTGGAAAATCAATATAATACTAGTATCAAAACTCTTAGAACCGATAATGGATCGGAATATATAAATCAAAATTTTTCTTACTTTTTAAAACAAAAAGGAATTTTACATCAAACTACTTGTGTTTATACTCCTCAACAAAATGGAGTTTCCGAAAGAAAAAATCGTCATTTACTTGAAATGACTAGAGCGCTTCTTTTTCAAAATAATGTTCCTAAAATTTATTGGTCGGATGCCGTTCTTACCGCCACTTATTTAATAAATAGATTACCTAGTGTTATTTTGAATTATAAAAGTCCTTTAGAAGTTCTTTATCAAAGAAAAATCAATATTAATCACTTAAGAGTTTTTGGATGTACTTGTTATGTTCATACAAATAAATTAGATAAGTTGGACTATACTTCTATAAAAACTATTTTTTTAGGATATTCTTCAACTAAAAAGGGCTATAAATGTTATGATCCAAAAAATCATAAATTTTTTATTTCGAGAGATGTTACCTTTTTTGAAAACGAGCCCTATTTTCAAAAAAATAAAAACAAAGAGCTTGATAACCATATTTCCACAAATGATTTTGTTCTTCCCATAATTTCTAATCAAGGTATTGAGAAAGTATTTGTAGGAAATGAACAACAAGAGGAACATGACCAAAATGATATCGGCAACAACACTCAAAGTGAAACCGAAGAAGAAGAAAACACAAGTGTTGAAGAAGAAGAAGAAGAAGAAAGTGCTAGTGCGGAACAAGAGATTCCATTGCGAAGATCCACACGTTCTACTCAACCACCGGCAAGGTTACAAGATTTTGTAACCTATGAGGTTCAATATCCTATTCAAAATTATATTTCTTATGATAAAATAGGCAATAATCACCGCACTTTTCTAAGTGCAATATCCCAAATTGAAGAACCAAAAAATTTCGAAGAAGCCATAAATCAACCGGTATGGTGTAAGGCCATGAAGGAAGAACTTCAAGCCTTAGAAAAAAATAGTACTTGGACCATAGTACCATTACCCAAAAAAAAAAAACCCGTTGGTTGCAAATGGGTTTATAAAATCAAATATCATAGTGATGGTACCATAGAACGGTATAAGGCTAGGTTGGTTGCCAAGGGCTATACTCAAACCTATGGTATTGATTACCAAGAGACTTTTGCTCCCGTAGCAAAAATGAATACCGTTAGAATTTTACTTTCAATAGCGATTAATAATGGGTGGAAATTATACCAAATGGATGTAAAAAATGCTTTCCTTCAAGGAACACTCGAAGAGGAGGTGTACATGACTCTTCCACCGGGTCATGTAAAAGAGAAAAATGCTAATCTTGTTTGTAGGTTAAAAAAAGCTATTTATGGGCTTAAACAATCTCCAAGGGCATGGTATGGAAAATTGTCTCATTTTTTTAATTTCTTGTGGTTTTAAAGTTAGCCATTCCGATACATCTTTATTTTCAAAACATGAAAACAATGACACTACCGTTGTTCTTGTGTATGTTGATGACATAATCGTTACCGGAAATAATTTAGAAAAAATTAATGGTGTAAAAAAACAATTGAAGGACAAGTTTGAAATAAAGGACCTTGGCATACTTAAGTATTTTTTAGGCATTGAAATAGCTCATTCTACCAAAGGTTTGTTTATTTGCCAAAGAAAATATGTCTTGGATCTTTTGAAAGAAACCGGTAAATTAGGATCTAAGCCGGCCTCTACCCCAATTGATAGTAATACCAAATTAAATTCCGAAGACGGTGAACCGTTGGAAAATATTAACCAATTCCAACGACTTGTAGGAAAATTGATATATTTAACGGTAACTAGGCCGGACATATCATATGCGGTAAGTCAAATTAGCAAGTTTATGCATGCACCTAGGAAACCACACTTAGATGCAATAGATAGGATATTAAGATACCTTAAGAAAACACCCGGGAAGGGTATATGGATGAAAAATAATAAATCTAACGATGTGTGTGGCTATTCCGATGCAGACTGGGCCGGGAGCTTTGATAGAAAATCAACAACCGGCTATTGCACGTTTGTAGGCGGAAATTTAGTCACATGGAAAAGCAAGAAGCAAAATGTCGTGGCTCGATCTAGTGCGGAAGCGGAATATCGAGCCATGGCATCCACCGCAAGTGAGCTCACTTGGATTAAACAAGTACTCAAAGACTTACATATTCCAATACGTAGCCCGATGAAGATGTTTTGTGACAACAACTCGGCACGACATATCGCTTCAAATCCGGTGTTTCACGAAAGAACTAAACACATTGAAGTCGATTGTCATTACATAAGGGAGAAAGTGCAAGCAAAAGAAATCGAGACTCCATATGTAAAGAGTGAAGACCAATTGGCCGATATATTCACTAAGGGACTCATTCCAAAAGTGTTTGAAGATATAATTAGCAAGCTAGGGTTAATAGACATCTATAATCCTAGCTTGAGGGGGAGTGTTGAGAATTAAAATAAAATAGAAGGGTAAAATTGTAATTTTAGAATAATAGAAAGAAGGGGTTCCGTACATTATACCGTTAGACACAACGGTAAAATAGATTGTCTATATATATCTCTTATTTTCAACCGTTGTAAAAACATCAAATACCAATATCAATAAAAGAAATATTCATACTCATAAAATTAACATATTCAATAGTCAATTAGTCATGCCACTAATTCCGTTTGGTGCATAGTCATACTAAATAAAATATTTTACATAGCCTCTGTCGCTGACAACTGACAAAATTCAAATGACGACCCAAAAAGTAATGATGGTAGAACATATATATTGACAACCGGCGAAAAGAATTATCAAATTACAAGGAAAGAATAGTAAAATTTATCAAATTGCAAAAAAATAAATTTTCGCATTTTTTTTTTCATAAAGACAACCATCTATCACAAATTCACAATTAATAGGTACTATAAAAATTTCTGGGATATCTATAAAAATTCTGATAAAATTAAACTGTCAAAACTGAAAGTAATGTTCCAACAAATAACCAAATTATTTTCCAATAACATCAAGAAAATTTTCAGCAGCTGTCAAGTAGAGCAGAGTCAATCACATCAAATTTAATAATACTATAATTTGTTGGACTTTGAAAATATATGGTCCGTCTTTGTCAAGTTGATGCTGATATGGTTATATGCAAGTACATAATAATCCTGTTAAATGATACCAACAATACAGATCACTCACATAAAAAAATATATAAATCACGATCTACACAGATTCTCATCATATAGGGCAAAATGTTATATTCATTAATTCTTGATATATCCTGTTACATATCATCAATAATTGATGTTAACAAAACTTGACAGGCTCCCTTACAAAATTAAGAGACCGATCATAATACTAGGATATCAATACCTTTCACGGAATCATTATCATTATGTAGATCCAAGTAAATCACAAATATCTAGTTAGTGGCGTTATTATGAGTAAAATCAACGCATGTCTGGCAAGAGCAATCAGAGAAACGGCAAGTATTGCAACCAAAACAGACGCATTTGGTGCAACCTTTGCATGATGGAGATCTTAAACAGCCTCTGAGCGCCTTGCGACTTGCTCTCTCTTCTTCATCTTCGCAAGTAATCCTACATAGGCACCAAGTACAGGGTTAGATACATGGTCAAATGCCAAATTTATCCTATGCCTTGTATAATAAAAGTATTAAACAATGTCAAACTTCAAACAAGTAAAATATTTACACTAAAAAGCTAAAGAACATATGGGATCAAAACAATTCTACTGTATATCTACGTCAAGAAGGCATAAAATTCAAAGGAAAAGGAACAATGAAACCTGCCATTTGAACAAACCCACAACTGACCCTGACCTGACTCTTTGAAATGTCAATGACCTGAAAGGGTACCTAGCTACACCAGTTGAAATTGCAACATGAAACTACTAAACTGAAAGTAGATCAACAAATGACAGAAAGCTGTGATACTAAATTAGGTTCTTTCAGGAGAATAAACTTACAAGACCTAATCCCAACCCAAATGACATGCAACCAGACATGCCTGGTGCAAACCCTGAAAGGACAAGAACCTGAAAATAACATTATACATGAGATGACCTGAACCTGATATAAAACAAGAATCAAGTCTACTTGAATCTGAATGTTAAATCCCAAAACTGAACCACAGTGTGACATAACCTCTCTGTTTGCAGCATTTTTCTAAAGGAATATTTAAAAGAAATCATGAAATTGCATGCAGTCAACAAGCAGTTTGGAGAAAATTTGGTGATCAGACTTACTTGTCAAAGGTTAAGTCAGAGCACTGCCAATTACTAGCAGTGTGAGCACTGCTAGTAACCGCATCATGGTACACACGGCACTCTTCCTTTGTCCTTAGACGAAACCTTCTCTCCTTGTTGCAGTGTGAGCACTGGACAAACTCGTCACGGTGGTATTGTCGCCCATGGTGGGACCCATTTGGAGACCTTTTTTGTGATTTGTTGTAGTACTTGAGGAGAGAGGTTTTCGCAAGTGGCGTTTTCTCTCCTTGAACCATGACCCAAATTGTGTTCTTCCATTTGCCAGCCGTTTCTCGACCTGAGTGTTTCTCAAATGCTGCTGGGGTGAGATTATCTGCTTGTACATAGTTTTCTTTAAATGTTAGGACTCATTTCCTAGACTAACTAGCTTAAAAGCTTAATGACCAATCCAATATTTTTTACAAAAAGAAAAATGATACAAAATAAGAAAAAAATATATATAAAGCAGCATAAAATAAGATACTTTGGAACATGGAAATGATCAGAGAGCACAGTAAAAGGTTAGAATTTAGTACGGTCAAGTACTCTATTGTCTATACTTACTGACCATGATCAATAAGGCAGGGGTAGAAACAGAAAATTGCTTGAAACAGAACAGATTTAGCAACTTGCTTTGGTGACAATTATCTAAAAGAAATTTCATTTGGAGGAAAACTAAACCTTTCAAAAATCTTTGACATCAATACACCTAAATAATGCGCAAATATAAAACCATTATTAGTACGATCATTAAATCAAGTGTAAATCAGGACATGCCATATAAAAAATGAATGGTTCGTTCAAAGCTTATAATGCACATCCATATAACTATATCAAAATCGATTACCTGCTAACGTACCAAAGACAAACTCAGACAATGATTTAGCTTATATTTTATGGAGTGATGCATGCAACTTTAAAATCAGGAGAACAGAAACTTAATTAAAACACACACTTTTTGCTATTTTCATAAATTGGTGAAAACATGTTACATGGTAGGGTCACATATTATGTACTTCAGTTTATATTGTTTTGAAAAGTGGCTTTGAAGTGCTACAAATCCCACAAGGCAACTGCTAGAATCAAGCCATGTACAGAGTTACGAGTGAGAAAGACCATAGCATATAAATACAACTAAAAAGTACACCAAATTGGGAATTTTTACTTCCTAGTAATTACTACATGTTAAAGTGACACGCAACTAACTAGGCAACCTTAAATAAAGAACAAAAGGTTCATTAAATAATACAACCACTTTTTGAATCTTCATTGCATGACAGAAGCAAGGAGCAGTACAAAAACCTTAAACCCATGAACAGATCTGATTTGAAGAATTCAGCAAGTCAAATGCAATTCATTGCATGACAAAAGCAAAGAGCAGTACACAAACGCACTTACACACTTCAAGGAAAATAATTAAATAAATCACAAGAACATAATTTAGAAAAACAAAGACGAAGAATCTAGAGCAGAGTTTATTATATGATTGTTAGTGTTGACTAAAAATCACGCAAAGCATAGGTCCACAAAACCCCAAATCCAAAACTAGATCACATAAATTATTCTATATAAAAAAAAATTGTAACCTTCATTGCAACCAGGTATACACTGACAAGAAACCCTGAGGTCACCAGAGAGAAAAACCCTAAGCGTCCCCACTGCGTCCCCATAGCGGTGGCTTGTGCACCCACATGTTACCTCCACACACTCTCCTTCTAGCTTCAACCCACTCATTCCATTCAACTCCTCTCCACTAAACATCTCCATGCGTCTCAGAAAAAGAAAACCCAACTTCGGTGCAAAGAGAAAGGGTAATTTTTTGTTCTCTTTTCTGTTCCTTTTTGTGTTTTTAAAGAGATGGGAACGAAAGACGCCAACTTTTGTTGTTTTTTTGGGATGTTAGGTGGGAGAGATTCGAACGGAAACGCAACCGCCTAGTTAGAAAAGAAACTCACACCATGAAAAGGAAATGCAAGAAAAGAGAAAAATACATGAAACCTAGCTAGCTAGAGGTTAACAAAAGGAGTTTTGTGTAAGTATGGCTTTTGGGTTTTTGGAGAGGGGGAGGAGAGAGGAAAAGAGGTGGGGCATTTTTGGGAATAAACAAAAAGTGAGCTGGCCTCGAGAATTGTAAGAGTCATGACATGATCTCAGACTGTACCTTTCTCTTACAAGTTTGTACTCGAAAAAAAGAAAATTGAAATAAGATTTGTAGCTGAGTTATTCTGTGCATTTCAAGGTGCAGCGAAATGTGCGCTGTACAACATGAAAAGTGGAAAACACAGACATGGGGACCAGAATACCAAGTCAACTTTTTAATTAATGCATGTTTTAAATTTTTGCAGCAGTATAAAGTTAAAAATAATGTCATCTCATGGTTAAAATAAAAAGAAAACAAATTAAACATAATTATTATATTAAATTATAGTTAATTAGATTATATCAGTTTGTGAAAGTAAACAACAATTGCATGAATATGATATTTGAAATATAGCTAAAAAAATAAAATCGTGACATATAATTTTTAGCAGTAAAACTTAAGGTATTGAAACACACATGTATATAATATGTTATGAACAATTTAAATCAATTTTCACACTGCAATGCAGTGAGAATGTTATATGATGTGAAAAATATATATTTACTTGGAAATTTCTATTACGAAAAAAAAAACATGTTGAGCCAAAATCAGACAATTAATAGAATGAAACTTCTTAATTTGATACATCCCCCCTCCCCCGAAAGTATGTTATTTTATTCGTTTTTCATTCATGAAACTAAACTCCACCCATCCGAATATCCGATAGAATAGTTTTGCTAGATGTGGTTTTGGACTGACACCTAAGCGTAAATGCAAAATCCAAACCCAAGTTGAAATATGTGCCTAAATGGCCCAGATCCAAAATGCATGTCAATGTTTCAGACCGAAGAACTTTTATTTAGCTGGGTTCACATCCTGTCATGAAATACTGAAGGTACGCCGGGATAAATAATTAACCCTGTTTGCTTGCACTGAAATGACACCTATCTGATGAGTTATATATCTCTCGAATCTCGATCTATATATTTGGAGAAATATTTTGGAATAATCTCCGAATTTTTGTTTACCGTTCATCTGAAAAATCTAAACGGACATGCTGTGTTTATAGCGTCATACATATGTTTGTACGGATACCTCAGTGCTTTCATGCTTGAAGGTGTGATGAACCCAAAATATATGAAGGAGATCCAAAGCATTAGCATTTATCATTTGGGGGGGGGGGGGGGGGCGTTTGGGTTGCTTAGGAATTTGGAAAAGTTGCAATTCTTAAGAATAAATTTATTGGAAATTGTGTAACTTTGTGAAGAGTTTGGATTGTTTATAATAAATTTATGGTAGGGAGTTGAAATTCTCCAAATTCTTTGGGGAATCCAAACAGCCCCAGAGAGTTTTGCTATGGTGAGTTGCAACTTACTAAAGAATCGGTGAATTACAATCAAAACTTATAGATCTAGTTCAAAATTATCGATCCAAGTCATTTAATATGATTTTTCTATTGAAATCTCCATGCAGATCAAATTTTATATTTTTTTGAAATTTTTTAAGTATTTTTTTAAAATTTTTAAAAATCGTTAATCTAATTAGTTCTGAACAGTTCAAAAATAACTGTTTTTAAAAATTCAAAAAAAATACTAAAAATTTCAAAAAAAATATAAAATTTGATTTATATGGAGATTTCAATAAAAAGATCAAGTTTTGATTACAACTCACGGGTCACCGTAGTAGAGTTTCGTAGCAAAACTCTAATCATAGGTGTACTACTAGCGCATTCACACATTTGGATTTTTGAAATAAATATAAATAAAAGGTGTTAGTCAGATGACTGAAGACATGGTCACTATTCAAGTGTGATTGACGCAAATTTATTCTTTCTTTTGAATTTGTCGCTACCGGCCTCAAACAGTCGATCCAAGAATTTTATATTTGGTTCCAATTGCATTTAACTACCGCACAAATAGAAGTCAACTAGATATATATCCCACACGGTTGCTTTTTAACGTTTTATTTACGAGAGGTCATTGAATGCGTTTGTGGGCGTTTAAAATTATATAGGCTCCGTTTGTATGGATTGGCATCCTCTACAGCCCGTCTCTACAGCCATCCTCTACAGCCAGCAAATTTTTTTTAATTTTTAAAAATTTTAAAATTCAAATGTTGAATCCAAACCGTTGATCTTGTTCAATTTTACGAGCGATGCGTTTTGATATAAGTTTTATAAAATTTGGAGTTGATTTGATAGTAGATCAAGTGGTCAACAAATGAACGAATATGGTTAACTATCACTGATTAATTCTAATACGTTCATTTGTTGACCACTTGATCTAGTATCAAATCAACTCCAAATTTTATAAAATTTATATGAAAACGCAGCGCTCGTAAAATTGAACAAGATCAACGGTTTGGATTCAACATTTGAACTTTAAAATTTAAAAAAAAAAAAGAAAAGGCCGGCTGTAGGTGATGGCTGTAGAGGCTGGCTGGAGAGGATGCGGATCCCCGTTTGTATGGGTATACGAATGAGGGAACGGTTTCTTTTTATTTTCAAATTTATTATAAACAATTCAAATTTTTTATAAAGTTATATACTTTTTAATATTTTTTTTTTATTCTTCTTATTCCCATACCATCCAAACGGAACTATAAAAAAGTAGCTGAGCATATATAATATTTTTTATATGACTTTGGAAAGTTCCTCTTTATATATATATATATATATATATACAAGTTGCTAATGTAAAACAAAATAATTTAAAATATTACGAAATTATCTTATGAATTGAGTTTATAATTTTTTCCCCTTTTTGTGAGGTAAGTTTATAAATTTATCCTATGCAGCTGGTTTGACATAATAAGATTTAATGCATGCATTGAATCCATTTCATACCACTACTAGTGCAAGTACCTACTTACATATGTACATATCTCAGCAAACACTTGAGCACCCTGACTTTATTTTAGTTGTCGTGGTTCATTCTCATATTCAAATAAATATACTCATAATCAAACGGAAATGATCGGTGGGCAAGGACAATATACCGCTGGTGTGGAGGACCAGCATTCTCTGACGCACGGCTGGGTTTTTATCATTAACCGTCGGATGTAATTTCGACGGACAAATTTTTAGTGACCGTACGAATTTGGACGGCTCTAGTATTAATCACGGGACATCCGTTAATTATTAATCAGATGGTCAGGAATCAAAGATTGTTGTGCGTGTTTTAAAAAAACACCTCTTTTTGCAATAATAATCACGGGACATCCTGATTCCTGATGTGGTTTCTCGTAGCACCTCTTTTTGCAATAATAATGATAATAAATTATTGTTATTTCAAATGGATCATGCTGCTATTGGTTTGGCAATAAGTCAAGCTCAAACGAAATAAGTCGAGCTCAAATTTAATTTGAAATTAATTCAAGTTTTATCGAATCTAATCGAACAATATGAGTTTCTAAACGAGTTGAGTTTATATATGTGTAAATCTATTGTGAGCCATGATGCATAGAGGGCTCTCTGCACCATGACTTTTTGATCGGTCATTTTGCAAATCGACAAATCTAAATTAACCAATCCAATCTATATGTTGAAATCTCATAAAAAAAAATTTTATAATTTTTTTCGAATTTTTTAAAACTTGTCATTTTTTACTACAAATTACACTAATTTGTAACAAAAAAAAGGCAAGTTCTAAAATTCGAAAAAAAAGTAAAAACATTTCAAAAATTGTAAACTTGTGTTTGCTATGAGATTTCAATATATAGATTGAGTTGGTTAAATTAGATTTGACAATTTGTGAAACCATCGACCAAAACGGTCATGGTGCACGAAAGTTTATATGAACCATGGTTCACAATAGATCCACTATAAATTTATCAGAGAGAGAGAGAGAGAGAATTGCTAAAATGCTATGCATAGTACGGATGGCCTTCGTGCTACGGATTCGTTCTTGAATTTCATGTTTCAAACTATCGATCCAAACCGTTCATTATTTTCTCATATTGAAATCTCATTAGAAACCAAATTTTATATTTTTTTGAATTTTTTTCATATTTTTTAAAATGCTTATTCTAATAAATTTTGGACCCTTCAATAATATTGATTTTAAAAAATCTGAAAAAATAGTAAAAAAGTAAAAAAATGTAAAATTTGGTTTCTAATGAGGTTTCAATATGAAGAAAATAATGAACAGTTTAGATCGATTGTTTGAAGCATTATATTTAAGAACGAATCTGTAGCACAAAGGCCATCAGTGCTATGCATAGTATTTCAGCAATCCTCTATATATATATATATATTAAAATAATTAATGCATAGATTAATTAATATATATTAGTTTTAATAAACTAGTATTTATTCATTTTATAATAAGATTTCGAAGAAAATTAATATTTATACACCGAGTCAATTTCAAGTGAGTCGAATTAGGTACAAGATAAAATAAAATGAGCCAATTTCAAATAGAATCAATCTTAAGTGAGACACGGGTGACGAATTATTTTTTCCCCCCGTAGATTATGAAATCTTTGTTGATATGTTATGCTGTTTTTTTTTTTTTTTTTTTTTTTACTTCGTTTGCATTCGATGTTAGGTTTCACAAATTTACTTTATCCTGAAAATGTAAGTAGAGATAAATGTAATGTTACGGTGTTGGAGACGCCTAATTAAGCAGTGGTCAAATGCCACTTTGGTGATATATGCAGCATCTAAACACTTATAAATGTAACTAGAGAACTCGAATTAATTAAGCAAAAGGGGGAAAAAAAATGGAATGCAAGGGTTACAAACCTACGAGAAGTTTTTTTTTCCTCTATCTTATTTGAATTATTAAAAAACTCAAAAATCTTTTCTACATATATAAATCGAAGATTCAAATATCCAGAAATGTTTTCAGGAGCTCAAAGTAGCAAAAAAATTTGCAAATTTCACAATTCAAATTTCGAATATCGATTCTCACTGAAACTATATTACGAACATGCAAACCCAATTTTGCAATAATCTGAAATAAACAATGTAAAAGGCCGTTAACTCGTTTATTATGAATATAACTCATTTTGGCATGAAGAATTTTTTAAAAACTAAAGTTTTAGTAATAGGGTATTTTGGAAAATTAAACGAACGAAATTAACCTTTCAATAAAATCCAATTTTACTCGTGAAAATTTTTACAATCAAAATTTTTATGGATTCGTAGACCGAAAAAGATCCACTTCCAATCTCTGATAAATGTCTTTCAACGACAGCTCGATGTCTGGAAAGTCCGATTTCTATCTTTAGGGGGCAGTCTCACTCTGGTCGAGTCGTTACTTACTGCTTTACCGCTACACTTCATGCAAGTGATGAAGGTGCCTCCATGACCCATAAGGCACTTAGAAGGGATCAGAAGAAGATTCTTTTGGAAAGGAAATGATAAATGCTTTGGAAGTCTCTGTCTTGTAAATTGGTCTAAATGTTGCCTTCCTAAATCCAACAGTGGTTTGGGGATCCTTGACCTTCATCGACAAAATCAAGCCTTATTACTAAAGCGACTTTGGAAACTCGAGCATGAGCCGAATTCAAATTGGTCTTCCATAGTTCAACTCCTTAATTTATGGTACTTCTGAAGTGAACAACCTGCTCTCTTGTAGGGTCTCTTATGGTCTAGCAGATATCCTTCGACAAGGACCCTTTTTCAACTTTTCAAATGAAAATCTAGGCCATACGTGGAAATGGACGGTCACTGGAATCCTCTCTTCTGCCAGCACCTGTAGTCTACTTTCCAATACTGGTGTCCTTTCAAATTACCATGTGTACTTATGGAAATTGAAATGTCCACCGAAAGTACGAATTTTTCTTTGGTTGCTACTCCAACATATACTTCTAATATAATAAAATCTTATGCTATGAGGATGATGGCCTTCTTTCACTTTGTGTCCTTGTTGTACAACTAATTCAATTGAAACAACTAAGCACCTC